>JARZZO010000015.1:27630000-28880000 GCA_030544215.1 Zantedeschia hybrid cultivar
ATAAAATTATAAAATTATAAAATTTTACCATAAACTACAACATGTCAAAATCAAAGTGTGATCAAACTTTCAGATCAATTGGCCAAGGAATGAAGGAGTTATGACCAATCTATGTTCAATTTGAAAATTGGTCACAGGTTCTAAAAACCGTAGGTATAGATTCTTAAACCGTAGGTATAAGTTTTGAATTTCTAGAATATATGATTTTGCATATTTTATTAAAAATGTATAGATTAAAGTAGAATCTAAAGTTATAGATTGATATATTATGGTTGCCAAAATCATATTTAACTACTTTTAAAAATCAAAATGTTGATTTTTTATATAATACAAAATAAACATTCAATAAATTTTCATATTCTACCTTTAGAACACGAAGAACATTCCCCTTTAATATCTTTTAATTACCGTCTAGCACTCCAATATCTATTTTCTTATGATATAAGGCTTCTCCCACGACCTCTAAACTTCAAAGAACAACAATATATCCATTAGAATCTATTTATAAAGAGAACTAAGTCAAAACACTTCTCTTTCTCACGAAAAACACTATGTTTTTATCTCTTAACTTGGAACTGCATGCAAGAGGCCTTATGCACAACCTCAAAGTCCCATACATACTCTTTTGGCTTCCTAATACTACCAAAATTAATTTCCTAAAGTTGTCAAGTTGAACTTAAATCATAGCTTGCTTAAACAACAAGTTAGAGCATGCCGATTCAAACTAGGAACCAGATTTTTGCGCAGAATAAGTTCTCTCTTAAACCTCTTCAAATTCGATCCATTAGACGTCCAAATTAGTTTTGATCCTTTTGACAAAGTTATAATATTTTATATCCTCTTTCTAATTATATATGTTATGTCATTTTTGGACTTCCACGTGACGCTATTGCATTCATAAAAATATTCTCACAGTTTTTAGATCCAAAAATTTAACTAAGTGTTAGAAACTAATTAATTTCCTAATTGGGACACAAAAAGACTTAATAGGCCTAATTTGACTTTATTCTTGACTTATCCATTCTAAATCTATTATTATATCAATAATTATTTATTACTTAAATTTAATTCTTATTAATTTATTAAATAATATAAATAAACTTAATTAATTGTTAATAAGTTCTAATTAGATTTAATTAATTAAATATTAACTAAATAGACTTAATAAATCAAAATCTATAAATAAAATAAAATAGGTTCCCCGTTAAAGTCATAACAGGCCGCTTGGGCTTTACTGTTAGGATAGGTTATAGGGGATTCTCTGCATAGAGAGAGGAGAGGAAAGGTAGGACATGTGTGGGGCTTGCGGCGAAAGCACGTTCCCTGCGTCTAGCCAACCAATCCCCCCTTACGCTTCTACCATAGTTGATCCAACCATTCTTAAAAGCGCATCTAATTTGGATGCATCCTACCTTATAACCCACTATTATGGTTATAAAAATAAATAAAAATTACTAAATTTTTTAAAATATTCAAATACTCTCATTTGGGATATTTTTAAATATTTTAGATTTATTTTTACTATTGGATCGAAAAATTAAATTGTAGCCGTCCAATCTAATGCATAGTTGTTTGGGAATCAAAATTAAAATCCAAGGAAATGGGATCAACTCTAAGGACTAATCTAATGAATTCCCTATATTTTGACAATTTTTTTGTAACTTTAGAGGTTAATTTTTGATACATGTCTAGTCAGACGACTCTAGTTGATCGTCAAGATCAGACGATGAAAATTAAAATTTTATTTGAATATTTAAAAATTTGATGATGATTTTTTTTTTAAAGATTAAATGTGCCCCAAGGCTCATCTAAGTTAGATGAGCCCCCTCGAAATCCTCTTCTCACCATGTTTAAAAACTAATAAAATTTATCAATAATTTTTAAATATTCAAATAGTCTCTTTACGGTTATTCCCATCTCTGACACTTTAATTTTCACCATTCGATGTTGAAAATCAATTGAAGCCATCTAATTGGGTACACATAAAAAAAAAAAAAAAAAAAAAATATATATATATATATATAAATGTTGAAACAATAGTAAGTAAATAGAACGTTCACTATATTAATCCTTGAGGTTGATCCCATCCTTTGGAATTTTAGTTTTGATTTCCAACAAGGGACACACTTGATTGCACAACTATGGTTGAGTTTTTCAATGCAACAGTAAAAATTAAATCCCAAGAGGTGAAAATCAACCTAGCAAAGCGTATTTGAATATTTTAAGAGTTTTGATGATTATTATTTCTTTAAGATAGAGAAGAGAGAGTTTCGAGGAAGGGCTCATCTAACTAAAATGAGCACTTGAGCTCATATATATATATATATATAGATGAGAAAAGGATCAAATGAGCCTTAAGGTGCATCTAACCAAGATGTATTGCTAGATCCTCATCTCCATATTTTAAAAAAAAATAAAAACCATTAAAATTGGTTAAATATTAAAATAGACCTTTTGGGATTATTGTCATCTCTAGGGCTTTAATTTTTATCACACGATCATGAAAGTAAAGCATAGTCAAGAGACATTGTTAAAAAAAATTAAAAAACAAGAAATTAAAGACGCATAGATAGCTATGGTTGAGCTTTTCAATCGGACAATAAGCAATGAGACAAAGGGGGGCAGTAGTATAATATTTTAATTTTTTTAATAATTTTTAT
This sequence comes from Zantedeschia hybrid cultivar, assembly GCA_030544215.1. Taxonomy (NCBI): domain Eukaryota; kingdom Viridiplantae; phylum Streptophyta; class Magnoliopsida; order Alismatales; family Araceae; genus Zantedeschia; species Zantedeschia hybrid cultivar. Next base: position 27,632,661 of record JARZZO010000015.1, read on the forward strand.
TTATTTTTTAACTACGAGATGAGAGAGTTTCGAGAAGGCACATCTAAGTTAGATGCACTCTGGAGCTCATATATATATATATATATATATATATATATGAGCTCCAATAGGCTTGTGATCCAATAGACTTGAACACCAAGTCGGATCACAAGCCTATTGTAGAGTCAAGGCACGTATGATAGTAGGAACAATCCATCAAACAGAACAAATATTGACGGAAATACATAACCAAAAACTTAAGGAACAGCCATGCCATTATAGTATCCAAAATACACATATTGTCAATATCAAAAATATTTTCAACTATAATGCCAAATGTTTCCAGAAACGAGCAATTCTCAAACCCTCAATTTGAACTAAGAATTACATCATTCGCTCAAAGATCTTACTATAAATTCCTCCAAAACTGAAACTGAGATGATTGAACAAAAGCTAACACCTTAGGCTCACTTTGTTTGTGGAATAGGGCCGGAATAACCGGTGTAAAGACCCTATTCTGATTTGATTGAGGGTATGCCTAATTCCTCCAATTCCCCCAACTCCGCAAATTCTACCTAGAATATCTAATCCCCCAATTCTCTCAATTTTACCTTTTATTTCACTTATTATTCCACTTATTCCTACCAAATCACTTGGAATAACGCAGTGTAATTATCCTTATTCTAGATGGAATACCAACAATTTACCAAATCAAAATACCTCTTATTATGGTTTAAGAAATCTCCAGAATCTTATTCTGGTTTAAGTTATTCTGCAAACAAAGTCACACTTAAGGTAAACATTAGACTAAAACCCAGTCGAAACTCACAGTTACTAAGCTCCAAAAGCCTCCTCAGCCCCAGAATCAAAGGTTAATTGATTACAAGGCTGAAAGGATAATCGATTAGCAGACTGAAGGTGATCGTTTATAAGACTGAAGGTAATCGATTATAAGAATAATAGCTAATACATAGTAAGGCATGTACTTGATAACCTAATTGATGACTTAATTGATAGCTGAATTGAATGCATAATCGATAGTTTGAATATGTAAGTGACAGTAGAACAAAGATATAATTGACATCAGAGGGTGATTTTCTAAGCTTATAACTTAACATATCTTCCTTCAATTAATTGATTGGGGTATATACTTTATAAATAGTGTCCAGGCCTTTAAGTACATGTACTGTAGCAGTTCGCATTCTCTCTCTCTCCCTCTCTCTCTCTCTCTCTCTATATATATATATATATATATATATATATATATATATATACCTATACCTATATATATATATAGTTGAGCTTTTCGATCGGATGGTAAAAATTAAATCCCAAAGGGTAGGAATGAGCCTAAGGGGGGTGAGAATGGAATATTTTAATTTTTTTAATATTTTAATTTCTTGTTTAAGATGGAGAGGAGAGAGTTTCGAAGGGGTAGATCTATGTTAGATACATCTCGGAATATATATAGATATAGACGCTATTATGCGGCTGTGCGACAATATTTTAAACATTCAACTTACCCCTTAGGGTTGTTCTCATCCCCTGGGGCTTAATATTGATTGTCCGATCATAAACTTTAAACATAGTTGTCCGACCAAATGCCATTTTTGATCTTCATGATAAGAGGGTCAAAAAATTTTGAAAATCAAAAAATAAGAAATGATATCAACCACCCTTAGCATTGTTCCCATCCCCTGAGGTTTTAGTTTTGATCACCCATTATGGAGTTCAAACTCCATGTGGTCCAAACTATGGTATGTGCCAGAGCATATATATATATATATATATATATAGAGAGAGAGAGAGAGAGAAAGAGAGGAGTGCTATGGTGCGAAAGTTACAGTACATATGGATAAATCGCATGCACTATTTTGACTCCTTGTCTACATTTAAAAAAATAAAAATCATCATAAATTTTTAAATATTCAACTCTCCTCTCAAAATAAATTTTATCCATTTTGGCTTAAGTTTCACTGTTGGATCATGAGGCTCTCAACATAAACCATTTAATTTTACGTTCATAAATTGGTGATTAATACTAAAACCCCAAGGGATGGGAACAACTCTAGGGACAAATCTAATGGATTTTCTATTTTTTCATGATTTTTTGAAATCGTCATTTACATGTGTCCAATAGACGACTAAGATCGAGTTTCAAGATCGAACTATGATCGAACAGTCGAAATAAGGCTCTAGGGGATGTAAACAATCCTAATGGGAGTTATTAAATATTTAAAATTTTATAAAAATTTTTATTTTTTTAAATATGGGGATGGGACTCAAAATGATGCATGCGATATAACTGCACGCACTGTAGTAGTTCACATTTCAACATTTCTCTCTCTCTCTATATATATATATATATATACACACACATATATGCGTATCTATTGTCCTTTTATTAATCCCCATGTTTTGGTGATAACATACAATGAAAATGAAGACATCAGTAATCTTTACTTTGATGATAGACTCACTACACTGAAAATACATTATTCTAGGACTTAGTCAATTTTATGAACTCTTAAGTTAAATTGATTAAATACTCATTGGAACATCAATTATACCCATATCGCTAACCAATAATAATGAGAAAGTTTGTTACTTCATTTAGACATCAAATTGAATAGAGTTCCATTATAAGTCACCTTCTAATCACTATCGCTGACCAATTATGTTCGCCACTAATGTTGAATGGATTACTTGTATCAATTGGCAGTCTACTACTAATCGATTAAAGTCTTGTTGATACTCACTATCGTTAAAGTATGTCGCTAAGGCTTAATCGATTTGTTGTATCGATTAGAAGACCAATTACTAATTAGTTAAATCTATTAGTTAACTTGAGTACTTTCAGCTAAGTCGCTCATCTAATTGATTCTGTGCCCAATCAATTACGATTACCGACTGACTAATAAGTCATCGATAAATCGACTACCCCCACCTAATCGATTAGAAAGACCCAACGATTACTAGCTTTGATTATGAAAGTGTCTATTTGCTAAATGTTATATCAATTAAACGCTTGTTTTGAAATCTATTATTTGTACGTTTTGATCTCGATAATTTTTATCTGTGTAAGCTATTATCTATTCATCTTTAAATCAATTATTTGTATCTATTTGTGATTCGATCAAAAAGCTCAACTATACATATAAACTTTATCCTCTCCATGTTAAAAAATAAATAAAAATCATTAAAAATTTTAAAATATTCCATTACCGCCCCCCTTAAGCTTGTTCCTACTCTTTGGGATTTAAATTTTACCATCCAATCGAAAATCTCAACCATAGTTATTTGATCGAGTGCATCTTCAATTTCCTTTTTACTATTTTTCAATGTTTTCTTAACAATGTCTCTTGGCGCATACTTGATCAGATGACTATGGTTAGCTTTCATGATCGGGAGATCAAAATTAAAGCCTCAAGTATGACAACAAACCAGAGAGGGCCAATTTAATATTCAATTTTTTTATGATTTTTATTTTTTTAATATGGGGACGAGGATCTAGAGGGGTGCATCGAAGTTATATGCACCCTAGGGCTCACTTGATCCTTTTCATATATATATATATATATATATATATATATATATATATATTGAGAGAGAGAGTATATTGAGCTCTAGAGTGCATCTAACTTAGATTGCATCCCCTTAGAACTCTCTCCTCTCAATGTTACAAAAATTAAAAATTTTAAAATATTCCATTATCTACCACTTTAGGATTGTTCTCAGATATAGCATGGAGAAATGCTCAACCAATGGCAAGCTTACATAGATAAATTCATTTAGTATGCTAGGAATGCTCAAGCCTTTGAAGAGGCTAAAGGGTATATACTTAGTGAATATTATATATATATATATAGAGAGAGAGAGTACATTGAGCTCGAGTACATCTAACTTACATGCTCTACCTTAAAGCTCTCTCCTCTCCATGTTAAAAAGTAAATAAATTTTTTTAAATTTTTTAAAATATTCCATTTCCACCCCTCTTAGACTTGTTCCTACCCTTTGGAATTCAATTTTGACCATCTGATTGAAAAGCTCAATTGTATATACATATGCACATATATAGGGGCAGCTGTAATGCACCCTAGGTGCATCTGACTCCACCCCAAAACTCACCATCCTGATTACTATGGCCATCCAATAAAATATATCGTTGTTTGGGATTAAAATTGAAACCCCAAAGGATGGAATAAACCCTAAGGGCTAATCTGATGAATTTCTTCTTTTTTGACTATTTTTTCAGCATTTTTAGATGTTCATTTTTTATATGTGCCCGATCGGATGGCTCTAGTTGATCGTCAAGATCGGATGGTGAAAATTAAAGTCTGGAGATGGGAATCAACCCTAAAGGGTTTATTTGAATATTTTAAAAAAATGATTATTTTTTATTTTTCTAAAATATGGAGATGAGGATTTAGAAGGGTGCATCTAGGTTAGCGCACCCCAAGGCTCATTTGATCGTTTTTTAGTGCATATATATACATACACACATACATATATGTATATATATATAGACAAAATATGTTAATTAAAGTTTTGAGACAAACTTTGGAAATAAATAATCTTTCACTATGCATAAGAAATATAAGTAAAAATAAATTACTACCAAAAAAATAAGTAAAACTAGAGAATACCAAAATATCAACATTAGCATCCAAAAAAATTAGTTGTCAATATACCACATAGTAGAACACACCAATACATAAGAAGTCAAAAACACAAAATATAATCCATCTTAAGATCTGGTTGGCATTATTGAGAAAAGATTGCTCATCAAATGTCTCCTCAAAGAGTTTACCATCCATGCCATATTTTGACACCCGGCAATGTTATCATCCTGAACATTTTCTCATTCTTCAACAATGCCTTCATTCTCAAGGATATTAATATTACTAAGACCAATTGGCTTCAAATATTCTTCTTCACAATCCTCAAATTTTGATATCTTCGATGATCATCCTAATAGACACCAAAATTTTTGATATCTTAGGAGCAAACCTCTTTCCTTTTTCATTTAAGCCACTTCCCATGCATCTAATTATGCTCCCAAGTTGATGAACTGGATGGTTGACTTAAAATTTTGATAAACTAAAGAATAGGAAAGTGATCACCATTTCCTATATAATCCTAAATGACCACAAAAAAAGTAAAAATGATAAGTATGTTAAGTAAAAATTAATATATAACTATCACAGTTATGTGGATGATTAGTTAACCAGTGCAAGTGAAAAAAATTTGAGATTTATTACAGTATACCATCAATTGTTTCATATAATGAGCCCGCTCATACTTCTTAACCATCTTTGCTAAGACATAATTAATTCATGTTTTCACGTCATCATTCTCTACTTAAGAGAAGAACTACACATGTATGTTGGATTCAAAATTGCTGGAGTTGCATGAACACGGTGAAGAATGTTCTTCCTTTTTCTTTTGTCAAAGTATAGTCCAACATTCAAACATATTTGAACTAGTTTGTTTCTGCTTGTTGCCTTAATATTTCCCTTGCTCTATTCATACATCATATAAGAAACTTGTAGTGAAACTCTCACCATTTGTCAAAGATTGTAGGGTTCTCGTGTTTCTCCGGATCTCCCACGCAGCGGAAATAAAAATTAAACGGAGATCCGTTCCCATTTCGAAAAACCAAAATCCCAATAATCAGATTATCAGATCTTACCGTGTGCGGATTTGAATCCGCAACGGTTCGGTTCCGTCGGTGTGACACCGCAAGCCATGCAAGCGCCTGGCCTCTAGCGGAGTCCACGCGATCCTCTTCGTAGTGGATATACTCACGTTCCTCGTTCTTCGCAGTCCACGAAGCCTCCATCATTCGCCGCAACGATCGCCGCAACACGCAGACAATTTCCCGTCGGACGGGAGTCGAAGAAGCGACGGAGCAAATCCGGGGATCTAGATTCGTCTGGGCCGCCAGAGAGAGAGAAAGAGAGGAGGGGGAAGCTAGAGTTAGCAGCAGCCTGGCCTGCTCAGCCCGTTTGCTACATTTTATACTAACCGCGCGGTTTTTCATAAAAACCCCCGGTTAATATAAAACCCACTTATTTATCCATCGCCTTGATATTCATTTACGTGTGACCCTCTAGGCCCAATAACCAGTCCGATTAATGGCCCAATAAGCCCAGTGACTCCTCATTGGCCGGATTAATCAATTAATAACTCATATTAATTAATTAATCAATCGAATCAATGTCGCACATCAAATTCGATCGGGCCTCCAATCACGTTGGGTGCCAAGCAACACCGCATGAACCTGGAAGGTATCGGGGTTAAGTAACCCACTCTTTGAACCTTTCCGCCGACAATTACCGTGTGGATATAATCCTTCAATCGTACAATGCTCTCGAATCGACTCAAGGTATGGTGTACTGTCAAACCCTAACCGGTCAACTCACTTGGATTAGATGCCGCTAATGAATATCGGAAAACTCCTTTTCCGATATTATCGTCTGCTCTGGCCAGAGACTTTCGTGAATCCTTCCTAAAGCATTCTCTCTCATCGTACCGACAATGAATGATTCCTTATTGACACTCAATTCCATTCGACGGTATTCCGCTGAACCCGATCCTTGGCTATTTAGAATCTCGTGGTTAGAGATTCATAAACCAAGGTCAAAGCACAAAAGTCCACCAACAAGGTGTCCTTGGTGTCTCAGGTCCGAGGACCATCTACGCAACTGCGACAATAGAATCAAACTGGTTGACAGTGAGGTACAATACCATCTAGCGATTCAGTCGGATCAATTCAGTGAACTCATTCTCTAATGAGCACCTACAAATTCGCCTTAGTGTCTCCACACAAGTGACTATGAGATCAGTCACCCTCATCACATGAGTAGGAGTAATCTGTACTAGTCTAACCGGATATCCGATGTCCTTCTCGGATATCCTCTGACTAGGAACTATTAAGAATATGTGTGTTTAAGTGATCAGTCTCACTAGTATGATCTCATCATAATCTGATCACTATCGCATATATTCACGGACTTCATTATGAGACGTCAATAATGAATTATACATAATGAATATAATGTCATTATAAATATATATATATATATATATATATTAATAAATGAACGAGATTACAAAGTCATATTGACTTGTAGGCCACCTAAGACTAACAATCTCCCTCTTGGACTAAAGTCAATCACCTTTATACAGTAAGCCTGTAGACTCTAGGTATGAGATTAATTCCATGTCTCATCGGTATGAAACCTCTCTTGGAATTTTCTATGCCAAACCTTTTAACTATGGTCTTTATGTACAAGGATTGGGTCATTCCAAGCATCCTCTTTGATCTATTTCTATAGATCTGTATTCCCAATACGTAGGATGCTTCTCTCAAATCCTTCATAGAGAAGTTTTTCGACAACCAGATCTTTACCGATGATATCATAGCTACATCATTCCTAATTAGTAGTATGTCGTATACGTAAAGAATTAAGAAGGTGACTGCGCTCCCACTGGTCTTCTTGTATACACAAGGCTCATCTTCATTCTTAATGAAGCCATAAGACTTGACAGCCTCGTCAAATCTTATGTTCCAACTCCGGGAAGCCTGCTTCAGTCCATAAATGGACCTCTGAAGCTTGCACACTTTATCTGGAGATTCTTTGGTTGTGAAACCTTCTGGTTGTATCATATACAACTCTTCCTCAAGGTTATCGTTGAGGAAGGCAGTCTTCACATCCATCTGCCAGATTTCGTAATCAAAATGTGCAGCAATGGTGAGTAGAACTCTAATCGACTTTATCATGGCAACTGATGAGAAAGTCTCGTCATAGTCAATTCCTCGCCTTTGACGATATCCCTTTGCCACCAACTTTGCCTTATAAGTATCGATATGTCTATCAGCACCGATCTTTCTCTTAAAGATCCACTTGCATCCGATGGGTACAATACCCTTGGACAAGTCCTCCAAATTTCAAACTTGGTTGGTGTACATGGACTGGATTTCTGAGTTCATGGTTCTTACCATTTCCTGGCTTCTAGGCCTTCTATGGCCTCCTGGTGGGTTTTAGGATCATCATCCTCATTATATTCTACCTTAGACTCTCCTTCAGCGATATGTCCCACATATCGTTCGGGTAGTCTAGGTACTCTACCAGATCTACGAGACTCATCTGTGTGTACCTGAACACTTTTAGGAACTGATATATCATCCAATGATATTGCAGCTGTTTGGGGAAGTCTTATGACTTCATTAAGAATGAAGATGAGCCTTGTGTGTACAAGAAGACCAGTGGGAGTGCAGTCATTTTTCTAGTTCTTTACGTAGATGACATACTACTCATTGAGAATGATGTAGCTATGATGTCATCAATAAAGATCTGGCTGTCGAAAAGCTTCTCCATAAAAGATTTGGGAGAAGCATCCTACGTATTGGGAATACGGATCTATAGAGATAGATCAAAGAGGATGCTTGGAATGACCCAATCCTTGTACATAGATACCATAGTCAAAAGGTTTGGCATGGAAAATTCCAAGAGAGGTCTCACACCAATGAGACATGGAATTAGTCTCTTAAAGGAACAATCTCCTAAGACTCCTGATGAGAGGGTACTCATGGATAGAATACCCTATGCCTCTGCCACAGGATCTATCATGTATGCCATGCTATGTACACGGCCTGATGTTGCATTTGCTCTAAGTGTTACGAGTAGATTTTAGGCTGATCCAGGCGAAGAGCACTGGAAGGCAGTGAAATGTATCCTTAAGTACTTGAGAAGAATTAAGGATATGTTTCTTGTCTATGGAGGAGGTGACTTGAAACTGCGAGACTTCACTGACTCAAGTTTCCAGTCATATCCAGATGATAGCAAGTCTACATCTGGATTCGTGTTTACTTTGAACGGAGGCGCAGTGTGCTGGAAGAGTTCCAAGCAAGTAACCACTGCAGATTCGACGATTGAAGTTGAGTACATCGCTGCAGCTGAAGCCGCCAAGGAAGCAGTGTGGTTGAAGAAATTCATCACCGACCTCGGCGTAGTTCCCAGCATCTCTGAGCCTGTTCCACTATTGTGTGACAACAATGGAGCCATTGCGCAAGCGAAAGAGCCGCGGTCTCATCAGAAATCGAAGCATATTCTGAGGCGCTTTCATCTTATCAGAGAGACCATATCCAAAGGAGATGTAGTAGTGGAAAGAGTTCCATCCGTCGACAATGTAGTAGATCAACTGACAAAGCCGTTGGCTCAAATTGTGTTTGAGCGTCACCTAGAGTCTATAGGCTTATTGTATAAAGGTGATTGGCTTTAGTCCAAGTGGGAGATTGTTAGGTTTAGGTGGCCTACAAGCCAATCTGAGTATGTAAATCTCGTTCATTTATTAATATAATGGCATAATATTCATTATGTATAAATCGCATTAATTATCGTTTCATAATGAAATCCGTGAATATGTGCTATAGTGATCAGATTATGATGAGATCATACTAATGAGACTGATCACTTAAACACACATATTCTTAATCGTTCATAGTCGGAGGATATCCGAGAAGGACATCGGATATCCAGTTAGACTATTACAGATTACTCTTGCTCATATGATGAGGGTGACTGATCTCATAAGTGACTTGTGTGGAGACATTAAGGCGAATCTGTAGGTGTTCATTGGAGAATGAGTTCACTGAACTGATCCGACGGAATCGTTGGATGGTGTTGTACCTCACTGTCAACCAGCTTGATTCTATTGTCGCAGTTGCGTGGATGGTTCTCGGACCTGAGATACCAAGGACACCTTGTCGGTGGACTTCTGTGCTTTGACCTTGGTTTACGAATCTCTAGCCACGGGATTCTAAAACGCCAAAGATTGGGTACAACGGATTACCGTCGAAGGGAATTGTGTGTCAATAAGGAATCATTCGCTCTCGATACTTAGAGAGAGAATGCTCTATGAAGGATGCGCGGAAGTCCCTGGCCAGGCTAGACGATAATATCGGGAAAGGAGTTTTCCGATATTCATCAGCGGCATCCAATCCAAGTGAGTCGACCGGTTAGGGTTTGACAGCTCGCCATATCTTGAGTTGACTCGAGAGCATTGTACGAATGAAGGATTATATCCACGCGGTAACTGTTGGCGGAAAGGTTCCAAGAGTGGGTTGCTTAACCCCGATACCTTCCGGGTTCACGCGGTGTTTCTTGGCACCCAACGTGATCGGAGGCCCGGTCGAATTCGATGTGCGACATCAATTCGATTGATTAATTAATTAATAAAGGGTTATTAATTGATTAATAAAGTCAGTGATGAGTCACTGGACTTGTTGGGCCATTAACTGGACTGGTAATTGGGCCTAGAGGGTCGCACGCAAATGATTCTCAAGGCGATGGATAAATAAGTGTGTTTTATATAAATCGGGGGTTTTTATGAAAAATCGCACGGTTAGTATAAAATATAGCGAACGGGCTGAGTAGGCCAAGCTGCTGCTAACCCTAGCCGCCCCTCCTTTGTTTCTCTCTCTCTCTGGCGTCCAGACAGATCCAGATCTGCTCCGCTGCTTCTCCGAATCCCGTTCGACGAAAAATTGTCCGCGCGTTGTGGCGACCGGCGGAGGTTTCGTGGGCTGCAAAGAACGAGGAACGTGAGGATATCCGTCGTGAGGAGGATTGCGTGGACTCCGCTAGAGGCGGGCGCTTGCACGGCTTGCGGTGTCGCACCGACGGAACCGAACGGTTGCGGATTCGAATCCGTATACGGTGAGAACCGATAATCCAATTATCATGTTTTTAGATTTTTGGAAACGGGAACGGATCTTCATTTTATTTTATTTTCCGCTGCGCGTGAGATCCGGAGAAACCCGAGAACCCAACAGCTTTGTCGTTGAGGAACTCCTTGCAGTTCTTCTTCTAGTGACCATTCTGCTTACAGTAGAAGCAGTCACCTTTTACTACTCATTTGCCTTTGTCCTTCGATCTTTTATCGTTAGCTATCATCTCTGCTTCAGGGGCATTTAATGTCGATTCAGCAGGAGGATCAACATCAAGGGCGTAGGCAATCTGCTCAGATCTGAAGACATTCTTCAAGTTTCTGAGCCAATCCGAATAGATCAGGTAAGTCAAAAGGGCATCGAGTATGCCACGGAGTGGGTTATTCGACGACATTATTCCTTACAGGAGATAGATAAAATCTATTCAACAGATGTTCAATTATTAACTTTTAAAACAAAACATGGTCTTTTAATCAAGTTTTAACTCCCACTAATTTTCGACGGACTGTATCACCCTCAGTTATAGAGAATGGAAGATGTCGACGGTCTCCTAGTGAGGATCAGAATCTCAATGACTTGCATTACAACCTTGTGGATAGCACAAGAAAGCTGTAAAACAATCACAAAGCACCCATCTCATGGGACTTACAACTCCTTACAATATCCGATCATATCTTCGGTCCCCAGAGATTTAATGGCCTTGTGGATAGCACAACAAACCATTAATTCTGGTCTAAGCTAACCATCGTTACGAGACGAGTATAGATTTACATGCAGCCCTTGTGGATAGCACAATAAAGCTATATGGTTCCTCTACCCCGATTAATAGGCATCTAATGCCATAGTCATAGTCTCTCCTTACAATTAAACAGGCCTTGTGGATAGCACAATAAACCTGCCTTCAGTAATTTGAGTCCTATGACTATAATGATGGTGGATCATGCGGTAAGTTCTAAACTACTCACGTTACAGCTTAGAATTTAGACGAGGGTATTTAGATAACTTTTATCTTGGTCTCTCCTAGGTGATAGTATATAAATATATTGTATTTATTTACTAAATACTAGACCTGCTTTGATTCATAATCAAAAGAAAACAATGCATCTCATACATGTCATGAGTGTGGTCATGGATAGCACAGTAGGTTTGACTGAAGCCAACAGTCAAACGCACACACAATCTAACATAACATTTATATCAAATAAACCTACAAACACATAGGCAAGAGATCTTCATCAAATTGCCTTCCTGGTTGCACCTGTGGATCGTCCTCACTCCTTCCTCGGTTGCCTCGATCAGATTACAATGATTCTAGAATTACATGTAAAATAGAAGAAGGTCTTATGGCGAGTACGAGAGAGAGGGAGGTAGAACTACATTGGAGTATGAACAGTGAGAGAGAGGTACGCAGACCTCTATTTATTAACAATTAATAAATAACCAACTCATTCATCCATGATCCACACAAACATTCATCACATGAATAATTTAAGAGTACATATCCATGACCATCGTGTGTTTTAAATATTCCACACAAGATTCAGCGCATCACATAGCTAAAATAAAAGAGTTTCAAAAATTAAATAATTTTGACTTTCAGAAAGCTGGGTTCCAATCAAAATTGGCTTTTTGAATTTAAAAAAAAACTCCTTGATAAGTTAATTATGCAATTAAATCAAATTTAAAAGCAATAAACACACATCACATGTGCACACACTCCAAATTAATAATTCCAGATTATTCCATGCATTTTAAAACACTTCTAATAATTAAATCAATATAACATTTAGATTAAACAAAATCAATAATCTAACAATTAGACTATTAATAATTAATTACTAATCTAACTCTTAGATTTGTCCACTAAAGTTAATTATTAATTTAACAGTTAAATTGTTAATTAACTCTAATTATTAATCAACTACTAATCTAACTCTTAGATTAGTTAATTAATGTTAATTACTAATTTAACACTCAAATTATTAATCAACACTAATTAATTAATAATTATCATCTAACACTTAGATTAGTTAATTTAAATTAATCATTAATCTTAACACTTAAATTAACAATTAACTCAAATTAACTAACAATTACTAATCTAACTCTTAGATTAGATAATTAATGTTATCATTAATTTAACTATTAAATTAATAACTAACACTAATTAATTAAAGACTACTAATCTAACACTTAAATTAGTTAAAGTCAAGTTAATTATTAATTTAACAATTAAACCAATAATTAACTCTAATTATTAAAAAAATTATTCAAAATCATTAATACCCAATTTAAAATTAATTATTAATTTAACACTTAAATAAACAATTAACTCTTATTATATAACAACAATTTGTTACTAATAATAATGATTTATAATCATTAATGCCCAACTAAAGAAAAATGAATAACAATTTAAAATTTTAAAAAAAAATTAAATTTTAAATTAAATCCAATTTGATTTAATTGGGCTTGGGGTTTTTATAGGATTTAATATGGGATTTAAAGTGGGGTTTATGAAGGGGTTTAAAGGGGACTTAAAGGGGGGGTTTAATGGGGAAATTAAATTAAATGGGCCTAGCCCATTTAGCCCAACCCTAGCTCGGACCCTGGCCAACAAGGACCCGGCCAGTCCTCTCGGGCCTGGTCAGCCCCAGCCCGGCCTGCCTGTTCGCCCTCGCAGCCCAACGCCCCATTGCAGCTAAAACCCTAACCCGCAGGAAGCTGCAAGTGGTTATGGCGGTGGCTGGAGTGGCAGGCGGCGCCGGCAGCCGACCCTTGGCGATGTCCGACCCCCGCCGGCGACCCCCGCCCCCCAGCGCCGGTGATGTCCCCGGTGCCGGTGGGCCCGCCGGAGATCCCCTTTGCAAGCTAGCCGAGCCCTTTCTATCTCCCTTATTTTGGTTTTCTAAAAACAAATAAAGGAAGAAGAAGAGAGGTCCTTGCTCCCCATTCCGGTCACCTATGGCTTCTCCGGCGTTGGCCTCGAAGCCCACAGTGACCAGCCATGTTTCTTGGATGAACCAGGGTCAGCCCACCTCCCCAACACTTGGGGAAGCAAGAACGAAGCCGCCAAGAACACCGGTTCTTCATCCAATGAAGAACACAAATAATCCCCAAAAAATCCTAATTTACAGAAATAAAATTACTCTAATTTTCTGTGTTTATCACATAAACACAGTTCTACCAGCACATTCGGATTAAATACATGGAATATTTCAAGGAAAAACTAATTGGAGTCTGAAACGGACCTAGAAACAGTGGAACCTGTGCGGATCTCGTGTTTCTCAGGATCTCCCACGCAGCGGAAATAAAAATAAAATGGAGATCCGTTCCCGTTTCGAAAACCGAAAATCCCAATAATCGGATTATCAAATCTTACTGTGCGCAGATTCGAATCCGCAACGGTTCGGTTCCGTCGGTGTGACAACGCAAGCCGCGCAAGTGCCCGGCCTCTAGCGGAGTCCACACGATCCTCCTCGCGGTGGATATCCTCACGTTCCTCGTTCTTCGCAGCCCACAAACCTTCTGCCGTTCGCCGCAACGATCACCGCAACGCGCGGACGATTTCCCGTCGGACGGGAGTCGGAGAAGCGGCGGAGCAGATCTGGGGATCTAGATTCGTCTGGGCCGCCAGAGAGAGAGAAAGAGAGGAGGGGGCGGCTAGGGTTAGCAGCAGCCTGGCCTGCTCAGCCCGTTCGCTACCTTTTATACTAACCGCGCGGTTTTTCATAAAAACCCCCGGTTAATATAAAACCCACTTATTTATCCATCGTCTTGAGAATCATTTGTGTGTGACCCTCTAGGCCCAATAACCAGTCTGGTTAATGGCCGAATAAGCCCAGTGACTCCTCATTGGCCCAATAAGCCCAGTGACACCTTTTGGACATAGAATCTTTTTCCTGTATGAACAATAATGAGGGAAAATAGTTAGTAGTATCTGTTTTCGGCCCCTTACCCAAAAAAGAGCAACTACCTTTTCCCTAGCCTTCGCATAGTGTCAAGGGGCCGTGTCCTACTAACCAGACAAAAGGAATAATATTGAGACTGATGCGACAAGTAAATATGGAAATGCTGGATGATATTAACAAATGAAAGCATGTTTTTGATTCCGCCTACCTGGTGACTGCCCAAACTTAACCTGGTTGAATGATGAAAGGGAAATGCACACTCAACTTCCCAGGTATCCTAAGCACACATCTAGGTTGATTTGGGCCTTTATACTCCTCAAACTGACCTCGACCGGCTAAGACTCATACTGATGACAATACCGTCATGCCATGCTTAGGCTCCTAGCTGCTTTCGACCACCAAGTTTGCCCAAAAAGTTTTCGAGGTAAATGATTTGCCCGACCCGGGTCTCTTTCCTCACAACCAAGAAGGTATAAGATGGAACACCTTGGAACCCCAACGGTCAACTGCGCGATGCTGACCCGGAATCAAACGTCGTCACATCTATAGGTGACGCGCATGCATTGACCTAAGCCCGAAGTTTTAAGAGTGCTCATTGAGATTATGGTTAAGGAATTGATTCACCAGAAACACTGACATTACTCTTTACCCATTTTGGACTCCTGTGATCACGTGAGCATGAGACGATTTTTGAAAAACGAACTATTTTAAAATGATATTCGGTCTTTAGATAGCTATCTCGTGTTAAACCTTGGGGGAGAAAAAGTGAAGAAATTTTGGGGACAAACCTCACAGGAGGACCGACAAAACTGTTAAAAGATCGAGCTATGACAAAACGGACCCATTTGACCTCCTAGATGCCCCTATTTTTGACTTTTCATGCCTTTGGTAGATTTCATGGCCAGACACAGTCACGACCAGGCTTTTTTGTAAGTTTGCTTGAACCCCTTTTCCATTTTTTTGTACTTCTTTTCCTCTCTTGATATTTTTGGGGTTATTTGATATTCCGCCTACGGGGACACTGCCCTCTTCACGTGCTCTGGTCTTTACATTTCATATTTGGCCTATTAGTGGGGTTACATCTATCGGGTTGTTGAGTAACTGCAGCTTGCTGAGCTCGAGCGTTTAAGGGCGTCTACTGTCCTGATCAGTCGAGAGACGAAGAGCAAGGGTTGCAGTTGACAGTGTACTAAAGACTTCAAACTCATTTTAAGAAGGTTCTCTTTGAAAAATGTGTAGATGTGTGCATCTCATGATGATCATAGGGATCCGTATTGTAACGACCCGCCACCCTATAATCGGGGATCCGATTACTAAATGGGTACCGAATCATTAATTTGGAACCAAACCAGGATCTAGATAAGTCTGGGAAATAAATAATTAACTAAGCTAAACATTCTCATCGCATTGAATTAAAAAGGAAGTGCAAGAATTTAAAAGTTATTACAATGCGACAGGACACAGCAAATAATTACATACTACAACTGAAAAGAAATAATTAAGCGTACAAGCCAGAAAATAAAATAACAACTACATCAGGGCATACCCTGGAACAACAGCTGCTGGCGCGCAACTTGAAGCAGTACTCTCCTCGCTAAGCCTGCCTGGAACCCTCACCTAAAAACCGCAGGGGTGAGTCTCAACGAAAAGACTCAGTAGGGATCCTTCGATCCCCAATGCCCACACGCACACCCACAAGTGTAGAAACACAACTAAAGGTAAAGTAAGCAAGTAAAGCAGTAATTACTACTCCTAAATCTCGATATAAATCACATGCATTCGAAATATAACATGCATACCTCTGAAACCATTCCACCAGGGAGCCTACAACCAACGTCTCGACAAAACACGCCAACCAAACAAACGAAAGTGGGAAACACCGACCCGCTGAGACCAAACAGTAACCTCTCGGATAGCACGTTAGCTACTCCGGCCCAACTGGCTCAGGTGGTTACTCCTTCCCCCAGCACGAGTGACACTTCACAGGTACCTCTCCGACACCGGTACTAGCTAACCCCGGGGTTCACCAGGTGACCCTCTCTCACTAGGCGTCACCCCGCCACTGCTCCCACCGGCGCTGTGTCCCTCCCACACCGACACAGGGTGTCAAGCGCTACAACTATCACTCTAGGTCCACAGTAGCACAAAACACAGTACAGTGCGATCCGGTCACGTGAAAAGTCCACGGTCGCACGAAACACAAGCAGTGTGATCAGGTCACATAGAATCCATCGTCATCAAGTATATTTAAAGCATGCATTAACTGAACTATCTAACAGTGTAGACACATATTAATAGCATGAATTAATGTGGTTCTGTCTTGAATCGCGTCTCCCAAGGCCGACGCCATTCAAGCCTCCTAAACTGGTTCATGAAATCTCGGCCTCAGAATATGGCCTAAAAGGCGTCGCCATAGGTAGCCGCCTATTAAAACGCGTCGCTGTCCTTGGACGCCATTCACAACAGAAGTCCCCTCTGACAGAAACCGTTTCCGAGACAATTTTTGCCTAAATGGCGTCGTGCTTGTCCGTCGCCATTCTGAATGGCGTCGTCCTAGTGCGACGTCATTTAGCGCAAGAAACCAAGTTTATGCAACTCGACCCGAGGGTCCCCTTTAACCCCAAATTCGCCCCAAAAACACCCAAGAAGGGGAAAACGAAGAGGGAAACGAATCCATCACATGAAAACCCACAAATCCACATTCATAGAAACCACCCTATCCATGAAGAAAGTCCCTAAACATGCTTATTCTACCCAAAAATCCCTTATACGCATCATGCTTCAAAGTGGGAAAACATGGTTTTTAAATGAAACACTACGGGAATCGTCACCCTACTGGTTGCTCGAACTCCTCCAAGCTCCAAGCTCCAAGCCGCCAACCCGTCTTGCCCCCACGCCGCCGCCGGTACCGCCGAGGACATCGTTACTCCATCGGGACGTCGGCCACCGTCCGGAGAGAAAATGCCGCGGAGGAGGTGGTGGTTGTAGTGGTGGGAGTTAGGAGGTCGATGGAGTGGAGGGAGAGGTGAAATGGTAGGAGGACAAGATGGAGGGGGAGGAGAGATCGCCGGAGCCGCCGGAGGAAGTGAGGAGAGAGAGAAGGGAGGAGAAAATGAGGGAAAGGAAGGAGGGTTCGCGGGGTTAAGCAGAAGCTGGGTAAAACGCGTCGTGCAGCACAGACGCCTATCAGTTGACATGACGGGCCGTACTGACAGAACTCTGAAACGCGTCGCCTAACCAAGACGCCGTTCAGACGACAAGACCGGCGCCGTACACTGACAACCCAGGGTTGTACTCTGAATGGCGTCGTCCATGGAGGACGCCTTTCAGACGATAGGACAGGGCCGTACTCTCGCGGCCCGAAACTCGCCCACGTGGCACAACAGCCACTCGACTAAATGGCGTCCACTCAGCAGGACGCCGTTCAAAAGGCGTCGTGCATCCTAGACGTTATTTAGAAGGCACTCCCCAAACCCATCAAGGCCCAAACCAGGGGATCCGACCCAGAAACTGGCCCGATAACCGGATCCCAAACCTCAGTCCTTACATTCTCCCCCCTTAAAAGAATTTCGTGCCCGAAATTGCCTGCTACAATTAACGAGGTCGAAACATAAAGATACAAGCTCACAAGGGAACTTACGAGAAAAGATAGGGAAATTGCTCCCACATCTTGTCCTCGCGCTCCCAGGTTGCCTCGCCCCTGGAGCGGTACTGCCAAATCACCTTAACTAAAGGTATAACCTTGTTCCAAAGGACCTGTTCCCTGCTATCCTCAATACGTATTGGAAACTCTAGAAAGGACAAGTCCTCAGTGACCTCCAACTTTGAAAAATCTAAAATATGAGATGGATCCTGAGCATATCTCCTCAACAAAGAAACATGGAACACATTGCGCACCCCTGCAAGATTAGGCGGCAAGGCTAGCTGATACGCCGTTTCTCCAATTCGAGCAAGAATGGGAAAAGGCCCAATATATCGCGGACTCAGCTTACCTCGCTTCCCAAATCTCATCACACCCTTGGAGGGTAAGACTCGGAGAAACACGTGGTCCCCAACCTCAAACTCAAGCGGTCTCCTACGGATGTCTGCATAACTCTTCTGCATGCTCTGAGCTGCAATTAAATTCTGCCGTACTACTCTGGCAACCTCAGCACACTGCTGTACCAACTCTGGTCCTGCTATCTGCCTCTCGCCAATCTCAGACCAACTCACAGGGGATTGACACGGTCGCCCGTACAATGCCTCGTAAGGTGCCATGCCGATACTAGAGTGATAACTGTTGTTGTAAGCAAACTCTACTGTAGACAAGTGTTGCTCCCAAGAACCTCCCCAGTCTAGGCAACATGCCCTGAGCATATCCTCCAGAGTCTGAATGGTCCTCTCCGATTGCCCATCAGTATCGAGATGATAGGCTGAGCTGAAGGCTAACTGCGTGCCCAAAGCCTTTTGAAAACTCTTCCAGAACCTAGAAGTAAATCTCGGATCCCGATCTGATACGATGGATAAGGGCACCCCGTGCAGAGAGATGATCCTATCCACAAACAGCTTAGCCAACTTACCGACTGACCAGTCCTTCCTAATAGCCAGGAAGTGTGCTGACTTGGTCAGTCGATCAACAATGACCCAGATCGCGTTTTTTCTGCCAGGGGATACAGGTAATCCCATTACAAAGTCCATAGTCACATGCTCCCATTTTCATTTCGGGATCGGCAAAGGCTGTAACAATCCTCCTGGTCTCTGATGTTCTGCCTTAACCTGCTAACAAGTCATGCATCTAGCCACATACTCAGCCACATCCTTCTTCATACTAGGCCACCAAAAGTGCCTCCTCAAACAATGATACATCTTAGTCGTTCCGGGATGCACTTCATATCTAGAACGGTGCGCCTCATCCAGGACACTCCTGCGCACGTCCTCCTCGGTCGGAACATAGAGTCTGCCTCTAAACCTGACTATACCATCATCCCACAATTCCACCTCTGGTTTCTGGAGAATCTGCGGGAATTCTACATCTGCCCTTTGAGCCTCAATCACAGCATGGTACACTGCTGGCCTCGCCGTTAAGCTGGCCAACACGGCTCTATCAGCCTCCCGTTGAATCCGAAAGGAAGATTCCACAACCTGCTCAAATAACCTCCATTCTCGAACCATGAGATATGACACGACCGTCTTTCGACTCAAGGCGTCTGCCACCACATACGCCTTGCCCGGATGATAAGAAAGGTCGAGGTCATAATCCTTGATGAATTCCATCCACCTGCGCTGTCTCAAATTCAGATCCCTCTACGTGAACACATACTTTAGGCTCTTGTGATCGGTAAAAACCTGAAATTTCTCTCCATACAAATAATGTCGCTAGATTTTCAATGCAAATACCACAGCTGCCAACTCTAAATCATGAGTGGGATAGTTCTCCTCATGCTTCTTCAGCTATCTAGAAGCATAGGCCACGACCCTACCATGCTGCATCAGAACTGCACCCAAACCTCGACGTGATGCATCTGAATAAACTACAAATCCACCTGAACCTGATGGAAGCACCAATACTGGAGCCGAAGTGAGGCGAGTCTTCAACTCAATGAAACTCCGCTCACAGTCCTCGGTCCACACGAAACGAACTCCCTTACGAGTCAACCTCGACAAGGGGGCCGCTATCGAAGAGAAACCCTAAACAAACCGCCTGTAATAACCTGCTAGCCCTAAGAAGCTCCTGATCTCAGTTACTATTGTTGGCCTGCTCCAATCCATTACTGCCTCAATCTTGGCTGGGTCCACTGCAATGCCATCGCCAGAGATGACATGCCCCAAGAAGTGCACCTTGTCTAACCAGAATTCACACTTGCTAAAGTTGGCATAGAGTTGGTGCTCTCTCAGGACCTGTAATACCATCTGAAGATGTGTGGCATGCTCTTCCTCAGAAGAAGAGTATATCAGAATATCATCTACAAATACCACCACGAACTGATCTAGATAGGCCCTGAAGACCCAATTCATCAAATCCATAAAAGCTGCCGGAGCATTGGTCAAGCCAAAAGGCATAACCAAAAACTCATAATGCCCATACCGAGTCCTAAAGGCCGTCTTACTAACGTCGACCTCACGGATCCTCATATGATAATACCCTGATCTCAAGTCAATCTTCGAAAACACCCTCGCAGACTGCAGCTAATCCATCAGGTCATCGATCCTCGGAAGTGGATACTTGTTCTTTATCGTCACCTGGTTCAACTGTCTATAATCAATGCACAACCTCAGAGAACCATCCTTCTTCCTGACAAATAGAACTGGAGCACCCCATGGAGAAGTACTAGGACGAATAAAACCCTTATCCAATAGTTCCTGCAACTGCGCCTTCAACTCAGCGAGTTCAGCTGGCGCCATCCGATATGGGGCCTTAGACAGGGGCGCCGTACCCGGTGCAAGCTCAATAGTAAACTCAACCTCTCGCTGAGGAGGAAGGCCAGGCAACTCCTCAGGAAACACATCTACAAAGTCACACACTACAGGCACCTCCCGAGGACTGGGACTACCACTAACATTAGCTAGAACAACAGAGGCAAGGAAGGCCTCACAACCACCAACAAGTAACCTCTGGGCCTTAAAGGTAGAAATAAGAATACCTCGAGAAGAGAGCCTAATACCTTGGAAGTAGAAGGTCGGGATGTCCGGAATAGAGAAACGCACCCTCTTCTTGTGGCAGTCCACCTCAGCATAATAAGCCTCCAACCAGTCCATGCCCAGGATGACATCAAAGTCGCGAATGGCGAGCACAACTAACTGGGTAGGTAACTCATGGCCCTCAATGGTCAAGGGAACATCACTCAAACAGTTATAAGACAACAAGAAATCCCCAGAAGGAACCTCTACCATTAATCCATCAAATATCTCATCAACAGGTGCAGAAAGAACATCTATGAACTGCTCAGAAATGAAAGAATGCGAAGCACCCGAATCAATCAACACATGTACAGAGTTCCCAAGGACAGAAAGTGTACCTTCCACCAAGTTGGATGCGCGAGCCTCCTTCCTGGTGATAGCTAGAACTCTCCCATGAGTCCTCGACTTCTTCTGATCACCTGGTCCCTGCCCCTGACCACGCCCCTGTGGGCAAAACCTCGTCAAATGGCCATGCTGGCCATAAGTGTAGCACCTCCTAGAAAAAGCAGGACACTGAGTCCCACTGTGAGTGCCACCGCAATGCCGACAGGCTGCCGGAAGCCTCTGAGCTGACTCCTATTGCGCACTGGACACGACTGACTCTGCCTCGGTCTGCTGCTACCGCTGCTGCTGCCACTGCCTCGAAAGAACCTCCTGAACCTGGAGCCAAGTGAAGACGATCCTGATCCGGACAAAGGTGCTGCTGCTGTGGCCTTCCCCTTGCCACGAACTGGCCCCTGAGTAGTCAGTCCCCTCTCCCGGGCCGACTGATCCTGCTGTGCCTCTACTGCTGTGGGACACCTAACCGTCGATGCCAAATCTGTACAACAGTGGGATGCCACAAAACTCCTCAGACTAGACCTCAGTCCATCCACAAACCTCTCAGTCCGACGCTCCTCATCTCTTGCGATAAAAGGCACAAACCTTCCAAGTGAAACAAACTTCATCTGGTACTCAAGCATTGTCATGCTCCCTTGGGTCAGCTCCATAAATTCCCTCTCCTTGGCCCTCTAAACATGCCTAGGGAAATATTGTGCATTGAATTCCTTCACAAAAGTCTCCCATGGAATCTCCCTGAGACTCCTATCCGCATAAGACAAACTCTTCAGAGTGGTCCACCAGTCATAGGCATCATCCTTTAACATGAAGGTAGCCAACGGAGTCCTCTCAACCGCCGCACAATCCATAGTGTCAAAAGTCTTCTCCATCTCCCTCAACCAATGAACACCTCATCAGGGTCGGGACGACCGGTGAAATGAGGCGGCCTCAGCTTCAAGAATTTCTCCAGGGTAGTCGAAGACCCTCCCCGAGCACTGGAACTCTCACTAGGGTCTCGGGTCTGGTATCTAGCCATCGTGTCCATCATAGCCTCCATGAAATGCTCCACACTCGGCCTACCAGCCTCAGATCCACTAGGGACATCTCCCCGCTCTCTAATAACTGGCATCCTCTTCCTAGGAGCCATATAATCGCCTACAATCACAAAATCGAAAAGTTCTAATTAGAATCCTAAAACCTAAAACCTATACTACAGTCGTGCCTGTACGGGATAATGTAATTATTTGCCGGAGTTACAACATTTAACCTAGTTATTCATTTATTTGCCAGACCGAATGCTCTGATATCAACTGTAACGACACGCCACCTTATAATCGGGGATCCGATTACTAAATGGGTACCGAATCATTAATTTGAAATCAAACCAGGATCTAGATAAGTCTGGGAAATAAATAATTAACTAAGCTAAACATTCTCATCGCATTGAATTAAAAAGGAAGTGCAAGAATTTAAAAGTTATTACAATGCGAC
The DNA here is from genome assembly GCA_030544215.1 of Zantedeschia hybrid cultivar. Classification (NCBI taxonomy): domain Eukaryota; kingdom Viridiplantae; phylum Streptophyta; class Magnoliopsida; order Alismatales; family Araceae; genus Zantedeschia; species Zantedeschia hybrid cultivar. The sequence goes on from JARZZO010000015.1 coordinate 27,655,752, forward strand.
ACGACACAACAAATAATTACATACTCCAACTGAAAAGAAATAATTAAGCGTACAGGCCAGAAAATAAAATAACAACTACATCGGGGCATACCCCGGAACATTAGCTGCTGGCGCGCAACTCGAAGCAGTACTCTCCTCGCTAAGCCTGCCTGGAATCCTCACCTGAAAACCGCAGGGGTGAGTCTCAACGAAAAGACTCAGTAAGGATCCTTCGATCCCCACTGCCCACACGCACACCCACAAGTGCAGAAACGCAACTAAAGGTAAAGTAAGCAAGTAAAGCAGTAATTACTACTCCTAAATCTCGATATAAATCACATGCATTTGAAATATAACATGCATACCTCTGAAACCATTCTACCATGGAGCCTACAACCAACATCTCGGCAAAACACGCCAACCAAACAAACGAAAGTGGGAAACACCGACCCGCTGAGACCAAACAGTAACCCCTCGGATAGCACGCTAGCTACTCCGGCCCAATTGGCTCAGGTGGTTACTCCTTCCCCCAGCACGAGTGACACTTTACAGGTACCTCTCCGACACCGGTACTAGCTAACCCCGGGGTTCACCAGGTGACCCTCTCTCACTAGGCGTCACCCCGCCACTGCTCCCACCGGCGCTGTGTCCCTCCCACACCGACACAGGGTGTCAAGCGCTACAACTATCACTCTAGGTCCACAGTAGCACAAAACACAGCACAGTGCGATCCGGTCACGTGAAAAGTCCACGGTCGCACGAAACACAAGCAGTGTGATCAGGTCACATAGAGTCCATCATCATCAAGTATATTTAAAGCATGCATTAACTGAACTATCTAACAGTGTAGACACATATTAATAGCATGAATTAATGTGGTTCTGTCTTGAATCGCGTCGCCCAAGGCCGACGCCATTCAAGCCTCCTAAACTGGTTCATGAAATCTCGGCCTCAGAATATGACCTAAAAGGCGTCACCGTAGGTAGCCGCCTATTAAAACGCGTCGCTGTCCTTGGACGCCATTCACAACAGAAGTCCCCTCTGACAGAAACCGTTTCCGAGACAATTTTTGCCTAAATGGCGTCGTGCTCGTCCGTCGCCATTCTGAATGGCATCGTCCTAGCGCGACGTCATTTAGCGCCAGAAACCAAGTTTCTGCAACTCGACCCGAGGGTCCCCTTTTACCCCAAATTCGCCCCAAAAACACCTAAGAAGGGGAAAACGAAGAGGGAAACGAATCCATCACATGAAAACCCACAAATCCACATTCATAGAAACCACCCTATTGTAGGTGCTGAAAATGCTCGTGTGATTTATATGAAAAACTATGTTGTTTAGGGTAAATTAACCTATTAAAAAAAATGCAACTAAGGTGCTGTGATCGCCAGAAACTTTTAACTAAAAAGCTTCAAAAGAAGTTTGATCGCCTACCTGTTTAAACGCGGAAGAATGAATCCTTGGTTCCCCTCCTTCAGCCGGCTGAAGAAAGAGAGCCTCTTTGTTCTTTTGTTCTTGCTGTTGAATGTTGAGGATCGTCCAGAAGTTCTCCTGGCTTCGTGCTTGATTTCCCTCTTTTTGATCTTTGTTGTTGTTGTTGGATGCAGCAGAGATGGAGAGACAGAAAAATAAAGAAGAAATAATGATGAGAATCTAAGTAGAAATAATATCAAAATTAACTATGGTTATGAACATGTTTAAACAGCAACTCACTTGTTTTAAATGGCTTTGAAACCCCTTTAGAACAGATGGGTTTTGGAAAATTGATGGTGTGGTGTGTGTTGCATGCAATGAGTATGAGAGAATGAAACTAATGAATGAAAATGAAATTCAGATATGAAAAACTTATGCCCAGTCCAGTTGGTTGAAGCTTTGAATGGATGAAGATCTGGAAAAGGGACGCCGTCTTCTGGAAATGGCAGCGCTCCGGCGTTCCGACGTGGTTGCTCCGATCTTCAAATTGCTATAACGCTGTGGCTCAATAATTCTCTCTCTTTCTTTTCTTTTTTTAACTCCTTGAGATGCAAGGTATTTATAGGCATTTTCTGCGTTTGCGATTAACATAGAAAAATCTCAGATTTATCTACCTTAACCAACAGATAAATACTGATTAATTCATCTTTATCTGTAATTATCTAAAACGCGTCCACCATGGCTGACGCCTTTCAGATTAATTAAGATAAGGATAAATATCCGGGAAAACTTATCTTTATCTTTATTAGCTAAAACGCGTCCACCTTGGTAGACGTCTTTTACCCTAATTAAGATAAGGATAAACATCCGGAAGAGAAGTTAAAATAGCTTAGGAAACCTAAAACGCGTCGACACTCACAGACGCCTTTTAGTTAATAAATCAATTAATTAAAATTCAAATTTAAACATTAAAATAGGAATAAACTCTAAATCACGTCCACGTAAGTCGATGCCTTTTAGGATTCTTCATATTTTAACTGAAATTTGAGTTAAAATCAATTCAATTGATTAACTTAAACATGTCTGTTTGACCCGACACTCAAAAATATTAATAAAAATTAATTAATGATTAATTATCAGACCATTCTGAGGCATTATTATATGATATGAAATTTACTCAAAATGACGTCAAAATTAGCGTGTCTACAGCTGCCTCACCTTGGCATCGTCTTTGCAAGGGAGTGAAATGAAATGGAATGTACTGAAAAGGTGATGCCAAGGTGTGATGAGACACGCTCTTAACATCACATGATTAGAATTTTTCTCGAAATTATCAATGAAGATAGCTCAATGAAATCAATGGAATCAATCATGTCTGGATGAGGTAGACAAGGAAATAAAATAAAGTCGATCAACCTCCTCGGAGTGGGAAGTACCTCAGGTCGTAGACACTGTAGGTTTCATCATGGGGAGCGTTTGCCAGCCAATGTGGACGTGCTGCAGCCATGATGGATCTTAAAAGAAAACAAGAAATATTGGATAAAGAATCCAATCAAGGATAGAATTCCAATGATATCTTCAAGCGAATCTCAAAGATAATCAAGATACTCAATTCGGAATGGAATATTTCATATCATGTTTGAGATTATTTAATTAATGGTCTGAAACTTAATCAGTAATTAATCCTTATCACAATGATTTCAACGTCCTACATGATGCATGCTGGGCTAAAAGAAAAATATAAAGTCAAATAAAATATAAATTAATCAAGGATAATATTGTTAAACTGTCATTAATGAGTCAAGATACCAATTCTTGTAATCCAGTGCTAAGCCGAAGCTCGTTTATCCACGCACCGTTTCACAAAAGTGGAACCGTCGTCCTCACTAATTAACAATCCAACGGCCTATCCGTGTGATTAAGAATCCTCTGGAATTATCACTGTTTTTGTTGAAGGGGAACTCAAATTCCAATTTCATCAAAACTACAAGGTCCTTGATATACTCTAATAAATATTTATCATATAGTAATGCAAATGCAAAATAATTACATGAAATAGTATAAGGGTAGAAATAACCGTCTTTTTAGCCACGGTCAGGACTTCTTGAATTCCCACAGTGGGATCTTCATGACATTTCCAGCTTTACTTAGGTTTTCTTGAATTTCCTGCAATCAAAATTATTAGTTCCAAACAAATATTCAATCAAAAACCACAGCATTTCGGGTAAATCATATAAAGAGTTGAAACGCGTCGTGTCGCGCAGACGCCATTAAATGTTGAAACGCGGCGGTTCTCCTCGACGCCTTTCACTCACAAAAACAGGTTTCTGCTTGTTCTCTATTCGAATTCCAACTTTACCAATGCCTTGTGTCCTGTATACAACTTGAACAAACATGTTAAGTATCTGTTCAGGCTTAGCCCCTTGCCTGGTTAAGTAACCGACTACATGATCCTATCCTTGGTAGAAGGGTCAAGGGGCATAGCCTTTATTAACAAAGGTAATGAGAATAATCAAACTTAAGTAAAATGCAACATACAAGCAGACAGATGCTTACTGAAAATAAAAGGAATGAAACACATCAAATGCAACAAGCAGATGCTAACTGAAATGTTTTTGTGGTTTTGAAATATTCATTTTTGTTTGGGGTTTTGAAATATATACTTTTTTTTTTTTTTTTGACTTTTGGCATATGCATTTTTTTTTGAATTTTGTTATATGTATTTTTTTTGGGTTTTGATATATGTATTTTTTTTGGATTTTTGACTTACGTATTTTTTTTTGAATTTTGATATATGTTTTTTTTTTTTTTTTTTTGGATTTTTGACTAAAAGATCAGCATGGTACTTAGATCAAAAGATCATATTCATTTATTAACTTCATTTCCAAATTGTTCTTTAACAACTTAACTTAAACCCATCGTGTTTGAATTTGTGTTTCCATTCGTGATCCCATTTGATGATTTGACCCTTAGTCGATCTAAGTCATTCCTTAAGTTTGAAGTACATCTCTTTAGAAAGAAAAGATGAATAAGTTTAGAAAGCCCATGAGAAGGTTCCGGAGACTTAAAAAGATGTCCCTTTCCTACCCTAATATCCGTTGGGGTTCGGTCATTTTCTTTCCGGGGTATTTATCGACCTTGCGTTCCCTTTTATTTCATTTCGTGGCCTTGATGTAACGTTTGTAATGTAATGGCCTTTTTTGATTTGACATTTGGCTTTTGCCTTGCTTTTTCTTTTCTTTTTTTCTTTTCTATTCTTCTTTCACTTTGGGACGGATCTCCCCCTTTTTTTTTATGACGGCCTCCTACTAAGATGGCGGGTATTCTTGGTAGTCTATTCTAAGCCTCGTTCCGACATCATGGGCCGAGTATAAAACAGAATTTTGCTTTAAAAAAATGAATGATTTGTACTTTACACTTTTGGTCAACCTTTCGATATCCTTTAGGACTTGTCATCTCTTGTTACTCACGAATCAAACGTGTCAGTGTGTGCAGTAATGGGCTTGAAATTAAGTTATTCAGACTAATAAGGAAATTTGAGTTTATAAATTTTCTGATTCCACTGGTCTTCGTACCATACTGATCGACTCTTTAACCTAAGGGTAGTATTTCTTAAGATATAAACCATTCCAGGGATGTTTTAGCTCTTCTCCTTCTGCATTAACAAGACGATAAGTGTTACCAGGAAAAGCGTGCGATACAGCATAAGGTCCTTCCCAGTTGGGTTGGAGCTTAGAACGCGGACCACCAGGTTTTATAAAAATTCTTTTGACAACCATTTCACCGACTTTGAACTTACGTTCAATGACTTTCTTTTGATAAAAACGTGCTAGTCTGTTTTGATAAACTTTTGCATGATTAGCAGCTGACCATCTTTTCTCGTCTAAAAGTTCCAATTGAGCAAGGAGTGCTGAACGATGTTCATCAATGGAAAATTCCTTATTCAATTGTACTCTTAATGACGGTATAAGGATCTCATATGGAACTACCGCCTCCATTCCAAATGTTAAGGAATAAGGAGTTTGTCCAGTAGGCGTGCGGATTGAAGTTCGGTAGGCCCATAGAGCCTCAACCAATTTTTCTGGCCAATCTGCGAACTTATTAGATTTACACGTCTTTTTGATGATTTTTATCAAAGTCTTATTTGTTGCCTCTGCTTGGCCATTGCCTTGCGGATAATAAGGAGATGAATGATGCACTGCAATTTTATACCTGTTACAAAGGTCCTTCAATTCCTGTGACACGAACTGCGGTCCGTTGTCGGTGACGATGGTGCTTGGAATTCCAAATCGGGTGATGATGTTCTTCATGATGAACTTGCAGACGGTTGATGCTTTGATCTCCACGTACGCTTCAGCTTCTGCCCACTTGGTGAAGTATTCCGTTGCCGTGAGAATGAAAGATTTCTGCTTGATGCCGGAATCTGGATTACCAAGAGGTCCAATAATGTCGAAATCCCACATGGAGAAAGGCCATGGGGAAGAAACAGGATGGAGTGAAGATGCAGGAGAATGAATTTTGTCGGCGTGAAGTTGATACTTAGCACACCTACGAACAAATCCTACGCAGTCTTCTTCCATGGTTGGCCAATAAAATCCTTGTCTAAGGATCTTCTTTGCTAACATCTGTCCATTGACATGACCACCACAAACTCCACTATGAGCTCCTTCCATAACCTTCCAAAGCTCATCTTCGTCTAGACATCTCAGAAGAACTCCATCAAAACCTCTCTTGTACAGTGCTCCCCCAACTAGGGTATATCGTTGAGAAACTCTCCTGATAGCTCTTTTCTCCTCAGTTGTAGCTTCTTCAGGATATGATTGATCTTCACAATATTTTGCAATTTCATAATACCATGACTTCTGTTCATCATCCATCTCTTCTAACAGCTCCATTAACATGATTTCTCTTTTCTCAATGATATCTCCGTCTCTGACTTTCTTCAGCAATTTCTCCTTAGTTCTAAGGAATGAAGGATCTTTCACGGCAGGTGAAAGACGCCTATGAACTATGATTGATTCGGATTGTTTGCTGATTGGAAAATCAAGAGAAGATGCAAGTGAAGCTAGAGCGTCAGCTAAGATGTTCTGATTCCTAGGGACATGAACAAAGATCAATTTCGTGAAAAGCTTTGAGTAAGCAGAAGTCAGTTCTTGGTAAGGCTTGAGTTTGGGATCGAGAGTTCGATACTTGGTCAGCACTTGGCGAAGAATTAGTTGGCTATCACCTACAATCCTGAGTTTAGTAGCACCATGGAAATGAGCAGCCTCGAGACCAGCAAGGAGTGCCTCGTATTCAGCTATATTGTTTGTAACTGGAAAATCAAGCTGGAAGGCTTGTGGAATGGTGATACCTTCAGGTGATAACAGAACGATACCGATCCCTTTTCCATGAGAATTCAGAGCTCCGTCAAAATGCAGAGTCCACATATCATCTCTGATTTGATTTACGGACATCAGTTCCTCATCCGGAAACTCTGATCGCACTGGATCAAATCTAGGAAGGGGATGATGAGCGAGATGTTCTGCTATGGCATAGCCCTTGATCGCTTTCTGCTGAATATAGATGATATCGAATTGAGATAGAAAGCTTTGCCATCGTGCTAACCTATCAGTAAGAACAGATTTCTCCAGAAGGAATTTGATCGGATTCATCCTAGCGATGAGATGGACTTCATGGGCCAGAAAATAATGCTTCAATTTCTGCACAACCCAAACCAATGCTGCACATGTTTTCTCCATCGCCGTATATCTCTGTTCAGCGGGGTTGAGAAGTTTAGAGAGATAGTAGGCTGCCCTCTCTTTTCCTTCTTCATCTTCTTGTGTTAGAACAGCCCCCACTGCATCATCCAGGACTGAAATATAAAGTATCAATGGTTTGCCTGGAGATGGTGGTCTCAGAACAGGAGGACTTGCTAAATAATTCTTCAATCCATCAAATGCCTCCTGACACTTATCGTCCCAATCAAATTTGACTCCCGGCTTGGTAAGCTCGTAAAACGGCTTACACCTTTGTGAGTGCTGGGAGACAAAACGGCGAATAAATTGCAACCTCCCGATTAATCCTCTCAACTCTTTCAAGTTTTTGGGAGGTGGCATTTCTCTAATGGCCTTCGCCTTATTAGGATCGATCTCAATTCCCCGTTTGCTGACGATAAATCCAAGCAATTTTCCTGAAGATACCCCGAATACACATTTCTTGGGGTTCATCTTTAACTGATATTCTCTCGATCTTTCTAATACCCTTGCCAAAACTTTGGCATGCTCAACCTTTGTTTTCGATTTAACCAATAAGTCATCCATGTACACTTCCAGATCTATGTGCATCATGTCATGGAATATTGCCATCATGGCCCTTTGATAGGTGGCTCCAGCATTCTTTAATCCAAATGGCATGACAGCATAACAGTATGTTCCCCAAGGTGTAGTGAATGATGTTTTCTCTTGATCTTCTTCTGCCAGCTTGATCTGATTGTATCCTGAAAATCCGTCCATAAATGATAACGTCTCATAGCCAGCAGTGTTATCGATGAGTACATCAATATGAGGCAATGGAAAATCGTCTTTAGGACACGCCCGATTCAAATCGCGGAAGTCAATGCAAATCCTGACCTTCCCGTCCTTCTTCATAACCGGGACTATGTTAGCCACCCACTGTGGATAGAGGACAACTCTAATAAATTTGGCTTTGTGCAATTTATCGACCTCTTCCTTCATCTTTAGAGCCATTTGTGGGTGGAATCGCCTTAATTTCTGTTTGACAGGGCTAGCTCCATCCTTTAATGTTAATCTATGTTCAACTAAAGATGAGTCTAACCCCGGCATATCTTCATAACTCCAGGCGAAAGTGTCCTTATAGTCCTTGAGTACTTGTACCATTGCTTTTTCATCCTCTGAAGAAAGATTTTTACTGACGAGGACAACCTTAGGTTCATCTTCAGTCCCTAAATTAATTTCTTTGGTGGGCTCTTCTACGGCAGCTGAGGGTTCATCAAATCTCTTCACTCCACTGGCATATGCCTCAGCCGCGTCCTCGTCATCTTCCTCTTCAACAATGGGGTCCTTTTCATGTACTAATTCATATACCCCGTACCCATCATTAACTAACTCATCATCCATACAATCTTCTGGCATTTGAATTGGATTTTCTAAAAGCTGAGGGATTAAAGAACAAGAAGAGCACTTATCAGCTAAGTCCTGGAGGTATCTATCTGGAATTTGCCTACCCTTAGGCTTCCTAGACTTCCTAAGCTGACTAACCTGACTAGACTGCCTAACTTCACTATCATAACCTAAGGAAGACGAAGCAGGATGAAAATCCTGGGATACAAGTGGAAATACAAGAGAATCCTCCCGAGGGGAGGGGCAGAGTAAATCTAGAAGAGAATCTTGACCGAAGGACCCGCGCGATGGGGTGCAATCGGACAAGTAAGATGTTTCCTCAATGAGGATTTGGGAAGAATTTGTTGCCAAATTGGCGTTTTTTTTTGGAAAATGAAAGAATTAAACATAAAGCAGGAATGAATACTAATGGAAGGAGAATCAGACGGAGGAAGTGGCACCAAGGCCAGAGGATTGGGGGGATCATATAGTAATATGTCCCAGATCAGATTATACAACCTCTCTAGATCGAGAGGAGGTTGTGGTATAATGTCCCGAGGGGACAGAGTAATCATGACGGGCGGAGCCCGTGGAATATCTTCAATTATGACCCGCGACCAAGTCGGGGTCAAGAGTAGTGTACGAAAAAGAGTGTGGAGCATGAAGATATGTGAAGGATATGTCCCCCTCCAGAGCAGATCTGTTGTGTAACCAGCTTCATAGGGGTCATCTGGCTCCCCTTCATCGGTTTCTTCAGATAGCAGTATCCGCTTGTCAAATATAGCACCAGGGCTTTCAATCAATTCATCAATCTGCGGCGGCCACTTAGGTTCTGCAGGATCCAGAAATAGTCTGTTCAGTGCAATATACAGGTCCCTCAGATCGAACCACCTGTACCATTCACATTCAGGGTCATGGAATTTCCTCCTTTTCATAGGCCGCAGAGCCTCCAAGGATTGGTACGTAAGCAGTTCAGAACAATGTCTGGCCAAGTCCCTCCCATATATATCATGGAAGTCAAAACAGGAAGTAATGACCACCGTATTGTCGTAGCTAAGTATGGGCCCTTTCACAAAGTGCGTACACAGGGTCCATGTTAGGGGATCTCGGCCTTCTTTAGATGGCGTAGACATTGCCTCCCAGATCTTTGGGCCTTCTTCGATTTCTGCTTTCTGAACCGGATCTTGCTTCAGTTTTATTGGCCTATAGCACAGACCACTTCCAGGTGCTGCTCGATGATTTCTGACAGGAGTGGTCCTGCCTTGCAATTGTGTGCCTCGACCTTTCCCAGGCTCGTAGCCGTTCTTCATCATGATCCTCCATCCTGGGGTACTCATGCACTTCCCCCTTTTGATAGCATCTAACGGATATGGAGAGATAGTAGCGGCTTTCAGAGGATCAGCCACTGGACGGTAGACCTGTAATACCGACAGAAAAGGTTGTCGGCCAGGTAGAACAGCAGATTTAAGGTTCAAGGAATGAGCAGCAACAAGGATCGGCATGCTCGTTACTTTAATTATTCGTCATTTGTAAGGAAATTTGAGGCATTGATGATTCGTAGAGGGAATCGCCTCAAGAGTTTTAATATAAGGACGACCTAGAATGGCATTTATGGAAGGGTCGATTTCCAGGATGTGAAATTCGACCTCTGCGTGACTTACGGGGCCCAGCTCCACCTTTAAATAGACCATTCCCAGAGGGGAACGGGTAGAATTATCATATGCTGTTACTGAGATGGGGCTGGGCAGCCATTTCTCTTTGGGCACACCGCACAGCTCCAGGGTCTTCGGAGGTAGAACATTGATCGAAGCCCCTGTGTCGACCAGGCATGCATCCACGGCCTTCTTACAGATGTTGACCGTGATACTCAGAGCCATGCTTCTGGCTGCCGGCGGTGCTAGTTCCGACGTATGAAATGTTATGGAGGGTTGATCCCCCTGAGGAACTAGTAGTGCTGCAATCTTCTCTACCGGCACGTCTTCATTGACCATCACCTTTTGCAGATATTCCATTAAAGCTTCTTGGTGACTCTTGGATCTTTTGATCAGTTCGAGTATAGTGATCCGTGCCGGTGTCCGATCCAGGTGTTTCAACAAGTCATATTGAGTGCCTAGTGCACTCTCTTCATTGTGGGCTTCCTCAGTTGGCTGTGATGGGCCGTCTCTGACTGTGGACTGAGGAAAGACCTTGTTGAAAATCCTTCCACTCCGGAGCGCGTGTTCCTCAACCGTGGAGGATCCGGGTGACACTTTAAGTACCGCAGAGTCGGATGGTGCGGATGGCCTAGAGGGTTGGTAGGTAGGTGATGGCGTAGGGCTAGGCATAGGGCTAGGTGGTGATGGCGCGGTGCGGATTAAAGGCCTAGAGGGTTGGATAGTGGATGGGTAAGTGGTTGGTGAAGTGCGGATTAAAGGCCTAGAGGGTTCTGCTGCTGCCTGTACCCCTGCTGGCTCGTCTGTGGTGGCCTCTGGTACTGCTGATTCCTCACAAACTGGGGCGAGTTATTGTTCATAGTACTGACCTGCTCGTGAGAGAGCGTGCCCTCAGTAGTTGGACCTGAGCTAGGAGAATTCGGCACTGCAGGCTTCCGAGGCGGAGGCCTGTTAGGTCTGTGAGGATCAAAGACGCTAGAGAACGTAGCGTCCTTGAAAGCATTCTGGCAGTACCGTGCCCTTTCATAGAGCTCTGCCATGTTCGTCAAGTTGTTCAAGGAGAGGACTAGCTTGAACTGGGGAGTGGCGTTAGAAATCAACATTTTCACTTGTTCGGATTCGGACAAGTGATCTTTCACTTTTTCAGCCAGGCCCCGCCACCTGTCAGCAAAACTGACAAACTCCTCGTCCGGTTTCATCTTTTCTGCAATAAGATCCGTGATAGACAAGGAGGGTGCAACTCTGTCCTGGTATCGTTGGATAAATTTGCGTGAAACGATACCGTAATCCTCTACTTCTGAGGGTTCCAGAGAAAAGAACCACTCGAGGGCTGGTCCCTCTAGGGATCTCCTGAACAAGAAAGCCAATGACCTCTTATCATTCTGCCAGAAAGAGGATTCGTACATGAACTCCTTCAGGTGCGTGAAGGGGTTACCAGTACCATTATACTTTCGATACACTGGCATTTCAGAGGGTGGCAGATGGAACACTGGCAGGCTCGGTAAATTGAATTCTGGCACAGCTTTAACCCCCATCATTTTCTGAAGATTGTTGAACTGTTCATCCATGCGCTCCATCTTGGCCAGCAACGTCTGCGTGGTTAGATCTGCCTGGGGAGGAGGAGGAGGAGGAAGTACCTGATAGGCCTGCTGCCTAGAGTACGTCGGACAAGGAGGATAATAAGGATGAGGTCCGGCAGAGCTTCCGCCATGCCCGAGGGCATTTTGATAAATGGGCGTCTGCGGTCTAGCCGGTTGCCTGGATGATGAAAGTTGTGGCCCAGTTGGCCGAGAAGTAAGATGAAGGCCTTCCATGGCCTGTTGGATATAAGGAAGAGGAGGAGGAGGTTGTTGAGGAACAACGGGGGGAGCCACAGGGTTCGGCTCAGCAGGCTGTATGGGTGCCTTCCCCTTCAAAATGGACTGGATCGCCTCGAACTGCTGAGGGTCCAGTCGGGAGGCAAGAACTCCCAGAGCATTGACAAGATCCATAGGATCGGAGGGTGAGGGATCATTCTGATTCATGTCCCCCTCAAAGTCAGGATTAGGAATCGCATATTCATGAGGAGGAAGATCATGATATTGATCGTGTGGGTTAAAAAGAGGAGTTCGGACATTCCCGTCATGTCGAACTGGAATGGGGACAGAATTACGAGAGGCATCAGCATCTCTCCCGTTCTCGTAGTTGAAATCTGAATTGCGAGGGGCATTAGCATCTCCCTCGTAGTTCATAATGGCGTCTTGGGCCATACTCAAATCTCTGCCTGATCGCAGCAACATTATATTAGATTCTCTTTTCAAAGATTTAATCACACAAGTTGTGCAGAGATTAATCAAACAAGTGGATGCTTAACGTGATTTCAGGATTCCTTGTTGAGTTATTTGAATTGGATTAAACCACAATTTCGCTCAGGGAAGGATCCTAGTTTCAGTTTGATTTCCACCGTTATTCTCTAGGGTTCTCTTTCACAACGCTTTCGGAATCTAGCCGGGACTTCAATTGGTACAACCAGCCCGATGATCAAGGAGGAATACCTTGATTTTGGGGACTTATGGAGGTCTCAACGTCAACTTCTCTAGTCTGATCAAGGGACCAACCCAATCAGAGAGAGTTGCTAACGTCGAGTAATGTGTTCCTAAGAAAAGGAGGGTTTTAGCCTTAATGCGTATGCCCTGCGACCTGGATGGCCTCTAATGCTTAATAGAGTAATGGGTAGCTAGCACTCAACACAGAAATCTGGAAACTGAAAAATAATTAAGAAACTGTATGAATCGCGTCGATGATAGTCGACGCTATTCAAAACAGAACTTAATTCTTTCGCAGAGAACAGATGCAAACAGCAGAGAAAGCCTGGAAAATAACTAAAAACTGTCTGAATCGCGTCGATGATGGTCGACGCTATTAAACACAGAACTTAATTATTTCGCAGAAACAGATGTAGACGACAGAGATAATCTGGAGGCTAAAAGGCGTCCAGGTGTCCGGACGCGGTTTTGAAACGCGTCGCTGTTCCTGGACGCTTTTCAGTTCGCAGAAACAGATTTCCAGAAGGATTTTCTGGGTTGAATCCTCCTTAAACAGGGTAAAATGCAGTAAACAATCGACTCATGCAAAGATTTTTAGTTTCAGATTTTAAACAGGATGATTTACTAACTAAACAACTAAGAAATCACGCAATCACACAGCATTTTATCACAAAAAATAGCTTTTTGAATTAATCAAAGGGGAGGCAAGATCTTGCCACTGGGTGTGCACGTGGTGCACGAGGGAAATTAAGCAAACTAAACACTCACCAATTGGTGAGGACGTGTCGAAAGACACAAATGGTGCACTGTGGGTGCCCGGTATGATAATAACAAGAACAAAAGAAATTAAAAGACGGCGAGACCAAGTCCCACCGTGATCGCCAAAAGAGCTGTAGGTGCTGAAAATGCTCGTGTGATTTATATGAAAAACTATGTTGTTTAGGGTAAATTAACCTATTAAAAAAAATGCAACTAAGGTGCTGTGATCGCCAGAAACTTTTAACTAAAAAGCTTCAAAAGAAGTTTGATCGCCTACCTGTTTAAACGCGGAAGAATGAATCCTTGGTTCCCCTCCTTCAGCCGGCTGAAGAAAGAGAGCCTCTTTGTTCTTTTGTTCTTGCTGTTGAATGTTGAGGATCGTCCAGAAGTTCTCCTGGCTTCGTGCTTGATTTCCCTCTTTTTGATCTTTGTTGTTGTTGTTGGATGCAGCAGAGATGGAGAGACAGAAAAATAAAGAAGAAATAATGATGAGAATCTAAGTAGAAATAATATCAAAATTAACTATGGTTATGAACATGTTTAAACAGCAACTCACTTGTTTTAAATGGCTTTGAAACCCCTTTAGAACAGATGGGTTTTGGAAAATTGATGGTGTGGTGTGTGTTGCATGCAGTGAGTATGAGAGAATGAAACTAATGAATGAAAATGAAATTCAGATATGAAAAACTTATGCCCAGTCCAGTTGGTTGAAGCTTTGAATGGATGAAGATCTGGAAAAGGGACGCCGTCTTCTGGAAATGGCAGCGCTCCGGCGTTCCGACGTGGTTGCTCCGATCTTCAAATTGCTATAATGCTGTGGCTCAATAATTCTCTTTCTTTCTTTTTTTTTTTTAACTCCTTGAGATGCAAGGTATTTATAGGCATTTTCTGCGTTTGCGATTAACATAGAAAAATCTCGGATTTATCTACCTTAACCAACAGATAAATACTGATTAATTCATCTTTATCTGTAATTATCTAAAACGCGTCCACCATGGCTGACGCCTTTCAGATTAATTAAGATAAGGATAAATATCCGGGAAAACTTATCTTTATCTTTATTAGCTAAAACGCGTCCACCTTGGTAGACGTCTTTTACCCTAATTAAGATAAGGATAAACATCCGGAAGAGAAGTTAAAATAGCTTAGGAAACCTAAAACGCGTCGACACTCACAGACGCCTTTTAGTTAATAAATCAATTAATTAAAATTCAAATTTAAACATTAAAATAGGAATAAACTCTAAATCACGTCAACGTAAGTCGACGCCTTTTAGGATTCTTCATATTTTAACTGAAATTTGAGTTAAAATCAATTCAATTGATTAACTTAAACATGTCTGTTTGACCCGACACTCAAAAATATTAATAAAAATTAATTAATGATTAATTATCAGACCATTTTGAGGCATTATTATATGATATGAAATTTACTCAAAATGACGTCAAAATTAGCGTGTCTACAGCTGCCTCACCTTGGCATCGTCTTTGCAAGGGAGTGAAATGAAATGGAATGTACTGAAAAGGTGATGCCAAGGTGTGCTGAAAAATTGCTCGTGTGATTAATGTGAAAAACTATGTTGTTTAGGGTAAATTAACCTATTAAAAACAGAAACTAAAGTGAAGTGATCGCCAGAAACTTTTAACTAAAAAGCTTCAAAAGAAGTTTGATCGCCTACCTGTCTAAACGCGGAAGAATGAGTCCTTGGTTCCCCTCCTTCAGCCGGCTGAAGAAAGAGAGCCCTTTCTTTGTTCTTTTGTTCTTGCTGTTGAATGTTGAGGATCGTCCATAAGTTCTTCTTGCTTCGTGCTTGATTTCCCTCTTTTTGATCTTTGTTGTTGTTGTTGGATGCAGCAGAGATGGAGAGACAGAAAAATAAAGAAGAAATAATGATGAGAATCTAAGTAGAAATAATATCAAAATTAACTATGGTTATGAACATGTTTAAACAGCAACTCACTTGTTTTAAATGGCTTTGAAACCCCTTTAGAACAGATGGGTTTTGGAAAATTGATGGTGTGGTGTGTGTTGCATGCAGTGAGTATGAGAGAATGAAACTAATGAATGAAAATGAAATTCAGATATGAAAAACTTATGCCCAGTCCAGTTGGTTGAAGCTTTGAATGGATGAAGATCTGGAAAAGGGACGCCGTCTTCTGGAAATGGCAGCGCTCCGGCGTTCCGACGTGGTTGCTCCGATCTTCAAATTGCTATAACGCTGTGGCTCAATAATTCTCTCTCTTTCTTTTTTTTTTTTAACTCCTTGAGATGCAAGGTATTTATAGGCATTTTCTGCGTTTGCGATTAACATAGAAAAATCTCGGATTTATCTACCTTAACCAACAGATAAATACTGATTAATTCATCTTTATCTGTAATTATCTAAAACGCGTCCACCATGGCTGACGCCTTTCAGATTAATTAAGATAAGGATAAATATCCGGGAAAACTTATCTTTATCTTTATTAGCTAAAACGCGTCCACCTTGGTAGACGTCTTTTACCCTAATTAAGATAAGGATAAACATCCGGAAGAGAAGTTAAAATAGCTTAGGAAACCTAAAACGCGTCGACACTCACAGACGCCTTTTAGTTAATAAATCAATTAATTAAAATTCAAATTTAAACATTAAAATAGGAATAAACTCTAAATCACGTCAACGTAAGTCGACGCCTTTTAGGATTCTTCATATTTTAACTGAAATTTGAGTTAAAATCAATTCAATTGATTAACTTAAACATGTCTGTTTGACCCGACACTCAAAAATATTAATAAAAATTAATTAATGATTAATTATCAGACCATTCTGAGGCATTATTATATGATATGAAATTTACTCAAAATGACGTCAAAATTAGCGTGTCTACACCTATCCATGAAGAAAGTCCCTAAACATGCTTATTCTACCCAAAAATCCCTTACACGCATCATGCTTCAAAGCGGGAAAACATGGTTTTTAAATGAAACACTACGGGAATCGTCACCCTACCGGTTGCTTGAACTCCTCTAAGCTTTAAGCCGCCAACCCGTCTCGCCCCTACCCCGCCGCCGGTACCGCCGAGGACGTCGTTACTCCACCGGGACGTCGGCCGCCGTCCGGAGAGAAAACGCCAAGGAGGAGGTGGTGGTGGTAGTGGTGGGAGTTAGGAGGTCGATGGAGTGGAGGGAGAGGTGAAATGGTGGGAGGACAAGATGGAGGGGGAGGAGAGATCGCCGGAGCCGCTGGAGGAAGTGAGGAGAGAGAGAATGGAGGAGAAAATGAGGGAAAGGAAGGAGGGTTCGCGGGTTTAAGCAGAAGTTGGGTAAAACGCGTCGTGCAGCACATACGCCTATTAGGTGACATGACGGGCCGTACTGACAGAACTCTGAAACGCGTCGCCTAACCAAGACGTCGTTCAAACGACAAGATCGGCGCCATACACTGACAACCCAGGGTCGTACTCTGAATGGCGTCGTCCATCGAGGACGCCTTTCAGACGACAGGACAGGGCCGTACTTTCGCGGCCTGAAACTCGCCCACGTGGCGTCCACGTGGCACAACAGCCACTCGACTAAATGGCGTCCACTCAGCAGGACGCCGTTCAAAAGGCGTCGTGCATCCTAGACGTCATTTAGAATGCACTCCCCAGACCCATCAGGGCCCAAACCAGGGGATCCGACCCAGAAACTGACCCGATAACCGGATCTGAAACCTTAGTCCTTACACGTATAAAAGTAAAGTAGACACGTCCAAGGTTCTGGTGGACCAAAATCTTAACCAAACCTTAATGTTAACTCAATCTATCATGCAACTAGACTTAGGCAGGAGGACTACGTGGCAGTCACCAGACAATTGGATTTTGTATTTTTTCTAATTTTTTGTGATTTTCATTAAAGTATGTACATATTTACAAATATTTTGGATGCTTTTTGGATATTCGATTTTTTTTGAGATTTTGAGATTTTTTATTTTTTTTGCATTTAAAGGGTAGAATTTTTTAGATAGACTCCTATCCAAAGAAAAACATTTTTCAAATATTTACACTTATTTTCTAACTCTTGAACTAGAAACAAAAGAACTTACTTACCTCTAAAACTCTTAGATAAAGAGGAAGCTATCCAATCCCTAAGCGATTATGCACAAGACTCTGAGAGTGAGTCAGACATGTTGCAAAGGTGGGTCCTTGAGATAGAGACCCAATGATGGCAGAATTGCCCCAGTATGTTGGCTCCTCATTGATGGTTTTATACCCTCCGATATGGGAGTGGGACCTTTTCTCGTTTTAGGGGTCGTAGTCTCCAAGAATAAAACACTCAGGAGAATGTGCTACGACCGGTGATAGAAGCCTAAGAAGGGAAGGTGTGTGGAATAGGAAGGGAATGAGAGCGGTGGGTACCGATTCATCCCTCACTAAGGAGGCTCCTTCTCGTCAAGTGGTTGGTTCATAGAACAGTAGCTATGTACCGAAATATTCTTCATCTTCTCCTTGAACTTCATTGATTGTTTCTTTCTCATCCTCAAGATAGTGTATCTTGAGTACCTCTTAATTTTCCTTCACAAAGTGATCCAAGAGAGTCCATTTTCTTGATTCCTCAGTTGGTTTGGTTAGTAGGTAACCCAATCTGAATCCCCCAATGGTCGGATTTTCAAAGATAGGCTCTCGAATTCATTGCTCTTCCTTGCCTAACTCAGATCCCGAACTATATCCCATTTTGTCCATAAGCTGCCAACCTATACTAGGCCGGGGCTTGGCCTGAGAGTCAACCGATGAAAGGATGGGTTCTTTCCCTTTTCCAGAAGGGATCATGGATGGAATTTGTTCAGTCGAGACTGAGTTTGAAGACTCAAGATAGGGGGTACTCTTCATTTTGACAATTTTCCCATTGTATGGGAATTTATAGCACTGATGATTAATGGAGGGCACTCCCAGGGTTTGGTCCATCCAAGGCCTTCCTAGAATGGCATTGTATATGGGCTCGACATCAAGGATGTAGAATTCAAAGATCATGGCCACTGGGCCAATTTCCAGTTTCCCATTAGCTGGTCTTTGAGAATTGTCATAGGTTGAGACCATCATGGAAGTAGACTCAATCTTTTCTGGATCAATCCCTATTTTCTTGAGGGTCTTGAGTGGACAAACATTGATTGATGCGCCGGTATCCAACAGGATGGAGTCCAATGAGTGACCCTTGAGTGTTGCAGTTAAGCATGAGGGAAGGGATTGGCATTCAGGGGGAGCTAGATCCTTATCTGTGAAGGATATCGTAGGTGTCTGGGTGATTGAGGGAATGGCATTTGTGACCCCCTTGATAGGAAGATCTTCATTGACTGTAATTCGCTGGAGGAATTGAACAATGTCTCCCTGTGTGTAGGAGATCTCCTAATCAACTCTAGGACTAAAATCTTGGATGGAGTTTTCCCTAGATGTTGTAGGATGTCATACTTGGATTGAGTAATCCTTCTAGACATATTTGAATTATCTTGGGAGTCCAAGGGTTGACTTGTTGGGGGAATGATGCGATTTCTCAGTGTAACACCAATCGGACTGGGGTCTACTGCTTGATCTGACTTTAGTGGTTGAACTGGTGGTGAATTTATTAAGCAGAATTGGGTTACAGGACCTGGCTTTGGTGTTGGACACAAGATGGATAGAGGAGGTTCTCTGATTGAAATTGAGGGAACTTGGACCAGAGTAACTGGGTTGATGATTGTTGGTTGTTCCCTAGGTCGTATCAAAACCAAAGGTTTGTCTTGGATAATAGGGGAGACTCCTTGCAATGGCTTTCTAGGTTTGGTCATCCTAGTGGGGCACTCATGCCATATCCCAACCTCTTCATACTCCCAGTACTGTCCTCTGCGATCGACATTTGGTTCCAGATTTTTGACAAGGGTGCTCACCCTTTCTAGAGAGCTAAATGGATCTTGAGCTACCTGATGAGAGGGCGGAGGGTCTTTGACTTTCAAGGTTTCAATAGCCTCTTTCATGTGCCCCCAATTGATCTTTCCTTCCTCATTCAAATCATATACCCAATCCTTGAAAGTGAAGTAGTTATAAATTGTATGCCCCGACACTCTATAATACGGACAATATTTGAACATATCAACATTGTAGGGGATGGCCTCATGCTGGGGTGGAAGCTGGATAACATTGCAAGATAATAAGACATGGAAAATGTCCAATAGAGATTCCGGCAGAGGCGGATATGAGGTACGTTTGGGTTTAGGCCGACTATAGCTAGTTGAAGGGGGAACTGCTGAACATGGTTTCTGATTGGATTGGTTGTCTGATATGGATATAGGATTGGGTGACCTAAAGGGCTGTCCCAAGGCACTCACCTGTTCATTGAATGTCACTCCCTCTATTGGTGGAGTTTGTGTGGTCTTATTATTTATGTTCTGATTTTCAAAGAAGGATGGCAAAGTGGAACTCCAAATCTGAGATTGAACTACCCGAGCTCGATTATAAAGTTGTGCGAATGTGTGAAATTCGCTTAGCATGAGAATAGCTCGAAGCTGTGGGGTAGCTTTATTGACCAACATGGCGATAGCTTGAGATTCGGGGATTGCCACTTCCGTCCTAGAGGCCATTGCCCTCCACCTGTTGGCAAACTACGTGAACTCCTCTTCAGGCTTCATCTTCTCCATCACAAGATTAAACAAGGTGGGAGGCATGGTTGTCATATGACTAAACTGAGTGATGAATTTTTCGGAGACCATATCAAAATTGAATAGGTCTGTGGCGGGCAAGGAAAAAACCATCTTAAGGCCTCACCTTCTAAGGATTTCTGGAACAGATGGACAAGGAGGACTCTATCGTAGAGCCATTGATGGGAATCCATGAGAAAACCTGACAGGTGGTAATGAGGGTCAGAGGTGCCATCATATTTCCTGTACTTGGGGGCTTTGAATCATGGTGGAAAGTAGGCCGGAGGGAGCTTGCAATAGCTCAAGAGAGAGTGCAGTTGTTTCAGGGTAAGTTTCTCGGCCATGAGCTTACGCACATAGGTTTCAACCTCACTTTTGTAGATGAATTCCTCCTACTTGGGAGGAGGTGTAGTTTGAGAGACTGGAATCGGCATGACGGGTAGAGCAACTGGAGTAGGAGTTGACTGGTTGATGCAAGTCTGAGCTCTGTTGGAAGATCCTTGGAAGTGAGTTCTACGAGGATCTTGAGTTTTGCCACAAGAGGCCAATTGGATGAGTTGATCAGGGGTGTAGCGTGATAACACGGCAATAAGTTCCGGGTCCTCACTCGGGTTTTGGAAGGTTCTGTTGGAGATTATAGGGTCACATTCTGAAGAAGAAGATTCATCCGAGCATCTTCTCCTAAGTTCCTCTCTAGATGTTTGGAACATGCCCACAAATGTTTGTTGTGGATCCTCTTCAATCTCGAACAGAGGGTTGTGTGTGACATTATTACCAAACTCATCCATGTCATCATACACAGTGTTACCATACATTCGATTCATTATGAAACACAAATCCTAAGAGATTTTATATTTCACTTGAAAAGTTAACTGTACATTATGAGTGTAGGTTTCTAACAAATCAAGTTCAAACCCTTAACGACCCTGTACTTTTCTTTCAAAACCTGTTCCACCAAAGTTTAGTTAGGTGTCTTTGATTTTGAAATAATTCTCTCAGTGACGCCTACGGGTGGACGATTTTGAATGGGAAGGCTTAATTCCTCACACAAACCCGGGATCCTATTAGGTGGTTTAGGTACAACCCGCTCGGCGGCCAAGTGGGAATCCCTGGCTCGCGGAGACTCACGGAGGTTCCCAACAGAATAAGACTAGTCACATCCGAATGGGAACCCTCAGGTGGAGAGTCGAACACTGTGGGAGAGGTAACTAGAAGTGTGATGTCGGCTCTTTCTTAAGACTCCCACACAGAACGCCCAGAATTTGACCCAAAGTTGACAGGCAAGAGAACAGTAAACACAACCGGAACACACAACAATTTGATCAACTAGTGAAAATTGGACGGCCAGAAGGCCAGCCGCCTAAGGGCTTGGACGGCCAGAACTATGGCCGTCCTGGAGCCTAGACGGCCAGCTACTTGGCCGTCCTAGAGCCTGGACGGCCAGCTACTTGGCCATCCTGGAGTGTGGACGGCCAACCACTTGGCCGTCCTGGAGTCTGGACGGCCAGCTACTTGGCCGTCTGGGAGTCTGGGCGGCCAAGTGCTTGGCCGTCCGTGGGAGCGGCTCTTACCTTTTTTTATTATCTTACTATGTGCGCGGCGAGCAAGAGAGGGTCCTACCATGATCGCCAGAGGGCTGTAGGCGTCTAGAACGTCCCCGCCGCTGTTGTCTCCTTCGAGCGAGGGCTTATCCATTCGTCTTAGCATTGCGGAGATTTGGACCGGGTTAGGAATTGAAGTATGTGATCACTAGGAGCATTACCTTACGGTCCCCGTGCTCCATAGGATGGTGAGATTAATCGCGTTCTGATGGAGCGGGAGATGACGGGTTACTCTTCTCTGCCTCCGGCCAGTCAAAGGGGGAGAGCTCAGTAGTCCGCGTGCAGAATGTGGTAAGAGCTCCTGAGAGAAAAAAAGACAAAACAAAGTAAAGAGAACCGATTAGAACTGTGATATGTAGAGTCTATTCATGCATATATGTAAATAATACTAAAATTGAAAGGGGACGCACCGGATGGGTGTTTGGGGAGGGAAGGTGACCATATGTTATGGCCACCCACCTCCCATTTTTTGTTTAAAACCTCTAAGGGTAAAGGGTGCGATGTCATCCTAAGATGCATGCATGCAGATGGGATGCTCGTATGCGGTAATAGTGAAAAGTAAAAGTGATGTGGTAAAAGGAAAAGAGTAGGAGGAGAAGATGATGCTACGGAGTGGATGAATGGTGGGAATGCAATGAAAAATGAAAGGAGAAAAGTAAGGAGAGAGTTAAGAAAACAGGCCCATTTGGAATGTGGAGGATTCCTCTGCTTCCTCTGACTCGTCGATTGCCAAGGCTTTCTCTCACTTGAAGCTCTTCAATCTCCAGCCTCGCAAACTGAAACCTTTCCAACCCCTGCCAACCCCCAACCCCCTTTCTCGAGGGGACATGGAGGGTTTAAATAGGTGAAGGGAAAATAGGAGGAAAATAGGGGTTTAAATCCCTTAGAACCAATAGGAAATAGTCAGTCATCGGAGGTCGTGGCCGTGGCAGTCGCCAGAGCGGGGAGTGATCTGAGTAGTGGGGATGAGGGTGGCGAGTGGAAGAGATCGTGGGAAGACGAGGTCAAAGTGGAAGTTAAGGGAATGGACGGAAAACTATCTTGCCTCCTACTTCTGTGAAAGGCCAGGTAGTTGGCCTTCCATGAAAAGGTGGAAGGTGGCCCAGTTGGCCTTCCAAGGGCGGTGGAAGGAAAGGGGTGACCTTCCAAGGATAGCGGAAGGCGAGGGATGGCCTTCCAAGGGTGGTGGAAGGCGAGCTGGTTGGCCTTCCAAGGATGGTGGAAGGCAAGGGGTGACCTTCCAAGGGTGGTGGAAGGCGGGCTGGTTGGCCTTCCACGAAAAGGTGGCGAAAGTCGAGATTGGTTAATGGGTCTGATTATTTAGTGGGCTGAGAAGATTGGATGGATTAAATGAGATGGCTAAGGTGATGGGTTTGGTGGTGATGGGCTAATGGTGGATGGGGTTCACGACCAAAAGGGGGTCCAAAATCGGTGTCTACATTCCCTTCGACGGTATTCCGCTGAACCCAATCCTTGGCTATTTAGAATCTCGTGGTTAGAGATTCATAAACTAAAGTCAAAGCATAAAAGTCCATCAACAAGGTGTCCTTGGTGTCTCAGGTTCGAGGACCATCAACGCAACTGCGACAATAGAATCAAGCTGGTTGACAGTGAGGTACAATACCATCCAACGATTCAGTTGGATCAGTTCAGTAAACTCATTCTCTAATGAGCACCTACAGATTCACCTTAGTGTCTCCATACAAGTGACTATGAGATCAGTCACCCTCATCACATGAGCAAGAGTAATCTGTACTAGTCTAACCGGATATCCGATTTCCTTCTAGGATATCCTCTTACTAGGAACTATTAAGAATATGTGTGTTTAAGTGATCAATCTCACTAGCATGGTCTCATCATAATCTGATCATTATCGCACATATTCACGGACTTCATTATGAGACGTCAATAACGAATTATACATAATGAATATAATGTCATTATATATATATATTAATAAATGAACGAGATTACAAAGTCATATTGGCTTGTAGGCCACCTAAGACTAACATAGATCACCCACATTAGATAAAGGAACAAAATATAGATAGGAAGATGCATACCTTGGAAAATAAGGTTCTCTCCTATGCACCGATGCCTCAAGTGTGGTTGGATCTGCTACTTCAGGGGAGAGGAGACCAGAGCGTAAGGACACCTTGCTAGCAGCACACCCCTATCACTACTATTCTCTGAGAGAAGAGATCGAGCTCTGAGAAAGCCCGACCAGCACTCGTCCATCTATTGTTCTTCAAGAGCAGAAATCAGGCAACCTTATTGCCCTTGCAAGCCTACCACAACTTCATTGATATTGAAGAATGGAGGGTGTTGACACCTTGATGGAGTGAAAAGGAACCTGTGCTTAGCATATGACCTAATAGAGGATGAGGAGAGTGTTGACAGAGTAAAGATGCTTATGCTATAAAGGGTATGCTATAAAGGGTCCTTGCACTGTGGCGACTAAAATTAGAGAGTGAGAGGGTTCTAACGGCATAGTAGGGGGATTGTGCTAAACCTCTATTGACATCTTAGAGGGAAATATGTTAGTGTGTGAATGGTGACCTAGGGGTATGGAGAATTGGGGAAGGAGGGAATCACAAAAGGGCCACATGCATAGTCACCAAGTCATGGACTCGTAAATCCTTGTTTGAGTGAGTTTTTGCATTTTAATTTATCTCTAAATAATACAAATTGTGTATTATATGTGTTGAATCTTTGGATATTGTCTGGGAAACACTCCCATTTATTTGAAAATTACATATGGAGGCATTAATATGCATTTTAAATGTGAATTTACTAACACTATATGGTATATAGAGAAACCAACATGAATTATGTCTCAACAAAATAGTAATAGGAAAATAGGTGCAACTACATAGACAATGTGAAAGAACTCCCCACAAAATTCTATCATCATTTCATAAATTACTATTACAATCTAGTGCTCAAATAAAAACTAAATCCCTGATATCAAAAATGTCTTCATGCTTGACTGTCTCAGTAGAAAGTTAAGCTTTAATGAAGATATGGCATGAACCCAACACTTGAAAATAAAATAAAAAAGTTAACAAAAATAATCAAAGAAAAGTAATAAGGAAAGGTGTGATAGACCTATCTCATTTCAACTCAAGGATATTCATGTAGCACATGCTATGAATAACATAGCTCCATAATGAGAGATGTACAAGGAATTTAGAGGGGAAAAAATCTCAACAACTTGTCCCTGTCACTATAGCATCATTAGCCAATTTAATATGTCTCTATGCAATTATCGATGAATTGCCACCATAAGTAGATGTCTTCAAAGAGTATAGGGGATTGTGTGCATGTTGTTGCTGTAAAGAGAATATCAACTTCAGCTAGCAAAATATTTTTCTTTAAACTAACATACTTATAAGTGATAGTAATGATATTGAAAGAAACTCTTGAAAGCTAAAACCAACTGTAGTGGCTTAGATTTTAAACCCATTTATAGGCCAAATAGTTTAGAAATTATAAAGGCAGTAGCTTAGATTATTGAATGGGATGAGGGAATTGAAATAGATTAAGTAATCGATTTAAGTGCTTTATATGTTATCCGTATCAATTGTATGAACATATGGGGTATCATTTAAGTGAGTTCTAACCAACTATCTGACCTTCCGACTGACTTGTCTTCCTTAATCGACCAAGTCCCCTAATATCAACTATGTGTTATGTATTGATTAGTTCTCAGTTATCCATTCTTAGCCTTGTTCCAACTAATAAAGTGATAATCCTTTATTAATCAAGGTATCGATTATTTGCTAATTTAAAATCTACTCACACAACTCAAGTGAGGATCTACAGTTGGATCGGAGGCAGTTTCGCTTGGATTTGTTTTCAAATTTTAAGGGATTGATTTCGATTCCAGAGATGTCTTTGTTCATAGTTACCCTTACGATTTTAGAAATAGAATCCCATTCAATCTAGGCTATTAGTTTTTAAAAACCGATCAAGTCAAGTTAGAAGGAGTTCGCTCGGGCTGGACTAGGAGTTTGGTAGTATAAATAAGGTCCCTTTAGTGCATGGTAGCCCTAGTTGCGGCGAAGAATTCTTTACGGTAAGTGCTAGTTTGTTTTGAGTTAAATAGACAGAGTTCTCTATACATGGGGTGAGTCTGAGCTTTGTTGTGTCTTTCAAGAGATCTTGCAGTCATTGAAAAGAGTTAGAAGTTGAAAAGGATCTTCAACAATCAAAGGTTTTGACCTTTGAAGAGGTAAGTGATGATTACCCTATGTAAGAGATATTTTGTACATAAAAACTATATTATCTTCAAAGTTTTCAAGGTAAGTGTAGACACCGATTTTGGACCACCCTTTTAGTCATGAACCCAATCCATCATTAGCCCGTCATCACCCGAAATCCCCTCATTTCAGCCATCTCAACCCACTACCAGCTAGGCCCATTAACCAAATCCCGACCCTAGCCACCTTTTTCGTGGAAGGCCAGCCAGTCCGCCTTCCAACCCCTTCGAAGGCCACCCCTCGCCTTCCACCACCTTCGAAGGCCAGCCACCTTGCCTTCCACCCTTTTGGCCACCTTTTACATCTTTTCGTGGAAGGCCAGCCCCCTTGCCTTCCACCGCCTTCGAAGGCCACCCCCCGCCTTCTACCCCCTTCGAAGGCCAGCCACCTCGCCTTCCACCTTTTTAGCCACCTTTTTCACTTTTTACCACCTTTTAGTAGAAGGCCAGCCCCCTTGCCTTCCACCTCCTTCGAAGGCCACCCCTTGCCTTCCGCCTCCTTCGAAGGCCACCCCTCGCCTTCCACTCCCTTCGAAGGCCAGCCGGGCCACCTTCCACCACAAGAATGGAAGGCATGTCACCTGGCCGTCCACTCCTTAACCACCCCCTTGACTCCGTCTTCCCCACGATCTCCTCTACTCGCCGCCCTCGTCCCCCACTACTCCGACCACTCCCCACTCCGTCGACTACCGCGCGCACCACCTCCGACCCTTGACCACTTCCTATTGGCTGAAGGTTGATTTACGGGGATTTAGACCCCTATTTTCTCCTACTTTTTCCTTCATCTATTTAAACCCCCCAGGTTCCCTCGAGCAAGGGGGTCGGAGGGGTTGGAAGGGGATTAAGAAGGAGTTTCTTCCTCGGAACGGGTCGGCTTTGAGGAGTCGAGCGGGCGAGGAGTCTGAGAGTTCCAGAGGAATCCTTCGCGCTTCAAATGGGCTTGTCCTCCTAACCCTCTTTTACTTTTCACCTTTTTCACTTCATTGCATTTCCAATTTCCATCCATGCCGTAACATCCTCCCTCTTTCACTCTCTTTTACCTTCAACATATCATTTCACTTTTCACACACGAGCACTTATCTGCATGCATACATCCTAGAATGACTTAGCAATCCCTATTTACCCCCAGAGGTTCCAAACAAAAATCAGGAGGTGGGTGGCCATAACATATGGCCACCTTCCCCCCCAAACACCCATCCGGTGCGTCTCCCTCTAATTTTAGTTAATTTTTATGTTTGCATGAACGGTTCCTATATGTCACAGTTCTAATTGGGTGATTGTCTTTTCTTTGTCTGTCTTCTCTTTTCAGGGGTTCTTACCAGATTCTGCGCGTGCACTACCGAGCTCTCCTCCTCTGGCCGGCCGGAGGAAGAGAAGGGGAAACCACCATCTTCCGCTTCCACAGAACGCGATCACATCCCCACCATCCTGCGGAGCACAGAGACCGCAAGGTAATGCTCCTGGCGATCACACTTTAAATTCTAACCCTCCCTTTAAATCGCCACAGTGCTAAGACGAACGGAGAGGAACCCTCGCCCGAAGCCCGCAGCCGCGGCGGGGGACGTTCCGGGCGCCTACAGCCCTCTGGCGATCATGGTGGGACCCCTATAGCCTGCTGCACGCGTTGCAGCGAAAAGAAAAGAAGGTAAGGATCCCGACGGCCATTGACCCCTGGACGGCCAGCCCCTGGCCGTCAGCCCCCCTGGACGGCCAGTCCCTGGCCGTCAGCCCCTCTGGACGGCCAGCAACTGGCCGTCGACCCCCCAGTGGACGGCCAGCACCTGGCCGTCTGACCTATTGGACGGCCAGGGCCTGGCCGTCGATCGCCCCGTCGACACCCCAGTGGACGGCCAGCACCTGGCCGTCCGATCTATTGGACGGCCAGTCCCTGGCCGTCGACCTCCAACTGGACGGCCAGACGGCCAGTGGCTGGCCGTCCGACCCATTGGACGGCCAGTCCCTGGCCGTCGACTTCCCCTTGGACGGCTAGCACCTGGCCATCCGACCTCTTGGACGGTCAGCCCCTGGCCGTCGACTCCTGGTCGGTTCTTTGTCCTTTTCTGCTTGTTGTTGTTGTACGCTGTTCTGCTCCATGTTTTGTTGATTTGTTATGACCTGCTGCTTGTTAACTTTCTGGGCTTTTTTGTGGTGTTCTCCGCGGGGGTTTTAAGGAAGAGCCGGCATCACATCTTTAGTCACCTCTCCCGCAGGATCTGACTCTCCACCTGAGGATTCCCACTCGGGTGTGACTGGTCTTATTCTGTTGGGAACCTCCGTCAGTGTCCGCGAGCCAGGGATTCCCACTTGGCCGCCGAGCAGGTTGTACCTAAAACCACCTTGTAGGAACCTTGGGTTTGTGTGAGAAATTAGTGAACTGTGTCAAATTTAAAGACACTTAATTGAATCTCGGTGGAACAAGCTCTGGAAAGTGAAGGGTCGTTAAGGGTTAAACTTGATTTGTTAGAAACCAACTTTCATAAAACATTGGCAAACATTTCAAGTGGAACATAAAATCATTTAGGGTCCGTGCTTCATAATGAACCGAATGTATGTCAATGTTGTGTATGATGACATGGACCAGTTCGGCAACAATGTTACACACAACACTCTGTTTGAGATTGAAGAGGATCTACAACCAACATTTGTGGGCATGTTCCAAACACCTAGAGAGGAATTTAGGAGAAGGTGCTTGGAGGAATCTTCTTCTTCAGAAAGTGACCTTATAATGTCCAACAGAACCCTCCAAAACCCAAGTGAGGATCTGGAACTTACTGCCGTGTTATCACGGTACACCCCTGATCAACTCATCCGGTTGGCCTCTGGTGGCAAAACCCAAGATGCCACTCCTCGGGGAACTCACTTCCAAGGATCTCCCAACAGAGCTCAGACTCGCATCAATCAGCCAACTCTTACCCCAGTTGCTCCACCCGTCATGCCAATTCCAGTCTCTCCAACTACACCTCCTCCTGAGCAGAAAGAATTCATTTACAAAAGTGAGGTTGAAACCTGTGTGCGTAAGTTCATGGCCGAGAAATTTACCCTGAAACAACCGCACTCTCTCTCGGGCTATTGTAAGCTCCCTCCGGTCTACTTTCCGCCAGGATTCAAAGCCCCCGAGTACAGGAAATATGATGGCACCTCTGACCCTCATGATCACCTGTCAAGTTTCCTCATGGATTCCCATCAATGGCTCTACAACAGAGTCCTCCTTGTCCATCTGTTCCAGAAATCCTTAGAAGGTGAGGCCTTAAGATGGTTTTCTTCCTTGCCCGCCACAGACCTAACCAATTTTGATATGGTCTCCGAAAAATTCATCACTCAGTTTAGTTATATGACAACCATGCCTCCCACCTTGTTTGATCTTGTGATGGAGAAGATGAAGCCTGAAGAGGAGTTCACGTATTTTGCCAACAGGTGGAGGGCAATGGCCTCTAGGGCGGAAGTGGAAATCCCCAAATCTCAAGCTATCACCATGTTCGTCAATAACGCTACCCCGTAGCTTCGGTCTATTCTCATGCTGAGCGAATTTCACACATTCGCACAACTTTATAATCGAGCTCGGGTAGTTCAATCTTAGATCTGGAGTTCCACTTTGCCATCCTTTTTTGAAAATCAGAACAGAAGTAAGAGGATTCCACCAATAGAGGGAGTGACAATCAATGAACAGGTGAGTGCCTTGGGGCAGCCCTTTAGGTCACCTAGTCCTATGTCCAGATCAGACAACCAATCCAATCAGAAATCATATTCAGCAGTTCCTCCTTTCTCCAGTGCCAAGATCAATTGGGGGCACATGAAAGAGGCTGTTGAAACCTTGGAAGTCAAGGGCCCTCCGCCCTCTTATCAGGTGGCCCAAGATCCATCTAGCTCTCTAGAAAGGGTGAGCACCCTTGTCAAAAATTTGGAGCCAAATGTCGATCATAGAGGACAGTACTGGGAGTATGAAGAGGTTGGGATATGGCGTGAGTGCCCTACTAGGACGACCAAACCTAGAGAGCCGTTGAAAGGAGTCTCCACTATCATCCAAGACAAATCTTTGGTCTTGATACGACCTAGGGAACAACCAACAACCATCAACCCAGTTACTCTGGTCCAAGTTCCTTCAATTTCAATCAGAGAACCTCCTCCATCCATCTTGTGTCCAACACCAAAGCCAGGTCCGGTAACCCAATTCTGCCTAATGAATTCACCACCAGTTCAACCCCTAAAATCAGATCAGGCAGTGGACCCTAGTCCGATTGGCGTTACACTGAGAAATCACATCATTCCCCCAACAAGTCAACCCTTGGACTCTCAAGAGGATTCAGATCTATCTAAGTATGACATCCTACAACATCTAGGGAAAACTCCCACCAAGATGCCAGTCCTAGAGTTGATTAGGAGATCTCCTACACAAAGGGAGACATTGTTCAAGTTCCTCCAGCGAATTACACTCAATGAAGATCTTCCTATCAGGGGGGTCACCAATGCCATTCTCTCAGTCACCCAGACACCTACCATGTCCTTCACAGATAAGAGTCTAGCTCCCCCTGAATACCAATCCCTTCCCTCATGCTTGACCCCAACACTCAGTAGTCACTCATTGGGCTCCATCCTGTTGGATACTGGGGCATCAATCAATGTCTGTCCGCTCAAGACCCCCAAGAAAGTAGGGATTGATCCAGAAAAGGTTGAGTCTACTTCCATGATGGTCTCAAATGGGAAACTGGAAATTGGGCCAGTGGCCATGATCTTTGAATTCTACATCCTTAATGCCAAGCCCATATACAACGCCATTCTGGGAAGGCCTTGGATGGACCAGACCCTGGGAGTGCCCTCCACTAATCACCAGCACTATAAATTCCCATACAATGGGAAGATTGTCAAAATGAAGGGTACCCCCTATCCTGAGCCTTTGGATTTAGTCTCGACTGAACAAATTCCACCCATGATCACTCCTGGAAAAGGGGCAGAGCTCATCCTTTCATCGGTTGACTCTCAGCTCAAGTCCCAGCCTAGCATAGGTTGGCAGCTTATGGACAAAATGGGGTATAGCTCGGGATCTGGGTTAGACAAAGAAGAGCAAGGAATTCAAGAACCTATCTTTGAACATCCAACCAGTGGAGGGTTCAAATTGGGTTACATACTAACCAGACCAACTGAGGAATCAAGAAAATGGAGCATCTTAGATCACTTTGTGAAGGAAAATCAAGAGGTACTCAAGATACACTATCTTGAGGATGAGTTGAAGGAAGCAATCAATGAAATTCAGAGGGAAGATGCAGAAGATTTCGCAACACAGCTGTTGTTCTATGAACCAACCACTCGACGAGAAGGAGCCTCCTTAGTGAGGGATGAACAGGTACCCACCACCCTCATTCCCTTGCTATTTCACACACCTGCCCTTCTCAGGCTTTTATCACCGGTCGTAGCACACTCCTGGGGCAATTCTGCCATCATTGGGTCTGTGTCTCAAGGACCCACCTTTGCAACATGTCTGACTCACCCTCTGAGTCTTGTGCATAATCGCTTGGGGATTGGATAGCTTCCTCTTTATCCACAAGTTGTAGAGGTAGGTAAGTTCTTTCATTTCTAGTTAGCAAATAAGTGTAAATATTTGAAAATTGTTGAAAAGCTTTCCTTTGGATAGGAGTCTATTTGAATAAGTTTTACCCTCAAAATACAAAAAATCAAAAATTTCAAAATCTCCCAAAAAAAATCGAATATTCAAAAATATTTGTAAATATGTACATACTTTAATGGAAATGACAAAAAAATCAGAAAAGACACAAAATCTAATTGTCTGGTGACTGCCACGTAACCCCCTGTCTAGGTCTAGTTGCATGATAGGTAGGGTTGACATTGCAGTTTGGCTAAGACTTTGGTCCACCAGAACTTCGGACATGTCTACTTTATTTTCATAAGGATCCCTATGATCATTCTGAGATGCACACACTTACACGTTTTTTCAAAAGGGAACCGCTTTAAAATGAGTTCTAAGTCTTTAGTGCACTATCGAAATGCAACCTTTGCTCTTCGTCTCTCGACCAATCAGGACAGTTGACTCCCTTAAACAGTCGAGCTCAGCAAACTGCAGTTCCTCAAAAACCCGACAGAAGTAACCCCTCAACAAAAAAAAAGGGCCCAGAAATGAAAGGACCAGAGCACGTGAAGAGGGCAGTGTCCCCGCAGGTGGAATATCAAATAACCCCAAAAATGTCAAGAGCGGAAAAGAAATACAAAAAAAGAAAAAGGGGTTCAAGCAATCATGAAAAAAGCCTGGTCGTGACTGTGCCTGGCCATGAAATCCAATAAAGGCCTGAAAAGTCAAAATAGGGGCATCTAGGAGGTCAAAAGGAGTCCGTTTTGTCACAGCTCGCCCTTTTAACGGTTTTGTTGATCCTCCTGTGAGGTTTATCTCCAAAATTTCTTCACTTTTCCCCCCCAAGGTTCAGCACGAGATAGCTATCTAAAGACTGAACATCATTTTAAAATGGTTCGTTTTCAAAAATCGTCACATGCTCACATGATCACAGGAGTCCAAAATGGGTGAAGAGTAATGTCGATGTTTTTGGTGAACTAATCTCAACCATAATCTCAATGTGTACTCTTACAACTTCGGGCTTAGGTCAATGCATGCGCGTCACCAATCGGCGCGACGACGTCTGATTCCGGGTCAGCGTCGAGCGGTTGACCGTTAGGGTTCCAAGGTGTTCCATCTTATACCTTCTAGATTGTGAGGAAAGAGACCCGGGTCGGGCAAATCATTTACCTCGAAAACTTTTTGGGCAAACTTGGTGGTCGGAAGCAGCTGGAAGCCTAAGCATGGCATGACGGTATTGTCATCAGTATGAGTCTTAACCGGTCAAGGTTAGTTTGAGGAGTCTAGAGGCCCAAATCAATCTAGATGCGTGCTTAGGATACCTGAGAAGTTGAGTGTGCATTTCCCTTTCATCATTCGACCAGGCTAAGTTTGGGCAGTCGCCAGGTGGTCGGACAAAAAATGTTTTTCATCACACACTCCACTTGTTAATATCCGCTATCATTTGCATATTTTCTTGTCACGTCAATTTCAATGCTTTCCTTTTGTCTGGTTAGTAACACGGCCCCTTGACCCTATGCGAAGGCTAGGGAAAAGGTAGTTGCTCTTTTGGGCAAGGGGCCGAAAACAGATACTACTAACTGTTTCCCCTTCATTCTGTGCATACAGGAAAAGGATTCTGTCCAAAAGGTGGATGCTATTGCTGTCGAGTCGAAGCCGAAAGCAGCCGGATTGGCATTCTACTTTGAGAATGGCCATATCTTCCGCGCTGGCTTCGACTCGACAGGGACCTTTGTTCCTCGTTTCCTTGCAGCTCGACATTAAGATATTGTAGATCATTGATTATTTACATTTACTGATGTGCGTTCTTGCAGCTGCAGGGAATCCGAAGCAAGTAGGATTGAAGACACAGGAGGCTAATAACTTCGGGCGTATAGACTCTGAGTTCCTCTTTAAACAAAACAATGAGGAGTCTATATTCTCCAAGTTATTCGATTGGCCAATAAATCCCTCCTGTTTGCATTAGGAATTGCATTAGGAATTTGTTTTAATTTTAAACCAACATGAATTTGCATAAGCATTCATCCTCGCCCTAGGGGCAATGACCATCATTCATCACTTTGCTTAACCCATCGCTGATCTGTGATTCTGGCAGTTGTGTGTCTGTTAGCCCTTTGAATTGCAAGACCTCTTCCGCTTTTCAGCACGTGTGCTTGAGATCCTCTCACTTGGCGATCCCATGATGCGCCAGGCCACCGCACGCCCGTTGTGTTGAGAGTTCTTCAAATCACACTCCTACACCTTTCATGCTCGAGATCCCCTTGGGCCATATCGCTATATTCTGGTATGCCAAGGCCTCGCGGTTCCAGCACCCGGGGGTCCCACGGACTGTGATTCTCTAGTACTGAACTTTGTCCCTTTTCTTAAACCACTCTTGCAACTCGAGTGGCTAGCTTTCACGCATTTTCCGCATTCGCATATCATCCTTGGATATAGCTCATTCATTTTTCGGGTTGTCCAAAATCAGTCTCGACTTCCGGAACACCTATTTATCATTCCGTTCCACTCCACTGCAAAATAGGTGTCCCGGAGGGGCATTTGTAGACACCGATTTTGGACCACCCTTTTGGTCATGAACCCAATCCATCATGAGCCCGTCATCACCCAAAATCCCCTCATTTCAGCCATCTCAACCCACTACCAGCTAGGCCCATTAACCAAATCCCGACTCTAGCCACCTTTTTCGTGGAAGGCCAGCCAGTCCGCCTTCCAACCCCTTCGAAGGCCACCCCTCGCCTTCCACCACCTTCGAAGGCCAGCCACCTTGCCTTCCACCCTTTTGGCCACCTTTTTCATCTTTTCGTGGAAGGCCAGCCCCCTTGCCTTCCACCGCCTTCGAAGGCCACCCCCCGCCTTCTACCCCCTTCAAAGGCCAGCCACCTCGCCTTCCACCTTTTTAGCCACCTTTTTCACTTTTTACCACCTTTTAGTAGAAGGCCAGCCCCCTTGCCTTCCACCTCCTTCGAAGGCCACCCCTTGCCTTCCGCCTCCTTCGAAGGCCACCCCTCGCCTTCCACTCCCTTCGAAGGCCAGCCGGGCCGCCTTCCATCACAAGAATGGAAGGCATGTCACCTGGCCGTCCACTCCTTAACCACCCCCTTGACTTCGTCTTCCCCACGATCTCCTCTACTCGCCGCCCTCGTCCCCCACTACTCCGACCACTCCCCACTCCGTCGACTACCGCGCGCACCACCTCCGACCCTTGACCACTTCCTATTGGCTGAAGGTTGATTTACGGGGATTTAGACCCCTATTTTCTCCTACTTTTTCCTTCATCTATTTAAACCCCCCAGGTTCCCTCGAGCAAGGGGGTCGGGGGGGTTGGAAGGGGATTAAGAAGGAGTTTCTTCCTCGGAGCGGGTCGGCTTTGAGGAGTCGAGCGGGCGAGGAGTCTGAGAGTTCCAGAGGAATCCTTCGCACTTCAAATGGGCTTGTCCTCCTAACCCTCTTTTACTTTTCACCTTTTTCACTTCATTACATTTCCAATTTCCATCCATGCCGTAACATCCTCCCTCTTTCACTCTCTTTTACCTTCAACATATCATTTCACTTTTCACACACGAGCACTTATCTGCATGCATACATCCTAGAATGACTTAGCAATCCCTATTTACCCCCAGAGGTTCCAAACAAAAATCGGGAGGTGGGTGGCCATAACATATGGTCACCTTCCCTCCCAAACACCCATCCGGTGCGTCTCCCTCTAATTTTAGTTAATTTTTATGTTTGCATGAACGGTTCCTACATGTCACAGTTCTAATTGGGTGATTGTCTTTTCTTTGTCTGTCTTCTCTTTTCATGGGTTCTTACCAGATTCTGCGCGTGCACTACCGAGCTCTCCTCCTCTGGCCGGCCGGAGGAAGAGAAGGGGAAACCACCATCTTCCGCTTTCACAGAACGCGATCACATCCCCACCATCCTGCGGAGCACAGAGACCGCAAGGTAATGCTCCTGGCGACCACACTTTAAATTCTAACCCCCCCTTTAAATCGCCACAGTGCTAAGACGAACGGAGAGGTACCCTCGCCCGAAGCCCGCAGCCGCGGCGGGGGACGTTCCGGGCGCCTACAGTAAGAAGTCTGATAACTATGCGATCTTTAGATTCTAGAATTTGTACTCTTATGATTTATCCATGATCAACCTATTCATATCCTATCATAATCTTTGTTAATTTGTGAACCGATTATGTTATTGATCATCTGATTGTTCTTACATATGTATATGTGTTAACATGAAATAATAATAATAAATGAACCTTATGAATATGTTCATCTGTAAACTCTCTAAAAGATCTATGGCCAATTATTTTTTAGTTTATGTGC
Source organism: Zantedeschia hybrid cultivar (assembly GCA_030544215.1). Taxonomy (NCBI): domain Eukaryota; kingdom Viridiplantae; phylum Streptophyta; class Magnoliopsida; order Alismatales; family Araceae; genus Zantedeschia; species Zantedeschia hybrid cultivar. Next base: position 27,691,564 of record JARZZO010000015.1, read on the forward strand.
TCGAATAGTGACACCTTAGGAGAGTTTGGACCTACCTTGTAAGCATTCATACAGTAGGTCAAAACGTATGGGCAACGGGTGGAATCCTTTACTGGGATTTTTTGTATGGCATGGGTGGGACTAGAGACTCACTGGTTCTACACAGTTAACCAAGACCTTAGCACTTCTACCCAGGTGCTTTGTTATTTGTATAGGTGCTCCTAATGTTGTAGTTGGATGCATATTTATTTGAAGTGTGATATCTGTTAGATATGTTTTGATTTGGCACTATAATATGTAAGTTTAAGAATATGTTATAACCTTTGAACCAGCTAAGAATATGTTCAGATCTGGGAATCAGTTATCCTTCGATCTTAATCATATCTTAGTTTAGTTCAAACTTATTTGAAATCTCAGAATCCTTAATAGTTTGATAATATGATCAGTTCTTGATTATTTTTTGAGTTTCAATCCCAAGATTTATTAAGGGTTCGATCTTCGTTTTGATACTTAGTCAATTTATCATAAGTTAATGGGTCTAGACTTTAGAATAATCGATTAAGCATGAAAGGATATTGATTATTTGTAGAGCTGTACAGTCAAAAGTTTTTAGACTCTATGCGATTAACAAGTGGAAGATCAATCAAGTTTTCAGTTAGAATCACTTTTCTTAGATCAATTGTTGTTATCGATTACATGCCCTTATATTGATTAAATATCTACCCTAAGATCGACTAGGATCTATACTCTTTAGGCAGATCTTCATGAGTTTCTTAAATCTACTATAGATCTTCCGAGGTGGTTCTTCCTTTTCTTCATTGTTCAGGTCGGTGTTGTCTATCTTTTTAATTAATTCACCTGCATCATCATCATCATACCTTGTTCTTTTAGAAGATGGATTAGTTTCATCAAATAGAACATGTACAGTTTGTTCAACAACTAAGGTTCTCTTATTAAAAACTCTGTAACCACTGGGTTTCAAAACAAACCTCAAGAACAAACCTTCATCTAATTTAGCATCCAGCCTACCAAGATTGTCCTTACCATTGTTGAGAATATTGCACTTGCATCTAAGGGCATTAGGTGCCTGATCTTTGGTTTTTTGCCCTTATATAGCTCATAAGGGATCTTCTTAAGGATTGGCTTGATCATGGCCCTATTGATGACGAAGCAAGCTGTGTTGATAGCTGTAGACGCCCGATTTTGGACACATCATTGGTCATAAATCCCACATTACCACCATAATCCATCTAATTTTCCCACATAATTCAACCCACTAAATAATCTAGCCCATTAACCAATCTCTGCTTCCTCTCACCTGTGGAAGGCCAACCCTTGCCTTCCACCATCCGTGGAAGGCCAACCAGGCCGCCTTCCACCACCCATGGAAGGCCAGCTACCTTGCCTTCTACCTTTTGGCCACATTTTTCACTTTCCGCCACCTTTTCATAGAAGGCCAACCAACCTGCCTTCCACCACCCGTGGAAGGCTAACCCTTGCCTTCCACCACCCTTGGAAGGCCAACCTTGCCTTCCGCCACCCTTGGAAGGCCAACCCCCGCCTTCCACCATCTGTGGAAGGCCAACTGGGCTGCCTTCCTGTTACGAATCGATGGATCATAGCAGAAAAATAAAACGATTCCTATGTATCGGTTGCTGGGATCGTAAAACGAACAATTAAAATTACGCGGGAAGAACTATTCTTCACCTTTGCGCGCTTTCGAATCTCCCGTGGATTCGACCGATTCGGTAATCGTGCACACGCACGATCTCCAGAGGTATCCACACGAGCTTCTGACATAGACACGATTTCCTCCTCAGTTTGAGTACTTCGACCCGATCTCAAATCCACCATACGCGGAGAGGGAGAGATCTTCTTTAAGAGAGAGAAATTTCAAGATGGTGTAGTGTACGTCCCACTCTTACCACCCCTCCCTTTGGCCTCCTTATATATGAAATAAGGATAAGCACAAGGATTAATTCTCATGATTATCCAAGAGCTTGGCCTTGGATAATTCTCCATTAAATATTCATGTTTATCTTGCGGCCTTTCACAAAAACTCAGATAACCATAATATTTAACATCTATCACCGTCTTACGAGAACTCTTATGTGTGTAACCCTCCAGGCCCATATATCAGTCCAGTTTTAGGCCCATTAAACTTAGAACTAATTCTAAAGTTTAATATTTATTAATTATTATTTAAACATCATATGTTAAATAATTAATTCAATAAATAAGTGGTTCATCATCAGATGATTAATCCACTTGACCTTCTGACCATGAACGGCACCAAACACTATCTCATGATCCTAGAAGATATAAGGGATACTATTCCCCTTATTTGAACCTTTCCGTCTACAGATACCGCACAGATAAAATTCTTCACTCATCCAATGTCCCAATAACGCAAGGGTATGGTTTTACAGTCAAACCCTCTATCGCATTTTCAGATGGATTCCAGTACTCAGTTAACTTCTAGAAAGACATCTCTTTCAGTTGACCCTGGCTAGGGATTTCTGTGTATACATCTATAGGACATTCTCTCTCCAGTCTTATACCAAGAGTGAGTGATCCCCTTTTGTTCACTCAATTACCTTCGCAAGCTTTCCACTGTATCTGAGAGACTGACTATCGTGGACTTAATGGTTAAAGTCCACAAGTCAGAGAATCAAGACACAATGGTCTACAAGCAAGGTATCATTGGTGACCTAGGTTAAAGGACCAACTACGCTACTGCAACAATTGAATTACCTGGTTGACTAATAGGTATAATTACCATCCAGGAATTTTTATTCGGATTTGTTTAGTGAACCTATTCTCTAATGAGCACCCACAAGTTTGTCTTAGTGTCACTACATGAGTGAATGTGAGATCATTCACCCTCATCGCATGAGTAGAAATAACTTGTGTCAATCTTATCGGATATTTAATGTCCATCTCAAATATCCTATGATCGAGAACTGTTTAAGACAAGTGACTAAGAATATTGATCTCACTATCATGATCTCATCATGATTCAATATCCCATACATTTGTCTACGGACCTTCATTACGATAGTTATTTTTTGAGAACTATAAATGAAGAAATAATTGCCTTTATTAATAATTTGAACTAAAATGTACAATGATTGGCTTTGAGGCCACCCAATTCTATCATTCTCCCACTTGGACTATAGCCAATCACCCATGTGTCTAAGTCACATAGACTTAAGGTGACGTTCTAAATTATTTTGAGACAATGGCTTAGTCAAGGGATCTGCTACATTATCTTCGGATGAGACTTTCTCAACTACTATATCTCCTTGGGCGATAATCTTACAAATCAAATGAAATCGTCTCAGAATGTGCTTTGACTTCTGATGCGATCTTGGCTCCTTTGCTTCAGCTATTGCCCCATTATTGTCACACAATAATGGAACATGATCTGAAATTCTTGGAACTACTCTAAGTGCAGAGATGAACTTCTTCATCCAAACCGCCTCCTTAGCCGCTTCAGCTGCAGCAATGTATTCTACTTCGGTCGTCGAATCTGCAGTTGTTTCTTGTTTGGAACTTTTCCAACTTACTGCACCTCCATTTAACATAAATACAAATCCATATATGGATTTTCTATCATTCATATCCGACTGGAAGCTCGAGTCAATAAACCCTCGAAGTTCCAAGTCGTTTCCTCCATAGACGAGAAATAGATCCTTAGTCCTTCTTAAGTATCTAAGGATACATTTCACTACCTTCTAGTATTCCTCACCTGGATCAACCTGATATCTACTAGTGACACTTAGTGGGTGTGCCACATCAGGCCTAGTACATAGTATTGCATATATGATAGATCCTATTGCCGAAGCATAAGGAACTCTATCCATGTATAGTTTCTCTTCAGGTCTCTTGGAAGACATTCCTTTAGAGAGATAAATTCCATGTCTCATCCGAACGAGACCACTCTTGGAATTTTTCATGCCAAACCTTTTGACTATGGTGTCTATGTACATGGATTGGGATAATCCGAGCATCCTTTTGGATCTATCTCTATAGATCCTTATTCTCATAATATAGGATGTTTCTCCCAAATCCTTCATGGAGAAGTTTTTGGATAACTAAATCTTTACTGACTACATCATTCCCAATAAGTAGAATGTCATCAACGTAAAGTACCAAAAAGGTAATTGCACTCCCACTGGTCTTTTTGTATACACAAGGTTCATCTTCATTCTTAATGAAGTCATAAGATTTGATTGCCTCATCAAATCTTATGTTCCAAGTTCGAGATGCCTGCTTTAATCCATAAATGGATCTATGCAGCCTACATACCTTACTTGAATGTTCTTTGGAAGTGAATCCTTCAGGCTGTATCATATACACCTCTTCTTGAAGGTTCCCGTTAAGGAATATTGTTTTCACATCTATTTGCCATATTTCATAATCATATAATGCAGCAACAACAAGAAGTATTTTGATTGACTTAATTATGGCAACTGTAGAAAAAGTTTTATCATAGTCAATGCCTTGTCTTTGACGATATCCTTTCGCGACCAGCCTTGCCTTGTATATGTCAATCTGTCCATCTGCCCCAATCTTTCTTTTAAAGATCTATTTACTGCCAATAGGTACTATACCTTCTGGCAGATTAACCAATTTCCAAACTTGATTCGCATACATGGACTGAATTTCTGAATCCATTGCCTCTTGCCATTTCTCTGATTCTTGACTATTCATGGCTTCTTAGTAGGTTTGAAAATCATCATCCTTATTTAAGTGCACTATTGGATTGCCGTCATCAATATGTCCAACATATCTTTCAGGCTGCTTAGGCACTCTACCAGATCTATGAACCTTTTATGTATTGTCTTGAACAAGTTCTTGATCAATAGCTCATTAGATGAGCCAGCATTGATTTGTGAGTCTCGAATTTCTTCTAGTTCTATTTTGCTCCCCACAGTCTTGTTTTGAAAGATATTATTTCTCTAAGAAGACAGTTATTTTTGCGACAAACACCCTTTGATCGCTGGGCTGATAGAAATAATATCCAAAAGTCTATTTTGGATATCCCACAAACCTACACTTTTCTGTCCTGGAATCCAGTTTATCTGGATCATATCTTTTGACATGTGCAGGACAACCCCAGACTCTAACATACTTAAAGTCTAGTTTCTTTCCTTTCCATATCTCATATGAAGTGGAAGATACTGACCTATTAGGAATTTTGTTCAACATATATGCAGCAGTCAATAGTGCATATCCTCATAAAGAAATTGGAAGTTTAGCATAACTCATCATTGATCGTACCATATCTAATAGAGTACGATTTCTCCTTTCCGATACACCATTTAACTATGGTGTATTGGGAGGAGTCCACTGAGACAGAATACCATTATTCTTAAGATATTGTATGAATTATGTACTTAAGTATTCACCTCCTCGATCTGATCGAAGAGTTTTGATACTCTTTCCAGTTTAGTTATCAACTTCATTTTTAAATTCTTTAAATTTCTCAAAGACTTCTGACTTATATTTCATTAAATATATGCAGCCATATCTTTAGAAATCATCTGAAAATAAAACGAAATATGAGTGACCACCTATAGCATGAGTGAAATTGGACCACATATATCACTATGTATTAGTTCCAATAATTCCTTAGCTCTTTCTCCATGTCCTAAAAATGGAGCTTTTGTCATTTTTCCATTGAGACAAGCTTCACAAGTTGCAAATGATTCATAATCAAATGGATCATGATATCCATTCTTTTGCAACTTAATGATCCTATTCTCATTTATATGACCAACCCTACAATGCCATAGGTATGATTTATTCACATCTTTATCTATTCGTTCAAGAGACTTATTTACTAGACAAACATCATATGAAATATCAAGTAAATATAAACCATTCAATAAATATTCAGAAGCAAACAATTTGCCTCCTTGATAAATGGAACAACCTTTATTCTCAAGTTTCATAAAATATCCTTGTTTATCTAAACATGAAATAGATATGATATTCCTAATAATGGTTGGAACGTAATAGCAATCTATTAGTTCCAATGAGTCTCCAGACGGCATCTGAAATCTTGCTGTCCCCACAGCTAATGCAGCAACTTTTGCTCCATTCCCAAGTCTCAAATCCATGTCTCCGCGATTCAATCTTCTTTTACTTGTTAGCACCTGCAAGTTATTGCAGATATGAGAAACACATCCAGTATCTAATACCCAAGATGTTGATTCTCTATAAGACAAGTTAAGATCAATCTTGAGTATACCTGAAGCTTCACCAAGCTTCTCCTTTGCTTTTTCTGCTAGATAAATCTTGCAGTTTCTCTTCCAGTGACCTTCTTTATGGTAGTAGAAACACTGACCTTTATCATTGACTTTAGCTTTGTCCTTTTGAACCGCTGGTTTGCTTTTCACTGGCTTATTTGGCTTATCTTTCTTAAAGGTCTATCCAACTTTTCTTTTCTTATTGGTCTTACCAACAAGCATTACATGTGGCTTATCTTTCTGGATAGTGCCTTCTGCTATCTTCAACATGTTGAGCAGCTCAGCCAGTGTAACCTCAATCTTGTTCATATTGAAGTTGATGATAAATTGTGAAAATGAATCTGGTAGGGACTGTAGGATTAAGTCGATGCTTAGGTCATTGTTCATAACAAAACCAAGCACTGCAAGCCTCTCAATCTATTCTATCATCTTGAGCACATGATTTTGCACAAATGTGCCCTCACTCATTCTGGTTATGAACAGTTTCTTAGATATCTCATATCTTTCTGTTCTCGATTGTTCACCAAACAACTCTTGTAGGTGAATCAGAATGGACTTGGCTTCCATGTTATCATGTTGTCGTTGTAGTTCATTATTCATTGAACCAAGCATATAACATTGGACTTTAACATAGTCCTCCTTCCAGTTTTCAAACATCATTAATTCATCTTCATTAGCATTTTCACCAGGTTGTTCTGGATCATGTTGATCCAGGACATAGGCTAATTTTTCACACCTGAGGACAATCTTCAGGTTGCGTAACCAGTCAATGTAATTTGGTCCCGTGAGTTTGTTTGCATCAAGTATGCAATGAAGGGGGTTAGGTGACGACATACCGATCTACAAGGAAATATAACGAAATAAGTAGATAGTTTTAAAATCAGATTTAGGACTTTTAATTTAGATTCTTACTCCCACTATTTTTCGGCGATCTGTATAACCCTCTAATATACAGAACGGGAGATTCTGGTGATCTCCTAGTGAGGATCATAATCCTTCGGGTATCATACATGTGATCTTGTGGTAGCACAACAAATCGCATCAAGTCCCTTAGGTAGTCAACTCTTAACATTGGCAACGTTTGCAATATCCGATAAAATTTAACCCATAAATCAGAATGATCTTGTGGTAGCATAACAAATCAAACGATTCAGTTAAGTTTATCCATCATTATTAAGATAACATGAATTCGTAGTGCAATCCTTGTGGTAGCACAACAAAACTACACTATTTGTCTATCTATCTTAATGACATCACATGTCGTAGACCTAGATTAATTTCTAAATCAAATAGACCTTGTAGTAGCACAACAAATCCATTTGAAATAAGAAGTATCCTTAGATCTATAATGATGGTGGGTTACATGGATTATTCTGAATCTCTCACGTTTACAACTTAAATTTTAAAAGAGGGGTTTGAAGTGGATTTATAAAAATCGTGCTATTAATAATATTTCGATTTGAAGTATCATTATACTATATAGAAATACTTATTTAACAGCATATTCCACAGATATCACATACATGTAGAAAAATAAAATAGGGATGATCATAGACTACTTGAGCTACTATGGAATCATCGGAGCCAAACGATGATCCATAATCAAATCCTAGTGTGAATTCAGAAACACTGGTTCCATTTGATGTGAATCCTTCCTCCAGAGGTGTCTTCAGAAGATCCCGTCCTCAAAACTTAATCGGCAATATCTAAACATGACTTTAGGACTCGCAGGTCCATAAATGTACAGTTAAATAATAAGAAACCTTGATCTTATCGAGGGGAGTACAAACTTCGAGGAAGATAGAATGTACAGTTGGATTAAGATAGAGGAGGACACGCAGGTCCTATTTAAAATACCAAATGAAACTTGCATCACATTCATTCACATCAATCATCATATGATAAAACTAAGTCCATGATCATCCCATGATTAATGAAATACATCACATGTATCATAATAATTATCACATAATTACTGTTGGTATTACCTTTTTATAAATATAAAATTATAATATATCAATATTTTCGAAATAACATTTATTTCAATATTATCAATAATATTCAAAACATTATTGATAAACAAGATAACTAAACTATGCAGTTAATCTAAATACTCATTCAAACATTTTGAACAGATTAAAAAATTTCAGGTTATGCAAAGTAACATTATTAAACTTAATTGATTATCAGGAAAGTTAATAATATAAAACAATTTTAAAATATTAACTATACCCTTTAATCAATTAAAACCCTTTGTTTTGAATTAACAGTTATTAAACAGTTTAATAATCTGTTAATAATAATAAGAATAATTAATAACATTTATTAATTATCCCCCATAAAATTTATATTTTAAAACAATTTTAAAATGGGCTAAAAAGGTTTTAAAATGAGGTTTGGGGGAGGGTCAAAAGGGGTCAGGTAAGGGACTGGGTCGGCTGGGTCCGGCCCGGTCCAGATCCGGCGCGGGTCCGGGCGGGCCGGCCCGCTGGCCCACTCACCAGTCACCCCCGCCGCCCGATTGGGTTTCTGCGGAGGGATGCGCCTGGTTCACGGGCCAGTCGGCGGGGTAGCATGCCGGTGACCACGGTAAGGGCTGGGGAAGCGCCGGGCGGACCCTCCGGCGCTGGTGAACGTGGCCGGCGGTGCTCCGAGCGTCGCCGGACGTCCCCAAACTTCGCCGGTCCTCCCCTTAAACCTGCATGCTGCAGGTAATCAAGATAACGAGGAGGGTTGGTCTCCCCCGGCCCAACCGATGGGTGGCGAGGCTCTGATCGGCCCCTACAGCGCGGCGGATGTCGCCGGCGACCCCTATTGGCGTCGTTGGACGTGCCCCTCGTCCCTGCAAGCGTGAGCAGCCTTTGCATGGCCAATTCTTCATGTTGCTGTTTGCAAGCCCACAGGAAGAAAGAAAAGTTTCCCGCTCTCCGTTGCACGAGATGGGAAGCCTCGATCCTCTTGCGAGATCTATCTGGTCATACCAGATAGTCGGATGAATCCAGGGACCATTCATGCGGTTATAATAATCATCATTATTAATCCTCTACCCTGAATACACAACAACATGTATTTAAATGCCCTGTGAATATCCGTTGACACCCCAGCCTTCTCAGGACTTGTCCTTGTAGATCTAGACAATTCTAGATATCCTCTTTGTATGAGAAATAACATGACGAAACAGATAATTATGTTCATCAAGATATACAAGGAATTAAACCCTAGTCAGGTTCATCATATGAATTTACGACTGTGTCAAGAACACCCCAAAACCGCATATTAGACTTGAAGTGTTGAAATAGGTTTAATAGTATCGTTTAAAACCAATTTAAAATAGGGAAAGATTCATTAATCATCTCATGATAATAACCTTAAAATTTCCCCAAAAAATTAAGCCCAAGAACGTGTACAATATAGTTCAACATGCATAACAAGAAATCAGCACGCAAAACGATGCCGTTTTACGATCGAAACAGCAACCTGGCTCTGATACCACTGTTAGGAATCGATGGATCGCAGCAGAAAAATAAAACGATTCCTATGTATCGGTTGCTGGGATCGTAAAACGGACAATTAAAATTACGCGGGAAGAACTATTCTTCACCTTTGCGGGGTTTCGAATCTCCCGTGGATTCGACTGATTCGGTAATCGCGCACACGCAAGATCTCCAGAGGTATCCACACGAGCTCCCGACGCAGATGCGATTTCCTCCTCAGCTTGAGTACTTCGACCCGATCTCAAATCCACTATGCGCGGAGAGAGAGATAGATCTTCTTCAAGAGAGAGAAGGAGAGAGAGAGAGGAGAGAGAAACTCCAAAATGGTGTAGTGTACCCCTCCCCTTGGCCTCCTTATATAAGAAATAAGGATAAGCACAAGGATTAATTCTCATAATTATCCAAGAGCTTGGCCTTGGATAATTCTCCATTAAATATTCATGTTTATCTTGCGGCTTTTCACAAAAATCCAGATAACCATAATATTTAACATCTATCACCGTCTTACGAGAACTCTTATGTGTGTAACCCTCCAGGCCCATATATCAGTCCAGTTTTAGGCCCATTAAACTTAGAACTAATTCTAAAGTTTAATATTTATTAATTATTATTTAAACATCATATGTTAAATAATTAATTCAATAAATAAGTGGTTCATCATCAGATGATTAATCCACTTGACCTTGTGACCATGAACGGCACCAAACACTACCTCATGATCCTAGAAGATATAAGGGATACTATTCCCCTTATTTGAACCTTTCCGTCTACAGATACTGCACAGATAAAATTCTTCACTCATCCAATGTCCCAATAACGCAAGGGTATGGTTTTACAGTCAAACCCTCTATCGCATTATTCAGATGGATTCCAGTACTCAGTTAACTTCTAGAAAGACATCTATTTCCGTTGACCCTGGCCAGGGATTTTTGTGTACACATCCATAGGACATTCTCTCTCCAGTCTTATAACAAGAGTGAGTGATCCCCTGTTGTTCACTCAATTACCTTCGCAAGCTTTCCACTATATCTGAGAGACTGACTATCGTGGACTTAATGGTTAAAGTCCACAAGTCAGAGAATCAAGACACAATGGTCTACAAGCAAAGTATCATTGGTGACTCATGTCAAAGGACCAACTGCACTACTACAACGATTGAATTCCCTGGTTGACTAATAGGTATAATTACCATCCAGGAATTCTTATTCGGATCTGTTCAGTGAACCCATTCTCTAATGAGCACCCACAAGTTTGTCTTAGTGTCACTACACGAGTGAATGTAAGATCATTCACCCTCATCGCATGAGTAGAAATAACTTGTGTCGATCTTATCGGATATTTAATGTCCATCTCAAATATCCTATGATCGAGAACTGTTTAAGACAAGCGACTAAGAATATTGATCTCACTATCATGATCTCATCATGATTCAATATCCCATACATTTGTCTACGGACCTTCATTACGATAGTTAATTGCGAGAACTATAAATGAAGAAATAATTGCCTTTATTAATAATTTGAACTAGAATGTACAATGATTGGCTTTGAGGCCACCCAATTCTATCACTTCCACCTTTTCATGGAAGGCCAGCTACCTAGCCTTCCACAGAAGTGGGAGGCAAGATAGTTGGCCGTCCATTCCCCTAACTTCTAGACCTCGTCTTCCCACGATCTCCTCCACTCGCCACCCTCATCCCCCACTACCCTGATCATTCCCCGATCTGGCGACTGCCACGGACACGACCTCCGATCTCTGACTATTTCCTATTGGTTCTAAGGGATTTACGGGGATTTAAACCCCTATTTTCCGTCCACCTATTTAAACCCTCCATGTCCCCTCGAGAAGGAGGTTAGAAGGCTTCAGTTTGTGAGGTTGGAGATTGGAGAGCTTCAAGTGGGAGAAAGCCTTGGCAGTCAACAAGTCAAAGGAAGCAGAGGAATCCTCCGCATTCCAAGTGGGCATGTTTTTTTAAGTTTCTCCTTTCCTTTTCATTGCATTCCCACCATTCATCCACTCCGTAGCATCATCTTCTCCTCCTACTCTTCTCCTTTTGCCACATTACTTCTACTTTTTACTATTACCACACACGAGCATCCCATCTACATGCACACATCCTAGGACATCCTAGCACCCACTATAACAGAGGTCCCAAACAAAAAAACAGGAGGTGGGTGGCCATAAAGATATGATCTCCTTCCCTCCCCAAACACCCACCGGTGCGTTCCTATTCAATTTTTGGTTTATTTGTTTATATGCACGAATAGCTTCTACACGTCACAGTCCTAATTGGGTTTTCATTTCTTTGTTCTATCTTTGTCTCTCAGGGGCTCTTACTACTTTTCGCGCACAGACTACCGAGCTCTGTACCTACAGCCGGCTGGAAGTAGAGAAGAGGAACCCGTCATCTCTTGCTCCACCAGAACGCAATCAACCTCATCATCCTACGGAGCACAGGGACCGTAAGGTAATGCTCCTGGCGATCACACATTTCAATCCTTAACCCCGTCTAAATAGCCGCAGTGCTAAGACGAACGAAGAAGCCCTCGCCGGAAGGAGACAGCAGCGACGGGGACGTTCTAGGCGCCTACAGCCCTCTGGCGATCACGGTGGGACATCTACTTGCTCACTGCGCGCACATCACAGGTAAGAGCCCCAACACCTGGACGGCCAATCACTTGGCCGCCCAATAGCCGGACGGCTAGACATCCGGTCGTCCAATAACCTCGACAGCCAGCCAGCTGGCCGCCTAGTAACCTGGACGGCCAGACACCTGGCCGTCCAATCTTCAGACGGCCAAGCACATGGCTGTCCAGCACTCGGACGGCCAACTTCATGGCCGTCCAATGCAACTTCCTCATTCATGTCTGTTGTTGTTCTTATTTTGTTTATTGTTCTCTTGTCTATTGAACAGTGGGTCAATTCCAGGGTACTCTCCGCAGGGGTTTTAAGGAAGAGTCGGCATCACACTTCTAGTTACCTCTCCCACAATGTTTGACTCTCCACCTGAGGATTCCCACTCGGGTGTGACTAGTCTTACTCTGTTGGGAACCTCCGTGAGTTTCCGTAAGCCAAGGATTCCCACTTGGCCATTGAGCGGGTTGTACCTAAACCACCTAATAGAATCCCGGGTTTGTGTGAGGAATTAAGCCTTCCCATTCAAAATCGTCCACCCATAGGCGTCACTGAGAGAATTATTTCAAAATCAAAGACACTTAACTAAACTTTGGTGGAACAGATTTTGAAAGAAAAGTACAGGGTCGCTAAGGGTTTGAACTTGATTTGTTAGAAACCAACACTCATAATACACGGTTAACCTTTCAAGTGAAATATAAAATATTGTAGGATTTGTGTTTCATAATGAATCGAATGTATGTTAACACTGTGTATGATGACATGGATGAGTTTGGTAACATATGTCACACACAACCCTCTATTCGAAATTGAAGAGGATCCATAGCAAACCTTCATAGGTATGCTCCAAACATCCAAAGAGGAACTTAGGAGGAAAGATTCTGATGAATCTTCTACCTCGCAAGGGGAAGATGAGCCGGTAATTTCAAATAGAACATTTTAGAATCCCGGAGAAGATCCGGAACTCATTGCCGTATTATCGCGGTATACTCCTGATCAACTCATTCAATTAGTCTCTCGTGGTAAAACCCAAGATGCCACTCCTTGAAAGACTCAATTCCAAGGATCTTCTAGCCGACCCCAGGCTAATCAGACGATGCCAGCTCAAACAATCCCATCTAATTTCATCAACCAGATCACACCTCCCAAGCAGGAGGAGTTCATTTACAAGAATGAGGTCGAGACTTGTGTGCGGCAGCTCATGGCCGAAAATCTTATTCTGAGACAACCTCATTCTCTTTCAAGCTATTATAAGCTCCCTTCAGCCTACTTTCCACCAGGATTCGAAGTACCCAAGTACAGGAAGTACGATGGTACCCCAGACCCACATCATCACCTATCAGGGTTTCTCATGGATTCTCACTAGTGGCTCTATGATAGAGTCCTCCTTGTCCACCTCTTTCAGAAGTCTCTAGAGGGTAAGGCTTTGAGATGGTTTTCTTCCCTACCAGCCACTGACCTAATCAATTTTGATATGGTCTCGGAAAGAGTCGTCACACATTTCAATCACATGGCAGCCTTGCCTCCTACCTTATTCGATCTCGTAATGGAGAAAATGAAGTCTGACGAAGACTTCACTCACTTCGCTAATAGGTGGAGAGCCATGGCCTCTATAGTAGAGGTTATCATCCCTTAAGCCCAAGCTGTCACTATGCTTGTCAACAATGCCACCTCACAGCTCCAAGCTATTCTTATGCTTAGCGAACTTCAAACATTCGCTCAGTTATATAATCGAGCTAGGGTAGTTCAATCTCAAATCCGAGATTCCACTTTGCCTTCGTTCTTCGAAAACAGAAACCATAACAAGAAAACCACACCAACTCCTACCACAAAAGGGGTCACCATCAACGAGTAGGTTAGCATGCTAGCACAACCAACCAGTTATCCCAATTCTCAACCCAGGTCCGACACACAGCCTAATCAGAAGCAGTACTCGGCAATTCCTCCCCCGACTAATTACAGTCGTCCCATGGCCAAACGCACATCATATCCACCTTTACCAGAATCGCCAGCGGACATTTTTTATGCCTTCCTAGCTTGCAATGCCATCCAACTCCCGCCACAACGAGAAGGTGTTCCGCGTAGTACGGACACGTCTAAGTACTACCCCTACCATAGGATCCCAGGTCACACAATCTACAACTGCTTCACCTTTAGGGATTGGGTGTATGACCTGAATGATGAAGGTAGGATAAACTGGGAGGATACGAAGAAGGTCATTGATGCCTTAAGGGCTAAGAAGGAGTTAGGAATCGTGAAAGATCCGTTACCCTCTCATCAAGTAGTTTAAGATCCATCTAGTTCTCAAGGTAAGGTCAACACCTTGATCAGAGACCTAGAACCCAGAGTGGTTCGCAGAAAGCAATATTGGGAGTATGAAGGATCTGGGATACAACATCAGGTTCCCACTTGGCTGAATAAGACTGGAAGGTCCACCCAGAAGTCTCCACAATCTCTCAAGACAAACCTTTAGTCCTAATCCGACCTAAGGAACAACCGGCAATCTCAAGCCAGTCGCCCTCATTTAGATCCCTCCAATCACAGCTGAGGGACCCCCTCTATCTGTCTTATGCCCAACCATGAACCAGGGGTCGATGACCCGCTTCAATCCTATAAGGCCACAAATGAAAGAGGCAGATCCAATTTCGGTGGGGGTAACACTCAGGAATAGTATTATTCCTCCAAGCCAGCCTTTAGACTCCCAAGATAACTCGATCCCGATTGTGGGAAATGCTCCATCTGAATATGACATCCTCCAGCATTTGGAGAAGACTCCTGCCAAGATCTCCGTTCTAGAGCTAATCCGGAAATCTTCCACACATAGGGAAACACTGTTCAATTTCCTACAACAAATCACAGTCAATGAAGATCTTCCTATTGGAGGAGTCACCAATGCTATTCTCTCAGTCACTCGGGCACCCATGATATCCTTCCCAAAAAAGGATCTGGCTCCCCTAGAGTGCTGATCTCTTCCTTTGTGCCTAACTGCCTCTCTCAATGGTCACTCAGTAGACTCCATCCTACTGGATACTGGAGCCTCCATTAATGTATGTCCCCTCAAAACTCTCAAGAAGATAGGGATAGATCCAGAAAATATTGAGTCCACCTCCATGATGGTCTCGGCCTATGATAATTCTCAAAGGCCGGCAAACGGAAAAATCTTCCTACAACTGGAAATTGGTCCAGTGACCATGATTTCGGAGTTCTACATCATGGATGTTAAACCCTTCTACAACGCTATTTTAGGGAGACCTTAGATGGACCAAACTTTGGGGGTCTCATCCACTAACCACCAGTACTATAAGTTCCCGTATAACGGGAAAATTGTGAAAGTCAAAAGCACTCCCTATATTGAGTCACTAGACTCAGTAACAACAGAGTAGATTCCATCTATGATAACTTCCAAGAAAGGCAAAGAACCCATACTTTCGTTAGTCAGTTCTCATCCCAGGCCCAGGTCTGGCATAGGTTGGCAACTCATGGATAAAATGGGGTATAATTTAGGCTCTGGATTAGGCAAAGAAGAACAAGGGATGCGAGAGCACATTTCAGAGATTCCTATCATCGGGGGATTCAGACTAGGCTACAAGTTAACTGAACCAGCAAAAAGGGCAGAAAAGTGGTCCCTCATGAATCACTTCGTGAAGCAAAGCAAGAGTTGCTCAGGATAGAAGAAGGAGTACAAGAAGAGAATGAGGACGTTCAAGAGGAAACTGAAGAGGACTTTGGCATAACATCCTTCTTTCATGAACCAGACAGCCTACGGGTAGGGCTCTTTTTGGTCAAGAATGAACTGGCACCTGTCACGTTCATTCCTTTCTTATTCTACCCACCTTCCGTCCTTATGCTCCCAGCTCCGGTCATAACACAATCTCCTGAATGTTTCGCGTTCGAGATATTTGGTCACAAAAAAAAGCCCAATTCCTACACCCAAAGGTGTGAAGTCACTTTCGAAGAACTGGCATGTTGGAACAAATCTTCTGTCACTGGGTCTTTGTCTCAAGGATCCACCCTTGTCCTAGCAAGGACAAGTCTAAATCATCCTCCAAGTCATGTACATAATAGTTCAAAATTTAGGTTTAAGCAAGTTCCATCTTTCTTAGTTCAGGAATTAGCAAATAGGTGTAAATACTTAAAAGGGGCTAGCGAATTTCTTCAAGAATGGGTCATCTCTGAATCGATAGAGCCATTGCAAGGTAAGTCTTGCAATGATGGCTTAGGTATGTTTGAGCTTAGTGAAGAGGAGGAGCAAGAAGATGATAACTTTGCCAAACCTTTTGTGAGTGGGATGAGATGGTTTAACGAACCTTCGTCAGCCGTCGATGAGCCCACTAAAGAAGTCAACCTCGGAATTGAGAAGGATCTGAAGGTAGTGCTAATTAGTGCTAAATTGAGTCCAGAAGAAGAAAGGTCCATAATAGCCGTACTCCAAGAATATCCTGACGGGTTTGCTTGGTCATATGAGGACATGCCCGGATTAAACACATAATTAGTGGAGCATCGACTAATCCTCAAATCTGATGCAAGACCCATGAAACAAAAGTTGAGATGGCTACAGCCAGAATTAGCACTTAAGGTAAAAGAAGAGGTTGACAAACTACACAAGGCCAAGTTCATTCGGATAGTGCTCTATCCTAAGTGGGTAGCTAATATCGTCCCCGTAGCAAAAAAGGACGGAAAGGTTAGGGTTTGCATAGACTTCCGTAACCTCAATCAGGCATGTTCGAAGGATGATTTCCCACTTCCTCACATAGACTTGTTGGTCGACAATACAGCTGGATTTGAAGTGTTGTCCTTCATCGATAGTTTTTCAGGATATAATCAAATCCGACTAGCTAAAGAAGACCAAGAGAAGACATCTTTCATAACCCCATAAGGAGCTTATTGCTACATGGTCATGCCGTTTGGGCTTCAGAATGCTAGAGCCACCTACCAAAGGGCAATTATGGCAATCTTTCATGACATGATTCACACCGACATGGAGGTTTATGTGGATGACATCCTAGCGAAGTCTAAAACCATGAAGGAGCATGCTCAAATTCTTAGGGCTGTAATGCAGAGGTCAAGAGAGCACCAATTGAAAATGAACCCAAAGAAGTGTGTATTCGGTGTCTCCTCTGCCAAATTGCTAGGGTTTATGGTAAGTAGGAGAGAGATTGAGGTTGATCCGGACAAAGTGAAGGTGATAGCGGAAATGCCCCCTCCTAGGAGTGTCAGAGATATAAAGGGTCTTATCGGCCATCTACAACTTATCAGACGGTTCATATCTCAACATTCTATGAGATGTAAACCCTTTTATGATTTATTGAAAGGAGGAGCAAAGTTCATTTGGAGTGATAAGTGTCAAAAGGCCTTCGACAAGTTGAAGTGTTATCTCCACAATCCACCAATTCTTATAGCTCCTATCCCGGGGCGGCCTTTATTGCTATATGTCTCCACCACTGAAGAATCAACTAGAGCAATATTGGCCCAACTTGACGACGAGAAGAAAGAAAGAGCTGTGTACTATCTTTCCAAGCTCTTCAACAACGCTGAAAAATGATACACAGCTATGGAAAGAACATGTGCGGCTATCATCTGGGTAGTGCAGAAATTGAAGCACTACTTCCTCACCCACAAGGTTAAACTTCTAGCTAGAATGGACCCGATAAAATATTTGCTAGAGCGGCCAGTTGTAACGGATAGGCTGGTGAATTGGCAGACCTTCTTGAACCAGTTTGACATCACTTATGTAAGTCAGAAGGCTATAAAGGGGCAACCAATTGCCGAGCACCTAGCTCACCATCCGCTGCCTATATTCTCACAGTAAGGATTGATATTTTGGATCCAGTTATTGGGTCAGTTTCAGTGTCGGACCCCTAGGTTTGGACCCTTGTGGGACTGGGGCATAGGTTTTCGACGCGGTTCAAACGACGTCCTATTAGGGTGACGCGTTTTAGAGTGTGCCACGTAGGTGCCACGTGGGCGCTGCGTGGGCCAGTTTTGGGCCGTGAGAGTACGGCCCCAGTCTTGTTGTCTGAATGGCGTCGGTATTGGGCGACGCGTTATACCTAGTTTCGGTTTAACCTCGCGAACCCTCTCTCCTTTCCCTCATTTCTCTCATCTTCTTCTCTCTCCTCCCTCTCTCCGATCTCTTCGCTCTCCCTTCCCCTTCTCCTTCCTTTCCTCTCACTCCACTCCATCAACCCCCCCCCCCTAACTTCCACCACTACCACCACCATTTCCTCCGCGGTGTATTGCTCTCCGGACGGCGGCCGATGTCCCGGTGGAGTAACGGCATCCACGGCGATGCAGGCGACGGCTTGTGGCGTGGCGGTTCGGCGGCTTGGAGCTCAGAGGAGTTCAAGTAACCAGTAGGGTGACGATCTCCATTGTGTTTTGAATAAAACCATGTTTTTCCCACTTTGGAGCATGTTTAGGAGATTTTTAGAGTGAAAATGGTCACTTTATAAATTGCGAATTGGTAGGTTTTAACAGGTATTTGGATTCTCCTCCTCCTTCTCTATTTTGGTACGTTTTTATGCAATTTGGGGGAAGAAATTCCACTTTTAGTACACGGGAAGGCCGGGGGAACCTGTTTGCGAATGCTAAATGGTGTCTTGCGACAGCGACGCCATTCTAAATGGCGGCTGCCTCCCAAGACGCGATTTAGCCCAGTTCATCCCGAGCCCTGATTATGTTTCTGTCGTGAATGGCGACTAGGGACAACGACGCCTTTTAAAAGGTGACTACCTTTCACGACGCGATTTAGGCCATCTTTTGAGGCCAGGTTGTACGTGAACTAGTTTAGGAGTCTTGAATGACGTCGGCCATAGGCGACGCGATTCAAGACAAAACCTCATTAATCTATGTAATTTACATGTGTTTACATTGTTAGATAGTTTGGTTAAAATGCATGCTTAAAACCATACTTCGAGGTCGAGGATTTCTACGTGATCCGATCGCACTGTGACGTGTTTTGTGCGATCGTAGACCTAGAGTGACAGTTGTTAGCACTTAGGCACCCTATGTCGGTGCAGGAGTGACACGGCGCCGGTGTGGGAGTGTTGGGGTGACGCCTAGAGAGATGGTCACCTGGTGTACCCCAGGGTATAGCTAGTACCAGTGTGGGAGTGGTACATTCGGAGTGTCACTCGTGCTGAGGGAAACAGAACCACCTAGAGCCGGTCAAGTCGGAGTAGCCAGCGCGCTATCCGAGGGGTTGTTGTTTGGTCTCAGCAGGTCAGTGTTTTCCGCGTTCGGCCGCGTGGTTTGCATGTTTAGCCGAGATGTTGGTTGTGGACTATGTGGTGGAGTGGTTTCAAAGTTATGTTTACTGCTTTATTTATTTAAATTGCCTATATTCGTGTTGTTGCACTTGTGGGTGCGTGAGTGGGTGGTAGGGATCGAAGGATCCCTACTGAGTCCATTTCGATGAGACTCACCCCCTGCGGTTTTCAGGTGAGGGTTCTAGGCAGGCTTAGCGTGGAGGGTGTTGTCTTGGGTTGCACGCCAGCAACCACTGTCCCGGGGTATGCCCCGATGTAGTTGTTATTTTCCTTTCAGGCCTATACGCTTAATTACTTCTTTTCTGTTGGAATATGTATTTATTTGCTGAATCAAGTTGAATTGTAATAATTTTTAATTCATGCACTTCCTTTACAATTCAACGTGATGTGGATGTTTAGCTTAGTTTATCATTTATTTCTCAGACTTATCGAGATCTTGATTTGGCTCTAAATTTTAATGATTCGGTACCCATTTAGTAATCGGATCCCCGATTATAAGGTGGCGGGTCGTTACACTCACCCATCAACGATGAGTTCCCAGATAAGGAGTTGGGCCTAATAGTGGATGATACTCCATCCTGGGTCCTTTACTTCGATGGGACACTTAATTCTTAAGGCAGTGGGGTAGGAGCGGTCCTCATATCTCCAGAAGGGGTAAATATTCCGCATGCTTGCCAACTCTCCTTCTCAGTGACGAACAATGTCGCTGAATATGAGGCCCTCTTAGCTGGCTTAAAATTGGCATTGGCTCTCAAAGTCATTGAATTGAGAATCATTGGAGATTCTCAATTAATCTTCCGCCAAACCGTGGACAAGTATCAGGCATTGGCTCTCAAACCCGGGACCCTAAGTTGAAGCCATATCAAGAATTGGTAAGTTCTGTAGCTAGGCATTTCAGAAAGATTTTATATGTACATGTGCCTAGGTCCCAAAACATTCTAACGGATGCCTTAGCTTCCTTATCTTCAGCACTAGAAATTCCCATCACCAGAAGCTCAGTAGCCATCACTGTACAAAAGCAAGACTCACCCTCCTTTCAAGACCCCTAGTTCCAACAATTCCTCCTCTCATCTGAGCATGTCTCTGTCATCACGGAGGAACTCACTCCTGATTGGGATGATGGAAATCCATGGTATTTTGATATCATAAACTACCTTCATGATGAATCCTTCCCGTCTTATGCCACAGCTTCTGATTGCAAGGCAATCCGCCGTGCATCTCAACGCCATCTCATCTTAGGCGGACTTCTTTTCAGAAGATCCTTCACTGGAATACTCCTTCGGTGTCTAGATGATGCCGAGATCCCTCATATCATCAAGGCAGCTCATGCGAGCGAATGCGGTGATCATATCAATGGTCGTGCCTTAGCTCAGAAACTTCTCATGTCCTATTATTGGCCTTCAATGGAGGCTGACTGTTCCATATTCATTCGGAGGTGCTTGAAATGTCAGTTACATGCTAATAAGATTCATGCACCTTCATCATCCCTCAATCCTATCATTTCCTCTTGGCCCTTCGCTATGTGGGCATTCGATATTGTAGGACCTCTGGAAGATTGATCAGGTGAAATGAAGAAGAAATCATTCATCTTAACTGCCACTGAGTATTTCACTAAATGGGTTGAAGCTGAAGCATTCGCGGAGATCAAAGCATCCACGGTGGTGAAGTTCATCAAGCGCAACATTTTCGCTAGGTTCGGGACACCGCGTGATCTCGTCACCGACAATGGACCACAATTCATCTCCTAGGAGCTCCAGGACATGTTTAGTAAGTATGGTATTAATTTGCATCACTCTTCGCCTTACTACCCACAAGGAAATGGTCAAGCAGAAGCAACCATAAAACTCTCATTCGAACCATTAAAAGAACTTACAGATCTCACAATTTTTCAGATTGGCCTGATCGCCTAGTTGAGGCTCTTTGGGCGTATTGCACTTCTGTCCGAACTCCCACCAGACAAACACCTTATGCCTTAACATTCGTGACAGATGCGGTACTTCCATACGAGATCCTTCTTCCTTCTCTAAGAGTGCAGTTGGATAGTGGAATCAGCAACGTTGAACGTCGTGAAGCCATGTTAACCCAACTGGAACTATTAACGAAAGAAGGTTAATGGTGGCAAACCACACTCAAGTTTACAGAAACAGGATCGCGAGATTCTATGCAAAAAAGGTTCTCAAAATTTTTTTTGAAATTGGAGAAATGGTACTCAAAAGAAAAATGATCAAAGCTTCTGGTCCCAGGAATAAATTGCAAGAAAATTGGGAAGGTCCGTTTATAATCAATGAGGCATATTCAAGTAATGCATATCGTTTAATCAATGAAACTGGAGAAGAATTACCTCATCTTTGGAATGGGGTGTATCTAAAGAAGTTTTATCCTTGAAAAATCAAACCAAAAAAAAAAAAAAATCAAAAAATTTTTAGAAATCCAAAAACCAAAAAAATTGAATATCTAAAAGAGTCAAAAATATGTTAGAAAAACACAAAATCCAACTGTCTGGTGACTGCCATGTAACCCCTATCTAGGTCTAATTGCATGATAGAATGGGTTATCATTAAGATTTGGTTAAGACTTTGGTCCACCAGAACCTTGGACGTACCTGCTTTACTTTCATACGGATCCCTGCGGTCATCATGAGATGCACACATCTACACGTTTTTCAAAGTGAACCTTCTTAAGATGAGGTCGAAGTCTTTGGTACACTTTCAACTGCAACCTTTGCTTTTCGTCTCTTGACTGATCAGGACAGTCGATGCCCTTAAATGGTCGAGCTCAACAAACTGCGGTTCCTCAACAACCCGATAGATGTAACCCCTCAAATGGACCCAAATATGAAATGTAAAGGACCAGAGCACGTGAAGAGGGCAGTGTCCTCGCAAGCAGAATATCAAATAACTCCAAAAATATCAAGAAAAAAGAAATTACAAAAAAGGGGTTCAAGCAATTGTACAAAAAAGCCTGGTCGTGACCGTGCCTGGCCATGAAATCTACCAAAGGCCTGAAAAATCAAAAGTAAATAGGGGCATCTAGGAGGTCAAAAAAGGATCTGTTTTTTCATAGCTCTATATTTTAAAGGTTTCGTCAACCTCCTATAAGGTTTCTCTTCAAATTTCTTCACTTTTCCTCCCCCAAGGTTCAACATGAGATAGCTATCTAAAAACTGAACATTATTTTAAAATGGTTCGTTTTCAAAAATCATCAAATGCTCACATGATCACAGAGGTTCAAAATGCGTGAAGAGTAGTGTCCGTGCCTATAGTGGATCAATTTCTTAACCGTAATCTCAATGAGAATCCTCAAAACTTCAGGCTTAGGTCAATGCAAGCGCGTCACCAATAGGTGCGACGACATCTGATTCCAGGTCAGCGTCGCACGGTTGACCGTTAGGATTCCAAGATGTTCCATCTTATATCTTCTAAGTTGTGAGGAAAGAAACCCGGTTCGGGCAAATCATATACATCAAAAACTTTTTGGGCGAACTTGGTGGTCGAAAGTAGCTGGGAGTCTAAGCGTGGCATGACGGTATTGTCATCAGTATGAGTCTTAACCGGTCGAGGTCAGTTTGAGGCATCTAGAGTCCCAAATCAACCTAGATGTGTGCTTAGGATACCTGGGAAATTGAGTGTACATTTCCCTTTCATCATTCAACCAGACCAGTCACCAAGGATTTGGAATCAAAAACATGTTTTCATTCATTAGAAACATTTGCATCACACACCTCATTTGTTAATATCCCCCAACATTTGCATCATTAATCTTCCTTTTGTCTAATTAGTAGGACACGGCTCCTTGACCCTATGCAAAGGCTAGGAAAAAGGTAATTGCTCTTTTTTGGGCATGGGGCCGAAAACATACACTATTAACCGTTTCCCCTAATGTCGTGCATACAAGGAGAACAGGTGTGAGCAAAAGCAAAGCAAGAAATGCCCAAACTGTTGGGATTTATCGATTTCTCCGGATCGCTCACGCAGCGGAAAATAAAATAAAATAGTGATCCATTTTCCCGTTTCGAAAAACTAAAATCGATTATCGGATAATCGAAGTTCTCACCGTGTGCGGATACAAATCAGCAACCGTTCGGTTCCGTCGGTGCGACACCGCAAGCCGCGCAAGCGCCCGACCTCTAGCGAAGTCAACGCGATCCTCCTCGCGACGAATATCCTCACGTTCCTCGTTCTTCGCAACCCACGAAACCTCCGCCGGTCGCCGCAATGATCGCCGCAACGCGCGGACGATTTCCCGTTGAACGGGATTCGGAGAAGCGGCGGAGCAGATCTGGATCTGTCTGGACGCCAGAGAGAGAGAGAAACTGAGGAGGGGCGGCTAGGGTTAGCAGCAGCTTGGCCTGCTCAGCCCGTTCGCTATGTTTTATACTAACTGCACGGTTTTTCATAAAAACCCCTAGTTTATATAAAACCCACTTATTTATCCATCGCCTTGAGAATCATTTGCGTGTGACCCTCTAGGCCCAAGTACCAGTCCAATTAATGGCCCAACAAGCCCAATCACTACTCACTGACTTTATTAATCAATTAATAACCCTTTATTAATTAATTAATCAATCGAATTGATGTCGCACATCGAATTCGACCGGGCCTCCAATCACGTTAGGTGCCAAGCAACACCGCGTGAACCCATAAGGTATTGGGATTAAGTAACCCACTCTTGGAACCTTTCTGCCGACAGTTACCGCGTGGATATAATCCTTCATTCGTACAATGCTCTTGAGTCAACTCAGGGTATGGCGTGCTGTCAAACCGTAACCAGTCGACTCACTTGGATTGGATGCCGCTGATGAATATCGGAAAACTCCTTTCCCGATATTATCGTCCGCCCTGGCCAGAGACTTCCGCGCATCCTTCCTAGAGAATTCTCTCTCTAAGTACCGAGAGCGAATGATTCCTTATTGACACACAATTCCCTTCGACGATATTCCGTTGTACCCAATCCTTGGCGTATTAGAATCCCGTGGCTAGAGATTCATGAACCGAGGTCAAAGCACAGAAGTCCACCGACAAGGTGTCCTTGGTGTCTCAAGTCCGAGGACCATCCACGCAACTGCGACAATAGAATCCAGCTGGTTCACAGTGAGGTACAATACCATCCAGCGATTCAGTCGGATCAATTCAGTGAACTCATTCTCCAATGAGCACCTACAGATTCGCCTTAGTGTCTCCACACAAGTGACTTATGAGATCAGTCACCCTCATCATATGAGCAAGAGTAATCTGTACTAGTCTAACCGGATATCCGATGTCCTTCTCGGATATCCTCCGACTAGGAACGATTAAGAATATGTGTGTTTAAGTGATCAGTCTCATTAGTATGATCTCATCATAATTTGATCACTATAGCACATATTCACGGACTTCATTATGAAACGATAATTAATGCGATTTACACAATGAATATTATGTCATTATATTAATAAATGAACGAGATTTACATAGTCAGATTGGCTTGTAGGCCACCTAAACTAACAATCTCCCACTTGGAATAAAGCCAATCACCTTTATACAATAAGCCTATAGACTCTAGGTGACGCTCAAATACAATTTGAGCCAACGGCTTTGTCAGTGGATCTGCTACATTGTCGACAGATGGAACTCTTTCCACTACTACATCTCCTCTGGATAAGATGAAAGCGCCTCAGAATATCTTTCGATTTCTGATGAGACCATGGCTCTTTCACTTGTGCAATAGTCCCATTGTTGTCGCACAATCGCGGAACATGATCAAGGAAACATGGAACTATGTCAAGGTCGGTGATGAACTTCTTCAATCACTCTACTTCCTTGAAAGCTTTAGCTGCAGCGATGTGCTCAGCTTCAGTCGTCGAATCTGCAGTGGTTACTTGCTTGGAACTCTTCCAGTACACTGCACCTCCGTTCAAAGTAAACACGAATCTAGATGTAGACTTTCTATCATCTGGATCCGACTGGAAACTTGAGTCAGTGAAGCCTCGCAATTTCAAGTCACCTCCTCCATAGACAAGAAACATATCCTTAGTTCTTCTCAAGTACTTAAGGATACATTGCTCTTCGCCTGGATCAGCCTAAAATCTGCTCGTAACCCTTAGAGCAAATGCAACATTAAGTCATGTACATAGCATGGCATACATGATAGATCCTATGGTAGAGGCATAGGGTATTCTATCCATGAATGCCCTCTCATCAGGAGTCTTAGGAGACTGCTCCTTTGAGAGATTAATTCCATGTCTCATCGGTATGAGACCTCTCTTAGAATGTTTCATGCCAAACCTTTTGACTATGATATCTATGTACAAGGATTGGGTCATTCCAAGCATCCTCTTTGATCTATCTCTATAGATCCATATTCCCAATACGTAGGATGCTTCTCCCAAATTCTTCATGGAGAAGTTTTTCGACAGCCAGATCTTTACTGATGACATAATAGCTACATCATGTAGACACCGATTTTGGACCACCCTTTTGGTCATAAACCCCATCCAACACTAGCCCATCGTCACCAAACCCCTCATCTTAGCCATCTCAGCCCACTAATAACTAGGCCCATAAACCAAATCCCGACTCTAGCCACCTTCTCGTGGAAGGCCAGCAAGCCCGCCTTCCAGCACCCTTCGAAGGCCAGCCAGCCCGCCTTCTACCACCCTTCGAAGGCCAGCCAGCCCGCCTTCCACCACCCTTCGAAGGCCAACCGGTCCGCCTTCCACCGTCCTTCGAAGGCCAGCCAGCCCGCCTTCCACCCCCCTTCGAAGGCCACCCCTTGCCTTCCACCACCCTTCGAAGGCCAACCGGGCCGCCTTCCACCTCTTTGTGGAAGGCCAGCTACCCCGCCTTCCACGGGATTGGAAGGCAAGTTGGCTGGCCGTCCACTCCCCTAACTACCACCTTGACCTCGTCTTCCCCACGATCTCCTCTACTCGCCACCCTCACCTCCACTACTCCGATCATTCCCCACTCCGGCGACTACCATGCGCACCACCTCCGATCCTTGACCACTTCCCATTGGCTCCAGGATGATTTACGGGGACTTAGACCCCTATTTTCTCCTATTTTCCCTTCACCTATTTAAACCCCCTATGTCCACTCGAGGAGGGGGTTAAGAAGGAGTTTTCGGGAGCGAAGGCTCAGAGGAGGTTGGCGAGTGAGTCGGCTTTGAGGAGTCGAGCGGACAAGGAGTCAGAGAGCTTCAAGAGGGGCTTCAAGAGTAATCCTTCGCACTCCAAATGGGCTTGTCTTCTTAATCCTCTTTTACTTTTCTCCTCTTCATTTCATTGCATTCTCACTTTCCATCCATGCCGTAACATTCTACCTCTCTCACTCTTCTTTCCACTCTTAATATATCACTTCACTTTTTACACACGAGCACCCCCATTTGCATGCATGCATTTTTAAGATGACCTAGCAACCCTTACTCCCCCAAAGGTTTTAAACAAAAAACGGGAGGTGGGTGGCCATAACATATGGTCACCTTCCCTCCCCAAACACTCATCCGGTGCGTCTCCCTCCAATTCTAGTTAATTTTTATATTTTTATAGATAGATTCTACATGTCACAGTTCTAATCGGGTCATTTTTCCTCTCTTGTCTTGTCTTGTCTTTTCAGAGATCCTTACCGCATTTCCGCGTGCAGACTGCCGAGCTCTCCTCCTCTGGCCGGCCGGAGGAAGAGAAGGAGAAACCACCATTTCCCGCTCCCTCAGAACGCGATCACTCTTACAATCATGCGGAGCACAGGGACCGTAAGGTAATGCTCCTGGAGATCACACCTTAATTTCTAACCCTCCTAAATCACCGCAATGCTAAGACGAACGGAGAAACCCTCGATCCGAAGCCCGCAGCAGCGGCGGGGGACGTTTCGAGCGCCTACAGCCCTCTGACGATCACGGTGGGACACCTATAGCCCGCTGTACGCGTCGCGATCAAAGAAAAGAAGGTAAGGAACCTGAGATATTTTATTATGATCTAAAAAGAAGAAAAAAAATCCCCAAACGGCCAGGCGACTGGCCGTCCAACACCTTGGACGGCTACTCACCTAGCCGTCGCCCGACCATTGGACGGCCAGCCCCTGGCCGTCCTTTCTGCTGGACGGCCAATGAACAGGCCGTCCACGGCATTGGACGGCCGGTCCTTTGGCCGCTGGCTCCAGCTTGACGGCCAACTTGTTGGCCGTCTTCTCCGTTTGACGGCCCATCGGTTCGCCGTCCTCTGACTTTGACGGCCAAGACCTTGGCCGTCTACTGCCTTTGACGGCGAGGTCCCTGGCCGTCCTTTCTGCTTGCTGTTGCTGTTCATGTATGTTGTTGCTGCCTGGTTTGTTGATTTGTTATATGTTCTGACCTGCTGGTTGTTAAATTTCTGGGTTTTTTCGGGGTATTCTCCGTGGGGGTTTTAAGGAAGAGCCGGCATCATATCTCTAGTCACCCCTCCCACAGTATTTGACTCTCCACCTGAGGATTCCCACTCGGGTGTGACTAGTCTTATTCTGTTGGGAACCTCCGTGAGTCTCCGCGAGCTAGGGATTCCCACTTGGCCACCCAGCAGGTTGTACCTGAAACCACCCCATAGGAACCCCAGGTTTGTGTGAAGTATTAATTAAACCTTTCCATTCACAATCACCCACCTATAGGTGTCACTGAGAGAATTATTTCAAAATTCAAAGACACCTAACTAAACCTTGGTGGAACAAGTTTTGAAAAGTCCAGGGTCGTTAAGGGTTTGAACTTGATTTGTTAGAAACCAAACTCTCATAATACATTGCTTACATTTCAAGTGAAATATAAAATCATTTAGGGTCTATGTTTCATAATGAACCGAATGTATGTTAACGTTGTGTATGATGACATGGATGAACTTGGTAACAATGTTATACACAACCCTCTGTTCGAAATTGAAGAAGATCCACAACAGACCTTCATAGGAATGCTTCAAGCATCTAGAGAAGGACTTCCGAGAAAAGATTCTGATGAATCTTCTACCTCGCAGGGGGAAGATGAGCCAGTAATTTCAAGCAGGACATTCCAAAATCCTGGAGAAGATCCGGAACTCATTGCTGTGTTATCACGCTATACTCCGGATCAACTCATCCAGTTGGTTTCCCGTGGAAAAATTCAGGATGCCACTCCTCGGAAAACCCAATTCCAAAGATCTTCTAGCTGACCCCAGGCAAGTCAAGCTATGCCCACTCACACAATCCCATTTAATCCCATCAACCAGGTCACACCTCCCAAGCAGGAGGAGTTCATCTATAAGAATGAGGTTGAGACTTGTGTACGGCAACTCATGGCCGAAAATCTCAGCCTTAGGCAACCTCATTCTCTTCTGAGCTACTGCAAGCTCCCTCCGGCCTACTTCCCACCAGGATTTAAAGTACCTAAGTACAGGAAGTACGATGGTACTACTGACCCACATCATCACCTATCCGGGTTTCCCATGGATTCCCACCAGTGGCTCTTCGATAGAGTCCTCCTTGTCCACCTTTTTCAGAAGTCTCTCGAGGGAGAGGCCTTGAGATGGTTCTCTTCTGTACCAGCCACTGACCTAATCAACTTTGATATGGTCTCTGAGAGATTTATTACCCACTTCAACCACATGGCAGCCTTGCCCCCTACCTTGTTTGATCTTGTAATGGAAAAAATGAAGTCCGATGAAGACTTCACTCACTTTGCTAATAGGTGGAGAGCTATGGCTTCTATAGCAGAGGTTGTTATCCCTGAAGCACAAGCAGTCACTATGCTTGTTAACAACGCTACCCCCCAGCTCCGAGCTATTCTCATGCTTAGCGAACTTCAAACATTCGCTCAGCTGTACAACCGAGCTAGGGTAGTTCAGTCCCAAATCCGAGTCTCCACTCTGCCTTCGTTCTTTGAGAACAGAAATAGGAACAAGAAAGCCACACCAACTCCTACCACGGAAGGAGTCACCATCAATGAACAGGTCAGCATGTTAGCACAGCCAACCAGGGTTCCCAATCCCCATCCTAAGTCTGACACTCAGCCCAATCAGAAGCAATATTCAGCTGTTCCTCCCCCTACTAATTATATTCGTCCTATAGCTAAGCGAGCATCATATCCACCTCTGCCGGAATCATTGGCAGACATTTTTTATGCCTTGCTAGCTTGTAACGCCATTCAACTCCCACCTCAAAGAGAAGGTGTTCCGCGCAATACGGACACGTCCAGGTATTGCCCCTACCATAGGATCACGGGACACACAATCTACAATTGCTTCACCTTCAGGGATTGGGTGTATGACTTGAATGATGAAGGGCAGATAAACTGGGAGGACATGAGAAAAGCTATTGAGGCTTTGAAGGCTAAGAAGGAACTGGGAATTGTGAAAGACCCGCTACCTTCTCATCAAGTGGCTCAAGATTCTTCCAGTTCTCAAGGAAAGGTCAACACTTTGATCAAAGACTTGGAGCCCGTAATAGTTTGCAGAGAACAATAGTGGGAGTATGAAGGGTCTGGGATAAAACATCAAGATCCCACTTGGTCGCGTGAAACTAAAGGAGTTACTCCAGAAGTCTCCACGCTTTCCCCTAACGAGCCTTTGGTCCTAATCCGGCCCAAAGAGCAACCGGCAACCCTCAAGCCGATCACTCTCATTCAGATCCCTCCGATCACAACTGAGGGGCCCACCCTATCTATCTTCTGTCCAACCAAGAACTAGGGTTTGATGACTGGCTTCAATCCCATTAGGTCACCAATGGAAGCAGATCCAATCTCGGTGGGGGTAACGCTCAGGAATCGCATCATTCCTCCAAGTCAACCCTGGGACTCTCAAGGTAACTCAATCCCTATCATGGGGAATGCCCAATCTGAGTACAACATCCTCCAGCATTTAGTGAAGACCCCCGCTAAGATCTCTATCCTCGAGCTTATCCGGAAGTCTCCCACACACAGGGAGACGCTGTTTAATTTCCTACAAAAAATCACGGTCAATGAGGATCTTCCTAGTGGTGGAGTCACTAATGCCATCCTCTCAGTCACTCAGACCCTCATGATCTCCTTCCCGGAAAAGGATTTAGCTCCCCCTGAGTGCCGATCCCTTCCTCTGTGCCTAACCGCCATTCTCAATGGTCATTCAGTAGACTCTATTTTACTCGATACCGGAGCCTCTATCAATGTCTGTCCCCTTAAGACCCTCAAAAGGATAGGGATAGACCCAGAGAAGGTTGAGTCCACCTCTATGATGGTCTCAGCTTATGACAATTCCCAAAGACCAGCAGATGGGAAGATCTTCCTGCAACTGGAAATCGGCCCGGTATCCATGATTTCGGAATTCTACATCCTGGATGTTAAGCCAATCTACAATGCTATTCTAGGGAGACCGTGGATGGACCAAACCTTGGGAGTCCTATCCACCAACCACCAGTGCTATAAGTTCCCGTATAACGGGAAGATTGTGAAGGTCAAAAGCACTTCCTACATTGAGTCATTGGACTCAGTGACAGCAGAACATATTCCGTCCATGATAACTTCCAGGAAAGGCAAAAAGTCCGTTCTTTCATCAGTGAATTCTCACCTTAGGCCTAGGTCTGGTATAGGTTGGCAGCTCATGAGTAAGATGGGGTATAGCTCAGGCTCCGGGTTAGGGAAAGAAGAACAAGGCATTCGTGACCCCATCTCAGATAACCCTGTCAGTGCGGGATGTGGCCTGGGTTATAAGTTTACTGAACCACCAAAAGGAACAAGAAAGTGGTCCCTCATGAATGACTTTGTGAGAAAGAAGCAAGAATTGCCCAGGATAGAAGAGGAAGTACAAGAATATCATGAGGGTAGTCAAGAGGAAGATTTTGGCATATCGTCCTTGTTTTGTGAATCAAGCAGCCCACCGATAGGGCTCTTCCTGGCCAGGAATGAACCAGCTCCTGCTGCGTTCATTCCTTTCTTGTTCCACCCACCTTCCGTCCCAATGCTCTCAGCTCCGATCGACGTCATTTCTTCGGAATGTTTCATGTTAGAGGCGTTCGGTCACGAAAAAAAAAGTCTAATTCCCATCCTGAAGGGGGGGAAGTCACTTTCGAGGAGCTTACGTGGTGGGGCAACCCCACCATCATTGAATCTTTGTCCCAAGGGTGTACCCTTGTCCCATCCAGGACAAAACTGACCCATCCTCCGGGTCATGTACATAGTAGTTTAGGAATTAGGTTAGCCTCCTCACTGTCCAGAAATTGTAGGGCTAAGCAAGTTCCTTCGTTCTTAGTTCAGGAATTAGCAAATAGGTGTAAAGCTTTGAAAAAGTTGGATAAGTTTCTTCAGATAGGGGTCATCTCCGAACCATTGGAGTTAATGAAAGACGAGTCTTGCAGTGATGGTCTGGGAGTATTTGAGCTTAGTGAAGAGGAAGAGGAGGATGACTTGGCTGAACCACTTGTCAATGGGACGAGACGGTTTGATGAACCTTCATCAGCCATCGACGAACCCACTAAAGAAAAGTCAACCTTGGAATAGAGGAGGATCCGAAAATAGTGCTAATTAGTGCCCGTTTGAGTCCAGAAGAAGAAGGGTCTATAATAGCCGTGCTCCAAGAACACCGTGATGGGTTCGCTTGGTCATACGAGGATATGCCCGGATTAAACACAGAATTGGTGGAACATCGGCTAATCCTCAAGCCTGATGCTAAACCCGTGAAACAAAAGTTGAGACGGCTACAACCGGAATTAGCACTTAAAGTAAAAGAAGAGGTTGACAAATTACATAAGGCCAAGTTCATCCGGGTAGTGCTCTATCCTAAGTGGGTGGCTAATATCGTCCCTGTGGCAAAAAAGGACGGAAAGGTTAGGGTTTACATAGACTTTCGCAACCTCAATCAAGCCTGTCCAAAGGATGATTTCTCACTACCTCATATAGACTTGCTGGTCGATAACACGGCTGGATTTGAGATGTTGTCCTTCATGGATGGTTTTTCGGGATATAATCAAATCCGACTAGCTGAGGAAGACCAGGAGAAAACATCTTTCATAACTCCATGGGGAACTTATTGCTACATGGTCATGCCATTTGGGCTTAAGAATGCTGGAGCCACCTACTAGAGGGCTATGATGGCAATCTTTCATGACATGATTCACATCGACATGGAGGTTTATGTAGATGATATCTTAGTGAAGTCTAAAACCAGGAAGGGACATGCTCAAATCCTTAGGGCTGTAATGCAGAGGTCAAGGGAGCACCAATTGAAAATGAACCCAAAAAAGTGCGTATTTGGTGTTTTTTCTGGTAAATTGCTAGGGTTCATGGTTAGCAGAAGGGGATTGAGTTTGATCCGGACAAAGTGAAGGTGATAGTGGAAATGCCCCCACCTAGAAATGTCAGGGATATAAAGGGTCTCATCGGCCGTTTGCAATTCATCAGACGGTTCATATCTCAACATTATGTGAGATGTAAACCCTTTTATAATCTATTGAAAGGAGGGGCAAAGTTTATTTGGAACGATAAGTGTCAAAAGGCCTTCGACGAATTGAAGAGCTATCTCCTCAATCCACCAGTCCTTATGGCTCCTATCCCGAGGCGGCCTTTATTGCTATATGTCTCCACCACTGAGGAATCAGCTGGAGCAGTATTGGCCCAACTTGACGACAAGAAGAAAGAAAGAGCAGTGTACTATCTCTCCAAGCTCTTTAATGATGCCGAAAAATGATACACTACCATGGAAAGGACATGTGCGGCCGTCGTCTGGGTAGTGCAGAAATTGAAGCACTACTTCCTCGCCCACGAGGTCAAACTCCTAGCAAGAATGGACCCGATCAAATATTTGCTAGAGCGGCCAGTTGTAACAGATAGGCTGGTGCGATGGCAGACCTTCTTGAACCAATTTGACATCACCTATGTAAATCAGAAGGCTGTGAAGGGGCAAGCAATTGCCGAACACCTAGCTCATCATCCACTGCCTACATTTTCAACCATCAACGAGGAATTCCCGGATGAGGAGTTGGGTCAAATAGTGGATGATAATCCATCCTGGGTCCTTTATTTCGACGGGGCGCTTAATTCTCAAGGCAGTGGGATAGGAGTGGTCCTCGTATCTCCGGAAGGGGTAAGTATTCCGCACGCTTGCCAACTCTCCTTCTCAGTGACAACAATGTCGCTGAATATGAGGCTATCCTAGCTGGCTTAAAATTGGCGCTGGCTCTTAAAGTC
The DNA here is from genome assembly GCA_030544215.1 of Zantedeschia hybrid cultivar. Lineage (NCBI taxonomy): Eukaryota > Viridiplantae > Streptophyta > Magnoliopsida > Alismatales > Araceae > Zantedeschia > Zantedeschia hybrid cultivar. Next base: position 27,725,323 of record JARZZO010000015.1, read on the forward strand.
TTGGAATTGAGGATAATTGGAGATTCTCAAGTAATCCTCCGCCAAACCGTGGGCAAGTATCAAACCCGGGATTCAAAATTGAAGCCATATCAGGAGTTAGTGAAGTCACTAACCAGGCATTTCAGAAGGATCACCTACGTACATGTGCCTAGGTCTCATAATATCCTAGCAGATGCCCTGGCCTCCTTATCTTCAACACTAAAGATCCCTGGCACCAAAAGTCCAGCCACCATCACTCTGCACAAGCAAGACTCGCCCTCCTTCCGGGACCCCTGGTTCCAACAATTCCTCTGCTCATCTGAACATGTCTCTACTATTACGGATGAACTCACCCCCGATTATGATGGGAATCCGTGGTATTTTGATATCATGAGCTACCTCCGCGATGGGTCATTCCCATCTTATGCCACATCTACTGACCGTAAGGCTATCTGTCGGGCGTCTCAACGATACCTTATCTTAGGCGGTCGCCTTTTCAGAAGATCCTTCAGCAGAGTGCTCCTTCGGTGTCTAGATGATACCGAAATCCACCATGTCATGGAAGCAGCTCATGCCAGCGATTGTGGCGGTCATATCTATGGTCGTGCCTTAACTTAGAAGCTCCTCATGTCCTATTATTGGCCTTCAATGGAGGCTGATTGTTCCATATTTGTTCAGAGGTGCTTGAAATGCCAGTTACATGCTAACAAGGTTCATGCACCTTCATCATCTCTCAAATCCGTCATTTCCCCTTAACCCTTCGCCATGTGGGCATTCGACGTTATAGGACCTTTGGAGGATCGATCAGACAAAATAAAAAGGAAATCATTTATCTTAACTGCCACTGAATATTTCACTAAATGGGCTGAAGCGGAAGCATTTGCAGAAATCAAAGCATCCACGGTGGTGAAGTTCATCAAGCGCAACATTCTCGCCAGGTTCGGGACACCGCGCGATCTCATCACCGACAATGGACCACAATTCATCTCCCAAGAGCTCTAAGACATGTACAGTAAGTATGGCATTAATTTACACCATTCTTCGCCTTACTATCCACAAGGAAACGGTCAGGCTGAAGCCACCAATAAGACTCTCATTCGAATCATCAAAAGAACTTGCAGATCTCACAATTATGCGGACTGGCCGGATCACCTAGTAGAAGCTCTTTGGGCGTATCGTACTTCTGTCGGAACCCCCACCGGACAAACACCTTATTCACTAACATTTGGAACAGATGCGGTACTTCCATAAGAGATTCTCCTTCCTTCTCTAAAAGTGCAGTTGGACAATGGAATTAGCGACGCCGAACGTCGTAAGGCCATGTTAACCCAATTGGAACTATTAGACGAAAAAATGATAATGGCGGCAGACCATGCTCAAGTTTACAGAAATAGGATCGCAAGATTCTACGCAAAGAAGGTTCTCGAAAGAAAGTTTGAAATTGGGGAAATGGTACTCAAGAGAAAAATGGTCAAAATTCCTGGTCCCATGAGCAAATTGCAGGAAAATTGGGAAGGTCCATTTGTAATCAAGGAGGCATACTCAGGTAATGCATACCGCTTAATCAATGAAAAAGGAGAGGAGTTACCCCACCCATGGAATGGGGTGTGTCTGAAGAAGTTTTATCCATGAAAACACAAAAAACTCAAAAATCTCAAAAAAATCGAATATCAAAAAAGCATCAAAAATATTTGCAAATATGCACATACTTCAATGAAAATGACAAATAAATCAAAAAAAGCACAAAATCCAACTGTCTGGTGATTGCCACGTAACCCCCTGTCTAGGTCTAGTTGCATGATAGATTGGGTTAACATTAAGGTTTGGCTAAGGCTTTGGTCCACCAGAACCTTGGACGTGTCTACTTTACTTTCATACGGATCCCTATGATCATCATGAGATGCACACACCTACACATTTTTCAAAAAGAACCTTCTTAAAATGAGTTCAAAGTCTTTAGTACACTGTCAACTGCAACCTTTGCTCTTCGTCTCTCGACCGATCAAGACAGTCGACACCCTTAAACGGTTGAGCTCAGCAAATTGCGGTTCCTCAACAACCCGATAGATGTAACCCCTCAAAAGGGCCCAAAAATGAAATGTAAAGGACCAGAGCACGTGAAGAGGGCAGTGTCCCCGCAGGCGGAATAACAAATAACCCCAAAAAATGTCAAGAGTGGAAAAGAAATACAAAAAAAGAAAAGAAAAGGGGTTCAAGCAATCATACAAAAAAGCCTGGTCGTGACCGTGCCTGGCCATGAAATCTACCAAAGGCCTGAAAAGTCAAAATAGGGGCATCTAGGAGGTCCAAAAGGGGTCCGTTTTGTCACAGCTCGCCCTTTTAACAGTTTTGTTGATCCTCCTGTGAGGTTTGTCTCTAAAATTTCTTCACTTTTCCCCCCTCAAGGTTTTAGCACGAGACCGCTATCTAAAGTCCGAACATCATTTTAAAATGGTTCGTTTTTCAAAAATCGTCACATGCTCACATGATCACAGGAGTCCAAAATGGGTGAAGAGTAGTGTCAGTATTTATGGTGAACTAATTCCTTAACCATAATCTCAATGAGCACTCTCGAAAACTTCGGGCTTAGGTCAATGCATGCGCGTCACCAATTGGTGCGACCGCGTCTGATTCCGGGTCAGCGTCGCGCGGTTGACCGTTAGGGTTCCAAGGTGTTCCATCATATACCTTCTAGATTGTGAGGAAAGAGACCCGGGTCGGGCAAATCATTTACCTCGAAAACCTTTTGGGCAAACTTGGTGGTCGGAAGCAGCTGGGAGCCTAAGCATGGCATGACGGTATTGTCATCAGTATGAGTCTTAACCGGTCAAGGTTAGTTTGAGGAGTGTAGAGGCCCAAATCAATCTAGATGTGTGCTTAGGATACCTGGGAAGTTGAGTGTGCATTTCCCTTTCATCATTCGACCAGGCTAAGTTTGGGCAGTCACCAGGTGGTCGGACAAAAACATGTTTTCGTTCATCACACACCTCATTTGTTAATATCCACCAACATTTGCATATTTACTTGTCGCATCAGTTTCAATATTCTTCCTTTTGTCTGGTTAGTAGGACACGGCCCCTTGACCCTATGCGAAGGCTAGGGAAAAGGTAGTTGCTCTTTTGGGCAAGGGGCCGAAAACAGATACTACTAACTGTTTCCCTTGATGTTGTGTATGCAGGAAATAACAGGTATGGACAGAAAGCAGAACAAGAAGTGCCCAGATGTAAATAGTGAAATATGCAAGCATAACATAATAATCATACATCACGACACAGGGGCATACCCCTGCATCAGCTCCCAATCCCTCTCCCTCTCAATCTTTCTTCCTTCCTTCCGCGTCATCATCTCTCCTATCTCGAGAAGGGTGCCTCATCTGACTCTCAGCGTCATCCTCCCGAGCACGGCGATGACCTGATGCCAGTCGCATAGACCCCGATGAGCCAGCAGGTCGCAATGCTCTCCACGCATCCTCAGCAAGAAGGGAGTCAAGGTCTCTAAAGACAGAGCTCTTGGACTCTGTGTGCTGGATCTCTTAGCTCGTTCTCGCCCCTTCTTCATCACTCAGTCCCACAGAGTCCGGTACTTGAAATCAAGCTCCCGCACCTCTGTCTGCGACCTCGTCAGCTCCTCCCGTAAGCCGGCTATCTTACCCTTCCTGTACACGTCCGGGTGGGATCCTTCTCTCGCCCTGGCCCGAGCTGTCCGCTCCTCTAAGACCTGATCTCTCAACTGTTGATTGAGGCTTTCCAATTCTTGCGCCCTGGCTAAGGCGGTCTCCACCTCCTAACGCTGCAAAGGAACTCAGGGTTAAGCAAGCTCAATCATTATAACTCAGGAGCGGAACAAGTCTCACTTGCTGTGCCAAATCCGCCTCCCGGGCCTCCGCACGACGGAGAGCATCCTGCAACCTCGCCTCCCAATCGGCAGGGGCAGCTGGCCCCTGGGATGATGAGCCCGCACCAAGATCTCCTCGCAGCCCGTGACGGGCTAGCGTCTCTCTCTTCATCACAAGGGTTTTTCACAAAAATAAGATGGACAATCTCATACCCGAATTCAGAAATCAGACTTCTCACAAATTCTCCAATCTGGTGAAGCAGGTCACTCGTCTGCAGAACCAGAATCTCATTCTGATTCTTTAGGATCTGCACGGCTTCAGTTTCAGGCATCTGTTGCAGGAATATCACTAAGGTTAGTTAATGAGAAAAGATTGAGTGAAATAGATTGAACGGTTAGAGTGACGCACCCGCCGCGCATCCAGAAACATGCGATTGGAGTACCGCCGGGCATAATCCCCCAAGTATCTGAAATTGTTTCACAGGAATTTATCCTCCTGCAGGGCATCCCCGGTGCGGTGCCATACTTCGATCTCAGCTCGCCTCACCACTCGCCAATCCTGACCAATAGCAGAAGATCGGCGATGACCGCGGTTCATATCAGGATAGGTCGGATAGGCGAGCAAAGGCTGATGCCATCCCCACGTGCGGTAGGCCATCCGAACGAAGAGGCCGTCACAGATGTTCACGCACAGCAAGGGCACCTCCCGCCGGAACTGGGAGAGACTCTGAGACACCCATGGATGATCGGCCAGGTCCTCCTCTGCATATGGCATCCACACCACCTAAATGAAACAAAGGGTCAGACCTAATCATTGGCTAAGATGCACATATATCTCAAATCACTCACCATATGAGGAGGAAATGTGTCGAGCTGGGCGTGGATGTCCTCCACGCGGTACATCACGGGACGATAATCCCGGATCATTTCCCACCGCGCCATGAGTGGAGTCCATCCCTCACGATCCGTAGAGATGGTCCCTCAGCCGATAGGGAAGCGGGTATAACCCCAGATCTACAAAGGACAACACAATCAACATAAGTGAGGAAGGACGGAGATCCACAACCAAGAGGGATTACCTGAAGGAAAGGCGTGAATCCACCCAAATTGCCAGATCCCTGGCGGTAGCTCACCAGATGGGAGAAAAGGTGACCCAACATCGCAGCTCCCCACGCCATCTTCTTCGCCGCTTGAAGGTCCTCCAACAGTGGCAGGTACTTCAGATTGACTTTGTCCGAGGCTGTAGCAAATAGCAGCCTCCCGAAGAGGAACAAAAGGAAGATCCGTAAGTTCTCGTCGTCTGAGCGGCAATCCAAGTCCAAGAGCGCCTCCACTCTCTCGGCAAAAGCCTCCAGAGTCTCGCTCGGCATCCGCCGTACCCAGCTCAACCCCACAGACCGGTCGAAATGTCCGAGAGGTATGTGAGATAGCGCCCCTTGGACCCGGTAATACCCCTCGCCCAGGAGTCGATCTGACAGCTGCCTGTAATCCCTGAGTTCGGGACTCACTACCGGATCACCAATGACCAGCAAGCCTGTCAAGAAAGAGACGTCCTCCAGTGTGGTCAGCATGTGTCCCCACGGCATGATGAAGGCCCTGCATCTGTCATCCCAGCGCTCCCGCAGAGTCACTAAGAAGGGCGCGTCCACCATGTACGGTCGGATCCGAAACAACGGCCCGAACCCAAACGCGTCCACCTGAAAATGGAGCCGATCGGGCAGTGCATGATACCATGCCCAGACCAACTCCCAAGAAACTCGGCCCCGGACTCTCTGTGGACCCTGAAAATCCCAACAAGATTAAAAGTTAGGGGCATGATCACAAAAAAAGATTCTGAGTGGGTGAGGCAGCTGGCCCCATCGCGACGGACGGCGGGTCTGCTCGCTACCTGTACGGGCAGACGGCGGGTCCGCCCGCCATCTGCCCGCACGGGCGGCGGGACCTCCCGCCGTCCGCCCGTACAAACGGCCGGGATCCCCGCCGTCCGCCACTCCGGTCACCTGGTCCAAAAAAAAGGGAGAACAAAAAAAAAAACCCAGGGACACACCTTCTTCTTCTTCGGGGGCACCTCTTCGTTGCCGCCGCCTTCTTCGTCACCTTCTCCTTCTTCTTATTCTTCCTCTCCTTCAGCTTCATCTTCTTTCCCTTCATCATCCTCCTCCGCCGCCCTCTCTTTTTGTTCTTCTTCTTCCTCTCTGTTGCGAAGCCGATCCTTGCCGCCACCGCCGCCAACATCCACCTCGTCGTCGCCGCCGCCACTGGAGGTCGCTCCATCACCGCCGTCGCCACCGCCGGTCCTCCTCCTCCTAAGGGAGCGGGGAAGCCAAACTCGTGCCATGGAAAGAGTGGGGGGAAATTGGAATCGGAGAAGGAAGAGGAAGAAAAGGGGTAGGGTGGAGAACTAGAGGACCCCGGGCTTCTTAAAGCCATCCGGCCCGCCGGATGGCCAGCCGTCTGGCCGTCCGCCAGCGTGGAGGGCCACGGGCGTGGCCGTCCCACGCGGTGGACGGCCAGCCGTCTGGCCGTCCGCCAGCGTGGAGGGCCACGGGCGTGGCCGTCCCACGCGGTGGACGGCCAGCCGTCTGGCCATCTGCCAGCATGGACGGCCAGCCGTCTTGCCGTCCGCCAGAGTGGACGGCTAGCTGTCTGGCCGTCCGCCCGCGTGGACGGCTACAGACGGGGCCGTCCGACGCGGTGGGCGGCAGCCCCTCTGGCCGTCCGCCCATGTAGACGGTCACAGACGGGGCCGTCCGACGCGTCCACCAATATGAACGGCCATTCGTGTACATCAGACCTTTGTCCACGTCAAGGGGAATTTTCAGGAAAGCAAATTTGTATTATTCACTAGAATTTCAATGGATACATTATTCTAGTGCTCTACGGCCCATGAAAAAGGCACATACAGCAGGTCGTACATTGGTTAAATAGTTCACATATCTCTTGACTTCCTTTGAAGTCTCTGCTACATCAAGGCGAGCTTTTGTGAATCTAGAGTGACGACGCCATGCACGTCGGAATCGCTCTATTGCTTGCGCTTCTCTCGCGTACCCTGTATGTCTCGGCACGATCTGTGTATCATGCAAAGCGGGGAACGACACCTGTCTGGGAACTCCGATCTAGAGATGGCAACGATGTCCTTGGTACACGGCTAACTCGTCAGGGCCGATTAGCCACAACTCACGCTCACGAGAAGCCCTTGTGGTGAACTCCATATCTCGAAGGATCATCGGAACAAAGATAAATCTTTTCACGGTCAGAAAGTTCAGGTAATCACGCCAGTCATCCCTCGTCTTGAGATGAGCCATGAGACACCTGATTTGATCTTCGGGACCAAGAAGCGAGCGTGCAGGATACCATGCACTGTGCTGAAAAATCCTGGAGGTGGAAGTTACTTTTTCATCAAAGTCAAAAGATAAATGCATCTCCATCCACAATTGTAAGGTGAATAAGCTCCCCCTCGCAGATCGCCCCATGCTCATGTGGCTAAGCCCTCCATACAGATGTGACAAAATCACCGGGGCGAGAGAATGACCTTTCCACAACAAGCTCAACACGCTCACATACTCCCTCTCTAGCACAGAGCCCGAAGTTGAAAACCATAAGACTCCCCTAAGAACTAGGCATAAGCCTCGCATCAGCCTCTCAGATTCGACCGTCTTGCGCTTAATCTCTTGGACCAACCAGTACGCAAGGCGATCGACGAGGATTCCTCGCCTGTCAGTCATGCGGCATACCTCCCGTTTGTCCTGCACTATATCAACAAAGATTTCCTCCCATGCAGGCAAACTAGAGGGATCGCCGGTGGCTAGGCCCTCCCAGCCATAGAAAACTTCTACCTCCTCCACCAGTACTGTCGCCTCGAACTCTCAGAATACGAACGTATGTATCTCCGGATGCCACAGTTCGAGCAATGCACCCAGCCCCTCCCTGTGCCAGTGAATAAAAGCGAACCACTTTGCAAACACAATGGAACGGGTCAAATTCCATCGATGCATATATACCCTCATGTCTAGGGTAATCACGTCCATCAGGGCCGCAAGCCATGCATACTTGCGAGTATGCCGAGCATCAGGGAATTTAGGAATAGGCTGCAGGACAACCAAAAATCAAGAGAGAGAGGAGAGAGTCGAGGTGGATGACACAAAAGTTTGAGCATACCTGTCTATGGGCCACTAGGTTGCTGAGGTGGCCTTCCACATCAGATAGAACCTGAGGTTCCCTAGCAGTAGCGCGAGCAAAAGGTGAGGCCATCTTTCCACAGAAAGCTTGAGTTTGAGTTCTGGAAGAAAGCCCCGCGACAACCCTCCCCTTTTAAGGTCATAGGATAAACTACAAACTTTCCCACGTCCCATAAGAGACGGAAGGGCATGCATATCCTTTTCCCCTCTTATGGACGACATACCCCTTGGCCTTCCACCACTTCATGGACGGCACATCCCTTGTCCTTCCAGCTTTTCGTAGAAGACATAATAGTTGGCCTTCCACCTTTTCGTAGAAGGCATGCTAGTTGGCCTTCTACCACTTTAGAAAAGGCTCACCTACGAAAAGGCATATTGCCCTTCTTCCTCTCTACTTTGGGGAGGTAACTTCACCCCCAAGCTCAGGAGACCACTTTGCTCAATATCAACAAATTAATGGTTCTTCCTGGAAATCGAGTCGAAGCCATATCGGATTGGCATTCTACCATTAGAATAGCCATATCTTCCATATCGGCTTCGACTCGAAACTAACCATTTGCTTCTCATCCTCCCGCAGTTTAATGCTTAATGTTGTGATCATTGGATATGTGAACGTTACTAATATGCGTTTTTGCAGCTGCAGGAAATCTGAAGCAAGAAGGATTGAAGACACAGGAGGCTAATAACTTCGGGCGTATAGACTTTGAGTTCCTCTATAAACAAAACAATGAGGAGTCTATATCCCCCAAGTTATTCGATTGGCCAATAAATCCCTCCTGTTCGCATTAGGAATTTGTTTTCTAATTTTTAACCAGCATGCATTGCATCATCCACCATTCCCGCCCTAGGGGCAATGACCATAATTTATCACTCTGCTTAACCCATTGTTGATTTGTAAGATCGGCGATCGTTCGTCTGTTAGCCCTTTGAATTGCAAGACCTTATCCTTTTCCAATACGTGTGCGTGAGATTCTCTCACTTGGCGATCACCCGATGCGCCAGGCCACCGTGCGCCCGTTGTGTGGAGACCATTTCAGGTCACACTCCTACATCTTTCACGCTTGAGATCCCCTTGGGCCAAATCGTTTCATCCTGGTGCGCCAAGGCCTCGCGGTTCCAGCACCAGAGGGTCCCACGGATTGTGATTCTCTAGCCTGAATTTTGCTTCCTCTTCTTAGTCACCCTTGCAATTCGAATAGCTAGATCTCATGCATTTGCCGCGCTCTCATACCATCTTTGGATATAGCTCATCCCTTCTCTGGGCTGTCCAAAATCAGGTTCGATTTCCGGAACACCTATTTATCATTCCGTTCCACTCCACTGCAAAACAGGTGTCCCGGACGGGCATTTGTAGACACCGATTTTGGACCACCCTTTTGGTCATGAACCCCATCCATCACTAGCCCATCGTCACCAAACCCCTCATCTTAGCCATCTTAGCCCACTAATAACTAGGCCCATTAACCAAATCCCGACTCTAGCCACCTTCTCGTGGAAGGCCAGCCAGCCCGCCTTCCACCACCCTTCGAAGGCTAGCCAGCCCGCCTTCCACCACCCTTCGAAGGCCAGCCGGCCCGCCTTCCACCACCCTTCGAAGGCCAGCCAGCCCGCCTTCCACCACCCCTCGAAGGCCAACCGGTCCGCCTTCCACCGTCCTTCGAAGGCCAGCCAGCCCACCTTCCACCGCCCTTCGAAGGCCACCCCTTGCCTTCCACCACCCTTCGAAGGCCAACCGGGCCGCCTTCCACCTCTCCGTGGAAGGCCAGCTACCCCGCCTTCCACGGGATTGGAAGGCAAGTTGGCTGGCCGTCCACTCCCCTAACTACCACCTTGACCTCGTCTTCCCCACGATCTCCTCTACTCGCCACCCTCACCTCCACTACTCCGATCATTCCCCACTCCGGCAACTGCCGCGCGCACCACCTCCGATCCTTGACCACTTCCCATTGGCTCCAAGATGATTTTCAGGGATTTGGACCCCTATTTTCCCTTCACCTATTTAAACCCCCCATGTCCACTCGAGGAGGGGGTTAAGAAGGAGTTTTCGGGAGGGAAGGCTCAGAGGAGGTTGGCGAGTGAGTCGGCTTTGAGGAGTCGAGCGGACAAGGAGTCAGAGAGCTTCAGGAGGGGCTTCAAGAGGAATCCTTCGTACTCCAAATGGGCTTGTCTTCTTAAACCTCTTTTACTTTTCTCCTCTTCATTTCATTGCATTCTCACTTTCCATCCATGCCGTAACATTCTCCCTCTCTCACTCTTCTTTCCACTCTTAATATATCACTTCACTTTTCACACACGAGCACCCCCATTTGCATGCATACATGTTAAGATGACCTAGCAACCCTTACTCCCCCAAAGGTTTTAAACAAAAAACAGGAGGTGGGTGGCCATAACATATGGTCACCTTCCCTCCCCAAACACCCATCCGGTGCGTCTCCCTTCAATTCTAGTTAATTTTTATATTTTTATGGATATATTCTACATGTCACAGTTCTAATCGGGTCATTTTTCCTCTCTTGTCTTGTCTTGTCTTTTCAGGGATCCTTACCGCATTTCCGCGTGCAGACTGCCGAGCTCTCCTCCTCTGGCCGGCCGGAGGAAGAGAAGGAGAAACCACCATTTCCTGCTCCCTCAGAACGCGATCACTCTTACAATCCTGCGGAGCACAGGGACCGTAAGGTAATAGTCCTGGAGATTACACCTTAATTTCTAACCCTCCTAAATCGCCGCAGTGCTAAGACGAACGGAGAAACCCTCGATCCGAAGCCCGCAGCAGCGGCGGGGGATGTTCCGGGCGCCTACACATCATTCCCAATGAGTAGTATGTCATCTACGTAAATAACTAGAAAAGTGACTGCACTCCCACTGGTCTTCTTGTACACACAAGGCTCATCTTCATTCTTAATGAAGTCATAAGACTTGACAGCCTCGTCAAATCTTATGTTCCAGCTCCGGGAAGCCTGCTTCAGTCCATAAATGGACCTCTGAAGTTGGCACACTTTATCTAGAGATTCTTTAGATGTGAAACCTTCTGGTTGTATCATATACACCTCTTCCTCAAGGTTACCATTGAGGAAGGCAGTCTTCACATCCATCTGCCAGATTTCATAATCAAAATGTGCAGCAATGGCGAGTAGAACTCTGATCGACTTTATCATAGCAACTAGTGAGAAAGTCTCGTCATAGTCAATTCCTTGCCTTTGACAATATCCCTTTGCCACCAACCTTGCCTTATAAGTGTCGATCCGTCCATCAGCACCGATCTTTCTCTTAAAGATCCACTTGCAACCGATGGGTACAATACCCTCGGACAAGTCCTCCAAGTTCCAAACTTGGTTGGTGTGCATGGACTGGATTTCTGAGTTCATGGCTTCTCGCCATTTCCCGGCTTCTAGGCGTTCTATGGCCTCCTGGTAGGTTTTAGGATCATCATCCTCATTATATTCTACCTTAGACTCACCTTCAACGATATGTCCCACATATCGTTCTGGCAGTCTAGGTACTCTACCAGATCTACGAGACTCATGCGTGTGTACCTGAACAAATTCAGGAATTGATATCTCATCTGATGATAATGCAGCTGTTTGGGGATTTGGAACCTCTTCCAGTACTAATTTACTCCTACTGTCCTCCTGGAGAAGGTATTCCTCTTCCAGGAAGATAGCTTTCCTGGCGACAAACACCTTTTGTTCACCATTCCTTTGGATATCCCACAAACCTGCATTTATCAGTTCGTGATTCCAGCTTGTATGGATCATGCCTCTTTACAAGAGCAGGACAACCATAGACTTTAACACGTTTACATTCTGGTTTCATGCCTTTCCATATCTCATATGGAGTAGAGGCCACAGACTTGCTCGGTACTCTGTTCAGTAAGTATGCTGCTGACTCTAGAGCATACCCCCAGAGGGACACTGGTAATCCTGAAAAGCTCATCATGGATCGCACCATGTCCAACAAGGTGCGATTTCTCCTTTCCGATACACCATTCATCTGTGGTGTATATGGAGGAGTTAGCTGAGAAAGGATATCATTATCCTTTAAGAATTGTGTGAAATTAGTACTCAAGTATTCTCCTCCTCGATCTGATCGAAGAGCTTTAATACTCTTTCCTAACTGCTTCTCTACCTCATTCTTGAACTCCTTGAACTTCTCAAATGCTTCCGACTTGTACTTCATTAAGTACACATAGCCGAATCTTGAGAAGTCATCGGTGAACGTGATGAAGTATGAGTAGCCACCTTTGGCTTGGGTGGACATAGGACCACATACATCCGAATGTATTAGTTCCAGAATGTCCTTGGCACGTTCTCCATATCCAGTAAATGGAGATTTTCCCATCTTTCCCATAAGGTAGGATTCGCATGTTTGGAACGATTCATAATCGAATACTATTAAGTAACCATGCTTGTGCAACTTTTGCAACCTGCTCTTGCCAATGCGCCCAAGTCTACAATGCCACATATAGGCTTGGTTCACACAATTCTTGCTCTTCTTAAGAGTATTATCAATTTGAAGATTGTAATAAGAAACATCTAAGGGATATAGACCGTTGACTAAAGATGCTAAAGCTATTGATTTATTACCATAATAAATCGAACAACTTCTATTTTCAATAGTCAACCTATATCCTATCTTGTCCAAACAAGATACTGATATGATGTTCTTTATTATGCTAGGAACATAATAACAATCTTCTAATAGTAAAGCGTCTCCTGATGATAGCCTGAGGTTTGCTGTCCCAACAGCAATTGCCGCAACTTTTGCGCCGTTTCCTAGCCTCAATTCCACCTCGCCTTGTCTCAACTTGCGCTTACTTGTCAGCATCTGTGCATCATGACGGATATGAGAAGCACATCCGGTATCCAATACCAAAGATGTGGAATCTCTAACTGACAAGTTGATATCTATCATATAGATATCTGAAGCTTCAGACAGCTTCACTCTTCCATGAGCTTTATCATAAAGGAACTCCTTACAGTTCCTCTTCCAGTGACCATACTGCTTATAGTAGAAGCAGTCACCATTTACTACTCTTTTGTCTTTGTCCTTCGATCTTTTATCGATAGCTATCATCTCTGCATCAAGGGCATCCAATGCCGGTTCAGTAGGAGGATCAGCTCTAGGAGCAAAGTCAATGTGCTCAGATCTGAAGACATTCTTCATGTTTCTGAACCAATCCGAGTAATACAGGCTAGTCACACGTTTGGCATCAAGTATGCCACAGAGTGGGTTATTCGACGACATAATTTCCTATAGGAGATGTGTAATATCCTTTTAAGCAGATGTTCAATTATTAAAGATAAAACAAGATATGGACTTTTGTTCAAGTTTTAACTCCCACTAATTTTCGTCGGACTGTATAACCTTCAAGTACATAGAACGAGAGACGCCGACTATCTCCTAGTGGGGATCAGAATCTCCAAGCATCACAGCATGACCTCGGGTAAACACATAGTATCATACTGTTATCTCAGAGCAATCATCTCATGATAATTGCAACTCCTTGCAATATCCGATCGTACTTCGGCTCCCAGGTTTAATGGTCCCGGATAAACACAGTAGACCACTATCCCCGATATAAGCATTACCATCAATACGTGACAGAGTAGAGTAGAAATATAGTTCCCGGGTAAACACGTGGATAACTATATCGTTCCTCTACTCTTATCCAAAGGCATCTAATGCCATGATCAACAGCCCTCTCAACAGACGATGGCAAACCTCGGGTAAACACATAGTATCTGCCATCACTGAATTAAGTTCTATTAATCATATTGATGGAGAGCCACGCGGTGCATTCTCAATGACTCGCGCTACGGCTTAGAATTTGTTATGAAGGTTTTATTTATTTAGTTTGGTCTCATCCTAGGTGATAGCATATAAATATATCATATATATAGTTACTAAATACTTTATCTGCTTTGATTCATAATCAAAAGAAAACATTACATCACATACATGTCTAGTGTGGTCATGGATAGCACAGTGGGTTTGACTGGAGCCAACAGTCAAACGCACACACAATCTAACACAACAATGATATTAGATAACCTGCAAACACATAGGCAAGAGATCTCCATCTTTTCACCTTCTTGGTTGCAGTTGTGGATCGTCCTCGCTCCTTCCTCGGTTGCCTCGATCAGATTACATTAATTCTAAAATTACAAGTAAATTGAAAAAGGCCTTATGGCGAGTACAAGAGAGAGGGAGGTAGAAGTACATCAGAGAATGAGAGAGAGAGAGATACGCAGATCTCTATTTATTAACAATTAATAAACTTCTATCATTCATCCACGATCCACACAAACACATCATTCATCACATGAACAATTAAATAAGTGCATATCCATGACCACGGTGTGTTTTAAACATTCCACACAAGATATAGCGCATCACATGGCTAAAATAAAAGAGTTTTCAAAATAAATAATTTTGGCTTTCAAAAAGTATGGGATCTAATCAAAATTGTTGTTTGAATTTCGAAAACACTTTTAATTAAATTAATCATGCAATCAAATCAAATTTAAAAGCATCAAAATACACATCACATGTGCACACACTCCGAATTAATAATTCCATATTATTCCATGCAAATTAGAACACTTCTAATAATCTAACACTTAGATTAAACCCCATTAATAATCTAACAATTAGACTATTAATGACTAATCTAACTCTTAGACTAGTCCATCAAAGTTAATTAACAATTTAACACTTAAATTATTAATTAACACTAATTTTTAATTAACTATTAATCTAACTCTTAGATTAGTTAATTTAAAATAAATTATTAACTTAACACTTAAATTAATAATTAACTTTAATTAATTAATAATTACTAATCTAACAATTAGATTAGTTAATTAATGTTAATTATTAATTTAACCCTTAAATTAATAACTAACAATTAATCATTAAAGACTACTAATTTAACACTTAAATTAGTCATCTAAGTTAATTATTAATTTAACTCTTAAATTAACAAATAACTTATACATTAATTAACAATTAGTTGAAATAATAATTAATAATCTAACTATTAGACTAATAATTATTAATTACTAATTTAACCATTAAATTAGTTTTATTAAAATTAATTATTAGTTTAACCATTAAACTAACAATTAATATTAATCAGTTAACATCTAAATGTTAATTAAAGTGATTCATAAATCATTAAGACCCTAATTAAATAAGAATGAAAAATAATTTTAATTTCAAAACACTTTTGAATTTCAAAATTAAAATCCATTTATTATTTAATAGGGCAATTTGGGGTTTAATAAGAAGTGAACTAGAAATAAGGGGAGGCCAATATGGGCTCAGCCCCCTGGACCTGGTTCCCCCTGGACCTGGTCGAACCAGGTCCAGCGGCTAGGACCTGGTACCTTGGCCCAGCCAGGGCCCGGTCCAGCCGGGATAGGCCCGCCTCAGACCGGCCAGGCCCGGCCCGGTCTGAGGCCCAGAACCAGGCCCCTTCCTTCGTTTGGGTTTCTGCAACACCAGAAACCCTAAACTGGTGGCCGGCGGCAGGCGCCCGGCGCCTGCCGGCCACGCCGGTGATGCCCCCCGGCGCCGGCGGGCCCACCGGCGCCGGTGAGGGTCCCCCAAAAAGGGTGCAGTCCGAATTATATATTTTCTGGTTTTTTTTTTCTGTAGCTTCTCAAAACCGTGGGAAGAAGAAGAGGAAAGAACTCTTTCATCTCCCTCTCCGGCTCTGGTGACCGGCAATCTGGTGTCCGGCGGTGCCTTCTTAAGAATCTGGGGCACCGGTCCACATTCCCAACACTTGGGGAGTCCAAACGAAGCCGCCACGAAGCCCGGTTCTTCGTCCGACCAAGAACAATATTAAACCCCATAAAATCCGAAATTTGGAGAACAAAAATAATCTAATTATATCATGTTCATCATATAAACATGGTTCTGGCAATACAATCGAATTCATGCATGGAATAAATGATGGAAAAATCAATTTTGAAGCCCGAAATGGGACGAGAAACAGTGGAACCTGGCTCTGATACCACTGTTGGGATTTCTCGGTTTCTCCGGATCGCTCACGCAGCGGAAAATAAAATAAAATAGCGATCCGTTTTCCCATTTCGAAAAACTAAAATCGATTATTGGATAATCGAAGTTCTCATCGTGTGCGGATTCGAATCCGCAACCGTTCAGTTCCGTCGGTGCGACACCGCAAGCCGCGCAAACGCCCGGCCTCTAGCAAAGTCCACGCGATCCTCCTCGCGACGGATATCCTCACGTTCCTCGTTCTTCGCAGCCCACGAAACCTCCGCCGGTCGCCGCAATGATCGCCGCAACGCGCGGACGATTTCCCGTCGAACGGGATTCGGAGAAGCGGCGGAGCAGATCTGGATTTGTCTAGATGCCAGAGAGAGAGAGAAACTGAGGAGGGGTGGTTAGGGTTAGCAACAGCTTGGCCTGCTCAGCCCGTTCACTATGTTTTATACTAATCGCGCGGTTTTTCATAAAAACCCTCGGTTTATATAAAACCCACTTATTTATCCATCGCCTTGAGAATCATTTGTATGTGACCCTCTAGGCCCAAGTACCAGTCCAGTTAATGGCCCAACAAGCCCAGTGACTCCTCACTGGCTTTATTAATCAATTAATAACCCTTTATTAATTAATTAATCAATCGAATTGATGTCTCACATCGAATTCGACCGGGCCTCCGATCACGTTGGGTGCCAAGCAACACCGCGTGAACCGGAAGGTATTGGGGTTAAGTAACCCACTCTTTGAACCTTTCCGTCGACAGTTACCGCATGGATATAATCCTTCATTCGTACAATGCTCTCGAGTCAACTCAGGGTATGGCGAGCTGTCAAACCCTAACCGGTCGACTCACTTGGATTTGATGCCGCTGATGAATATCGGAAAACTCCTTTCCCGATATTATCGTCCGCCCTGGCCAGGGACTTCCGCGCATCCTTCCTAGAGCATTCTCTCTCTAAGTACCGAAAGCAAATGATTCCTTATTCACACACAATTCCCTTCGACGGTATTCCGCTGTACCCAATCCTTGGCTGTTTAAAATCTTGTGGTTAGAGATTCGTAAACCAAGGTCAAAGCACAGAAGTCCACCGACAAGGTGTCCTTGGTGTCTCAGGTCTGAGGACCATCCACGCAACTGCGACAATAGAATCAAGCTGGTTGACAGTGAGGTACAATACCATCCAGCGATTCAGTCGGATCAGTTCAGTGAACTCATTCTCCAATGAGCACCTACAGATTCGCCTTAGTGTCTCCACACAAGTGACTTATGAGATCAATCACCCTCATCATATGAGCAAGAGTAATCTGTACTAGTCTAACCGGATATCCGATGTCCTTCTCGGATATCCTCCGACTAGGAACGATTAAGAATATGTGTTAAGTGATCAGTCTCATTAGTATGATCTCATCATAATCTGATCACTATAGCACATATTCACGGACTTCATTATGAAACGATAATTAATGCGATTTACACATAATGAATATTATGCCATTATATTAATAAATGAACGAGATTTACATAGTCAGATTGGCTTGTAGGCCACCTAAACTAACACAAACATCCAACAGTGAAATATGCAAGCATAACGTAAAGTTCATACATCATAAAACAAGGGCATACCCCTGTAACAACACTCAATCTCTCTTCTCTCCCTCTACCTCATCCTCTTTCCTTTCACGAGAGGAGTGTCTCATCTGACTCCCGGCATTGTCCTCTCGACGATGGCCCGATGTCGGCTGTATGGAACCCAAAGATCCGACAGGTCGGAGAGCCCTCCATGCATCCTCAGCGAGTAGGGAGTCGAGGTCCCTAAAGATAGAACTCCCGACGGGTGCCTGCCCGGCCGATGGGGCAGGGATAGGCGGACGAGCTCCTGGACTCTATGTAATAAATCTCATGGCTCGTTCTCGCCCCTTCTTCATCACTCGGTCCCACAAAGTCCGGTACTTGAAATCAAGTTCCCTCGCCTCTGTCTAAGACCTCGTCAGCTCCTCTCGCAGGCTGGCTATCTTCCCCTCCCAATACACATCTGGGTGGGATCCCTCTCATGTTCTTGCTCGAGCCGCCCGTTCCTCAAGCACCTGATCTCTTAATTGCTGATTGAGGTTCTCCAATTCCTTCACCCTGGCTAAGGCGGCCTCCACCTCCTAGCGCTGTAAGAGGACTTAGGGTTAGGCAAGTTCAATCAAAGTAACACAGGGATAAACAGCTCTCACCTGCTGTGCCAAGTCCGCCTCCCGGGCCTCCGCATGATGGAGGGCATCCTGTAACCTCACCTCCCAATCAGCAGGGGCAGCTGGCCCCTAGGATGATGATCCTGCACCAGGATCCCCTCGCTGCCCTTGGCAGGCTAGCATTCCCCTCTGCATCACAAAAATTCCACAAAGATAAAAGGGCAATACCACTCCTGAATCCAGAAATCAAATTACTCACCAGCACTCCAATCTGACGAAGCAAGTCACCCGTCTGCAGAACCAAAATCTCGTTATGATTCCTTAAAATCTGCACAGCTTCGGTCTCTGGCATCTGTTACATGTGCACGATCAGGTTCGGTCAGTAAGAAGAAAATAAATGAAAGGCAAGTGAATTGAAAAGATTGAATTAACTCACCCGACGAGCATTTAGATACATGCGATTCGCGTACCATCTGGCATAATCCCCAAGTACGCATGGCTATCTCGAAGGGTATTATCCTCCTGCATGGCATCTCCTGTACGATGCCATACCTCGATCTCAGCTTGCCTTATCACTCGCCAATCTTGACCGATTGCCGAAGAGGGGCAACGGCCGCAGTTCATATCGAGATAAGTCGGCAAAGCAAGTAAGGGTTGATGCCATCCCCACGTACGGTAAGCCATCCGAACAAAGAGGCCATCATAGATATTCACACATATCAGGGGCACTTCTCGTCAGAATTGGGGAAGGCTTTGGGTCACCCACGGATGATCAGTGATATCCTTTTCTGCATACGACACACACACCACCTGTTTGAACTTGAAAGTTAGACTCGACTATTGATCAGGTGAAGCATATCATGAATCACTCACCATGTGAGAAGGAAAGGTGTCAAGCTAGGCACGGATGTCCTCCACGCAATATAAGACGGGACAATAATCCCGAATCACCTCCCACTGCCCCATGAGAGGAGCCCATCTCTCGCAATCCGCGGAGACTGTCCCACGACTAATGGGGAAACGAGTGTAACCCCAAATCTGCAGAAAATAACGCAATCAGTACCAAATCATATGAACGAGGAAGGTCAAGGATCAACGATCAAGAAGGATTACCTGAAGGAAAGGCATGAACCCGCCCAAATTTCTGGAACCTTGGCGAAAGCTCACTAGGTGAGAGAAAAGGTAGAGGTCCTCCAACAGCGGCAAATACTTCAGGTTGACCTTGTCAGAGGCCGTGGCAAATAGTAATCTCCCAAAGAAAAACAGGAGGAAGATCTGCAGATTCTCGTCATCTAAGTGGCCATCCAGGTCCAGAAGAGTCTCCACCCTCTCGGCAAATGCCCCAAGAGTCTCACTTGGCATCCGTCGTGCCCGGCTCAACCCCACAGACCGGTCAAAATGGCCAAGAGGTATATGGGATAATGCTCCTTGAACTCGGTAATACCCTTCACCCAGGAGTCCATCCGAAAGCTACTGGTAATCCCTGAGCTCGGGACCCACCACTGGATCACCAACAACTGGCAGGCCTGTTAGGAAGGATACGTCCTCCAATGTGGGCAACATGTGCCCCCAGGGCATAATGAAGGCTCGGCATCTGTCATCACAGTGCTCTCATAAAGCTACTAAGAATGGTGCATCCACCATGAACGGTCGGATCCGGAACAGCGGCCCGAATCCAAATGCATCAACCTAAAATAGGAGTCGATCGGGCAGTGCATGGTACCAGGCTCAGACCAACTCCCAGGAAACTCTGCCCCGAACTCTTTGCGGACCCTGCAAATCCAACAAAAAAGAGAACAAAAGTTGTGTACATATACATGAAGAAAGAAGTGAATCGTTGTTCTCGCCGCCCGCTCCGGGGGCCCAGCCATCCGCAGTGGCGGCCGGCGGCTCACCTGCACCCGTCCGCACCGCCACATCTCCTTGCTTCTTCCATCAAAAATTCAAATAAAATTCTTAAGAAAACTTTACCTTCTTCCTCGGAGGTGCCTCTTCGTTGCCTCTGTCTCCTTACTCATCTTCTTCTTCCTCTTCGCCGGCATCTCCTTCCTCTTCACCGGCGTCTTCTTCATCTTCCCCCTCTTCTTCATCACCTTCCGCCCCTCTTCCTTCTTCTCCCTCCTCGCCGCTGCCGAACACCTCCTCGTCGGTGTCCTCGTTGTCGCCGCCGTCTCGCCATTGCCACCATCATCCCCACAGGCACTTCTTCTCCTAAGAGAGCGGGTAGCCACACACGAGCCATGGGAGGGTTGGGAGAAAGCTGGGGTAAGGAGAAGGAGAAGGAGAAGGAAAAAGTAACAGGGGAAGGAGAAGGTAATAGGGAGAAAAGGGTTTGTGGGTTTTTGGGTACACGGAGCCTCTTCTCCGGATCCAGGCGGCCATGCCATGCCATGGCCGTCCGTCGATCCAGACGGCCACCGACGTGGCCGTCCGCCGATCCAGACGGCCACAGCCGTGGCCGTCCGTTGGCCTGGTCGGCCGTTCATTTGGCCGTCCGGTCTACACTGTTGTTCCTCGGTTCTTAGGATTTTAGAATTCAAAGAAGGCTCTGTTTATTCAATAAATTTTAATAAACTACATCATTCTAGGGCTCTATGACCCATGAAAAAGGCAGAAACAGTAGGTCGTACCTTCTCTAAATAATTCACATATTTTTCCACGTCCTAGGGAGTTTCCGCTACATCAATGTAGGCCATGGTGAATCTAGAATGACGGCGCCATGCACGTCGGACTCGCTCTGTCGCCTTTGCTTCCCTCGCATACCCAGTATGCCTTAGTACAATCAACATATCATGTGAAGCAGGAAACAACACTTGTCTTGGAACTCCAATTTGGAGATGGCAGCGATGCCCTTGGTACAAGGCTAACTCGTCAGGTCCGATTAGCCACAGCTTACGTTCACGAGAAACCCTTGTGGTAAATTCCATACCTCGAAGGATCATCGGAACAAAGACGAATTTTTCCACAACCAGGAAATTCAGGTAGTCACGCCAGTCATCCCTCGTCTTGAGATGATCCATGAGACATTTGATTTGATCTTCTGGACCAAGAAGAGAGCGTGCAGGATACCACGCACTGTGCTGAAAGATCTTGGAAGTGGAGGTCACCTTCTCATCAAAATCGAAAATCAAGTGCATCTCCATCCACAACTGCAGAGTGAACAAACTCCCTCTCGCAGATTGCCCCATGCTCATGTGACTGAGGCTACCATAAAGATGTGACAATATCACTGGGGCAAGGTATTGACCTCTCCACAACAAGCTCAGCACACCCACATACTCTCTTTCCAGCACAGAGCCTGAAGTTGGAAACCACAAGACACCCCCGAGGACTAAGCATAGCCCCCGCATCAGCCTTTCAGGCTCGACCGTCTTGCGTTTGATTTCTTGGATAAACCAGCGCACAAGACGATCAACAAGAATTCCTCGCTTGTCACTCATACGGCACACCTCCCGCTTGTCTTGCACTATGTTAGCAAAGACCACCTCCCAGGCAGGCAAATCAGAGGGATCGCCAATTGCTAGACCATCCCAGCCATAGAAAGTTCTACTTCTTCCATCAGCACGGTCACTTCGAACTCCCGAAACGCAAATGTATGCGTCTTCGGATGCCAGAGTTCGCGCAGTATGCCCAAACGCTCCTAATGCCAGTGTATGGAGTTGAACCACTTCGCGAACACAATAGACCGGGTCAGATTCCACCGGCACATGTACACCCTCCAGTCCAGTGTGATCACGTCCATCAAGTCTGCAAGCCATGCATACCTCCGAGTATGCCGCGCATCAAGGAATCTAGGGATAGGCTGCAGGTCAACCCAAAGTCAAGGAAGTGAAAAGACAATCAAAATAAAGAACATAAGAAGTTGAGCTTACTTGTCCATGGGCTAGTAGGTTGCTGAGATGGCCTTCAACATCGGACAGAACCTGAGGTTCTCTGGTAGCCGTATGAGCAGAAGACGAGGCCATAGTCATCAAAGGAAAGTTTAAAGATTTCATAAGGGGCTTCCGGTCAACCCTCCCCTTTTAAAGTCACAAAGATAGACTTTGGCCCCATCCACTTTCCATAAAAGACGGAGGGCATGCACATCCACCCTTTCATGGACGGCCTATTCCCTGGCCTTCCACCTTTTTGTGAAAGGCATGCTAGTTGGCCTTCCACCATTTCATGAAAAGCACACTCCGTAGCCTCTCACCTCCCCGGAAGGCATGCTAGTTGGCCTTTCACCACTTCTTATATTAACCATATCAATTGGGAGGTAACTTCACCACGGTTTCAGGAGACCTCTTTGATTAACATCAACGAATTAATGATTATTCCTATAAATCGAGTCGAAGCCAAATCGGATTGGCATTCTACCATTAGAATAGCCATATCTTCCATATCGGCTTCAACTCGAAACTAGCTTTTGTTTCTCATCCTTTTGCAGTTTAAATACTTGAATGTTGTGATCATTTAATATATAAACTTTGCTAATGTGCGCTATTGTAGCTACAGGAAATCCGAAGCAAGTAGAATTGAAGCCACAAGAGGCTAATAACTTTGGGCATATAGACTCTGAGTTCCTCTTTAAACAAAACAATGAGGAGTCTATATTCCCCAAGTTATTCGATTAGCCAATAGATTCCTCCTGTTTGCATTTAGACTAGGAATTTATTTTTCTTAATTTTTTTCAAAAAAAAAAAAAAACCTAGCATGCATTGCATAAACATCCATCCTCACCCTGGGGCAATGGCCACGATTTGTCATTCTACTTATCTCACTGATAATCTGTGATTTTGATAAGTGTTCGTTTGTCAGTTCTTTGAATTGCAAGACCTTGTCTTTTCTCCTTAATCCACGTGCTTGCGAATTTCTCACTTGGTGATCATGTGATGCGCGAGGCCATCGTGCGCCTGTTGTGTTGATACCTTTTCAAGTTACTCTCTCTCCATCTTCCATGCTTGAGATCCCCTTGGGCTAGATCGCCATGCATCCTAGTGCGCCAAGGCCTCGCGGTTCCAGCACCCAAGGGTCCCACGGATTGTGATTCTCCGATATGGATTTTGTTTCCGTTCCAAATCACCCTTGCAGTCCAAATAGCTAACTATCGTCCATTCAACACATTTGCATATCTTCCTTGGGAATAGCCTATCCTTTTCAGGCCGTCCAAAATCAGGTTCGATTTCAAAACACCTATTTATTATTTTGTTCCACTCCACTGCAAAACAGGTGTCCCGAAGGGGCATTTGTAGACGCCCGATTTTGGACACCTCATTGGTCATAAATCCCACATTACCACTACAATACATCCAATTTTCTCACATAATTCAGCGCACTAAATAATCAGACCCATTAACCAATGTCTGCTTCCTCTCACCTGTGGAAGGCCAACCCTTGCCTTCCACCATCCGTGGAAGGCCAACCAAGCTGCCTTCCACCACCCGCGGAAGGCCAACTACCTTGCCTTCCACCTTTTGGCCACCTTTTTCACTTTCCACCACCTTTTCGTGGAAGGCCAACCAGCCTGCCTTCTACCACCCGTGGAAGGCCAACCCTTGCCTTCCGCCACCCTTGGAAGGCCAACCCCCGCCTTCCACCATCCGTGGAAAGCCAATTGGGCCGCCTTCCACCTTTTCATGGAAGGCCAGCTACCTGGCCTTCCACGGAAGTGGGAGGCAAGATAGTTGGCCGTCCATTCCCCTAACTTCCAGACCTCATCTTCCCACGATCTCCTCCACTCGCCACCCTCATCCCCCACTACTCCGATCACTCCCCGCTCCGGCGACTGCCACGGCCACGACCTCCGATCTCTGACTATTTCCTATTGGTTCTAAGGGATTTACGGGGATTTAGACCCCTATTTTCTCTTCACCTATTTAAACCATCCATGTCCCCTCGAGAAGGGGGTTGGAAGGCTTCAGTTTGCGAGGTTGGAGATTGGAGAGCTTCAAGTGGGAGAAAGCCTTGCCAGTCGACAAGTCAAAGGAAGCAGAGGAATCCTCCGCATTCCAAATGGGCCTATTTTCTTAACCCTCTCCTTACTTTTCTCCTTTCCTTTTCATTGCATTCCCACCATCCATCCACTCCGTAGAATCATCTTCTCCTCCTACTCTTCTCCTTTTACCACATTACTTCTACTTTTCACTATTACCCATACGAGCATCCCATCTGCATGCACGCATCCTAGGACATCCTAGCACCCACTCTAACAGAGGTCCCAAACAAAAAAACGGGAGGTGGGTGGCCATAAACATATGGTCTCCTTCCCTCCCCAAACACCCACCGGTGCGTTCCTATTTAATTTTCGGTTTATTTGTTCATATGCACGAATAGCTTCTACACGTCACAATCTTAATTGGGTTTTCGTTTCTTTGTTCTATCTTTGTCTCTCAGGGGCTCTTACTACTTTTCGCGCACAGACTACCAAGTTCTCTACCTTCAGCCGGCCGGAAGTAGAGAAGAGGAACCCATCATCTGCCGCTCCACCAGAACGCGATCAACCTCATCATCCTACGGAGCACAGGGACCGTAAGGTAATGCTCCTGGCGATCACACATTCCAATCCTTAACCCCGTCTAAATAGCCGCAGTGCTAAGACGAACGGAGAAGCCCTCGCCGAAAGGAGACAGCAGCGGCGGGGATGTTCCAGGCGCCTACAATAGCCTCTTCCCAGAAGTATCTAGGCAAGTAGTACTCCGACAACATGGTCCTGACCATATCTAGCAAGTTCCTATTCTTCCTCTCTGCTACACCATTCTGCTAAGGGGCTCTTCGAGCTAAGAAATTGTGCAGAATTCATTAATCTTCATGGAACTTGGTGAACTTTGCATTCTCAAATTCTCCTCCCTGATCATATCTTCTAGGCAAGATGGAGAATTTCTGGTCATTCTGAATTGGTCTGTTGAACTTACATGAAGGCTTCAACAAATGTGTCTAATTTGCTCTCCAAAAATGCAACTAATAATTCGCATATTTTAGATATTACTCCTAGAATTTTAGTAAGAACAAGTGCATTAAACATATTATTTTATGTGAGAAACTTCATTAATATTCACTCATGCAATCATTTAAGTTTTTCAAATAAAATGACAGGTTTGCTGAAAATAAGTGCATATCTTCTCACATGATTTTTGGAAGAAAGAGTGCACTACATTTTAATGTTTTTATGTAAACTTCTCATTAATACCTCATAACATGCATGATTAGAATTTCACATGAAATAACATCTTCTGAAAAATGCATAATGAAAATTTTTCATTGATGAGTTTCATGATGACATTATTTTATGTGGCTACCTTGATTAAAAATTATCGTTTATGTGCATTCTTGTATGTAGGGGTACAAAGAACATTTGTTTAACATTTCATGTGACATTTTTACGCTAAACATTTGAGTTCTCTTATTAACTAGGCTCAATGTGCATTTTGTCGAATTGAAAACCTTATCATTTTATGTGAATTTAATGTGTGTTCTATTGTGTAGGGGAATTATGGGCCTTTTGCATCAAGAGATGGATGCCCTAGCTGGAGAAGAGCACACCAGCCGGCCCTAAATTGGTGGCACCACTAGTCATCCCCTCGGGGATATACAACTGGCAGGCCTTAAGACAAAGGAGAGAAGAAGAGAGCAGTAGCATCCACACCTCACCCAGTTGGCACTGGTGCCCTATGCACCCTCCTCTCTCTCTTCCCCTTTAAAAACTTCATGAAGAGCTACTGCCAGAGTCATGTTAGATTAGGTTTTCTATTTCTTGAATAAGTCCCCTTCTCTCTCTCTTTCCCACTATTGTGCCCCCAAAGGCAGCAACGGTGGTGCCATGCCTTGCATATGGCAGCAGCAAGGAGCGCAGACGGCACGAGTGAGAGCAAAACAACTCTTTACAATAAGGAGAAGGGTTTACAGAAGAAGATGGGGAAGAAGAACAAAGGGGGATTTTGGGAAGAAAGGGAGTGACAATCCCTATGTATGATGGAGTTTGGCTTTCAAGTAAATGGAGCCAGGTGGGAAGATCGAGATCGGCCAAAAGTTATCAAGCACTAAATTTTACTTTTTATTGCCGCCTACAGAGGAAGTATCGATCCCCATGGTTTAATTAATATTTACTTTTTTAATAAAGGGGTGTATGCCTATAATTTGTAGATAACCATAGAAATTAGTTTAACTTTAACAATACTTCTTCAAGAAGCATGCATA
This sequence comes from Zantedeschia hybrid cultivar, assembly GCA_030544215.1. Lineage (NCBI taxonomy): Eukaryota > Viridiplantae > Streptophyta > Magnoliopsida > Alismatales > Araceae > Zantedeschia > Zantedeschia hybrid cultivar. The sequence continues at coordinate 27,751,677 of JARZZO010000015.1, forward strand.
TATACCAATTTATTCCGACAGATCTTGAAGAAATAAAAGTATAAATATGATATACAAATCCATTATCATAATTGTAGCTAAAGTTCACTATGATTAATGTTAATCGTATGTATAGACCTTCTTTACCTATATATAATACAAACATAGCTAAAATCCGTGGATATTGCTCTCATTTGTTGAAGTGATACCAAATTCTTAAATTACATTTGTTCTTCAGCAGAAGCAAATCACTTATCTCACTAACAAAAGTAAAAGTACATAACTCACTCATTCCCTACTACATCAATCTACTAAATAAAAGTTCAAACAAATTAACCAAATATTCTTCAAATCAAATGCCTCAAATGAAAGTCTCCTCAAGTCTCAAATCCTCCTCCTCATACGGGTCTGTAGATATTAGTAGGTTTATGAGTACAAGCACTCAGCAGGCATCAAACCTACCAAATACTAGACAATATAATAATTGAAAGCAAGTGATAACTAATATCATGATTCACAACTCTATATATAGCTCAAATAGAAAAATGATACAAACATAGCCACATATATGAGCATATCAAATCACACGTGTTTTCTAATAGTATGAACAAATCGAATATCATATAGCTTACTTAGTATGATCGAATTCATATATGACATACCAAATTCTACTAGCCTTGAAGTAAACATATCACATATTGAACTAAACATATTTCTGATCGCATATCACATATCAAATCAACATGGTATAGTAGCTTATCAAATAATAGATCATATGGTTAAGACAAATTTATAAATTCCAAAAGAAATACCTAAGCAGGATGATCAAAGGGTTTAATAACTAAGCTGAATTCAAATAAGCGTATTAGAGCAAAGATTTTAAATTTACGTATCAATCAAACATATCAAATCATATCATAATGGACATGCATCCAAACTACAACCCAAGGAGCCAGCAAACAAATACTAAAGCGTATAGGTAAACGATACAAAGGTCTTAGTCCTGCACAGAACCGGAGAGTCTAAGTCCCACCACAACTATACAAATGACAAATAGGTCTCAAGAGGTAGCCCCCATGGATTCAAGTGGTGACACCCGCAAAGTGTAGCACTTTAGTCCACATGGCACTTTGCGCCTACAATTTGACTGGGATTTTACCCATTATTTTTTCACACGAAAATTGTCCTATCCAATATGGATACTTATACTTATAATAGAATCGAGCCACAAAAATCTCCTTAAGATGGCAATGTCGAAACAAAGTCAAATAATTTTGATACAATCAGATTACAAAAACTAAATGGTCAGCATAGATCTAAAAATTAAATTAAAAAAGTGCTAATTACATGTATAAGTTAAAATACAAGCTTTTACATACAAAATAACCACACATAGAATCAAATAGGTGAAACATATAGATAACCAGAGCAAGTATGATTACAACAAGTTATTGGACAGTCAAGTAAGCTACTGGAATTTTTCAGAATTTTTAGAACATTAAACATATTTTTCAAGATGAAAATTTCAATGATTAGATCCGAAATAACAAACAAATTTAAAAAATATCCAAACTTGATGAACATGACAAATAAGCCAAATGAAACATGCGTGCAAATTTTCATCAAGATTGGAGTCCATATGAGTGATTCAGAACCTCAAGTGGAAATTCAAGAAATTGAGTCAAATTTGGCCAATTGAATAAATAGCTAAAAAAATTATCAAATTACACGCACAGATAAAACTCATAATAAAAAAGTTGATCAAAATTTCAAATCATTTGGATAAGAATTCAAATGGTTACGAACAATCAAAGTTTATACTGGAACCTGAATTGTAATTAGTCTGAGATTACTAAAATGTGTCTATGGTGGTGGACACATCAGGGGTCATAGACACCTTTCAGACTGAGGATTAAGGAATTAATAATTCTGCTGAAATTATTGTAATGCATCCAGTCAAGCAAACACGTTTCAAAACACGTCCACTGGGCTTGATGCCTTCCAAACTGAAATTCCAGAACTTAAGAAAAACAAAGATTTGAGAGGGAATTCATGGCTCTAAGGGAGATTTAAGCTCATAGACTTAAAGAACATGCTTCCAAAAATCTCTTTTGACCACTTTTGAAAATCAAAACATTTTTTTATATAATACAAAATATCACTCGATAGGTTATCATCACCTGCCTTTGGGAAGAACAAGAACAATCCCCTCCAATGCCTTCCTACCACTCAATCCATGAATTCCTTTTATTCTGATGCTTCTCCCAAAACAATCATTAGAATCAAATTTCCAAATAAACAAACATGAAATAACTCTTTTCTCTCAAGAGCACTTTATGAACTTACCCAAGAATTGGAACTGAGTGCAAGAGAGTCAAAGCATGCCCCCAAGGCTTTATTTGTGGTGTTTTTTCCTTCCTAATACAACCAACTTCACCCCTCCTTCATGCTAGAGTCGAACTCCAACCGTGGAAGACTTTCACTACAAGCTAAAGTCCATTCCTAATGTAAGTAGGACTCAATTCTCCAACCCTTCGTTTCCTAATTTGAAAACCAGTAAATTCAACGTCTAGAACATTGGATTGAACAAAAAACTCTCTGCTACAAAGTTGTAGATCTTTGTTTCCTCTTTCCAACAAGACTAGCCACACAATTTTTGGTCAACGAAGTAAAACGTTATCACTGATTTTCTGGACTGCTGTCATATACACTATGAACCTAGAAATTTGACCAAGTCCTAAATTGGTTGAGTTCCTTCTTGGAATAATAATAGGCTTAATGGGATTAGTTTGTTCTTCTAATAAGTTTTCCATTCTTAATCCATTATTAATTTGGATAATAGACTATAGATAGACTTAACTAACCCGGACCTATTAATTAATCAAATTAGGCTTAATTAACCATAACACATTGTTTAATTAAATTTGACTTAATGAGTCAAGGCCAGTTAACTAAATGAAATCGATTCAGAGTCTAGGGTATAACAAGACCTTTGTAGAACAATTGAACAATCAATATTTTTCGAAGCAGATCAGGCCGGCCAAGGAAAGAGAGTTCTTGGAGCTGGTCTAGGGTGGCATGTCCGTACTAGAATACCAAATGAAGTTCATGGCTCTAGGGAGGTTTGTGCCCTACATATTGGAGAATGACGAGCGTCAGACTGAGACGTTTGTGGATGGACTGCAGTTTGATCTAAGGAGCTTGGTAGCATCTCATTGCTACACTAATTTAGCATCAACACTATGGTGTGCAGCAGTAGTGGAGGCACATCACCAACAAATAGCACAGGAGTTGGAGATTGCAGGTCTGGGTCAGGCATATGGCAAGGGCAAGGCAAAAACTTCATCTTCAGGATCTAGATCTTCGTCGATCGGCACCAAGTTCAAGAGATCATTTCATGGAGGCAGTGGCAAAGATAGAGATAGGTCACCTCAGCAGATCTAGTTAGTAGCCAATGTGCAGCAGGAGGTCGCTTATCACTATTATGGGAGGAAGCATAGTGGGAGGTCGTGTTCCAACTTTTCATACATATGTTTTGCTTATGGCCAGCTTGGCAACTTGGTGAAGAATTGTCCTCAGAGGCATGGTTTAGGGTAGGTATCAGAAGATTAGAAGAAGTCAAGGACTCAGAGCCGAGTTCTTGCTCTCTCCAAGAAGGAGGCCCAACATCCAACCTAGTGGAAGGTACACTTCCTATTCTCAGCAGCATGGCTCATGTTTTGGTAGATTCTATTACATCTCATTCCTTTATTTTAGAAGATTTTGTGGATACACTCAACGATTAGTAGGATAACTAGTATAATTATTCATTAATTAATTTTGAACTAATACCATTATGTAGGTTAAAGCATTCATTAAGATCAAACTTGGTTAGCCAAGCCGTATGGATTAATTAGATATGATCATTTGCGATAGAAAGTTTAGTGTAAATTCATAAGCGAAGATTAGGAGAGTTAACTATAATATAAGGGTTAATATGTAGTTATTAGATTAGGGTGATAATTTGATGAAATATTTAATTCATGTAGACAATTTAATGAAATATTTAATTCATGTAGCGAAAAAATTTGTAGTTGAAAATTTTATTAAATTAGTTAGTGCTTCCCCTACTAATACTATTATAATAGGTTAGTGGAGGTGTAATTGGAATTTGTAAGAGATAGTTGGTGGCACTTTAGAAGTACTTGTAGTGGGGGGCTTTAACCCTAGTTAATATTTGTGGGTGTGGTTAGGTAAGGTTAACCGTGTTGGGTTAGAGATAAGTGGCCTTCGACCCTATCTAGCTAACAAAAGTTAGAGATTTAAACCCTCACAATTTCAATACCCTAACCTAGAGTTTTGCTTGGAGTTGGGCCCTTTCTTCCCACTATTTTCTGGAACCAAGAAAGAGGGGAGCAGGGAAAGGAGCTAGAAGGTTGGACTATTGGAGGACTTTGAGCTCTTGTGAAAGGTAGGTGGTGTGGGTGCTGAAACCATAGGGATAGCCTAGTTGATTATAAGTAATACATAATCATTTAATCTCCTTTCATCTCTCTTTTAACTTTCATGTTTCTCTAAAGTATTTAATTGTGAAATAGTGGGTGATCCTGTTGTTTAAATCTTGAACACGATAGGATAATAAGAGATCAAATCTTTGCACCCTACTTTCTTTTGATTCTTTCTGATAGTAGGATAATTTATGAATTTTGACAATTTTTTTCTTATTAAAAAATTATGAAATTTGTACATATGGTTCTTAAGGATCTAAAAAACTTCCAGAAAAAGTTTCATAAATTTTTGCTAAGGGTTCGTCCATCTACACTTGGGGCACTGTTGTAGACACAGTATTCTGACTTCATTTCATAGTGAGCTAGAATGAGAATTTTATTAATTTTTATAATATATAATATCCTAAAATATTTATGGTGTAAATTTCAGATTGGACATCTTCAGAAAAAATTTAAAGAATTTTCATGTTCATATAATGATGATATCAGGTCATACAACAAGGTTCATACTCTACTTTGTTCCTTCTATAACTCAGGGACAGTACCCTAATGTTTTATTTTCTACTACTTGACTGAGGGGCATTTGAGCCCAAACTTTTATGGTATTGCCCAAGGCTAGACTAACCCAGAGGGAGATGAATGGGTTATTAAAAAAAAGAAAAAATACTTCAACTGAAATTGATTACGGAAGCTAATAATGGACATAAGAGAAAGAAACAAGGAAGCAATCACAAAGTAAATGCAGAGGCGATTTATACCAGTTCAATCTATCTAGACCTACATCTAGTCCCTAATAAACTACTTCGGAATTCCACTAATAGCAAGGTACTGACCCCTTGCATGTTACAAACAACATAAACCTCCTACAACAGTGGCCCTCTCTTCAACACGAATAGGAACAACCTCCTACTTCCAGCAGACCCTCTCTTCCACAACCAGAAAGAGGAACAATACAGAGAAGATTAAATCAACAGTGAATGCCTTTAAATCAAGCTAGTTTTCCCAAAGAACACAATACAGATCAAGACAATAAATAATCAACAATGTAGCAAAGGTCTTGATCTAAAGAGGATCTCCAAGAGCTTCTTTTAGAAGTGAAGAAGCAAAGCTCTTGAGATCTTCAGGCTCTTTCCCTTTCGGCAAGGTAGATGTTTTAGCACTTGTGAAGACTTGCATGCACTTTCTTTTTGCAACGAAGTATGTTCTGCAGTACTATTGATCTCTCTGGTGAAGGGCTTTTGTATATACAGCTTCTTCAAATTCAGTCTGTTAGACTAGTTGGTGATTGATTGTGACATCTTCCCGCCTGTGTCTAACATTCAAATTCTTCACAGAAAGGGCTGAAAAGAGGGAAGGAAAGGAATGCCTGGACTTCTACATTGGTAGACTTGAGGTAGCTTATTTCATGCATAGTATCTTACTCGGGTACATATATGTGTTGTCTGATCAATCTTGTAGAAAGCACAAACACTAAAATGACATGTTTGCTTTTCCTACCATGGCATCAATTGGTAGCAAAAGTCTATACTAGTACTTGGTTGCATCAAAAAGATAACAAATCTGTCAGACAAAGATATGACAGAGATCTCAGGCAAAAAGTACACATAAAATATATCCTGAGAGTACCGGCTAATTTCAAGTTGAATTCAGTACATTAATCGCTAGCTAAAACAATAGGTTAATCAGAGTGGAAATTATTAAATATAAGTCAAGAATTTAAGTCACAAACAATCGCTCATTGAAGTGAGAATCTGGCCACTAATCAAAGTCAATAAGTGTTAATCTAACACACAAATAGACAGTTAATCAATATACAGGTGGCTCTCACTCATATTAGAAGAATGACTTAATTTAAAGTGTAACAATTAATTAATCGAAGTGATGTTTAATGTGTTAATCAAAGACTTAATCAATATGAGAACCAAGGTTAAACTTGAGTAAGGTCTTCTCACTAATCGAAGTCTTAATTTGTTAGTAATAACAGTCAGACTTATGATCAGTAATCGAAATGACACTCGAGTTCAAACACAATAAGATACATCGTTAATCGAAGTAACGCTGGAAACATTAATTGAAATGAAACTTACAGCATTACTCGAAGCGATTCTTCAAGTAGCATTATAGCAGTAATCAAAAGATATCTCAGAACACTAATCGAAATGTAACTCAAAACGTTATTTTGATTAAAGCACAAAGCGCAACTCTAATTTGAGTTTCGATTAACGTTATAAAGCTAATCGAAATTGTCACTTAACCGTTAATTGAAGTCAGACTTAGAGTTGACTCGAGGTGAGTTACTCAATGGTAATCAAACTTTAATCAATAGAAAACTTGCAAGGTTAATCGATAGGAACTTACAAAGTTAATCGATAGGAACCTTTAGTTCTTTAATCAAAGTGATTAAGTCAACATGAATCGAAGTAATACTTAGTCACTTAATCGATAAAATACTTGGATAAAATCAAATGATTCTAGCATAAAACTATTTTGATTAACACAGAGAGTTATGTTTCGATTAATGTCGAACTCTCTTTCAATTATTTGAAATCCTGAAGCTTAATCGAAGTTCTAGTTACCTCTTTAATCGTAAGAATTAAAAAACCCTAAAAACGACTAAGTCACAGAGCTTTCACAACTTATATTAGAATATGTCAACATCTTAACTAACAAAACAAGGAGATTTCTCTCACTCTCTTACAAACAAAGTCATGACATTGTATTACCACCAAAACATGAGGAATATTATGAACACACAAATTAGCCAACAATCTCCACCTTTTTTATGATGACAAAACTTCTTGAAAATGTAAGTCCATAACCAGAACAATGCAACATTCGTTTAAAATAGGTATTAGAACAAAGATACAAAAACTATTATCAGCTCTAAACAAAAAAAGTTATCAGAGCAGAATTAGAATGCTCCTAGAAGTGAACCAAGTAAGCTATATGCATATGTAGTTTTTTATTTAGAATGTTAAATAGATTATTTCTCCTCCTTTTTTTCATTCACACAAAAAGGTAATCACACATAGGCTTAAACGAAAGAAAGACGCAAAGAGAATGGAAGACAATAAGAAAAATATATTGAGTTCTAAAATTGATAAGTGTGTTTGGGGAGGTACAAAGTTATAGGACATGAAAATTTAGAGAGGGAACAATAGATTAGAACTATTAGAACTTGTCCGGGTAGATCAGAGCATGAGTGGTGACAATCTTCTAGATCTTCTGCTCAATTTCCTCTGATCTGATTATGTACTTATGGAGAGACATCCTAACTGACTGACCTAGCTCTGTCTATGATTTGCAGTGATGCTCATACCCCTACTCCATCCTGGCTATGTATTCTTCTCTGGACGCTCTATGCCTTAGATACCTAGGCACTGAATTCTTCCCATATTGAATGAAACCTTGTATCTTTAAGGGAGAAACCATGCCTGCTTGCTTGAGTGTTGCTTCATGTTTTTGTAGGCTAAGTAGATGCACTCGTAGTTAAAGTAAGTGGCAAAGGAGAAGACAATAGACTATTGATCTTCGAACTCTCTGATAAACAAAATATTCTTCTTGCCAGGTCCCATTTCTCTGTTTACTGTGAGGAGCTGCTCATGAAGCTCTAGATAGGCTTGGACCCATTCTTCTTCTGTGTATCATTCATCTTGGGAGAAAACTATGGAGAATGTCTCTAGTTTCACCTTCCCATTCTGAATGACCAGCTTCATGAAGTAAGAGAAGGGAAGAACTGAGTTGAACTTAGCTACATGTTTTCTTTCATCTTTCCATACAACTCCATGATATGAGAGCCTTCAGTTGTATCCAACATCAAACAATGTAGTTGAGGGAACTTCATAGGTACAAAGGCTTCATCTAGATTAATACTGATTTGCACAGTCTCACGAGGATGCTGAGCTCTGAGTCTCTGAACTTCATACTGGAACTGGCTCAGACTGATCTCTAGTTTGTTGTCTGCCCTTCTTATGTCATTATTGTAGACACACTAATTTTGACCTCACATTCAGTAAATTTCATATCACATTTATGATGTCCCAAAATAGTCTTTAGTTTAATCATTAATTAATTTTTTCTATTTTTCTAAAAATTCTCTAATTCGCATCACTCATAGCTGACGCCATTTAGATTTCTAGAAAAAAATAATTTTGACTCAAATTTCTTAATCATATAGGTTCACTTTGTTTGCAGGATAGCTTAAATCAGAATAAGGTTTTGGGGATTTCTTAAACCATAATAAGAGGTATTTTGATTTGGTAAGTTGTTGGTATTCCACCCAGAATAAGGAGAATTACATTATGCTATTCCAAGTGATTTGATGGGAATAAGTGGAATAAGGAGTGAAATAAAAGGTAAAATTGGGGGAGTGGGGGAATTATGTATTCCAGGTAGAGTTTGGGGAATTGGGGGAATTAGGTATCCCCGCAACCAAACCAGAATAGGACCTTTATACCGGTTATTCCGGCCCTATTCCATAAACAAAGTGAGAGATAAGGATTAAGCTGAAAAGCGTTGTTCATGATCAACGTGATTTAATTTTCTGATCCTGACTAAATACTAATTTGAATCTTAATCAATTTCTTATTTATCTAAATATCGTCTTTCTAGGTCGACATGTTTTAGACATTTTTGGGATTATCTTTGATTTTCTCAAGATTATCTTCCTTTAATTGGCCACTCTAAAAGACGTCTGGGTAGGCCGACGTCTTTCTAAAAGACGTCATCTATTGACAAAGCAATTTAGTTGCGTACTAATCAAGTTTATTTGAACTGAGATTATCTAATTTCCTAAGATGGAGGGTCTTTATACGGCCAGTAATTATCAAGGGTAATTCGCTACAAAATTGAGAGATATTTTTAGGCCTAAAACCCTAGAAAATGCTCTCTATATATAGGGAACCCCTGTGAGCCTTCAAGAGAGTTGGTCGGGATGCTATCGAAGTATTTTTATATAGTGTGAAGAGAACCCTATAGTTCTTAACGCGGACAACTTTATTGGAGCTTCATCTTCTTCCTCCGAGTCTCTTCTTCCATCTTCAAGAAACTTTGAAAGCCTAGTGGCTTTGAAGAGGCCAAATCTTTCTTTCTTATTCTCCTTCTTTTGTTGCTTTATCTCTGTTACCCCTCATTCACTGCATTAGAGGTTGCCTCGGCCATAGGAAATTTGGGTTGGGAGCCCACTCTCCCTCATTCTAGGAGTTGTACACCCCTCTTAGCACTCTTAATTCTCTTCAATCAAGGTTTGTTCCTCTCAATTGGACTAGAATTATTTGTGTTGAGACCTCCGTAAGGCTCTGAAAGTGAAGGATTCCCTCTTTGCTCATCGGACAGGTTGTATCAACGAAGTACCCAGTTAGCTGTCCCATTCGTTGTGAGTGTGAGCATCCATAGAGGATAACGATGGAAATCAAACTAAAACTAGGAGCCTTCCTATTTTTGAGATAATTTCATCTTGTCTAAAATCTATTTTAATCTAATGAAGAACTCTCAAGCAATGTAAGCATCTAAGTGTTTGATAATTGCTTGCAAAATTGTATGAACACCCTGATGATTAGTTCATTATGATGTTGCATTTAGGTAAATTGTTGGGATGACATCATACAAATACGTAATTTGTTACACCATGAGAAGGCTTCCCACGATCCTCAAAGTCGAGTTCAATTCAATCAGGAGGAATCACTGTACGATCGACACAACCCCACTTCAGGGTATCCTGTCCGTTCTTAGGACCACGCTATGCGATCTGAACCGAATCTTAACTCTGCGGAAGCTCAAAATCAGAATAAGCATTCATCCCACAATCCTTCTCCAGATCTTGTCTCCGCCCTTAGAGTCCTTCCTACTCGCGTGGATCCTCAACAAATGAAGGCAATCTAAGCTATTCTAAATGGCAAAGCTCCGCAGGTCCTTCTGAACTCGTCAATCCTTCTGCTCAGACCTCTGCGCAAGTCCCCACTCAAGCCATGGAGAGCCTTCGTACCTCCACCCCACGACAGGCAGGTCAGGAGCAGTCTGCTGTTAGTTTTAGGTGGCCTACAAGCCAATCTGACTATGTAAATCTCGTTCATTTATTAATAAAATGGCATAATATTCATTATGTGTAAATTGCATTAATTATCTTTCATAATGAAGTCCGTGAATATGTGCTATAGTGATCAGATTATGATGAGATTAAACTAATGAGACTGATCACTTAAACACACATATTCTTAATTGTTCCTAGTCGTAGGATATCCGAGAAGGACATCGGATATCCGGTTATACTAGTACATATTACTCCTGCTCATATGATGAGGGTGACTGATCTCATAAGTCACTTGTGTGGAGACACTAAGGCGAATCTGTAGGTGCTCATTGGAGAATGAGTTCACTGAACTGATCCGACTGAATCGCTGGATGGTATTGTACCTCACTGTCAACCAGCTTGATTCTATTGTCGCAGTTGCGTGGATGGTCCTCGGACCTGAGACACCAAGGACACCTTGTCGGTGGACTTCTGTGCTTTGACCTTGGTTTACGAATCTCTAGCCACGAGATTCTAATACGCCAAAGATTGGGTACAGCGGAATACCGTCGAAGGGAATTGTGTGTCAATAAGGAATCATTCGCTCTCGGTACTTAGAGAGAGAATGCTCTAGGAAGGATGTGCGAAAGTCCCTAGCCAGGGCGGACGATAATATCGGGAAAGGAGTTTTCCGATATTCATCAGCGGCATCCAATCCAAGTGAGTCGACCGGTTAGGGTTTGACAGCTCGCCATGCCCTGAGTTGACTCGAGAGCATTGTACGAATGAAGGATTATATCCACGCGGTAACTGTCGGCGGAAAGGTTCCAAGAGTGTGTTACTTAACCCCAATACCTTCTGGGTTCAAGCGGTGTTGCTTGGCACCCAACGTGATCGGAGGCCCGGTCGAATTCCATGTGCGACATCAATTCGATTGATTAATTAATTAATAAAGCCAATGAGGAGTCACTGGGCTTGTTGGTCCATTAACTGGACTGGTACTTTGGCCTAAAGGGTTACACGCAAATGATTCTCAAGGCGATGGATAAATAAGTGGGTTTTATATAAACCGGAGGTTTTTATGAAAAACCACGCGGTTAGTATAAAACATAGCGAACAGGCTGAGCATGCCAAGCTGCTGCTAACCCTAGCCGCCCCTCCTTTGTTTCTCTCTCTCTCTAACGTCCAGACAGATCCAGATCTGCTCCGCCGCTTCTCCGAATCCCGTTCGACGGGAAATCGTCCGCGCGTTGTGGTGATCGTTGCGGCGACCGGCGGAGGTTTCGTGGACTGCGAAGAATGAGGAACGCGAGGATATCCGTCGCGGGGAGGATCGCGTGGACTTCGCTAGAGGCCGGGCGTTTGCGCGGCTTGCGGTGTCGCTCTGACGGAACCGAACGGTTGCGGATTCGAATCCGCATACGGTGAGAATCGATTATCTGATAATCGTTGTTTTTAGTTCTTCAAAACGGGAAAACGGATCGCTGTAAATTTTTGTTTTCCGCTGCGTGAGCGATCCGGAGAAACTCGAGAAAACCCAACAGTAGTATCAGAGCCAAGTTCCACTGTTTCTCGTCCCGTTTCGATCTCCGAATTAATTTTTTCATGAGTTATTCCATGCGTTTAATCCGATTAAAATGACGGAATAGTGTTCATAAGATGAACACAAATAATTGGATTATTTTTCTGTGATTTTTCAGATTTTATTTGGGGTTTTCGGAGTTCTTCATGAGATGATGAACCGGGGTATTTTGGCGGCTTCGTACATGCCTCCCAAGCGTTGGGATGGCGGGTTAGATCTCTGGATCTCTTGGTGATATTCACCACTACACACCGGGCATGATAGCCGGCGACAGGGTGGCCTCGAAGAGCTGTAAAATCAAGCCCAAATTCAGTGTTAAAATCCTGAAAAAACCAGTTTTTGGGGATTTTCAAAGGGGGGTATTGCATCTTGTTTTTGGCGCCGCCGGAGGGCCAGCTAGCGCCGGCGACGTCGCCGGTGCCGGGGGCGACGCGGGCGGGCCCGGCGGGGCCCGGCGCCGGCCGCCGGACGGCCCTGCTTCTCTCTCCCGCCACCGGCCTGCAGATTAGGGTTAGCAGGAGCCCTTCGGGTTGTTGGAGAAGGCCGGCCGAGCCAGCCCACTTGGCCGGTCCCGACGGACCGGGCCGGCCCCGGTTGGACCGGGGCCAGGGGCTGGCTGAGCCAGGGGGCCCGAGCCCTGGCTCGAGCCCAAAAGGGGCATTTCTTGGCCCTAGCTCAAGCTTTTAGCCGCGCCCTAGCTCGGTTTAAAGGGCTGGGCCCTTTTCTTTAATACCCCCCCACCATTAATTCCCTAATTACCTTATTAAACCTTTATTTCCCATTAAACCCAATGAAATTAAAATCTGATTTTCATTTGAAAATTCAAAACTGTTTCGAATATTTAAATTATTATTCAATTTCATTTAATTGTGCTTAATTAATGATTTTGAATCATTATGTTAATTAAGTATTTTTTATTAACTAGCAATTAGTTATTAATAGTTATTAGTCTAATTGTTAGATTATTAACTATTATCTCAGCTAATTGTTAATTAATATTTGAGTTAGTGATTAATTTAATGGTTAAATTAATAATTAACTTAAATGACTGATTTCAATGTTAAATTGGCAATCCTTAATTAATTATTGTTAGTCATTAATTTAATAGTTAAATTAATGATAACTTTAATCTTCTAATCTAATAGTTAGAATAGTAATTATTAATTAATTAAAGTTGATTATTAATTTAAGTGTTAAGTTAATAATTGATTTTAAATTAACTAATCTAAGAGTTAGATTAGTAGTTAATTAATAATTAGAGTTAATGAATAATTTAAGTGTTAAATTGTTAATTAACTTTGTTGGATTAATCTAAGAGTTAGATTAGTTTTTAATAGTCTAATTGTTAGATTATTAATGGGGTTTAATCTAAGTGTTAGATTATTAGAATTGTTCTAATTTGTATGGAATAATCTGGAATTATTAATTTGGAGTGTGTGCGCATGTGATGTGTGTTTATTGCTTTTAAATTTTGATTTAATTGCATGTTGAGTTAATAAAATGAGTTTTCGAAATTCAAATACCAATTTTTATTGGATCCCAGCTTTTTGAAAACCAAAACTACTTATTTTGAAAACTCATTTGTTTTAGCCATGTGATGCACTGAATCATGTGTGGAATGTTTAAAACACACCGTGGTCATGGATATGCACTTATTTAATTGTTCATGTGATGAATGATGGATTGTGTGGATCGTGGATGTATGATTGTTTATTAATTGTTAATAAATAGAGGTCTGCGCACCTCTCTCTCTCATACTCCGATGTATTTCTACCTCCCTCTCTCTTGTACTCGCCATAAGGCTCTCTTCTAATTACATGTAATTCTAGAATTAATGTAATCTGATCGAGGCAACCGAGGAAGGAGCGAGGACGATCCACAGCTGCAACCAGGAAGGCGAAAAGATGAAGATCATTTGCCTATGTGTTTGCAGGTTTATCTAATGTAAATGTTATGTTAGATTGTGTGTGCGTTTGACTGTTGGCTCCAGTCAAACCCACTGTGCTATCCAGGACCACACCAGACATGTATGTGATGCATTGTTTTTCTTTTGATTTTGAATCAAAGCAGGTTATAGTATTTAGTAAATATATACGATATATTTATATACTATCACCTAGGAGAGACCAAGATAAAAGTTATCTAAATACCCTCAGATAAACTCTAAGTCGTAACGTGAGTAGTTAAAAACTTACCGCGTGGTCCACCATCGTTATAGTCATAGGATTCGAATCACTTTAGGCAGGTTTGTTGTGCTATCCACAAGGCCTGCTTAATTGAGAGAAGAAACTGTGGCTATGGCATTAGATGCCTATAAATCGGGGTAGAGGAACCATGTAGCTTTGTTGTGCTATACACAAGGGTTGCATGCAAATCTATGCTCGTCGCGTAACGATGGTTAGCTTAGACCAAAATTAGTGGTTTGTTGTGCTATCCACAAGGCCATTAAATCTCTGGGGACCGAAGCTATGATCAGATATTGCAAGGAGTTGGAAGTCCCATAAGTTGGGTGCTTTCTTATTGTATTACAGTTTGTTGTGCTATCTACAAGGCTGTAGTGCAATTCATTGAGATTCTGATCCCCACTAGGAGACTGTCGACGTCTCCTGTTCTGTATAACTGGGGGTTATACAGTCCGTCGAAAATTAGTGGGAGTTCAACTTGAACAAAAGACCATGTCTTGTTTTAAATTTTAATAATTGAACATCTGCTAAATAGATTTTACTTATCTCCTGTAGGAAATTATGTCGTCGAATAACCCACTCTGTGACATACTTGATGCCCTTTTGACTTACCTGATCTACTCGGATTGGTTCAAATACCTGAAGAATGTCTTCAGATCTGAGCATATTGACTTTGTCCCTGGAGCTGATCCTCCTGCTGAATCGGTATTGGATGCCCCTAAAGCAGAGATGATAGCTAACGATAAAAGATCGAAGGACAAAGGCAAAAGAGTAGTGAAGGGTGACTGCTTCTACTATAAGCAGTATGGTCACTGGAAAAGGAGCTGCAAGGAGTTCCTTCATGATAAAGCTCATGGAAGAGTGAAGCTGTCTGAAGCGTCAGATATCTATATGATAGATATCAACTTGTCAATTAGAGATTCCACATCTTGGGTATTAGATACCGGATGTGCTTCTCATATCTGCCATGATGTGCAGATGCTGACAAGTAAGCGCAAGCTGAGACAAGATGAGGTAGAATTGAGGCTAGGAAACGGCGCAAAATTTACGGCGATTGCTGTTGGGACAGCAAACCTCAGGCTTCCATCAGGAGACACCTTACTACTAGAGGATTATTATTATGTTCCTAGCATAATAAAGAACATCATATCAATATTTTGTTTGGACAAGATAGGATATAGGTTGACTATTGAGAATAGAAGTTGTTCGATTTATTATGGTAATAAATCAATGCTTCGGCATCTTTAGTCAACGGTCTATATCTCTTACATGTTTCTTATTACAATCTTCAAATTGATAATGCTCTTAAGAAGAGCAAGAATTGTGTGAACCAGGCCTACATGTGGCATTGTAGACTTGGGCACATTGGCGAAAGCAGGTTGCAAAAGTTGCACAAGCATGGTTACTTAACAGCATTCGATTATGAATCGTTTGCAATATGTGAATCCTGCCTTATGGGAAAGATGGCGAAATCTCCATTTACTGGACATGGAGAACGTGCCAAGGACATTTTGGAACCAATACATTCAGATGTGTGTGGTCCAATGTCCACCCAAGCCAAAGGTGGCTTTTCTTACTTTATCACGTTCACCGATGACTTCTCAAGATTCGGCTATGTATACTTAATGAAGTACAAGTCGGAAGCATTTGAGAAGTTCAAGGAGTTCAAGAATGAGGTAGAGAAACAGTTAGGAAAGAGTATTAAAGTTCTTCGATCAGATCGAGGAGGAGAATACTTGAGTACTAATTTCACACAATTCTTAAAGGATAATGGTATCCTTTCTCAGCTGACCCCTCCATATACACCACCGATGAATGGTGTATCAGAAAGGAGGAATCGCACCTTGTTGGACAAGGTGCGATCCATGATGAGCATTTCAGGATTACCAGTGTCCCTCTGGGGGTATGCTCTAGAGTCAGCAGCATACCTACTAAACAGAGTAACCAGCAGGTCTGTGGCCTCTACTCCATATGAGATATGGAAAGGCAGGAAACCAGAATTTAAACATGTTAAAGTCTGGGGTTGTCCTGCTCATGTAAAGAGGCATGATCTAGACAAGCTGGAATCACAAACTGATAAATGCATGTTTGTGGGATATCCAAAGGAAACCTTTGGATACTATTTTTACCATCCTGGTGAACAAAAGGTGTTTGTCGCCAGGACAGCTGTCTTCCTGGAAGAGGAATACCTTCTCCAGGAGAGCAGTGGGAGTAAAATAGTACTAGAAGAGGTTCCAGATCCCCAAACAGCTGCATTATCATCAGATGAGATATCAGTTCCTGAATCTGTTCAGGTACACACATATGAGCTTCGTAGATCTGGTAGAGTACCTAGACTACCCGAACGATATGTGGGACATATTGCTGAAGGTGAGTCCAAGGTAGAATATAATGAGGATGATGATCCTAAATCCTACCAGGAGGCCATAGAAGGCCCAAAAGCCGGGAAATAGCGAGAAGCCATGAACTCAGAAATCCAGTCCATGTACACCAACCAAGTTTGGAACTTGGAGGACTTGCCCGAGGGTATTGTACACATCGGTTGCAAGTGGATCTTTAAGAGAAAGATCGGTGCTGATGGACGGATCGAAACTTATAAGGCAAGGTTTGTGGCAAAGGGATATCATCAAAGGCAAGGAATTGACTATGACGAGACTTTCTCACCAGTTGCCATAATAAAGTCGATCAGAGTTCTACTCGCCATTGCTGCACATTTTGATTATGAAATCTGACAGATGGATGTAAAGACTGCCTTCCTCAATGGTAACCTTGAGGAAGAGGTGTATATGATACAACCTGAAGGTTTCACATCCAAAGAATCTCCAGATAAAGTGTGCAAGCTTCAGAGGTCCATTTATGGACTGAAGCAGGCTTCCCGAAGCTGGAACATAAGATTTGACGAGGCTGTCAAGTCTTATGACTTCATTAAGAATGAAGATGGGCCTTATGTGTACAAGAAGACCAGTGGGAGTGCAGTCACTTTTCTAGTTCTTTACGTCGATGACATACTACTCATTGGGAATGATGTAGCTATGATGTCATCAGTAAAGATCTGGCTGTCGAAAAATTTCTCCATGAAGGATTTGGGAGAAGCAGCCTACGTATTGGGAATACGGATCTATAGAGCAAGATCAAAGAGGATGCTTGGAATGACCCAATCCTTGTACATAGATACCATAGTCAAAAGGTTTGGCATGGAAAATTCCAAGAGATGTCTCATACCGATGAGACATGGAATTAGTCTCTCAAAGAAGCAGTCTACTAAGACTCCTGATGAGAGGGCATTCATGGATAGAATACCCTATGCCTCTGCCATAGGATCTATCATGTATGCCATGGTATGTACACGGCCTAATGTTGCATTTGCTCAAAGTGTTACGAGCAGATTTCAGGCTGATCCAGGCGAAGAGCACTAGAAGGCAGTGAAATGTATCTTTAAGTACTTGAGAAGAACTAAGGATATGTTTCTTGTCTATGGAGGAGATGACTTGAAACTACGAGGCTTTACTGACTCGAGTTTCTAGTCGGATCCAGATGATAGCAAGTCTACATCTAGATTCGTGTTTACTTTGAACGGAGGCGCAGTGTGCTGGAAGAGTTCCAAGCAAGTAACCACTGCAGATTCGACGACTGAAGCTGAGTACATCGCTGCAGCTGAAGCCGCCAAGGAAGCAGTGTGGTTGAAGAAATTCATCACCGACCTCGGCGTAGTTCCCAGCATCTCTGAGCCTGTTCCACTGTTGTACGACAACAATGGAGCCATTGCGCAAGCGAAAGAGCCGCGGTCTCATCAAAAATCGAAGCATATTCTGAGGCGCTTTCACCTTATCAGAGAGATCATATCCAGAGGAGATGTAGTAGTGGAAAGAGTTCCATCCGTCGACAATGTAGCAGATCCACTGACAAAGCAGTTGGCTCAAATTGTGTTTGAGCGTCACCTGGAGTCTATAGGCTTATTGTATAAAGGTGATTGGCTTTAGTCCAAGTGGGAGATTGTTAGTTTTAGGTGGCCTACAAGCCAATCCGACTATGTAAATCTTGTTCATTTATTAATAAAATGGCATAATATTCATTATGTGTAAATCGCATTAATTATCATTTCATAATGAAGTCCGTGAATATGTGCTATAGTGATCAGATTATGATGAGATTATACTAATGAGACTGATCACTTAAACACACATATTCTTAATTGTTCCTAGTCGGAGGATATCCGAAAAGGACATCGGATATCTGGTTAGACTAGTACAGATTACTCCTGCTCATATGATGAGGGTGACTAATCTCATAAGTCACTTGTGTTGAGACACTAAGGCGAATCTGTAGGTGCTCATTGGAGAATGAGTTCACTGAACTGATCCGACTGAATCGCTAGATGGTATTGTACCTCACTGTCAACCAGCTTGATTCTATTGTCGCAGTTGCGTGGATGGTCCTCGGACCTGAGACACCAAGGACACCTTGTCGGTGGACTTCTATGCTTTGACCTTGGTTTACGAATCTCTAGCCATGGGATTCTAATACGCCAAGGATTGGGTACAGCGGAATACCGTCGAAGGGAATTGTGTGTAAATAAGGAATCATTCGCTCTCGGTACTTAGAGAGAGAATGCTCTAGGAAGGATGCGCGAAAGTCCCTGGCCAGAGCGGACGATAATATCGGGAAAGGAGTTTTCCGATATTCATCAGCGGCATCCAATCCAAGTGAGTCGACCGGTTAGGGTTTGACAGCTCGCCATGCCTTGAGTTTTTTTTTTTTTTTTTTTTAACCTAGAAACTTATCTAGGGCCCTGGGCCGGCCCTTAGTATTTTATTGCTCAAAATTCAAAATTACATGGGGGGGACATACCACCTTACCCCTGAGAGAGTACATCAATAAACCCAAAACCCCCTAAACAGAAAACCCTCAAATCCTCAGATGGGGAAGACCATTTTTATCCGAAGTGATCTCCCCTTTTACAATAAGTGGCAAAGAGGAAGAATCTAGAAAGTCTTGATCAAGCTGCTGGTTGCAGGAGTGGTTGGCCAGAGCGTCAGCAGCTTTATTGGCTTCTCTAACTGTATGGCAAAAGTGAAGGTCCATTGTATCCCTGAAAGAGCAAAACTCAAACCACCAAGGAAATATAATCCAAGGGACAGTAGGATTAGCGGAGATCATAAGAGTGATAAGTGCAAAGCAATCAGTTTCAACAATCAAACAGGTAAAGCCTCGTTGGAGACACAGCCGTAGACCAATGATAATAGCCCGGAGTTCAGCAATAATACTATGAGTATGACCAAAGAAAGCACAAGTTGCCATAACAGATTTACCTTTATCATTTCTGAGAATAGCGGAACCTGCAGAAATACCAGGATTACCTCTACAACAACCATCAGTGTTGAGTTTAAGTTTACCTGTAGGAGGATGAATCCATCTGACAATGACTGGTAGAGAGGGAGAGAAACTGTCAACTACGCCCAAAACTTGTAACATATATCTCTGTGCTGGTGTAGAAGAAGATTTTGGGCGATACATTGATGCAAGTTCACGAATAAGATAAAGACTCTGATATAGGATGCTTTCCTTACTTGAATAATTGCCATCAAATTTGACAGAGCATCTAGCTTTCCAAATAAACCAAGCCACAATGGTAGGGGTTATGCCCATAATAAAAGAGTAGAGAGATGTACCTGTAGCTAAAGCAATGAATGAACTAAAGATATGTTGAAATGAGTTCATCTGGATTGAGATTCTGCATGTATCCTGAAAGAACCTCCAACAGTATATAGCCCAATCCCCATGTGCCAAGGTATGATTAAGAGTCTCCTCAGAAGGATTATGGCAACATCCACATTTAGAAACTAAGGGAATGCCAATTCTTTGAATAGTGGAATCAAATGGCAATTTGTAAATAAGAGCCCTGTAGAGAAATATAGAAATCTTCTTGGGGATCTGAGCACACCAAATCCATTTAGAAATAGAAAGAGGTTGAATCTAGTTTCTCACTATATGCCAAGCTGATTTGATGGTAAAAAAACCATGAGAGTTAGGTTTCCATATAGCCTTGTCTTGACCATGTATAGTAGTTAAAGTGCCAATACAGTCCATGATAATAGAATAAATGTTCCGTGGCAGAGTATGCAATAATTGTTGACCATAGATAATTATATCATGAACCAACCAGCCATGAGCATGATTAATATAAGCCCATTGATCTTCTGAAATTTGATCCCTTAATGGACCATGGCCAGTCCAGTCGTCATGCCAGAGAGAGATATGGCCATGTCCAACTAACCAATAAGTATTGTCAAGAATCCAATGTCTATGTTGAAGAACCTTCTTCCAGTGAGGAGATCCAGTTGTAGGGCAAGTGTAAATGTGATGTTTGTGAAAATAAACTTGATTGATATACTTACCCCAGATCCCTGTCTTAGAATATACTTTCCAGCAAAGTTTAACTTTAAAAGCAACTCCCACTTCTAAATTGTAATTAGTCACACAGCAATGGGACGGGACCAGAGATGCTTTCCACCACACCAAAATCGCCAATGAACTTCTTCATCTAGACTGCTTCCTTGGCGGCTTAAGCAGCAGCAATGTACTCAGCTTTTGTTGTCGAATCAGCAGTGGTTTCTTGCTTGGAACTTTTCCAACTCACTGCTTCCCCGTTCAATGTAAAGACAAATCCTGATGTTGACTTGCTGTCATCCGGATCAGACTAAAAGCTCGAGTCAGTGTATCCTTGTAGCTTTAGGTCTCCTCCTCCATATACTAGAAACATATCCTACTTCTTCTCAAGTACTTAAGGATACATTTCACCGTCTTCTAGTGTTCATCATATGGATCTGCCTGATGTCTGCTCGTAACACTCAGAGCATACGCTACATCAGGTCTAGTACATAGCATGGCATACATGATGTAACCTATAGCTGATGCATAGGAAATTTTATCCACCATTGCCCTCTCTTCAGGGGTCTTAAGAGACTGACCTTTAGAGAGATAAATTTCATGTCTCATCGGTATGAGACCTCTCTTAGAATTTTCCATGCCAAACCTTTTGACAATGGTTTCTATGTGCATGGATTGGGTTAAAGTAAGCAACTTCTTTGATCCATCTCTATAGATTTGTATTCCCAATACGTAAGATACTTCTCCCAAATCCTTCATAGTGAAGTTTTTAGACAGTCAAACCTTTACTGATGATATCATCCCTACATCATTCCCAATGAGTAGAATGTCGTCAACGTAAAGGACTATGAATGTGATTGCGCTCCCACTATTTTTTCTGTACACACATGGCTCATCTTCAATCCTAATGAAGCTTTAAGATTTGATCGCATCATCAAACCTTATGTTCCAGCTTCGGGAAGCTTGCTTCAGTCCATAAATGGACCTTTGAAACTTGCATACCATATCTGGAGATTCTTTTGATGTGAAGCCCCCTGCTTGTATCATATACACCTCTTCCTCAAGTTTTCCATTGAGGAAGACTATTTTTACATCCATCTATTAGATTTTATAATCATAGTATGTAGCAATGGTAAGAAAAATTCTGATAGACTTAATCATGGCAATGGGCAAGAAGGTCTCGTCATAGTCAATGCCTTGCCTTTGACAATAGCTCTTCGCCACTAACCTTGCCTTATAAGTGACAACATTGGGACGGGACCAGAGATGCTTTCCACCACACCAAGATCACCAATGAACTTTTTCATCCAGACTGCTTCCTTGGCGGCTTAAGCAGCAACAATGTACTCAGCTTTTGTTGTCGAATCAATAGTGGTTTCTTGCTTGGAACTTTTCCAACTCACTGCTTCCCCGTTCAATGTAAAGACAAATCCTGATGTTGACTTGCTGTCATCCAGATCAGACTAAAAGCTCGAGTCAGTGTATCCTTACAGCTTTAGGTCTCCTCCTCCATATATTAGAAACATATCCTACTTCTTCTCAAGTACTTAAGGATACATTTCACCGTCTTCTAGTATTCATCATATGGATCTGCCTGATGTCTGCTCGTAACACTCAGAGCATACGCTACATCAGGTCTAGTACATAGCATGGCATACATGATGTAACCTATAGCTGATGCATAGGAAATGTTATCCATCATTGCCCTCTCTTCAGAGGTCTTAAGAGACTGACCTTTAGAGAGATAAAGTTCATGTCTCATCGGTATGAGACATCTCTTAGAATTTTCCATGCCAAACCTTTTGACAATGGTTTCTATGTGCATGGATTGGGTTAAAGTAAGCAACTTCTTTGATCTATCTCTATAGATTTGTATTCCCAATACATAAGATACTTCTCCCAAATCCTTCATGGTGAAGTTCTTAGACAGTCAAACCTTTACTGATGATATCATCCCTACATCATTCCCAATGAGTAGAATGTCGTCAACGTAAAGGACTATGAATGTGATTGCGCTCCCACTATTTTTCCTATACACACATGGCTCATCTTCAATCCTAATGAAGCTTTAAGATTTGATCGCATCATCAAACCTTATGTTCCAGCTTCGGGAAGCTTGCTTCAGTCCATAAATGGACCTTTGCAACTTGCATACCATATCTGGAGATTCTTTTGATGTGAAGCCCCCTGCTTGTATCATATACACCTCTTCCTCAAGTTTTCCATTGAGGAAGGCTATTTTTACATCCATCTATCAGATTTTATAATCATAGTATGTAGCAATGGTAAGAAAAATTCTGATAGACTTAATCATGGCAATGGGCAAGAAGGTCTCGTCATAGTCAATGCCTTGCCTTTGACGATAGCTCTTCGCCACTAACCTTGCCTTATAAGTTTCAATTCGTCCATCTACCCAGATCTTTCTTTTAAAGATCTACTTGCATCTGATGGGTATTATATCCTTGAGCAAGTCTACCAAATTCCAGACTTGGTTGATGAACATGGACTGAATTTCAGAATTCATGGCTTCTCACCATTTCCCGGCCTCTGGACTCTCAATGGCTTCCTAGTAAGTCTTAAGATCATCATCCTCATTACAGAGTATCCTGGAATCAACCCTATTGATATGTCCTACATATCCTTTGGGTAGTTTGGTACTCTATCAAACCTACGAGGTTCTTGTGTGTATTCTCAAACAGGTTCAGAAACTTACAGTTCATCTGATGAACAATTGACAGTTTGTGGGTCTGGAATTTCTTCTAGAGTTACTTTACTCCACTGTCATTTTGGAGAATGTAATCTTCTTCCAAAAAGATAGCTCTCCTGACTACAAACACCTTTTGTTCGCCAGGATGATAAAAGTAATCTCCGTAGGTTTCCTTCGGATATCCCACAAATATACATTTGTCAGTTCTAGACTCCAGCTTATCTGTATCATGTCTTCTGACGTAAGCAGGACATCCCCAGACTTTAACATGCTTAAGGTCTAGTTTCCTTCAATTCAATATCTCATATGGAGTGGATGTTATAAATTTACTGAGTACCTTTTTTAGGATATACATAGTCGAGTTAAGTGCATATCACCATAAGGACACCGGTAATTTGGACATGCTCATCATCGATCGCACAATTTCCATCAATGTGCGATTCCTCCTTTATGATACACCATTCATTTGAGGTGTATAAGGAGATGTAAGCTAAGAAAGGATACCATTATTTTTTAAGTACTTTGTGAACTCTGTACTGAAGTATTCTACACCACGATCAGATCGGATGGTTTTAATGCTCTTTCCAGTTTGTTTCTCTACTTAATTCTTGAATTCTCTGAATTTCTCAAACGCTTCTGATTTATACTTCAATAAGTATATGAAGTCATACCTTGCGAAATCATTAGTGAACGCAATGAAATAGGAGAAACCACCAATGCCTTGGATAGACATAAGACCACATACATCAAAATCTATTAGTTCCAATATGTCTTTGGCTCGTTCTCTTGTTCCAATAAATGGAGATTTAGCTATTTTTCTATCAAACATGACTCACAGATTGCATACGATTCATAATCAAGTAGATCTAAGTATCTATTTTTATGCAACATTTGGAGTCTGTTTTCACCAATGTGACCAAGCCTACAATGCCATAGGTAGGCTTTGTTCACTTCATACTTGTTCTTCTTAAGAATATAACCGACATTAAAATTTTCATGAGACAAATTCAATAAGTACAACCCATTGGTTAGCCTGGCAGTGCCCCGCCGCCGGCGACCTGCTCCACCGGCGTCGACCAGCGGGCCCCTGCCCCGTGGAAAGCCGCCTGGTGGCCCGGGGCACCAGCAATGGCGCCGGTGACCCCTGGTTGCTAGTGGTCCCCGCCCCCCTTTTCTCCCCTATGTGCGGTTCACAAAATCAAGCCCCCCCCCCTTTTACCACTTGCAAGGAAGATGGAGGTGGAAAAGGGGTCGGCCGGCGGCCTTGTCCAATGTCGGCCAGGGGGCTGGCGGCGGCCGGCGACCCCCAAGGGGGGATCCAAGGCATCAGCGAGCTACCCCCAAATTATTTTTTATGTCAAAATAAAAATCTAGTTATAGATTCTCATCCTAAAAGTAGCGTTCTAACGAAAAAAAAATAATTAATCAGCATGGAATATAATAAAGAACTGTCAATTTGGAGACCGAAACGGCGAAGAACACGGTGGAACTGACTCTAATACCACTATTCTGTTCACTGTGGCAGATCCGAGATAAACATAGTGGAAAAATAGATTGGATCTGTGCCGTTTCGGATACAAAAATTCAAACGGTAAAATCAGATTTTACCTTGTGCGGATTCGAATACGCGTTCGTCCGGTTCCATCGGTGTGATGCCCCAAGCCACGTAAGTGCCCGGCCTCTAGCGGTATCCACGCGGTCTTCCTCTCGATGGATCGTCCTTGGTTTCGCTCGGTGCAGCGTCTACGTATCTCGTCTAGCTACGGGTAATCCTCCGCGAGATGCTATTTCGAATTTCTGTCAGACGGGAAGCGGAGCGGGCGGGAGTCGGAGCGGAGCCTCCAGGGGCGTCGGCCTCTAAGAGGGGCGCCCAGGAGAGAGAGAAAGGAGAGAGAGGGGCGGTTCTTTTATAATAAGTGATTTCGCAATTTTTCGAAAAAACCCACACTTGTCAAAAACCCCGTTAAAATATCCATCGACTTGAAAACCTTTTGCGTGTGACCCTCTAGGCCCAAATACCAGTCCAGTTAATGACCCATTAAGTCCAGTAACTCTTTACGGACCCACTGAATTAATTAATATCCCTATATAAATTAATCAACCAAATTTAATCTCTCACAATAAATTCGAATGGGCTTCTGATCACGTTGGGTGCCGAGCAACACCGCGTGATCCCGGAACGTATAATGGTTCATACAACCCACTCTTGGAACCTTTCCGTCATCGGTTCCACACGGATATAATCCTTCAACCGTGCAATATTCCTGAATCGACCTAGAGTATGGTTTACCATTAAACCCTAGCCGGTCGATTCACTTGAATCAGATGCCACTAATTTATATCAGATAACTCTTTATCTGATACAGAGTTCGCCCTGGCCAGGAACTTAAGTGCATCATTTCTGGAACATTCTCTCTCCTATTACCGAGAGCGGATGATCACGTATTGACCACACAATCACCTTCGAAGGCATCTCCCTGAACCCGATCACTTAACTTATAGATAACCCATGGTTAGGGATTCGTTAGTCAAGGCCAAAGCTCAGAGACTTACCAACTAGGTATCCTTGGTGTCTCAGGTCTAAGGACCATCCACGCAACCGTGACAAAAGAATCGAACTGATTAACAGTTAGGTAGCTACCATCTAGCGATTCATGCTTGGATTAATTCATTGAACTCATTCGCCAATGAGCACCTATAGGTCCAGCATAGTGTCTCCACACAAGTGACTTATAGGATCAGTCACCCCCATCATATGAGCTGAAGAAACCTATACTAGTCTATCCGGATGTTTGATGTCCTTCTCAAACATCCTCCGACTATGAACAATTAAAAATATGTGTTTATAAGTCTTCAGTCTCATAATTATGATCTCCTCATAATCCAGAGACCATTGCATATGTTCATGGACTTCATCATGATACGATAAACAAGGATCGAATTAAATACACAATGAAATTATGTCATTTTATTAATAAACTGAATAATATATAGTATCGGATTGGCTTGTAGGCCACCTAATACTAACACAAGCCACTGCTCCGCATCCCCTTTCCTATACCAACCGCCACCGATGTACCTCAACCCACCAAG
Source organism: Zantedeschia hybrid cultivar (assembly GCA_030544215.1). Taxonomy (NCBI): domain Eukaryota; kingdom Viridiplantae; phylum Streptophyta; class Magnoliopsida; order Alismatales; family Araceae; genus Zantedeschia; species Zantedeschia hybrid cultivar. Next base: position 27,778,102 of record JARZZO010000015.1, read on the forward strand.
CCCCTTATTCATACCATTCAGCCTAATCACCCCCTACCATCTAAACCTCTGATTATCAAGTCTCTGTTTACGAAAATTTCTCTCTCATCCCTTACCATTGAATCGCGACCTTTGGTGCTCTGAAGTGGCAGATTTTTAACAAAGTGTTCCCCTTAGTCCGTTACATAAGATAGCGCTCCTCAAGCCACAGAAGAACAGCCAAATGAAGAGAGTATACCGGGGCACTCAATATGACCTATTGAAACATCTTGACAAAACTCCAGCACGCATCTACGTTGGAGCTAATTAAAATGTCCAAGTACACTAGGAAGCTCTGATGGAATATCTCCAGAAGTATATAGTGAATGAAGATGTACCAGTAGACAAGATTGCTACCATCCTGACCCCATAGAATGATCAACCTGCTATATCCTTCCATGCATCTGAACGGGCACCCTTGACTGCCTGGCGCATGGGTCTAAGTATTACTGTGAATATCTATTAGAAGGCTATTGCTACATGTTTGGTTGACACTAGATCTTCCATCAATGTATTGTCACCCTAAATACTGGAGTTACGTGGGGTCCCTAAGGAGAAGTGGTTGTCATCTCCCATTTCAGTCACTGCATATGACAACACCACTAGGTCCCCACTGGGCATGGTTTACCTCAAGGTGAGTTGGGCCCTATTTGTCACCTTGAAGTTGAATTTCATATCCTTGAAATAGACCCCTCTCTAAAAGGCATCGGTTGCCCATACGTCAAGCTCCTTGAGGCCGTACCCTCCACTAATCATCAATGGCATAAATTCCCATATAAAGGCTTTGTTGTGAAAGTCGCCAACATGCCACTCCTAGCCACCACTTACACCTTCACTGTTAACCCTACTCCTATTCCAAAACCACTTCAAAAACCCATCCGGTCTCTCATGGAAACCTACTTGCCATCGGCTGACCCGTTGAAATCCACAGTACTCTCCCCATTTCCCATTGAGGTGGTAAAACAGAGCAAACTCATAGATACCCTAGGATGGCTCATTATGTTGAAAGTGAGATATCAACCTGTAAAAGGATTGGGAGTATAACTGTAGGACAGGCTCAAGCCCGTAAGAGACAAAAGGATCATGCAAGGAAGTGGTGTGGCTATAAGCCAGAAAAGGTGAGGCACAAAATGGTCCAACAAGAAGAGGATGGGGAAGGGAAAAAGGTATAGAAGACTATGGTGACACCTTTAAGGAGAATCAGAATCCCCTCATATGGCCATTGTTTACTCATTTTGTCAATACCGTCATTTAGCATAGAGGTAATAATACAGTGGTGATCACTTCACATCTTGATTTATATGATGTACATGGAAGGGACCTGGCTAGACATTGTGCTCCACTACTCACTTACTACTCCTTGGAGGCTCTACGGACTCTGAAAAGAAGAAAGTTTCATGATCCCGAATGTGAGTGGTACTAGTGGTTCAATATGTGGGATTTATACATCACTCAGAACAAACTATTTCTCCATCCCACAAAGCCAAAGTGTCACCATCGATCGATGAGTTGTTCAAGGATCCAAGATCTATTTTTTATAAAACAATCCATTTGTATGAAAAGGTTGATGAAGGAGAACCTGATTATCCTTATGAAGAAGGTTTGACTATGGACCACCTCTAGCTTGCCACTTATCCCTCTCATGTTTTTGCTCTCCATACTCTATTTAAAACACTACATCTTACCCGCACTTGGGCCCGATTAATCACTAAAGACATTCCCAGGACACCGCCCATTCTAATCACTCTCACACCATCTGTACTTGTCCCTCGGGCTCCACTTGTTAGTATTAGGTAGCCCGAAAGCCAATCCGATACTATGCATTATTCAGTTCATTAATATAATGGCATACATTCATTGTGTAATTAAATCGATCTTTGTTTATCGTATCACGATGAAGTCCATGAACATGTGCAATAGTCTTCGGATTATGATGAGATCATAATTACGGGACCGAAGACTTATAAACACATGTTCTTAATTGTTCATAGTCGGAGAATGTTTGAGACGGACATCAAATATCCGGATAGACTAGTATATGTTTCTTCAGCTCATATGATGAGGGTGACTAATCCTATGAGTCACTTGTGTGGAAACACTATGCTGAACTTGTAGGTACTCATTGGTGAATGAGTTCACTGAACTGATCTGACCATAAATCGCTAGATGGTATCTACCTAACTGTTAACTAGCTCGATTCTTTTGTCACGGTTGTATAGATGGTCCTTGGACCTGAGACACCAAGGATACCATGTTGGTAGGTTTCTGAACTTTGACCTTGACTAACGAATCCCTAACCATGGATTATCTTTAAGTCAGGTGATCAGGTTCAAGGAGATGCCATCGAAGGTGATTGTGTGTTCAATACGAGATCATCCGCTCTCGGTAATAGGAGAGAGAATGTTCCATAAATGATGCGCTTAAGTCCCTGGCCAAGGCGGACTCTGTATCAGATAAAAAATTATCTGATATAGATTAGCGGCATCTGATTCAAGTGAATCGACCGGCTAGGGTTTAACGGTAAACCATACCCTACGTCGATTTAGGAACATTGCACAAATGAAGGATTATATCCGTGCAGTAACTGTTGACAGAAAGGTTCCCATAGTGGGTTGCATAAACCCCAATGTCTTTTGGGATCACGCGGTGTTGCTTGGCACCCAACGTTATCGGAAGCCCGTCCAAATTTATTGTGGGACATTAAATTCGGCTGATTAATTAATATAAGGATATTAATTAATTCAGTGGGTCTGTAAAAGGTTACTGGACTTAATGTGCCATTAACTAGACTGGTGTTTGGGCCTAGAGGGTCATATGCAAAAGATTTTAAAGTCGGTGGATATTTTGATGGGGTTTCGGATGAGTGTGGGTTTTTATGAAAAATCGGAAATCACTTATTATAAAAATATCGGGGCTAGGTCAGGGGCACGCAACCCTGACCTAGCTGCCCCCCCTCTCTCTCCTCTCTCTCTGGGCGCCCCCCACCTCTGGCCAGCCCTAGAGACTCCACTCCGACTCCCACCTGCTCCGTTTTCCATCCGACGAAAATTTTTGAATCCGCATGTCGCGGAGGATTACGTGCAGCCAGATATGATCCGCAGATGTTGCAGCGAGTAAGGAAGTGAGGACGATCTACCGAGAGGAAGACCGCGTGGATATCGCTAGAGGCCGGGCACCTGCGTGGCTTGCGGCATCACACTGACAGAACCGGACGAACGCATATTCAAATCTCCGCAAGGTAAATGTGATTTACTATTTGTTTTTGTTTATCGAAATGGGATGGATCCAACAATTATTTTCCACTGCGTTTGCTCGGATCCGGACACAGGCGAACCCACCAGTGGTATCAGTGCCAGGTTCCACTGTGTTCTTCGCCATTTTGGTCTCCGGAATGTCATTTTTATAATTGATTCCATGCAACCTTTTGATTTTAATTGCATGAGCCACATTCATCGGATGAACGTGGTTAATTAACAGTAATTTATTGCATTACAATCATATTTTTCTGTGTGCGTTTCGTGTTCTTCGCCAGACGAAGAACGGGTTTGAATCAGGGTTTTCACGGGCACCCCATGTGTTAGGGATTGGTCATCGGAGCTTCTGATTCCCCCCGGGGGATCGCCGGGCGCCGGCCGGTGCTGGAGAAGCCCGCTGGCCGGACCCCTTCTCCTCCTCCACCTACCGGGGGGGGGGGGGTCGGTTGTTGTAGAGATTCGGACCGGGGGTGTGGGGGGGGAGTTTTGGGGGGGAGACACCGGAAACCAGGGTCTCCGACACCGCCGGTGCCCACCTTGGAACGCAGCTAGGGTTTTCCTAGCACATCGGGTAAGGGGGGAGTGGGCCACTGGGCCGGGCCGGGCCCTGGCGCCCGAGCCAGCTCGATGCCCAACCTGGCCCAGGCCAACCCCCAGGGGCGGGTTTGGGCCCGAGCTAGCTGCCGACTGAGCTCGACCTAGGGGCCAAACCAGCCCCAACCGCTTGGCCCCTTTGACCCTCTTTGACCAGGCCCATTAACACCCCTTAATCTCCTATTTATCAATTTACTGCCCCTTTTTAATTATAGAGTTTCATTTAAATTTAAAATTAGATTTTACAATTAAATTAAATTATGTTTGATAGTTGCTAAAGGGCCAGTAAATAGATTTATAAATTCTGGAGATTTTTTAAAAATGTTGTTAAATCTTTAATTAATCTAATTGTTAGATTATGGGATATTAAAGATAGTTAATTTAATTGTTAAATTAATTTCTTTAATGTCAATAATTTTATCTTGCATGGAATATTATAAATCTGTCAATTTGGAGATTTAACACATATGATGTGATGTGATTGCTTATTTAAATTTGATTTAAAATTAGCATGTTTAAACAAAATTAAAACTTTTCGAAAATTCAAATCCAAATTTTGTTTAGTCTCTGGTTTATGACCAAAATTATATATTTTTGAAAATTCAATTTATTAAGCCATGCGATGTGCCGTTCATATGTGGTTTGTTTAATTAAAAATTACACGGTGGTCATAGATAAGCACTCGATGTTTCTCTTGTGGATGTGGATCGATAATATGTGCGTGTGTAATTTATTAATTGTTAGTAAATAGAGATATGCGAACCTCTCTCTCCCTCTCATATATCCATTATATCTCTATCTCCCTCCTTGATGTACTCGCCATAAGGCTTCCTCTTTTAAATTATCATGTAATTGGGAATTTATGATGTAATTTGATCAAGGCAGTTGAGTATGGAGCGAGGATGATCCACAACTACAACCAAGAAGGAAATGAAGGAGTTCATTCAACCTATGAGTTTGCAGACTCATAATATAACTGTTATATTGTGCATGTATGTGTTTGACTGTCTAACTCAAGTCAAACCACTGTGCTATCTATGACCACACTATGACATGTATGCGATGCGTGTATTTCTTTTAATTACGAATCAAATTATCTAGGTTATTAGTATATAAATAATATATTCGATATATTTAATACTATCACCTAGGATGAGACCAAAATGAATAAATAAAACTTTCGTTTCAAAGTCTAAGCCAGGCGCAAGTCATTGAGAATGCACTGCGTGGCTCTCCATCAATATAGTTTTTAGAATTTAATTCAGTGATGGCATTTTCTACGTGTTTACTCGAGATTTGCCATCGTCTGATGAGAGGACTATTAACTATGACGTTAGATGCCTTGAGATTGAAGTAGAGGAACGATATCGCTGTCCACGTGTTTACCTGGGGGCTATATGCCTACTCTACTCCATCACGTACTGATGGTAAAGCATAGACCGAGTATAATGGTCTACTGTGTTTACCTACGATCATTAATAATCTGGGAGCCAAATAAGATCGGATATTGTAAGGAGTTGCAATTACCATAAGATGGTTGCTCTAAGATAGCAGTATGATACTATGTGTTTACCCGAGGTCATACTGTGGTTCTTTCGAGATTCTGATTCCCACTAGGAGATTGTCGGCGTCTCCCGTTTTGTATATCTGAAGGTTATACAGTCCGACGAAAATTAGTGGGAGTAAAACTAGATGATAAAGACCATATCTTGTTTTTCATTAATAATTGAATTTCTGCATATTAAAATTTGATTATCTCCCTGTAGGCTAAAATGTCGCACAATAACCCGTTGCATGGCATACTGAATGTCAATCGTTTGACAGGCCCTAACTACTCAGACTAGTTCAAGAACCTAAAGATTGTCCACAAGTTTGAGCAAATTGCTTATGTCCTGGATGAAGAATCTCCTACTGAACTAGCATTAGATATTCCAGAGGAGGACATGCTGACATATGAGAAATGAAAGAAAGATTCCACCATGGCCCAATGCTACATGTTAGCCCCTATGAGCAATGAGATGCAAAGGTGGCATGAGAAGATAGATGTTAAATCCACTATGCTCCATTTGAAGGAGCTATTCGATGAGTAGAGCAGAATCGAAGGATGTGAGATATCTATGAATCTGTTCAAGGCTCAGATGGCAGATGGATCTTCAGTACGGACTCATGTGCTAAAGATGATAGAATAGGTGGAGAAGCTAGATGCTCTTTTGGGGTCCCACTCTCCAAGGAGATACATACCGACCTTGTGTTGTCTTCACTTCCACAATTATATGCTCAGCCCATTATTAACTTTAACATGAACAAGATCCAGACAACTTGGGCTGAATTACTGAATATGTTGAAGACTGCAGAGGAGAACGTTGTGAAGGAAAAACCCTAAGTCCTCATAGTTGGTAAGACCAGCAGGAAAAGACTGGCAGTACAAGCCTTTAAGAAAGGTAAAGAAAAGAATCAGAAGAAGCCAAAAGTTGTCAAGAAGGACAAGGGCAAGAGTGCTGAGAAGGGTGAATATTTCTACTGTCATCAGAAGGGCCATTGGAAGAGGAATTGCAAAGAATACCTCAAAGACAAGGCTCAAGGAACTGTAAAGCAGCAGGACGCTTCAGGTATCTATATGATAGATGTAAACTTGTCAATTAGAAATTATACATCAAGAGTATTACATACTAGATGTGTTTCTCATATTTGTAATTCTATGCAGGCACTGACAAGAAGGCATAAGCTGAGAACCGGCGAGGTGGAGCTGAAGTTAGGTAACAACGCAAAAGTTGTGGCGATCGCTGTGGGGACAGTGAAGCTCAAACTACCATCTGGAGACACTTTTTCATTAGATGAACGTTATTATATACCTAGCATAATAAAGAATATTATTTCTATTTCATGTTTAGATAGAATTGGGTACACTTTATCTGTTGGAAACAATTGTTGTTCAATTTATTTCAAAAATAAATTAATAGCTTCTACTACATTATCCAATGGATTGTACTTATTGAATGTGTTTCACGATAATTTAAATATCAGTTCTTTAACTAAAAGATATAAGTATGAAGTGAACAAAGCCTACATATGGCGTTGTAGGCTTGGTCACATTGGTGAAAACATACTCCAAAGGCTGTATGAAAAAAATGGATACTTAGATCCATTTGATTATGAATCATATGCGACTTGTGAGTCATGTTTGATGGGTAAAATGGCTAAATCTCCATTTATTGGAATTGAAGAACGAGCCAAAGACATACTGGAACTAATACATTCTAATGTATATGGTCCTATGTCAATCCAAGCCATTGCTGGTTTCTCATAATTCATTACGTTCACTAATGATTTCTCAAGGTATGGCTTCATATATTTATTGAAGTATAAATCAGAACCTTTTGAGAAATTCAGATAATTCAAGAATTAAGTAGAGAAACAAACTAGAAAGAGTATCAAAACTATCCGATCCGATCGTGGTGGAGAATATTTGAGTATCGAGTTCATAAAATACTTAAAGGATAATGGTATCCTTTCTCAGCTTACACCTCCTTATACACCTCAAATGAATGGTGTATTAGAAAGGAGGAATCACACATTAATGGAAATGGTGCGATCTATGATGAGTATGTCCAAATTACTAGTGTCCTTATGGAGATATGCACTTAGATCGACTATGTATATCTTAAATAAGGTACCCAACAAATATGTTGCAACCACTCCATATAAGGTATGAAATGGAAGAAAATCAGACCTTAAACATGTTAAAGACTGGGGATGTCCTGCTCATGTCAAAAGACATGATGCAGATAAGCTGGAGTCCAGAACTGACAAATGCAGATTTGTGGGATATGCGAAAGAAACTTACGGATATTACTTTTATCATCATGACGAACAAAAGGTATTTGTAGTCAAGAGAGCTATCTTTTTGGAAGATGATTATATTCTCCAAAAGGACAGTGGGAGTAAAGTAACTCTAGAAGAAATTTCAGACCCACAAACTAATAATGGTTCATCAGATGAACTGTAAGGATTGAGGTTTCGGATCCGGCTATGGGGTCGAGTTCGATATCGTACCCCTTGGTTTGGGCCCTTGTGGGCGTTGAGCATGGCTCGACACGATTTTGAACAGCGTCGGCCTAGGGAGACGCCATTTAGAAGCCATGCGAGGGTGCCACGTGGGAAAGCCTGGGGGCGAGAGTGTACGGCCCCGGTCTGATCATCTGAAAGGCGTCTTGCATGACCGGTGTCATTCAGAGATCTGCCAGTGTATGACCCCGACCGTCGTTTGAATGACGTCGTCTGGGAACGATGCTATTTATCCTGTTTTGGTTTGACACCCGAGACTTCCCTCCTTTCTCTCATTTCTCTCCTTTTCACTCTCTCTCTTCCCTCTCTTCGAACAACTCCAAATTCCCTTCCCCTTCTCCTTCCTTTCATCTCCCCATTCCTCCTCTTCCTCCACTCCATCAACCTCCTACCCCTCACTACTACCACCACCATCTCCTCTGCAGCACATTGCTCTCCGGACGGCGGCCGACGTCCCGGTGGAGTGACGGCGTCCACGGCGGTACTAGTGGCAGCTTGTGGTGTAGCGACGACGGCTTGGAGCTAGGAGGAATTCAAGTAACTAGTAGGGTGACGATCCTCGTTGTGTTTCGTTTAAAACCATGATTTTCCCATTTTGAAGCATGCGATTTGTATGGAGAATTTTGGGTAGAAAGCATATTTTAAGGGGCTTTTTAATTAAAATAGACATTTTTATGAAATGAGATTTTGGGTATTAAATTGGTTATTGAATTTCTCCCCTTGTCTCTTTTACGTTTTTGTGTGTTTTGGGTGAGAAGAGGAATCCTCGGTTTTAGCTCGGTAGAGACCAGAGAAGCTAGATTTCGGGCGTTGAATGGCGTCGAGACTAGGTGACGCCATTTAAAATGGCGACCAGACCAGGTGACGTGATTCAACGGACCAATTTCCCGGTTCCCAAGGCCAACGTGGAATAAAGAGCTGAACGACGTCGGCCATAGGTAACGCCATTCAAGCCAGTATCCTTGGGTCCCAGCACCTGTGAGAAAATTGAACCAGTTTAGGGGTCTTGAATGACGTCGGCCACGGGCGACACATTCAAGACAGAACCCCATCAATCCATGTAGTTAACATTTGTTTACATTATTGGATAATTCGATTAAATAATGCATGTTTGAAACTGTACTTCGAGGACAAGGATTTCTACATGACAGGATCACATTGTGTTGTGTTTTGTGCAACTGTGGACCTAGAGTGAGAGTTGTTAGCACTTAGGCACCCTGCGTTGGGGTGTGTGTGTGGGGGGGGAGCACAGTGCTGGTGTGGGTGTGGTAGGATGACGCCTGGGTGGAGAGGGTCACTTGGTGTACTGATCGTTCTGAATTGTGCGTCGTTAAACACTCATGAAAACGTTCAATCTAAATTTATCCGGCTCACTCAAATCAAATTTTAAAAATAGTGGTGAGTCCGAGTCGATCCACAGGGAGTTAAGATTTTAACTTTGAAAACATTGGAATTTAATTAATCTAAAAATAAGTGGGACTTTAAGTAAACTAATTACTTATTTAAACTAGAATTAAGTTAACAAATATTACCTAAAATTATAATTATCTAAATTAAAAAAATCCTTTTTTTTTTCAGAAATTAAATACAAGCACATATAAAAAAAAAACTAAACACAACTAAAAATTATAACAAATACGTTGAAATTTAACTATGTGGAACTCATTAATTATCTAAAGATTAGGAAACAAATTACAAAGTTTAATGGTTTAATAAACTTAAACTAAATAAACAAAATATTAAATAACAACTAACTAATCCTAATTAAATAACCAACTATTATACTAATGGGGGAAATAGAAAGAACCACACAATATCAGCAATCTTCTGTGGGTTACCAGCTGATGGTTGCTTTGGTTCAGCTGGGACAGCTGCTGCAACTAAGAAGAGTTGTTGCTGTTTATTTGCTGCGCAGAATGAGGATGCCTTCACCAAGCACGCGTGCAAGCATGCATGGGCATGTGTGGCACGTGGAAGATGCTGCTGGAAAGAGACTTCAGGCGCAGCAGATGGAGGGACGTGCGCTGCTTCGCTGTTGGCTGCTTGGTTGCCGCTTGGTGGTTGCTGCGTGTAGAAAGGAAAGAAGTTGCTGCATGCAGGAGGAGGGCTTGGACGGCTGGCTCGTGCAGGGTCTACACGTGGAGAAGCTGGGAGCTGCTGGAGGGTGGCTGGGCAGGAGGAAGAGGCTGCTGGAGGAAGCAGGTTGCTTGCTGGCTATGCGCTGGCTATGCTGCAGCTGCTTGCACGGACATGGCTGGCGGTGCACCGGTCGCGTAGAGCTTCTGCTGGTGCTGGCGCTGCAGGGTAGAGGATGTTGCCGGCTGCATGCACTGGAGCTGGCGCGTGGACAAGCTCTGCTGGTGCTGGGTGTGCGTGGGATGTGGAGCTTTGCAGCTGCTGTTGCTGGTGCGCCGGTGGGGGGTAGGAGGGCAGGAGAAAGAGGAGGAGAGAAGAAGAACACCGGGGAGAGAGAGATGCTGGGACAGGTTGAGAAGAGGAGGAGAAAACCGGCGAGAAAGAGGAGAGAGGCTGCGGAGAAGGGGTAAAAGAGAGGAAGAGAGAAACCGAGAGAGGGAGAGAGGTGTTGCTGGGAAATTAGAGAGAGAAGGAAAAAATTACGGGAAGGAGGAAAATAAGAGCAGAGAGAGAATCGGAGAGAGGGATGCTGGAAAGGAGAGGAAGAGAGAGCCGTGAAAGAGAGAATAGAGGCAGAGAAAGGAAGAGAGAGCTTCGTGGAGAGAGTTCGGAAAGGAAGAGGCGGCGAATCTGGGAGAGAGAGAGGGAATTTATAAGAGAAATTGGAAGAGGAGAAGGAACATGGGAGGCTTGGAGAAGGGACAGGATTCGGATTTGGAGAGGAAGAGGAAACTGGAGAAGAAAGAGGATTCAAATTTCTAAAACGAGAGAGAGAAGATTTTTAAAATAAAGGAAGGGATGTGGTTGGGAAATTGGAGAGAAAGAAGGAAATAGAGGGTTTTGGGAAACTCCAGAGAAAGAAGGAATCCGAGCAATATTAGAACATCAAATTGCATTTTTACCCCTGCTTTAGTTGAAATCCGAACACTAGACCTCCCCCAAATTTCCGGAAATTCCACCAGCTGCACTGCATCATCGGCATGTCCTATTCACATAAAATAAATATAAATTAGTGCATTATTATAAAAATATCATCATATTTATTCATTTCGTCTCGGTTTTGTCGAAAAACCGCAAATGCGCTATACTCCTTTAATCACATGAAATGACGATGTTTTTAAGTCAGAATTTGATGAAATTGGTATCGTTGGACTTGTTACACAATTATCTATCATTTCATGCTATTTTGCAGATAAAAACATGAGTATGATGCATATGATTGCCCTTAAATGATCAATTTAACACTTTATCACACCCCCCAACTTACTCGTTGCTAGTCCCTTAGCAATGCAAATAAGGAAACGTTAGGACAAATAATGAATTACCATGCTTCATTTGTAGTATCTTTCACAATCAATTTAAGTGGTAGCCGATTGGTTAAGCTAAAAGTTTTCATATCCCACAATGTTTTGATTCACGACAGGTGATTGTGCATGAAAATTGACACGCTTAGAACTCATTTCCGACATTTCTGGTATATTCTTACCTTTATTACCCTTTAGATAAGACTACTCGGGGAGGAGAAGAGAATAAAAGATTTCCCGATCAGTCAGCGAGGACCGTTTTTCAGTTTCCGTCCCAACTCAGCACTTTTCGCGACTTGGTCATGTTTTTGGTACGATGGACTTTTTAGCGTGGCTTTTTCATTTCATTGTACTTTTTCTTTTGAGAGTGCGTACTTTTTTCCACTCTCTTTGAATTGTCTGAGGGGACATGCGTACTTTTTGCCACCTACCTTCCTTTAGCTCTTTTAACGCCTTCTATCGCCTTTAGTGTTTACAGCTGTCCATTTTTAAATGACCGCCTCTTTTAGAGTGCTGAGTGGGACAGTCCCCTATTACGGATCCTACACATTCCTTTTGTTCAACCCAAAAGAAAAATTAGAATAAGTAGTCTTATCCTTGAGGTTAATTCCAGCAATTCTATACTTTTAAGATCTTTCATTTATTCTAAGTTGCCGTGTGTGTGTGAAAATCATCATGCCGTGGATTTTTGTAAAGTGGGATATTTAAACTTTAAAGGCTCTTTAAACAATGTGACTAACAGAAAACTGATTTGTTTAAGATTTACTTAATGAAATATGATTTTCATGCAATTTCCCTCGGATGTGAAAAGAAGTTTTTGAAAAAATTTGACTAATTTTCAGTGAAAGATATCAGTTTTCTTCAAAAGATTTTCCAATGAATGCATGTCAAATTGATTGTCCCACCCCCCAACTTGACTGACATTGTCCTCAATGGCATAAAAGATATGAAAAACATGCAGCCAAAAGAGAATTTGTGAAGGACCGAAACAACCTGTAATGAAGAGGCCGCGACATACCCACGGCGACTGCTGCTCAGGGACCTAAAAGAAAAGAAATACAAAAGCTGAAATAAAATATTGGGTTGCCTCCCAACAAGCGCTAAGTTTATCGTCTTCAGCCAGACGGAAGTTCAGTTAATGTGGATCACTCAATTCTATGGATTCAGGTGGCTCATTTTGAAGATTTTCAATGAATGGTTTCAACCGTTGACCATTAACAGTAAAAGTGTTCCCGCCCTTAGGATTTAGAATTTTAACGGCTCCATGATCGAAGGCTTTAACGACCACGAAGGGTCCATCTCATTTGGATTTCAGTTTTCCAGGAAATAGGCGAAGCCTAGAATTAAATAGCCAAACTTTCTGATTTGGATGAAAGGATTTTCTCACAATATGTTTATCATGAAAAGCTTTAGTTTTGGCTTTATAGATCTTTGAATTTTTCGAGGGCAAAAACCACGGCTAATAGTTCCTTTTCTGTAGTGGTATAATTCATTTGAGCATCTGCAAGGGTGCGACTTGCACAATAGATCACCACGGGACACTTGTTGATTCTTTGTCCCAAAACCGCACCGATAGCATAATCCGAGGCATCACACATGATTTTGAAGGGTAAAGACCAATCTGGAGATTGAAGAATCGGGGCCTTGGTTAAAGATTCCTTCAGAAAATTGAATGCCTTGATGCAAGATTCATCCATTTGGAAAGGAACGTCCTTAGCTAGGAGAAGAGTAAGAGGCCGGGCAATTTGAGAGAAATTGTGGATAAACCGGCGATGGAAACCGGCATGGCCAAGGAATGAACGGATCTGTCTGACTGAGGTAGGAGGAGGAAGATTGGATATGAGATCGATCTTAGCTTTATCTACCTCTATCCCCCTTTCGAACACAATGTGGCCTAGAACAATGCCCTCTCGAACCATGAAATGGCTCTTTTCCCAGCTAAGTATCAGATTGGTGTCAATGCATCTTGCTAGCACCTGTTTAAGATTTTTCAGGCAATTTTCAAAAGAGTCCCCGAAGATTGAGAAATCATCCATGAAAACTTCGAGGAATTCTCCCACCATATCAGAGAAGATAGCCATCATGCACCGTTGAAATGTGGCTGGTGCGTTGCATAATCCAAATGGCATTCTCCTAAAGGCAAACGTGCCATAAGGGCACGTAAAGGTGGTCTTTTCTTGATCTTCCGGGTAAATAGCCACTTGATTGTACCCGGAGTACCCATCTAAGAAGCAAAAGTACTTCTGGCCCGATAACTTTTCCAGAATTTGATCCATGAATGGGAGTGGAAAGTGGTCCTTCTTAGTCATGAGATTCAACTTTCGGTAATCAACGCACACTCTCCATCCCGTGGTGAGCCTAGTGGGTACCTCTTCTCCATGATCATTCTTGATAACCGTTAATCCAGATTTCTTGGGTACCACTTGGGTTGGGCTGACCCATTTACTGTCTAATATTGGGTAAATGATACCCGCATCCAGCCATTTCACAACTTCCTTCTTCACTACTTCTTTCATATTGGGATTAAGCCGCCTTTGCATCTCCCGACTGGGCTTAGAATTCTCCTCCATATAGATATGATGCATGCAAATGGATGGGCTAATTCCCTTTAAATCTGCCACCGACCATCCAATGACACCCTTGTGATCTTTGAGGACCTCGGTTAATTGGGCCTCCTACGGCGATGTGAGATTTGTCGCAATGATGACCGGGAGAGTTTGGTCCGGGCCCAAAAAGATATACTTGAGAGACTCAGGTAATGGTTTGAGTTCAAGCTCAGGAGGGTCCTCTAAAGATGGCAAAGTGGGTTCAGACTGTAAGGCTGGTAAAGGTTCAACCTTGGGCCAAGATGTTAATGGGCTAAGAGAGTCCTTTAAAGTGTTGGCTTCCTCCAAAAAGTCATATGTGTACATCTCATGTTCTTCAACCAGATTATCCAAGACATCAATAGTGTGGCATTCTTTTTCATAATCTGGGTATTGAGATGCTTTGAAGACATTAATCTGGACCTTTTGACCCCCAAATGAAATGTCCATTATGCCAGTTTCACAATTTATATTAGCTTTGGCAGTGGCTAAGAATGGACGACATAAGATGATCGGGGTGTGAATGAGTTCCTCAGGTAATGCCATATCCAGAATAAGAAAATCCACGGGAAAGTAGCAATCGTGAACCTTCACAATAACATCCTCAATTAATCTCCGTGGAGTTTTCACAGACCTATCAGCCAACTGCAAGATGATCAGTGCGGGTTTTAATTCCCCAATATCAAATTTCTCATAAATGGTTGTTGGCAATAGATTCACACTAGCACCTAGATCCAATAAAGCTCTATCAAATGTAACTCCAGCTAAGTCACATGAAATTAGAGGTGCTCCAGGATCCTTTAACTTCTTGGGTAAATGATTCATCACAATTGCACTAACATCCTCAGAAAGCCGAACCTTTTCGGGTGCCATTCTAGATTCTCTTCGTAGAGTACATAATTCCTTGAGAAACTTCGCATAAGCTGGCACATGCTTGATGGCATCGAGGAGTGGAATATTAATTTAGACTTGTTTGAACAAATCCAACAACTCCTCATTCTGGGCCAGTTTCTTCCTGGTATTGGGCTTAGCTAACAAGGCATCAGGAAATGGCATCCTAGGTTTATAAGAACTTGGGCCTTCATCTATCTTCCTTTTTCCTTTCAGATCCTCCTCCAACTTCTCTATGATGGGTTTAACTTCACTCTCACTTTTAATTTCCTGAGGCCCATCAGTGGAACCTTTGGCTAACTCTCCATCTGCATGTGGTTTTTCTAAACTTCTCCCACTCCTAAGGGCTGAAATGGCTTTAGCATTCTCCACTTGTGGCCCTTTAGGTTGTGGTAACGGGCCAGGCTGAGGTAAAAGACCCGATTGCTATGGAAAACCCGGAGGTTGATTCCTTAGATTGGCAATGGGTTGACTAGGAAGTTGACCCACTTCTCTTCTCATCGTAGCCTCAGCTAGTTGGCCCATTTGACTTTCCAACTTAGCAATGGATTGTTGCTGGGTCAAAATCAGTTGTTGGAGTTGAGTGAATTTGTCATCAAAGTTGGGCTGAGGAGGTTGTGGATAAGTGGATGGAGGATGGTATTGGGTTGGCTGTCCAGTTTGGAATGAATGATAGTGGGCCGGTTGACCTGATTGGACTGATTGATAAGGGACCGGTTGGCCTGATGGATACTGGGCCGGTTGACCTGATTGATACGGGGCCGGTTGAGAAAACTAGGCTTGAGATCCCCTAGCCTGAATATTTCCATAGAAATTAGATTGTTGTTGAAATGAATTATGTGGCTTTTGGGCTTGATGCATGGAAGGATTGGACATCGGTAATGGAGCCTGCTGATTCTTCCAAGAGAAATTAGGGTGGTTTCTCCAGCCAGGATTGTAGGTATTTGAGAATGGGTCACTATTGGGCCTGGAGAATCCCTGGGCAGCCTGAACTTGTTCTTGAATGAATGGTGGAAGTTGGGCCGCAGTTGGGCATTCATTCACTTGATGGGTTGGACTTGCGCATAAGGCACAAATGTCATGATTAGCAGAGGATGGGCCTTCATATGGACTAGATTGTGTTGGGTAAGTAGGCTCTTGCTTGTTTAAGGCCAAGAGTTGGTCTAATTTCTGGGCCAAGATGTCTACCTTATCCAACTTCTGATTAATCATATTTATGTCCATTCTGGATTCGGGCTCCCCGCGGGCCTTAAGTTCATACATTCCATTCCGTTTAGATGGCCCAACAGACCTTTCATAAGATGATAATGAGGCATGATTGATGGAATTTTCACTTAACATCTCAAACAGATCATAGGCCTCATCTTCATTTTTCATCATAAACGCCCCTCCACATGAAGCATCCACCATCTGTCTGAACTGTTCAGACAATCCTTCATAGAATGCTTGGACAATTTGCTATTTTGGAAAGCCCATGATGAGGGCATTTTCTAATCAATTCTTTCAGTCTTTCCCAAGATTCATGGATCAATTCTCCGGGAGTTTGGGTAAAACTCGTGATGGCCCTTCTCATGGTATTGGTCCGCCGGATGGGATAGAATTTCTTGAGAAATTCTTTCTGCATTTCTTCCCATGTCCTAATGGGCCTTCCTATAGTTCCCAACCAATATTTAGCCTTGTCCTTTAATGAAAAGGGAAATAAGGTCAACTTAAGGCCATCATCAGTGAAATTCTGGATCTTCACCGTGGAACAGATTTCTAGAAATTCATCCAGATACTTATAAGGATCTTCATTAGTATTTCCATAAAAGGATGGGAGCATCTGAATGGTGCTAGATTTGATTTCATATTGATTGGCTGGATTCTGAGGAAGATGAATACAGGATGAAGGTTGATATCGATTTGGAATGAAATAGTCCTTCAATTGCTTTGGTGGGTCCTGATTATCAGCCATTGGATCTTGTGGTGGATTTCTTTGATGTAGGATTCTTTCTATTTCAGCAAGTGGTCCTAGAAGGTTAGGGTTTTGAGATCTCCTACCTTGCATACACTAGGACTGATAGAGAGAAGATGGATTTGATTTTTTTTTTGTTTTCTATTTCTTATTTTTTATATTTTTTAAAATGCAAACAATTTTGTCAAAAAAAATTATCCTAATGATCTAATGTTAACCTAGACTCTCTATGTGAATTTTCTTACAAGGTGAATGGAGTCCACCTCGAGTCACAACCACAATCAGTCAACGGCCAGGTAAGAGGTGGGGTAGTGGGAGGCTCCCCCTACTTTCGTAGGGACCTAATTAGAGAACTACTTTCCCGCTTAGACGTTTGCCTTTTTAACCTCTAGCCTAAACACCGTTGCCAAAAATGGCGGCAACTTGAGATGTAAACCACTAACGGTGTAAACCCTAGATTCTCTTTCGACTTGCTTTTAGTTGGAATAGGAAATGCCAATGCAAGGAAGGTGATTTGTGGGCTAAGGAAGGGTGATCAAATGCCTACCTTATGTGGTTAAAGTTGCTGCCCTTAAAGTCTTTTTGAATGCAATACAAGGTAACAAATCAATGCAAGGTGTGTTGATGCAATCATGAATGACTTGCTAAAATTGAAACACGTACCTTTCCCCCGCAATCTTCAACAATTTATGGAAATAACTATGAAAGGAAACTAGCTCATGCTTTCCTAGGATGATGAATGCCTAGTATGGAAGGTTTCTAATCTTGGCAATGAAGGTTTTTTTAAATTTGGATGTTCCTCTTTTTGTTTCTTTTTTTAGATAACGGAAACCTATCTAAACTAGAAACTATAAAAATGGAAACTAACTAGAATAAGGAAATTGAAACATAGAAAGTTGGAACACACTTACCATGATTTCGCTTTCCTTTTTTTTCTTTTCAATTTACCTACAAAAATAAGAAAAATAAGGTTAGCTAAAGAATAATTACACTAAATCCAAGATAATCAAAATTAAAAATCTAACTCCCCGGCAACGGCGCCAAAAATTGATCGTTCCGAATTGTGCGTCGTTACACACTCATGAAAACGTTCAATCTAAATTTATCCGGCTCACTCAAATCAAATTTTGAAAATAGTGGTGAGTCCGAGTCGATCCACAGGGAGTTAAGATTTTAACTTTGAAAACATTGGAATTTAATTAATCTAAAAATAAGTGGGACTTTAAGTAAACTAATTACTTATTTAAACTAGAATTAAGTTAACTAATGTTACCTAAAATTATAATTATCTAAATTAAACAAATCCCCTTTTTTTTTTTCAGAAATTAAACACAAGCACTTATAAAAAAAAAACTAAACACAACTAAAAATTATAACAAATACGTTGAAATTTAACTATATGGAACTCATTAATTATCTAAAGATTAGGAAACAAATTACAAAGTTTAATGGTTTAATAAACTTAAACTAAATAAACAAAATATTAAATAACAACTAACTAATCCTAATTAAATAACCAACTATTATACTAATGGGGGAAATAGAAAGAACAACACAATATCAGCAATCTTCTGTGGGTTGCCGGCTGATGGTTGCTTCGGTTCAGCTAGGACAGCTGCTGCAACTAAGAAGAGTTGTTGTTGTTTATTTGCTGCGCAGAATGAGGCTGCCTTCACCAAGCACGCGTGCAAGCATGCATGGGCATGTGTGGCACGTGGAAGATGCTGCTGGAAAGAGACTTCGGGCGCAGCAGATGGAGGGACGTGCGCTACTTCGCTGCTGGCTGCTTGGTTGCCGCTTGGTGGTTGCTGCATGTAGAAAGGAAAGAAGCTGTTGCATGCAGGAGGAGGGCTTGGACGGCTGGCTCGTGCAGGGTCTACACGTGGAGAAGCTGGGAGCTGCTGGAGGGTGGCTGGGCAGGAGGAAGAGGCTGCTGGAGGAAGCAGGTTGCTTGCTGGCTATGCTGCAGCTGCTTGCACGGACATGGCTGGCGGTGCACCGGTCGCGTAGAGCTTCTGCTGGTGCTGGCGCTGCAGGGTAGAGGATGTTACCGGCTGCATGCACTGGAGCTGGCGCGTGGAGGAGCTTCGTTGCAGCTGGAAAGAGGTTGGCTTCACCTCAGCTGGTGCGTGGACGAGCATGCAGGAAGAGCTGCAGTGGCTTGCCGGCAGTTGCATGCGACGCAGAGGACCAGCTTCACCGGGCACGTGGACAAGCACTGCTGGTGCTGGGTGTGCGTGGGATGTGGAGCTTTGCAGCTGCTGTTGTTGGTGCGCCGGTGGGGGGTAGGAGGGCAGGAGAAAGAGGAGGAGAGAAGAAGAACACCGGGAAGAGAGAGATGCTGGGACAGGTTGAGAAGAGGAGGAGAAAACCGGCGAGAAAGAGGAGAGAGGCTGCGGAGAAGGGGTAAAAGAGAGGAAGAGAGAAACCGAGAGAGGGAGAGAGGTGTTGCTGGGAAATTAGAGAGAGAAGGAAAAAATTACGGGAAGGAGGAAAATAAGAGCAGAGAAAGAATCGGAGAGAGAGATGCTGGAAAGGAGAGGAAGAGAGAGCCGTGAAAGAGAGAATAGAGGGAGAGAAAGGAAGAGAGAGCTTCATGGAGAGAGTTCGGAAAGGAAGAGGCGGCGAGTCTGGGAGAGAGAGAGGGAATTTATAAGAGAAATTGGAAGAGGAGAAGGAACGTGGGAGGCTTGGAGAAGGGACAGGATTCGGATTTGGAGAGGAAGAGGAAACTGGAGAAGAAAGAAGATTCAAATTTCTAAAACGAGAGAGAGAGGATTTTTAAAATAAAGGAAGGGATGTGGTTGGGAAATTGGAGAGAAAGAAGGAAATAGAGGGTTTTGGGAAACTCCAAAGAAAGAAGGAATCCGAGCAATATTAGGACATCAAATTGCATTTTTACCCCTGCTTTAGTTGAAATCCGAACACTAGACCTCCCCCAAATTTCCGGAAATTCCACCAGCTACACTGCATCATCGGCATGTCCTATTCACATAAAATAAATATAAATTAGCACATTATCATAAAAATATCATCATATTTATTCATTTCATCTCGGTTTTGTCGAAAAACCGCAAATGCGCTATACTCCTTTAATCACATGAAATGACGATGTTTTTAAGTCAGAATTTGATGAAATTGGTATCGTTGGACTTGTTACACAATTATCTATCATTTCATGCTATTTTACAGATAAAAACATGAGTATGATGCATATGATTGTCCTTAAATGATCAATTTAACACTTTATCATGTACCCCGGGGTATAGCTAGTACCAGTGTGGGAGTGGTACACTACGGAGTGTCACTCGTGGCTGGGAGAAGGCAGAACCACCTAAAGCTAGACAGGCCGGAGTAGCCAGTGCGCTATCCGAGGGGTTACTGCTTTGTTCCAGCGGGTTGGTGTTTTTCCGCATTCAGCTGCGCGGTTTGTGTGTTTCGCAGGAACGCTGGTTGTGGACTCCGGTGTTGAGTTGAGTGGTTTTAGAGTTATGCCTATTGCATCTTTGAATGCATGTGTTTCATATTAGAATTTGGAAACTGTATTTATTGCTTTACTTATTTAATTGTCTATCCGTGTTGTTGCACTTGTGGCTGCGTAAGTGGATGGTAGGGATTGGAAGATCCCTATTGAGTCCATTTCGATGAAACTCACCCTGCGGTTTTCAAGTGAAGATTCTAGGCAGGCGTAGCATGGAGGGTTTCATCTCAGGTTGCGCGCCAGCTGCCACGCTTCCGGGGTATGCCTCAATATAATTGTTATTTCCTTTTCGAGCATGTACGTTAAATTATTTCTTTTCAGTTTAAATATATAATTATTTGTTAAGTCAAGTTGAATTGTAATAATTTTTACTTCCTGCACTTCCTTTACAATTCTATGTGATGTGGAATGTTTAGCTTAGTTTATCATTTATTTTTCAGACCTATCGAGATCCTAATTTGGCTCCAAATTTTAATGATTCAATACCCATTTAGTAATCGGATCCCCGATTATACGGTGGCAGATCGTTACACGAACTGTCAGTTTCTGAACCTATTCAAGAAAGTACACAAGAACCTCGTAGGTCAGAAAGAGTACATAAACCACATGAGAGATATGTGGGACATATCAATTTGGATGGTTCTAGGATACTCTATAATGAGGATGATGATCCTAAGACTTACGAGGAGGCCATTGAAAGTCCATAGGTCAGGAAATGACGAGAAGCCATGAATTCTAAAATTCAATCCATGTACATCAACCAAGTTTGGAACTTGGTCGACTTACCCAAGGGTATAATACCTATCGGATGCAAATAGATCTTTAAAAGAAAGATTGGTGTAGATGGACAAATTGAGACTTATAACGCAAGGTTAGTGGCGAAAGGCTATCGTTAAAGGTAAGGCATTGACTATGACGAGACCTTCTCTCCCGCTGCTATGATTAAGTCTATCAGAAATCTTCTCGCTTTTGCTGCATACCATGATTACGAAATCTGGCAGATAGATGTGAAGACGGCCTTTCTTAATGGAAACCTTGAGGAAGGGGTGTATATGATACAACCAAAGGACTTCACATCAAAGGAATCTCCAGATATGGTATGCAAACTGCAAAGGTCCATTTATGGACTGAAGCAAGCTTCCCAAAGCAAGAACATAAGATTTTATGAGACAATCAAATCTTATGGTTTCATTAAGAATGAAGATGAACCTTCTGTGTACAAGAAAAATAGTGAGAGCGCAATCACATTTCTAGTTCTTTATGTTGACAACATCCTACTCATTGGGAATGATATAGGAATGATGTCATCAACAAAGATTTGGCTATCCAAGAATTTCTCTATGAAGGATTTGGGAGAAGCATCTTACGTATTGGGAATACGGATCTATAGAGATAGATCAAAGAAGATACTTGTTTTAACCCAATCCTTGTACATAGAAACTGTTGTCAAAAGGTTTGGCATGGAAAATTCCAAGAGAGGTCTCATACCGATAAGACATGAAATTTATCTCTCTAAAGGTCAGTCTCCTAAGACTCCTGAGGAGAGAGCAATGATGGATAAGGTTCCCTATGCTTCAGCCATAGGTTCCATCATGTACGCCATGCTATGTACTAGACCTGATGTTGTATATGCTCTAAGTGTTACGAGCAGACATCAGGTAGATCCAAGTGATAAACACTGGAAGGCTATGAAATATATCCTTAAGTACTTAAAAAGAACTAACGATATGTTTCTGGTCAGTGGAAGAGGAGACTTAAAGCTGCAAGGATATACTGACTCGAGTTTTCAGTCTGATTCGGATAATAGCAAGTCGACATCAGGGTTTGTCTTCACACTCAACGAGGGAGCAATGAGCTGGAAAAGCTTCAAGCAAGAAACCACTGCTGATTCGACAACAAAAGCTGAGTATATTGTTGTTGCTGAAGCCGCCAAGGAAGCAATCTTGATGAAGAAATTCATTAGTTATCTTAGTGTGGTGGATAGCATCTCTGGTCCTGTCCCACTACTGTGTGACAACAATGGGGCGATTGCTCAAGCGAAAGAGCCGAAGTCTCATCAGAAGTCGAAGCACATTCTGCGACGCTTTCATCAGATCAAAGAGATTATAGCTCGAGGAGATGTCATGGTGGAAAGAGTTCCTTCAGTCGACAACATAGCTGATCCACTGACAAACCCTTTGTCTCAAAATGTCTTTGAGCGTCATTTAGAGAATATGTGTATTATATACAAAAGTGATTGACTTTAGTCAAAGTGGGAGATTGTTTGTATTAGGTAGCCTGAAAGCCAATCCGATACTATGTATTATTCAGTTCATTAATATAATGACATTCATTCATTGTGTAATTAAATCGATCTTTGTTTATCGTATCACGATGAAGTCCATGAACATGTGCAATAGTCTTCGGATTATGATGAGATCATAATTACGGGACCGAAGACTTATAAACACATGTTCTTAATTGTTCATAGTCGGAGAATGTTTGAGACGGACATCAAATATCTGGATAGACTAGTACAGGTTTCTTCAGCTCATATGATGAGGGTGACTAATCCTATGAGTCACTTGTGTGGAAACACTATGCTGGACTTGTAGGTACTCATTGGTGAATGAGTTCACTGAACTGATCTGACCATAAATCGCTGGATGGTATCTACCTAACTGTTAACCAGCTCGATTCTTTTGTCACGGTTGTATAGATGGTCCTTGGACCTGAGACACCAAGGATACCATGTTGGTAGGTTTTTGAACTTTGACCTTGACTAACGAATCCCTAACCATGGATTATCTTTAAGTCAGGTGATCAGGTTCAAGGAGATGCCATCGAAGGTGATTGTGTGTTCAATACGGGATCATCCGCTCTCGGTAATAGGAGAGAGAATGTTCCATAAATGATGCGCTTAAGTCCCTGGCCAAGGCGGACTCTGTATCAGATAAAAAATTATCTGATATAGATTAGCGGCATCTGATTCAAGTGAATCGACCGGCTAGGGTTTAACGGTAAACCATACCCTACGTCGATTTAGGAACATTGCACAAATGAAGGATTATATCCGTGCAGTAACTGTTGATAGAAAGGTTCCCATAGTGGGTTGCATAAACCCCAATGCCTTCCGGGATCACGCCGTTTTGCTTGGCACCCAACGTGATCATAAGCCCGTCCGAATTTATTGTAGGACATTAAATTTGGATGATTAATTAATATAAGGATATTAATTAATTCAATGGGTCCGTAAAAGGTTACTAGACTTAATGGGCTATTAACTGGACTGGTATTTAGGCTTAGAGGGTCACACGCAAAAGATTTTCAAGTTAGTGGATATTTTGACGGGGTTTCGGATAAGTGTTGGTTTTTATGAAAAACCGGAAATCACTTATTATAAAAATATTGGGGCTAGGTCAGGGACAGGCAACCCCGATCTAGCTCCCCCCCTCTCTCTCCTATCTCTCTAGACACCCCCCACCTCTAGCCGGCCCTGGAGACTCTGCTCCAACTCCCGCCTGCTTCATTTTCTGTCCGACGGAAATTTTCGAATCCGCATGTCGCGGACGATTACGCGCAGCCAGACGGGATCTGCGGACGTTGCAACGAGCAAGCAAGCGAGGATGATCCACCGAGAGAAAGAACGCATGGATACCGTTAAAGGCCTGGTACCTACACGGCTTGCGGCATCACACCGACGGAACCAGACGGACACAGATTCGAATCCACGCAAGGTAAATGCGATTTACCGTTTGTTTTGTTTACCGAAACGGGAAGGATCCAACAATTATTTTCCGCTGCGTTTGCTCGGATCCGGACATAGGCGAACCCAACACTACTCAACCCCGAGGAGATCTATGCTAAGATCTAGGGCATTATGCTTTATGATCCCTCAAATCCTTTGGCCGTGGTGCTAGTTTCTCCTTCATTCTCTTCTTTTCTATCCCCTTTTCAAGTCCACTTCTGCTTTATAATTAATAAAAATTTTAACAAAATTGCCATTTTCACAACCTTCTCTCAAGTCATCATTGAAGAAACCTTATACTTTTTGTCCGAGTGTGTACCGTCATGCGGACCACTTACGCAAGATTTTCTTTTAGATCTATTATTTCCCCCCTCTCAAGGGAGTTCACTGTGAGTGCTCAAATTGTGATGTGTGAAATTATGAATTTCATGTTAATTATATGACAATTAAACCTATTAAAAATTAAGTGTGATCGCCAGAAAGTTTTTGACTAAAAAGCTTCAAAAGATAAAGGATGATCGCTTACCTGTTTTAAAGTTAGGAGATTGTTCAATTCTTGATTCCTTCTCTTCAGCCGGCTGAAGAAAAAAAAACCCTTCTAATGCTTCTGTTCTTGCTTTGATTTGATGAATTTGGGGATCTTCCTTTCTGCTCCAGTTATTCTTTGATGATGATCTCTACTTGATCTTCTTGATCTTGATAATTGTACCTTGTAAAGAAAGAGAGAAAAAAAACTAATAAGAACTAATAGAGTATAGAATCTATTCTAATCAGAATTTTAATCATGCAACTAAACAGAATCACTCACTTGTTTTGTAGTCTTTTAAAACCCCTTTAGTATGTAGGTTGGAAATTATGAATGTTGTGAGTGTGTGAATAGCATGAAGTGATGATTATGAAATGAATTTATGATACTAATGATGATGAAAACAAGGGAAAGAAAGAATGAGGTTGAATGGCCCCTGGAAGCCTTGGTCTTGAATGGACTAAGAGAATGAAGAAAAGATGAAAAGGATGAAGCTTGCTCTCCTTTGAATGCTCCTGGAATTCTTCACAAAGCGCTTCAATCCTTCTTTAATTCCTTCAACATTTGAACTCTTCGATTATTCTGACCTTTTTTCACTCACTCTTTAATGACCAAGGGCTTGGGTTTATATAGAGTTGAGTTCAAGGCTCTCACGCGCATCCACGGCTACTTATGGATCAACATGAAAAAATTTGAAGCCAATCCAACCAAGAAATAGATGAACACAGGCTACTTCATCATTATCTATAATTACCTAAAACGCGTCGCTCATGGGAGACGTCTTTTAGCTTAATTAAGATAAAGATAAACTCGAAAAAAAGAAAAAGGAATACTTAGGAAACCTAAATGACATCGTGTTGTGAAGATGTCTTTCAATTAATTAATAAATTAATTAAAAATCAAATTAAAAATCGAAATATGAATAAAACCCTAAATGGCATCCTTAGAGGCCGACGTCTTTTAGAATAATTTTCATATTCGATTAAAAATATGAATTAAAATCAATTTCATTAATAAACATAAATGGCGTTTTCCTAACTCAATGTTATTTAGACAATTAATCCAAATAATAAAAATTAATTAATGATTAAATATCAGACTATTTTGGGGTATTATTATATAATATGAAATTGACTCAAAATGATGTCAAAATTAGCGTGTCTACAGCTGCCCCACCTTAGCATTGACATTGCAAGAGAGTGTAGTGAAATGGAATGTATTGAAAAAATGATGCCATGGTGTGATGAGACACGCTCTCAGCATTATATGATAGGAATTTTTCTCAAGACGATCAATGAAGGTAACTCAAAGAGATCAATGAAATCAATCATGTCTGAATGAAGTAGACAAGGAAACAAAAAAAGGTCGATCAACTTCCACGATTGGGAAGTACCCTAGGTCACAAACCTTACAGGTTTCATCATGGGGAGCGGTTACCAGCCAATGTGGAAGTGTTGCAACCATGATGGATCTTAAATGAAATAAGAAATGTTAGAATAAAGAATCCAAGAAAGGATAGAAATCCAAAGATATCTTCAAGAAAATCCTCAAAGATAATCAAGATACTCAATTCAGAATGGAATATTTCATATCATGTTGGGATTTATTTGATCAATGATCTGAAGCTTAATCAATAATTAATTCTTACCACAATTATATCAAAGTCCTACATGATGCATGCTGGGCTAAAAGAAAAACATAAAATTAAATAAAATATAAATTAATCAAGGATAATATTGTTAAACTATCATTAATGAGTCAATATACCAATTATGTAATTCAGTGCTAAGCCGAAGCTCATTTATGCACGCATTGTTTCACAAAAGTGGAACCATCGTCCTCGTTAATTAACAATCCAACAACCTATCCATGCGATTCAGAATTCTCCGAAATTATCATTTTTTTTGTTGAAGGAGAACTCAAATTCCAATTTCATCACAACCACAAGGTCCTTGATATACTCTAATAAATATTTATCATATAGTAGTGATGATAATGCAAATCAATTACATGATGGAATACAGGGATAGAGATAAAGATAACCGTCATTTTAGCCACAGTCAAAACTCATAAACTCCCACAGTAGGACCTTCTTGAAATTTTCAGCTTTATTATCATTCTTTTGAATTTCCTGCACTCAGAAATCATCAGTAATTTCAAGTAAATATTCAATTAAACATCAAACATGGAATTTCGGGCAAATAACAGAAAAATCCTGAAACGCGTCGTGTCGCGCCGACGCCATTATGATGAATCAAAAAACGTCGTTGTTCACCGACGCCTTTTAAGTCGCAGAAATAGGTTTTTGCTGTGTTCAATCCGAACTCCAACTCTCTTCATGCATATCCCTTCTCAAATTCGGAAAAAGCTCCTCAAAATCGCAAATCACTTTAACTTGTATCCATACACAATCTAGAGATCAAGGTAAGGGATGCTCTCCGAAGTTCAAGAGAAATCAAGATTTTAAGAGGAAAAAGCTCAAGAACAATATGGATTCTTCAAGCAAGAGGATTAAGAAGACGCTCGAGAAGCTTTCAAAGTTTAAAGATCATCTTAGCGGAAGAGATCCTAACCTACAAGTAAGTTAATCACTCTTCTATTCATATTTTTCCATATTTTTCATGTTCTCCATTATTCTTCATATTCTTTAATAGAATTTTTTCAAACTTTCTATTCTAGGAATATCCTTTCTTTCCTAGTCCAAGAAGATTCTCTTCACTTCCTTGGATTCGGAAGCTTGCGAAAACCATTACTATCTCCATGCAATCTTATGTTTCCAAGTGGAATATTCAAAGCTTAGTCGTCCATGCAAAATATTACAAAAGTTCGAACGTAGATTGGGCGGCAATGGGAGCTTTAATTGAATTGTGGCATCCACAAACCCACACTTTCCTCTTTGCTGATTTCGAATCTACCATACTCCTGGAAGAGGCCGAACTCTTACTGGGCCTTCCTAAGATCAAGTTGAACAATGATGAATTGATCCTAAACAAGATGGCACTTATGAGAGAAAAGATCACAGGTCAGCAACTATTGATGAAGATTATGAAAGATCCAAAGGAAGTTTAAGGATGCCTTACGAAGAAAGGGATTAACCTCGCAAAGTTGACAGAGTGGACCTTGTATGAGATTGAGGAACTCAAAGAAGATGATACTGAGAACGTGATGAAAGCGTTCACCACATGCCTGGCTGGAACTCTATTCTTTCATGCCCAGGACAATATTCTGGAGGATGATCATGTTAGTGCAATTTGTGAGATCTTTGAAGGAAAACAGATTGGTACGACGCTCCTAGCCTATCTCTACAGTGGGCTTTCTGCAGCATCTATAGGTCAACCTCCTCATGGTTGCATGTTTTTCTTTGCTCTGTGGGTGGAGTTACATTTCAAGTTTGAGTACCATAGTAGAAATTCTACAAGACCATCTTAGATATATCAAAACAGTCCAATCTTTCATATTTCCAATATTGTAAAGTTCAATGAAATGATGATCAACCGAGTGCCCAAACTCAAGACTCGAGCTGATTGGCAAGCACATCTGAAGACAATGCCATCACACTGATTCAATTCTTCACCACTTGCTCTTGTAGGGAAGACGATCCGAGTGCGTCGTGTAGCTAGTTTAGAGCTCCGACTGATCGGGGCTACTGAGCTTGTGCTATAATCTTCATCGTTGCTATACTCAACTTACCATGCCTCGCCATCAGTTTCCAGAGTTTTCCCACATCTCTCCAATCAAGAAGCGCGTATTGGAATCTGATGAAGACTTTGAAGCAACTGAGCTTATAGTTACATTGTGGAACATCAATTTCATTCATCGTGTAAAATCTTCACACGAAGCTCACAAAGGATTAGCATATCTATATGTAATGGGGCTTCAGGAAATTTTTCCTTGAAAGCTCTCATTTATCTTCATTGCTTTGATGTAATAAAGAATTTATTTTCAATAAAGAATCCATCCTTAAAGTTCTGTAATTTTTCAAGAATTTTTCCTTAAGTAAAACCATTATTTTTCCTTAAAATATTACTTTCGGGTGTAAAAGGCATTGTTTCTGTAAGACGTCTTTAAATTATAATTAATTTCCGAAATTCAAAGATCAAATCTTTAAAATGTCATATTATGCCTAAAACGCGTCCACTTGTATAGACACCTTTCAATTCTCTCTCCTACTTTTCTACAGAATTTTGCCATTAATATTGTAATTAATCCACTGAAACGCGTCGTACTATAAAGATACGGTTCATCATTGTGCCTGATACGGATCTGACCAGAATTGGCGGTTTAAGCTGAAACGCGTCGTAACTGGTAGACACGATTCACACAATTTCAAAGTTCTGGTTTGCCGCCTTAGTTTATGTGCTTTGAAAGGCGTCGCTGTCCTTCGACGCATTTTAAACTTCCTAAGCAGAAGCTACGCGAGCCCGAGCCCCTTCTTCCTCACTCTCAAAACTCTCTCTCTCCTCGTTCTCCTCTTCCTCTCCGGCGACTCAACGACCTTCGGCCATCTCCGCTCCGGTGATCACCCCCGGCGACCACCTTGGTCACCCTCCTTTCTCTTTAACTCTCTTCTTCGGATTCTTCTTCTCCGGCTAGCTCCCTTTTCCTTCCACTCTCAAACTCTCTCTTACGCCCATGGAGCAAGGAGAAGGATCACGGGTAAAACACCGTTGTGCCGTTCGTATAGTGAGGGCAGTGGAGCTCGAGGCGGTCCCTCCCGAGGAGGCAAGGGCTTTGGAGGTAGCGGAAGCAATTCTTGGCGAAGAAATCCCTCCCGTGGCGGCGGGTGATGAAGAGGAGGTGATGGAAGGTGAACTCCACATGGTAAGTCTTCTATGTGTTGATTTTATGTGAATTAGGATGAAGAAAGGGACCTTTACAAAAGGTCCAACTTCGGGTTTGAATGGCGTCCACACCAGGTGACGCCTTTCAAAGGGCATCCTCCTGGGCCGGCGCCATTCAAGCAAGAAAATTAATTTAGAAATATTTGAATGACGTTAATACTGGCCGACGCCTTTCAAAGGGCGTCCTCCTGGGCCGACGCCATTCAAATAGGATGAGGTTTTTTTCAAAATAGTTTCAAAAATAGATTTTTTTTAATGCCCATGACTGATGATTTTCTTAAATTGATTGCAGGGGACGATGAGGGCTAGGATCTCATGGGACCTAGTCGTTGGTGCCTATCGAGGCCTACCAGATTTCTAGAAGGCGCGACTACGCCACACGGGATTCAGTGAGATCTTGGAGATTGAGCCTTTCTGGCTCGATTTGGTACTCCTACAGGCGTTAAGAGAGCGGTAGCATATAGAGAATCGGGCATTCCTAATGTCCTGGGGCCACATAGTCCCAAGTCTAGAGGTTGTTGCTAGGATTACTGGCCTTAGAGTAGAGGGCCGGGCAGTGAGTAGGGTGACCTACCCCGATTACCTAGGTCTAGCTGAGAGCCTATTAGGGATAGAGGTTTCTGATGGGCTGAGTAGGGAGTCTAGGACAGTTCCCCAGGTAGATGTAGAGGCTGCCCTAGGTCTAGTGGAGCCCTGGCGTCGATTTGATGAGACCCGGGAGGCTTTTAGGGATATATATATTAGCTAGCTCTTCCTCTGCTGTTTACTGTAGAGACCCCAGTCACGAGGAGGAGGTAGATAGGCAGCTTAGGGTCTTTCTTGTCTTTTTCTTCGGTAGGTTGCTCTTCGGTACGAAGGGCGATCATATCCATTATAGGTTTCTTTCCCTTTTAGATGACCTCGACCACCTGCATGAGTACGCCTAGGGTGCAGCCCTCCTGGCCCACCTCTTCGCCGATCTTTCCGCAGTCATGCCGGACCGTGAGACCACCATCAACGGCTTCTCGCCGTTTCTTCAGGTATAATATATTTCATTTATTTGAAATGATATGAAATGATATGATGATTTCTAACTTATATGTTCATGTAAGTTACAACTACTTCCCACTTGGTCGGGCGAGGATCGTGTGACCGGATGCTGTCCCGTTGGCTTACCGCTGGCAACCAATTGTGGATACAGCTCCCCAACACCACCAGCTGACGGCCCTCCGCCGTCAGTTCCTTCACTATCCCGAGTTACTGGTGAGTTTTATTTTAGTTTTATTCATTAAATGCAATCTTTCATTTGTTAAGTGCAATTTATTTATTATGAATGCATCTAACCTGTATGCAGGTGATCTGGTGTTCGTACTTAGGCATGGGCGAGGCAGGCCAGCCGTGGGTGACGGCTAGTCGGAGGCGGTTCGGCAGGCAGATGTGGGTCCACTGCCTCAATGAGATCAAGCCGCTCCGCCTCTGCCTCGTGATGCGGACCCTGGGCCTCCACCAAGAATGGGGACGATCGATGAGGGTGAAGCAAGCCCTCACCGATTGGCGGGCGAAATTTCCGAAGCAGTACAAAGATTGGCACCGTCGAGGTGTTCCGGTGCAGTCAAATGTGGAGAGTAGCGCAGCCTCCAGCATTACCGGACGCATTATGCCAATCAACTGCGGCTCCTTCATCCACTCGATGTAAGTATGCTTTCATACGTCTTCCTTTTTAATTATTATCTTTTTTAAATTTGTGAATGAATGTATGTATGTATGATATGCAGGATGCGTGCGATGCGATCATCATCAACCTATGGGCCCACCTACAAGACGCGGAGGCACAGCTCGAACAGGTCCAGAAGGAGTTATTCGACCTGGTATGTATGCAGGATATGCATGAATATTTTGATTAGTTAATTCATTTTGACATTTAGCCGCTGACAGTCGTTCTCTTGGTACAGCGAGCCGTCTACACCCAGGCGGCTCATCCTCCCTCCTTTGCTGGTGCTTCTTCGTCCCCCGCCTCGTCTGCTGCTCATGAGGCTGCTCTTGCTGATCTCCAGAGTCAACTCGCTTCTGCCATCCACCGAGCCTCCCTCGCGGAAGAGGATCGGGCCTCTCGAGTAAGTTTTGACTTTTTGACTTCTATTATTGAATTTGATATTGATTGCTTGATTATCTTGGACTGACAATGTCTTCTTTTGTAGGTTGCTGAGATCCAAGAAGCCCTTCAGAGGGCTGAGATTGATGCTATTCAAGTTAGGGAGTTGGAGGAGCAGGTGGCTCGTCTCTCCACTGGCGATCTCCCTCAGGAGCTTTCACGACTTCGGTCACGTCTA
Source organism: Zantedeschia hybrid cultivar (assembly GCA_030544215.1). Classification (NCBI taxonomy): domain Eukaryota; kingdom Viridiplantae; phylum Streptophyta; class Magnoliopsida; order Alismatales; family Araceae; genus Zantedeschia; species Zantedeschia hybrid cultivar. Next base: position 27,809,787 of record JARZZO010000015.1, read on the forward strand.
GAGTTTATTACTGAGGAGAGGGAATGTGAGCGACAGGAGAGGCACCGGATGGATACGGAGATGTCCTCTCTCCGAGTCCAGTTAGGCATCGTTGAGCACGAGCGCCATAGTGTGGAGGAACGGTACCGGCGAGCACGTCAGTGGGGGCTTGGGAGTGCTTTCACTGCCAGTGTTGCCGTATCTTCTGGCCAGGCTGATCCGAGCATCATGGGTGCGCCACCTCCACCTAGCCGAGCACCAGAGGGACCTGATGAGGCTACGAGCCAGTACGAGGGCGCCGGGGAGAGTCAGCCTTGACGGCTGTTATCATGTACTTTTCTTTTCTTTTGTGACTCTTGATGTCGATGGACTCTTCATCTTTTCACACATATATATGAAACTTTTGAGATATAGATGAAACTTTTTTCACACTTCTTCTGACTTTGACTTTGACTTACATACTTGTGCCCTATACATGACTTGAACAAACAAGTTGAATGTCCGTTCTTGCTTAGCCCCTTGCCCGGTTAAATAACCGACTACTTGATTCTATCTTGATAGAAGGGTCAAAGGGCGAAGCCTTTATTAATGAAGGTCAAAGAAATAATTGAACTGAAAGAAATAACGGAGTAAAATGCAACATGCAAGCAAGCAGATGTTTACTAGAAATAAAAGAAACACACCAAATGTGACAAGCAGATGCTAATTGAAATATTTTTTGTTTGGCTTTGCAATAATATTTGTAATATCTGATTTTGAATATCTATTTTTTTATATATATTTTTGAAATATATATATTTTTTTGGATTTTTGAAATATCTATTTTTTTGGATATCTATTTTTTTTTGGATTTTGAAGTATCTACTTTTTTTGTCGGATTTTGAAATAATGTGCAAACTAAAAGACCAGTATGGTACTTAGATCAAAAGAGTATATTCATTTATTAACTTAATTCTCAAATTGTTCTTCAATAATCTAACTTACACTCATCGTGCTTAAGCTTGTATTTTCGTTCGTGATCCCATTCGATGGTCTGACCCTTTAATCAATCTAGGTCGTTCCTCAAGCTTGGAGTACGCCTCTCCAGAAAGAAAGGAAGAATTTGTTTAGAAAGCCCACGAGAGGGTTCTGGAGACCAAGAAAGATGTTCCTCCTCTACCCTAATATCTGTTGGGGTTCGGTCATCTCCATTACGAGGTATTTAACGACCTTGCGCTCCATTTTCATTTGATTTCATGGACTTGGTGTAACATTTGTAATGTAACGGCCTTTTGATTTGATGCTTGGCTTTTTGCCTTTTGCTTTTGCTTTTGCTTTTGCTTTTGCTTTTTCACAGGACGGATCTCTCCCTTTTTTTTATGACGGCCTCCTACTAAGATGGCGGGTACTTTTGGGAGTCTATTCTAAGCCTCGTTCCGACATCGTGGGCCGAGTGTAAAGATAGATTTTTTTAAAAAAAACAATGAATTATACTTTATACCATTAGTCAAGCTTTCGGTATTCCTTCGGACTTTACATCTCTTGTTACTCACGAACCAAACGTGTCAGTATGTGTAGTAATGCGTTTGAATTAAATTATCCAGACTGATAAGGGAATTTTAAGTTTCAAAATTTTCTGATTCCACTGGTCTTTGCACTATGCTGATCGACTCTTTAACCTAAGGGTAATATTTCTTAAGATACAGACCATTCCAGGGGTGAGTTAACTCCTGCCCTTCTGCATTAACTAAGCGATATGCGTTACCAGGAAAAGCATGTGATATGACATATGGTCCTTCCCAATTGGGTTGGAGCTTAGAACGCGGACCACCAGGTTTTATAAAGATTTTTTTAACGACCATTTCACCAACTTTAAACTTTCGTTCAATGACTTTCTTTTGATAAAAACATACTAACCTATTTTGATAAACTCGCGCATGATTAGCTGCTGACCATCTTTCTCGTCCAAGAGTTCCAATTGAGCAAGGAGTGCTAAGCGATGCTCATCAATAGAGAATTCCTTGTTTAATTGTACTCTTAATGACAGTATTGTAAGGAATCGCCATGAACGCAGCGGAAATAAAAATGATTCCATTGTATCGGTTGCTGCGGTTGTAAAACGGACATTAAAACTAATGCGGGAAGAACAGTTCTTCACCTTTGCGGGGTTTCGAATCTCCCGTGGATGATGCCGACTCGGTAATCGCGCACGCGCACGATCTCTAGAGGTATCCACACGATTTCCCGCAGCAGACGCGATTTCGTCCTCGACTTGAGTGCTCCGACCAGATCTCAGATCCACCATGCGCGGAGAGAGACAGATCCACTCCGAGAAGGAGAGAGAGAGAATCTGGGGAGTAAAATTCGTCCAACTAACTTTTTACCACTCCCCCTTGGCCCTCCTTATATAGAAATAAGGATAAGCACAAGAGTTAATCCTCATGATTATCCAAGAGTTTGGCCTTGGATAATTCTCCATTAAATCTTCATATTTATCCTGCAGCTTTTCACAAAAACCCAGATAAGCATGAAATTTAACATCTCTCACCGTCTGACAAGAACTCTTATGTGTGTGACCCTCCAGGCCCATATATCAGTCCGGTTGCAGGCCCATTAAACTTAGAACTGTTTCTTGAGTTTAATATTTATTAATTAACATTTAAACATCACATGTTAAATGATTAATTTAATAAACAAGTGAATTATCATCTGATGATCAAATCACTTGGCCTTCTGATCATGAACAGCACCAAACACTACCTCATGATCCCAGAAGATATAAGGGATATTGTTCCCTTCAATTGAACCTTTCCGTCTGCCGATACCGCACAGATATAATCCTTCACTCATGCAATGTCCCGATAACGCAAGGGTATGGTTTTATAGTCAAACCCTCTATCGCATTATCCAGATGGATTCCAGTACACAGTTAATATCCAGAAAGACATCTCTTTCATTTGACCCTGGCCAGGGATTTCTGTGTACACATCCATAGGACATTCTCTCTCCAGTCTTATACCAAGAGTGAGTGATCCCTTGTTGTTCACTCAATTACCTTCGCAAGCTTTCCACTGTATCTGAAAGACCGATTATGGTGGACTTAATGGTTAAAGCCCACGAGTCAGAGAATCAAGATACAATGGTCCACAAACAAGGTATCATTGGTGACTCAGGTCAAAGGACCAACTGTGCTACTGCAACGATAGAATTCCCTGGTTGACTAATAGGTATAATTACCATCCAGGAATTCTTATTTGGGTATGTTCAGTGAACTCATTCTCTAATGAGCACCCACTTGTTTGTCTTAGTGTCACCACACGAGTGAATGTGAGATCATTCACCCTCATCATATGAGCAGACATAACTTGTGTCGATCTTATCGGATATTTAATGTCCAACTCAAATATCCTATGATCGAGAACTATTTAAGACAATTGCCTTAGGATATTGATCTCACTATCATGATCTCATCATGATTCAATATCCCATACATTTGTCTATGGACCTTCATTACGATAGTCGTTTGCGAGAACTATTAAATGAAGAAATAATTGCCTTTATTAATAATATGAACTAGAATGTACAATGATTGGCTTTGAGGCCACCCAATTCTAACATTCTCCCACTTGGACTATAGCCAATCACCCATGTGTCTAAGTCCCATAGACTTAAGGTGACGTTCTAAATTGTTTTGAGACAATGGCTTAGTCAAGGGATCTGCTACATTATCTTCAGATGAGACTTTCTCAACTATTATATCTCCTCGGGCGATGATCTCACGAATCAGATGAAATCGTCTCAGAATGTGCTTTGACTTCTGATGTGATCTGAGCTCCTTTGCTTGAGCTATTGCCCCATTGTTGTCACACAATAATGGAACGGGATCTGAAATGCTTGGAACTACTCCAAGCGCCGAGATGAACTTCTTCATCCAAACCGCCTCCTTGGCCGCTTCAGCTGCAGCAATGTATTCTGCTTCGGTCGTCGAATCTGCAGTAGTTTCCTGTTTGGAACTCTTCCAACTTACTGCACCTCCATTTAACATGAACACAAATCCAGACATGGATTTACTGTCATCCATATCCGACTGGAAACTCGAGTCAGTAAATCCTCGAAGTTCCAAGTCGTTTCCTCCATAAACGAGAAATAGATCCTTAGTCCTTCTCAAGTATCTAAGGATACATTTCTCCGCTTTCCAGTGTTCCTCACCTGGATCAGCCTGATATCTACTAGTGACACTTAATGGATGTGCCACATCAAGCCTAGTACATAGCATTGCATACATGATAGATCCTATTGCCGAGGCATAAGGAACTCTATCCATGTATGCCCTCTCTTCAGGTGTCTTGGGAGACATTTCTTTAGATAGATAAATTCCATGCCTCATTGGAACGAGGCCTCCCTTGGAATTTTCCATGCCAAACCTTTTGACTATGGTATCTATGTACATAGATTGGGATAAGCCAAGCATCCTTTTGGACCTATCTCTATAGATCCTTATTCCCATAATATAGGATGCTTCTCCCAAATCTTTCATGGAGAAGTTTTTGGATAACCAAGCCTTTACTGATGACAACATTCCTACATCATTCCCAATGAGTAGAATGTCATCAACATAAAGTATCAGAAAGGTAACTGCGCTCCCACTAACCTTTTTGTATACACAAGGTTCATCTTCATTCTTAATGAAGTCATAAGATTTGATTGCTTCATCAAATCTTAAGTTCCAAGTTCGGGATGCTTGTTTTAATCCATAGATGGATCTTTGCAACTTGCATACCTTGCTTGAATGCTCTTTGGAAGTGAATCATTCAGGTTGTATCATATACACCTCTTCTTGAAGGTTCCCGTTAAGGAATGCTGTTTTCACATCCATTTGTCATATTTCATAATCATAGAATGCGGCGATAGCAAGAAGTATTCTGATTGACTTAATCATGGCAACTGGAGAAAAGGTTTCGTCATAGTCAACACCTTGCCTTTGACGATATCCTTTTGCTACAAGCCTTGCCTTATATGTGTCAATTTGTCCATCTGCCCCGATCTTTCTTTTAAATATCCATTTACTGCCAATAGGTACCATACCTTCTGGCAGATCAACCAAGTTCCAAACTTGGTTGGCATACATGGACTGAATTTCAGAATCCATTGCCTCTTGCCATTTTTCTGATTCATGACTTTTTATGGCTTCTAGGTAGGTTTGAGGATCATCATCCTCATTTAAGTGCACTTTTGGTTTGCCTTCATCGATATGTCCAACATATCTTTCAGGCTGCTTAGGCACTCTACCTGATCTGCGAACCTTTTGTGTATCATCTTGAACAAGTTTTTGAGTCAATGGTTCAGAAGATGAACCAGTGTTGATTTGTGAGTCTAGAATTTCTTCCAGTTCTATCTTGCTCCCACTGTCCTCTTTTGAGAGATATTCTTTCTCTAAGAAGACAGCTCTTTTTGCGACAAACACCCTTTGATCGCTGGGCTGATAGAAGTAATATCCAAAACTCTCTTTTGGATATCCCACAAATCTACATTTCTCTGTCCTGGAATCCAATTTGTCTGGATCATGTCTTTTGACATGTGCAGGACAACCCCAGACTCTAACACGCTTAAAGTCTGGTTTCTTTCCTTTCCATATCTCATATGGAGTGGAAGGTACTGACTTACTCGGAACTTTGTTCAACAGATATGCAGCAGTCAATAGTGCATATCCCCATAAAGAGGTTGGAAGGTTAGCATTACTCATCATTGATCGTACCATATCTAATAGAGTACGATTTCTCCTTTCCGATACACCATTTAACTGAGGTGTATAGGGAGGAGTCCACTGAGACAAAATACCATTATCCTTAAGATATTCTGTGAATTATGTACTTAAGTATTCTCCCCCTCGATCTGATCGAAGAGTTTTAATACTCTTTCCAGTCTAGTTCTCAACTTCGTTTTTAAACTCTTTAAATTTCTCAAAGACTTCTGACTTATATTTCATTAAATATATGTAGCCATATCTTGAGAAATCATCTGTAAATGAAACAAAGTATGAGTAACCACCCATAGCATGAGTGGACATTGGACCACATACATCACTATGTATTAGTTCCAATAAGTCCTTAGCTCTTTCTCCATGTCCTGAGAATGGAGCTTTGGTCATCTTTCCCATGAGACAAGCTTCACAGGTTGCAAATGATTCATAATCAAATGGATCAAGATATCCATTCTTTTGCAACCTTATGATCCTGTTCTCATTTATATGACCTAGCCTACAATGCCATAGGTACGATTTATTCACATCCTTATCTAAGCGTTCAAGAGAATTATTTACCAGACAAACATCACATGAAATATCAAGTAAATATAATCCATTCAATAAATATCCGGAAGCAAACAGTTTGTCTCCTTGATAAATTGAACAACCTTTATTCTTTAGCTTCATAGAATATCCTTGTCTATCTAAACATGAAATAGATATGATATTCCTAATAATGGTTGGAACATAATAACAATCTATCAGTTCCAAAGAGTCTCCTGACGGCATCTGAAGTCTTGCTGTCCCCACAGCTAACGCAGCAACTTTTGCTCCATTCCCGAGCCTCAGATCCACGTCTCCGCGGTTCAATCTTCTCTTACTTGTTAACACCTGCAAGTTATTGCAGATATGAGAAACACATCCAGTATCTAATACCCAGGATATTGATTCTCTATAAGACAAGTTAAGATCGATCATGAGAATACCTGAAGCTTCACCAAGCTTCTCCTTTGCTTTTTCTGCAAGATAAATCTTGCAGTTTCTCTTCCAATGACCTTCTTTATGGCAGTGGAAACACTGACCTTTATCATTGACTTTAGTTTTGTCCTTTTGTGCCGCCGGTTAGCTTTTCACTAGCTTCTTAGGCTTACCTTTCTTAAAGGTCTGTCCAGTTTTTCTTTTCTTGTTGGTCTTACCAACAAGCATTACATTTGGCTTATCTTTCTGGATAGTACCTTCTGCTGTCTTCAACATGTTGAGCAGCTCAGCCAGTGAGACTTCAATCTTGTTCATATTGAAGTTGATAATGAATTGTGAAAATGAATCTGGAAGGGACTGTAGGATTAAGTCGATGCTTAGGTCATTGTTCATAACAAAGCCCAGCACAGCAAGCCTCTCAATCCACTCTATCATCTTGAGCACATGAGTTTGCACAGATGTGCCCTCGCTCATTCTGGTCCTGAACAATTTCTTAGATATCTCATATCTCTCTGTTCTGGATTGTTCACCAAACAACTCTTGTAGGTGATTCAGAATGGTCTTAGGTTCCATGTTATCATGCTGTCGCTGCAGTTCATTGTTCATTGAACCGGGCATATAACATTGGACCTTGACAGAGTCCTCCTTCCAACTTTCATACATCATTAATTCATCTTCGTTAGCATTATCACCGGGTTGCAATGGATCTGGTTGATCCAGGATATAGGCTAGTTTTTCGCACCTGAGGACAATCTTCAGGTTGCGTAACCAGTCAATGTAATTTGGTCCCGTGAGCTTGTTTGCATCGAGTATGCAACGGAGGGGGTTAGGTGACAACATAGCAACCTACATGGAAATATATAAAATGAGCAGATAGTTCTTAAAATCAGATTTAGGACTTTTAATCTAGATTTATGCTCCCACTATTTTTTGGCGATCTGTATGACCCTCTAAGATATAGAACGGGAGATTCCGGTGATCTCCTAGTGGGGATCAGAATCCTTCGGGCAACATGCATGTGACCTTGTGGTAGCACAACAAATCACATCAAGTCCCTTAGGCAGTCAACTCTTGACAGTTGCAACGATTGCAATATCCGATCGATTTAACCCCTGAATCAGAATGACCTTGTGGTAGCACAACAAATCAATTTGATTCAGTTAAGTTTATCCATCATTACTTAGATGACATGAATTCATAGTGCAATCATTGTGGTAGCACAACAAAACTACACTATTTGTCCATTCATCTTAATGACATTATATGTCGTAGACCTAGTTTAATTTCTAAATCAAACAGACCTTGTGGTAGCACAACAAATCCGTTTGAGATAAGAATTATCCTAAGATCTATAATGATGGTGGGTTACGTGGATTATTCTTAATATCTCACGTTTACAACTTAAGTTTTAAAAGAGGGTTTTTGAATTTGATTTGTAAAAATCGTGCTATCAATAGTATTTCGATTTGAAGTATCAATATACTTAATAGAAATATATATATGATAGCATAGTCCACAAATATCACATATGTGCAGAAAAATTAAATGGGGATGATCATGGACTGCTTAAACTACTATGGAATCATCGGAGCCAAACAATGATCCATAATAGGATCCTAATGTGAAAACAGCAACACTGGTTCCATTTGATGCGAGTCCTCCCACCAGAGGTGTCTTCAGAAGATCCCGTCCTCTAAACTTAATCTGATACATTTAAATACAAAATTCAGGACTCGCAGGTCCACAAATGTACATTTAAACAATTAGAAACCTTGATCTTATCAAGGGGAGTACAATCTTATAGGAAGGTAGAAAGTACACTTGAATTAAAACACATCACATGCATCACAATCATCACATAATTGCTGTTTGGTATTAAATTTTATAAATATAAAATTATAATACCAATTAGTTTTCGAAATAACATTTATTTCAGCATAATCAATAATATTCAAAACATTATTGACAAATAAACTAACTAAACTATTCAGTTAATCTAAATAATGATTCAAACAATTTTAACGGCAAAGTGTAATCAAGTTATGCATGAAATTAGTTTAAAACAATTTTAAACTAATTAAATTAACAGGGAAATTAATTATCTAAAACAATTTTAAATAATTAACTAACACCCATTAATTATAAAGCCCTTTAATAGACTAACAGTCATTAAACACTTTAATAAGCTGTTAATAATCATAAAAATTAATTAATAACATTTATTAATTATTCTTATAATTTTTCTGTTTTAAAACAATTTTAAAACAGGCTAAAACGGGCTAAAATTGGGTTTAAAGGGGTTTAATCTGGCATTAAAATCAAATTTTTAATTAACCAAAATTGGGCCCAGCCCATTAGGACCCAAGCGGTCCGGGCCCAGGACCCTGGCTCGGCCAGGGTCGCACCCTGGCTCGGCCAGGGCGCCGCTCGGCCCCGCCCGGTCCGACCGGGTCGGGACCGGGCGGTTCAGCCCCTTGACGCACAGTTCGACCGGCCCCTTATGTTTTAACATGCAACCCTAATTTTGTGCAGGCCGGCGGCGATGGAAGCTTCGTGGGTGGCGCCGGTGGCCACCCCCGGCGGCGGCGGCCCCGGCCGGCGGTGCCCCCGGCGCCGGCGACGTGCCCGGCACCGACAGGGCCGCCGGCGGCTTCCGGTGAGGTGAGAAATTAAGCCCAAAACCCCTCCAAAATCTGATTTTGCAGGGTTTTAAATCCGTCTTTGGGCTCGATTTCGAGGACCTCCAAGGGCACTACGGTGCCGATATTCATGCCCAATGTGAAGTGGTGACTATCACCAATAGATCCAGACATCCGGGCCACCATCCCAACACTTGGAATGCACGTACGAAGCCGCCGAAGTACCCCAGTTCATCATCACATGAAGAACTCCGAAAAACCCAAATAAAAATCCGAAAAATATAGAAAAATAATCAAATTGATCGTGATCATCATATGAACACTAATCTGTCATTTTTAATCGGATTAAACACAAGAACATGTACAATACGGGTTCTTCACGCATAACAAGAAAACACACAAAACGGTGTCGTTTTACTACCGAACCAGCAAACCTGGCTCTGATACCACTGTAAGGAATCGCCATGAACGCAGCGGAAATAAAAATGATTCCATTGTATCGGTTGCTGCGGTTGTAAAACAGACATTAAAACTAATGCGGGAAGAACAGTTCTTCACCTTTGCGGGGTTTCGAATCTCCCGTGGATGATGCCGACTCGGTAATCGCGCACGCGCACGATCTCTAGAGGTATCCACACGATTTCCCGCAGCAGACGCGATTTCGTCCTCGACTTGAGTGCTCCGACCAGATCTCAGATCCACCATGCGCGGAGAGAGACAGATCCACTCCGAGAAGGAGAGAGAGAGAGGAGAGAGAGAATCTGGGGAGTAAAATTCGTCCAACTAACTTTTTACCACTCCCCCTTGGCCCTCCTTATATAGAAATAAGGATAAGCACAAGAGTTAATCCTCGTGATTATCCAAGAGTTTGGCCTTGGATAATTCTCCATTAAATCTTCATGTTTATCCTGCAGCTTTTCACAAAAACCCAGATAAGCATGAAATTTAACATCTCTCACCGTCTGACGAGAACTCTTATGTGTGTGACCCTCCAGGCCCATATATCAGTCCGGTTGCAGGCCCATTAAACTTAGAACTGTTTCTTGAGTTTAATATTTATTAATTAACATTTAAACATCACATGTTAAATGATTAATTTAATAAACAAGTGAATTATCATCTGATGATCAAATCACTTGGCCTTCTGATCATGAACAGCACCAAACACTACCTCATGATCCCAGAAGATAAAAGGGATACTGTTCCCTTCAATTGAACCTTTCCGTCTGCCGATACCGCACAGATATAATCCTTCACTCATGCAATGTCCCGATAACGCAAGGGTATGGTTTTATAGTCAAACCCTCTATCGCATTATCCAGATGGATTCCAGTACACAGTTAATATCTAGAAAGACATCTCTTTCATTTGACTCTGGCCAGGGATTTCAGTGTACACATCCATAGGACATTCTCTCTCCAGTCTTATACCAAGAGTGAGTGATCCCTTGTTGTTCACTCAATTACCTTCGCAAGCTTTCCACTGTATCTGAAAGACCGATTATGGTGGACTTAATGGTCAAAGCCCACGAGTCAGAGAATCAAGATACAATGGTCCACAAACAAAGTATCATTGGTGACTCAGGTCAAAGGACCAACTGTGCTACTGCAACGATAGAATTCCCTGGTTGACTAATAGGTATAATTACCATCCAAGAATTCTTATTTGGGTCTGTTCAGTGAACTCATTCTCTAATGAGCACCCACTTGTTTGTCTTAGTGTCACCACACGAGTGAATGTGAGATCATTCACCCTCATCATATGAGCAGACATAACTTGTGTCGATCTTATCGGATATTTAATGTCCAACTCAAATATCCTATGATCGAGAACTATTTAAGACAATTGCCTTAGGATATTGATCACACTATCATGATCTCATCATGATTCAATATCCCATACATTTGTCTATGGACCTTCATTACGATAGTCGTTTGCGAGAACTATTAAATGAAGAAATAATTGCCTTTATTAATAATATGAACTAGAATGTACAATGATTGGCTTTGAGGCCACCCAATTCTAACATTGAGGATCTCGTATGGAACTACCGCCTCCATTCCAAATGTTAAGGAATACGGAGTCTGCCCAGTGGGCGTGCGGATTGAAGTTCGGTATACCCATAGAGCCTCAATCAGTTTCTCTGGCCTGTTTGTGCATTTATTAGATTTGCACGTCTTTTTGATGATTTTTATCAAAGTCTTATTAGTTGCCTTTGCTTGGCCATTGCTTTGCGGATAATAAGGAGACGAATGATGCAATGCAATTTTATACCTGTTGTAGAGGCCCTTCAGCTCCTGTGATACGAACTGCGGTCCATTGTCGGTGACGATGGTGCTTGAAATTCCGAATCTTGTGATGATATTCTTCATAATGAATTTGCAGACGGTTGATGCTTTGACTTCTGTGTAAGCTTTGGCTTCTACCCATTTGGTGAAGTATTCCGTTGTCGTGAGAATGAAGAACTTCTGCTTAATGCCGGAATCAGGATTACCAAGGGGTCCAATGACGTCGAAAGCCCACATGGAAAAAGGCCATAGGGAGGAAACATGATGGAGTGAAGATGCAGGAGAGTGGATCTTGTCGGTGTGAAGTTGACACTTGGCATACCTACGAACATACCCTACACAATCTTCTTCTATGGTTGGCCAATAGAATCCTTGTCTATGGATTTTCTTTGATAGCATTTGTCCATTAACATGGCCACACAAACTCCAGTATGAGCTCCTTCCATAATCTTCCAAAGTTCATCCTCGTCTAAGCATCTTAAAAGAACTCCATAAAAACCTCTTTTATAAAGTGCTCCTCCAACTAGAGTGTACCTCTGAGCAACTCTCCTGATAGCCCTTTTTTCCTCAACTGTGGCTTCTTCAGGATATGATTGATCTTTACAGTATCTGGCAATTTCATAGTACCATAGTTTCTGTTCATCATCCATCTCTTCTAGCAACTCCATCAACATAATCTCTCGTTTCTCCACAATGTCTCCATCTCTGGCCTTCTTCAGCAACTTCTCCTTAGTTCTAAGGAATGAAGGGTCTTTCACGGCGGGTGAAAAACGCCTATGAACAATGATCGGTTCGAATTGTCTGCTGATTGGAAAATTGAGGGAAGATGCGAGAGAAGCTAGAGCGTCAGCTAAGATGTTCTGATTTCGAGGAACATGGATAAAGATCAACTTAGTGAAAAGCTTAGCATAAGCTGAAGCAAGTTATTGATAAGGCTTAAGCTTAGGATCAAAAGTTCGTTATTTAGTGAGCACTTGGCAAAGGATTAATTGGCTATCACCCACAATTCTGAGTTTGGTGGCACCATGGAGATGAGCAGCCTCGAGGCCAGCAATGAGTGCCTTGTATTCAGCTATATTGTTAGTGACTAGAAAGTCAAGCTGAAAGGCTTGTGGAATGGTGACATTTTCAGGTGACAGCAGAACAATGTTGATACCCTTACCGTAGGAATTTAAAGCTCCGTCAAAATACAGAGTCTACATATCATCTTTGATTCGGTCTATGGACATCAGTTCCACATCTGGAAACTCCAATCAAACTGGATCAAAATGAGGAAGGGGATGATGAGCAAGATGTTCTGCTATGGCATAACCTTTGATTGCTTTTTGTTGAATGCAGATAATATCAAATTGAGATAGAAAGCTTTGACATCGCGCTAACCTATCAGTGATGACGGATTTCTTAAGGAAAAACTTAAGAGGATTCATCCTAGCGATGAGATGGACTTCGTTAGCCAGAAAGTAATGCTTTAGCTTATGAACCACCCAGACCAATGTTGCACATGTTTTCTCCATCGCAGTGTATCTTTGTTCTACGGGGTTGAGAAGTTTAGAGAGATAGTAGACTGCTCTCTCTTTTCCTTCTTCATCTTCTTGTGCTTAGACAGCCCCCACCGCATCATCCAGGATACAAATATATAGAATCAAAGGTCTGTCCGGAGATGGTGGTCTCAAGACAGGAGGACTTGCCAAATATGTCTTCAATCCATCAAAACCCTCCTGACACTTATCGTTCCAATCAAATTTGACTCTTGGCTTGGTAAGTTCATAAAATGGCTTACATCTTTGTGAATGTTGGGAGACAAATTGACGAATAAACTGCAACCTCCCGATTTAATCCTCTCAACTCTTTCAAGTTCTTGGGATGTGGCATCTCTCTAATAGCTTTAGCCTTATTGGGATCAATCTCAATACCCCATTTACTTACAATAAATCTCAATAATTTTTCCGATGATACCCCGAATACGCATTTCTTGAGATTCATCTTCAACTAATATTCTCTTGATCTTTCCAAAACTCTTGCCAAAACCTTGGCATGTTCAGCCTTAGTCTTGGATTTTACCAACAAATCATCCACATATACTTATAGATCAATGTGCATCATGTCATAGAATATTGCCATCATAGCCCCTTGATAAGTGGCTCCAGCATTCTTCAGTCCAAAAGGCATGATGACATAACAATACGTTCCCCAAGGTGTGGTGAATGACGTTTTCTCTTGATCATCTTCTACCAACTTAATTTGATTATATCCTGAGAACCCATCTATAAATGACAATGTTTCGTAGCCAGTTGTATTATCAATGAGTACATCAATGTGAGGCAACGGGAAATTATCCTTAGGATATGTCCAGTTCAAATCTCGGAAGTCAATACAGATTCTTACTTTTCCATCTTTCTTCATAACTGGGACTATATTGGCCACCCATTGAGGATAGAGAACAACTCTAATAAACTTGGCTTTATGCAGCTTATTGACCTCTTCCTTCATCTTCAAAGCCATTTGGGGGTGGAATCGCCTTAATTTTTGTTTAACCAGACTAGCTCCATCTTTTAATGTCAATCAATGTGCCACTAGTGATGAGTCTAACCCTGGCAGATCCTCATAGCTCCAGGCGAAAGTGTCCTTATAGTCTTTGAGAACTTGGACCACTGCCTCCTCATCTATTTCAGAAAGATTTTTACTAACGAGGATAACCTTAGGTTCGTCTATGGTTCCTAGATTAATCTCTTTGGTAGGCTCCTCTACGGCAGCTGAGGGTTCATCAAATCTTTTCACTCCACTGGCATATGCCTTAGCCACGTCCTCGTCATCTTCCTCATCTTCAGTAATGGGGTCTTTCTCGTGTATCAATTCATACACCTCATATCCATCATTGACCGACTCATCAACTTCACAATCTTCTGGCATCTGAATAGGTTCTCTAACAGCTGATGGATCTGAGAACAAGAAAGGCATTTGAAAGCTAGATCCTGGAGGTATCTATTTGGAATTCGACTACCTTTAGATTTCCTAAACTTCCTAACCTGATTAATCTGCCTAGAACTAGACTCCCTAACTTCACTAAACTCCCTATCCTGACCTAATGAGGACGAAGAAGGATAAAAATCATGGAATACAAAATATGATACAGGGGAGTCCTCTCGAGGGGAGGGGCATAGCAAGTCTAGGAGAGAATCTTGCCCAAATGACCCACGTGATGGGGTATAATCGGACAAGTAGGAAGTTTCCTCAACGAGGATTTGGGAGAAAGAAGTTGCCAAATTGGCATTTTTTTTTTGGAATTATTTGAATTTATCATAGAACATGAAGGGATATGAATGGGAGAAGAATGAGATGGAGGAAGCGGCACTATGGCCAAGGGGTTGGGAGGATCATACAATAGTATGTCCCAGATTAAATCATAGATCCTCTCTAGATCGAGAGGAGGTTGAGGAATAAGGTCCCGTGGGGACAGAGTAACCATAATGGGCAGAGCCCATGGGATGTCTTCAGTAATGACCCGCGACCAAGTTGGGGTCAGGAGTAGGGTGCGGAATAGAGTGTGGAGGATGAAGATGCGAGAGGGATAGGTTCCTCTCCAGAGAAAATCAGTAGTGTAACCAGCTTCATAGGGGTCATCTGGCTCCCCTTCATCTGTTTCCTCGGACAGCAGAATTCTCTTATCAAAAATGGCGCCAGGCCCTTCAATCAGCTTGCCTATCAGCAGTGGCCATTTCGACTATGAGGGATCAAGGAATAATCTATTCATTGCAATGTACAGATCCCTCAGGTCGAACCACCGGTACCATTTACATTCTGGATCTTGGAATTTCCTCCTTTTCATCGGCCACAGAGCCTCCAAGGACTGGTACGTCAGCAATTCTGAGCAGTGTCTGGCCAAGTCCTTCCATATATGTCATGCAGGTCGAATTGGAAAGTGATTAGCACTGTGTTATCATTATCATGACTTATTACAGGCCCCTTTACAAAATGTGTATGTAGGGTCCACGTCAAGGGATCCCGGCCTTCTTTACATGGGGTGGACATTGTTTCCCAAACCTTCTGTTCGTCTTCATCTTCTTGTTCTTGGATGATGTCATGCCTAACTCTTCTTGGCCTATAACCCAAGCCATTACCGGGTGTCCTTCGGCTATCTTTAACGGGTGTAGTTATGCCCTGCAATTGCGTGCCCAAGCCCTTTCCAGGCTGATAGCCACCTTTCATCATAATTTTCCAGCCAGGGGTACTCATGCACTTCCCCCGCTTCATGGCATCAATTGGATAAGGAACAAGCGTGGTGGCTTTCAAAGGATCAGGCACGGGACGATAAACCAGTAATACCGACAACAGAGGTGGTTGGCCAGGTGAAGGGGTTGGCTTGATATTTAAAGAATGAGTAGTAGTAGCAAGAATTGGCATTGCTCGTGACTTTAATAATGCGTCCCTTATACGAAAATTTGAGACATTGGTGATTTGTAGAGGGAATTGCCTCAAGGGACTTAATGTAAGGGCGGCCAAGGATGCCCTTCAAAGAGGGGTCGATTTCCAAGATATGGAACACGACCTCGGTATGACAAATATGGCCTAACTCTACCTTCAAATAAATCATTCCCAGAGGGGAACGGGTAAAATTGTCATAGGCTGTAACAGAAATTGGAGAAGGCAACCATTTCTCCCTGGGTATACCACACAGTTCAAGGGTCTTTGGTGATAGAACATTGATTGAAGCCCCTGTGTCAACCAGGTATGCATCTATGGCCTTCCTGCAGATGTTGACCGTAATGCTCAGAGCCATGCTTCTGGCCACTAGTGACGCTAGTTCCGAAGTATGGAATGAAATAGAGGGCTGATCTCCCTGAGGAACTAACAGTATAGTGATATTCTCCACCGGTACGTCTTCGTTGACCATTACCTTCTACAGGTACTCTATCAGAGCTTCCTGATGGGTCTTGGATCTCTTGATCAACTCGAGCACGGAGATTCGTGTCGGTGTCCTGTCTAATTGTTTCAACAGGTCATACTAAGTGCCTAGTACACTCTCATCATTATGTACTTCCTCTGGTGGCTATGAAGGGCCATCTCTGACCGTGGACTAAGGAAAGACCTTGTTGAAGATCCTCCTGCTCCAGAGCGTATGTTGCTCGTCAGTGGTAGGTCCAGGTGATAGTTTGAGCACCGCCGGTTTGGTGGATGGCTTGGACAAGGTGATGGGTTGATAAACGGGTGATGGCGTAGGGTTATTTGGTGGAGGCATGGTGCGGATGAGGGGTTTGGAGGGTTGGATGGTGGAGGGGTAAGTGGTTGGTGCGGGTGAAGTGGGGAATGGTATACGGAGCAGTGGTTTGGAGGGTTGTATGATACTGGGGTAAGCGGTTGTGGTAGGTGATGTGGGGAATGGTATGCGGAGTAATGGTTTACATGGCATGAGGGGTGTATAGTTGGCTTGTGGAGGGTAGCTTGATGGAGGCGTGGTGATGGAGGGGGTAATGGGTTTAATGGTGACGGGTTGCGGTTTGGGTATGCGGAGAATGCGGCGTGGTGGTTGTTCGGCGGTGCTTGGGATGTGGCCTATTGAATAAATAGAGGAAGAGTCCTCTAGCTTCCACTACTGCCCTCGGTTAGCCTCAAACTGGCTATTCGTCAAGATGTTGGCAATCTGATTCTGGTGTTGATGCTCCGGCAGCGGGTTCTATACTATTCCCATATTCGGAGGTACTGCCGCCTGTGCTGGCGCTCTCTGTTGTTGTTGTTGTTGTTGCTGTTGTGGTTGTTGTTGTTGATGTTGTTGTTGATGCTGCTGAGGTCTTCTTGCCTTCAAGGCGGATATGTATTTCCTCATCTCCTCTCAGTCAATGCTTCCTTGTTTGTTGAGATCATGGATGTAATCTCAGAACTGGAAGCAGACATCTACCGTATGCCCAGGTTGTCTATGAAAGACATAGTACCTGGAGGTATCGGCGTTTTGGGGCCAGACTGTTTTCTCTCTAGGCAAGATTAAGGCATTGGCTGCCATCAGGGCATTAAAGATGTCCAATAGAGATTTTGGGAGTGCTGGATATGCCGCCCTTTTCGGGCTTGGAGGTTTCCTCTGCTGATTGTAATCACCGGGAGGAGGTACATTATGATATGCCGACGGTGCGCGCGGCTGGCATTGTTGCTGTGGAGGCTAGTACTGCTGGTTCGGTGGCTTCTGGTACTGCTGCTGCTGTGGCTGCTGGTACTGCTGGTTTGGTGGTTTGTAACCTTACTGGTTTGGCGGCCTTTGCCCTACATACTGCGCTGGTTGCTGGTTCCTCATGAACTGGGATTGATTGTTGTTCATGATGCTGATTTGCTCGTGGGAGAGCGTGCCCTCAGTTGTCGGACCCATGCTAGAAGAATTTGGCATGGCAGGCTTCCGAGGTGGAGGTCTGCTGGGTCGGTGAGGATCAAAGACGCTGGAGAAGGTAGCATCCTTGAAGGTGTTCTAGCAGTAACGCGCTCTCTCATAGAGTTCCGCCATGCTGGTCAGATTGTTCAATGTAAGGACCAACTTGTATTGAGTGGTGGTGTTGGACATCATCATTTTGACCTGTTCGGATTCGGACATATGATCCTTAATTTTTTCTACCATACTCCTCCATCTATTGGAAAAGGTGATGAAGTCTTCATTGGACTTCATCTTCTCAGCAACTAGATCAGTTATGGACAGAGACGATGCAACTCTATCCTAGTATCGTTGAATGAATTTCCTTGATACGATACCATAATCCTCCACCTCAAATGGTTCTAACGAGAAGAACCACTCGAGGGCTGGTCCCTCTAATTATCTTCTAAACATGAATGCCAACGACCTTTTGTCATTCTACTAGAAGGAAGATTCGTACATGAACTCCTTCAGGTGGGTGAAGGGGTTGCCAGTACCATTCTATTTCCTATATACTGGCATTTCTGAGGGTGGCAAGTGAAACACAGGCATACTTGGAAGATTGATTTTAGGTGCAGCCTTAACTCCCATCATCTTCTGGAAATTGCTGAATCGCTCATCTATGCGTTCCATCTTCGTGAGCAGGGCTTGAGTTGCCTGATCAACTTGGGGAGGAGGTGGTAGTGGTACATGATAAGCCTACTACCTGGAGTAAGCGGGGCAAGGTGGATAATAAGGCTATGGTCCGGCAACGCTTCCGCCATGCCCAAGGGCATTTTGGTAAGTTGGCGTTGGCGGTCTGGCCGGTTGCCTTGAGGAGGACAATTGCGGTCCGGATGGTCAGGAGGTTGAAACATGAAGGCCTTCCATGGCCTGATGATTAAAGGAAGTATGGTGGGGAAGAGGTTGAGTAACAACAGGGGGAACTGTGGAATTTAGTTCAGCAAAATGCAAGGGCATCTTTCCCTTTAGGATGGATTGGATCGCCTCGAGCTGTTGATGATCTAGATGGGAGGCCAGAACCCCCATAGTGGTAACTAGATCCAAGGGTTTGGTGGATGAGGGTTCATTTGGGTCTATGGCTCCCTCAAAGATACGATTGGACATCGCATGCACATGCAAAGGAAGATCAACGCCAGAATTGTATTGATCGTTAATGAAAGGAGGAGTGATATGGGGGTTTCCCTCATGTTCAGATAAGTAGGAATGGGGATGATAGGGGGCATTAGCATCTCCCCCGTTTTCAAGATGATAATCAGATTCATGAGGGGCATTAGCATCTCCCCCGTTTTCAGGATGATAATCAGATTCATGAGAGGCATTAGCATCTCTCTCGTAGTTAACCAGAGCACCTGAAGCCAAGCTCAAATCTCTACATGACCGAAGCAACATAGTATTATATTTTTTGGCAAATAATTCAGACAAGTTGTGCAAGGATTAGACAAATAAGTGGATGCTTAACGTTGATTCAGGATTCCTTGTTGGATTATTTGGATTCTTTTAACCACAAATTCACTCAACAGGTAGGATCCTAGTTTTAATTTGGTTTCCTCTGTTACATTCTAAGGCTCTTTCTTACAACGATATGAAAATCTAACTAGGACTTCAATTGGTACAACCAGCCTGATGAACAAGGAGGAATACCTTAATTTTGGAGACTTACGGAGGTCTTTAACATCAACCACTCTAGTCTGATCGACGGACCGACCCGACGCTATTCACAACAAAACTTTATTTAATTCGCAGTACCTCAGGCAGCAAAGAGCAAGATATCATCTTAAATGGCGTCGTGGGAAGGCGACACGGTTATAAAGCGCGTCGCTGTTCCAAGACGCTTTTTAAGGAATTTTTGGATCAATTCCCTCTCAACTTATCAGGATAAAGCAGTAAATGATCAGCCCATGCAAATTTTAATCTTCAACAGGATGATTTATCATTCAAACAAAACAAAACTCAATCAATCACACATTCTTCCTAACACAATCACAACTTTCAAACAAACAACGGGAGGGCAAAATCTTGCCGTGCACGTGATGCACGGGGGAATAACAATTAAACTAAAAACTCACCGGTCGGCGAGAACGTGCCCGAGGGACACAGGTGGTGCATCGTGGGTGCCCGATTGATAAAAGCAAGAACAATAAACAGTAAAAGTTAGTGAGACCAAGTCCCACCGTGATCGCCAAAAAGCTGTGAGTGCTCAAATTGTGATGTGTGAAATCATGAATTTCATGTTAATTATATGACAATGAAACCTATTAAAAACTAAGTGTGATCGCCAGAAAGCTTTTGACTAAAAAGCTTCAAAAGATAAAAGATGATCGCTTACCTATTTTGAAGTTGGGAGATTGTTGAATTCTTGATTCCTTCTCTTCAGCCGACTGAAGAAAAAGAGCCCTTCTAATACTTCTGTTCTTGCTTTGATTTGATGAATTTGGGGATCTTCCTTTATGCTCCAGGTCTTCTTTGATGATGATCTCCACTTGATCTTCTTGATCTTGATAATTGTACCTTGTAAAGAAAGAGAGAAAGAAAACTAATAAGAACTAATAGAGTATAGAATATATTCTAATCAGAATTTTAATCATGCAACTAAACAAAATCACTTACTTGTTTTGTAGTCTTTTAAAACCCCTTTAGTATGTAGGTTGGAAATTATGAATGTTGTAACTATGTGAATAGCATGAAGTGATGATTATGAAATGAATTTATGATACTAATGATGATGAAAATAAGGGAAAGAAAGAATGAGGTTGAATGGCCCCTGGAAGCCTTGGTCTTGAATGGACTACGAGAATGAAGAAAGGATGAAGAGGATGAAGCTTGCTCTCCTTTGAATGCTCCTGAAATTCTTCACAAAGAGCTTAAATCCTTCTTAGATTCCTTCAGCGTTTGAACCCTTCGATTATTCTGACCTTTTTTCACTCACTCTTTAATGACCAAGGGCTTGGGTTTATATAGAGTTGAGTTAAAGGCTCTCACGCGCATCTGCGGCCACTTATGGATCAACATGAAAGAATTTGAAACCAATCCAACCAAGAAACATATAAACACAGGCTAATTCATCATTATTTGTAATTACCTAAAATGCGTCGTTCATGGGAGACGTCTTTTACCTTAATTAAGATAAAGATAAACTCAGAAAAAATAAAAAGGAATACTTAGGAAACCTAAATGACGTCGTGAAAAAAGAAAAAGGAATACTTAGGAAACCTAAATGACATCGTGCTGTGAAGACATCATTCAGTTAATTAACAAATTAATTAAAAATCAAATTAAAAATCGAACTAGGAATAAAACCCTAAATGGCGTCTTTAGAGGCCGACGTCTTTTAGAATAATTTTCATATTCGATTAAAAATATGAATTAAAATCAATTTCATTAATAAACTTAAATGGCGTTTTCCTAATCCGATGTTATATAGACAATTAATCCAAATAATAAAAATTAATTAATGATTAAATATCTGACTATTTTGGGACATTATTATATAATATGAAATTTACTCAAAATGATGTTAAAATTAGCGTGTCTACATTCACATGTATCTTCTTGTGTACCCCAAGATTTTTATCCTTCTTCGTCTTCCTTAGGTTAGGTTACCGAGTCTATGTCTAGGGAGTCTAGTGAAGATAGGTCTAAGTGTAGGTGCTTAAAATGTTCGTGTGATTAACATGAAAAATCTATGTTGTTTAGTGTAAACTAACCTATTAAAAACAGCAACTAAGTGCAGTGATCGCCAGAAACTTTTGACTTAAAAGTTTCAAAAGAGAGTTTTGATCGCCTACCTGTTTGAACGCGGAAGATGTTGAGTCCTTGATTCCCCTCCTTCAGCCGGCTGAAGAAAGTGAGCCATTTCTTTGTTCTTTTGTTCTTGCTGTTGAGTTTGAGGTTGAAGATCGTCCAGAAGTCCTTCTGGCTTTATGCTTGATTTCCCCTTTTGTTCTTTTATTGTTGTTGAGTGCAGCAGAGACAGAAACAAAAAAATGAAGAAACAATGATGATGAGAATTCAAATAGAAGCAATATCTAAACTGATCATGATTGTAAGCATATAATTGAACAACAAACTTATTTAAATGGCTTTTGAAACCCCTTAAATAAAATAGGTTTTGAAAGATGATGTTGTGGTGTGTGTTGCATGAAGTGATTATGAAGAATGAAAGATTAATGAAGATGTAGAATAAAACTGCAGAAATGAAACACTTATGCCCAATGGGTTGAAGCCTTGAAAGGATGAAGATTCTTGAAAGGGACGCCGACTTCTGGAAATGACAACGCTCCGGCGTTCCGACGTTGTTGCTCCGATCTTCAACTCGCTATAATAATGCTCTCTCTTTTCTCAATAGGGCTCAACTCAACATTTTTTTACTCTTCAAGATGCAAGGTATTTATAGGCTTTTTTTGTGTTTACGATTAACATAGAAAAATCTAGGATTTATCTATTTTAACCGACAGATAAATACTAATTAATTCATCTTTATCTGTAATTATCTAAAACACGTCCACCATTGCTGACGCCTTTCAGATTAATTAAGATAAGGATAAATATCCGGGAAAACTTATCTTTATCTTTATTAGCTAAAACGCGTCTACATGTGTAGACGTCTTTTACACTAATTAAGATAAGGATAAACATCCGGAAGAGAAGTTAAAATAACTTAGGAAACCTAAAATGCGTCGACCCTCAAAGACGCCTTTTAGCTAATTAATCAATTGATTAAAATTCAAATTTAAACGTTAAAACATGAATAAACTCTAAATGGCGTCCACACAGGTTGACGCGTTTTAGAATTCTGAATCGCGTCCACACAGGTTGACACGTTTTATAATTCTGAATCGTGTCCACACAGGTTGATACGTTTTAGAATTTCTGAATCGTGTCCACACAGGTTGACACGTTTTAGAATTTCTGAATATTTTAACTGAAATTTGAGCTAAAATCAATTTAATTGATTAACTTAAACATGTCTGTTAAACCCGACACTTAAAAAAATCAATAAAAATTAATCAATGATTAAATATCAAACCATTATGAGGCATTATTATATGATATGAAATTTACTCAAAATGATGTCAAAATTAGCGTGTCTACACTAAGTAGATTAAAGAGTCTAAGAAATTTAAGGACAGACAAATTCTAAATAGATACTTCTAGGAGCTAGCCTTTAAGTGCCAATCTACCCAAATCTCTCAGTTTTTAGAAATCCTATCCAGTTGCCAGAAGAAGGTGAAGAAGATGAGTACATTGATGATGGGTATGATATGTATGAACTGCTACATGAGAAAGACCCCATGGTTGAAGGAGAAGAAGACGATGAGGATGCTGCTAATGCGTACCCTAGTGGAATGAAGAGATTTGATGAACTATCAGTTCCCGTAGAAGATCCTACCAAAGAGATTAATCTAGGAACTGAAGATGAACCTCGGATTGCCCTCATTAGTTAGAATCTTCTACCATCAGATAAAGAGGTTTTGGTTAAGGTTCTCCGGCTTATAAGGACACTTTCACCTAGAGTTATAAAGACAAGTCGGAGCTAGATTCACCGGCTATCTTCAATAAAAGGTAGGATCTTTAACCTCTCTTCTTAGATTCCTCCCTTCCTATAGTTGTGTTTCAACCTTTTTTGAGTCCATCATTGAAACCGCTTTTTCAAATTCGTTCCAAAAACCCTAGACATGGCCGTATCTACAAGCATCTTTGTTGCTGCCTAGAAGAAGGTTATCTCAACCAGTGTGGCTGCTGAATATTACAAAGATAGTGCGGAGCATCAAAGATTTCTGACCACTCTAGTGGATTTCTGCAGTTGTAAAAGAGTGGATTTCATAGATCCAAGAAAGAAAGGGCTAAAGTCTGTCAAACACATTTTAGCATAACTTAACCTGAGCCAGATATGCCAAGTTGTAGAGCCATTATACCCAGCCTCGTGAAGGATTTTTGTACCACTTTGGAAGAAGAAGAAACTCCATTGAATCTAAAGGCAAGAGTAAAAAGGAAAACTGTGACTATCACTCCTGAGCTCTTGGTCCAACTATTTGGTGGCAAAAATGAGGGGATGACCTTGACAAATTCAGAAGATATGGAGATTAAAGCATCAGCTATTATGGGTCCCAACTATGTGTTGAAGCATGGGATCATAGATATGTCATGTTCTGAGTCCAAGGGGAGCCACATTTGCTATTATTACTCAAAAGGACTCAGACATTCTTTATTAGATTGTGAAGAGGATGAAGATCAATCTTCATCATATGATCATAGCAAACATGATAGTAGCAAGTGAAGCCATAAAGAGTTCACTGAAGACAAAAAGCGTCATGCTACCCTATGGACACTTGTTTACAGTTATCTTCAAATTCTTTGAAGTAGACTTGACTGAAGAGGATGAAATGCTCCACCCAATAATATCCACCAACAACCTTAAGAGGAGCAAATTTAAGTTTTCCCAAGGTTAATATTCCTATAGATGATCCACCACTAAAGGCAGCAACAACGACAACATCGACAGCAACACCAGTACTAGCAACTGTTGTAACGACCCGCCACCCTATAATCGGGGATCCGATTGCTAAATGGGTACCGAATCATTAATTTGAAACCAAACCAGGATCTAATCAAGTCTGAGAGATAAATAATAAACTAAGCTAAACATTCACATCGCATTGAACTGAAATAAAAGTGCAGGAATTAAAAATTATTACAATGCGACTCGATACAGCAAATAATTACATACTCCAACAGAAAGGAAATAATTAAACGTACAGGCCAGAAATAAAATAACAACTACGTCGGGGCATACCCCGGAACAACTGTTGACGGTGCTCAACTCACGGCCGCACTCTCCTCGCTAGGTCTGCTGAGAGTCCTCACCTGAAAACCGCAGGAGGGGTGAGTCTCAAAGTCAAGACTCAGTAGGGATCTCTCGATCCCCACTGCCCACGCACACACCCACAAGTGCAAGGTACAGCTAACGAAAAGGTGATAAGCACAAGAGGTACAATTCCTAATTCTTGACGTGAAATCACATGCAATCGTAAGATAATAAACATGCATAAATTAAACCAGCCGGCTAGGAAACCTACAACTGTCGTCTCGATAGAACTCGCTAACCACACAACAACGGTGGAAAAACCTCGACCCGCTGAGACCAAACAGTAACCCCTCGGATAGCACACTAGCTACTCCGGCCCAACCGGCTCAGGTGGCTACTCCTTCCCTCAGCATGAGTGACTCTCCGAATGTACCACTCCAACACCGGTACTAGCTGACCCCGGGGTTCACCAGGTGACCCTCTCTCACTAGGCGTCACCCCGCCCACGCCCCCACCGGCGCTGTGCTCACGCCCCCACCAGCACAGGGTGATAAAGCGCTACAATGTCACTCCAGGTCCACAGTAACACAAAACCCAACAAGTACGATCCGGTCACATGAAAAGTCCGCGATCGTATAACATACATGTAACATCGTCCGGTCATGAAGAATCTATCTCTACCGGGTATACTAAAAAGATGCACTAACCATTCGTCTAACAGTGTGAACACATTTTACTGGCATGAATTAGTGAGGTTCTGTCTTGAATCGCGTCTCCCAAGGTCGACGCCATTCAAGCTCCATGTACAAGTTCATGTAAAACAGTCTTCAGAATCAGGCCCTAAAAGGCGTCGACACCAGTGGTCGCCTTTTAAAAGGCGTCAACATCCCCAGACGCCATTCAGCACAGAAATCCCGAAATTCCAAAGAAACCACCCAGGGGATTTCTGCCTTAAAAGGCGTCATGGCCTCCCGACGCCATTCAAAAACGCGTCGTTGTCCCATGACGTCTTTTAACCCCATAATCCCGAACTGGCAACTCCTCAGTAAGGCGATTCCTGTCTTAAAAGGCGTCGTGATGATCCGACGCCCTTCAAAAAGGCGTCGTCCATGCACGACGTCTTTTAACCCCAGGAAACAGAATTGCCATGAGCCCGAGGGCTCCCTTTTCAACTCAAACAACCCCAAAATCACCCAAAAACGGAGGAGAAAGAGGGGCAACACAATTAATAGGAAATCACATTCATAGCAAAACCCCCATATCATCAAAAGAACACCTAAACATGCTCGTTCTACCCCCCGAAACCAAAGATCCAAACAAGCTTAAACGGGGGTAAACATGGCTTAAAACACGATGCTTATGGGAACCGTCACCCTACCGGATACTTGAACGCCTCCGAGCTTCAAGCCGTCCACCCGACTCGCCCCACGCCGCCGCCGGTACCGCCGTGGTCGTCCTCGCTCCTCCGTGACGTCGGCCGCCGTCCGGAGAGTAGAACGCCGCAGTGGAAGTGGAGGTGGTAGTGGAAGGAGCTAGGTAGAAGGTGGAGTGGAGGGAGAGATGAAACGGTGGGAGGAAAAGAGGGAGGAGGAGGGATCGCCGCCGAGTTCGTCGGAAGGGGAAAGAGAGGAAGAGAGGAGAAAATGAGGGAAAGAAGGAGGGCTCGCGGGGTTAACCAGAGATTGGCTAAAACGCGTCGACATCTACGGACGCCATTCAGATGATGTGACGGCTACTCTAACAAGACTCTGAAACGCGTCGTTCAAGGCAGACGCCGTTCAGACGACATGTCAGGGCCGTACTCTGACAAACCCAGAGTCGCAGTCTGAAAGGCGTCGACACACGTGGACGCCGTTCAGGTCGACAAGACAGGGCCGTACCCTCGCGGCCCGAAGCCAGCCCACGTGGCATCCACGTGGCAGAACTTGAAATGCGTCTGCGACGGTGGACGCCGTTTAAAACGCGTCTCGATGTCCTGACGCGAATCAACTCAGAACCTCCGCCCTCACTAAGGTTAGAACTACAAGGTCCGACCCCGAAAACCGGATCCGAAGGTCACGATCCTTACAACTGTAGTAGTAGAGGTACCTCCTATAGAAGCACCAGCAACTACATCAGTAGAAGTACCCTCAGTGGAGACACCAGAAGAAACTCCAGCAACAGCAGCAGAAGAACCTTCAACACCACCAGAGGGTCATATGGATATGTGATAGACCTTGGAGGACCAAACTATATAGGACCAGCCTGCATAGGGAGATAGGCCTATTGAGGAAGCCAGAGAACCCTCACCAATCCAAGCACCTGTTGAGGGGGAGCATAATGATGAAGGAGATGTCCAAGTAGATTCAGAAGAAGCAAGAGAAGATGAAGCAGCAGAAATAGTTGATGAGCTGCTCAAAGGGATTGCTTTTGTGCAAGACAGTCCCAAGCTCTTTACCTCTTCTCCTCCCCATGTTCTAGAAAAAGAAACACCCAGGAAAAGGTAGGAGAACAGATCAATAGGGTCTGAAAAGTTGAATGAGGTCCTATCTAGACTTTGCGAACAGCAGGAAAATATTGAACACATAAAATGTAAGTTAGAGAAAATCTCAGAGATCAAGGTTGAGATGATGCAACAGCTCCAAGAGATGATTGAAAGACTACTGGCATAGAGGTTCAAGCTATGTACAGTAGAATAAAAGTGCTTAGTCAGAGGAAGCATCAGTTCAAGCTAGCCAGCCAATCCACTTTCTCCCCCATCCATGAACCTACACATGTACCTCCTGCTAGGAAAGGTTCCTCTCATCCAGCTCTAGAACCATCTCCAACCATCCCAAAGCCTTTACAACCCACTATGAGCACTCTTACCCTACATCTGAGCCCTTACATCATTGCTCACATGTACAT
The DNA here is from genome assembly GCA_030544215.1 of Zantedeschia hybrid cultivar. Taxonomy (NCBI): domain Eukaryota; kingdom Viridiplantae; phylum Streptophyta; class Magnoliopsida; order Alismatales; family Araceae; genus Zantedeschia; species Zantedeschia hybrid cultivar. Next base: position 27,837,475 of record JARZZO010000015.1, read on the forward strand.
ACTGTTGGGATTGTTGTGCCGAGATCCGACCCAAAACGCAGCGAAATAAAATTTCTCGGGATCGGATGCATCCCGTTTCGATCAACAAAAACAATACCAGAGTAAATCGGATTTACCTTGCACGGATTCGAATCCACGTTCGTTTTCCGGTTCCTTCGGAGCGCTGCCGCAAGCCGCGTAGTTGTCCGACCTCTAATGGTATCCACGCGGTTCTCCTCGCGATGGATCGTCCTCGCCTCCTCGCTCGATTTGGCGTTCATGGATCCCGTCTGGTTGCGCGTAATCCGCCGTGACATGCGGATTCGGAAACTCCCGTCGAACGAAAGGCAGAGCAGTCGAAAGCTGAAGCGGAGCCTCCAGATGGCCTCCTCGTGTCGTGCGCCCAGTAGAGAGGAGAGAGAAAGAGCGACGGCTAGGTTAGGGTTGCTGGCCCCCGACCTAGCATCCATTCTTTTTATAATAAGCCTATTTGCGATTTTTCATAAAAATCCAGACTTATCTGAAATCCTATCGGATTATCGATCGACTTGAAAACCTTTTGCATTTGACCTCTAGGCTAAAATACCAGTTCAGTTAATGGCTCATTAAGCCCAGTAACTCTTTACGAACCCACTGAATTAATTAATATCCTTATATTTAATTAATCAGCCGAATTTAATGTCACACAATAAATTCGGACGGACTTCTGATCACGTTGGATGCCAAGCAACATCGCGTGATCCTAGATGGCATTGGAGTTATCGCAACCCACTATTGGAACCTTTCCGTCATTGGTTAGCGTGCAGATATAATCCTTCATCCGTGTAATGTTCCCGAATCGACCTAGGGTATGGTTTACTATTAAACCCTAGCCGGTCGATTCACTTGAATCAGATGCCGCAAATCTATATCGGATAACTCTTTATCTGATACAGAGTCCGCCCTAGCCAGAGACTTAAGCGCATCATTCCCGGAACATTCTCTCTCAAACTACTGAGAGCGGATGATCCCGTATTGAACACATAATTACCTTTTGAGGGTATTTCCCTTAACCCGATCACTTGACTTATTGATAACCCATGGTTAGGGATTCGTTAGTTAAGGTCAAAGTTCAAAAACCTACCAATAAGATATCTTTGGCATCTCAGGTCTAAGGATCATCTACGCAACCATGACAAAATGATCGAGCTGGTTAATAGTGAGGTGGTTTCCATCCAGCGATTCATAGTCGGATCAGTTCAGTGAACTCATTTGCCAATGAGCACCTACAGGTCCAGCATAATGTCTCCACACAAGTGACTTATAAGATCAGTCACCCTCATCATTGTAGACACGCTAATTTTGACAACATTTTGAGTAAATTTCATATCATATAATAATGCCTCAAAATAGTCTAATATTTAATCATTAGTTAATTTTTATTAATCTTTTTGGATTAATTATCTAAATAGTATCGAGTCAGACAGACATAATTTAAGTTAATGAATTAAATTGATTTTAACTCAAATTTTAATCAAATATGAAAAAGTCTAAAAGACGTCGACATGTGTAGACGCTATTTAGAGTTTATTCCTATTTTGATATTTAATTTTGAATTTTAATTAATTGATTAATTAGTTAAAAAACGTCTACATGGCACGACGCCATTTAGGTTTCCTAAGCTATTTCTGTCTCTTTTTCTGGATGTTTATCCTTATCTTAATTAGTCTAAAAGACGTCTCCCATAGGCGACGCGTTTTAGATAATTTTAATGATAATCACACACCTGATTTGAGCACTCACAGCTTTTTGGCGATCATGGTGGGACTTGGTCTCGCCATCTTTTAATCTTTGTGCTTGCTTTCATCAATCGGGCACTCTCTGTCCACCACCTATGTCTCTCGACACGCCCTCACCGATCGGTGAGTTTTTCATTTAATTGTTATTCCTACGTGCACCACGTGCACACCTCTGTGGCAAGATCTTGCCCTCCCCGTTTGATTGATTGGAAAGTTGTAGTTGTGATAAGAAGATTGTGTGATTGATTGATATTTTAGTTGTTCATCTGATGAAATTATCCTGTTAAAATTTGAAAAAAAAAAAAAAAAAATCGCATGAGCCGATCATTTACTGCTTTCATCCTGTTTGTTTGAGGAGGAATCGATTCAGAAATTCCTCCTGAATTGTTCATTCTGTGACTCGAAAAGCATCCAGGAACAGCGACGCGTTTCATACTGCGTCGCCCAACCCAGACGCCTTTCAGGCCAAATTCTCTGTTGTCTGCTGCCTGAGATTCTGCGAGAAAAACAAGGTTCTGTTTGAATAGCTGTAGGCGCCCGGAACGTCCCCCGCCGTTGCGGGCTTCGGGCGAGGGCTTCTCCGTTCGTCTTAGCACTGCGGCGATTTAGGAGGGTTAGAAATTAAGGTGTGATCGCCAGGAGCATTACTTTACGGTCCCTGTGCTCCGCAGGATTGTAGGAGTGATCGCGTTCTGAGGGAGCGGGAGATGGTGGTTTCCCCTTCTCTTCCTCTGGCCGGCCAGAGGAGGAGAGCTCGGCAGTCTGCACGCGGAAATGCGGTAAGGATCCCTGAAAATAAAAGGCAAAACAAGAGAGAAAAAATAACCCGGTTAGAACTGTGATATGTAGAATCTATCCAAGAAAATATAAAAAATTAGCTAGAATTGGAGGGAGACGCACCGGATGGGTGTTTGGGGAGGGAAGGTGACCATATGTTATGGCCACCCACCTCCCGTTTTTTTGTTTAAAACCTCTGGGGGAAGGGTTGCTAGGTTATCCTAACATGCATGCATGCAGATGGGGGTGCTCGTGTGTGGAAAGTGAAGTGATGTGTTGAAAGTGGAAAGAAGAGTGAGAGAGGGAAATGTTACGGAATGGATGAAAAGTATGAATGCAATGAGGTGAAAAGGGGAAAAGTAAAAGAGGGTTAAGAAGACAAGCCCATTTGGAGTGCGAAGGATTCCTCTGGAAGTTCCTCCTGAAGCTCTCTGACTCCTTGTCCGCTCGACTCCTCAAAGCCGACTCACTTGCCAACCTCCTCCGAGCCTTCCCTCCAAAAAGCTCCAACCCCCTTGCTCGAGGGGACATGGGGGGGGGTTTAAATAGGTGAAAGGAAAATAGGAGAAAATAGGGGTCTAAATCCCCGTAAATCATCAAAGAGCCAATGGGAAGTGGTCAAGGGTCGGAGGTGGTGCGCGCGGCAGTCGCCGGAGTGGGGAGTGATCGGAGTAGTGGACGTAAGGGTGGCGAGTAGAGGAGATCGTGTGGAAGACGAGGTCAAGGTGGTAGTTAGGGGAGTGGGCGGCCAACCTACTTGCCTTTCAATCCCGTGGAAGGCCAGGTAGATGGCCTTCCACGGAGAGGTAGAAGGCGGCCCGGTTGGCCTTCGAAGAGTGGTGGAAAGCAAGGGGTGGCCTTCGAAGGGTAGTGGAAGGCGGATTGGTTGGCCTTCGAAGGGTGGTGGAAGGCGGGTTGGCTCGCCTTCGAAGGACGGTGGAAGGCGGGCTGGCTGGCCTTCGAAGGACGGTGGAAGGCAGGCTGGCTGGCCTTCCACGAAAAGGTGGCTAGAGTCAGGATTGGTTAATGGGCCTAGTTATTAGTGGGCTGAGATGGCTAAGATGAGGGGTTTGGTAACGATGGGATAATGATGGATGGGGTTCATGACCAAAAGGGTGGTCCAAAATCGGTGTCTACAAATGCCCCTCCGGGACACCTGTTTTGCAGTGGAGTGGAACGGAATGATAAATAGGTGTTCCGAAAATTGAACCTGATTTTGGACGTCCCAGAGAAGGGATGAGCTATATCCAAAGATGGTATGAGAGTGCGGCAAATGCATGAGAGCTAGCTACTCGAATTGCAAGGGTGACTAAAAAGAGGAACAAAATTCAGACTAGAGAATCACAATCCGTGGGACCCTCGAGTGCTGGAACTGCGAGGCCTTGGCGCACCAGGATGCAACGATCTGGCCCAAGGGGATCTCAAGCGTAAAAGATGTAGGAGTGTGACTTGAAGAACTCTCGACACAACGGGCGCGCGGTGGCCTGGCGCATCATGTGATCGCCAAGTGAGAAAATCTCAAGCACATGAACCGGAAAAGGATAAGGTCTTGCAATTCAAAGGGCTAACAGACGAACAGTTGCCAGACTCACGGATCAACAATGGGTTAAGCAGAGTGATAAATTATGGTTATTGCCCCTAGGGCGAGGATGGATGCTTATGCAAATGCATGCTGGTTTAAAATTGAAAAAACAAATTCCTAATGCAAACAGGAGGGATTTATTGGCCAATCGAATAACTTGGAGAATATAGACTCCTTATTATTTTGTTTAAAGAGGAACTCAGAGTCTATACGCCCGAAGTTATTAGCCTCATGTGTCTTCAATCCCACTTGCTTCAGACTTCTTGCAGCTGCAAAAACACACATTAGCAACGTTCATATATCCAATGGTCACATCATTTAAGTATTTAAACTGCGGAAGGATGAGAAGCAAATGGTTAGTTTCGAGTCGAAGCCGATATGGAAGATATGGCTATTCTAATGGTAGAATGCCAATCCGATATGGCTTCGACTCAATTTCCAGGAAGAACCATTAATTTGTTGATATTAAGCAAAGTGGTCTTCTGAACTTGGAGGTGAAGTTACCTCCCCAAAGTAGAGAGGAAGAAGGGCAATATGCCTTTTCGTAGGTGAGATTTTTCTAAAGTGGTGGAAGGCCAACTAGCATGCCTTCTACGAAAAGGTGGAAGGCCAAGAGATGTGCCGTCCATGAAGTGGTGGAAGGCCAAGGGGTATGCCGTCCATAAAAGGTGGAAAGGATATGCATGCCCTCCATTTCTTATGGAACGTGAGAAAGTTTGTAGTTTATCCCGTGGCCTTAAAAGGGGAGGGTTGTCGCGAGGCTTTCTTCCAGAACTCAAGCTTTCTGTGGAAAGATGGCCTCACCTTCTGCTCGCGCTACTGCTAGGGAACCTCAGGTTCTATCTGATGTGGAAGGCCTGCTCAGCAACCTACTGGCCCATGGACCGGTATGCTCAAACCTTTTGTGTCGTTTACCTCAACTCTCTCCTCTCTCTCTTGACTTTTGGTTGTCCTGCAACCTATTCCCAAATTCCCTGATGCTCGGCATATTCGTAAGTATGCATGGCTTGCGGCCCTGATGGAGGTGATTACCCTAGACATGAGGGTGTATATGCACCGGTGGAATCTGACCCGCTCCATTGTGTTCGCAAAGTGGTTCACCTTCATTCACTGGCACTAGGAGGGGCTGGGTGCACTACTCGAACTGTGGCATCCGGGGACGCATACATTCGTGTTCCGAGAGTTCGAGGCAACAGTTTTGGTGGAGGAGGTAGAAATCTTCTATGGCTGGGAGGGCCTAGCCACCGGCGATCCTTCTGCCTTGCCTGCATGGGAGGAAATCTTTGCTGATATAGTGCAGGACAAGTAGGAGGTATGTCGCATGACTGACAGGCGAGGAATCCTCGTTGATCGCCTTGCGTACTGGTTGATCCGAGGGATTAAGCGCAAGACGGTCGAATCTGAGAGGCTGATGCGAGACTTATGCCTAGTTCTTGGGGGAGTCTTATGGTTTCCAACTTCAGGCTCTGTGCTAGAGAGGGAGTATGTGAGCGTGCTGAGCTTGTTGTGGAAAGGTCATTCTCTCGCTCCGGTGATTCTGTCACATCTATATGGAGGGCTTAGCCACATGAGCATGGGGCGATCTGTAAGGGGGAGCTTATTCACCTTACAATTGTGGATGGAGATGCATTTAACTTTTGACTTTGATGAAAAAGTGACTTCCACCTCCAGGATATTTCAGCACAACGCATGGTATCCTGCACGCTCGCTTCTTGGTCCCGAAGATCAAGTCAGGTGTCTCACGGCTCATCTCAAGACGAAGGATGACTGTCGTGATTACCTGAACTTTCTGACCGTGGACAAATTTATCTTTGTTCCGATGATCCTTCGAGGTATGGAGTTCACCACAAGGGCTTCTCGTAAGCGTGAGTTGTGGCTAATCGGCCCTGACGAGTTAGCCGTGTACCAAGGACATCATTGCCATCTCCATATTGGAGTTCCAAGACAAGTGCCACTCCCCGCTTTGCATAATACACTGATCATGCCAAGACATATAGGTTACGCGAGGGAAGCGCAAGCTATAGAGCGATTCCGACGTGCATGGCATCGTCATTCTAGATTCACAAAAACTCGCCTTGATGTAGCAGAGACTTCAGAAGAGGTCAATAGATATGTGAACTATTTGACCAATGTACGACCTACTGTATGCGCCTTTTTGTATGGGCCGTAGAGCACTGGAATAATGTATCCATTCAAATTATAGTGAATAATACAAATTTGCTTTCCTGAAGATTCCCCTTGACATGGGCAAAGGTCTCATGCACGTGAATAGCCGTCCACATTGGCGGACGCGTCGGACGGCCACGTGTGTGGCCGTCCACATTGGCGGACGGCTAGAGGGGTGGCCGCCCGCCGCATCGGACGGCCCCGTCTGTGGCCGTCCACGCTGGCAGACGGCCAGATGAGTGGCCGTCCACGTTGGCGGACGACCAGACGGGTAGCCGTCCACCGTGAGGGACGGCTACTGATAAAGTGTTAAATTGATCATTTAAGGGCAAGCATATGCATCATACTCATGTTTTTATCTGAAAAATAGCATGAAATGATAGATAATTGTGTACCAAGTCCAACGGTACCAATTTCGTCAAATTCTAACTTAAAAACATCGTCATTTCATGTGATTAAAGGAGTATAGCGCATTTGCGGTTTTTCGACAAAACCAAGACGAAATAAGTAAATATGATGATATTTTTATGATAATGTGCTAATTTATATTTATTTTATGTGAATAGGACATGCCGATGATGCAGTGCAGCTGATGGAGTTTCTGGAAATTTGGGGGAGGTCTAGTGTTCGGATTTCAACTAAAGCAGGGGTAAAAATGCAATTTGATGTCCTAATATTGCTCTGATTCCTTCTTTCTCTCGAGTTTCCCAAAATCCTCTATTTCCTTCCTTCTCTCCAATTTCCCAACCACAACCCCTCCTTTCTTTATTTAAAAAAAAAAACTCTCTCTCTCTCTCTCTTTAGAAAGTCTCTCTCCAATTCCGAATCCTCTTCCTTCTCCAGTTTCCTCTTCTTCTCCAAAACCGAATCCTGTCCCTTCTCCAAGCTTCTTCCACACGCTCTCTCTCTTCTCTCCCATATATTCCCCCTCTCTCTCCCAGATTCTCTGGCGATTTTTTTTTTCTCAACCCGCAGCCCTCCACAGCTCCTATTCTCGATTCCTCCTCTTCCCCAGCAGCCTTGAACCCTCCGAATTCCTGCTCTCTCTCTCTAATTCCCAGCACCAGATCCTCTCTCCCTCCCTTGCTCTGTTCTCTCTCTCCGGTTCTCCTCCTCCCGCAGCTTACCAGCCCCACAAAACAGCCTCTCTTATTCTTCCTCACCACAGCTCCCTCTCTCTCCCTCTCTGATTTCTATCTCTCTCCGATTCTCTCCTCCTCTCTAGCATCCTTCTCTCCCTCTCCCCGGTTATCCCTCTCTCGTTTTCTCTCTTTCTCTCGCTGTGTTCTCTCTCTCGATCTCTTCCCCTCCCGGCCAATAGCTCCCAAGCAACCCACCGGCACTACCTGCCAGCCTCCTCCCGACCTCCACGCAGCTGCTTCCTCCAGCGCCAGCACAAGCAGAAGCTCCACGCGGCGGTGCATCAGCAGTCTGCACGTCCGAAGCACCTGCCAGCCGGCCTTTCCCAGCGCCCTTCACTTGCATGCCCGACACCCGTTGAAGCATGCACGAGCCAGCAAGCTCCACCACCGAAGCTCCTCCTTCCATGCATGCCGGCCAGCCGCGGTGAAGCCCTCCTCCAGCATTCGCATGCCGGCAAGACCTCCACGTGGTGAAGCCAGCCTCCTCCTCAAGTTCAACGTGCATGCATGCCCGGCCAAGCAAGCAGCTTCCTACTCTCCTCCACGTGCTATCCCAGGTGAAGCCAGCCTCCTCCACGCGCAGTAAGCTCCAGGTCAAGCAGCCTACACCTTCACCAGTCGGCAGCTACACAGCAACAGCACCGCCGGTCCACTGCGCCACCCTCCTTTCCTTGCGGTCCAATGCACCAGCCGGCAGCACCCACAGATTATTGTTGTCTTGTTCTTTCTTTCCCCCTTTAGCATAGTGTTAGTCTAATTGTTTAGGATTAATTATTTCGTATTTGATGTTTAGTTATTTAGTTTAAGGTTATTAAATCATTAAATTTTGTAATTTGTTTCGTAATTTTTAGATAATTAATAAGTTACACATAGTTAAATTTCAATGTCTTTGTTATAATTTTTTAGTTGTGCTTATTTTGTTTATATATGTGTTTGTGTTTAATTTTTGAAAAACAAAAAAAAAAGAGTTGTTTAATTCCAGCAATTATATTTTTAGGTAACATTAGTTAATTGCGTTTTAGTTTAATTAAGTAATTAGTTCACTCAAAGTCTCAACTTTTTAGATAACTAAATTCCAAAGTTTTCAAAGTTAAAAATTTAACTCCATGTGGATCGACTCGGACTCACCACTATTAATTTTCAAAATCTGATTTGAGTGAGCCGGATAAATTTAGATTGAACGTTTTCATAAGTGTTTAACGACGCACAATTTGGAACGATCAATTTTTGGCGCCGTTGCCGGGGAGTTAGATTTTTAATTTTGATTATCTTGGATTTAGTGTAATTATTCTTTAGCTAACCTTATTTTTCTTATTTTTGCAGGTATATTAAAAAAAAAAAAAAAAGGAAAGCGAAATCATGGTCAGTGTGTTCCAACTTTCTATATTTCAATTTCCTTACTTTAGTTAGTTTCCAATTTTGTAGTTTCTAGTTTAGATAGGTTTCCATTAACTAAAAAAAAGAAACAAAAAGAAGAACATCCAAAGTTAAAAAAATTCATCTCCAAGATTAGAAACCTTCCATGCTAGGCATTCATCATTCTAGGAAAGCATGAGCTAGTTTCCTTGCACAGTTATTTCCATAAATTGTTGAAGATTGCGGGGGAAAGGTACGTGTTTCAATTTTAGCAAGTCATTCATAATTGCATCAACACACCTTGCATTGATTTGTTGCCTTGTATTGCATTCAAAAAGACTTTAAGGGCAGCAACTTTAACCACATAAGGTAGGGATTTGGTCACCCTTCCTTAGCCCACAAATCACCTTCCTCGCATTGGCATTTCCTAATCCAATCAAAAACAAGTCGAAAGAGAATCTAAGGTTTACACCGTGAGTGGTTTAAATCTCGGGTTGCCTCCATTTTTGGCAACGGTGTCTAGGCTAGAGGTTAAAAAGGCAAACGTCTAAGCGGGAAAGTAGTTCTCTAATTAGGTCCCTACGAAAGTAGGGAGAGCCTCCCACTACCCCACCTCTTACCTGGCCGTTGATTGATTGTGGTTGTGACCCGAGGTGGACTCCATTCACCTTGTAAGAAAATTCACATAGAGAGTCTAGGTTAACGTTAGATCATTAGGATAATTTGTTTGTCAAAATTGTTTGTATTTAAAAAAAAAAAAACAAGAAATAGAAAATAAAATTCAAATCCATCCTCTCTCTATCAGTCCTAGTGTATGCAAGGTAGGAGATCTCAAAACCCTAACCTTCTAGGACCACTTGCTGAAATAGAAAGAATCCTACATCAAAGAATCTACCACAAGATAAAATGGCTGATAATCAGGACCCACCAAAGCAAATGAAGGACTATTTCATTCCAAATCGATATCAACCTTCATCATGTATTCATCTTCCTCAGAATCCAGCCAATCAATATGAAATTAAATCGAGCACCATTCAGATGCTCCCATCCTTTTATGGGAATACTAATGAAGATCCTTATAAGCATCTGGATGAATTTCTAGAAATCTGTTCTATGGTGAAGATCCATAATTTCACCGATGATGGCCTTAAATTGACCTTATTTCCCTTTTCATTAAAGGACAAGGCTAAATATTGGTTGGGAACTATAGGAAGGCCCATTATGACATGGGAAGAGATGCAGAAAGAATTTCTCAAGAAGTTCTATCCCATCGGGCGAACCAATACCATGAGAAGGGCCATCACGAGTTTTACCCAAACTCCCGGGGAATTGATACATGAATCTTGGGAAAGACTGAAAGAATTGCTTAGAAAATGTCCTCATCGTGGGCTTTCAAAATGGCAAATTGTCCAAGCATTCTATGAAGGATTGTCTGAACAGTTCAGACAGATGGTGGATGCCTCATGTGGAGGGGCATTTATGATGAAAAATGAAGATGAGGCCTATGATCTGTTTGAGATGTTAAGTGAAAATTCCATCAATCATGCCTCATTATCATCTTATGAAAGGTCTGTTGGGCCATCTAAACAGACTGGAATGTATGAACTTAAGGCCCGTGGAGAGCCCGAATCTAGAATGGACATAAATCTGATCAATCAGAAATTGGATAAGGTAGACATCTTGGCCCAGAAATTAGACCAACTCTTGGCCTTAAACAAACAAGAGCCTACTTACCCAATACAATCTAGTCCATATGAAGGCCCATCTTCTGCTAATCATGACATTTGTGCCTTATGCACAAGTCCAACCCATCAAGTGAATGAATGCCCAACTGCGCCCCAACTTCCACCATTCATTCAAGAACAAGTCCAGGCGGCCCAGGGATTCTCCAGGCCCAATAATGACCCATTCTCAAATACTTACAATCCTGGCTGGAGAAATCACCCTAATTTCTCTTGGAAGAATCAGCGGGCCCCATTACCAATGTCCAATCCTCCCATGCATCAAGCCCAAAAGCTACAAAATTCATTTCAACAGCAATCTAATTTCTATGGAAATGTTCAGGCTAGGGGATCTCAAGCGCAATTTTCTCAACCGGCCCCGTATCAATCAGGTCAACCGGCCCAGTATCAATCAGGTCAACCACCCCATTATCAATCATTCCAATCAGGTCAACCAGCCCACTACCACTCATTCCAATCAGGACAGCCAACCCAATACCATCCTCCACCCACTTACCAACAACCTCCTCAGCCCAACTTTGATGACAAATTCACTCAACTCCAACAACTGATTTTGACCCAGCAACAATCTATTGCTAAGTTGGAAAGTCAAATGGGCCAACTAGCTGAGGCTACGATGAGAAGAGAAGTGGGCCAACTTCATAGTCAACCCGTTGTCAATCCAAGGAATCAACCTCCAGGTTTTCCACAGCAATCGGGCCTTTTACCTCAGCCTGGCCCGTTACCACAACCTAAAGGGCCACAATTGGAGAATGCTAAAGCCATTTCAGCCCTTAGGAGTGGGAGAAGTTTAGAAAAACCACATGCAAATGGAGAGTTAGCAAAAGGTTCCACTGATGGGCCTCAGGAAATTGAAAGTGAGAGTGAAGATGAACCCAACATGGAGAAGTTGGAGGAGGATCTGAAAGGAAAAGGGAAGATTGATGAAGGCCCAAGTTCTTATCAACCTAGGGTGCCATTTCCTAATGCCTTGTTAGCTAAGCCCAATGCCAGGAAGAAATTGGCCCAGAATGAGGAGTTGTTGGATTTATTCAAACAAGTCCAAATTAATATTCCACTCCTCGATGCCATCAAGCATATGCCAGCTTATACTAAGTTTCTCAAGGAATTATGTACTCCACGAAGAGAATCTAGAATGGCACCCGAAAAGGTTCGGCTTTCCGAGGATGTTAGTGCAATTGTGATGAATCATTTACCCAAGAAGTTAAAGGATCCTGGAGCACCTCTAATTTCATGTGACTTAGCTGGAGTTACATTTGATAGAGCTTTATTGGATCTAGGTGCTAGTGTGAATCTATTGCCAACAGCCATTTATGAGAAATTTGATATTGGAGAATTAAAGCCCACACCCATCATCTTGCAGTTGGCTGATAGGTCTGTGAAAGCTCCACGGGGATTAATTGAGGATGTTATTGTGAAGGTTCATGATTGTTATTTTCCCGTGGATTTTCTTATTCTGGATATGGCATTACCTGAGGAACTCATTCAAACTCCGATCATCCTAGGTCGTCTATTCTTAGCCACTGCCAAAGCTAATATAAATTGTGAAACTGGCATAATGGACATTTCATTTGGAGGTCAAAAGGTCCATATTAATGTCTTCAAAGCATCTCAATACCCAGATCATGAAAAAGAATGCCATACTATTGATGTTTTGGACAATCTGGTTGAAGAAAATGAGATGTCCACATATGACCTTTTGGAGGAAGCCAACACTTTAAATGACTCTCCTGGCCCATTAACATCTTGGCCCAAGGTTGAACCTTTACCAGCTTTACAATCTGAGCCCGCTTTGCCATCTTTAGAGGACCCTCCTGAGCTTGAACTCAAACCATTACCTGAGTCTCTCAAGTATATCTTTTTGGGCCCGGACCAAACTCTCCCGGTCATCATTGTGGCAAATCTCACATCACCGCAGGAGGCCCAATTAACCGAGGTCCTCAAAGACCACAAGGGTGCCATTGGATGGTCGGTGGCAGATTTAAAGGGAATTAGCCCGTCCATTTGTATGCATCACATCTATATGTAAGAGAATTCAAAGCCCAGTCGGGAGATGCAAAGGCGGCTTAACCCCAATATGAAAGAAGTGGTGAAGAAGGAAGTTGTGAAATGGTTGGATGCGGGTATCATTTACCCCATATCAGACAGTAAATGGGTCAGCCCAACTCAAGTAGTACCCAAGAAATCTGGATTAACAGTTATCAAGAATGATCATGGAGAAAAGGTACCCACTAGGCTCACCACGGGATGGAGAGTGTGCATTGATTACCGAAAGTTGAATCTAATGACTAACAAGGATCACTTTCCACTCCCATTCATGGATCAGATTCTAGAAAAGTTATCGGGCCAGAAGTACTTTTGCTTCTTAGATGGGTACTCCGGGTACAATCAAGTGGCTATTTACCCGGAAGATCAAGAAAAGACCACTTTTACGTGCCCTTATGGCACGTTTGCTTTTAGGAGGATGCCATTTGGATTATGCAACGCACCAGCCACATTTCAACGGTGCATGATGTCTATCTTCTCCGATATGGTAGGAGAATTCCTCGAAGTTTTCATGGATGATTTCTCAATCTTCGGGGACTCTTTTGAAAATTGCCTGGAAAATCTTAAATAGGTGCTAGCATGATGCATAGACACCCATCTGATACTTAGCTGGGAAAAGAGCCATTTTATGGTTTGAGAGGGCATTGTTCTAGGTCACATTGTGTCTGAAAGGGGGATAGAGGTAGATAAAGCTAAGATCGATCTCATATCCAATCTTCCTCCTCCCACCTCGGTCAGGCAGATCCGTTCATTCCTTGGCCATGCCGATTTCTATCGCCGGTTTATCCACAATTTCTCTCAAATTGCCCGGCCTCTGACTCTTCTCTTAGCTAAGGATGTCCCGTTCCAAATGGATGAATCTTGCATCAAGGCATTTAATTCTCTGAAAGAATCTTTGACCAAAGCCCCGATTCTTCAATCTCCAGATTGGTCTTTACCCTTCGAAATCATGTGCGATGCCTCTGATTATGCTATCGGTGCGGTTTTGGGACAAAGAATCAACAAATGTCCCGTGGTGATATATTATGCAAGTTGCACCCTTGCCGATGCTCAAATGAATTATACCACCACATAAAAGGAATTATTAGCTGTGGTTTTTGCCCTAGAAAAATTCAGATCCTATCTTTTAGGGGCAAAAGTCATAATCTATTCTGATCACTCAGCTCTGAAATACCTGTTGACCAAGAAGGATGCAAAGCCTAGGCTTATTAGATGGATCTTACTCCTTCAGGAATTTGATTTGGAAATTCGGGATAAGAAGGGTTCTGAAAATTTGGTAGCTGACCACCTATCCCGAATTCAGATCTCTGAAAGTACATCAATCACTGATTCCTTTCCTGATGAGCATCTACTGACCATTTCTCACACTGTTGCACCTTGGTATGCTCATATTGTCAATTATAAGGTGACTAATCAGCTTCCAGAAGGATGGACTAAAAGTGAAAAGGACAAATTCTTTTCTCAGGAAAAATATTATTTCTGGGATGATCCTGAATTATTCAAATTCTGTCCTGATCAAATCATTAGGCGATGTGTTCCTGAAGAAGAACAACAGAGTATTCTCAACTTCTGCCATAATCTAGCTTGTGGGGCCATTTCTCAGGAAAGAAAACTGCAGCCAAAGTCCTGCAAAGTGGTTTTTACTGGCCCACACTTTTCAAAGATGCCCATGAATTTAGCAAAACTTGCCTCCAATGTCAGGCCGTAGGAAATATGGCGAAAAGGGATATGATGCCACTCAACCCAATCTTGGTGGTTGAAGTCTTTGATGTTTGGGGAATTGACTTTATGGGGCCTTTTCCACCCTCTTTTGGACATACGTATATTCTGGTAGTAGTGGATTATGTCTCAAAATGGATTGAAGCAGTAGCCACACGAACCAATGATCATAAAGTGGTCATTAAATTCGTTCAGAAGAATATCTTTTCTCGGTTCGGGTGGCCTAAAGCTATCATAAGTGATGGGGGAACGCACTTCACGAATTACCAGTTTCGGACTTTGCTTAAGAAATATGGGATAAATCACAAAGTAGCTACCCCTTATCATCCCCAAACCAGTGGCCAAGTGGAAGTTTCCAATAGAGAGATTAAGAATATTCTGCAAAAGTCTGTTAGGCCCGATAGAAAAGATTGGTCTGAAAGATTGGATGATGCTTTATGGGCCTATCAGACCGCTTACAAAACTCCTATTGGCATGTCCCCTTATCGCCTGGTTTTTGGAAAAGCGTGTCACCTTCCGGTGGAATTGGAACATAGGGCTTATTGGGCCATCAAACAAGTCAATCTGGACCTAGCCCAAACTGGTTCCCACCGAACCTTACAACTGAGTGAGCTTGAAGAGTTACGCAACGAGGCCTATGAAAACTCTAAGATTTATAAAGCCAAAACTAAAGCTTTCCATGATAAACATATTGTGAGAAAATCCTTTCTTCCAAATCAGAAAGTTTGGCTATTTAATTCTAGGCTCCGCTTATTTCCAGTAAAACTGAAATCCAGATGGGATGGACCCTTCGTGGTCGTTAAAGCCTTCGATCATGGAGCCGTTAAAATTATGAATCCTAAGAGTGGGAACACTTTCACTGTTAATGGTCAACGATTGAAACCATTCATTGAAAATCTTCAAAATGCACCACCTGAGTCCATAGAACTGAGTGATCCACATTAACTGAACGTCCGTCTGGCTGAAGACGATAAACTTAGCGCTTGTTAGGAGGCAACCCAATATTTTATTTCAGCTTTTGTATTTCTTTCCTTTTAGGTCCCTGAGCAGCAGTCGCTGTGGGTATGTCGCAGCCTCTTCATTACAGGTTGTTTCGCTCCTTCACAAATTCTCTTCTGGCTGCATGTTTTTCATATCTTTTATGCCATTGAGGACAATGTCTATCAAGTTGGGGGGTGGGACAATCAATTTGACATGCATGTATTGGAAAATCTTTTGAAGAAAACTAATATTTTTTTCACTGAAAAATGGTCAAATTTTTAAAACTTCTTTTCACATCCTATGAAAATTGCATGAAAATCATGTTTCATTAAGTAAATCTTAAACAAATTAGTTTTTGGTGGTCACATTGGTTAAAGAACCTTCAAAGTTTAAATATCCCACTTCACAAAAATCCACGGCAGGATGATTTTCATACACACACGGCAACTTAGAATAAATGAAAGATCTCAAAAGTATAGAATTGCTGGAATTAACCTTAAGGATAAGACTACTTATTCTAATTTTACTTTTGGGTTGAACGAAAGGAATGTGTAGGATCCGTAATTGGGGACTGTCCCACTCAGCACTCTAAAAGAGGCGGTCATTTAAAATGGACAGCTTAAAGACTAAAGGCAATTAAAGGCATTAAAAGAGCTAAAGGAAAGTAGGTGGCAAAAAGTACGCACCTCCCCTCAGGCAATTCAAAGAGAGTGGCAAAAAGTACGCACTCTCAAAAGAAAAAGTACAATGAAATGAAAAAGCCACGCTAAAAAGTCCATCGTACCAAAAACATGACCAAGTCGCGAAAAGTGCTGAGTTGGGACGGGAACTGAAAAACTGTCCTCACTGACTGATCGGGAAATCTTTTATTCTCTTCTCCTCCCCAGGTAGTCTTATCTAAAGGGTAGTAAAGGCAAGAATATACCTGAAAGGTCAGAAACGAGTTCTAAGCGTGCCAATTTTCATGCACAATCACCTGTCGTGAATCAAAATATTGTGGGATATGAAAATTTTTAGCTTAACCAATCGGCTACCACTTAAATTGATTGTGAAAGATACTACAAATGAAGCATGATAATTCATTGTTTGTGCTAACTTTTCCTTATTTGCATTGCTAAGGGACTAGCAATGAGTAAGTCGGGGGGTGTGATAAAGTGTTAAATTGATCATTTAAGGGCAAGCATATGTATCATACTCATGTTTTTATCTGCAAAATAGCATGAAATGATAGATAATTGTGTACCAAGTCCAACGGTACCAATTTCGTCAAATTCTGACTTTAAAACATCGTCATTTCATGTGATTAAAGGAGTATAGCGCATTTATGGTTTTTCGACAAAACCGATACGAAATAAGTAAATATGATGATATTTTTATGATAATGTGCTAATTTATATTTATTTTATGTGAATAGGACATGCCGATGATGCAGTACAGCTGATGGAGTTTCTGGAAATTTGGGGGAGGTTTAGTGTTCCAATTTCAACTAAAGCAGGGGTAAAAATGCAATTTGATGTCCTAATATTGCTCTGATTCCTTCTTTCTCTGGAGTTTCCCAAAATCCTCTATTTCCTTCCTTCTCTCCAATTTCCCAACCACATCCCCTCCTTTCTTTATTTTTAAAAAAAAAACTCTCTCTCTCTCTCTCTTTAGAAAGTCTCTCTCCAATTCCGAATCCTCTTCCTTCTCCAGTTTCCTCTTCCTCTCCAAAACCGAATCCTGTCCCTTCTCCAAGCTTCTTCCACACGCTCTCTCTCTTCTCTCCCATATATTCCCCCTCTCTCTCCCAGATTCTCTGGGAATTTTTTTTTTCTCAACCTGTAGCCCTCCACAGCTCCTATTTCTCGATTCCTCCTCTTCCCCAGTAGCCTTGAACCCTCCGAATTCTTGCTCTCTCTTTCTAATTCCCAGCACCAGATCCTCTCTCCCTCCCTTGCTCTGTTCTCTCTCTCCGGTTCTCCTCCTCCCGCAGCTTACCAGCCCCACAAAACAGCCTCTCTTATTCTTCCTCACCATAGCTCCCTCTCTCTCCCTCTCTGATTTCAATCTCTCTCTGGTTCTCTCCTCCTCTCCAGCATCTGATAAAGTGTTAAATTGATCATTTAAGGGCAATCATATGCATCATACTCATGTTTTTATCTGCAAAATAGCATGAAATGATAGATAATTGTGTAACAAGTCCAACGGTACCAATTTCATCAAATTCTGACTTAAAAACATCGTCATTTCATGTGATTAAAGGAGCATAGCGCATTTGCGGTTTTTCGACAAAACCGAGACGAAATGAATAAATATGATGATATTTTTATGATAATGCGCTAAATTATATTTATTTGATGTAAAACAGGACATGCCGATGATGCAGTGCAGCTGGAGGAATTTTCGGAAATTTGGGGGAGGTCCAGTGTGCGGATTTCAACCAAAACAGGGATAAAAATGCAATTTGATTCCTTCCTTCGCTGGAGTTTCCTAAAACCCACTATTTCCCTCCGTCTCTCCGATTTCCTAAACACATCCCTTCCTTTAGTTTAAAAAATCCTCTCTCTCTTTCTCGTTTTAGAAAGTCGAATCCTATTTCTTTTCCAATTTCCTCTTCCTCTCCAGATCCAAATCCTGCCCCTTCTCCAAGTCTCCCACATATCCTCCTCCTTTTCCAACTCAAACCCGGCAGCCTTTCCTCCTTCTCCTCTCTATAAATCTCTCCTCTCCTCTTTCTCTTCCTCCTCCGTCTCTGTTCTCTCTCCGTTTTTTTTTTTTTTTTCAGTCTCCTCTTCTTTTCCAAACCTCTCCTCCCGCAGCCCTCTCTCTTCTATTTTCTCTCCCTCTCTCCGGGTTCTCTATTCCTCTCTCCTGTATACTTCCTCTCCTTTCCAGAATCCTTCTCTCCCTCTCTCTTTCTCCCACGCACAGGTTCCTCCCTCCTCTGTTCTCTCCTCCCCCACGTTTGATTTTTTTTCCCGTTTTTCTCCTTAGCTTCCCGTAGCCTCCCTCTCTCCAGTTTTCTCTCTCTCTCGTTTGTTTTCACAGCATCTTCCTCCTCTTTCTCGGTTTTTCTCCCACGTTTCCTCCCTCTGTTCTCCTTCTCTCCCTGCCGTCTCTTTCTCTCCCCCACTCCCTTGCTCGGTTTCTGTCTGCGACCCAGCCGGTTCCTTCCTCCAACGCCAGCAGCCACGCACCAGCTTCAGCCCCTCCAACGCAGCAGCAGCTTCTTCCACATACCTCCACCGCACTGCCACGGGTCTCCGGCTGCAAACCTGCACGCACCCTACATAGCCGTTGCACAAGAGCAGCCAGCAAGCACCTCCCAACGGCGCATGCGGCAAGCCCTCCAGCAGCAACGTGCATGCCACCTCGCCTGCCACCAGCTGCTTCGCGTTGCCAGGTTGCACCCAGCACCATCGGACAGGTCGCTCCATGCCCTGCCGGCCTCCTCCTAGTCCCAACGCACCTGCCTCTTCACGCATGCAACACGCCACCCCAGCAGCAGTAACTTCTTCCTCCAGCAGCAAACGCAACCAGCAGCCACTCTCCAAGCTTCTTCCAGCTTCATCCACGCAGCTGTTCACAGCAAACAGCAGCAGCTGTCCACAGCACCCAGCAGCAAGCAGCTCCAGCGCTGGTCCACTGCGCCAGAGGTTTCAGCTGATGGTCCATTGCACCATCCTTCACAGCAGCTTGGTCCATTGCACCAGCAGCCCACTTATCCCTATTTAATCTAGTTTCTTTCTCTTCACCCATTAGTTTAGAGTTAGTTTAATTGTTTAGGGATAATTAATTGATCTTTTGATTAAACAATTGAATTTTGTAATTTATAATTTTTTAGTTAATTCATGTTTTACACGTAGTTAAATTTTAATGTCTTTGTCGTAGAATTTAATTGCGGTTATTCTCTTTTATATAAGTGTTTGTGTTTAATTTCTGAAAAAGAAAAGAAAAAAAAAGACTTGTTCAATTTGAGTAATCATATTTTTAGATAATATTAGTTAACTTAGTTTTAGTTTAATTAAGTAATTAGTTTATTTTAAATCTCACTTATTTTTAGAGTAACTAAAGTCCAAGGTTTTCAAAAGATAAAATTCTAATTCCCTGTGGATCGACTCTGACTCACCACTATTAAATTTCCAAATTTTGATTTGAGTGAGCCGGATAAATTTAGATTGAACGTTTTCACGTGTTTAACGACGCACAATTCGAAACGATCAATTTTTGGCGCCGTTGCCAGGGAGTTAGATTTTTAATTTTGATTGCCTTGGATTTAGTGTAATTATTCTTTAGCTAACCTTCTTTTTCTTATTTTTGCAGGTAAATTGAAAAAAAAAAAAAAAGGAAAGCGAAATCATGGTAAATGTGTTCCAACTTTCTATGTTTCAATTTCCTGACTTTAGTTAGTTTCCATTTTTGTAGTTTCTAGTTTAGATAGGTTTCCATTAACTAAAAAAAGGAACAAAAAGAAGAACATCCAAATTTAAAAATCTCCATTTCCAGGATTAGAAACCTTCCATGTTAGGTCATGCATCATTTAGGACTGCATTTTTAGAATGTTTCCTTTCTTGTAAATTTCCATTTTGTTGAAGATTGCGGGTGACAAGGTGAGATCTCTACCTTCCTTAAATACTATGTTCATGCATTTCCATGATTGCATAGAACCCCTTGTTTGAATTGGTTGTGCACTTCACATAAAAACATCTTAAAGGGCAAGTCCATTAACAAAATAAGGTGGGTATTTGACTACCCTTCCTTGGCCCAAAAACAACCATCCCTTGCACTCTTTCACTAACCCAAGTCCATTAAAAGTGAGTAGGAATTCAATTTAGGGTTCACAATGAGATTTGGGTCTAGCTTGAGCCCACTGTCACTTTTGGAGACCGGTGTCTAAGGCTAGAGGTCCAATGGCAAACGCCTAAGTGGGTCGGTGGTTCTTTAATTAGGTCCCTACGAAAGTAGGGGGAGCCTCCCACCACCCCACCTCTTACCTGGCCGATTGATAATTGTGAGGGTGGACTTGAATTAAACCTAGATTTATTTGTGAGAAACACATCATGTAGGCTAGTTTAACCATAGTTGTCTTAGGAATAATTGTGTGATAACTTGTTTGCATCATTAATAAATAAATAAATAAATAAATAAAAAAGATTTTCAGTATGGAGTGGACTCAAATGAACCAATTTCTTGGCCCATGTCTTAATACCATCACACCTTTCCCTCCACCACCTAATATGGATTTAGCTCATAGATTAGCTAAGCTAGACAAGTTGGCCCACACAATTGATCAATTTCTAGCTTTGGGCCCAGAACCGTCCTCATATCCCACAAAATCATATACCTATCAAGAAAGATGTCCCGTTTGGGCCAATCAGGACCATTATGATACCCCACCTGCTCTTCAATTTCCACCTCACCAGGCCCAAGCTCCAAGTCTAGCTATCCAAGACTTCTCGGATTGGCCCCAATTCCAAGTCTACTCTGGTGGTTTGGCCCACAATCATGGACACTCCGATTATCCATTGTCCACAAGCTCTTGTCCACCTTGCTTCCAATCAAATTATTCGACATATTCTTCGCAGTCTGATTATCAGCCCAGTTATCCGCATTCTCAAGATGATCAATTCATGCAACTTGAACAAATAGTCTTGGCCCAACAACAAACCATTGGTAGAATGCAGGCCCTAGTTGACTATTTGACTGAAACTAATCTAAGGATGGATTTAGAAGAAGTGCTTAGCAAGCCCATTGAAAATCTGCAATCTTTTTCACCTAATTTTGACCAACAAATCAACTCACAAATTCAACTTGACATCGTCCAATCCAGTAATGGTCACATCATGCCTGATCTTGAAATAGAGAGTATCTTACGGAGTCGCATCAGGTGAGAATAGGGAATGCTAGCATGAATCAATCTATGAAAAATCCTGAGACTGGTCAACAAGATGCATCCATGATCATACATGTCTGTCCTGAGGAAAGCTTAAGTGATAGAAAAGGAGAAGGGGAAGTGAGTGATCTTTTAGAGGTTAATCCGGATTTTGAACACTTCATATTCCCCACAGTGGAAGTCAATATGCATGCTAGTCCGAACCTCGAATATTTTTTCTTCCCAATAGAGAAAGTGGATATTCTAGAAGATATATACCCGGTGGATAGAGAGAAGATGGAAAACCCTCAGACTGACCAGCAAAGTGAAGTCACGATCACACCTATCTCTCTTGAGGAGAGCTTGAAGGAAAAAGGAGAAGGAGAAATGAGTGATTTGCTAGATATTGAGCTGGACTTTGAACACTTTCTATTTCCTACAAAGGAATTAAATACACATGATGGTCCGGATCTTGAATATTTCTTCTTCCCAATGGATCAGAAAGTGGATAACCTTGAGGAATTGCATCAAGAGAAAACTGAAGCCATAGACTTAGCTAATCATCAAGAAGAGCCCATTAAGAGTAAGTTGGGGGGAGATGAAGGAGACGAGAAGGATTCTAGTGAGAGCCCAGATATTCACCTACCTATGATCTGTTTCCCGAGTGTTAGAGAATCTCAGCCCAATAGCCTCCAAAAGCTGGCCCGACTCAAGGAGGTAATGGAATTACTAGGCCAAGTCCACATCAACAACCATTTTTTCAAAGAAACTCACTGTGTTGCCCAACTCAATTCTTACAATATCGATAACATCAATCTTTACTGGATTTTATTGAAAGTTGAGGCCAAACTGAACATGTTCTCAGTCTCTTTCTTTGAGAAATTTGAAATCCACAAGTTCACGCGCACGTCGGTTGCTTTGCAGTCAATTGATCATTTCATTAAGCAGCCGCATGACATGATCCAAGATACTCTTATTCAGGTGGATAGGAGCCACATATTTGTTGATTTCCTCACCTTCGACATTAGATCATCCCCTACATTGAATCAATGTCCCATCAATTTGAGAATTTCTGATATTTTTCTAGGGGATCAAAGGCTTCAGTTCAGTCAAGGAAACGAAGTGGGGTACGTGGTTGACATGGCCTATGAATCAAGTAGAACCAATATCCTATTGACCATGTTGAAAAATTATTTTCTCTGGAGCCTCAATGATAACATTCTGACTCATCAGCTACATGCAATGCTGAGTGCACTCCAACCAACAAACTTCAAAATGCATGCACTGAAATTTGTGCTAGTAGGTATTGGATAGTGTGTACATTCCGTCTGGCTGAAGACGATAAACTTAGCGCTTGTTGGGAGGCAACCCAATATTTTACTTCAGTTTTAGTATTTCTTTTCATTTTTAGGTCCTTGAGCAGCAGTCGTCGTGGGCATGTCGCATCCTCTTCATTACAGGTTGTTTTGCTCCTTCACAATTCGCTTCTGGCTGACATATTTTTCATATCTTTTATGCCATTGAGGACAATGTCAATCAAGTTGGGGGGTGGGACAATCAATTGAAAATCTTTTGAAGAAAACTGATATCTTCCACTGAAAAATGGTCAAATTTTTAAAACTTCTTCTCACATCCTATGAAAATTGCATGAAAATCATGTCTCATTAAGTAAATCTTAAACAAATCAGTTTTCTGTTAGTCACATTGGTTAAAGAGCCTTTAAAGTTTAAATATCCCACTTTACAAAAATCCACGGCAGGATGATTTTCACACACACACGGCAACTTAGAATAAATGAAAGATCTTAAAAGTATAGAATTGCTGGAATTAACCTCAAGGATAAGACTACTTATTCTAATTTTTCTTTTCGGTTGAACGAAAGGAATGTGTAGGATCCGTAATAAGGGACTGTCCCACTCAGCACTCTAAAAGAGGCGGTCATTTAAAATGGACAGCTGTAAACATTAAAGGCAATAGAAGGCGTTAAAAGAGCTAAAGGAAGGTAGGTGGCAAAAAGTACGCACCTCCCCTCAGGCAATTCAAAGAGAGTGGCAAAAAGTACGCACTCTCAAAAGCAAAAGTACAATGAAATGAAAGAAAACGCCGCGCTAAAAAGTCCAGCGTACCAAAAACATGACCAAGTTGTGAAAAGTGCTGAGTTGGGACGGGAACTGAAAAACGGTCCTCACTGACTGATCGGGAAATCTTTTATTCTCTTCTCCTCCCCAAGTAGTCTTATCTAAAGGGTAGTAAAGGCAAGAATATACCAGAAAGGTCGGAAACGAGTTCTAAGTGTGTCAAATCTCATGCACAATCACCTGTCTGAATCAAAATATTGTGGGATACGAAAACTTTTAGCTTAACCAATCGGCTACCACTTAAATTGATTGTGAAAGATACTACAAATGAAGCATGATAATTCATTGTTTGTCCTAACTTTTCCTTATTTGCATTGCTAAGGGACTAGCAATGAGTAAGTTGGGGGGTGTGATAAAGTGTTAAATTGATCATTTAAGGGCAATCATATGCATCATACTCATGTTTTTATCTGCAAAATAGCATGAAATGATAGATAATTGTGTAACAAGTCCAACGGTATCAATTTCATCAAATTCTGACTTAAAAACATCGTCATTTCATGTGATTAAAGGAGCATAGCGCATTTGCGGTTTTTCGACAAAACCGAGACGAAATGAATAAATATGATGATATTTTTATGATAATGCGCTAAATTATATTTATTTGATGTAAAACAGGACATGCCGATGATGCAGTGCAGCTGGAGGAATTTTCGGAAATTTGGGGGAGGTCCAGTGTGCGGATTTCAACCAAAACAGGGATAAAAATGCAATTTGATTCCTTCCTTCGCTGGAGTTTCCTAAAACCCACTATTTCCCTCCGTCTCTCCGATTTCCTAAACACATCCCTTCCTTTAGTTTAAAAAATCCTCTCTCTCTTTCTTGTTTTAGAAAGTCGAATCTTATTTCTTTTCCAATTTCCTCTTCCTCTCCAGATCCAAATCCTGCCCCTTCTCCAAGTCTCCCACATATCCTCCTCCTTTTCCAACTCAAACCCGGCAGCCTTTCCTCCTTCTCCTCTCTATAAATCTCTCCTCTCCTCTTTCTCTTCCTCCTCCGTCTCTGTTCTCTCTCCGTTTTTATTTTTTTTTTCAGTCTCCTCTTCTTTTCCAAACCTCTCCTCCCGCAGCCCTCTCTCTTCTATTTTCTCTCCCTCTCTCCGGGTTCTCTATTCCTCTCTCCTGTATACTTCCTCTCCTTTCCAGAATCCTTCTCTCCCTCTCTCTTTCTCCCACGCACAGGTTCCTCCCTCCTCTGTTCTCTCCTCCCCCACGTTTGATTTTTTTTCCCGTTTTTCTCCGTAGCCTCCCTCTCTCCAGTTTTCTCTCTCTCTCGTTTGTTTTCACAGCATCTTCCTCCTCTTTCTCGGTTTTTCTCCCACGTTTCCTCCCTCTGTTCTCCTTCTCTCCCTGCCGTCTCTTTCTCTCCCCCACTCCCTTGCTCGGTTTCTGTCTGCGACCCAGCCGGTTCCTTCCTCCAACGCCAGCAGCCACGCACCAGCTTCAGCCCCTCCAACGCAGCAGCAGCTTCTTCCACATACCTCCACCGCACTGCCACGGGTCTCCGGCTGCAAACCTGCACGCACCCTACATAGCCGTTGCACAAGAGCAGCCAGCAAGCACCTCCCAACGGCGCATGCGGCAAGCCCTCCAGCAGCAACGTGCATGCCACCTCGCCTGCCACCAGCTGCTTCGCGTTGCCAGGTTGCACCCAGCACCATCGGACAGGTCGCTCCATGCCCTGCCGGCCTCCTCCTAGTCCCAACGCACCTGCCTCTTCACGCATGCAACACGCCACCCCAGCAGCAGTAACTTCTTCCTCCAGCAGCAAACGCAACCAGCAGCCACTCTCCAAGCTTCTTCCAGCTTCATCCACGCAGCTGTTCACAGCAAACAGCAGCAGCTGTCCACAGCACCCAGCAGCAAGCAGCTCCAGCGCTGGTCCACTGCGCCAGAGGTTTCAGCTGATGGTCCATTGCACCATCCTTCACAGCAGCTTGGTCCATTGCACCAGCAGCCCACTTATCCCTATTTAATCTAGTTTCTTTCTCTTCACCCATTAGTTTAGAGTTAGTTTAATTGTTTAGGGATAATTAATTGATCTTTTGATTAAACAATTGAATTTTGTAATTTATAATTTTTTAGTTAATTCATGTTTTACACGTAGTTAAATTTTAATGTCTTTGTCGTAGAATTTAATTGCGGTTATTCTCTTTTATATAAGTGTTTGTGTTTAATTTCTGAAAAAGAAAAGAAAAAAAAAGACTTGTTCAATTTGAGTAATCATATTTTTAGATAATATTAGTTAACTTAGTTTTAGTTTAATTAAGTAATTAGTTTATTTTAAATCTCACTTATTTTTAGAGTAACTAAAGTCCAAGGTTTTCAAAAGATAAAATTCTAATTCCCTGTGGATCGACTCGGACTCACCACTATTAAATTTCCAAATTTTGATTTGAGTGAGCCGGATAAATTTAGATTGAACGTTTTCACGTGTTTAACGACGCACAATTCGAAACGATCAGCATCCTTCTCTCCCTCTCCCCGGTTATCCCTCTCTCGTTTTCTCTCTTTCTCTCGCTCTGTTCTCTCTCTCGATCTCTTCCCCTCCCGGCCAATAGCTCCC
The DNA here is from genome assembly GCA_030544215.1 of Zantedeschia hybrid cultivar. Lineage (NCBI taxonomy): Eukaryota > Viridiplantae > Streptophyta > Magnoliopsida > Alismatales > Araceae > Zantedeschia > Zantedeschia hybrid cultivar. The sequence goes on from JARZZO010000015.1 coordinate 27,863,297, forward strand.
AAGCAACCCACCGGCACTACCTGCCAGCCTCCTCCCGACCTCCACGCAGCTGCTTCCTCCAGCGCCAGCACCAGCAGAAGCTCCACGCGGCGGTGCATCAGCAGTCTCCACGTCCGAAGCACCTGCCAGCCGGCCTTTCCCAGCGCCCTTCACCTGCATGCCCGGCACCCGTTGAAGACTGCACGAGCCAACAAGCTCCACCACCGAAGCTCCTCCTCCCATGCATGCCGGCCAGCCGCGGTGAAGCCCTCCTCCAGCACGCGCATGCCGGCAAGACCTCCACGTGGTGAAGCCAGCCTCCTCCTCAAGTTCAACGTGCATGCATGCCCGGCCAAGCAAGCAGCTTCCTACTCTCCTCCACGTGCTGTCCCAGGTGAAGCCAGCCTCCTCCACGCGCAGCAAGCTCCAGGTCAAGCAGCCTGCACCTTCACCAGTCGGCAGCTACACAGCAACAGCACCGCCGGTCCACTGCGCCACCCTCCTTTCCTTGCGGTCCAATGCACCAGTCGGCAACACCCACAGATTACTGTTGTCTTGTTCTTTCTTTCCCCCTTTAGCATAGTGTTAGTCTAATTGTTTAGGATTAATTATTTCGTATTTGATGTTTAGTTATTTAGTTTAAGGTTATTAAATCATTAAATTTTGTAATTTGTTTCGTAATTTTTAGATAATTAATAAGTTACACATAGTTAAATTTCAATGTCTTTGTTATAATTTTTTAGTTGTGCTTATTTTGTTTATATATGTGTTTGTGTTTAATTTTTGAAAAACAAAAAAAAAAGAGTTGTTTAATTCCAGCAATTATATTTTTAGGTAACATTAGTTAATTGCGTTTTAGTTTAATTAAGTAATTAGTTCACTCAAATTCTCAACTTTTTAGATAACTAAATTCCAAAGTTTTCAAAGTTAAAAATTTAACTCCCTGTGGATCGACTCGGACTCACCACTATTAATTTTCAAAATCTGATTTGAGTGAGCCGGACAAATTTAGATTGAACGTTTTCATGAGTGTTTAACGACGCACAATTTGTAACGATCCGCCCCACACGTGGCCGTCCTCGTTGGCGGACGGCCAGACGGGTAGCCATCCGATGTGCCGGATGGCTTTAAGAAGCCCCGGGGCCCTCTAGTTCTCTCCCTACCCTTTCTTCCTCTTCCTTCTCCGATTCCAATTTCTCCCCCACTCTTCCATGGCGCGAGTTTGGCTTCCCCGCGCTCCCTTAGGAGGAGGAGGACCGGAGGTAGCGACGGCGGCGATGGAGCAAGCTCCAGCGGCAGCGGCGACGAAGTGGGTGACAGCGGTGAGATGGGCATTGGCGGCGAGATGGGTGTTGGCGGCGAGATGGGCGTTGGCGGCGGCGAGGACCGGCTTGGCGCCGAAGAGGAAGAAGAAGAAGAAGAGAGGGCGGCGGAGGAGGATGATGAAGAGGAAGAAGAAGAAGAAGGAGAAGGAGAAGGTGACGAAGAAGGCAGCGGCAACGAAGAGGTGCCCCCGAAGAAGAAGAAGGTGAGTCCCTTGGGTTTTTTTTCTTCTTCTTCTTTTGATCGTGGTGTGGTGGACGGCAGGAGTCCCGGCCGTCGGTGCGGGCGGACGGCGGGCGGCCCCGACGCCCGTGCGCGCGGACGGCAGGCGGACCCGCCGTCTACCCGTACAGGTGACGAACAAGCCCACCGTCCGTCGGGACGGGGGCCAGCCACCTCACCCACTCAAAATCCCTTTTTATGATCATGCCCCTAACTTTGTTGGGATTTACAGGGTCCGCAGAGAGTCCGGGGCCGAGTTTCTTGGGAGTTGGTCTGGGCCTGGTACCATGCGATGCCCGATCGGCTCCTTTTCCAGGTGGACGCGTTTGGGTTCGGGCCGTTGTTTCGGATCCGACCGTTCATGGTGGACGCGCCCTTCTTAGTGGCTCTGCGAGAGGGCTGGGATGACAAATGCAGAGCCTTCATCATGCCCTGGGGACACATGCTGCCCATGCTGGAGGACGTCTCTTTCTTGACAGGCTTGCCGGTCATTGGTGATCCGGTAGTGGGTCCCGAGCTAAAGGATTACAGGCAGCTGTCAGATCGACTCCTGGGTGAGAGGTATTACCAAGTTCAAGGAGCGCTATCTCACATACCCCTCGGACATTTCGCTCGGTCCGTGGGGTTGAGCCGGGTACGGCGGATGTCGAGCGAGACTCTGGAGGCTTTTGCCGAGAGAGTGGAGGCGCTCTTGGACTTGGATGGCCGCTCAGACGACGAGAAAAGGATCTTCCTGTTGTTCTTATTCGGAAGGCTGTTATTTGCTACAGCCTCAGACAAGGTCAACCTGAAGTATCTGCCGCTGTTGGAGGACCTCCAAGCAGCGAAGAAGATGGCGTGGGGAGCTGCGATGTTGGGTCACCTCTTTTCCCATCTGGTGAGGTATCGTCAGAGATCTGGCAATTTGGGTGGATTCACGCCTTTTCTTCAGGTAATCCTTCTTGGTTGTGGATCTCCGTCCTTCCTCACTTATGTTGATTGACATTGACTGTGTTGTCCATTGTAGATCTGGGGTTATACCCGCTTCCCTATCGGCGAGGGGCCATCTCTGCGGATCGTGAGGGATGGACTCCACTCATGGCGCGGTGGGAAATGATCCGGGATTATCGCCCCGTGATGTACCGCGTGGAGGACATCCGCGCCCAGCTCGACACATTTCCTCCTCATATGGTGAGTGATTTGAGATATATGTGCATCTTAACAAATGATTAGGTCTGACCCTTTGTTTCATTCAGGTGGTGTGGATGCCATATGCAGAGGAGGACCTGGCCGATCATCCATGTGTGTCTCAGAGTCCCTCCTAGTTCCGGCGGGAGGTGCCCTTGCTGTGTGTGAACATCTGTGATGGCCTCTTTGTTCGGATGGCCTACCGCACGTGGGGATGGCATCAACCTTTACTCGCCTTTCCGACCTATCCTAATATGAACCGTAGTCGTTGCCGATCTTCTGCTATTGGTCAGGATTGGCGAGTGGTGAGGCGGGCTGAGATTGAAGTATGGTACCGCACCGGGGATGCCCTACAGAAGGATAAATTCCTACGAGACAGTTATAGATACTTGGGAAATTACGCCCGACGGTACGCAGATCGCATGTTTCTGGATGCGCGGCGGGTGTGTCACTCTAACCCTTCAATCCATTTCACTCAATCTTTTCTCATTGACTAACCTTAGTGGTATTCCTGCAACAGATGCCTGAAACTGAAGCCGTGCAGATCCTAAAGAATCAGAATGAGATTCTGGTTCTGCAGACGAGTGACCTGCTTCACCAGATTGGGGAATTAGTGAGAAATCTGATTTCTGAATTCGGGTGTGAGATTGTCCTCTTATTTTGTGAAACCCTTGTGATGCAGAGAGAGACGCTGGCCCGTCACGGGCTGCGAGGAGATTCTGGTGCGGGCTCATCATCCCAGGGGCCAGCTGCTCCTGTTGATTGGGAAGTGAGATTGCAGGATGCTCTCCGTCGTACGGAGGCCCGAGAGGCGAATTTGGCACAGCAGGTGAGACTTGTTCTGCTCCTGTGTTATTCTGATTGAGCTTGCTTAACCCTGAGTTCCTTTGCAGCGTCAGGAGGTGGAGACCGCCTTAGCCAGAGCGCAAGAATTGGAGAGCCTCAATCAATAGTTGAGAGATCAAGTCTTAGAGGAGCGGACAGCTCGGGCCAGGAAGAGAGAAGGATCCCACCCGGACGTGTACTCGGAGGGTAAGATAGCCGGCTTACGGGAGGAGCTGACGAGGTCGCAGACAGAGGTGCGGGAGCTTGATTTCAAGTACCGGACTCTATGGGACCGAGTGATGAAGAAGGGGCGAGAACGAGCTACGAGATCCAGCACACATAGTCCAGGAGCTCGTCCCCCCATTCCTGCCCCGTCGGCTGGCCAGGCACCTGCTAGGAGCTCTGTCTTTAGAGACCTTGACTCCCTTCTTGCTGAGGATGCGTGGAGAGCATTGCGACCCGCTGGCTCATCGGGGTCTATGCGACCGGCATCAGGTCATCGCCGTGCTCGGGAGGATGACGCTGAGAGTCAGATGAGGCACCCTTCTCGAGATAGGAGAGATGATGAAGCGGAAGGAAGGAAGAGGGATTGAGAGGAAAAGGGATTGGGAGCTGATGCAGGGGTATGCCCCCGTGTCGTGATGTATTATGTTATGCTTGCATATTTCACTATTTGCATCGGGCACTCCTTGTTTTACTTTTTTGTTCATACCTGTTATTCCTGCATACACAACATTAGGGGAAACAGTTAGTAGTATATGTTTTCGGCCCCTTGCCCAAAAGAGCAACTACCTTTTCCCTAGCCTTCGCATAGGGTCAAGGGGCCGTGTCCTACTAACCAGACAAAATGAAGAGCATTGAAATTGACGTGATAAGAAAATATGCAAAATACTGGTGGATATTAACAAGTGGGGTATGTGGTAAATGAAAACACGTTTTCTCTTTTTCTTTTTTTTCTTTTTTTTCCTTTTTTTTTTTTTTGATGCCGACCACCTGGTGACTGCCCAAACTTAGCCTGATTGAATGATGAAAGGGAAATGCACACTCAACTTCCCAGGTATCCTAAGCACACATCTAGATTGATTTGGGCCTCTAGACTCCTCAAACTAACATTGATCGGCTAAGACTCATACTGATGACAATACCGTCATGCCATACTTAGGCTCCCAGCTGCTTCCGACCACCAAGTTTGCCCAAAAAGTTTTCGAGGTAAATGATTTGCCCGACCCGGGTCTCTTTCCTCACAATCTAGAAGGTATAAGATGGAACAGCTTGGAACCCTGACGGTCAACCGCGCGACGCTGACCTGGAATTAGACGCCGTCGCACCTATTGGTGACGCGCATGCATTGACCTAAGCCCGAAGTTTTCGAGACTGCTCATTGAGATTATGGTTAAGGAATTGGTTCACCAGAAGTACTGACATTACTCTTCACCCATTTTGGACTCCTGTGATCATGTGAGCATGTGACGATTTTTGAAAAATGAACCATTTTAAAATGATGTTCGGTCTTTAGATAGCTATCTCGTGCTAAGACCTTGAGGGGGAAAAAAGTGAAGAAATTTTGGAGACAAACCTCACAGGAGGATCAACAAAACCGTTAAAAGGGCGAGCTGTGACAAAACGGACCCCTTTTGGACCTCCTAGATGCCCCTATTTTGACTTTTCAGGCCTTTGGTAGATTTCATGGCCAGGCATGGTCACGACCAGGCTTTTTTGTATAATTGTTTGAACCCCTTTTTTCTTTTTTTGTATTTCTTTTTGATGCCCTTTTTTTGGGGTTATTTGATATTCTGCCTGCGGGGACATTGCCCTCTTCACGTGCTCTGGTCCTTTACATTTCATTTTTTGGCCCTTTTGAGGGGTCACATCTATCGAGTTGTTGAGGAACCGCAATTTGCTGAGCTCGACCATTTAAGGGCGTCAACTGTCCTGATTGGTCGAGAGACGAAGAGCAAAGGCTGCATTTTGACAGTACACTAAAGACCCGGAACTCATTTTACGAAGGTTCTCTACGAAAAACGTGTAGATGTGTGCATCTCATGATGATCATAGGGATCCGTATGAAAGTAAAGTAGACACGTCCAAGGTTCTGGTGGACCAAAGTGTTACCCAAACCTCAATGTTAACCCAATCTATCATGCAACTAGACCTAGACAAGGGATTACGTGGCAGTCACCAGACAGTTGGATTTTGTGTCTTTTCTGATTTTTTGTCATTTTCATTGAAGTATGTACATATTTAAAAATATTTTTGTTACTTTTTTAGGATATTTCATCATTTATTTATTTATTTATTTTGAAAATTTTGAATTTTTTGTGCGTTTTCATGGATAAAACTTCTTCAGATACACCCCATTCTATGGGTGGGGTAACTCCTCTCCTTTTTCGTTGATTAAGTGGTATGCATTACCTGAGTATGCCTCCTTGATCACAAATAGACCTTCCCAATTTTCTTGCAATTTGCTCATGGGATCAGGAATTTTGACCATTTTTCTCTAGAGTACCATTTCCCCAATTTCAAACTTTCTTTCGAGAACCTTCTTTGCGTAGAATCTTGCGATCCTATTTCTGTAAACTTGAGCATGATCTGCCGCCATTATCCTTTTTCCGTCTAATAGTTCCAGTTGGGTTAACATGATCTTACGACGTTCGGCGTCGGTAATTTCGTTGTCCAACTGCACTCTTAGAGAAAAAAGGAGAATCGCATATGGAAGTACCGCATCTGTTCCGAATGTTAGTGAATAAGGTGTTTGTCCGTTGGGGGTTCGGACAGAAGTACGATATGCCCAAAGAGTTTCTACTAAGCGATCCGGCCAGTCTGAATAATTGTGAGATATGTAAGTTCTTTTGATGATTCGAATGAGAGTCTTATTGGTAACTTCGGCCTGACCGTTTCCTTGTGGATAGTAAGGCGAAGAATGGTGCAAATTAATGCCATACTTACTGCACATGTCCTGGAGCTCTTGGGAGATGAATTGTGGTCCATTGTTGGTGATGAGATCGCGCGGTGTTCCGAACCTGGCGAGGATGTTGCGCTTGATGAACTTCACCACCGTGAATGCTTTGATTTCCGCAAATACCTCCGCTTCAGCCCATTTAGTGAAATATTCAGTGGCAGTTAAGATAAATGATTTCCTTTTTATTTCGCCAGATTGATCCTCCAAAGGTCCTATAACGTCGAATGCCCACATGGCGAAGGGCCAAGGGGAAATGACGGATTTGAGATATGATGAAGGTGCATGAACCTTGTTAGCATGTAACTGGCATTTCAAGCACCTCTGAACAAATATGGAACAATCAGCTTCCATCGAAGGCCAATAATAGGACATGAGGAGCTTCTGAGTTAACGCACGACCATAGACATGACCGCCACAATCACTGGCATGAGATGCTTTCATGACATGATGGATTTCGGTATCATCTAGACACCGAAGGAGCACTCCGCTGAAGGATCTTCTGAAAAGGCAACCGCCTAAGATAAGGTATTGTTGAGATGCCCAGCGGATAGCCTTACGGTCAGAAGATATGGCATAAGATGAGAATGACCCATCGCGAAGATAGTTCATGATATCAAAGTACCACGGATTCCCATCATCCCAATCGGGGGTGAGTTCCTCCGTGATAGTAGAGATGTGTTCAGATGAGCGGAGGAATTGTTGGAACCAGGGGTCCCGGAAGGAGGGCGAGTCTTGCTTGTGCAGAGTGATGGTGGCTGAACTTTTGGTGACGGGAATCTCTAGTGCTGAAGATAGGGAGGCCAGGGCATCTGCTAGGATATTCTGAGACCTAGGCACATGTACGTAGGTGATCCTTCTGAAACGCCTGGTTAGCGACTTCACTAACTCCTGATATGGCTTTAATTTTGAATCCCGGGTTTGATACTTGCCCACGGTTTGGCGGAGGATTAGTTGAGAGTCTCCAATTATCCTCAATTCCAAGACTTTAAGAACCAGCGCCAATTTTAAACCAGCTTGGAGAGCTTCATATTCAGCGACATTGTTGGTCACTGAGAAGGAGAGTTGGCAAGCGTGCGGAATACTTACCCCTTCCGGAGATACGAGGACCACTCCTATCCCACTGCCTTGAGAATTAAGCACCCCGTCGAAGTAAAGGACCCAGGATGGAGTATCATCCACTATTAGACCCAACTCCTCATCCGGAAACTCCTCGTTGACGAGCGAAAATGTAGGCAGCGGATGATGAGCTAGGAGTTCGGCAATTGCTTGCCCCTTCACAGCCTTCTGATTTACATAGGTGATGTCAAATTGGTTCAAGAAGGTCTGCCATCGCACCAGCCTATCTGTTACAACTTGCCGCTCTAGCAAATATTTGATCGAGTCAATTCTTGCTAGGAGTTTGACCTCATGGGCGAGGAAGTAGTGCTTCAATTTCTACACTATCCAGACGACGGCCGCACATGTCCTTTCCATGGCAGTGTATCATTTTTCGGCATCGTTGAAGAGCTTGGAAAGATAGTACACTGCTCTTTCTTTCTTCTCGTCGTCAAGTTGGGCCAATACTGCTCCAGCCGATTCTTCAGTGGTGGAGACATATAGCAATAAAGGCCGCCCCAGGATAGGAGCCATAAGGACCGGTGGATTGAGGAGATAGCTCTTCAATTCATCGAAGGCTTTTTGACACTTATCGCTCCAAATAAACTTTGCCCCTCCTTTCAATAAATCATAAAAGGGTTTACATCTCACAGAATGTTGAGATATGAACCGTCTGATGAATTGCAAACGGCCGATGAGACCCTTTATATCCCTGACATTTTTAGGTGGGGGCATTTCCACTATCGCCTTCACTTTGTCTGGATCAACCTCAATCCCCTTTCTGCTCACCATGAACCCTAGCAACTTACCAGAAGAAACACCAAATATGCACTTTTTTGGGTTCATTTTCAGTTGGTGCTCCCTTGACCTCTGCATTACAGCCCTAAGGATTTGAGCATGTCCCTTCCTGGTTTTAGACTTCACTAAGATATCATCCACATAAACCTCCATGTCGATGTGAATCATGTCATGAAAGATTGCCATCATAGCCCTCTGGTAGGTGGCTCCAGCATTCTTAAGCCCAAATGGCATGACCATGTAGCAATAAGTTCCCCATGGGGTTATGAAAGATGTTTTCTCTTGGTCTTCCTCAGCTAGTCGGATCTGATTATACCCCGAAAAATCATCCATGAAAGACAACATCTCAAATCCAGCCGTGTTATCGACCAGTAAGTCTATATGAGGTAGTGGGAAATCATCCTATGGACAGGCTTGATTGAGGTTGCGAAAGTCTATGCAAACCCTAATCTTTCCGTCCTTTTTTGCCACGGGGACGATATTAGCCACCCACTTAGGATAGAGCACTACCCGGATGAACTTGGCCTCGTGTAATTTGTCAACCTCTTCTTTTACTTTAAGTGCTAATTCCGGTTGTAGTCGTCTCAAATTTTGTTTCACGGGTTTAGCATCAAGCTTGAGGATTAGCCGATGTTCCACCAATTATGTGTTTAATCCGGGCATATCCTCGTATGACCAAGCGAACCCATCACGGTGTTCTTGGAGCACGGCTATTATGGACCCTTCTTCTTCTGGACTCAGACGGGCGCTAATTAGCACTATCTTCGGATCCTCCTCTGTTCCAAGGTTGACTTCTTTAGTGGGTTCGTCGATGGCTGATGAAGGTTCATCAAACCGTCTCGTCCCATTGACAAGTGGTTCGGCCAAGTCATCCTCCTCTTCCTCTTCACTAAGCTCAAATACTCCCAGACCATCACTGCAAGGCTCGTCTTTCACCAATTCCAATGGTTCGGAGATGACCCCTATCTGAAGAAACTCATCCAACTTTTTCAAAGCTTTACACCTATTCGCTAACTCCTGAACTAAGAACGAAGGAACTTGCTTAGCCCTACAATTTCTAGACAGGGAGGAGGCTATCCTAATTCCTAAACTGCTATGTACATGGCCTGGAGAATGGGTCAGTTTTGTCCTAGATGGGACAAGGGTAGACCCTTGGGACAAAGATTCAACGATGGCGGGGTTGCCCCACCACGTAAGCTCCTCGAAAGTGACTTCCCCCCCTTCAGGACGGGAATTGGACTTTTTTTTTCGTGACCGAACGCCTCTAACATGAAATATTCAGAAGAAGTGGCGTCGATCGGAGCTGAGAGCATTGGGACGGAAGGTGGGTGGAACAAGAAAGGAATGAACGTAACAGGGGCTGGTTCATTCTTGGCCAAGAAAAGCCCTATCGGTGGGCTGCTTGATTCACGAAACAAGGATGATATGCCAAAATCTTCCTCTTGACTACCCTCATGATATTCTTGCACTTCCTCTTCTATCCTGGGCAATCCCTGTTTCTTTCTCACAAAGTGATTCATGAGGGACCATTCCTTTGTTTCTTTTGGTGGTTCAGTAGACTTGTAACCCAGGCCACATCCTCCTATGATAGGGCTCTCTAAGATGGGGTCACAAATGCCTTGTTCTTCTTTCCCTAACCCGGAGCCTGAGCTGTACCCCATCTTACTCATGAGCTGCCAACCTATGCCAGACCTAGGCCTAAGGTGAGAATTCACTGATGAAAGAACGGGCTCTTTGCCTTTCCTGGAAGTTATCATGGACGGAATTTGTTCTGCTGTTAGTGAGTCCAATGACTCAATGTAGGGAGTGCTTTTGACTTTCACAATCTTCCCGTTATACGGGAACTTATAGCACTGGTGGTTGGTGGATGGGACTCCCAAAGTTTGGTCCATCCACAGTCTCCCTAGAATAGCATTGTAGATTGGCTTAACATCTAGGATGTAGAATTCCGAAATCATGGATACCGGGCCGATCTCCAGTTGCAGGAAGATCTTTCCATCTGCTGGTCTCTGGGAATTATCATAAGCTAAGACCATCATAGAGGTGGACTCAACCTTCTCTGGGTCTATCCTTATCCTTTTGAGGGTCTTAAGGGGACAGACATTGATAGAGGCTCTGGTATCCAGTAAGATGGAGTCTACTGAATGACCATTGAGAATGGCGGTTCGGCACAGCGGAAGGGATCGGCACTCAGGGGGAGCTAGATCCTTTTCTGGGAAGGAGATCATGGGGGTCTGAGTGACTGAGAGGATGGCATTAGTGACACCACCACTAGGAAGATCCTCATTGACCGTGATTTGTTGTAGGAAATTAAATAGCGTCTCCCTGTGTGTGGGAGATTTCCGGATAAGCTCAAGAATAGAAATCTTAGCAGGGGTCTTCTCTAAATGCTGGGGGATGTCGTACTCAGACTAGGCATTCCCCATAGTAGGGAATGAGTTACCTTGAGAGTCCAAGGGTTGGCTTGGAGGAATGATGCGATTCATGAGCGTTACCCCCACCGAGATTGAATCCGCTTCCATTGGTGACCTAATGGGATTGAAGCCAGTCATCGAGCCCTGGTTCCTGGTTGGACAGAAGATAGATAGGGTGGGCCCCTCAGCTGTGATCGGAGGGATCTGAATGAGAGTGACCGGCTTAAGGGTTGCCGGTTGCTCTATGGGTCGGATTAGGACCAAAGGCTCATTAGGGGAAAGCGTGGAGACTTCTAGAGTAACTCCTTTAGTCTCACGCGACCAACTGGGATCTTGATGTTTTATCCCAGATCCTTCATACTCCCAGTATTGTTCTCTGCAAACTATTACGGGCTCCAAGTCTTTGATCAAAGTGTTAACCTTTCCTTGAAAACTGGAGGAATCTTGAACCACTTGATGAGAAAGTAACAGGTCTTTCACAATTCCCAGTTCCTTTTTAGCCTTCAAAGCATCAATAGTTTTTCTCATGTCCTCCCAGTTTATCCGCCCTTCATCATTCAAGTCATACACCCAATCCCTGAAGGTGAAGCAATTGTAGATTGTGTGTCCCGTGATCCTATGGTAGGGGCAATACCTGGACATATCCGTATTGCGCGGAACACCTTCTCTTTGAGGTGGGAGTTGAATGGCGTTACAAGCTAGCAAGGCATAAAAAATGTCTGCCAATGATTCTGGCAGAGGCGGATATGATGCTCGCTTAGCCATAGGATGACTGTAATTAGTCGGGGGAGGAACAACTGAATATTGCTTCTAATTGGGCTGAGTGTCAAACTTAGAATGGGAATTGGGAACCCTGGTTGGCTGTGCTAGCATACTGACCTGTTCATTGATGGTGACTCCTTCCGTGGTAGGAGTTGGTGTGGCTTTCTTGTTCCTGTTTCTGTTCTTAAAGAACGAAGGCAGAATGGAGTCTCGGATTTGGGACTGAACTACCCTAGCTCGGTTATACAGCTGAGCGAATGTTTGAAGTTCGTTAAGCATGAGAATAGCTCGGAGCTGGGGGGTAGCATTGCTAACAAGCATAGTGACTGCTTGTGCTTCAGGGATGACAACCTCTGCTCTAGAAGCCATAGCTCTCCACCTATTTGCAAAGTGAGTGAAGTCTTCATCGGACTTCATTTTTTCTATTACAAGATCAAACAAGGTAGGGGGTAAGGCTGCCATGTGGTTGAAGTTGGTAATAAATCTCTCAGAGACCATATCAAAGTTGATTAGGTCAGTGGCTGGTAGAGAAGAGAACCATCTCAAGGCCTCTCCCTCGAGAGACTTCTGAAAAAGATGGACAAGGAGGACTCTATCGAAGAGCCACTGGTGGGAATCCATGAGAAACCCGGATAAGTGATGATGTGGGTCAGTAGTACCATCGTACTTCCTGTACTTAGGTACTTTGAATCCTGGTGGAAAATAGGCCGGAGGGAGCTTACAGTAGCTCAGAAGAGAATGAGGTTGCCTAAGGCTGAGATTTTCGGCCATGAGTTGCCGCACACAAGTCTCAACCTCATTCTTATAGATGAACTCCTCCTGCTTGGGAGGTGTGACCTGGTTGATGAGATTAGGTGGATTGTGTGAGTGGGCATTGCTTGACTTGCCTGGGGTCGGCTAGAAGATCCTTGGAATTGGGTTTTCCGAGGAGTGGCATCCTGAATTTTGCCACGAGAAATCAATTGGATGAGTTGATCCGGAGTATAGCGTGATAACACAGCAATAAGTTCCGGATCTTCTCCTGGATTTTGGAATGTTCTGCTTGAAATTACTGGCTCATCTTCTCCCTGCGAGGTAGAAGATTCATCGGAATCTTTTCTCGGAAGTCCTTCTCTAGATGCTTGGAGCATTCCTATGAAGGTCTATTGTGGATCTTCTTCAATTTCGAACAGAGGGTTGTGTATAACATTGTTACCAAGGTCATCCATGTCATCATACACAGCGTTAACATACATTCAGTTCATCATGAAACACAGACCCTAAATGATTTTATATTTCACTTGAAATGTTAACAATGTATTATGAGAGTTTGTTTCTAACAAATCAAGTTCAAACCCTTAACGACCCTGGACTTTTCAAAACTTGTTCCACCAAGGTTTAGTTAGGTGTCTTAAATTTTGGAATAATTCTCTCAGTGACACCTATACGTGGATGATTGTGAATGGAAAAGCTTAATTAATCCTTCACACAAACCCGGGGTTCCTATGGGGTGGTTTCAGGTACAACCTGCTCGGCGGCCAAGTGGGAATCCCTGGCTCGTGGAGACTCACGGAGGTTCCCAACAGAATAAGACTAGTCACACCCGAGTAGGAATCCTCAGGTGGAGAGTCAAATACTGTGGGAGGGGTGACTAGAGATGTGATGCCGGCTCTTCCTTAAAACCCCGCGTGGAGAATACCCAAAAAAAAACCCAGAAATTTAACAACCAACAAGCCAAAACATATAACAAATCAACAAGACAGGCAGCAGAACAGCATACATGAACAGCAACAGCAAGTATAAAGGACGGCCAGGGACTTAGCCGTCAAAGGCAGTGGACGGCCAGGGTCTTGGCCGTCAAAGTCAGAGGACGGCCAAGCGATTGGCCGTCAAAGGGAGAAGACGGCCAACAAGTTGGCCGTCAAACTGAAGACGGCGGCCAAGGGACCCGCCGTCCAATGCAGTGGACGGCCTGTGCGTTGGCCGTCCAGCAGAAACGACGGCCAGGGGCTGGCCGTCCAAGGGGCGGGCGACGGCTAGGTGAGTAGCCGTCCAAGGTGTTGGGTGGCCAGTCGCCTGGCCGTTTAGCAGCTTTTTTTTCGCTAAATCAAAATAAAATATCTCAGGTGCTTACCTTCTTACCTTTGATCGCGACGCGTGCAGCGAGCTATAGTGTCCCATCGTGATTGCCAGAGGGCTGTAGGCGCTAGGAACGTCCCCCGCCACTGCGGGCTTCGGGCGAGGGCTTCTCCGTTCGTCTTAGCACTGCAGTGATTTAGGGGGGTTAGAAATTAAGGTGTGATCGCCAGGAGCATTACTTTACGGTCCCTATGCTCCGCAGGATTGTAAGAGTGATCGCGTTCTGAGGGAACGGGAGATGGTGGTTTCCCCTTCTCTTCCTCTGGCCGGCCAGAGGAGGAGAGCTCGGCAGTCTGCACGCGGAAATGCGGCAAGGATCCCTGAAAAGAAAAGACAGGACAAGAGAGAAAAAATAACCCGGTTAGAACTGTGATATGTAGAATCTATCCAAGAAAATATAAAAACTTAACTAGAATTAGAGGGAGACGCACCGGATGGGTGTTTGGGGAGGGAAGGTGACCATATGTTATGGCCACCCACCTCCCATTTTTTGTTTAAAACCTCTGGGGGGAAGGGTTGCTAGGTTATCCTAACATGCATGCATGCAGATGGGGGTGCTCGTGTGTGGAAAGTGAAGTGATGTGTTGAAAGTGGAAAGAAGAGTGAGAGAGGGAAATGTTACGGAATGGATGAAAAGTGGGAATGCAATGAGGTGAAAAGGGGAAAAGTAAAAGAGGGTTAAGAAGACAAGCCCATTTGGAATGTGAAGGATTCCTCTTGAAGTTCCTCCTGAAGCTCTCTGACTCCTTGTCCGCTCGACTCCTCAAAGCCGACTCACTTGCCAACCTCCTCCGAGCCTTCCCTTCAAAAAACTCCAACCCCCTTGCTCGAGGGGACATGGGGGGGGGGGTTTAAATAGGTGAAAGGAAAATAGGAGAAAATAGGGGTCTAAATCCCCGTAAATCATCAAAGAGCCAATGGGAAGTGGTCAAGGGTCGGAGGTGGTGCACGCGGCAGTCGCCGGAGTGGGGAGTGATCAGAGTAGTGGAGGTGAGGGTGGCGCGTAGAGGAGATCGTGGGGAAGACAAGGTCAAGGTGGTAGTTCGGGGAGTGGGCGGCCAACCAACTTGCCTTCCAATCCTGTGGAAGGCCAGGTAGCTGGCCTTCCACGGAGAGGTGGAAGGCGGCCCGGTTGGCCTTCGAAGAGTGGTGGAAGGCAAGGGGTGGCCTTCGAAGGGTGGTGGAAGGCGGACTGGATGGCCTTCGAAGGGTAGTGGAAGGCGGGCTGGTTGGCCTTCAAAGGACGGTGGAAGGCGGGCTGGCTGGCCTTCCACGAAAAGGTGGCTAGAGTCGGGATTGGTTAATGGGCCTAGTTATTAGTGGGCTGAGATGGCTAAGATGAGGGGTTTGGTAACGATGGGCTAATGATGGATGGGGTTCATGACCAAAAGGGTGGTCCAAAATCGGTGTCTACAATAGCGTCGACCAACAGCGACGCGATTCAGACAGTTTATTGTTTTTTCTTCAGTTCTCAGATTTCTGATCTGCTTGCTACTACACATTACGTATTAAGCATTAGAGGCCATCCAGGCCACAGGTCATACGCACTGGAGCTAACACACCCCCTTTTCTCTTAAGAACACCTTTCTTGACGTCTTCACCTCTCTCTGATTGGGTCGGTCCCTCGATCAGACTAGAGTGGTTGGCGTTAAAGACCTCTGTAAGTCCCCAAAATCAAGGTATTCCTCCTTGTTTATCGGGCTGGTTGTACCAATCGAAGTCCTAGTTAGATTTTCATAACGTTGTAAGAGAAAGCCATAAAGTATAACAGTGGAAATTGAACTGAAACTAGGATCCTACCCATTGAGTGAATTTGTGATTAATTGAATCCAAAAAACCCAACAAGGAATCCTGAAGTAACCTTAAACAACCACTTGTTTGCTTAATCTCTGTGCAACTCGTCTGCAAATCTTTGAAAAAAAAATCTAATATCATGCTACTTCGATCAGGTAAGGATTTGAGCATGGCTCCAGATGCCCTAGTCAACTGCGAGGGAGATGTTAATGCCCCTCTTGAGTCTGATTACCACTTTGAAAGCGGGGGAGATGCTGACGCCCCCCATAATTCCCATTCTTGTCCAGTTCGATATGAGGGAAACCACCAAACCCCTCTTCCTTATGCTCATGATCAATATTCTGATCTTCCTCCGCATGTGCATGCGGTTTCTAATCCTGTTTTCGAGGGGGGCATGAACCCGAATGATCCCTCATCCTCCGATCCCTCGGATCTAGTGAACGCTTTGGGAGTTCTTGCCTCCCGTCTGGATCCTCGACAGTTCGAGGCTATCCAGTCTATCTTGAAGGGGAAGACGCCCATGCAGTCTACCGAGCCGAATCCTGCGACTCCCCCTGTTATTCCTCAACCACCTCCCCATCATGCTTCATTCATTCCCCAGGCCATGGAAGGCCATCAAGTCTCAACCTCTCGACCAGCTGGGCCATAACTTTCTTCCTCGAGGCAACCGGTCAGGCCGCTGACACCTACTTACCAAAATGCCCTCGGGCATGGCGGAAGCTCTGCCGGACCTCAGCTCTATTGTCCCCCATGCCCTACATACTCTAGGCAACAGGCCTATCATGTACCTCCACCTCCTCCTCCTCCCCAGGTTGATCCAACAACACAAGCTCTGCTTACAAAGATGGAGCGTATGAACGAACAGTTCAACAACCTTCAGAAGATGATGGGAGTTAAAGCTGCACCTGAGATTAACCTGCCAAGTCTGCCTGTATTTCATTTGCCACCCTCTGAGATGCGGGTATACCGAAAATACAACGGTACTGGTAACCCCTTCACTCATTTGAAGGAGTTTATGTATGAGTCATCTTTCTGGCAAAACGACAAGAGGTCGTTGGCATTTTTGTTCAGGAAATCCTTAGAGGGACCAGCCCTCGAGTAGTTATTTTCTTTAGAACCTGCTGAAGTAGAGGACTATGGTATCGTATCACGAAAATTCATTCAACGATACCAGGATAGAGTTGCCCCCTCCCTGTCTATTACTGATTTGATAGTAGAAAAAATGAACCCCGACGAGGAATTCGTTAGTTTTGCTGATAGATGGAGGGGTATGGCAGAAAAAGTGAAAGATCATCTGTCTGAGTCCGAGCAAGTAAAAATGTTAATCTCCAATGCCACACCTCAGTTTAAGTTAGTCCTTGCCCTTTACAACTTGACCAGCATGGCAGAGCTCTATGAAAGAGCACGTTATTGTCAGAATGCTTTCAAGGATGCTATGTTCTCTAGTATCTTTGATCCTCACCGACCTAGCAGGCCTCCACCTCGGAAGCATGTCGTGCCAAATTCTCCTAGCACAGGTCTAACCACTGAGGGCACGCTCTCCCATGAGCAGGTTAGTAGCATGAACAACAATCCGCCCCAATTCGTGAGGAATCAGCAACCACAGTACCAGCGGCCACAGCAGCTAAACCAGCAGGGTTACAGACAGTAGTAGCCGAACCCACAGTATCAGCAGCCACAATACCAGCGGCCTCAGCAGCCGAACCAGCAATCACAATAGTAGCCACAGCAGCAGCCACAACGGCAATTACAGTATCAGTGTAGGCGCCCGGAACGTTTCATGCCGTTGCTGCGGGCTTCGGGCGAGGGCTTCTCCGTTCGTCTTAGCACTGCGGCGATTTAAGGGGGGTTAGAAATTAAGGTGTGATCGCCAGGAGCATTACCTTACGGCCCTGTGCTCCGTAGGATTGTAAGAGTGATCGCGTTCTGAGGGAGCGGGAGATGGTGGTTTCCCCTTCTCTTCCTCCGGCCGGCCAGAGGAAGAGAGCTCGACAGTCTGCACGCGGAAATGTGGTAAGGATCCCTGAAAAGAAAAGACAAGACAAGAGAGAAAAATGACCCGATTAGAACTGTGATATGCAGAATCTATCCATAAAAATATAAAAACTAATTAGAATCGGAGGGAGACGCACCGGATGGGTGTTGGGGAGGGAAGGTGACCATATGTTATGGCCACCCACCTCCCGTTTTTTGTTTAAAACCTCTGGGGAAGTAGGGGTTGCAAGGTTATCCTAACATGCATACATGCAGATGGGGGGTGCTCGTGTGTGAAAAGTGAAATGATGTGTTGAACGAGGAAAAGGGTGAGAGAGAGAAATGTTACGGAATGGATGGAAGTGGGAATGCTACGAAGTGAAAAGGAGAAGAGTAAATAAATGGTTAAGAAGACAAGCCCATTTGGAGTGCGAAGGATTCCTCTTGAAGTTCCTCCTGAAGCTCTCTGACTCCTTGCCCACTCGATTCCTCAAAGCCGACTCACTTGCCAACCTCCTCCGAACCTCTCACCCAAAAAAATTCCTTCCTTAACCCCCCCGGCTTGAGGGGACATGGGGGGTTTAAATAGGTGAAGGAAAAATAGGAGAAAATAGGAGTGTAAATCCCCGTAAATCATCCTGGAGCCAATAGGAAGTGGTCAAGGATCGGAGATGGTACGTACGGCAGCCGCCGGAGTGGGGAGTGATCGGAGTAGTGGAGGTGAGGGTGGCGAGTAGAGGAGATCGTGGGGAAGACGAGGTCAAGGTGGTAGTTAAGGGAGTGGACGGCCAGCCAACATACCTTCCAATCCCGTGGAAGGCCAGGTGGCTGGCCTTCCACGGAGAGGTGGAAGGCGGCCCGGTTGGCCTTCAAAGGGTGGTGGAAGGCGGACTGGCTGGCCTTCGAAGGGCGGTGGAAGGCGGGCTGGCTGGCCTTCGAAGGGCGGTGGAAGGCGGGCTGGCTGGCCTTCCACGAAAAGGTGGCTAGAGTCGGGATTGGTTAACGGGCTTAGTTATTAGTGGGCTAAGATGGTTAAGATGAGGGGTTTGGTGACGATGGGATAATGATGGATGGAGTTTATGGCCAAAAGGGTGGTCCAAAATCGGTGTCTACAATCAGCCCCCACAACAGCAGTATCAGCCCCCACAACAGTAGCAGTACCAGCCGCGTGCACCGCCGGCGTACCACAATGTACCTCCTCCTGCTGATTATAACCAGCAGAGGAAGCCCCCAGGCCCGAAAAGGGTAGAATATCCAGTTCTTCCAGAGTCCTTATCAGATATCTTCAATGCTTTAATGGCAGCTAATGCTTTGGTTCTGCCAAGAGAAAAAAATAGTTTGGCCCCAAAATGCCAACACTTCTAGGTATTGTTATTTCCACCGACAACCTAGATATACCATAGATACCTGCTTCCAATTCCGAGATTATATTCATGATCTCAACGAGCATGGAGGCATTGATTGGGAAGAAATGAAGAAGTATATATCCACTTTGAAGGCGAGAATGCCACAACAACAACAACAACAACAACCAAGCGCGCCGGCGCAGGCAGCGGCACCGCCAAACATGGGTATAGTGCAAAACCCACTCCCGGAGCACCAGAACCAGAATCAAGTTGCCCCTATTTTGACAAATAGCCGGTGTGAGGCTAACCGAGGGCAACAGTGGAAGATAGAGAATTCTTCCTCTATTTATTCAACAGGCCACACACCGAGCACTGCAGAACAACCACCACGCCGCACCCTCCATATACCTAAACCACAACCCGTTACCATCACGCCTATACCAACACCCGCATATCACTCACCCGCACCCACTAACCCATCACCACCGCCCACTTTCCTTAAACCCACTAACCCATCACTACCGCCCACTTTCCTCAAACCCATTATCCCCCACGCCACTATGCCTCCATTAAACAACCCCCCGCAAGCTAATCACACACCCCTCATGCCATCCAGACCACTGCTCTACGTACCATTCCCTATATCACCTACTATCGCCACCGCTTACCCAAACACCATACAACCATCTAAACCTCTACTCCGCATGCCATTCCCCACTTCATTCGTACCGACCAATTACCCTTCCACCATCCAACTATCTAAGCCTCTCATCCGTACCATGCCACCATCAACTAACCCCACGCCATCACCCGTACACCAACCCTCCACACCATCTACACCTTCCACTAACCCTGCGGTGCTCAAGTTATCACCCGGCCCTTCCACAACTGAAGAACATGCACTTCGGAGTGGGAGGATCTTCAATAAGGTCTTTCTTCAATCAACAGTCAGAGACGGCCCATCACAGCCGCCAGAGGAAGCACATAAGGATGAGAGTGCACCAGGCACTCAATATGACCTTTTGAAACATCTTGACAGAACACCGGCACGAATCTCTATGCTTGAATTGATAAAGAGATCGAAGACCCACCAGGAGGCTCTGATGGAGTATCTACAAAAAGTGATGGTCAACGAAGATGTGTCGGTAGAGAAGATCGCCGCACTACTAGTTCCATAAGGGGATCAGCCCTCTATCTTATTTCATGCATCAGAACTAGCACCACCAGCAGCCAGAAGCATGGCTCTAAGTATTACGGTCAATATCTGCAAGAAGGCCGTAGACACATGCCTGGTTGACACGGGGGCTTCAATTAATGTCCTACCTCCGAAGACCCTTGAATTGTGTGGTGTACCCAAAGAAAAATGGCTGCCTAGCCCTATCTCTGTAACAGCTTATGATAACTCCACCCGTTCCCCTCTATGAATGGTTTATTTAAAAGTAGAGTTAGGCCCTATATGTCATGCTGAGGTCGAATTTCACATTTTGAAAATCGATCCTTCTTTGAATACTATTTTAGGTTGTCCTTATATAAAAACCCTCGAGGCGATTCCCTCTACAAATCATCAGTGCCTCAAATTTCCCTACAAAGGACGAATAATTAAAGTTACGAGCATGCCGATCCTTGCTACTGCTCACTCATTGAATATCAAGCCAACTTCTTCACCTGGCCGACAACCTTTTCTGTCGGTATTACAGGTCTACCGTCCGGTGGTTGATCCTTTAAAAACCGCCACTCTTACTCCTTATCCATTGAATGCCATAAAGCGGGGGAAGTGCATGAGTACCCCTGGATGGAAAATAATGATGAAGGGTGGTTATCAGCCCGGAAAGGGCCTGGGCACACAATTACAACGCAAAACCACGCCCATTAAGGACAACCGAAGGATACCTGGGAATGGCCTGGGCTATAGGCCAAGAAAAGTGAAGCAGGACATTACTCAGCAGGAAGAAAATGAAGACGGCCAGAAGATATGGGAGACAATGTCTAACCATGCAAAGAAGGTCGGGACCCCTTAACATGGACCCTATACACACATTTCGTCAAGGGGCCCGTGACCAGTCATGATAATACAGTGGTCATTACTTCCTGTTTTGATCTCCATGACATATATGGAAGGGACCTGGCCAGATATTGTTCATAGTTGCTCAGGTACCAGTCCTTGGAGGCTCTCGGCCAATGAAAAGGAGGACGTTTCAAGACCCTGAGTGTGAATGGTACAGATGGTTTGACTTAAGGGATCTGTATATCGCATTGAATAGACTGTTTCTTGATCCCTCAGAACCTAAGTGGCCGCCACAAATAGATGAACTGATTGAAGGGCATGGTGCCATTTTTGATAAAAGAATACCGTTGTCTGAGGAGACAAATGAAGGGGAGCCAGATTACCCCTATGAAGTTGGTTATACCACAGATCTTCTCTGGAGGGGGACTTATCATTCTCACATTTTCACACT
Source organism: Zantedeschia hybrid cultivar (assembly GCA_030544215.1). Lineage (NCBI taxonomy): Eukaryota > Viridiplantae > Streptophyta > Magnoliopsida > Alismatales > Araceae > Zantedeschia > Zantedeschia hybrid cultivar. The sequence goes on from JARZZO010000015.1 coordinate 27,884,529, forward strand.
TCATACCTTGTTCTGCAGTCTGCTTCTGACCCCGACTTGGTCGCGGGTCATTACTGAAGATATTCCACAGGCTCTGCCCATCATGATCACACTATCCCCACGGGACTTCATTCCTCAACCTCCTCTTGATCTAGAGAGGATTTATAATTTGATCTGGTACATACTACTGTATGATCCCCCCAATCCTTTGGCCTTGGTGCCGCTTCTTCCATCACATTCTCTTCCTATTCATCTTCATTCTTGTTTTATGATTAATTCATCGTTTCTCCAAAAAAAAAAATGCCAATTTGGCAACAAATTTCTCTCAGATCCTCATTGAGGAAACTTGCTACTTGTCCGATTGTACCCCATCGTGTGAGTCATTCGGTCAAGATTCTCTTCTAAATCTACTTTGCCCCTCCCCTCGGGAGGATTCCCCTGTATTTCCGCATGTATCCTATAATTTTCATTCTGCTTCGCCCTCATTAGGTCTGGATAGGGAGTCTAGCGAAGTTAAGGAGTCTAGGTAGGTTAGTCAGGTTAGAAAATCTAGAAAATCTAAGGGTAGATAAATTCTAGATAGATACCTCCAGTGGCAAGATCTTGCCCTCCCCTTGATTAGTTCAAAAAGTTGTTTTTGTGATGAAAATGATGTGTGATTGATTGATTTCCTAGTTGTTTAGTTAGTAAATCATCCTGTTAAAATCTGGAACTAAAAAAAAATCTGCATGAGTCGATTGTTTACTGCTTTTTATCCTGTTTGAGGAGGATTCAACCCAGAAAATCCTCCTACAAAACTGTTTCTGCGAACTGAAAAGCGTCCAGGAGCACTGACGCGTTTCAAAACCGCGTCAACACCCCTAGATGCCTTTCAGTCTTCATATCTTCTCTGCTGTCTGCATCTGTTTCTGCGAAAAAATTAAGTTCTGTGTTGAATAGCGTCGACTACCGTCGACGCGATTCAGACAGTTTCTTAGTTATTTTTCAGATCTGTTTCTGCGAAAAAATTAAGTTTAGTTTTGAATAGCGTCGACTACCATCGACGCGATTCAGACAGTTTCTTAATTATTTTTCAGTTTCCAGATTTCTGTGGTTTGAGTGCTAGCTACCCATTATTAACTAAGCATTAGAGGCCATCCAGGCCGTAGGGCATACGCATTGAGGCGAATACCCTCCTTTTCTTAGGAACACACTACTCGACGTCAGCAACTCTCTCTGATTGGGTTGGTCCCTTGATCAGACTAGAGAAGTTAACGTTGAGACCTCCATAAGTCCCCAAAATCAAGGTATTCCTCCTTGATCATCGGGCTGGTTGTACCAATTGAAGTCCCGGCTAGATTCCAAAAGCGTTGTGAGAGAAAGCCCTAGAGAATAACGGTGGAAATTGAACTGAAACTAGGATCCTTTCCCTGAGCGAATTTGTGGTTTAATCCAATTCAAATAACTCAACAAGGAACCTTAAAATCACGTTAAGCATCCACTTGTTTGATTAATCTCTGTGCAACTTGTTTGTCAAATCTTTGAAAAGGAAATCTAACATCATGCTGCTACGATCAGGCAGGGACTTGAGTATGGCTCAAGACGCCATCATCAACTACGAGGGAGATGCTAATGCCCCTCGCGATTCGGACTACAACTATGAGAACGGGAGAGATGCTGATGCCTCCCGTAATTCCGTCCCCATTCCATATCGACAAGATGGGAATGTCCGGACCCCTCTCTTTCATCCACAGGATCGATATCCTGATCTTCCCCCGCATGAATATGCGATTCCTAATCCCGACCTTGAGGGGGACATGAATCAGAATGATCCCTCACCCTCTGATCCTTCGGATCTCGTCAATGCCCTGGGAGTTCTTGCCTCCCGACTGGACCCTCAGCAGTTCGAGGCGATCCAGTCTATTCTGAAGGGGAAGGCACCCGTGCCGCTTGCTGAGCCGAACCCTGTGGCTCCCCCTGTTATTACTCAACAACCTCCTCTTCCTCCTCCTTATATCCATCAGGCCATGGAAGGCCTTCATATTACTTCTCGGCCAGCTGGGCCACAGCTTTCATCATCTAGGCAACCGGCTAGACCGCAAACGCCTATTTATCAAAATGCCCTCGGGCATGGCGGAAGCTCTGCCGGACCTCCTCTTTATTGTCCTCCCTGTCCAACGTACTCTAGGCAGCAGGCCTATCAAGTACTTCCACCTCCTCCTCCTCCCCAGGCAGATCTGACCACGCAAGCGTTGCTGGCCAAGATGGAGCGCATGGATGAGCAGTTCAACAACCTCCAGAAGATGATGGGGGTTAAAGATATGCCATAAATCAGTTTACCGAGCCTGCCAGTATTCCATCTGCCACCCTCTGAGATGCCAATGTACCGGAAGTATAACGGTACTGGTAACCCCTTCACACATCTGAAGGAGTTTATGTACGAATCATCTTTCTGGCAGAACGACAAGAGGTCGTTGGCCTTTTTGTTCAGGAGATCTCTAGAGGGACCAGCCCTCGAGTGGTTCTTTTTTCTGGAACCCTCCGAAGTAGAAGATTACGGTATCGTTTCACGTAAATTTATCCAACGATACCAGGACAGAGTTGCACCCTCCTTGTCCATCACTGACCTCATTGTAGAAAAGATGAAACCTGATGAGGAGTTTGTCAGTTTCGCTGACAGGTGGCGGGGCCTGGCCGAAAAGGTAATGGATCACTTGTCCGAATCCGAGCAAGTGAAGATGTTAATTTCCAACGCCACGCCCCAGTTCAAGCTAGTCATCTCCTTGAACAATTTGACTAACATGGCAGAGCTCTATGAAAGAGCACGGTACTGCCAGAACGCCTTCAAGGACGCTACGTTCTCTAGCGTCTTTGATCCTCACAGACCTAGCAGGCCTCCACCTCGGAAGCCTGCAGTGCCAAATTCTCCCAGCACAGGTCCGACTACTGAGGGCACGCTCTCTCACGAGCAAGTCAGTAGCATGAACAATAACTCGCCCCAGTTCGTGAGGAACCAGCAGCAGTACCAGAGGCCACCGCAGCCGAACCAACAAGGGTATAGGCAGCAGCAGAACCCCCATTATCAGCAACAGTATCAGCGGCCCCAGCAGCCGAATCAAAACCAGCAACAGCAACAGCTACAACAGCCGCCGCAACAGCAACAGCAGTACCAGCAGCCCCAACAACAGCAATATCAGCAACAGCAACAGCTACAGTATCAGCCGCGCGCACCGCCGGCGTACCATAATGTCCCTCCTCCTGGTGACTACAACCAGCAGAGAAGACCTCCAGGCCCGAAGAGGGCAAAATACCCGGCCCTCCCAGAATCCTTGGCAGATATCTTCAGTGCTCTAATGGCAGCTAATGCCTTAGTTTTGCCAAGGAAAAAGGCCGTCTGGCCTCAAAATGCCGATACATCCAGGTATTGCTACTTCCATAGGCAACCTGGGCATACCATCGACACCTGCTTCCAGTTCAGAGATTATATTCATGATCTCAACGAGCAGGGCGGCATAGACTGGGAGGAGATGAAAAAGTACATATCAGCCCTGAAGGCGAGAAGACCACAGCAGCAGCAAGCAAGACCACCAGCACAAGCAGCAGCACCACCCAACATGGGCATAGTGCAGAATCCACTCCCGGAGCACCAGAACCAAAACCAAGTTGCTCCCATTTTGACGAACAACCAGTCTGAGGCTGGTCGTGGGCAACAGTGGAGAATAGAGGACTCTTCCTCTCTTTGTTCAACGGGTCACGTTCCAAGTACCGCAAAGCGACCACCACGCCGCACCATCCACATACCTAGGCCGCAACCTATAACCATCACCCCTCTACCGGCACCCACATATCACTCGCCCGCACCCAATAACCCATTACCCCTACCCACCTTCCTCAAGCCATCACGCCCCGCACTCCTACACCTCCATCATATAACCCCCCGCAAACCAACTACGCGCCCCTCCTACCATCCATACCGCTATTACGCGTACCATTTCCTACTTCACCCGCTACCACCACCACCTATTCAGATACCCCCTTACCATCCAAACCGCTATTACGCGTGCCATTCCCCACTTCACCAACCACTTACCCATCCACCATCCAACCCTCTAGGCCTCTAATCCGCACCGCGCCATCACCACCTAGTCCTATGCCATCACCTACATACCAACCCTCTACGTCATCCGCACCATCCAACCCTGCGGTACTTAAAGTGTCACCCGGATCCTCCACGGTTGAGGAACACGCGCTCCGGAGTGGAAGGATTTTCAACAAAGTCTTTCCTCAGTCCACAATTAGAGACGGCCCATCGCAGCCGACTGAGGAAGCCCATAATGAAGAGAGTGCACCAGGCACTCAATACGACTTGTTGAAACATCTGGATCGGACACCGGCACGGATCACTGTACTTGAATTGATCAAAAGATCCAAGATTCACCAAGAAGCCTTAATGGAATATCTATAGAAGGTGATGGTCAATGAGGACGTGCCGGTAGAAAAAATTGCAGCACTACTAGTTCCTCAGGGGGATCAGCCCTCCATTACATTTCATACATCGGAACTAGCACCGCCGGCAGCCAGAAGCATGGCTCTGAGCATCACGGTCAACATCTATAAGAAGGCCGTGGATGCATGTCTGGTCGACACAGGGGCTTCGATCAATGTTTTACCTCCGAAGACCCTGGAGCTGTGCGGTGTGCCCAAAGAAAAATGGTTGCCCAGCCCCATCTCAGTGACAGCATATGACAATTCTACCCGTTCCCCTCTGGGAATGGTCTATTTGAAGGTGGAGCTGGGCCCTGTAAGTCATACAGAGGTCGAATTTCACATCCTGGAAATCGACCCTTCTATAAATGCCATTTTGGGTCGTCCTTATATCAAAACTCTTGAGGCGATTCCCTCTACGAATCACCAATGCCTCAAATTCCCTTTCAAAGAACGAATTATTAAAGTAACGAGCATGCCGATCCTTGCTGCTGCTCATACCTGGAATATTAAATCCGCTGTTTTACCTAGCCGACAACCTTTTCTGTCGGTATTACAGGTCTACCGTCCAGTGGCTGATCCTCTAAAAGCCGCCACTATTTCTCCATACCCGTTAGATGCCATAAAAAGGGGGAAGTGCATGAGTACCCCAGGATGGAGAATTATGATGAAGAACGGCTACGAGCCTGGAAGAGGTCTGGGCACACAGTTGCAAGGCAGGACCACCCCTGTTAAAAATCATCGAGCAGCACCTGGAAGTGGTCTGGGCTATAGGCCAAGAAAACTGAAACAAGATCTGGTTCAGCAAGCAGAGATCGAAGAAGGTCCGAAAATCTGGGAGGCAATGTCTACATCACCCAAAGAAGGTCGAGATCCCTTAACATGGACCATGTGTACACACTTTGTGAAAGGGCCCATACTCAGCTACGACAACACGGTAGTCATTACTTCGTGTTTTGACTTCCATGATATATATGGGAGGGACTTGGCCAGACATTGCTCTGAACTACTTACGTACCAATCCTTGGAGGCTCTGCGGCCTATGAAAAGAAGGAAATTTCATGATCCTGAATGCGAATGGTACAGGTGGTTCGATCTGAAAGACCTTTATATCGCACTGAACAGATTATTCCTAGATCCTGCAGAACCCAAGTGGCCGCCGCAGATTGATGAGCTGATTGAAAGCCCTGGTGCCATATTTGACAAGCGGATACTGCTGTCTGAAGAAACCGACGAAGGGGAACCAGATGACCCCTATGAAGCTGGTTACACTACAGATCTGCTCTGGAGGGGGACATATCCTTCACATGTCTTCATGCTCCATACTCTATTTCGTACACTGCTCTTGACCCCGACTTGGTCGCGGGTCATTATCGAAGATATCCCACGGGCTCCGCCCGTTATGATTACTCTGTCCCCTCGGGACCTTATTCCACAACCTCCTCTCGATCTAGAGAGGATGTATAATTTGATCTGGGACATATTGCTATATGATCCCCCTAATCCTCTGGCCTTGGTGCCACTTCCTCTGTCTGATTCTCCTCCCATTTGTATTCACTCCTGCTTCATGTATAATTCCTCTGATATCCAAAAAAAACGCCAATTTTACAACAAATTCTTCTCAAATCTTTATCGAGGAAACATCTTACTTGTCCGATCGCACCCCGTCGCGCGGGTCCTTCGGTCAAGATTCTCTCTTAGATCTACTCTGTCCCTCCCCTCGGGAGGATTCTCCTGTATTTCTACTTGTATCCCAGGATTTCCATCCTATTTCATCTTCATTAGGTTATGATAGGGAGTTTAGTGAAGTTAGGCAGTCTAATTTTAGTCAGATTAGTCAGGTTAGGAAGTCTAGGAAGCCTAAGGGTAGGCGAATTCCAGATAGATACCTCCAGGACTTAGCTGATAAGTGCTTTTCTTGTTCTTCGATCCCTCAGTTTTTAGAAAATCCAATTCATATTCCAGAAGATTGTATGAATGATGAGTCAGTCAATGATGGGTATGGGGTATATGAATTAGTGCATGAAAAGGACCCCATTATTGAAAATGAGGAAGATGACGAGGACGCAGCCGAGGCATATGCCAGTGGAGTGAAGAGATTCGATGAACCCTCAGCTGCCGTAGAAGAGCCCACCAAAGAAATTAATTTAGGGACTGAAGACGAACCTAAGGTTGTCCTCGTCAGTAAAAATCTTTCTACAGAGGATGAGAAGGCAATGGTACAAGTACTTAAGGACTATAAGGACACTTTCGCCTGGAGTTATGAAGATATGCCAGGGTTAGACTCATCTTTAGTTGAACACAGGTTGACGTTAAAGGATGGAGCTAACCCGGTCAAACATAAATTAAGGCGATTCCACCCACAAATGGCTCTAAAGATGAAGGAAGAGGTCGACAAATTGCATAAAGCCAAATTTATTAGAGTTGTCCTCTATCCACAATGGGTGGCCAATATAGTCCCGGTTATGAAGAAGGACGGGAAGGTCATAATTTGCATTGACTTCCGCGATCTGAACCGGGCGTGTCCTAAAGATGATTTTCCATTGCCTCATATCGATGTACTCATCGATAACACTGCTGGCTATGAAACTTTATCGTTTATGGATGGATTTTCAGGATATAATCAGATTAAGTTGGCAGAAGAGGATCAAGAGAAAACATCATTCACTACACCTTGGGGAACATACTGTTATGTTGTCATGCCATTTGGGTTAAAGAATGTTGGAGCCACTTATCAAAGGGCTATGATGGCAATATTTCATGACATGATGCACATAGATCTGGAAGTGTACGTGGATGACTTATTAGTTAAATCTAAAACAAAGGCTGAGCACGCCAAAGTTTTGGCAAGGGTATTAGAGAGATCGAGAGAATATCTGTTAAAGATGAACCCCAAGAAATGTGTATTCGGGGTATCTTCAGGAAAATTGCTTGGATTTATTGTCAGCAAACGGGGAATTGAGATCGATCCCAATAAGGCGAAGGCTATCAGAGAAATGCCACCTCCTAAAAACTTGAAAGAGTTGAGAGGATTAATCGGGAGGTTACAATTTATTCGTCGTTTTTTCTCCCAGCACTCACAAAGGTGTAAGCCGTTTTACGAGCTTACCAAGCCGGGAGTCAAATTTGATTGGGACGATAAGTGTCAGGAGGCATTCGATGGATTAAAGAACTATTTAGCAAGTCCTCCTGTTTTGAGACCACCATCTCCAGGCAAACCATTGATACTTTACATTTCAGTCCTGGATGATGCAGTGGGGGCTGTCCTAGCACAAGAGGATGAAGAAGGAAAAGAGATAGCAGCCTATTATCTCTCTAAACTTCTCAACCCCGCTGAACAGAGATATACGGTGATGGAGAAAACATGTGCAGCATTAGTCTGGGTCGTGCAGAAATTAAAACATTATTTTCTGGCCCATGAAGTCCATCTCATCGCTAGGATGAATCCGATCAAATTCCTTCTGGAGAAATCTGTTCTTACTGATAGGTTAGCGCGATGGCAAAGCTTTCTATCTCAATTCGATATCACTTATATTCAGCAGAAAGCGATCAAGGGCTATGCCATAGCAGAACATCTTGCTCATCATCCCCTTCCTCGATTTCATCCAGTGCGATCAGAGTTTCCGGATGAGGAACTGATGTCCGTAAATCAAATCAGAGATGATATGTGGACTCTGCATTTTGACGGAGCTCTGAATTCTCATGGAAAAGGGATCGGTATCGTTCTGTTATCACCTGAAGGTGTCACCATTCCACAAGCCTTTCAGCTTGATTTTCCAGTCACTAACAATATAGTTGAATACGAGGCACTCCTTGCTGGCCTCGAGGCTGCTCATTTCCATGGTACCACCAAACTCAGGATTGTGGGTGATAGCCAACTGATTCTTCGCCAAGTGCTGACCAAGTATCGAACTCTTGATCTCAAGCTCAAGCCTTATCAAGAACTTACTTCTGCTTACTCAAAGCTTTTCACGAAATTGATCTTTGTCCATGTCCCTAGGAATCAAAACATCTTAGCTGACGCTCTAGCTTCACTCGCATCTTCTCTTGATTTTCCAATCAGCAAACAATCCGAATCAATCATAGTTCATAGGCGTCTTTCACCTGCCATGAAAAATCCTTCATTCCTTAGAACTAAGGAGAAGTTGCTGAAGAAAGTCAGGGACGGAGATATCATTGAGAAGAGAGAAATCATGTTGATGGAGCTGTTAGAAGAGGTGGATGATGAACAGAAGCCATGGTATTATGAAATCGCAAAATATTGTGAAGATCAATCGTATCCTGAGGAAGCTACAACTGAGGAGAAGAGAGCTATCAGGAGAATTGCTCAACGATACACCCTAGTTGGAGGAGCATTATACAAGAGAGGTTTTGATGGAGTTCTTCTGAGATGTCTAGATGAAGATGAGCTTTGGAAGGTTATGGAAGGAGCTCATAGTGGAGTTTGTGGTGGCCATGTCAATGGACAGATGCTAGCAAAGAAGATCCTTAGACAAGGATTTTATTGGCCAACCATGGAAGAAGACTGTGTAGGATATGTCCGTAGGTGTGCCAAGTGTCAACTTCACGCCGACAAAATTCATTCTCCTGCATCTTCACTCCATCTTGTTTCTTCCCCATGGCCTATCTCCATGTGGGCTTTCGACATCATTGGACCCCTTGGTAATCCAGATTCCGGCATCAAGCAAAAATCTTTCATTCTCACGGCAACGGAATACTTCACCAAGTGGGCAGAAGCTGAAGCATACGTGGAGATCAAAGCATCAACCGTCTGCAAGTTCATCATGACGAACATCATCACCCGATTTGGAATTCCAAGCACCATCGTCACCGACAACGGACCGCAGTTCGTGTCACAGGAATTGAAGGACCTCTGTAACAAGTATAAAATTGCATTGCATCATTCATCTCCTTATTATCCGCAAGGCAATGGCCAAGCAGAGGCAACAAATAAGACTTTGATAAAAATCATCAAAAAGACGTGCAAATCTAATAAGTTCGCAGACTGGGCAGAAAAATTGGTTGAGGCTCTATGGGCCTACCGAACTTCAATCCGCACACCTACTGGGCAAACTCCTTATTCCTTAACAATTGGAATGAAGGCGGTAGTTCCATATGAGATCCTCATACCGTCATTAAGAGTACAATTGAATAAGGAATTTTCCATTGATGAACATCGTTCAGCACTCCTTGCTCAATTGGAACTTTTAGACGAGAAAAGATGGTCAGCTGCTAATCATGCAAAAGTTTATCAAAACAGACTAACACGTTTTTATCAAAAGAAAGTCATTGAACGTAAGTTCAAAGTCGGTGAAATGGTCGTCAAAAGGATTTTCGTAAAACCTGGTGGTCCGCGTTCTAAGCTCCAACCCAACTGGGAAGGACCTTATGTTGTATCGCACGCTTTTCCTGGTAATGTTTATCGTCTTGTTAATGCAGAAGGAGAAGAGCTAAATCATCCATGGAATGGCTTACATCTTAAGAAATACTACCCTTAGGTTAAAGAGTCGATCGGTATGGTACAAAGACCAGTGGAATCAGAAAATTTATAAACTCAAATTTCCTTATCAGTCTGGATAACTTAATTTCAAGCCCATCACTGCACACTGACACGTTTGATTCGTGAGTAACAAGAGATGACAAGTCCTAAAGAATATCGAAAGCTTGACCGAAAGTGTAAAGTACAAATCATTCATTTTAAAACAAAAATTCTGTTTTATACTCGGCCCATGATGTAGGAACGAGACTTAGAATAGACTACCAAGAATACCCGCCATCTTAGTAGGAGGCCGTCATAAAAAAAAGGGGGAGATCCGTCCCGAAGAAAAGAAAAGAAAAGAAAAAGCAAAAAGGCAAAAGCCAAATGTCAAATCAAAAGGCCATTACATTACAAACGTTACATCAAGGTCATGAAATGAAATAAAAGGGAACGCAAGGTCGATAAATACTCCGAAAAGAAAATGACCGAACCCCAACGGATATTAGGGTAGGAAAGGGACATCTTTTTAAGTCTCCGGAACCTTCTCATGGGCTTTCTAAACTTATTCATCTTTTCTTTCTAAAGAGATGTACTCCAAACTTAAGGAATGGCTTACATTGACTAAGGGTCAAATCATCAAATGGGATCACGAATGGAAACACAAATTCAAACACGATGGGTTTTAAGTTAAGTTGTTAAAGAACAATTAAGGAATTAAGTTAATAAATGAATATGATCTTTTGATCTGAGTACCATGCTGATCTTTTAATCAAAAATTCAAAAAAATACATATGTCAAAAATTCAAAAAAAATACATATGTCAAAAAAACAAAAAAAAAAACATATATCAAAAATTCAAAAAAATACATACATCAAAAATTCAAAAAAAAATACATATGTCAAAAATTCAAAAAAAATACATATGTCAAAATTAAAAAAAAAACATATATTTCAAAACCCCAAACAAAAATGAATATTTCAAAACAACAACAAAAATATTTCAATTAGCATCTGCTTGTTGCATTTAGTATGTTTCATTCCTTTTATTTTCAGTGAGCATCTGTCTGCTTGCATGTTGCATTTTGCTTAAGTTCGATTATTCTCATTACCTTTGTTAATAAAGGCTATGCCCCTTGACCATTTATTGAAGAAAAAATTGATTGACCACTTATTCGGCCAGGCAAGGGGCTAAGCCTAAACAGATACTTAACATGTTTGTTCAACTTGTATACAGGACACAAGGCATGAAGAGAGTTGGAATTCGAGTAGCGAACAGCCAGAAACCTATTTCTGTGAGTGAAAGACGTCGAGGAGAACTGACGCGTTTCAACGTTAAATGGCGTCTGCGCGACACGACGTGTTTTAGTTTTTCTGTGATTTATCTGAAATTCTGTTTAAATTGGATATTTATTTGGAACTAATAATTTTGATTACAGAAAATTCAAAGAAAACCCGAGTAAAGCTGGAAATATCAAGAAGATCCTACTGTGGGAGTCAAGAAGTCCTGACCGTGGCTAAAAAGACGGTTATCTCTACCCTTGTATTATTCCATGTAGTTAATTTTGCATTTGCATTACTATATGATAAATATTTACTAGAGCATATCAAGGACCTTGTGGTCTTGATGAAACTGGAATTTGAGTTCCCCTTTAACAAAAACAGTGATAATTCCAGAGGATTCTTAATCGCACGGATAGGCCGTTGGATTATTAATTAGTGGGGACGATGGTTCCACTTTTGTGAAACGGTGCGCGGATAAACGAGCTTCGGCTTAGCACTGAATTACAAGAATTTCTATCTTGACTCATTAATGACAATTTAACAATATTATCCTTGATTAATTTATATTTTATTGAACTTTATATTTTTCTTTTAGCCCAGCATGCATCATATAGGACTTTGAAATCATTGTGATAATGATTAATTATTGATTAAGTTTCAGACCATTAAATCAAACAATTTCACAACATGATATGAAATATTCCATTCTGAATTGAGTATCTTGATTATCTTTGAGGTTTGCTTGAAGATATTCTTGGAATTCTATCTTTTCTTGGATTCTTTATCCAATATTTCTTGTTTTCTTTTAAGATCCATCATGGCTGTAGCACGTCCACATTGGCTGGCAAACGCTCCCCATGATGAAACCTACAGTGTCTACGACCTGGGGTACTTCCCACTCCGAGGAGGTTGATCGACCTTATTTTATTTTCTTGTTTACCTCATCCAGACATGATTAATTCCTTTGATCTCCTTGAGCTATCTTCATTGATAATTTTGAGTAAAATTCCAATCATGTGATGTTAAGAGCGTGTCTCATCACACCTTGGCATCACCTTTTTAGTATATTCCATTTCATTTCACTCCCTTGCAAAGACGATGCTAAGGTGAGGCAGCTGTAGACACGCTAATTTTGACGTCATTTCGAGTAAATTTCATATCATATAATAATGCCTCAGAATGGTCTGATATTTAATCATTGATTAATTTTTATTGATCTTTTTGAGTGTCGGGTTTAACAGACATGTTTAAGTTAATCAATTAAATTGATTTTAGCTCAAATTTCAGTTAAAATATTCAGACTTCTAAAAGGCGTCGACACATGTGGACGCGATTTAGAGTTTATTCTTATTTTAACGTTTAAATTTGAATTTTAATCAATTGATTAATTAACTAAAAGGCATCTGTAAGAGTCGACGCGTTTTAGGTTTCCTAAGTTATTTTAACTTCTCTTCCGGATGTTTATCCTTATCTTAATTAGTGTAAAAGACGTTTGCACATGTAGACGCATTTTAGCTAATAAAGATAAAGATAAGTTTTCCCGTATATTTATACTTGTCTTAATTAATATGAAAGGCGTCAGCCATGGTGGACGCGTTTTAGATAATTACAGATAAAGATGAATTAATTAGTATTTATCTGTCGGTTAAGATAGATAAATCTTAGATTTTTCTATGTTAATCGCGAACGCAGAAAAAGCCTATAAATACCCTCCTTTTGAAGGGGGTGAAAAAAAAAAGAAAAAGTGATCAGTTAATGTTGAGCCCTATTGAGAAAAGAGAGAGCATTATTATAATGAGTTGAAGATCGAAGCAACAACGTCGGAACGCCGGAGCGCTGCCATTTCCAGAAGTCGGCGTCCTTTCAAGAATCTTCATCCTTTCAAGGCTTCATCCCATTGGGCATAAGTGTTTCATTTATGCATTTACATTTTCATTAATCTTTCATTCTTCATATTCACTTCATGCAACACACACCACTGCATAATCTTTCAAAACCTATTTGATTTAAGGGGTTTTCAAAACCATTTAAACAAGTAAGTTTGTTGTTCAATTGTATGCTTAACAACATGATTAGTTTAGATACTGCTTCTATTTAAATTCTCATCATCATTGTTTTTCTGTCTCTGTCTCTGCTGCACTCAACAACAACAAGAGAATCAAAAGGGGAAATCAAGCACATAGCCAGAAGGATTTCTGGACGATCCTCAACCTCAAACTCAACAGCAAGAACAAAAGAACAAAGAAAGGGCTCTCTTTCTTCAGCCGGCTGAAGGAGGGGAATCAAGGACTCGATATCTTCCGCGTTCAAACAGGTAGGCGATCAAAACTCTCTTTTGAAACTTTTAAGTCAAAAGTTTCTGGCGATTACTGCACTTAGTTGCTGTTTTTAATAGGTTAGTTTACACTAAACAACATAGATTTTTCATGTTAATCACACGAGCATTTTAAGCACCTACAGGCGGTAGTTCCATACGAGATCCTCATACCGTCATTAAGAGTACAATTGAATAAGGAATTTTCCATTGATGAACACCGTTCAGCACTCCTTGCTCAATTGGAACTCTTAAATGAAAAAAGATGGTCAGCTGCTAATCATGCAAGAGTTTATCAGAATAGATTAGCACGTTTTTATCAAAAGAAAGTCATTGAACGTAAGTTCAAAGTTGGTGAAATGGTTGTCAAAAGAATCTTTGTAAAACCTGATGGTCCGCGTTCTAAACTCCAACCCAATTGGGAAGGACCATATGTTGTATCACATGCTTTTCCTGGTAACGCTTACCGTTTAGTTAATACGGAAGGGAAAGAATTAACTCACCCCTGGAATGGTCTGTATCTCAAGAAATACTATCCTTAGGTTGAAGAGTCGATCAGCATGGTGCAAAGACCAGTGGAATCAGAAAATTTAGAAACTCAAATTCCCTTATCAGTCTGAATAATTTAATTCAAACACATTACTATACACAGTGACATGTTTGATTCATGAGTAATAAGAGATGTCAAGTCCTAAGGAATACCGAAAGCTTGACTAAAAGTGTAAACTGCAAATCATTCTTTTCAAACAAAACTATGTTTTTATACTCGGCCCATGATGTCGGAATAAGGCTTAGAATAGATTACTAAGAATACCCGCCATCTTAGTAGGAGGCCATCATAAAAAAAAGGGGGGGGGAGATCCGTCCCATGAAAAGAAAAGAAAAAATTAAAAGGCAAAAGCCAAATGTCAAATCAAAAAAGGTCATTACACTACAAACGTCACATCACGGCCATGAAATGAAATAAAAGGGAACGCAAGGTCGATAAATAACCCGGAAAGAAAATGACCTAATCCCAACAGATATAAGGATAAGAAATGAACATCTTTTTAGGTCTCCGGAACCTTCTCGTGGGCTTTATAAACCAATTCTTCCTTTCTTTCTGAAGAGGCGTACTCCAAACTTAAGGAATGGCCTAGATTGACTAAGGATTAAATCATCAAATAGGATCACGAATGAAAACACAAGTTCAAGTAAGATGGATCTAAGTTAGATTATTAAAGAACAATTTGGGAATTAAGTTAATAAATGAATATGTTTCTTTTTTATCTGAGTACCATGCTGGTCTTTTAGTTTGCAAATTATTTCAAAATCCAAAAAAAAAATACATATTTCAAAATCCAAAAAAAGTACATATTTCAAAAGCCAAAAAAAGTACATATTTCAAAATCTAAAACAAAATATATATTTCAAAAATCAAAACAAAAAAAATACATATTCCAAAATCCAAAAAAAAAGCATATGTTTCAAATAAAAAAATAGATATTTCAAAAATCAATATATATATATATATATATGTTCCAAAACCCAAACAAAAATGAATATTTCAAAACAACAAAAAATATTTCAATTAGCATTTGCTTATTGCATCTAGTGTGTTTCATTCTTTTTATTTTCAGTGAGCATCTGTCTGCTTGCATGTTGCATTTTTGCTTACAGTTTGATTATTCATGCTACCTTTGTTAATAAAGGCTATGCCCCTTGACCCTTCTATCAAGAAAAGGATTGATTGATCAGTTACTTGACTGAGGAAGGGGCTAAGCCTAAATAGATACTTAACATGTTTGTCAAGTAATGTACAGGACGCAGGTCACACAAATGTTGAGACACAAAACTGAAGGCAAAATTTCATATATCAAAAGGGTGTTTGAACATGATACACAAAAAGGGAAAAGTACATATGTAGCCCTCATGGCTGACTCTTCCCTGCCCCTTCATCAAATTGACTCTGAGCCTCATCCTGGGCATCTGGCGCTAGAGCTCTAGGAGGTGGAGGTGGTCCCATCGCATACGACCCTGCCTGGCCGGACGATATGGCGATGCTGGCGGTGAAAGTACTCGCCTGACCATGATCGATTGCCCGCTGGCGGGCTCGCTGATATCTCTCCTCCACCATTCAGCACTCATCCTCTGCCACGGAAAGGCGACCCTAAAGACTCTCCAGTCAAAGACGGTCGCGGTCCCTCTCCTCAGTCAGAATCTCCAGGAGAACCTGGAGTCGTGCAACATCACCGATGGAGAGGCGCGCCACCTGAGCCTCCAGCTCAGCAATGCGAGCGGCTGAAGTCCGAGCTTCTACCAGCTTTGCATCCCTCTGCTGAAGAGCCTCCTGAAGCTCAACGACCTATAAGAGGAGACACTGTCAATTCAAGATAATTAAGCAAATCAAGTCCAACAATGAAAGAAGAAGGATGGAACTTACTCGAGCAGCCCGATCCTCCTCCGCGAGAGAGGCTCGATGAATGGCAGAGGCAAGCTGACTCTGGAGGTCAGCAAGGGTGGCCTCATATGCAGCAGGCAGGGCAGAGGATGAGGCTCCATGTGTAGGGGGAGCCGCCTGGGTGTAGACGGCTCGCTGCACCAAAAGACAACCGTCAGTGGCTAATTGTCAAAACAAATTAATTAATTAAAACACTCATAAGCATGCATACATACCAGGTCAAAGAGCTCATTCTGGACCTGTTCCAACTGGGCTTCAGCATCCTGGAGGCGGGCCCGGAGGTTGATGAGCACGACATCTCGTGCATCCTGCATACCACACATGCATACATTCATTCACAAATATAAGTTAAAGATAATAATAAAATGAAAGATGCATAAATCATACTTACATCGAGTGGTCGGAGGAGCCGAAGTTGATCGGCGTAGTAGGTCCGATACTGCTGGAGGTAGGCGGTACTATCCTCCGTGTGGGACTCTACCCGTACGCCGCGGCGGTGCCAGTCCTCGTACTGCCCGGGGAACTTGGCACGCCAGTCTGTGAGGGCTTGTTTCCCCCTCATGCTCCTCACGACGCCCTCCGGGACCTCCTCGTCCACCCACTCCTAGCGGAGGCGGAGCGGCTCGATCTCGTTGAGGCAGTGGAGCCACATCTGCCTCTCGAACCGTCTCCGGCCAGCCGTCACCCACGGCTGGCCCTCCTCGCCCATGCCCAAGTAAGGGCGCCAGATCACCTGCATATATGTTAGATGCATTCATATAAATAGATTGCATTTAATAAATGAAACACTGCATTTAATAAATAAAATTGAACAAATTAAAGACTTACCAGAAGCTCTGGATAATCGAGGAATTGACGGCGGAGGGCCGTCAATTGATGGTGTTGCGGGGCCGTGTCCACGATGGGCTGCCAGCGGTAGGCCAATGGGACGGCACCCGGTCTCACAATCCTCACTCGGCCGAGCGGGAAGTAAAGATAGCTTCACACCTGCATGCATAAACACATAAGTTAGCAAGCATCATATCATTACATTGCATAAACAAATAATAAAATGAAATTTACCTGAAGAAACGGCGAGAAGCCGCTGATGGTGGTCTCACTGTCTGGCGTGACCGCAGAAAGTTCGGCAAACAGGTGGGCCAGAAGGGCCGCACCCCAAGCATACTCGTGGAGGGCCTCTAGGTCGTCTAATAAATAAAGGAACCTACAGTGGATATAGTCGCCTTTCGTACCGAAGAACAACCGACCAAAAAAGAAAACGAGAAAGACTCTCAACTGCCTATCTACCTCCTCTACCTGATCAAGGTCACTACAATAGACGACAGAGGAGGACTCAGCTAGTCTACTCCTAAACTCCTCTCGGGTCTCGTCAGACCGACGCCGGGGCTCAACTAGTCCTAGAGCGGCCTCTACCTCCACCCTAGGTACTGTCCTAGACTCTCTATCTAAACTAGAGACCTCTATACCTAACAGAGCCTCCGCCAATCCTCGGTAATCGAGGTAAGTCACCCCGCTCACCGGTCGGCCCTCTACTCTAAGACCAGTGATCCTGGCCACGTCCTCTAAGGTGGGGATCATATGTCCCCAGGGCATTAGGAATGTCCGACTCTCTGCGTGCCAACGCTCCCTGAGCGCCTGCAGCAACACTAGATCGAGCCAAAATGGCTCGATGTCCAAAATCTCTCCAAAACCCATTCGCCTAAGTCTCTCCCTTTGGAAGTCTGGGAGAACTCTATAGGCATCGACGACTAGGTCCTATGATATGTGGGCCCTCATTGTCCCCTGCAAACAATTCAAGAAAATTTCATCAGTCAATGGCCAAAGAAAATCAATAAAATGTTCTAATTGAAAGGCGTCGAGCAACATGGACGCCCATTGAAAGGCGTCCACCTCCCTTGACGCTATTTAAACTCATTTTCTACTCTAATAAAAATTAAAATTCCCTTTGAATGGCATCGGACCATGGCGACACCCTTTGAAAGGCGTCACCTGGTCTGGACGCCATTCAAACCCGATTTTCGGGCTTTTTCCAACAAGCCCCTTTCTCCCCTTTTCTCCCCTTTCCTTCATTCCATTCATCTAAAATAAGCATCCATAAGAGACTTACCAAATGGAGGATGTCCTCCCCTTCTTCTTCTTAGCCCATCACCATAGGAGGAGCTTCCTCTTCTAAGATGGCCACCGCCGCTTCCAAGGCCATGGCCTCCTTAGGGGGAACTACTCCAGGATCCTCCCTCCTCACTACACGCACGGCATGGTGACGCTTCCCCCATGATCCTTCTCCTTGCTCCATAAGGTTTTTTGAAGAGAACAAGAGAGGAAGAGGGAGCTCGTGTGAAAGAGAGAGTCCTTAAGGATGGAAGAAGAGGTGGAAATGAGATGGCCGAAGAAAAGAAGCTCGCCGGAAAGAGACGAGGGTGATCGTCGGAGGAGCAAGAAATCGCCGGAGCTCGGGAGGAGAGAGAAAGAGCAAGGGAGAATGAGGAAGGAAGCAGGGCCTTCGCGGCTTCTGTTTGGAGAGGTTGAAACGCGTCGGGGTACAGCGACGCCATTCAGGATGCATAAACTGAGGCAGTAAGGGCAAGTGTTTGAAATCAATCAAAAGACGTCTTAACAGAACGACGCGTTTCAGTTTAAATCGTCAATTCTGGTCAGAACAGTACAAGGCATGATTAAAAGCGTCCACATAGGACGACGTGTTTCAGTGGATTAATCACAGAATTAATAGCAGAGTTCTGTAGAAAAGTAAGAGAGATGATTGAAAGGCGTCTTCATGTGTGGATGCGTTTCAAAGATAATTCAGGATTTTAAGGATTAATCTCTGATTTTTGGAAGATGATTTTTGGATGAAAGGTGTCTACACTTCTGGACGCGTTTTAAGCATAATTTATAATTTTAAGGATTAATCTCTGAATTTTGGAAAATGAATTATGGTTAAAAGGCGTCTTTCTGAGTGGACGCGTTTTGCATTAAAGTAAACCCGAGTTGTCATATTTTAAGGAAAAATCAAGTTTTTACTTAAAGAAAAATCTTGGACAAGTCAAAGAATATTGAGGATGGATTTCAAGGCATAAAGGAACAATTCTTTATTGAAATAAATTATTTATTACATCATAAAAGGAAAAGAAAAAGAGAGCTTTCAAGGACGAATTTCCTGAAGCCCCATTACATATGGATAGGTTAAGCTTCTATGAGCATTCTGAGAGGATTTTACACGATGATTGAAGCTAATATTCCACAATGTAACTATAAGTTCAGTAGCTTCATAGTCTTCATCGGATTCCAAGGCACGCTTCTTGATTGGAGATGTATGGGAAAACTCGGGGAATTCATGGCGAGA
Source organism: Zantedeschia hybrid cultivar (assembly GCA_030544215.1). Classification (NCBI taxonomy): domain Eukaryota; kingdom Viridiplantae; phylum Streptophyta; class Magnoliopsida; order Alismatales; family Araceae; genus Zantedeschia; species Zantedeschia hybrid cultivar. The sequence continues at coordinate 27,903,826 of JARZZO010000015.1, forward strand.
CAGGCTGAGTTGAGTATAGCAGCGATGAGGATTGTACAGTACGAACTCAGTAGTCCCAATCAATTTAAGCTCTACACCCGCTGCACGACGTACTCGAATGGACTTTCCTACGAGAGCAAGAGGTGAAGAGTCGAATCCTTATGTTGGCATTCTTTTCAGATAATCTCTCCAGTCAACTCGAGTCTTGAGTTTTGGCACTCGATTGATCATCTTCTCATTGAATTTCACAATGTTGGAAATATAGAAGATAAGGCTATTCTGATATATTTGAGACGGTCTTGCAGAATTCCTAGTGTGATATTCAAACTTGAAGTGTAACTCAACCCATAAAGCGAAGAGTAGCATGCAACCATAGAGATGCTGACTTGTAGACGCTGCAAAAAGCCACTGTAGAGATAGGCCAGAATCGTTGTACCTATATGTCTTCCCTCAAAAATCTTGTAGATTGCACTGACTTAATCATCTTCAAGAATGTTGTCTTGAGCAGGAAAGAACAAAGCTCCAGCTAGGCACGTGGTGAATGCTTTCATCACGTTCTCAGTATCATCCTCTCTAAGATCTTCAATTTCGTACAAAGTTCACTCTGCAAGCTTTGTAAGGTTGATTCCTTTCTTGGTGAGGCACCTTTTAACTTCTTTTGGGTCCTTCATGATCTTCATCAACAATTGTTGACCGGTGATCTTCTCCTTCATCAAAGCCATCTTATTCTGGATCACTTCATTGTCACCGTACAACTTGATTTTGGGAAGGCCCAATAGGAGTTCAACTTCCTCTAGAAGAATAGTGCATTCAAATTCAGGAAAAAGGAAGGTATGGGTTTGAGGATGCCATAACTCAATCAAAGTACTCATAGCCGCCCAGTCCACGTTTGGACTCTTGTAATGCTTTGCATGGACTACTAGACCTTGGATGTTCCACTTGGAAACAAAGGATTGCATGGAAATAGTAGTACTTTTAGCAAGCTTGCGAATCCAAGGAAGAGATGTGAATTTCCTTGGTCCGGGAAACAAAAGATATGCCTAGAAAATAAAGGGAGAATTCCTATGAAGAACAATGAAGAACTTGAAGAACATGGAGGAAAAAGGGAAATTGAAGAGCATGAAAAAAAGGATTGAAGGAAAAGAGGATTTAACTTATTTTGAGGTTAAGATCTCTTCCACTTAAATGATTTTCCACGTCGGAGAGCCTCTCCAACGTCTTCTTCATCCTCTTGCTTGAAGAATCCGTCTTGTTCTTGAACTTTTCCTTCTTGAAGCCTTGAAAACCTTAAAAATTCTTGAACTTTGAAGAAAATCTCTAACTTTGATCTCTAGATTGTGTTAGAATTGCTTTGATATAAGTTTATGGAGTTTTTATAGAGAAGATTGAGATTATAGGAAGGCTTTTTCGGATTGAAGAAGGGATAAGCATAGAGAGAGTTGGAATCCAAGTAGAAGTTAGCCAGAACCTGTTTCTGCGACTGAAAAGGCGTCGTTGAACAGCGACGCGTTTTAGTTAATCTTAATGGCGTCGGCGCGACACGACGCGTTTCATGATTTTCTGTTATTTGCCCGAAAACTCATGTTTATCTAGATTTTAATGAACTTATTTGAACTTACTGATGAATTTTGAGTGCAGGAAATTCAGGAAAATCCAAATAAAGCTGAGAATCTCAAGAAGATCCCATTGTGAGAGTTTATGAGTCCCGATCGTGGCTAAAAAGACGGTTATCTCTATCCTTTGTACTCTTTCATGTGATTGATTTGCATAATCATCATTACTATATGTTAAATATTTATTAGAGTACATCAAGGACCTTGTGATTTTGATGAAACTGGAATTTGAGTTCCCCTTCAACAAAAACAGTGATAATTCCAGAGAATTCTTAATCGCACGGATAAGCCGTTTGATTGTTAATTAGTGAGGACGATGGTTCCACTTTTATAAAACAGTGTGTGGATAAACGAGCTTTGACTTAACACTGAATTACAAGAATTGGTATCTTGACTTATTAATGACAATTTAACAATATTATCTTTGATTAATTTATATTTTATTTGATTTTATATTTTTCTTTTAGCCCAGCATGCATCATGTAAGACTTTGAAATCACTGTGATAAAAATTAATTATTGATTAAGTTTCAGACCATTAATCAAATAATTCCAATATGATATGAAATATTCCATTCTGAATTGAGTATCTTGATTATCTTTGAGGTTCACTTGAAAATATCTTTGGAATTCTATCCTTTCTTGGATTCTTTAACTCAACATTTTTTGTTTTCTTTTGAAGATCCATCATGGTTGCAGCACGTCCACATTGGCTGACAATCGCTCCCTATGATAAAACCTGCAGTGTCTATGACCTGAGGTACTTCCCAATCTGTAGAGGTTGATCGACCTTATTTTATTTCCTTGTATATTTCATCCAGACAAGATTGATTCATTGATCTCCTTGAGCTATTTTCATTAATGATTTTGAGAAAAATTCCAATCATGTGATGTTAAGAGCGTGTCTCATCACACCTTAGCATCACCTTTTCAGTACATTCCATTTCATTTCACTCCCTTGCAAAGACGATGCCAAGGTGAGGCAACTGTAGGCACGCTAATTTTGACATCATTTTGAGTAAATTTCATATCATATAATAATGCCTTAAAATGGTCTGATATTTAATCATTAGTTAATTTTTATTAATCTTTTTGGATTAATTATCTAAATAGTATCGGGTCAGACAAACATAATTTAAGTTAATTAATTAAATTGATTTTAACTCAAATTTTAATCAAATATGAAAAAGTCTAAAAGACGTCGACATGTGTAGACGCCATTTAGAGTTTATTCCTATTTTGATATTTAAGTTTGAATTTTAATTAATTGATTAATTAGCTAAAAGACGTCTTCAGGGCACGATGCCATTTAGGTTTCCTAAGCTGTTTCTATCTCTTTTTCCGGATGTTTATCCTTATCTTAATTAGTCTAAAAGACGTCTCCCATGGGCAACGCGTTTTAGATAATTACAGATAATGATGAATTAATTTGTGTTTATCTGTTTGTTAGTTGGATAAACTTCAAATTCTTTCATGTTAATCTTTAAATAACCGCAGATGTAAAGCCTATAAATACCCAACCCCTTGGTCATTGAAAAGTTAGTGATAATTCTTGAAAGTTAGTGATGATAGCGATAATTAAGTGAAATTTGAGCAAAGAATTTTGGCGACGACGTCCAGACGCTGAAGGATCAAGGTGCTGCTACTTCCAGGAGTCTTGAAGCAAGCTACATCCTTTCTTCATCGTTTCTTCGTTCATTCAAGATCCATTCAAGAACCAAGACTTTCTAGGGACCATCCAACTTAGTTCTTAATTAATTTTTACATCTTTCTCACATTTTTATAACATTAGCATCATATTTTCATCACATCACTCCATGCAATACACACTCACTAGCATAATTTCAAGTCTATTTGTTTAAGGGGTTTAAAAGACCATAAAACAAGTGAGTTCTTTGTTTAAGTTGCATGATCAGAATCTTCATTAGAATGGATACTACCTCTGCTTGAGTTTTTATTATTTTCTTTTATCTTTGTTTGTTGCAAGGTATAAAAGGAGATAAAGAGGAGATAATCAACAAGGAAAAGGAATATGGATGATTCTCAAAGTCCGATAAGCATTCAAAGTAAGAACAAAGTCAAAATGGCTCTCTTTCTTCAGCCGGCTGAAGGAGGGGGAATCAAAGACTTCAACATCTTCCAATTCCAAGACAGGTAGGCGATCAATCCTTTTCTTTTGGAACTTTTTAGTTAAAAGTTTTTGGCGATCACATTCACTTAGTTCATTTTTAATAGGTTTATTTGTCACATAAACAATATAATTTTCATGATAATCACACACTTAATTTGAGCACTCACAATCATATGAGCTGAAGAAACATATACTAGTATATCCGAATGTTCGATGTCCTTCTTAAACATCCTATGACTAGGAACAATTAAGAACATGTGTTTATAAGTTTTTGGTCCTGTAATTATGATCTCATCATAATTCGAAGATTGTTGCACATATTCATGGACTTCATCGTGATACGATAAACATAGATCGAATTAGTTACACACAATGAATTAATGTCATTTATTAATAAATTGAATCAATACATAGTATCGGATTGGCTTTGAGACCATCTAATGCTAACACATACTTCTACTCCTTCAGCAGTTCCACTGTACAGTGTACCACCACCTTAGACAATGTTCCTACCTTAGCCTCTATTCATCACATTGAGACTGTCCTGACCTCCACTCCTCTTGTTTCTTCACCCTCACAGCCGCTTACAGCTACTGAAGTCCAACCTTCTGTTGATACTCCAGTAAAACCTCCACTCCAAGAACCTTCTCCTATTCTAGTTACTTTAACTCCAGTTGTAGTTCCTTCTCCACCACCAGTTGTTCCTTCTTCACAACCTGCAGATGCATCTACTTTTGCCTCTACTCCTACTACTGCAGGTGTGTCCTCCAGCTTTATTTCTTCCATTCTAGTTGGACCTTCCACTTATACTCCCTTATCTTCTCTTGACATACACACTCATCTTCAAGACATGTCAAGGCATACTTTGCTTTCTTTCCTGCTCAAGAATTCTTCTTTGAAGTAGCCACTCCTTCCATACCTACACCAGTTCATTCCTCTGCTCCACCCATCTCTTCAGATGTACCTTCGTTTGAACCTCCTGCACTTGCACCTCCCAAAGAAGTTGTTCCCTGGTTTTCGATTAAACCTGAACCTTAAGAGTATGCAGCTCCTACAGTAAAAGAAGATGTCACTCCTCTGACACAATTGTTTACCAAGAGGAAAGAACCTCTTTCAGTTGCTCAGTAGAAAGTTCCAAAGAAGCCAAAGAGAAAGACTAGGTATCACCTATTCCCATTATTTGTGGATGCCTTCTCTTCTACTCCTAAGGGAAAGCGGATATACCTAGAGTATCTTCACAAGAATGTGCATTTAGAAGTTTTAGAACTTCCCACACTACCTCTCATTATATACATTGATCAGTTCGTAGCTTAGAAGTTCTTAACTAAAGATGATGTACAGAAGGTCTAGGACCAGTCTACTATTCAGAATGAGAAAGATTGGTCTAAGTCAAACCCTCAACAATACTATTCCTTCTCGACAACCAATTCAACTAGAGCACAACTAGGCCATCCATAGTAGACTGGTTAGCTCAACAACATGAGACTAAATGGAGCCAGTATAAGGAAAATACAAAACGAGAGTACATACTTTTTCTTCAGTAAAAGGAGAAAAACAGTCAGTCATGGAGAACTATCCTTCAGTCCGTTTAAGTATGAAGTTAAAAGACTCAAGGATCAACATCTTGAAGAAACTGTTCAACTGTCTGTTGGTCTGGATCCAAGCATAGTGCCATGAAGTTCCCACAACTGTACTTTCTAATGGTGGACATTGAAGAGGAATCTCAGATTATGGAGCTATATAGAAAAATGGCAGCAAAACATTGTTAATTACAAGACCAATCTTCCTTTTTCCCATTTCATGAAGTTAGTTCTTAAAGCCCAAAAGGTGCAACCAGAGACTTACTCTACTATATTCTCTCAAGCTGAGACATACATTGAGGAAGAATGGGCTAATGCTTACCTAAAACTACATGAACAACTCTTGAAGACAAACAAAGAAAGGGGACCACATAAGAAGAAGCCTCTCTATAAGAGAATTTGAAGATGACCAGTAGATCTCCTTTTCCTTGGAACCTCATTTCCATTTCAGATGCATTTACTTGGCCTACAGGAACATAAAGGAGACACTTAAGACAGAAGGCCTAGATTCTCCAGTCAATTTTCAGTATTTCATTACATATGGGAAGAATCCAGTGCCCAAATACCTCAGACAAAAAGTCTCCAACTCAGAATATTTGGCCAAGATCCAGAGGGAATATGAGCAATATTGTCAGAAGAGAAAGAGCAAGCCAACAAAACTTAATGTCTCCATAAGACTATGTTTCCAGAGCTGAAGCAGTTGAGCAACATATTTGGGAAATTGTGACAAGTCATGCTCTCACATGTCCTGATCACTTCATGAATTTTCTATAATCTCACTCTTCTTATTGTATCTCTTGAAAATAATTTGTACTCTTATCAAGTGATAAATTTGTCAATCTCTCACTTTCTGGTCTTTTACATTATCCATTCTTCATTCTCCTTCACTGATTCTCTGATATGTGTATGTTATCTTTTTGTGTGAATGTGAGAAATAAAGCTATCTAACATTCATTTAGAGAAATAAGTTATTCAAACTCATTTTAGAGAAATCATTCATTATACGTTTACATTAGAAAAGGGGAGAATTAGCATGAAATTTATTAGCATGAGCAATTTCTCCATAATTTTAACTCTTGATTCATCAAGTCTTATTTTTCAGTTTTGATATATTAAGCTCTTATTTCTGGAAATAATTTATGAGCTCTATTTTTAGTTATGAATGTTGATTCTATGTTTGCTTTGAACTGATATTCTTATAAGTTTTGTCGTCACCAAAAAGAGGGAGATTGTTGAGTAATTTCTAGATTTATATTATTTTCCATATTTTGGTGATAACAAAATCTTACAAATGTCAGTACAAACACTAAGACGTTAGTTGTTTTCTATTGCTAATTGTATTCAAGCTTAATCAATTCTTTTCTATGCCACTAAATGTTCTATCGATCGATGCCTTATATGGTTTCTTCGATTAACGTTTGAAGTGGCAATTCGATTACTAATATTACGTATGATATCAGTTACGTTTTAAGTTTTATATCGATTAGCTCTTCAATTACTGCTTTAAGTCTTCAATCGATCGACTCTATCGATTACCATCGTAATTTTGATATTGATTAATGCTTCGATTACCAACTCAAGTTATATATCGATTGACTCTTCGATTAGCGCCTTAAGATTCATATCGATTAACGCTTTAAGTGTTGATTCAATTAGCGCTAGAAGGATCACTTCAATTAACTCAGCTAGCAACAATCGTTTTACACCCAAGTGTTACATCAATTAACGTCTTATCGATTTACATTATATCTGTTCGATTATATCTTCAATTAAGGTTATATCAATTTACTCAATAAACAACCATTTCAGTTATCGATTATAGCGCCTTAACTCTAAGTCATACCTCTAATCTAAGTTAGAGCCATATGCACTGCTATCAACAATTTAACTTCAATTAATGCCTAATTTTTCACTTCGATTAGTAAATGACTTACAATGATTACATCAATGATTACTTGCTAACTGTGTTGCGATTTCTAATAAAATTTGAAATCAGTTAGCCAGTACTCTCAGTATATATTTAATGAATACTTTTTTGACTGAGATCTCTGCCATATCTTTGGATGGCAGATTGTGTACCTTTTTGTTGCTACCATGATGTACTATTTTTAATTGCGTTGAATCTCTGACTGATAGACTTTTATTGTAGCTACTTTGTTTTACACTCTTTCTCTCTGTCTATCAGAACTAAAAAATTATTTAGTTTTATCAATTATCCTTTCATAGACTTCTATTAAACAACTAACATAAAGAAAAGAAAAAGCCAGTTTCCCTTCTTGTGTTTAAAGTATCAGTGCAGGATGCTGATAAGAGGCAAGCTCTGTACTCGAGGAAGTTTCCAAGGTCAAATTCAACTACCTCGAACAGAAGTCCAAGGATACTCTCTCTCTCTCCGTCCTTTGTCTTTGGGAAATTCAAACATTAAACTCAAGCGGGAATTTTGTGTTTCTTTTCTATCAGTCTAACATATAGATCTTTGACTGTCTAAATAGAAGATCTTCACCAAAGAGAAGTAAGAGATCCAAGGATTAAGCATTGAAAAATCAACTCCACTAAGCCCAAGTGATTTTGAGAGAGAGCTGCACCTAAACGCCTAGCAAACAACCTTGTGTGAAGATTTCAAGAGCCAGGCTTCAACACTTTTTACATCAACCTCTTGAAGATCTTCCTCTGATCAAGACCAATACTCTTTACTATTTCATTATTTGTTGTCTTGATCTGTGTTGTGTTCTTTGAGAAGAACACTTGGATGTTGAGAAACAATCACTCTCATTTATCTCAGCTCATTGATTGTTCCTCATCCTATGTGTGGAGAGTAAACCTATTTGCGTACAGATGGTTATTCCCCTTCAGTGGATTAAAGGGAAGACCAGCTAAGGCTAGGTGTTGTAAGACCGGCAAGGGGTTAGTATCTTGTGATGTTGTGAGACTAGCAGGGGGTCAGTACATTGTGTGTTGTTTGGCAAGTAAGGGATATGTTTCTTATGGAGTAAAAATTCCAAGAAGTTGTTTGGGGACTAGATGTAGGTCTGGGCAAGACCGAACTAGTATAAATTCTATGTGCAATTAATTTGTATGATTGCTTCCTTCTTCCCTCTTATTCTGTGCACATTTAAGCTTCCACATTTAAGTTGTTAGTCCTAGATTTTTTTATTTACCCATTCACCCCCCTCTGGGTTAGTTTAGCCTTGGACAACAGTAGCTACTCAAGAAGAGTAGATTGAGCTGAAGAAGAAAGAATTGATTTGACAACTCGTAAGCTCTCTCAAGATTCAAACGTTAGACACAAACAAGTGCTCATTGGTCTAATGATCACCTCTACGAGTCTAACGGGTAGAAACCTTCAAGAACACTATATATATTCAATGCTTTCGAAGGAGCAAGATGAAGCAATTTAAGAAGAGAAAATTCATCAAGTGGTATAGAGCCAAACATCCATGAAAAGAAAAGAGAGTTCTTCTATGAGCCACTATTCCAATTCTTATGAACTCTCAAGATAGGGAGAAAGATTAGAGAGCACTATGAGCACTCATCATCTGCTACATTCCTTAAATGCTCATAGTACATTGCAATCAAGAGTTTGTTGTTTCATCCCTGATCTTTTAGTCTTGATTTTATATTTTACTTTTGAATTTCATCAGCTACTTAGAGGCATTTCTATATAATCATCTTTTACTTGTTTCTTTCCTAAAGGGAGGCGGCCAATCGAGGACAGAACGATTAATCTGTTGGAAGTTTGTATCCAGTATTCTTTCCTAACGGGAGAGGGCATGTGGAGGATTGGAGGATTAACCTACTGGAGGTTTGTATCTAGTGTTCCTTTCTAAGGGGAGAGAGCTTGTCAAGAATAGGAGGATTAACTTGTTGGAGGTTTGTATCCAGTATTCCTTTCTAAGAGGAGAGGGCCTATCGTAGAGACAGAAGGTTGTTTTTAGATGTTATGTTAGTGAAATCCCAAGAGATTAGCTCGGAGTGGATGTAGGTCATTTACCAAACAAGTATAGATCTTTGTGCCTTTGTTCATGTGATTGTTCCTTATTTTTCTCTCTATTCTTGTCTATGCTTATGCAATCTCTTACTGCTTATTGCACTTGATGTCAGTTAATTATCATTTAAAGTTTCATTGACTCATTCACCCCTCCCTCGGGGGTCATAGCTTGGGCAACATTATGAACTCTCGGTCACATGGAAAAAGAGATAAATTTAGATCCCGTCTCCACTTTTGAGTTGAAATGATTAATTCATCATTTTACATGTGATGAAAGCCTCACAATGACAGTAAGTGGGGGTTTGGATGGAAGGCCAAAGGCTGAATAAGAATGCCCTAGAAAAAAAGTAGGGACAAGTTGTGAAAAAATAAATAAATTAGACTTGGGATTATAGTTAATCTTTTAATATTTAATAGTTATTTTAAAATAAGGATTTATATATATATATCCCTCTAAACTATCGTTTTTATATCTATACCCCCGACTCTTAGATAATGAGATACCCTTGGAAACCTCTAAGTCGTTGCACTCATGCCCTTGCTGTTACGTCCGTTTAGTAAGGTGGGATTTAAAGTGAGAAATGCCTAACTTACCCTTTAACTATTAGATGGTGAGAAAGAGGGGTATTGCGACATGAAAGTGATCTTCCCCGCCTACCACATTTGTTTACTTGGATTTATTTATTTTGGTGTTCTTGTCCAAATTTGGTCTTTGGGGAGGATTTTGGGGGTTTTTCTCGAGGATATAGAACAAAATTGGAGGTTTCGTGTGGAAATCTTAGATGTTGGTTTCTATCAAGGAGCAGATTCGAAGGCGATTTCCTTCAAAAGTTGACATTTTGAGCGATTTCTCTGTAGAAATTCTTCACGAAGGTTTAATCAGGACGAAGGTTGCGCCTGGTCATATCATTTGTTGGGGATGGGTGATCACCTGGCTCTGAATGTCGAGTCTGATCCGGTGGCGGCGGGGGCTACAGAATCTTCTACGGGTGGTGTTGCTGGCGACGGGTCTAGGACCTCCGGGCCTCAACTGTCTCCTGGTCATTCTATGGTTGACGTGAGGAAGGTGGAGATGAACATGCCCGAGGAAGAAGCGCCCCTCATCCAGACTACAAAGTGTCGCATTTCCTAGGAGGACAACATCAAGAACTTGGACACCCCCTCTGCCTGCCTGCAGCGGGAGCTTGAAGGTATCTGTTTGGAGACTTTCCATTGGGCTTGTTGCTCCCTTGTGGTGTATGCCTGCTTCATTGCCTATAAACTTCTATGAACCTGAACACCCACGTTGCTGTCAGCTGCTAGTCGTGCTTGGCTACCTCCGCCGCGTCCTCATGGTTGGTCACGGTGACCTCAAGCCCTACAACGTCTTGCTGGTCACCTCCCTCGACGAGAAGCAAGTGCTGGCGAAGGTGGACCTGCGGTGCAAGCCGGCGGACATGGGGAGGGCCCACAAGGTCGAGAATTGCGCTGGCATGCCGAGGCCGAGGCGAAAGTGGGCTGGCGGGCGGCGGACGTTGATGGATGTTCGAAGTTCGAACCATCTATTTTATTACGGGTATTCGGTTTTTACGGTTCGGTTCGGTTTTTGAAGAAGGTAAACCGAACCAGCCCGAAAACTTTTAGCTAGAAACGTTTCGGTTCGGTTCGTCGGTTTGAACCGAACAGTGCACTCCCCTAGGACTCTCTGGTCCACCTTCTTCCACCTTGGCCAGTGCCATGCTAGGGTTTATGGGCGCAGTTTCCTGAGCTTCCGAGCGTAGTTCCCTGCGAAGAGCTGCAAGAATGAGGTGAGGACGCTCCCTCGTCTTCGCTTTCCTCTACCTTTGCTGTCGTCTCCCTTCCTTTTCTCCGTTTGTCCGTGGTGATGACATCTCTAATCTACTCATCTTTCTTTCTTTCTTTGTTTCTGTCGCGGATAATCCATTCGCCAGTCGCCACCCGGAGGTCCTCTGGGCCCAGCGCTCCGACAAGGTCTACTTGACCGTTACCCTTCCGGACGCCAAGGACGTCGTCGTTAGGTGCGAGCGGGAAGGGGCGTTTAATTTCACGGCTCTGGGCGCCCACGGCGAGCCGTTCAAGGTCAATCTTCAGCTTTACGGTGCCATCGTTCCGGAGGTGAGTCGATGACCGCCGTTTTAGTTTTAATCTATCTTTTTGTCTGTAATCGAGCTTTTTAATGCAAATATATCTTGCCAGTGGTTTGACATCAGGGAGGTAGGCCCGATTTGGATGGATGCAACTTACTAAAACGCGGATGGAGTTATGACAAACGCATATAGCATCCATCTGTTTATCATGAATGCACTCTCTGTAAACATGTTTGATTGTTGTGTATGCATAATTGGGTTTATGATAAATCTGAGAGGATCTTGGGCATAAACCAACTACAATTAGGTTCATGCAAAATGCATTTTTGGGGGGATTTTGAGGTTATAATAAACTCGGCTGAATTATGGCAAACCTGTTTTTGGCCGTTGAAAATTAAGGTTATCATGGAAAAGGAATTTACACTAAAGTTAAACAAGTTTATCAGTTGCTTGCATCCAAACAGGAATTGTTTGTTCGCTGTCTGTTGGAGTTCTTAAGGGTATCCTTTGTGAAATGTTTTTTGTGAAATGTATTTCTGATGTTATGATGCCTTTTATGTTGGAAAACGTTATTTGGAACAGCAAGCTTTGTTCATAACTGCTGTTCTGCTTGGTCTCTTAAGAAATGGACAAGAGTTTGGAAACTTCTATACTTGGTATTGATGTTTTCTTTGATCAAATTGATAGTTGTGCAAGGTTGCAGCTTTGGCTCCAAGGAAATCCACTTTCTGCATTGCCCTATACGGTTCACCTGACTTATTTTTTTCTCCTTAAACATTGATGGACTTTTGCCCATCTCAGCTGGCATGTGGTCTGGAGTTTTAGAATCACACCATCCAGGACTGGATGTTGCCATGTCTTCCTTATGAGGACATGGATTGGCCTGTACAATTTTCTCTACAATCTTTGTGCCTTTCTAGAAGTGCGGAAAGGCATCTGCGGCTAACTAACATTAAGGAGAGGGATGATATGACAATGTTCTTTGACTAAGAACTAGGAAGGAAGTGTGGCGGTGGGTTCCAACTTCCAAGACTCCGTGCTGGCTCCTTTGTGTTTGACAGGTGGAGGGGAAGCCATTAATGGAAAGAGGGTCACGTGTCTTCACAAGAAACAAAGAAGAAGAAAGAATAAAAGGGATGTTGGGGGATCAAGAGACAGATGAGGTGTGATCCACTGAACGGTGACCTCTTCAACTTTTCTCTTTCCTTTAAATGCAGATTGGAAAATGTTCATGGAACTTTCATTTGGGTGACAGGGTTATGGCAACAAAGAAAGAAGAGATGGAAGAGCAAAAGAACAGAGAGAGAAGAAAAGAGGGAGTTGGGCAAGTTGGCATGAGGATCTAGGTGGAAATGGTAGAACAGTGGTGGCAGTGGCTGGAACAAGACCTCTCGCCCTCGCTTTCACAGGATAGCACTCCTCACGCGATACCCTAATTAAGGTTCCTAAAGGGAAGGTAACTTTTCATCTTAGCCATATAGTTCACTCTTTACATTTGGGGTCCTCTATGTAAGGAGAATATACGAAGGGCATGACCATTTTGCCCCCAAGCATCCAAAGGAAAGCCATCCACTACCAACTAGAAGGCCCACTAGTAATAAGACCCAACTAAGAATAACACGTCCATTCTAACTAAACAAAGGAAAATACAGAATAAAAGGGGAAAATACATAATAAAAGATAACAAAAAAAATACAGAATAAGGAAAATGATGGTGGACCCTGTCTCCCGCTAACCTCCCAGGTCGTCCCCCATCCACAATGAAGTCGGCTCAGGATTGGCTCGCCTCGCGTGGTTGTCCTCACTACTAGTATTAATCACTTTTCAGTTTCTATAGCTTTGTTTCTGTTGTTTATTAGTTGTCTTGTTCCATGTAACATAGCCTAGTATTCATCCCTTCAATGTCTATGTTTTGTTTTTGTTGTACTTTAGTTGGCTTGGGGTACCAACTTAGATATGACAAAGAGATGGCAACAAATCAAGAAAGCGAACTTAGATCCCGTGTCAACATGTCAACAAGCTGCCGCCCGCAAACACCCCCCCCCATCGAAAGGGTAAAAAAAGGAAAGAAAAGAAAGAAAGGGATGGCAGTGAAGCATAAAGGGAATGGCAAGGAACTCTTGTAGACAAGGTGCAAGGAGAGGATGTGGTGCATGGTAGACCAGCATTTTTGCTGTTTTGGCACCACCATCTTCTGTATTTGATCTACATTGATTGCATAGGGGCCACATATTTTACTGAGAAGTCTGCTAGGATAGGGTACAAGGGCCATTTTGGAGAAAAGCTGCCGATGAAGCCTAATCAAGATCCGCAAAGTTGTGGAATATCCTTGTTAACAATGTTGATAATGAGCTAGTCAGTTTAGTTCCAGGTTGAGGTTAAGATCAGAGTACTAGAAGAATTGACCAAACCCAACTCAACTTACTATCATGTCAGAACTGTGTGACACGCTCTTGGTGTCAGTCAGACTGGGTGAATGTGGATCAAGATGAGCTCAGGTCACATGCATGGATCAAACTAGGTTGAATCAAGTTCGGACTCCGTTGTAGTCTACACATACACTGCAACATTGACAATTGGGTTACCAAACCCCATTCTAGGGTGAGTCAGGTTGGATCTAGTTGGTGGTTTAGACTGACAACTCGCATGTGAGGGACACCAGCGGCCTCTAGTCTTAAGTGCTGGTCACATTGGAGAGTTTGAGTTGCCTCCCAATGAGAATCTCAATGTGCCATTGTCATTTTAACTTTTCATTAAGCTAGTGAAGACCTCTGAAGGATCAAGGATGGTGGGAGATTTTGGTTGGATCATACCAGCTGAATGTAAATAACTTCAAATTTTGATTCAAATTCAGGTTGGGATTTGGTTTGCTTGTATATTGGGTCAGTCAAGCAGTGTTTGGCACATGGTATGTAGAATCGGCCGATTCCGATCTGGATAGGAGCCGAGGGGTGGCGATCCGATTTCAAGACCAGGTGAAAAGTAAATTAAAGGTAGAGTATTGAGGATTCAACATCTCTTCTTGATTGCTGGGAAGGGAGGTGTTTGTTGCTGCCTGCAATTCAGGTGCGGACATGTTTGCATTTGCAAGTAGTGGCAGATCAATCTCATCTATGATGGTGGTTACTTGGAGATTTTCTTGTAAATGTGTGTCTACCTGGTGTCACTTCTGTTGAGAGAAAGGCAATGTAGAGTTAGTGTACAATGTGGACGTTGCAGCAAAGCTACGAGCAAAACCATGGTTCTCATCATGTTCTAGTGTACCGTCTGTATGTTCATCTGCCCTCCAGCGAGCCCACCCGTCCATTTCATTTCCCTTTTCTCTTTTCTGAGGGTGTGTGTGGGGGTTTGTTTCCTTTTTTTTTTTTTTTAGACTTTAAGAACTTGGGATTGGTCCTTAGGGAGTCTAACATTTTAAATCAGGCAAGTGGATCCATGGATTTGACCTCTCCCCACTAATATTGGTCAGTGTTAATTACGTTAATCGATTGATTGACTACCCTTTATTAACCGTTTGATTGATGCCCTTCAATAGAAATCACGCAATAGAATATGGTGGGTTTGAAAACTTCAAAACATGTCATTTATCATTCATAACATGCTCATTTGATTTCCTTTTGAACCCTTAAAGGATAATCAAGAGGATACACATGACACATTCGTGACATTCCCATTAAAGTTCTTAAAGGATACTCAGTGAATATGTTTATAAGGATCCTTTTTGTAAACTTTAAAGGATGGACATTTATTGTGATCTTCCTTTCAAGTGCTTAGAAGATATCTTCAAGGATATTAATTTGCATGGTGTATCCATAACATCTCTCTTTGAACCCTTAAAGGGTAGGTCGTCAAAAGAATTAAACATGTACTATTGATTGTTTGTCACATGAGTATCCTTTAGGAGCATGAGCCATGACCTCTAGGTATCCTTTAACCCTTTGAATGTCCTTTAGTGTGAACTTTTAGATAGAAAATTCACCCACTAAGTAGTCTCAATTTAAGGGGAATTAATGAACTTCATTCTTGAGGCAACTATGCAATATCTCACTGACAACTTCTCAACTCAACTCAATGAGGCCTTAATCCCAAGTAATTGGGGTTGGCTATATAGATTCTCTGTTTCCACTCTAAACGATTTTGGACTACCTCTTCTGAAAGGTTTAAAGCTTCCAAATCATATTGTACTACCTTCTTCCAAGTTAATCTAGGTCTACCCCTTCTTTTCTTCCCCTCTTCTATCCTAAGGTGCTTCACTTTTCTAACTGGAGCCTCTTTAGGCCTACGCCTAACATGCCCAAACCATCTCAGTCTCCTTTCTTTTAATTTATCCTCAATTGGTACCACTCCTACCTTTTCTCTAAGATACTCATTACGAAGTTTATCTAGCTTAGTATGTCTGCACATCTACCTTAACGTTCTCATCTCGGCAACACTCATCTTGGAGACATGTTGCCTCTTCATCGCCCAACACTCGCTATCATATAACATTGCATGTCTTATCGCCATATGGTAGAATTTTCCTTTCAACTTCGTTGGGATCTTGCGGTCACACAAGACTTCCATAGCAAGTCTCTATTTCAACCATCCTGCTTTAATCATGTGGCTAACATACTCATCGCACCCTCTGCCTTCTTGGATGATCGAACCAAGATATTTGAAATTGTGCTTTGGGGTATTGCCATCCCATCCAAGTTAACTCCCTCATTTTCGTCTATCTGACCTTCACTAAACTTACAATGCATGTGTTCTGTCTTAGTTCTACTTAACCTGAAATCCTTAGACTCTAAGATGCTCCTCTAAAGCTCTAGTTTTCTATTAACTCCCTCTTGCGTCTCATCTATCAATACAATATCATCCGCAAACAACATACACCACGGAATGTCTTATTGTATATCTTTTGTTAAATCATCCATAACTAATGCGAAAAGATAAAGACTTATTGCTGATCCTTAATGCACTCCAACAAAAATAGGAAAATATCTTGTTTCCCCTCCGACCGTGCGGACACTAGTAGTTGCTCCTTCATACATGTTTTTTAATACTTGTATGTACCTAGTAGATACTCTCTTGCGCTCCAACACCCACCATAAGGCATATCTTGAAACTCTATCATAGGCCTTCTCCAAATCGATGAACACCATATGTAGATCTTTCTTCAAATCTCTATATTTCTCTATTAAGCTCCTGATGAGAAAGATAGCTTCCATAGTTGATCGACCCGACATAAAGCCAAATTGATTGGCCGAGATAGTTGTGTCAGAACGTAAACGATGTTCCACAACTCTCTCCCACAACTTCATAGCATGACTCATGAACTTAATTCCTCTATAATTTGAGCAATCCTGGATGTCTCTTTTATTTTTAAAAATAGGTACAAGAGTGCTCTTCCTCCATTCATCTGGCATTTTTTTAGATACTAGGATCTTGTTAAACAGTCGGGTCAACCATACCACTCCAACATCTTCTAAACATTTCCACACTACAATAAGAATTCCATCAGGGTCACAAGTTTTACCTACTTTCATTCTCTTCAATACTTTCTTGACTTCCGAAAATATAATCTTCCCAGTATAGTTCATATTATGTTCTGTTGTACATTTTATGTCCACTATGTTTCCATTATGATTATCATTAAAAAGATTGTCAAAGTAGCTTCTCCACCTTTATCTGATGTCCTCATCTTTCACCAACACCTTTTCTTCACTATCCTTGATGCACCTAACTTGGTTAAGATCTCGACACCTTTTCTCTCTTATCATTGTCAATTTATAAATATCTTTTTCTCCTTTTTTGGTTCCAAGTTTCTCATACATATCTTTTCAAAGGCCTGAGCTCTTGCCCTACTAACAGCCTTTTTTGTTTCCTTTTTTGCTATCTTGTATTGTTCATAAGCCTCATTATTATCACACTTTGGCAATCTTTTATACAATTCTCTTTTGCTCTTCTCCGCCTTTTGTACCTCCTCATTCCACCACCACTTCTCCTTCGCAGGTGGGCCATGTCCTTTAGACTCTCCGAACACTTTTCCAGTTACTTTTTTAATCTTTGAGACCATATCTATCCACATAATATTGGCGTCCAAATCCGACTTCCAATCATCCAAATTGAGAAGTTCATTCTTAAACATCACTTGGTTCATCCCTTTTAATTCCCATCACCTTGTTCTAGCAGCAGTCTTCCTTCTAAACGTATCCGACCACCTCTTGATCTTAATATTTAAGACCACTAACCTGTGTTGACTTGTTAAGGCCTCTCTGGGGATAACTTTGCAATCCTTGCATAAAGCGCGATTTGTTTTCCTCGTGAGAAGGAAGTCAAGTTGACTTCTATTTTGTCCACTTTTAAAGGTCACTAGATGAGATTCTCTTTTTATAAAATGAGTATTTGCTAGTATAAGGTCATAGGCCATAACAAAATCAATGATACTTTTTCCCTCCTCATTTCTAGTCCCAAAGCCAAAACCTCCATGAACATTCTCATAACCCTGACGTTCACTTCCTACATGCCTATTGAGGTTCCCACCAATAAAGATATTATCTTCATTTAGTATGCTCTGCATAAGGTCATCCATATCCTCCCAAAACCTCCGTTTACTCTCACTATTTAATCCAACTTGTAGAGCATAGGCAGTAACTACATTAATCGCATCTTCCTCTATAATTAATTTCACTAAAATAATCGTATCTCCTACTCTTCTCACCGCTACCACTGCATCTTTCAAAGTCTCATCAATAATAATACCTATCCCATTCTTATTTCTCTCATTCCCTGTATACCACAATTTGTAACCTATATTTCCTACTTTACTTTTTCTCTCCTACCCATTTAGTCTCTTAAATGCAAGCAATATTGACTTTTCTTCTCTCTATAGTATCAACAAGTTCCATCAACTTTCCTGTAAGAGACCCTATATTTTAAGAACCTACTCTGATCCTCTTCTCAACCTGCACTTTATTAGAATTTTTTCTGTAGTAACATCTATTATTCTCCAAGTTTATCCTATGTCCTTTTCTCTGTTCGGTTCTAAAGATTAGCTTCTTTACCCACACCTGTCCATGATGTGGGAACCCTTGCTCATTTAACACCACATCTGGACGTCGACGTGGCGCATCGCTTGTGGGGAACGCCCTCAACCCTTGCCTATTTCTCACTACACTCGGACTCCGATGCAGCGCGTCGTAAGTAGAGGACGCCCTAGCGTTAATTTTGATTGAATCCATATCACGAGATGTGACAAAATTTTTACGTTGGCTGTCACCTACCGCAACCCTCCTCTTTTATTCGGACTTGGGACCGGCTAAGCACAAGAGACTCATACCTAGACGGAGTTTCTCATTAACAACTTGATTAAATAAAATTTACACGAGTCATCATGACCTTACGTAGGATTCTATTAATGGCACAAGGTCGCCATTTAATCAAAATTTTGTCATGAATGACTTAAGTCATCGTATAACAAATACAAAGTCTAAGAAACTTAGACGTGTATAAAGAAGGATCACTCAAACATTATGAGTACATCCATGGGTTCCTCAAGCATTATGAGGGATCCTCAATATGGAGCTTTGTTTTTTTAGCTTCTTGCTTTCACCATCCAATAAGTTTGAATGGGGTGGTAGCTTCGCGAAGCTTCTCTCCAAGCCTCTTATTCTCTTTTTTCTTGTCTGCAATAGCCCCCTTTGAGGGGTTTTTATAGTGGTGGCGGAGTCCACCGGTGGGGGGGAAGGGTGGCACCCCTTACCGGTGGATTCCCTCCCCCTTTTTTTTTTTTAATTTGATTGAGAGAGAGAGAGATGAGAGAAAGTGCATGAGAGAGTGAGAGAGAGGAGGAGGGGGGCAGCCGATGGCATCAAGATGGCAGTACTGGTATCAGAGGTTCTGATACCGATATGTACATATCGGTATTGATATCGATGCCAATAAAAAAATATAAAAAATTAAAGAATAATTATAAAGACCGGTATTGATTCCCCCCCAGTATCGATACCGGTCCCGGCCAATATTGATACGTATTGGCCAATACTGCCAACCAAGGGTGGCACCCTTTAGTAGGAGCCACCAGTGGGGGGTTTGACCAATGGGTACGCCCCACCGGTCACTCCTCCCTTCCTTCCTTTTCTCCTCCTTTCTTCTTTTTCTTTTTCCTTGGGACCCTCCCACCGGGTTTTTTGGTTTTTTTTTTTTTTTTGGGGGGGGGGGGGGGGGTGCTACCGGTGGGTACCCCCACCGGTAGCGCTTCCTCCCTCTTTTTTTTCTTTTCTTATTTCTTTTATAAAAAGGAAATACCCCCCACTGGTTAGGGGTATTTGATGTAATCGGTGGGGGTCTCTTCTCTTTTTTTCTTCACCCTTCTCTTTTTTTCCTTTTTATGTTCATGTCCATGCAGGTGGAGGGTCTTCCCTGCTGTCTCTCTCTTCACTTTGTTCTGTGCGCACAGGACAGAAGGGGTTGTGGGTCTCCTTACTGCCCTTGTTGCTGGTTGGAGCTTGCTGCTGCTGTTGCTACTGTTTCTTGTTGCTGTTGCTGCCTTGGCTAGCAGATATTGGTGTTGCAGTGGGTTTCTTTTTGTCTTGGGAGGATCACACAAAAGACAAGTCCGCATTCTTTTCATATATATGTTTAACTTATATATATATCTTTCATGCTACATGATTATAAAATACTTGCTCAACAAATACCCCCCATGGGACATGAGTCCGAGACGGGAGTTGGGGCACGTGTCCTGTATGTTTCCATACATGCTGTGTGAGTTCCTTTCTCACGCTTGATCATTTTATCATGTGGACATTTCCTTTTTTTGCCTTTGCTACTGTCTTCAGTTAAATTTTGCCGCCCCTGCATGCCAGTCCTTGTTTATTGCGTCCTGGGACACCTTGAGACTCAAAACATGAGCTTTTGGGTCAGTCGTTTCGCTTCAAATGTGCTCGACCACCCTTATGTTTGTTTGAAATTGCTGTGAAAAAATCCAAGCTCGTTCAATGAACTTCAATTGCACTTAATTTGGGATTTTCTTTGACATTGGGATCAAAACCCTTATTTCGGGCACTCGTGCATTCTGAAAAGTGGCAAAACCCGTCCGAATTTGTTGGCTGTTATGTCGATGGGGCCGAATAAGTCTTTGTGGGCGTCGGATGGCATCAAACCTCCTGATTTTTTTTTTGACAGAATTTTGACCTCCTTTTTTTTTTTAGTCCAAATGACCCTCTTTTGGGTGTCCAGGCATGTTGAAAAGTGTCCAACACAACTCATCCTTATGACTCTTAAGCCTAAATCTTTTGAATGACCTTTGAAAGTCTCAAACTATGTTGACTCACTTTATTTCTTGCCATTCGACGGCATTTGAAATCTTCATAGTACCAAACACTCCTCTTCGGCTTTCCGAACATTCGAAAGAGTGTCCGGAATAGCCTGACTCGTGCGGCCTTCAAGGTAGACGTGGCTTGTGAATGTTGTGCAACGTTGGTCCTTTGTCATTTCCCGACATTTACTCACATTTCAAAACTTTTGGGTACGAATACCCCCTTTTGGCTTTCTAAGGCACATTATGAAAGTGGCCCTAACTGGCCGAGGCTTTGACTGTATCTAGCCGAACTTTGTAATTTTGTCACGGTTGTGGGCCTTCATTTTGTTCCTTCGCACTTCAAACTCTTTACAGTGAATTGTTCTCAATTCTTTCTTTCCTTTTGCATGTAACTCGCTTCTTTCCTTTTTGCACCATAGCTGAGGTAGGAGGCTCTCCCGAGGGTGCCCATGGATATGAGCGTGGCATGGACCATGGAGAGGTTGGAGATTTGTCTTATTGCTTCTGCCGGATTTACTAGCATAGTGTCATTGCTCTCCCCTTTTTCTGAGGCTGATGGAGAATTTGGGGCATTTGTTTCAAGGTATCCACCCACCCTTCATTTTTAGCGACTTCGCTAATGTAGTGCTATTATTTCCTTCTTCAATAGTTGTTGATGAATATGGGACACATATTTCTATCATGCCCGAGACTCTTACCTTTGATTAGCTAATCCTCTTCTTAATTTGCTTTCTTTTTTCTTCTTTAATTCATCTTGTGCCTGATTATCTCCTTTTTTAGCTGTTAGACTTGGCGGAGAGCTGCGGACTTTGCTATCAAGGTAGCATTTCTTTGATCCCAAAATTGATGCTTTTAAGGAATAGAGAGATTGCATCTAGTCGGCTCGATTTTTGTCTTTGTGCTTTAACGGAGGAGAGAAAATTTCGTGCACCACTTTAATGCACGTGAGGATGAGCTCTAAGAGCTTTGTCTATTTTGTTTTCTTTGTTGACTGAACATGGCCATCCCAAGAGACTATCTTGGGACATGTCGACACACTTACTTTTGTGGTTGTAAAACCTCCTTTTTTTTGCAACTAACTTCAACGCCCTTACGAGTTTTCGCAAAAGTTAGCCCCTTCTTACTTTTGTCTGCACGCCCTTAGGGTTTTTCATGTAGCGGAGTTATCTAGTGGGGAATCTAGTTGAGTTTTTATGTAGAACAAGAATATGCGAAATTCCGAAGATTTTACGTTATCAATGGGACTTTAAGGTATTGAGTAGAATTTAGCAAATTATGTTTTCCATACAAGAGAGCTCAGGTCAGGGTTATTTATGCATTCTTTTCAAAGTATATTGGGTCAGAGGCATGATCTGTATGTGTATTCTTTGTCCGAGAGTTTTATTGTATTGTGAATGAATGATATGGATGAAGCTCTCCTTCCCATCCCCATCTGGCTGTACTACCTCTGTTGATGGTTGTAGAAAATTGGTGGTGCTACCGGATTTTTACCCAAGGAAAAAGGGTTCATAATTTTTTGAATGGTTCTGCGTAAGCTTCAGCTTGAAGTGGGAACTGCTTTTTCCAGCCATGTACACTTGTACAGCAAGTTCAGGCTTGTTCCAATTAGAAGTAAAAGAGGATAAGAAGGTGACTAACAAGAAGGAATTGAGGGAGATGAAAATGAAAAGGAAATACAAGAAGCAACTTGTGAAATGTCATGTTCCTAGGAATATCATGTTCATAGTTTGTAATTTAACAACATTACTCTATGGATTCATTATCCCTTAATTACTAGTCATGAGTTCAAGTTGATAGTTTACTTTCGTAGAGTTTTCCTCTTACATGTTCAATGGTCCCTCCCCCTAAATGCCAAAACCAGACTTTAAACAGACAATAATGTTCAACCATTAATTTTCCTATTATTGGATCACCATGTTTTCGTAATGATACACTATGAAAATGAAGCAATTAGATTATATATTCCTTGAGTTAAATGAGTGATTTAATCAAATTATGATTTGACAAATTCACTACATAAGTCCAGTTCATAACAATGTGCTCTGGGACTTAGTCGAATTTCAGGACAGACACTCCTATATGGATTAAAAATCTCTGAAACTTTGACTAAGTCTCAACACTTAATTGATTATGTAGCTAGTAAGTCATTTGGGACTTAAAGTCACTTAATCGAATCCTTGTATCGATTAAAATCTCTCATGTCGAGCTATCTAATCGAATACTGCTATTGATTAAGTCTGCCGCTAGGCCTATTTGATCTGTTAGTTATATTGATTACGTATCACCATATAATCGATTAATCTATCAGATTAACTCGTGCCCTACATCGATTATCTACACCCTCTAATCGATTAAGGAGTCTCTCAGCAACAGTTATTGATTAATTGAAAATAATTGAAGCGCCCTCTATTGGATTGATCGGGAGGACCTGTTTGCAATTTCTTTCAGTGCCTTATTTTGATTATTACTGTCTGTTAACTTCAATTATGAGCTATGTGCACATTGATTGGTTGGCTTGTCTTATTCAACTGGACATTGATTACATGAGCTTGTTAAATCGATATATCAACTGAATCTCTCTGTTTTAAGTCAATCCCTCGGTTGATGCCCTTGAACTTAATCTATTTCTAAGGACCTTGTAATTCATCAGCGTGACACTGTTTTTCTTCTTTCTGCCAACTGTAGATTTTGTCCCCCGCTTATCTGTTACACTCTTGCAGATTCTCTGCAACTCACCTACCCTCTGGTTGGCAAATCAGATGACAAATTTTCTTTTATAGTAATTCTACAATGTTAGGTGGCATATTTGCAGCCAAATTGGGAAAACAAGGAGACAAAGGATAAAAGCTTCCAACAGATCAAGACTGATCTCTGTTTGAGCTTACTCTAGACTAGACTCAGAGTTAACGTTAGACTCAAAAGAGTTAACATTAGACTCATTGGCCACTTACAAAGATAACTTGAAGGAAGTTGAGACTTAATGAAGTATTTTTGAAATCTTCTATATATTGGAGGCAGTGGATAGAAGAAGATATCTCTTGTGAATTTCAAATCCCAAGCATTCCACTCTTTGCGCCCAAGCTCTCTCAAGCTGAAAAGGAGAAAAGAGAAGACCCTAGAGAGCCTGCTTCGAGTCCAAGCATTGCATTCACTGCATCTACATCCGCTTTGTTATTTGAAGCTCCTGGGCCTCTACTTCGACTGATCAAGACTCTATAGACCATTCTCACTTCTTTGTCTCGATTATTATTCTTGTGCTTATTGTACACATTGTAGCCTATAGAGAGGCATGAGATTGTGTAATTTTCATCAGATTTTATCTGGTTGTACCTCTTGAAGACCTGCTGAGCCAAGATGTTGTGCCTCTTCCGAAGGCAAGGAAAAATCAGCTGAGGCTGGGTGGTTGTTTTGGTGTATAACCTGCAAAGGGTTGGTATCTTGAGTAGCCTTTGAACTTGTGGAACTTCCAAGGGGTCGCTCGGGGACTGGTCGTCGGTTTGAGGACCGAACTAGTATAAAAATCTCTATGTTGTTTATGTGATTGCTCATTGTGTCTCATTTCTTTCTTGCTTGATTTTAATTGCTGCACTTGATTATTTAAGTAGAATTTTTTTTTTTACCCATTCACCTTCCCCTCTGGATTTTGCTCATAGCCTAGGCAACTAGCATTTCTCCCCTTATTTAAACATGATTTCCTAAACTTGTCAACATAATGGGGGAAGCATGGATGTATTACCTTAAAGAGGACCCCTAAGTGGCATTTCTGAAGCCAAGCCACTGCCAGATTGCTGCACCTCTGCGCCTTTGCTCCCTTCTTCCTCTCTCTCTCTCTCTCTCTCTCTCTCCCCCCCCCCCCCCCCCCCCCCCTTCCCTTTTCCCCCCCTACATGGTTGATGGGAAGATTCTAGGGAGATTTATAGTGGGGAGGGTGGTGTGGATTAGGAAGGTGGAGAAGGGGTAGGGATGTCTGTACTGGAGGTGGAAGTGGAAGGGTGAGGTTGTGTGGGCCTATTGGGCCTCTCAATAACTGGACGAATTGAGGACCCATTTAATAGCCACATAGTGCCTGGTTATCACACCTCAGTTAGGACCTGTATAAAGCCCAATAAACAGCATCGCCCCATAGTGCCTGGTTATCACACCTCAGTTAGGACCTGTATAAAGCCCAATAACAGCCCACTAGAGATGGATCTTTTGTCTTTCAGTTGTGATCCCAAGTCCTAATAAATTTTAAGAAAAAATTGAATAAACCATTGGCTTTCTAATCATTTAATTTCCAAACTGTGTACTTAAACATATTCCAGGAAAAAAACATTTCTTCTGATTGAAAGGAGCCCCAAAGCCCAACAACCCCCCCCCCCCCCCCAAAAAAAATAATAATAATAATAATAAAAATAAAAAGAAAAAAGAAGAAAAAAAAAAGAAAAAAGAGGGAATCCCTCCTTCCCCTCAATTTGGCGAGATGTGGAAGGCAAAGTGTCCAGCTAAGGTTAGCGCATTCATGTGGCTGTTGTTTGTAAGAGGATTCATCACCAAGTTTTGCAGAAGAAAATGGTGCAGTATTTGTGGGACTATCTGTTCACTTTGTGGAGGCGATAACAAGGTTCTTAATCACCCATTCATTAAATGTTGTATCTGGAGAGAAGTATGGGAATAGTTGCAGGGATAGCTCAGTTCAATGCCACTTTTAACTTAGTCCAAGATGTGTGGACACATCTTAGAGATCTCAGGCCTATGATGGGGAAAAAGCACTAGTGGCCAGATTGTTCCCATCATACCACATGCTGTTTGCTGGAGCATATTTAAGGAAAAGAATGACTGCATTTTTTTGGCAAAGTAAAAAACATGTCGAAAATACAACTTAGATGGTTCGCTGACTTGCTGATATGTACCGCCCCACGTCTTCCCAGATATGGGTCTGTACAATCCTTACAACAATGTTTTTCCTTTATAATTGGAGCAGGTTCATTTGTAAACTTTCTGCCATTAGTTGGAAGAATATTCAGTCCACATCTGTTTCCAGGAAAGAAGGCCAAGTTTCTGGCTCTGCTCAGCAAGGTGATGAGTTTGAAGCTCACCTCTGCATATAATGTCAGTTGTTTGAATTGCAAATAAGATGTTGTGCCTGGGAAAGAATGCTAGGTTGTTGAGACACCTTAACAATGATCTGTCATCACTCATCTGTCTCTTATAGAGCCTCTAGGTGGCAAGCTTGGGAGGTTTTGATCCATAATCTAGAGAGAAAATTGCAAGGATGTAGGGGTTGGCTGCTTTCATATTGAGGAATGTCGCTCCTCCATAAAGTGAAGTTTGCTAGTTTCTTTGTGAATTTCTTAACTCTGTTCTGCATTCTGAGAAAGATTGATAGCTAGCTAAGTATGGTGCAGAGCAAGTTCCTTTGGAAGGGACTATTAAACCACATAGAGGGCATTCTGCTGTTTTGGTGGGAGTTTCATTTCAGGATAAGAAAAAGGAAGTTGGCCTAAGAGATATTGGAGTTTTGACCTTGCATTCCTAATGGATATGGCATCCAGGGACTTTGAGAGGGTTGTGGCTGGTAGTGATGTGGGACATATTCACTGCCACAACCATAATTTTCCACATGTATTAGCAGTTGACATTAGGGAGAGTATTTTGCATGGATGTGGAGTAGAAAATGGCAAACACATGAAATTCTTATGAGATCCCATTCTATGTGCTCTTTAGGGTGGTTCATGGCCTGTGTTAGAGTGGTTCATGGCTGTGCAAGGCAGGGGGCCACTACTAGGGAA
This sequence comes from Zantedeschia hybrid cultivar, assembly GCA_030544215.1. Taxonomy (NCBI): domain Eukaryota; kingdom Viridiplantae; phylum Streptophyta; class Magnoliopsida; order Alismatales; family Araceae; genus Zantedeschia; species Zantedeschia hybrid cultivar. Next base: position 27,930,275 of record JARZZO010000015.1, read on the forward strand.
CAACTTGGATACACCCTGCTGGTTCCTCGCTTTCAAATTGGTAACCATTAACAGAGAGGCTGAACAAACCAACAAATGCTTGGGGCATGTTTGGTGAAACTCTAATGTCAGAAGCAATCTTGGGCTTTGACCTCCAATAAGAGAAGTGTTGGATGAGTAAATTTGAGTCTAGGAAGCAATGCCCGAGAATGTCTTCCATAACCTAGTTTCCACAGTGTAGGCAGCCCCAGTTTATTAGCCTGATTGGAAGCCAAAAGACCATATAGATAGTCTCCAAGGTGTAAAGTTTACCCCTTGAAATAACTGTGGCTAAAAGCCGTGGAAGCTTTAAAGTGCCTCCAACTAGGGGGACTGCCATACTTGCCTTTCAACATGTTGGAAGGCAGGACTTCGTCATAGGAAAGGGAATACCTTGGAGATGGCTAGCTGGTGGGGCCTTTTCAGTCTATTTTGTGTATACCTTGTCATTGCTGATGGAGGTCGCAGGTCTATTTTGTATTTTCATTACTGGTGAGCTTCTGTCAAAGCTAGTTGGTCGACAGGCTTGACCTGGTCATGAGGGAATATGGTGCATGTAGGTGTCGGGTTGAAGTTATGGGTGTCAGGTTAAATAGGATTAGCTTTGCTTTTATCAAACCACTGTATTCTTTTGTGAAAAGCTGTGGCATGCTTTATTAAAATACTTTTATTTCTCTAGGAGTTCATAAACCTGCAACTGTAGCTCATTGATTTGTTATGTTTTTTCATTTTTTAGGAGTCAATCTGTGTTTGCATTTTAGTCGAACTACTCATCAAAAGGAGCAAACTCTTTGTTTTCACGATCTTGAAATCTGATTGCTATGGTCATCACCTTTTAGAGAAACATATTGTTAGTTTCTTTGTTGGTTCCAGATCTCTTTTTACTTTTTATTTTAGTGATGTTGGATACTGACAATTGCTAACTCTTTTGAGGTGTCCAGGTTAGTAAGACAAAACTTGGATTGAGAAACATAATCTGTTCAATCCAAAAGCAGAATAAGGGCTGGTGGAAGCGATTGCTGAAGTCAGAAGGAAAGCCTGCTCCCTATATTAAGGTTGACTGGAACAAGTGGTGTGATGAGGATGAGGAAGAGTCTACATGTAAGTGTTATTAACACAGTTATATGAATTATTCTTTTATTTGTGTAAATAGCTGCATTACATGAACAACATTTAGATGCATAGTCAGATTTGACTGATGTTGTTGTCCTTTGACTTATGATCCGGGGGTGTGCAATTGGAAAGTGATCCAGGATTCTAATCATATGATACTCAAGACAAAACTCCATGTCATATCATTTCACAAAACATCCAAAATATCTTATGATCAACTATAAGAGTCACGATCCAATGCTGTTCAACCTCCTTGAACAAGTCATGTTCTGATATCAATCTTGACAACATGGGATATTTAATGGTTCTGCAAGTTTTGTGTTTGTGAACATGATTTGCCATCTCTTACAATATATCTATGATCTCTTGACAATCTTTGTTTCTCCAAAGCTTCTAATATGAAATCTCTATTGAGTTCAAGAATAAGAGGGAGATTTAGGGGAGGCGTTGGATGGAGGAGGAAGAGGAATTGAGAATGCTGATAGAGGAGGAGATGCATGGTGAGGAGAATTTCTTTGACATATGCTAAAGATAATATTGCAATCTGAGAAGGCAATCCTATATATGTATGAATGCGGCTTTGCATGTTCTTACTATTATATTACTCTAATCATATTGAATGGTTAAATGCATGAAGTTTTGAGTTTTTTTCCAGGAAGTACAAAATTGTCACAATCTTTGGCTTTTTTTTCCCAATCGTATTGAGATCTCTTAAGGATTTGTTGAAGATCTCTTCTCCTTGGCCTTCTGAGACAATGCTGAGTTCTGATATGACATTCCTTGTTTGTGAATAAAAGAACTTTATACCCACTGGGTTCCGTGACTTTATAACCGAACACTTTTAGGAAGACATATTATATGTACTCATAGTACTCTTGGAAGTAGCTTATTGTCACGACCTAATTTAGAAAAGCCCAAGTTATTAGTGAAGCCGTGTGGCACCCCAGTGGTGGAAGCACACACCATAACTAGCCTACAATTTTTTCACACAATATCAGAGTTTTGCAGCACCTAGATGCTCTTTTCAGGCTAGGGTCACCACTCCAAGCTTGAGCAGCCATGCAGGTTGCGCATATGCGAGCACGGTCATCACTTGGGGCCAGATGGTGTTGCGCCCATACACTTAGCCCTCAGCACCCTCACTCCAATCGAGACTTTCTTACAGGGCCTGTTGACTCTGTGCTCATATGCTTTCTCTCAACCTCTTCGCTTCAGTCGGGCAAACCTTTGCTCAGGGCCTGCCGACTATGTGCATTGCATCTCGCCTTGGCACTCTCGCTATGGTCATCTTCAAGATGGCTGGCCCTCAGCCCTTGGCCTTGTGGGAGGGTGAACAACATTGCTGGAAGATTGCCCAACTAGTTACAGGAAAGGCCGTAACTTGGCCAACACTTAGCCCGCCAAGCAAGCTTCACGAACGGGTCTCCCATGCTGCTTGAGCCTGCATCACGAGTGAACAGGTGTTCAAAGCCACTACCGCCTTGCGGGAGATGTGCATAGACAAGAGGAACCAACTTTGGACCTTCTTTAAACCTTACAAGGTATGCACCTAGTCCTGCGCATAGTAGGGGAGAAATAGTTGTTTAAGTAGGTCCAAGCCTTTGGCTAGCTAGAATGGCATAGCTTGTGGCAAGGCCACCCTAGGTGACAACCACTCCCAGCGATCCCCTCGCACCTAGCAAAGCCCTTCGCCTTTGCTAAGCCTGGCTCCTTTTCTTAGAGGAACTCATCGGTATGTCAGGTCACACCTAATTACGGTAACTATACAACCAAAGCATGGCTGAGGGGGTCCGGACGGGCAGAGCCACAACCCAACTACCTGCCGGACATAGTCCAGCTACATCATCAATCTGCAAATTAGCTGACTTCATGAACCATGCCATCCATCTCGGCACCCCCGTAGAGTCAAGGCTTGGCGAGAAGCCTAAGTCATCAAGGCTTGGTGAAAAGCCTAAGTCACGATTTCGGTCATGACATTATGCCAATGAATCAGCCCGTATCTAATTCTGTGAGATAATTTTGTGAGCATTTAAACAGCATAAATATTTCATCTTAAAAGAGGAACAACTGGTTGCCTTGAGTATAATGGGATTAGAGTATACAATATTACAGTGGTTGACATTGGGCAGGAGATGAAGGTGATCCCTCTCCAAGCATTGCTTGAGCAATCCACTTGCATCTCCGGTTTATTTGGTGGCTTATTTCTGACTCGGTGAAAAGTGGTGGCCCAAACCGAGGTGTTAATGTGAGTTTTGATATGCTCCTTTCTGGTCCACAGCAGATCATGCAGTTGCAGGGCATTATTGGATGCATGTGCCATCAGCTTCATGATTGTCCCCAATGATGAAGCTTTTGGGAAGGCAGCATGTCATTTGTTGCAGAAATTAGTGCCTCCAACCCAATCCACAGAATCCCATAGCTGAATATCCTGTGAAAATGTATCATATTTTCACCTGGAGGTGCTAATAGGAGGAATATACATGGTCTTTGATATTTCAAATCTCTACAGTTGATATGGCAAAATAACAATATCTTGGTTAACTGTGAAGCACAGAATCAGAAAGGGATGATGTTATAAATGGTGTCACTAGAACTTTGACGAGACATCCAGAAACCAGACAGTGTATAAATCTCATGATAGACTGGAATTCTGCACTTGAAATTTGGAGAAAAAGGTGTTTGGAATTACGTTACCTGCTAGTAGTCCCGGCCTCATGTTCCCAATTGGTCTGCTATGAAAAAAGGAAAAGAAGGTTGTGTTGCGGATTAATAAAAGAGACAATGGAGGGGAGAAAAAGCAAATCCTTGAGTGGAATTCTGATTAAGTGAAGACCATTGACAGAATGAACCAGGGATGTGGATCAGATGCTTAAGCTTCCTCAAGTTTGTGTTGCTAAGGCTGATTTGTCAGTCAATGGTTGCTCTTTCAGTCATCATTCTTTTGGTTAGAGCAAATGCCAAATCCATTAACAGGGGTGGGGGAAGCTAAGTGTGTAGTCCATTCAAAATGATGATCAATGTTGGTATACCCCTTGACTTTTCCCCTTTTCTTTATCTTATCATCTGCTGTTTCCTCAGGGAGAGGAGTTGAGATAAGGTTCAAAATGCTTCATCTAATTAAATCGAAACATTCTGACTTGGTGTTTGGTAAGCTTCCTTTTTTTTGGAGACATCTTTCCAGTTAGATGTCTTCTTGCCATTTGATCAATGAGAATGTTGCTTTGAGATGTGTCAGGTTAAACATTCAGTACCAGTTTGACAATCTTAGAGATTGTGGTGCCAGTTTGTCCTTTGAGGAGCAAAAAAGGGCGTCAGTTGTCAACTAAAAGTGAAGAAAATTCATCATAAGTATTTAATTAAGAAATTTCTGTGGAGGACTGTGCTTCTCGAATGTTGATTGTGATGAACATTGGAGATTTTGAAGTTTATCTGTTGTGTGCTTCCGATCTGTGTATTCGAGCTGGTGTGGACTTGGTGTCATGATTCTTTGTTTACTTTTCCAGTGGTCTGGAAGGGTTAATGCCCTTTTGTTCATTTGCATTTGTCTAGGCATATCTGCATGAATAACCACTTTTTTTATCAGATGGTGATCACAGGATGTTTGACGTCAGTGCTTTGCTATGTTGGACATAGAAATTCTGCTTGTGAATTTCACTTTTCTCAGAAATTTCAGTTACAGATGGATGTTTCTTATCAGCCTTCTTGGTCTTCACAGTTTTGTGGATCCTATGTGTGAATCTATGTTCCTTACTGGGGTTCGAATGTTGTGAATGTGATATGTGTTGGAAATTTTGACGTTTCTGTTTGCATGCTTAAGATATAGGTTTTTTTATAGCAAAATACGGATTGTACCGCCAATTTTATTAATAAAAGAGGAAATACAATCAATGGTAGTGAGGAGAGATTCCTCAACTACCCAACAAACCAACTAGAAAGACTCTTACAGATTAAAACAACACTTCCATTCAGTTACAGAACAGCCTTGTAAGACTTTACCCCAAAAATAAATAAAATTCAAGCACGAAGAGAAATATTTTCTGGGTAAATTCTACTTCCCCGGAATATTCCTTCGTTCCGCTCCTTCCAGATGCTCCAGCAGTTGGAATGAGATAGCATAATAAAGATTTTGCTCCTCATCGTGCTTCCCTCTGCCCTTTTAATTGCCTCGAAACAATCTCACATTTTCTCTATGGTGTCAAATTCAAAATGTCTTCCAGTGAGCTGTTCAAATAACCTCCAAATTTCCTTGCTGATCATACAAGTACAGAACAGGTGGTCCACAGTCTCAGGTTCACTGCTGCAAAGCATACACAGGTCGTCGGCCTCTGGATGCCATTTCCTCCTGTAAACTTTGGTTACTATTCTTTTATAGGACATTAACCACATGAAAGCCCTAATGTTTAAAGGGCATCTGACTTTCCAGATGGATTTATGTAGTTTAAACTGCTGAAACTCACCATCTATAAGTTTGTAAAGAGATTTAACTGAAAAAGTGCCTTCATGAAGAACCCAGTACAGCTGATCCTGAACCCCCTGCTGTATGTCAATGTTTTCCAGAGTGGACAGAATAGAAGCATACTCGTCAATTTCCTCATCTTTCAAATTCCTGCACAGCCGCAAGTTCCAATGATGACCTGCTGAGCTCCATGCTATACAGTTAAAGACTGTTACCCATTTACTTTGTGTCAATCTGAAAAGCTGTGGATATCTATCCTTCAGCAGAAAGTCCCCTGCCCACTTATCCCACCAGAACAGTGTGTTTTGGCGATCACCAATCTTGACTCTAACACCTTTATCCACCCATGTTGCAGATTTCAAGATCCCCTTCCACATTGGTGACATCCATCTCCAATTATCTGGCGGCAGATAAAACCTGTGACTGTCCTTATAATGTTTCGATTTGATGATCTCTTTCCATAGTGCCATATCTTCAGTACATAGCTCCCACAACCACTTCCCTAGAAGAGCAAGGTTCATAACCTGCATATCCTTCACCAGACCCCCCTGTTTGATGGGTTTGCAGACTAAACTCCATTTCACTAGTGACAGGAATTGAGCATCCAACTTTGAACCATTCCACAGAAACCTTCTCCTAATGGCATCCATCTACCTCACAACACCTTTTGGGGATCTAGAACATACTGAAGAAATGCTGAGGTATGGCTGAAAGGACTGGGTTTAAAGCACAACTCTGCCACCCAGAGAAAGATTCCTCGCTTTCCATGCCGAGAGTCTTTTCTGCATCTTGATTATAACGATGTCCCACTGGGCTGCTGACAATGCCTTGAAATGCAATGGCAGGCCCAAGTACTGAATGGGAAACTTTTCTATTTTGCACCCAAGACTTCTAGCTCCCTTCCCCACCTCCTCGTCTGTCATGTTAATCCCAATACTAGAACTCTTATCATAGTTGATTTTTGAGTCCTGAGATATGTTCAAAAGTCTCAAGCAAGGTTTGCCGTATTGTACCGGATCGGGCTGACTCGTACGAGTCGACTCGTATCTGGGCCAACCCGATCCTCTAATACGCACCGAGTCGGACTGGATCGTGCCAACTCATACTTGCTTAATGGAATGTTTTAAGTTGAGTTTCTCCTATTCGATAAGTAGAACTATATTTTTATATCAATTAATATGATACATTTGTCTAAAATGTGACTTAAACTCATTAATTTTAACAAACAACTCATTGATTTTAACAAACTCATTGGCTGGACTTGTGCGACTCGTACAAGTCGGACCGAGTCGGCCCGAGTCGGATTTGTATCATACCGTATCTGGGAAGATACGATCCAATACGGATCAGCAATACGGCGAACCTTGGTCTCAAGTATGAATTTGAAAAACATTACCTGCCTACCCGCTCCTTCCATGACTAAAAGTGTATCATCCGCAAACTGTAACAAGGAGATTTTCACTGGGCTATGTGATACCGTCACTGGTTGTATCCATCCATTTCTATCAGCCATCCTGCACATTCTGCTTAAAATATTTGCCACCATAACAAATAGTAATGGAGATAATGGGTCTCCCTGTCGAAGGCCCCTCGTACTATTAAAAAAACCATGCACATTCCCATTGATAATGATGGAGAACTTCGCCGTGGATACACAGTTTTTTATACACGTTATCCAGTCCTCCGGAAACTTATGCAGTCTGAACACCTCCCATGGGCATCCCCATTCCACCCTGTCATAAGCCTTGTTAAAATCTATTTTACACACCAATCCTTTCTTCCTCTGATTCATTAGTGAGAATATGGCTTCATGGCCTGTCAAGAAAGCATCTTTAAGCCTCATTCCTTTTAAAAATGCAAATTGATTGTGGTCAATAATACCATTCAATACTGATGCTAGCCTAGTTGCTAACACTTTGGCTAGAATCTAGTAAATTGTATGCATAAGGCTTATAGGTCTGAAGTCTTTGAGTTCCAAAGCCACCTCTTTTTTTGGTAAGAGAACAACAAAGTCTGGTTCATCATCTCACACCCCTGAGCTTTCTTAAAGCAGTACTGAACGGCTTTGCTAACATCACCATGTATTATGTGCCAAAATTGCTGATAAAAAAATGGAGGAAGACCATCAGGTCCTGGAGCCTTGTCCCCATGCATACTAAAAACTGCATCTTTAACCTCCTCTTCAGTTATATCATTTAGCAGCCTCTGAGTATCTTCCATGGATATTTCCTTTATGTCTCTATCCTGCCACTTTGAGTGCCATTTCTGTTCTGCTGAGAAAAGTTCTTTATAAAATGATATAATCTCCTCTGCAATCTCCTGGTCCTTCTCCATCCATCTGTCATCTTTTTTTAGTATGGCAATGTGGTTCCTCCTCCTGCCATTTGCTACCAGATGAAAGAATCTGGTATTGTTATCACCCTCCAGAAGCCATAAAGCTCTTCATCTTTGGCACCATCTCCCTTCTTATTCGTTAACCCAACCCACATGTCTCTTCCTCAAAGTTGCCAATTCTTGCAGCTCCCTAGTTGTCAGTTTTCTGATTGGTACCAAAGCCTCCATTTTCTGAATATTCTCAAGCATCTCTGAAACCTCTTTAGTTCTGTTATATTTCCAATTTTTGGCCCACTGCTTAATTGCCTCCTTCAAGTGCTTAATTTTGAGGTGCAAAATTTTCACAGCCAAAAAACCTGTGTTCTCTGCTCCCCAAACTGTAGCTACTAATTCCCTGAAGTCTTCCTTCTGCAACCAAAGCTTCTCTAATCTGAATGGCCTATTCTGATACTGACGGTTATGACTCTCCAGCGGTAAAGGGTGATGGTCTGACACTGTCCTGACTAGCCCAATCAGAGTTGCTAAAGGAAAAATGTGTTCCCATCTATCATCAATCAGAACCTGGTCAATTATGGACATTGATGGGGATGATCGTCCGTTACACCAAGTGTACTTTAGATCAAGGTTAAGAAACCCGGGATCGGGTCCCGGATCGGCCGGTCCAAAAACCGATCGGATCGGCCAATTCCAATCCGAGTCAGCCCGATCCTGGCTGAGTCAGGCTCGGCTGGTTCGGATAGCAGAAAAAAATGAAAAAAAAATGAAAAAATGTGAAAAAAATATAAAACACAAGTCTAATACATAATTGTGTTGAAATACATTGATTTGAAATACATAAGATGTTGTTGGACAAAAAAACCTTGAATATACTTACATATATGATTATGAACTTACATTTATTCCAAACGTACATTATACTGAATGAACATATGGCTTACATACTCGGTCTATGACATATAGCTCTGGTAATATTGTTCATATCTCATCACATACCGGCTATAGTCATCCGTATTGGTATAAATGACTGACAATTGTGGATATTCTAGACAACTGCCTAAATAGTCGGATGTCTCAAAATGTTGAGGAGGGTAAACTACATATCCAGTAGGCTGACTATACCTTTCGTATGGAGAATATGATGATGCATCTGATAGTTGCTCATGATATTCTCTCTCCCTCCTAAATTCTTCTTTGGCCTCTGCACATTGAGGAGCTTTATCTTTGTCCTTCCTCCTTGATCTACTGAATGTTTGAATGGAAGATTCTTCACGTTCTGCTCTGCTACCATGATGTTCATCTTGGGTAGCATGTGTGTATTCTTCTTCTCCAGTGAATTGAATTGGTGGAGGTGGGGCTGGAGCATTGGTAGCATCTCCGCCATCCTCAGAACTGTCGGAGCTCGTCTTTGATGTCGAGTCAATTTGAGGTTTGATATTGGACCTCATCACTTGGTTCTGGCGTTTCATCCTCTTCCTTAATAGTCTCCAGATCAGCAATCTGAATTCCAGTACCACTCTTTCTTTTGCTTGGTGCTTGTTTTTTGCTCTTCTTCTGACGTTTTGGAGGAGGAGGTTGAAAATCAGTAAGTAGTGGAACATTATCTAACTCACCTTCCGCCCATTCCCGATCATTTAAGTTGAATTCAGGCTCATTTGAGGTACTTGCATCAACCCATACATTTAGTGGATGTTGCTCCTCGAACAGCTCATCCAAGTCTATGGTTCTTCTGTATGTGTCGTCTCCGTGGCTTGTCCGGAAATTCTCTCTTTCTCCTGCCTTTGAAGGTTCCTTATAAGCTCCAGATTTTTTAACTTCAACCTCATGTTATAATGACAGAATACTAGCTTCTCTAGACGGCTCGACTTTAATCTATTCATTTGCTTGGTGTGAATCAAGCCAAAGGTGCTCTAATTTTTCTCACAACCTGATGAAGAGGTTGTTTGACTTAAGACCCGAATTGCGACATAGGTTAGATCTTCATACCCATATGCTTTTCCATGATCTAGCCACCAGTCAGCTGTAAATAGAAAATTGGTCATGTCAACAATGTGCAAGGTATAATTAAAAATTAAGTAGAACATCTGGTTAATAATTTTCAAACTTGGACTCAAAATTTTGGCAGCTCTTTGAGCAGTACTTGTCCCAAAGTGGTATAACATCATTCTGTAATCATGCATTTGCTTGCATGCTATTATTGCTTTGTCCTCATCTGCAAGCATGCGCTTAATAACAGACTTAGCCCCCATCAACACTTCCGAGCAACTATCATAGTTATCCTTCTTCTCATCAGTTCTAAACATGTACTGAGGGTTGAAAAAATAACCTAAATAAATAAGTCGAAGTTAGTTATTGCTTAAGAGAAATGTGTATACAAATAATACATATAGAAAGTTAGTAGCTTACCAGCTGCATGAAGATCGTGATGTAAAGTGTGTTCCCAACGTCTGTCTATTATGTCTCACCACTTCACATAGGTTGTTGGATTGTTAAGTTGAATGAGCTCCTTAGCTCTGTCTATAGCTTCATATAAATATCCCATATCCGATCTTCTTTCTCCATCACAAGATCGTAAGATACGGACAAGCGGTTCTACAATATTTAACACCGCTTGCACCCCCCTCCAGAAGGGTCTAGACTGAATTAGATCAGCCACTTCTCTCTGACTTTAGTTGGTACATGCCGCAATATGTGATTCTCCAATCTTCCGATGCCACCATCCTAATCAAGTTGTTCTTTTGTTGACTTAAACTATCTAGAGAGATATATTGATACGCAAACCTGGTGGTTTCCGGACGAAGCAACTCTCTTCCATGAGTATGTGTGCGCATGATATCCAGAATGTTATTGTGGTTGTAGATGAATGTAGTGATAAATCGACCACTCTTGACCACTCCATCAACCATCGGATCAGAGCAAATGTCTTCCAACATCAAGTCAATACACTGAGCAGAACAGGAAACCCAATATAGATGTTCTCTCTTCTGTATCAACATTTGTCCAGCTAACTTGAACGCCGCTGCATTGTCCATAACCACTTGGACAATCCTTTTTTCGCTCACTTCTTCCACCATTTGATCAATTAATTCATATAGGTACTGGGCATTCTTTATTTTTCCAGATGAATCAATAGACTTCCAAAATATGATTCCAGCTTTGCAATAAATTAAGAAGTTGATCATACTTCTTCTTGTTATCCCTGTAAAGTTCCAAAGGTGATAAGAAATCAGAAAGAGACCCATTCTGATTTAAGAAAAAATGAAGATAAGATAAGAAAATGAAGATAAGATTTATGTACCTGTCCATCCATCGCACATTAAAGTACATCCATACTCATCTCAGATCTTTTCAAATGATGTAATGTATGTTCGGATGTCATCAACTTCCATATCTAAGTACTTGTTGTATATCTCATATGGGGAAGGTCCCTCAACCCCTTTGCCAACTTCTTGTATGGTCACGATCATGGACTCATAATATGGCCCCTTGGCAGCATTAGTAGGGATACTATTATAGAAAAACCACCTAGATGTAGCTCTCCCTATCTTCTCCTTACAAAGTTTTAAGTTCTTGAATGCAACACTAATAGAAAGTTGTTTATCCTTCTTCTTGGTGAGGAAGGGATCTATTGGACCTTCTCTAGGATCTCCAGCTCTAGTGAACTCCTGAGGCAGCTCCTCGCATACATTAGTGCTCATGCCGGCGCTAGTGCTCTCTTGTGCAGAAGGTGTGGAGTCACTTCCTTGTCCTCCATATCTTCCAGTTTGCCGAAATAAGTCCTCATCTGCAAAGGATCGCCGGCTTGTTTCCATTGCACGTCGCAATTCAGCTTTAAATGTAAAAGAAAAAAATTTAATCTACTATAACTATTTGTCTGAAAACGTTAAATGAAGAACATGAAAATAAGTTAACTAAGAAACTTACTTGTATCCTAATCATCAACATTTATAGATTGATTACTTCCACCAAGCCGGACTCTAGCATCAGACCTTCGCGCTGGTTCAGACAATTCCTTTTGAATTTCTTGTCTTCTTCTGGCAGTACTTGCTTTACTTGATTCCTTCTCCTTCATATAAGTTCGAAATTGGATCCTAACCTTTGAAAGAACTCGAGCACATGCTGCAACTTCACCTTTTATTCCAGCAAGATGTTGTTTGAATCGGTAGACCCCGCTAGAGACGACCCGGTTGCAATATTTGCATTGTACCTTTCTTTAGCGCATGTCCACCGTTGTGCAATGACTCCAAGCAGGATTAGCGTTAGGAGGATTCCCGGATGACCGCTCAGCAGCACCTTGAGATGCCATTCTTTCACAGCACAAGAAGATGAGAGATCGCGAAGCTTATAGTAGACTAGTAGTGACCTCATGAGAGAGACGGAGAGAGAATTCTATGATCGAGAGAGTGGGAGAGAGAGCAAGAATGTTAGGAGGCTCAAAGGAAATTTGTGGAGCCTTAGGAGGGCCTTGGGGGGGTTTAAATGGACCCCCAGCAACGGCTAGTTTGACCCCCAACGGCTAGTCAAACTAGCCGTTGGGGGCCGGGTCGGGCCGATCCGAGCCGACCCGGCCCGATCCGGTCTCATATCGCCCGATCCAGCTCAGATCGTCCGATCCGAGTCCTGGACTCGGCCAGGTTACTCGGGATCGGCACGGACGGCCCAAAACCGGTCCGACTCGGCCGATCTGTGCCGATCCGAGTCGAGTTTTTGAACCTTGCTTTAGATTGACCGAAGGCAGATCTGTGAGCCCCATCTACTCTATGCACATATTGAAATCCTTCATACCCGCAGTAACCTTGTGCCCCTTGTTCCTTTCCGAAGGGGCAGGGGCACAACTTCGTAAATTTGATGAAAGTGTCACACCCTTGCTACAGTAACCCACACCCCGTTTTCTCCCTCACCCGATCCCCTTCTCCTTCTCCAATTCTCGATCTCTAGAAGAATAAGAATAAGAGGTCGAAAAGGAAGGAATCAGCCTCCTACCGATGTCGCTGCCTTTGGCGCTATCGGTGGCTGCCAACACTGCTGTTGGCCCCCATCGGCGTCTCCACTGCCCCAACCCACCACTGTCGATTCAACCGGGGGCGCCAACTGCCACCGCCTTGCTGCCCGACCTCGTCGGAACCGCCGCCACCCTCCACCGTGGACGTCGCTGCTGTCGTCTCTATTGATTGGCCCTGCCGCCATCATCTTCTCTCCCTCTCTATCTTGCTCTCTCTCTCTCTCTCTCTCTCTCTGTGTGTGTGTGTGTCTGCAGGGGTAGAGTAAATCTGCTTTTATTTTCTTCGAAATTAATATCCTTTTCCTCTGCATGTAGAAAAGGAATAAATAAATCAATCAAATTACGAGAAGCTTCGTGGATTGCTTCCTTAGGAGGGGTTGGTTTGTCAACAAGCAGACGGTTCTCTATCATAGTTGCAACCTTAACTACCTAAGTACCAAAGGCTGCTTTCGGTTTCATAAGGAGGGTTGTTCACTACAAACTATCAGTGTTGTCTTAGATTGAACGGCAATAAGGATGTTCAATTCAGCTGATAACGGAATAGTGTTCGTGTCCAAACAAAGGTCAGCAACTTGGATTGACTTATAGTGCGACTTGTCGGACATATTGGGTCATGGGATTTACCCATTCTCTCTCTCGATCGAGATATCCTTTGTTTCGCCCAAGAAAGATTGATTAAATCTTCAAAAACTCGGAGCGCTAAGTATAATTAAATCAATTTTTTTAGAGGTCGATAATCTAAATTAGAAGAATTTATGGTTGGGTACAAGCCGTGCTCCCTTCTCGCACCTATCATATCGACTCGGCTTCGTCCGTCAAGTGACTGCTTCCGCCTCTGACGCCATGAGCCATAGCTCATGACTGGTAGTTGTCTCTATGTAGTGATCGGCCTTCGTTAAGCTTCGCCAGAAGCGACTAGTCGCTTCCAACTCTTGTACTTTATGGTCTAGTCTTTCCAAACTCCCTTGCCACCAACGCACACTACTAGGAGAGTAAGCCGCAAGCGCCTTGCTTGCATGGTATTTGTTAAACGGTAGCTTCCACGCTCTTTTTGCCTGCTGAAATTTATGTGATTCTCAAAATCGAGAATCTTGCAATATTCCGCATGTGTTGAAGCTGACCCCAAATTCATTTGGACTGATACCCAGTAGTCCGTTTTATTCTTTCCCAGGAGTGGGAGGGACTTCTCGTTTTCAAAGGCATTTAGCCATTGACGTAACGAGCTTTCTTGGTTGAGATTCCTTACTATATTTGTGACAATGCCCCCCCTTTCCTCTAGAGCCGACAATATCTCCTCTTATGGAACTTCGTCCACCGACTTTAGAACAGAAGTTCGGCCTTAGAAAGCAAGGTCACAAGGTAAACCTCTCCTCGGAAAGTCAGGAAGTCAGATAGCAACTAAGGCTAAGTGACCGCTTCAGTCAAAGGAAAAGCCCAAGGCGACGTGCCAATGAAGAAACCTTCGAGTTGATAGGGTTGGAAGGATGGAAGAAGAAACGGCCCGTGCCCTTTTTTATTTGGTTCCCCTTTGGTTTAGCCCTTGGTTAGAATCTAGTCCGAGCCCAGGTCCGCACCTGGTTCGAGCCAACAGTTCAAGGTGGTATGAGCCATCTGGTCTAGCCAGGGTTCAGGACTGGTCGGAGTCATGTGTATGAGGTCTGAGCTAGGTTTCAACCTGGTTTGTTGCGGTGCACTAGGTGGTGAAATATGAGTTTTTAGTGCACCGTCATAACCAAGGGGTCATCTGGACTCCGATCCACGCTGCCATCATCTTCTCTCCCTCTCTCTCTCCCTCTATCTTTGCATAGGGTTTGGAAGGATGAAAGAAAGGGCACGTAGAACCTAGTCAAACCAAGTTTGATTTGGTTCCCCTTTGGTCTAGCCCTTGGTTAGAATCTTGTTCGAGCCCAGGTTCACACTTGGTTCAAGCTAGCAGTTTAAGGTGCTCTGGACTGGTCCGAGTCATCTGTACGAGGTCCGAGCTAAGTTTCAACCTGGTCTGATGCGGTGCACTAGGTGGTGAAATAGGGATTCTTAGCGCATTGCTGTCACCAAGTGGTCATCTGGACTCTGATTCACGTGTTGCCTTTGTCGTTAGATTCATTTCAATGAGGCCAACCTCGTTCCAATGTGGTGCAACCCCGACATCGCCTCGTTTTGCGTGCCCACCTCCGACGGTTGCGTCGATCGCATAAGGACACCTCTGTGCTCTGTCTTGTGCACCGATTGTGTCGGTGACATCCTTACAGTGAAACGGACCTCATCCAGTTCCCCATTAGCTAGTAGTGCATCATTTTGCATGCCGCTCTAGTGCGTGCCCCGCAAACATCCGTTCGCATATCTCGAAGCCCGTACTAGCCGCCTTGATTTGCATGTCGACTTTCAGACATCTCTGACCACGTGGCATGCTTCTCTAGATGATGGCTATAGAGCACTGGGTTCCATTAAGGGAAGACCTTATATAGATCCACTTAAAGAGTGAGCTTCAATGTTTCTATCATGCCATACTGGCCCATATAAAGGAGGTTGTCTACGAGGCGGACCCAACACTGATTGAGGAGTATAAAAACCAGATGAAAGAAGTACATTATGAAGCCGATTCAGTGCTAGAAGATGAATATTATGGAAAGGTTGAGCCCAAGATGTTTACAGTAGATGATGATTTCCTCCTCGCTAAGCAGAATGAGCCGAGGATAGAAGAGATAATTAGAGATGTGGTCAATCAGCCGAAGATCATTCAAGACACTATCAGTCTACATCATTTTGACCACATATGGGATGATATTTAGGCGCACTTCACACCTCTGAGGCATGGTTTTCCTTTGCATGATGCACTAAGAGGCATTAGTGATGTTTTTTGGATTTGCTTCTTTCCTCATCTCCCCGTAGATACTACCACACTTCAAAACTTGAGGACGAGTTTTCTCGAACTAGGGGAGAATGATGGGAATCCAAGAGTTGCGGAGATGAAGCCAAGGGTTTATTATATATTTTATTTGGCCTATTTGATGTACTTTTTTTAAAAGTTTGTAAGACATATTTTAGTCATTTGTTTTGAATTAGGGATATTTTAGTCATTAGGTTTAGGGTTTGAGATTAATTTGTTTTAAATAGTGGTGTAATCCTTCCTTTGAAGAATAATGAAGAATATTTTGAGTTTTGCATCGTCATGTGTGCTTGTGTTCCTCCCGGGATGGGAAAACTCTAGGGTGTAATGCCCTAGCCTCCGATGCAATGCCAGAGGCCGCTACCCCACCGCTGGTGTGAAGCCGGAGGCCTCTTCCTCCTCCTTCCCCTCTTTCTCCCTTCGTCCCCTAAATCCCTTGCGTTTGTTGTCTTTTCCAACGTCGGCCTCCGTGGCATTCTTCTCTTTTTCCTTCTCGTCCCGCATCACTTACAACCTTTACATAATGATCAATTGACCTTCCCAATGAAAGAAATTCTATTTGACTTTTATCTTTTCTACTTTTAATAGGTTATTGAATGTTCATCTCTCATTTTAAATTAGGTATTTGCAATTATCAATTACTAAGTCATAGGCATGTGCAATCATTAAATCTTAGTCTTTCTTAACCATATAGAGTGAGTATGTTTTTTCTTATACTAAAAATGGCTGTCCACGTTTGTATCTGGCTTCCTCAGAGATTACTTATCTTCATCTTTTATGACAATGGGTTTGGTTCTTTGTTTCTTTAGTCTAAATTTCTTTCGGAGCACAGATGTCTTTCTCCTACCTTTTGTCTATTCAGTTTTGCTTCTCTATTGGAGATGTACCTTCTTATGATGCGCAAGCTTAATATTGAGCTAATACAGTCAGTTGTGTAGAAATTGGGGAGTTAGGCCATTCTTTTAACAAACAAAACAATGTAGTGGCCAGTGATTGTCCCTGTGGATATGGACACTAAACAATTTGTAGCATGGAATTGTGGAAATAGTTGGAAATGGCATCATTTGTGATGTATACACAATGGAGTATCAGAAAGGCACCAGTCCCTGCTTATATAAACCTTTCATATATTTATTCCAGCAGGAGATATGTTGGGGAATTCTGCCAGAGGTTCCCTGTTAGCTCTGAATATTGCATGAGATGGTTCCATGATCTCGCCAACAAACTCTATTTCAAAGATGGTTCATGGTATTATCGCACCTAGGTAACATAATGTTGGCTGTGGGTAAGCTTTCAGGATACAGAATGTGATGTTTTTTATTGCCTCACCAACAAACCTACAAATCCAGAGATATTTTGTGTATAAACTCTCCCGATTGGGTAAATATGTACTTTAAGAAAAAATGTGTAAATTGTATCACAGATATATTGCGCTACCGCAAGTGCAATCACATTTCCTTTGTCCTTCCTAGTTCATTTTTGTAGTTGTTTCTATTTATGATTGTCGCTGTGATTTGGCATGTTTCTCTTTGACTTGGAGGCAAATGAGAATGCCTCCCGTCGTTCTGGGATTTCAATGAGTTGGTTTTTTTGTGAACGACCCTCGGTATCTTTTTGTGTGTGTGTTTTGGAGTTTTCTATTGGTGTTTGCTGCAATTTGATCTTTTTTATTTGACATTTTCACTTGTTTGTTTTCTTGCAGCAGACTCTGAGGATGATGAGATGGGGGTAAGACCATCCCTGCTAGAGCAAATCCCCTTCTGTTCTGGTTGATATTTTGGGCGGTGGTCTAGTTTGTTTTCTGATTCTTGTGCAGGGAAATGGCGATGGTGATGAAAGTAGTGACGAGGATGGTCTGCTCTGTAAGTCAGACTGACACTAGTTTGTGCATTTATTTTTTGTGCTTTTAGGCTTTGTTTTGCCTCCTTTTGGAAGTTTAGAATTTTTCCAATTCATTTTTTCTTTCCTAATATTCCTGAGACTTGGAGACCGTATCACCACTTGTTTTTCCTTTGCTTACAGATCTTCCCGATCTAGAGAAAGCTAGTGGGCACTAACTGTATCTCCCATGAAGGTGGTGGGATGACTGACGATGACCAGACATACAAATCAGATCCGTCAGCTTCGTTTGCACACTACAGCAGACGAAGTGACGGGGACACAGTTTGTCTGACAGGTTTCTTTCTTTTTCTTCCCTTTATGGCCTTGAACACGATGGGTCCCTATAATTCTGTCTTCTGCAAACTTTGATGATATAACATGTATGATATACTGGTTCTGTTTACTGGTTTCCATTGGTTAAAGTTTGAATGAATCTGAGACAGTTTATGCACATGGTGAAGAGTAAATAGCCTCCTTCCGTAGTTCTCGTTGTTGATTACCTGCATTTGGTAGTAGTTACTGTGTTTGAAGACAGACACATTTCCTTAGGGATTGTGATCTTTTGGACCTCAAAAAAGTGGTGTCTGTCTTACATCACTTGGGGATAACTGTCATTTTCTCTACTTTTTTTCTGTTGTCTTGGAAAATAACAAATCAGTCTTCAAATGATGCCAGTGTATATGGAGATTACCTTTTAGTTCTCATTCCATTTCCTTTTCAGGTTTCTCCTAACCCCGCCCCCCCCCCCCCCCCCCCCCCCAAAAAAAAAAAAAAAAAAAGATATGTTCGATCCATTCCGGGCATTCCAAGTGCCAATAATCTTTTATTGACTGTGAGATTTTGCAGAGAAAGTGCCTCTTGAAAAGGCCATTAGATCTAATGTACCAGAAAATGGTGTTGTACATTATTTGCAGACAGCAAAACTGACACTGTTCAAAGTTACAAAAATGCCTTCCCCTCTATTGCAACTGTGCAGACAACCAGATTTTTCTGGCAATCCTTTTTTTTGTCCTTCCGTGTTTATGTCAAGTTTAATGCCTGTTTTTAGTATCCATGAATGCGTCATGTTTGGGAAAGGTTGTGGCAGGGGACCTGGCTACTTCCTACCGGTATAATACATGGAAATCCAAATGTTCTGAACTATGTTGTCGGGTTGATTTGGGTCCATTCTTGCGAATGAATAGCCAGGGTCGTCTAAGGAGATCCATCATTCTTGTGGTCTTCTCAGTTGAATTAATTTATTTGCTCAGTTAATTGTACACAGCAAGTTCTAGTTATGTAGAAATCTCCATCGAAGTTTTGTTAGTCTTTGAGTTTGTAAGAAAGTTTGATGCCGCGTTTGAATTTGCATGTGGTTCAGAGTGAGTTTAGTTGGAAGTTATTAATCTTATCCCCTCATTTGGTGAAAAGAATAGTTCGGAGGGTTTAGAATATCAATATTGTAATTGATATAGAAGAAATGTGAAAAGCATTAAGTGAAGTGATGGAGGTTCGTGTGGCGAAGAGGGGAGAGAGACTAAAGACTCTTTCGACTCTTTCTACTTTAAAGGATAATATTCTTGATATAGGTTCGGACGTATGATTTAGTGGACACTTTTATTTGTATTAGAGAATAGTGTCAGACATTTGGATATGACATAATATAGTGACACCCTGTTCCACATTTTACTTTATGATTCCAAAATATTAGATATTTCTTCAGGATGCCTATTTATGTACCAAAATTTGGTATATTTTAGTTAATATCCTTTATATTTTAAATAAGCTTCAATAATCATATTTTTATATATGCATGTACAAGTACACATGAATATGTATGTTTATACATTTCTCGTGTGTTCGTGTCCTATTTTTAAAATTTGACTGTCCAATACACATACGTGTTAGTCTTTGGTACATGTATCCATGTCACACAAATCATAGGTTTAGATTTATATTAAGTTTGTAATAATTGTAAATTTCTATAATGATAAGAATAAATTCAAAAACGATGTGCCCTTGAATAATTTCTATTGAACTTGGTTTCAAAGGTGGACGCTGCATTAGTAGGTTGGAGCTTTATATCGTGATTGTTTAAAAATGACATTTCATACGATGTGATTTGGTCAAATTGGTACGGAGTCATGTGCATGCGTGAATAGGAGTCGTCTGTGATTTGGTCAAATTGGTAGTCATCTGCATGTGTGAATGTTTATTAAAGGAAACAATAAAATCATAGGGGACCTACATACAAATAGAGTTTGAGTGAGAAAATCCCCTTTGAGCATTGATTACTAAATGACTCTTGGGATTTGGTGGGTTTTAACCCTTTGGTTTAAATTTTAGGATCTTTCACATTTCAGTCCCTGTAATCTAATTTCAGTTCCAAATATATTTTGCCCAGGGTAGAAGTGGTTAGCGCCCATTAAGACCTGCTGCTTAGGCCCGAGAGACTAGCGGGCCTAGAGGTTAACCCCGCAGTGGGCCCAAGGGTCAAAGTTCCAATGCACCCTTGGGTATGCAGACGGCCTAGGCATCCGAAAGACACATCTCTCGGGACCACACATAAGGTACATGAGGTCTTGTAGGTTTCATGCACCTAGGATGCGCCCAAGACCCGATAGCTTAAGGGGTCCGAGAGTAGAAAACCCTTAAGAATCTTGGGGACGCTTGAGATAAGGGACACCAATCGCTGTTGTGACCTGCGTTTCTAATCCTTGGTATTCAGTTAATCAAATCAATAAGGTCCATTAGGCTTATTAGGATCAGCATATTAAGGAAGCTAGAACACTATCCACAGCTGCAGTGTAAGTACTTTGGCCACAACTTTCAATAAAGAAGTCGAATCTAGGCAGAACTAGGCTTGTTGAAAAGTACCTAGTCTAAATGTACATGAGTAGGCCAAGAGTAAGCCAAAATTAGGACCTTCATGAAATATGTATGATCAATAACCTATAGACATGTTAAATACACCATCTGAGCTTGATTTGATCAGTAATCTACTTGTGGATTGCTTGACACTTTGAAAAGGTACTTTTCATAGCCTTCTAGATTAAAATATTATTCTATTTGACTATGTTTGACCATATTAAATCATCATCATATCATGTTTAATCACTATAAGATATGCAGAATATATGTGTAAATCATGTACAAGAATAATGCCATTTATATATGCTAATCTCAAGTAAGCATCTGATTAGGTGAGGTCATGAGTGTAATATGGGGGTTAGAAGTGAAATCCAAGAGTAAAGACTTGAACACTATTTTGCATAGGTGCTTTGCTATATACATGTGTGGCTCCTTGTGTTATAATTTGGATGTATGTCCATATAAGCAAGTGAAAATGTGATAAATTGCAGTGTTATTTGATTTGACCATCATGCTCGTAATCTGATTTGATATGTTATGATAAGCTAATATCTAAAATTTAGCTATATTAGTATGACTTTATGCTTATTGATAAGATGTAACATCTTGCACTCAATCATCAAGGTATGTATCCGCTTTGGTCCATGGGCCTTATGATTTTGTCCCTTCTTAAAGGTAATTGACTCTAGAGTAGAGACTTCCCGGGTGGTCACCTATCTCGGTACTACTTTCGACTACGCACGCTTAGCTATGCAATTCTTATAAAGAACTGAACCAATATTAAAAAAGACGCCTCGATGTATGGGGATACAACTTAACTATATTTGAGAGTTCTACCTCTCTTATATAGGCGATGTCTCCGTCATTAAGTTACTAGCCTACAACTAGTTCACTAGGCAAGTAGGACTCTAGAGGTGGCTCTCACAGGCTCGGTAGGTGGCTCTCACTATGTAGTACTTTGTCCTATACTAGTTCAAGAGGTGGCTCTTATGATGTAACACTTTATCCTATGTGACACTTAGTTCCACACTTCCGACTGGTTTGTAACTCTAATACCATTCTGTAACATCTTGTACTCTACCATCAAGGTATTATATGTTTTGACCTATGGATCCTGCAATTTTGTCTTTTTTACTAGTTATTAGCTACAGAGCGGAGACTTCTTGGGTGGTCACCTATCTCGATACAACTCTCGGTTAAGCACATTTAACTACAGAGTTCTTATAAAAAATTGAGCCAATACTTGAAAAAGTACCTCGATGTATGGACATATAACTTAACTATATTTGATGGTTCTACTCCTCTTATATAGGCAATGTTCTAGTCGCTACGTTACTACTACAACTAATCCACCAGGCAGGTAGGACTCTAGAGGTAGTTCTCACAAGCTCAAAAGGTGACTTATACCATGTAGCACTTTGTCCCATACGAGTTTAAGAGGTGGCTCTCATGGTGTAGCACTTTGCCTCATGTGGCACTTAACTTCTACACTTCCGATTGGTTTGTGGCTATGATACCATTCTATAACATTGAGGCATCTTTTTTAGTATTGGCTCAATTCTTTACAAGAACTCCATGGTTAACCGCTTAGCCATGATTAGTACCTAGATGGTGACCACACGAGAAGTCCCCGCTTTGTAGCCAATTACTAATAAAAAGGATAAAATCGTGAGGCATGTAGGCCAAATCGGACAATACCTTGACGGTGGAGTATAGGATGTTACATAATGATATCAGAGCCACGAATCAGTCAGAAGTGTGGGAGTTAAGTGCCATATGGGGCAAAATGCTACACTGTAACATCCCAAATCCTAGAAAATCCTCTTAAATTTTAATAATTAAGTTAATAGGTACTTATAATTAAGTATAATATGATTATGTTAGTTAGAATATAGTATATTCTAAGAGGAGGAGAAGAAGAAAATTATAATAAGAATTGTAAGGACTAAGGTTTTGGATCCGGTTATCGGGTCGGTTTCGGTGTCGGACTCCTTAGTTTGGGCCCTTGTGGGACTGGGGCGTGGGTTTTTTTTTCGCGGCGAGTTTACGAGACGCGATTTTGAACGGTGTCGGCCTATGGGGACACCATTTACGAGCTTAGCAGGGGTGCCGCGTGAGCGGGCGTAGGGGCGCATGTGTGCAGCCGCGGTCGTGTCGTCTGAATGATGTCTTTCATAGACGACGTAATTCAGATATCTGTCAGTGTACGACCCCGTCCTGTCGCATGATTGGCGTCGTTCTGGAACAATGCATTTTAGCGAGTTTCGGTTGACGCTCCGAAGCCCTCCCTCCTTTTCCTCATTCTCTCCACTCCTCTCTCTCTCCTCCTCCTCTCTGAACTGCTCCGACCCCCCCTCCTTCCCTTCCTCTCCCCATTCCTCTTCCTCCACTACATCAACCTCCTACCCCTCACCACTACTACCACCATCGCCTCCATGGCGCATTTCTCTCCGGACGGCGGCCAACGTCCCGGTGGAGTGACAGCATCCACGGCAGTATCGGCGGCGGCTCGTGGCATGGCGGTTCTGCGGCTAGGAGTAAGGAGGAGTTCAAGTGACCGGTAGGGTAATGATCCTCGCGGTATTTTGGTTAAAACCATGTTTTCCCTAGTTTTGAGCATGTTTAGGGGTTTTTTTTAAGGTAAAAATGCTCATTTTATAAAATGAGGAACGATGGGTTTTAAATGATTATTTGGATTCTCCTCCCCTTTCTCTATTTTTTAGTGTGTTAGGGCGGTTTTAGGAGGAGGAAATCCCGTTTGTGGCTCAGAGGAGACCGCAGGAAAATCCTGTTTCGGACGCTAAATGGCGTCGGGCCAGGGCGACGCGATTTAGGCCCAGATGCTAGAGGGTAGTTCGATTTTCGAGTGGTAAATAACGTCGCAACCAGGTGACGCCATTTAAATGGCGTCAACCATGGGCGACTCTATTTAGGCCCATCTCCCGAGGCCAGTTTTTCGTGTGAACTAGTTTAGGGGTCTTGAATGACGTCGGCCACAGGCGACACGATTCAAGACAGAACCCCATTAATTCTTACAGTTAACATATGTTTATATTGATAGATAGTTTGATTAAATGTATGCTTGAAAACGTACTTCGAGGACGAGGATTTCTATGTGATCGGATCGCACTATGTTACGTTTTGTGCGATCGTGGACCTAGAGTGACAGTTGTCAGCGCTTAGGCACCCGATATCAGTGTGGGAGTGACACGGGGCCGGTGTGGGAGTGGTGAGGTGACACCTAGAGAGAGGATCACCTGGTGTACCCTGGAGTATAGCTAGTACTGGTGTGGGAGTGGTACATTCGGAGTGTCACTCGTAGCTGGGGGAAGCAGAACCATCTAGAGCTAGACAGGCCGGAGTAGCCAGCACGCTATCCGATGGGTTGCTATTTGGTCCTAGCGGGTCGGTATTTTCCACGTTCAGCTGTGTGGTTTGTGTGTTTAGCTGAGATGCTGGTTGTAGACTCCGTGGTGGAGTGGTTTCAGAGTTATGCATGTTGCATTTACAAATGCATGTGTTTTATATCGAAATTTAGAAATCTTTGGGAGTTGTGTTTACTGCTTTACTTATTTAATTGCCTTTATTCGTGTTGTTGCACTTGTGGGCGTGTGAGTGGTGGAAGGGATCAGAGGATCCCTACTGAGTCCATTTCGATGAAATTCACTCCTGCGGTTTTCAGGTGAGGGTTCCAGGTAGGTGTAGCGTGGAGGGTTTCGTCTCGGGTTGCACGCCAACAACCACTGATCCAGGATATGCCCCGATGTAGTTGTCATTTCTTTTTTAGACCTGTATGCATAATTATTTCTTTTCAGTTGGAATATGTAATTATTTGTTGAGTCGAGTCGAATTGTAATAATTTTTAATTCTGACATTTCTTTTACAATTCGATGTGATGTGGAATGTTTAGCTTAGTTTATAATTTATTTCCCAGACTTATCGAGATCCTGGTTTGGCTCCAGTTTTAATGATTCAGTACCTATTTAGTAATCGGATCTCTGATTATAAGGCGGTAGGTCGTTACAATAATAAAATAAATAAATAGTAAGTACTAAAAAATCGATTAAGTAAGTTAAAGAGAGCTTAGTTAATTGATATATGTCATTTAGTTAAGTAGTTAATTGACATAAAGATCAATTAATCAATTATCAGAAGTCATGTAATTGAAATATCAATTAGTGTTAGTATAGTGAGTACATATCATTAAAGTTACCGTAACAAACACTTGTAATTGATTACCAGGACATATGTAATTGAAATATCAATTAGCATTATTATAGTGAACACATAGAATCGAAGTTACTATAGTAAATACTTGTAATTGATTATCATAACATATGTAATTGAAATATCAATTAGCGTTACTATAGCGAACACATATAATCAAAGTTACTGTAGTAAATACTTGTAATCGATTATCAAAACACACGTAATTGAAATATCAATTAGCGTTACTATAGCAAATATATATAATCGAAGTTATTGGGGCAAACACTTGTAACCGATTACTCGAATACATATAATTGAAATATCAATTAGCATTACTATAGCGAACACATACAATCGAAGTTATTGTAGTAAACACTTGTAATCGAATATCAATTAGTATTACTATAGTGAACACATGTAATCGATTATCGGAACACTTGTAATTGAAATATTAATTAGTATTACTGTAGTAATAAGTTATCAATTAACAAAATACTTATAATTGAAATATTAATTAACATTACTGTAGTAGTAAGTTATCAATTATGTAAATACTTGTAACTTATTCTTGTTAGAAATAATTATTCGTTTATGTCACTCAAAAAGGTGACTCATGAGAGACATCTAGACTTTTAGTAGGTGGTCTATGACTGTATTAGGATTTGGATAGTTCTATAGTAGGTTTAACTAAATTTGAGGAGAAAAATATCCCATTCCTTCTACAGAAAATCTAAAAATAGAAAAGAGAGAGAGAGAGAGAGAGTGATAGAGAAATAGAGGAAGAAGGGTGCAGGTGGTACTAAAATAATTCTAAAAAAATTAGGAATTGATAGAGTTGGCTAAGAATTCATAGGAATTGATTAAACTTGATAAAAGTCCATATCTAATTTTTAACTAATAATTGAACATATGCTAATTATTTCATATTTCTCCTACAAGCAAAAATGTCATCACATAACTCATTTCGTGGTATACTGGATATCAACAAGCTGACATGCCCTAATTACTATGACTGGTTCAGAAACTTGAAAATTATTCTCAGGTCAGAGGACATTACATATGCCCTAGAGGATCAGGCATTGCCTAAACTGGCATTAGATGCCCCTGAAGAGGAAATGATAGCTTATGAGAAGTGGAGAGAGGACTTCACCATGGTCCAATGCTATATGTTAGCCTTTATAAGCAATAAGTTGCAGAGGCGACATGAGAAGATGGATGCCAGATCCATCTTGCTCCATCTGAAAGAGCTATTTGACGAGCAAAATCTCTATTTACTAGACATAGAGAACGTGCCAAAGATATTTTGGAACTAATACATTCATATGTATGTGGTCTCATATCCACCCAAGCCAAAGGTGGCTTCTCATATTTTATCACGTTCATTGATGACTTTTCGAAATTCGGCTATATGTACTTACTGAAATACAAGTCAGAAATATTTGAGAAGCTCAAGGAGCTCAAGAATGAGGTAGAGAAGTAGACAGGAAAGAGTATTAAAACTCTTCGATCATATCGAGGAGGAGAATACTTGAGTACTATTTTTCCACAATTTTTAAAGGATAATGGTATCATTTCTCAGCTGATCCCTCCATATACACCACAGATGAATGATGTATATGAAAGGAGGAATCGCACCTTGTTAGATATGGTGTGCTCCATGATAAGCTTTTCGGGTTTACTAGTGTCCTTCTGAGAGTATATTATAGAGTCAGCAGCATACATACTGAACAGAGTACCCAGCAAGTCTGCGACCTCTACTCCATATGAGATATGGAAAGACAGAGAACCAGAGTTTAAACATGTTAAAGTCTGGGATTGTCTTGCTCATGTAAAGAGGCATGATCCAAATAAGATGGAATCACGAACTGATAAATGCAGGTTTGTGGAATATTTAAAGGAGACATTTCGATACTACTTTTACCATCCTGGTGAACAAAAGGTGTTTGTCGATAGGAAAGTTGTCCTCCTGGAAGAGGAATACCTTCTCTAGGAGGATAGTGTGAGTAAAATAGTACTAGAAGAGGTTCCAGCTCTCCAAACAGCTGCAATATCATCAGATGAGATATCAGTTCCTGAATCTGTTCAGGTAATGCACAGATGAGCCTCGTAGATCTGGTAGAATATCTAGACCACCCGAACGATATGTATGACATATTCCCATAAGGTAGGACTCACATGTCGCAAATGATTCATAATCGAATGCAGTCAAATATCCACGTTTGTGCAACTTCTGCAACCTGGTTTCACCAATGTGTCCAAGTCTACAATGCCACATGTAAGCTTGGTTCACTTAATTCTTGCTCTTCTTAAGAGCATTATCAATGTGAAGATTGTAATAAGAAACATCTAAAAGATATAGACTGTTGACTAAAGATGCCGAAACTGTTGATTTATTACCATAATAAATCGAACAACTTTTGCTCTCAATAGTCAACCTATGTCTTATCTTGTCTAAACAAGATACTGATATGATGTTCTTTATTATACTAGGAACATAATAACAATCTTCCCGATAGAAGTTTGAGGTTTGTTGTTCCTACAGCAACCGCCGCAACTTTTGTGCCGTTTCCTAACCTCAGTTCTATCTCGCCTTTTCTCAACTTGCGCTTACTCGTCAACATCTACACTTCATGGCAGATATGAGAAGTACATCCGGTATCTAATACCCAAGATGTGGAATCTCTAACTGACAAGTTGATATCTATCATATAGATATCTAAAGCTTCTGATAGCTTCACTTTTCCATGAGCTTTATCGTTGAAAAACTCCTTGCAGTTCCTCTTCCAATGACCATTTTGCTTACAGTAGAAACAGTCACCCTTTACTACTCCAGTGACCATTCTACTTACAGTAGAAGCAGTCACCCTTTACTACTCATTTGCCTTTGTCCTTCAACCTTTAGGCATCTAATGCTGGTTCAACAAGAGGATCAGCTCTAAAGACGTAGGCAATGTGCTCAGATCTGAAGACATTCTTCAGGTTTCTAAGCCAATCCGAGTAGTTCATGCCAGTCAAAAGATTGGCATCAAGTATGCCACAGAGTGGGTTATACGACAACATAATTCCCTACAAGAGATGGATACAATTTATTTTAGCAGATGTCGAATTATTAAATATAAAACATGATATGGACTTTTAATCAAGTTTTAACTCCCACTAATTTTCGACAGACTATATAACTCTCATTTATACAGAATATGAGACGCCAACAGTCTCCTAGTGCGGATCAGAATCTCAATGACTTGCAATATAACCTTGTGGATAGCACAACAAATTATAATGCAATTAAAGAGCACCCATCTCATGGGACTTGCAACTCTTTGCAATATCCGATCATATCTTCGGTCCCCAGAAATTTAATGGCCTTGTAGATAGCACAACAAACCGTTAATTCTGGTCTAAGTTTTACCATATTTACGTGACGAGTATAGATTTGCATGCAACCCTTGTGGATAGCACAACAAGGCTACATGGTTCCTCTACCCTAATTTATAGGCATCTTATGCCATAGCCATAGTATCTCTTTACAATTAGACAGACCTTGTGGATAGCACAACAAACCTGCCTAAGGTAATTTGAATCCTATAACTATAACGATGGAGGACCACGCGGTAAGTTTTTAACTACTCACGTTATAGCTTAGAATTTAACGAGAGTTTTTAGATAACTTTTATCTTGGTCTCATCTAGGTGATAGTATATAAATATATCGTATATATTTACTACTTACTATACCTATTTTGATTCATAATCAAAATTAAAACAATGCATCTCATACATGTTGTAACGACCCGCCACCCTATAATCGGGGATCCGATTACTAAATGGGTATCGAATCATTAAAAATTAGAGTCAAACCAGGATCTTGGTAGGTTTGGAAAATAAATGATAAACTAAGCTAAACATCATACATCACATCGAATTGTAAAGGAAGTGTAGGAATTAAAAATTATTACAATTCGACTTGACTCAGTAAATAATTATATATTCCAACTGAAAAGAAATAATTAAGCATACAAGCTTGAAAGGAACATAATAACTACATTGGGGCATACCCCAGAACAGTGGCTGCTGGCGCGCAACTCGAGACGAAATCCTCTACGCTACGCCTGCCTATAACCCTCACCTGAAAATCGCAGGGATGAGTCTCATCGAAATGGACTCAGTAGGGATCCTTCGATCCCCACCACCCACTCACGCACCCACAAGTGCAACAACACAAATATAGACCATTTAAATAAATAAAGCAGTAAACGCAACTCTCAAAGATTTCCAAATTCCGATATAAAACACATGCATTTGTAAATGCAACAAGCATAACTCTGAAACCACTCCGCCACGAAGTCCACAACTAGCGTCTCGGCAAAACACACAAATTACGTAGCCGAACGCGGAAAACACCGACCCGCTGGGACCAAACAACAACCCCTCGGATAGCGCGTTGGCTACTCCGGCCTGTCTAGCTCTAGATGGTTCTACTTCCTCCAGCACAAGTTGTAAGGATTGAGGTTTCATATCCGGTTATCGGGTCAGTTTCGGGGTCGGATCCCTTAGTTTGGGTCCTGGTGGGACTGAGACTTAGTTTCCTCGACGCGGTTCAAACGGCGTCCAACAATGTGAACATGTTTTAGGCTGTGCCACGTGGGCGCCACGTGGGCTAGCCTTGGGACGCAAGTGTACGGCCCCGGTCTTATCGTCTGAATGGCGTCTTGTATGGACGACGTCATTTAGAATACGACCCTGGTTTGTCAGCGTACGGTCCGGTCTTGTCATCTGAATGACGTCGGACTTGCACGACGCGTTTTCTCCAGTTTATGTTTGACCCCGCGAACCCCCTCTCTTTTCCCTCATTTCTCTCCTTTCCCTTCTCTCTCCTCTCTTCCCTCCGATCTCCGGCGACCCTTCCCCCTCTCCTCCCTTTCCTCTCCCCATTCCTCCTATCCCTCCACTATATTAACCTCCCAACTTCTTCCACTACCACCACCACTTCCTCCGCGGCGCATTTCTCTCCGGACGGCAGCCGACGTGCCGGTGGAGTAACGGCGTCTATGGCGGTATCGGCGGCGGCGTGTGGCGAGGCGGGTTGGCGGCTTGGAACTAGGAGGAGTTCGAGTAGCTGGTAGGGTGACGATCCTCGTTGCATTGCGTTTAAAACCATGTTTTTTCCGCTTTGAAGCATGTTTAGGAGGTTTTTGGGGTGAAAACACTAATTGCATGAAATGAGAAATTGGGGGTTTTAATGGGTATTTAGGTTCTTCTCCTCCTTCTCCACTTTTTTTAGTGTTTTTACACGATTTGGGGGAGGAAATCCCACCCCGTGGATTGGGAGATGGCGGAGGAAGAACCTGTCTGTGAGAGTTAAATGGCGTCGGGGGACAGCGACGCCTTTTAGAAAAGCGGCTTCCACCCGCGACGTGATTTAGCCCAAATAACATACTCTTTCTCTGGACTAATGAGCGTCCAGGAACACCGATGCCTTTTGAACGGCGACTTGCATGCACGACGCATTTTAAGTGAAATCACCTCGAAGCCTGTCTCTATTTCTGTCGTTATCAGGCGACTAGGGACAACGACGCCTTTTCAAAAGGCAACTACATATGGCGACGCGTTTTAAGGCCATTTTCGAGGCCCATTTTATATGAACCAGTTTATGAGGCTTGAATGACGTCGGCCATGGGCGACGCGATTCAAGACAAAATCACATTAATTCATGCTATTAACATGTATGTACATGGTTAGATAGTTTGATTGAATGCATACTTGAAACCGTACTTGAGAATGAGGATTTTTACGTAATCAGATCGCACTGTGTTGTGTTTCGTGCGACTATGGACCTAGAGTGACAGTTATAGCGCTTAGGCACCCAGTGTCGGTGTGGGAGAGACACAGCGCCGGTGTGGGAGTGGTGGGGTGACGCTTAGATAGAGGGTCACCTGGTGTACCCCAGGGTTAGCTAGTACCGATGTGGGAGTGGTACCTTTGGAGTGTCACTCGTGCTGGGGGAAGCAGAAACCACCTAGAGCCAGTTGGGCCAGAGTAGCGAGCGTGCTATCCGAGGGGTTACTGTTTGGTCTCAGCGGGTCGGTGTTTCCCGCGTTCGGCCTTGTGGTTGGCGTGTTTTGCCAAGACGCTGGTTGTGGGTTCCGTGGTAAAATGGTTTCAGAATTGTACATGTTATATTTCAATTGCATGTGTTTTATATCGAAATTTAGGAATTGTGTTTACTGCTTTACTTGCTTAAATTATCTATACTTGTGTTGCTGCACTTGTGGGTGCGCGAGTGGGCAGTGGGGATCGAAGCATCCCTACTGAGTCTTTTCGATGAGACTCACGCCTGCGGTTTTTAGGTGAGAGTTCCAAGCAGACGTAGCAAAGAGAGTGCTGTCTTGGGTTGCGCGCCAGCAGCCGTTGTTCCGGGGTATGCCCCGATGTAGTTGTTATTTTATTTTCTGGCATGTATGCTTAATTATTTCTTCTCAGTTGGAGTATGTAATTATTTGCTGAATCGAGTCGCATTGTAATAATTTTAAATTCTTGCACTTCCTTTTCAATTCAATGCGATGTGAATGTTTAGCTTAGTTTATTATTTATTTCCTAGACTTATCTAGATCCGGGTTTAGCTCCAAATTAATGATCCGGTACCCATTTAGTAATCGGATCCCTGATTATAGGATGGCGGGTCGTTACACAAGTGACACTCCGAATGTACCACTCTTACACCAGTACTAGCTATACCCCGGGGTACACCAGGTGACCTTCTCTCTAGGCGTCACCCCACCACTCCCACACCGGCGTCGTGTCACTCCTACACCGACATAGGGTGCTTAAGCGCTAACAACTGTCACTCTAGGTCTACGATCGCACAAAACACAACACAGTGCGATCTGATCACGTAGAAATCCTCGTCCTCGAAGTACGTTTTCAAGCATGCATTTAACCAAATTATCTAATAATGTATATACATATTAATTGCATAAATTAATTGGGTTCTGTCTTGAAATGCGTCGCCCGTGGCCGACGTCATTCACGACCCCTAAACTGGTTCACGCGGAAATTGACCTTAGGAGATGGACCTAAATAGCGTCGCCCATGTTTGACGCCATTCAAATGGCGTCGTTGTCGCCATACGCCATTCAAGACAGAGACAAAATCCTATTGACCTGGCCTCAGAACAAGCTGGGCTAAATCGTGTCTTGGCAGCAGCCGCCATTTAAAATGGCATCGTTGTCCCCAGACGCCATTTGGCACTCGCAAACAGGTTCCCCTCCGTCTTCCCCGGAGTCACAAAGTGGGATTTCTCCCCCAAATCGCACAAAACGTCAAAAATAGAGAAAGTATGGGAGAAGCCTAATTATTTTCAAAAAGAACCCCTTAGAACATGCTTTCTACGCCAGAAACATCCACACATATTGCATACTTTCAAAGCAAAAAAATCTTGGTTTTAAACAAAACACCGTGAGGATCATCACCCTACCGGTTACTTGTACTCCTCCTTACTCCTAGATGCCGAACCGCTATGCCACGATCCACCGCCGGTAATGCCGTGGACACCGCCACTCTACCGGGACGTTGGCCGCCGTCTGGAGAGAGATGCGCCACGGAGGAGATGGTGGTGGTAGTGGTGGAAGTTAGGGGGTTGATGGAGTGGAGGGAGAGGAGAAATGTGGAGAGGAAGGGAAGGAGAAGGGGAAGGTGGCGGAGAGTTCGGAGAGAAGGGGGAGGAGAGAGAAGAGAATGAGAGAAAATGAGGGAAAGAAGGGAGGGTTCGCGGGGTCAAACCGAAACTGCGCCACATCGCGTCGTCCAAGATTGACGTCAATTAGACGACACGACATGTCGTACACTAACAGATCTCTAAATGGCGTCAACCATGCAAGACGCCATTCAAACAATAAGATCGGGGCCATACTCTTGTGGCCCAAAATCGGCCCACGGAGCACATTCTAAAAAGCGTCCTCCTAACCCGACGCCGTTTGAACTACGTCGAGTAAGGTCGACGTGAAAAAGAGCCCATGCCCCAGCCCCA
This sequence comes from Zantedeschia hybrid cultivar, assembly GCA_030544215.1. Lineage (NCBI taxonomy): Eukaryota > Viridiplantae > Streptophyta > Magnoliopsida > Alismatales > Araceae > Zantedeschia > Zantedeschia hybrid cultivar. Next base: position 27,963,047 of record JARZZO010000015.1, read on the forward strand.
CAAGGGTCCAAATCAAGGGGTCCGACACCGAAACCGACCCGACAACCGGATCCGAAACCTCAGTCCTTACATATGTCATTAGTGTGGTCATAGATAGCACAATGGATTTGACGGGAGCCAACAGTCAAACGCATACACAATCTAACATAACAATTATATTACATAATCCTGCAACCATAAAAGCAAAGGATCTCTATCGAATCACCTTCCCAGTTGCAGCTGTGGATCATCTTCGCTCCTTCCTCGGTTGCCTCGATCAAATTATAATAAATTCAAAATTTACATGTAAATAGAAGAAGGCCTTATGGTGAGTACAAGAGAGAGGGAGGTAGAAGTACATCGGAGTATGAAAGAGAGAGGTACGCAGACCTCTATTTATTAACAATTAATAAATATCGAATCACACATCTACAATCCACACACATCATTCATCACATGAATAATTAAAAAGTTCATATATATGACCACAGTGTGTTTTAACCATTCCACACATGATAAGCACATCACATGTTTAAAACAAAAGAGTTTTCAAAATAAATAATTTTGTCTTTTAAAAGTTGGTTCTAATCAAAATTGGCATTTGAATTTTGAAAACTCATTTTATTATCTTAACATGTAATTAAATCAAATTTAAAAGCATATAAAACACACATCACATGTGCACACACTCCAAATTAATAATTTCATATTATTCCATTCAATTAGAACATTTCTAACAATTTAAAACAATCTAACAATTAGATTAAATAATATTAATAATCTAAAAATTAGACTATTAATTATTAATTACTAATCTAACTCTTAGATTAGTCAATTAAAATTAATTACTAATTTAACGCTTAAATTAATAATCAACTCTAATTAATTATTAACTACTAATTTAACTCTTAGATTAGTTAATTAATGTTAATTACTAATTTAACAATTAAATTAATAACTAACACTAATAAATTAATAATTAGATGAATTAATAATTAATAATCTAACATTTAGATTAATAATTATTAACCACTAATTTAACTCTTAAATTAGTCAAATTAAGGTTAATTATTAATTTAACACTTAAATAAATAATTAACTTTAATTCGTTAACAACTAATTATGAATCTAATTTATATATTAGTTAATTGAAATTAATTATTAATTTAACACTTAAATTAACAAGTAATTCTAATTAACTAATAACTACTAATTTAACACCTAAATTAGTCAATTAAAATTAATTATTAATTTAACACTTAAATTAATAACTAACTCAAATTAATTAACAATTAGATGAATTAATAATTAATAATCTAACATTTAGACTAGTAATTAATAACCACTAATCTAACTCCTAAATTAGTTAAATTAAGGTTAATTATTAATTTAACAATTAAACTAATAATTAACTCTAATTAATTAACATCTAATTATTAATAAAAATGATTCAAAGTCACTAATAACCCAATTCAACATATTAGGTAAAGATTTAATTTTCAAAAACACTTTGAAATTTTAAATTTAAAATCTAATTAGATTTAATTGGGTCATAAGGGTTTAATTTTGGGGGGAATTAATGGAATGGCCTGAGCCCAATAGGGTGCCTAGCTCGAGCCCTGGCTCGGCCAAGCTCGAGTCCTGGCCCCAACCAGGCTAGGGCTCGGGCCGCCCCCGGTTAGCCCTAGACCGACAGCACCTGGTCTGGTCCGACCAGATTGGGACCAGGCGGCCCGCAAGGGTGCAATTGGTTCGCCCCAAAACCCTCTCTTTGCAGGTTGAAGATGGTGGAGGCTGGCAGGGGTGGGGGCCTTTGTGGCGCCGCTCGGCGGCAGGCCCCCGGTGCCGGCTGGCCCTAGTGGTGATGCCCCCGGTACGCCGGCAGGCCTGTCGGAGAATCCCAAACAGCTGCTGGCCGACCCCCTTTATTTCCCCTTATTTTCTGTTTTTTCCAAACCGAGAGAAGAACAAGATGGAGTCCTCCAATCTGGCCACCTCCTGGGTCTCTCCGACGTCGGCTACGGGTCCAGGGATGACCGGCAACCCTTCCCTTAGGATCGGGGGTCTCGACCATCCTTCCTAACGCTTGGGAATCTCGAACGAGGCCACCATTAACGTCGGTTCTTCGTCCAACGAAGAACACAAATAAACCCCAGAAAAAATCTGAAAATTATATAAAAATTAATCTAAATAGTTTTGTTCATTATATGAACATATATCCATCAAAAATTGAATTTTATGCATGGAATAAAATCATGGAAAATTAATTCAGACACCGAAATGGAACAAGAAACAATGGAATCATGTCTGATACTACTATTGGGTTCTCGGGATCGCAAATGCACCGGAAATAAATAATTTAATATGCGATCCCAGTCTGTTTCGATTAAATTAAAAACAGATAATAGGATTATCGTTTCTTACTGTGCGCGGATTTGAATCCGCGTCCGAATGGTTCCGTCGGTGTGACACCACCAGCCGTGCAAATGCCCGGCCTCTAGAGAAGTCCACGCGATCCTCCTCGCGGTGGATTTCCTCTCAATCCTCGTTCTTCGCAGCCCACGAACCTTCGTTGTTCGCCACAACGATCGCCGCAACACGCGGACGATTTCCCGTCGGACGGGAGTTAGAGAAGCGGCGGAGTAGTTTCCAGAAAGAGGAGAGAGATGGAGCGCCAGAGAGAGAGAGGACATAGAGGGGGGACGGCTAGGGCTGAGCAGCAGCCTAGCCTGCTCAGCTCGATCGCTATATTATATATTAATCGCGTGGTTTTTGATAAAAACCCCCAGTTAATATAAAACCCACTTAAAATCCATCGCCTTGAGAATCATTTGCATGTGACCCTCTAGGCCCAATAACTAGTCCGGTTAATGGCCCATTAAGCCCAGTGACTCATCACTGAATTGATTAATTAATACATAACTCATATTAATTAATTAATTTACCGAATTAATGTCGCACATTAAATTCGATCAAGACTCCGATCACGTTGAGTGCCAAGCAACACCACGTAAACCCGGAAGGTATTTGGGGTTAAGTAACCCACTCTTTGAACCTTTCCGCCAACAGTTACTGCGTGGATATAATCCTTTATTCATACAATGCTCTTGAATCAATTCAGGGTATGGTATACCGTCAAACCCTAACCGGTCAACTCACTTGGATTGGATGCTGCTAAATAATATCGGAAAACTCATTTCTCGATATTATCGTCCGCCCTGGCTAGGGACTTCCGTGCATCCAACCTAGATCATTATCTCTCTAAGTACCGAGAGCGAATGATTCCTTATTGACATTCAATTCCCTTCGACGGTATTCCGTTGTACCTGATCCTTGGCTATTTAGAATCCCGTGAATAGAGATTCATAAACCAAGGTCAAAGCACATAAGTCCACCGACAAGGTATCCTTTGTGTCTTAGGTCTGAGGACCATCCACGCAGCTGCGACAATAGAATCAAGCTGGTTGACAGTGAGGTACTATACCATCCAGCGATTCTGTCGGATTAGTTTAGTGAACTCATTCTCTAATAAGCACTTACAGATTCGCCTTAGTGTCTCCACACAAGTGACTATGAAATCAGTCAGCCTCATCGTATGAGCAAGAGTAATCTGTACTAGTCTAACTAGATATCCGATGTCCTTCTCAGATATCCTTCGACTATGAACTATTAAGAATATGTGTGTTTAAGTGATCAGTCTCATTAGTATGATCTCATCATAATCTGATCACTATCGCACATATTCACGGACTTTATTACGAGACGTAACAATACGAATTTACACATAAAGAAATAATGTCATTTTTATTAATAAGTAAACGAGACTTACATAGTCAGATTGACTTGTAGGCCACCTAAGACTAACAGTTTAGTATAAGGACCAACTTATACTGGGGTGTAACATTAGCAATCATCATCTTGATCTGTTCAGATTCAGATGAGTGATCTTTGACCTTCTCAGCCATGGCACACCACCTATCGGCGAATGTAACAAGATCCTCGTCTGGCTTCATCCTTTCAGATACCAGAATTGTGGTAGAGAGAGATGGGGCGACACGGTCTTTGTATCACTGTAAGAACTTCTTGGAAATAGTATTGAAGTCTTCAACATCTGCTGGATCTAATGAAAAGAACCATTCAAGGGCTGGTCCTTCAAGAGATCTTCTGAACAAGAAAGTAAGGGATCTCTTGTTGTTCTGCCAGAACGAAGACTCGTAGAGGAACTCTTTCAGATGTATAAACCAGTGCCGTTGTACCTTCTGTAAACTGGCATCTGATGGCAACAAATGAAATACTGGTAAGGCCGGAACAGAAATCTTATGGACGGCCTTAGAATCAATCATCCTCTTCAAATCCTTGTATTGTTCGTCCATCTTATTCATTTTTGTTGAGAGGGCCCATATGAGGGTGAGGGGATCAATCGGCTGAGGGGGAGATGTGTAGAAGGCTTATTTCCTAGAGTAGTTAGGGCAAGGCGCACAGTAGGGTTGCCCGAGGGCGTTTGGAGGAGTAAGAGTGTGAGGCCTTGATGGATAGTGGGTCGTAGACTACTATTGACCTGCTTGCCGCGGGGTAGAGATACGAAGGCTCTCCATGCCTAGGCAAGGATTTGAGTGGAAATTGGGATAGAGGGAATGACAAGTTCGGAAGAACTCAAAGGAGCTTTCCCTTTTAGAATGTCTTGGATCACCTCAAACTACTAAGTGTCCACATGGGTGGCAAGGACTCCGAGAGCGGAGACCTAGTTGGGGGTAGGATTGAGAGATAAGGACTCAGTTTGGTCCTGAGCTTCCTTGGAGGCAGGATTAAGTTCAGATCCCATAACATGAACTTAGGAATGGACTGTTGCGATCCGGGCGGGACACGAAGAATGTAGCAGAAACAATCAAAATAATCCCGCCCAATGCCCGCTGATCCGTTTCGGAATGAAAAACATAAACCGAAAATCGGGATGTAATCTGATTAACGTACGCGGATCCGAATCCGCTTCTGTCTCGGTTCCATCGAGGCGATGCCGCGAGCCGCACAAGTGTCCGGCCTCCAGCGGTATTCCACGGTGGTTCGTCCTCGCTCTCTCGTTCGTATCAGCTCGCTCTCTTAAGATCCCTCGCCGCAACGATGTCCGAAAACCTGCGGACGGGAATTTCCGACTTTTGGGAATCACGCGCGGCTGAGACGGAGACTGTCCCAGCTCCTTGAGAGGGGCACCCAGAGGAGGAGGAGAGAGAAAGGGGGGACGGCTAGTATGAGGAAACCCTAGAGCTTGGCCCAAGGTTTTTCAACAGCACGTATATATTAAGTCGGCGCGACTTTTCACAAAACTCCCCAACTTAATATAAATCCCACTAAAACATCATCGACTAATAATCTATTTGCATGTGACCCTCTAGGCCCATTAACCAGTCCGATTTTCAGCCTGTTAAGTCTAATAACTAGTTATTGACTTATTGTAATTAATTAATATCTAGATAATAACTAATTACTCAACCGAATTAATATCTCATGTAAATTCGGTCGGACTTCCGATCAAATTGGGTGCCAAGCAACACCGCATGATCCTGGAAGGTAATGGGATTTAGCAACGTACTCATGGAACCTGTCCGTCTACAGTTACCGTGTGGCTATAATCCTTCGTTCGCACAATGTTGTCGAGTTAACCTAGGATATGGTCAACTATCAAACCCTATATGGTCAACTCACTTGAATCAGACTCCGTTGTACAATATTCGAAAACATCTTTTTTTATATTATTTCTGCTATGGCAGAGACTCCTGCGGATCTATTTTAGAGTATTCTCTCTCCAGTTACCTGAGAGCGAACGATCCTTTATTGAACACAGAATCACCTTCGAAGGTCTTCCGCTGGACCCGATCCTTGACTATTAGAGATCCTATGGATAGGGATTCGTAGGTTAAGGTCAAAGTCTAGAAATCCACCGACAAGGTTTCTTTGGTGTCTCAAGTCCAAGGATCAACCATGCTACTGTGACGATGTATCAAGCCGGTTGACAACAGGTAAATTACCATTCGGCGATTCATGTTGTATCAGTTCAGTGAACTCATTCCTCAATGAGCACCTACAGGTTTACCATTGTGTCTCCACACAAATAACTAACGAGATCAGTCACCCTTATCATATGAGCTCGAATAACATGTACTAGTCTTATCGGATGTTTGATGTCCTTCTCAAACATCCTACGACTAGGAACAATTAAAAATATGTGTTTATAAGTTATCAGTCTCATTATTATGATCTCATCATAATCCGATGAGTATTGCACACATTCATGAACTTCATTATGCGCAATTACAAATATGCCAATCCACATAATGAATTTAGTGCCATTTATTAGTGAACCAAATTGAAATAGGTGCCTTATGATGGGCTTAGAGGACACCTATATCCATCAATCTCCCACTTGGACTCAAGCCAATCACCTTCGCATTTGATCTCCATCAAATCTAGGTGATGCTCACATAAAGTCTGTGACTATGACTTGGTCAGGATCTGCTAAGTTATTTACAGATGGAATATTACGTTATTTCCTCTTAATCCTTTGTCTCTAAACTTGTGAAAGAGCTCCAGAATGTTCTGCAACTTCTAATGAGACCATGGCTCCACCACATAATTGATCGCTACCACTGTTTTCCTACAACAACGAAACTTTATTAGAGACCTTTTAGAACTATATCTAGTTCAGAGATGAACTCTTTCATCCGTACTGTTCAATAAACAATATCACTTGTTTATGTCATCGTCTTAATATCGAATTCTGGGTTGGAACCTTTCCAATCCATTCCTTTCTTATTAGAAGGTTAAACCCATGATTTGACTTGAAATTTAAATCAGTGTGACCTCATAGTTTCAAATCATCATGTCTATATACAGGAGTGCATCGTTAGCACTTCTCAAGTACTTAGTGATGTGTTTCACTCATTCTTCCAAGGTTTCCTTATATCTTTCAAGGAACCTTTCCTTAAAGAGATAAATTCCGTATCTCAACAATTGAGACTTATTATAGATTTTATATCAAATCTTTTGACATACAGGTCAATGTAATATCCCCACCGATCTATCTTAATAGATTCGTTTTTCCAATACGTAGGATGTTCTAACCAAACTTATTATGGAGGAAAACATGGTTAATAATACTTTTACTGATAGTAACATCCTGATGTCATTTTCAATGACTTTGATGTTATTATCACAAATCATTACTAAAGCGACCGTACTCCCACTGTCCTCTTTGAACACATACAGTCCGTGATCATTCTTAATGATCACGTAATATTTGACCATTAAGTCAAAAACTCTTATTACAACTTTGGGAAGCTTTAATTTGATTTAAATAGTTTTTGAAATCATAACTTGCTTCCTGGATATTCTAAAAGCTTTAAAGGTATATCATATACATCTTTTCCTCAATCACATTGAGAGAACGCTTTTCATATCTAACTGCCATCATCTCATCATTATAATAGGCAGTATTGGCAAGTAGAATTCTAATAAACTTATTAATGGTAACCACTGAGAAAACTTGTCTAAGTCAACATTTTGATGTTGACTATTTTCTTTAGTTTACCATATAAGTTTTAAGTAGTCCATTTATGTTAATCTTCATTCTGAAGATTTGCTTGTTTTAGGTACAATACCCTCTAGCAACACTATCAATTTCTGAACTCAATAGTAGTTATGGACTATGGCTTAGAATTCTTAACTTCTTACCAATTTCAAACTTGTAATGACAGAGCGCGTCATTATAAATTTTAGATCATAATCTATATCTTTGAACTCCTCTCATTTTGCTAAATCTGATATGTCAAACATATCCTTCTAGTCACTGAGAGAATCTCAAAAAATCTATGAAGCTCTCTAATGTGTGTTATCGGTGGTTCCAAACAACTAAAGATTATCTAATAATCTTGTGTTAATTTGTCAGTATAGAACATCTTCTAATTTTATCAGCTCTCACTGTCTTCTATGATGACATATTCATCTTCATAGAAGACAACTTTATAGGACGATAATTATTCTATTGTCGTCTGGCTAATAAAAGTAATGTCTAAAATCTTTGGACACCTCACAAATTTACACTAGGGTATAACTTGACTTTAAAATAAGGTTTTTTTATAATTCATATCTCATATGAATTATTTGGTTTACATATCTTATATAGACACATACAGACTTATTTGGAACCATCTGTAAAATATGGGCATCTAATGTTCATACTCATGTTCAAAAAGATATAAGAATTAGACAAATCTTATTATGTATTGCACCATATCTTAATAAAGTGCAATTCCTCATTCTATCATATTACTATGATGTACAATCAGGATCAATCGAGCGATGATACAATTATTATTTTAATGATTTGTGTGAATCATATACTTAAGTATTATTTTTTTTGATCAAATCAAAGAATTCTAATACTTCATTTTGATCTTATACCTTAATCTCTCAGATGCATTCGACTTGTACTTCAGTAAGTACATACAGTCGAATCATTCAAAGAGTAAAGTATAAGGTAAGTCAATGGAAGTGATTATCTTTGACTTTAAGAGGATATTGAGCTGTTTATATCACTATGTATTAGCACCAATAATTTCTTATTGTACAATTCTGTGTACAATTCTATAGATAATCAGAATTCACACAATCCATTTATATAGGAGACTTGTGAACATTCATCACATGAAATGTCACATCAAAAATTTATAGTACATTGATCGATTTTAAAATCATATTGAACAACTATTATTCTTTCTCAGTCAATATTATTCACTTTTATAATTCTTGATATCTTAAGGAACTAAATAACAATTATTCAGTTTCATATTAGACTCCTACAAATATGTAAAGATTTACTATCTGACAATAACCTATGTATATCTTGAACAATTGTTGAGTCTAGTTCAACACTTATATTTTCTCGATTTCCTTTTACTTGTCTAAGTCTGCATACTATCACAGATCTGATAATCATTTCCAATATCTCATATTGGATACGCTAATTCTCCAATAGACATGCAAAAGTTGATAATAAGAATATATGAGACTTCTTTCAAGTTTCATATTCATTTTACCTTTATCAATATCCTTATATTGGTCGCAGTAGGAGAACTGCTACTTCTCTATCTCAGCTGACTTTTTTTTATCCTTTCAGGTGTAGGTTCGACCATTTGAGATCTTACCTCTAACCTTATCGAAGGTACACCAAGAATATCTCTTCTTTTTGGTCTATCCAAGTAAGAGATTTCATGACAACCATTGCCTTTAAAAAAGGCATACCATGAGTATCTTTTCTCCTTGGTCTATCTAAGTAAGAAGTTTCATGATATCTTATTAGGATAGTGACTTTCACTTAGTCCTGAAGACATTCTTCAGAGTTTTCTAGTCAATCTGAATATGAGAAGTATTGACATCCAATATGTCAAATTTCAGATTAATAGACGACATTTTAGTGAACGGAGAAAATAACGTGATTTAAGCAAATAGTTCTTATAATTCAATTACGGTCTTTTATCTTGAATTATTTTCCACTATTTTTCGACGGACTGTATAACCTTCAGGTATACATAACGGAAGACTCCGACGGTCTCCTAATGAGGATCATAATATCTAAGAATCATAGTATGACATCGGATAAACACATAGTATCATACAATTATCTTAGAGCAACCTTCTCATGGTAATTGCAACTCCTTACAATATCTGATTTTATTTCGGCTCCTAAGTATTTAATGGTCCCGGATAAACACAATAGACCATTATCCCTGGTCTAAGTTTTACCATCAATACGTGACAAAGTAGAGTAAGAATGTAGTTTCCGGGTAAACACGAGAATAGGTACACCGTTCCTCTATTCCGTTCTCAAGGCATCATAATGTCATAGTTAATAGTCCTTTCGTCAGATGGTGGCAGATCTCGAGTAAATACATAGAAACTATCATCATTGAATCAAGTTTTAAAAACTATATTGATGAAGAGCCACGCGGTGTATTCTCAATGAGTCGCGCTCCGACTTAGACTTTATGTTGAAGGTTTTTACTTATTTAATGTTAGTCTCATCCTAGGTGATAGTTTATAAATATATCGTATATATTTAATTATAAGTAGATATTAGCAATTGATTCAAAATCAAAAACTAAAAGCATGCATTAATCATATATGTTCATTATGTGGTCATGGACAGCATGGTGATTAATTAGAGCCAAACAATTAATCACCACAATAATATAATAATTATATAAACAAAACATGCAAACACAGAGGCATTAGTGATCTCATCTCCTGTCGCCTTCCTAGTTGCACTTGATCATCCTCACCTCTCCTCGACCAACACGATCAATTACAAATAATAATAAATTTTTGAAATATTTTTCAAATACATATTAATTGTAAGAGAAAGCCTTATGGCCGAGTACAATAACAGAGAGAGATAGAATTACATCAGAATGAGAGAGAGGGAGGCAAGCAGGCCTCATTAATTAATAATTAATTAACCCACTCAAATTCTAAAATGATCCACACAAGCCACATACCATCACATGATATGAAATAAACAGAGTACATGTCTATGACTACTTCAAATTTTAACTATCCACTCATGATAAAGCATATCACATGAAGGCTAAAATTTTGAAAAATAATAGTTTTGATTTTCTCAAAACCTGGGTACCAATCAAAGTTAGATAAATTGATTTTTTGAAAATCTTATTTTCTAACATGCAATAAATATAATTTAAAGCATCAAATACATCAACATGTGCAAACAAATCTAAAATTAAAATTCTAAAATATTTCATGCATAATTTAGAACAATTCTAAATTAATTAATTTAACACTTAGATTAATTTTAAATTACATTAATAACTATTATTAATGTGAAACAATCTAACATTTAGATAGAATTAAAAACTCTTAAATAACAATTATAAAAGAATTTCTAATTCCAATTTTAATTACTTAACAACTCTTTGTTAAATGTCCCCTTTATTAAATAATATTTCTCAATAACAATTATTAAGAAACATTAATTATAACATTTCTAATCAAAATTAGTCTAACAATTAGGCTTTTTTCCAATCTTTTAATAACTTTTATTAAAAGGTCATTTTTAAGTAGATTAGTTCTTCAAATATTTTAATTAAGAGATCCTTATGAATTTAATTAACACTCTTCCTAACTATTATGAAGAGTTAATTAAAATTCAACCATTATAAATGGTTAATCAATCACTTGATAACTTTTATTAAGTGTCTCTCAATTAAAACAATAATTTCATAACAATATTTGCTAAGAAATTAAAACATTTATCTAATCACTTAATTAGAATTTAATTAACAACATTTGTTAATTTTATTCAAGATCATATCTTAAAATAAATTAACAACACTTATTAATTTAATTTAAGAACACATCTTAAATAATTCCTCTAATTATTTAATTAAAAGGATTTAACAACACTTGTCAATTGATTAAGATCACATCTTAATAATAAATTAACAACAATTGTTAATGAGATTTAAGATCATATCTAAATTAACCCCTATAATCACTTGTATTAAAAATATTCATAACAACAATTGTTAAAAAATTAAATAAATTTAATTAAGTGTTAACTAAACATTTAATAACCACTTATTAAATTCCCCTTAATTAAAATTAATTTAACAACACTTGTTAAATCTTATTAAGATCATATCTTAATAATAACACCTATTTAACTGGAAATTATAAACTAAAGTCTAAAACATATTTTAAACTTTGTTTAAATCAATTTACAGTTAATTAGAGGTGGGTATTAAACTTTAATAAAAGTTTTAGAGGGTTAAAAGGGGTTATAGAATAAGGGGTAAATGGGCTTTAAATGGGTTTTAGGCCCATTGGGCCTCAAGGGCTCGGGCCTGGGCCCAAGCCAGGCGCCTGGACCACCTGGGTTTTAGGCCCCCGGTTAGACCGGGCCGCGCTGCGCCGCCCGATTCCTACACCTGAACCAGGCGGCTAGGGTTCCTCCCCCCCCCCCGAAAATAGGTAGCAGGGAAAGGAGCACCGGCGTGGGGAGGGGAACCAGGCAGAAGGGTCGACTAGCCTTGCCGGTGCCGGCGGAGCTCCAACAAATCCCTCCCCTTGCAGGTTCTTTAAACCAAGGCCCCCTTTTTATTTTCTGTCTTTTCTTCTCCAACGCCGGCAAGAAAAAGAGAGAAAGAGGAGGAGGGAAGGGTGGGTTACTGGCGATCACCGCCGTCCCATCGCCAGTCTTACCAACGGTGCCCCGATAGATCTCCGACGCCCCATTCATAGACTCGTCTTCCAAGCCCAAATGTCCGGTTCTTCATGTCATCCCCATGAAGAACCCTACGAAAAACCTCAAAAATTCATTTTTCTTCCCCGAATAATAATCCATATTATTGCATGTTCAACCATATGAACAAACTTCGCGAGAGAAAAACGAATAAAGCATGGAATTAAATTTTAGAACGTTAATTTTAGCGTTTTGAAATGAATCAAAGCGATAACCTGGCTCTGATACCACTGTTGTGATCCAGGCGGGACGCGAAGAACGCAGCGGAAACAATTAAAATAATCCCGCCCGATGCCTGCTGATCCATTTCGAAACGAAAAACATAAACCGAAAATCAGGATGTAATCTGATTACTGTGAGCGGATTCGAATCCGCTTCCTCTCGATTCCGTCGAGTCGATGTCGCGAGCCGTACAAGCGTCCGGCCTCCAGGGGTATCCACGCAATCCTCCACGGTGGTTCGTCCTCGCTCCCTCGTCCGTATCAGCTCGCTCGCTGAAGATCCGTCGCCACAACGATGTCCGAAAACCTGTGGTTGGGAATTCCCAACTTTCGGGAATCGCGCATAGCTGAGACGGAGACAATCCCGGCTCCTCGAGAGGGGCGCCCAGAGGAGGAGGAGAGAGAAAGGGGGGACGGCCAGTATGGGGAAACCCTAGAGCTTGGCCCAAGGTTTTTCAACAGCACGTATATATTAAGACGACACAACTTTTCACAAAAGTCCCCGACTTAATATAAATCCCACTAAAACACCACCGACTAAGAATCTATTTGTGTGTGACCCTCTAGGCCCATTAACCAGTCTGATTTTCAGCCCGTTAAGTCCAATAACTAGTTATTGACTTATTGTAATTAATTAATATCTAGATATTAACTAATTACTTAACCGAATTAACATCTCATATAAATTCGGTCGGACTTCCAATCAAGTTGGGTGTCAAACAATACTGCATGATCCCAGAAGGTAATGGGGTTCAGCAACGCACTCATGGAACCTGTCCGTCCACAATTACCGTGTGGCTATAATCCTTCGTTCGCACAATGATATCGAGTTAACCTAGGGTATGGTCAATTGTCAAACCCTAGATGGTCAACTCACTTGAATCAGACTCCGTTGTATAATATTCGAAAACATCTTTTTTGATATTATTTCTGCTCTGGTAGAGACTCCTGCAGATCTATTCTAGACGATTTTCTCTCCAGTTACCTGAGAGCGAACGATCTTTTATTGAACACAGAATCACCTTCGAAGGTCTTCCGCTGGACCCGATCCTTGACTATTAAAGATCCCATGGATAGGGATTCGTAGGTCAAGGTCAAAGTCTAGAAGTCCACCGATAAGGTGTCTTTGGTGTCTCAAGTCCAAAGATCAACCACGCTATTGTGATGATGAATCAAGTCGGTTAACAGTTAGGTAAATTACCATTCGACGATTCATGTCGGATCAGTTCAATGAATTCATTCCCCAATTAGCACCTACAGATTTACCATTGTGTCTCCACACAAATAACTAACAAGATCATTCACCCTCATCATATAATCTGGAATAACCTGTACTAGTCTTATCGGATGTTTGATGTCCTTCTCAAACATCCTACGACTATGAACAATTAAGAATATGTGTTTATAAGTCATCAGTCTCATTATTATGATCTCATCATAATCTGATGAGTATTGCACACATTCATAGACTTCATTATGCACAATTACAAATAGGGCAATTTACATAATGAATTTAATGCCATTTATTAGTGAACCAGATTGAAATATGTGCCTTATGATGGGCTTAGATGACACCTATATCCATCACGGATATGATACCCTGAAGTAGGGTTGTATTGATCGTAGTGGGGTTCCTCTAAATTAAATAGAATTTGGTTATGAGGATCATGGGCATCCTCCTCATGGTCAAACAGGTTATCGTACTCATACGAAGCCATTCAAATAATTATACATGAACGTAGCATCATGATGACAAATCAACAAGAGGCTCAAACAATTCTACAAACTATTCCAAACAAATGGATGCTGACGTTTCTTGAGGATTCTTTGTTGGGTTTAAGTGAGTTTTAAGTTAGAATGAATTCACTCAAGAAGGGTAGATTTCTAGTTTCAATTCAATATTCTTCGTTATTCTCTATGGCTTTGCACTCACCACGAATGAAATATCAAACCAGGTACTTCAATGATACAACCTGCCTGATGAGCAAAAAAGGAATCCTTCGCTTTTGGGGACTTACGAAGGTCTCAATACAAGCAACTCTAGTCTGACTGAGGGGGATCGACCCTGATCAGAGAGAGTTAACAGTGTTAAGAAGGGTGTATAGCTCAGGAGGGTAAGCTCCCAATGCAAATGACTGCGACCTGGATGGTCTCTAATGCAATTAATAGAAAAAGAGTAGCGATGAACAATGATCCAAATCGCGTCTGCTTAGAAAGACGTGGTTCCTAAATTGCGTCAACCTGTGTTGACGTGATTAAGTGAACTAAGCCTCTGATCATATGTTCTTTGGGTAGCAAACCAGCTACTAAATGGCATTGGCTATGGACGACGTGATTCAAAATGCGTCGATCTGAGTCGACGCGATTTTGAACCTGTACCACAGATCAACAAAGGGGCACTCCCCTTCAGCCAAATAGAATATGAATAAAAATAGAAGGTAATTCAGAACAACTCTAATTCGTAAATATCATGCAATCAATCAAGCCAAGTCAAGCACGAATTATACGCAACACAACTTTAAAAATGATTATTGGGAAACCAAGACTTGCCGTCAAAAGGCGTACACGAGGTGCACAAGGGGTGAAAAGTAACCAGCAATTAAATGTGTTCGAGGAGCACCAGAGAGGGCACACGAGGGTGCCAAAGATGCACACGAGAGTGCTAAAGACGTACACGAAGGTGCTAAAAGATAAAAAGAGAGTGAAAGAAAGAAGACGGCAAGAATAGGTCCCACCGTGATCGCCAAAAGCTATGAGTGCTCAAAGATGTGCAATCATGACATAAATCAATATTAACATGAATAACAGTGAATATGTGATCACCAAAGATCAAGGATCTCGAATGAAAAATAAATTGATCGCTACTTACCTTTTCCAAATGGGAGAGTTCGTAGAGTCTTCTATTTCCTCCTCTTTAGCCGGCTGAAGAAGAAGATCCCTTCTTTATAGAAATTCACTCTCTTTTGAACACCAAATGAGACTTTTCAAACTTCTCTTCCACTACCTCGCAAGAAAAGACAAAAAAGACAAGAAAATGACTATGATTAAAACTTTTGAAGAGTGTACTATCTACTCTAGTTAGAAGGATTCCATACAATTCAACCACAAATACTCAATTGTTTTGTTTATTTTAAAACCCCTATATGCAAAGGGAGAGTTCTAATATGAAGTGTTAGTGAGTGTGTGAGATGAAAAGTGAATGAATGAAGATGCAACTTTCTATGAAAACCAGTAAAAAAAGCATTGGAGAATAAAGAGAAAGAAGAAAGAATTAGAAGGATTAGAAGAGAAAGAGTTGGCCCCTCCAAAGCCACTAGGCTTCTAGACTTGAAGAAATGGCTTGGAGGAAGAAGAGGGTGCTCTAATGACGTCGTTGTCCACGTTTAGAAACATGAACCTCTCTTTTCACCTTGAAAAGAGTCTCCAACAACGCTCTGGCCAACCTCTTTGAAGGCTCAAAGGGGTACTCTATATATAAAGAGCTCTTTCTAGGATTTTAAGCCTAAAAAACCTCTATCTCGGTGCAGATATTACCATGGATAATTACCAGCCAAATGGAGACCTCTCACCTAAAGAAACTAAATAATCTCGGCCAAATGATATAAATTAATACGCCACTGAAACGCATCAACCATAGACGACGCCTTTTAGAAAGACGTCGGCCTACCCAGACATCTTTTAGAGGGGCCAATTAAAGAAGGTAATCTCGAGAAAAAGCAAGATAATTATAAAGTCTCTAAAACACGTCGACCTCGAAAGACGCGATTTAGATAAATCAAAAATTGATTGAGATTCAAATTAGCAATCGGCTAGGACTAGGAAGCTAAAACACATCGACCATGGATGACGTCATTCAGCTTAATCCTTATTCGATTAAGGAATTTGAGTCAAAATTAATTTCGTGTAGAAATCTAAATGACGTCAACCTTGGGTGACACGAATTAAAAAATTATCTAGAAAAATTGATTAAAATTAATCACTAATTAAAAATTAGACCATTTTGAGCATGTCTACACCCCTCTCATTTTTTGTGATATAGGAGGCATCACATTTGACAAAGTACTTCTAGATCTTAGGGCCAATTTTTTACCTACTTCTCTCTATGAACAACTGGATCTGGGAGAATTGAAATCCACACATGCTATTATCTAACTAACGGATCGATCAATTAAAGTACCACGGGGGCTCATTGAAGATGTCATTGTCCATATATAAGATTTCTACTTCCCTGTAGACTTCCTTATTCTGGACATTGCCCTACCCTTAGATTTGAATCACACTCCAATCATTTCGGGATGTCCATTGTTAGCTACAACAATGGCAAATATCAATTGTACATTGGCAAGATGGATATTTCTTTTAGGTACAAATAGATTGAGATCAACATTTTTAAAGCCCCTGAGGATCCGGGACGAAAGGAAGGATGTTATACAATGTATACTATGGATGATCCAATGAATGTTAGTCCAGATCTTGAGCATTTCCTTTTTCCCATAGATGAAGCAAACACAGACACAAGCTCAGATCTTGATTTTTTTTTTTCCCCACAGATGAAGCTGATGTACTTCCAGATTCACCTCATTCTCTTAACTTCAGGCCGACCATTGAATCTTTTGCCCAATTTGCACTCTAAGATAACTTCACAATTTCCTCCACAATCTAAGCACAAATCTTTACCCTCTCTAGGTATGCACGTAAAAAACAATGCTAGACCCAATAGAGAGTTGCAAAGACAATCAAATCTAGTCATGAATGAAATAAGAGATAATGAGGTTATCAAATGGCCACATAGGTTGAATCACCCCTTCCTAATTAGGATGAATATGGCTTTGGATAGTAGGATCACTAAAAAAGCCAATGAGATGGATGAAAATGGCTTAATTGACCCAGGATGATGAGCTTTTACGTGTGTCTAGCTGAAGACGTAAAATTTAACGCTTATTGGGAAGCAACCCAATTTTCTAGTTTTACTAATTTGTCTTTTTGTGAGTCTTTAGGAAGTTGGTGCCATTATTTTTAGTGTACATGGAGAAGCCTCACCTATACCTCAGGTTGTATCTCTCCCCTTATGACTTTCATGTTACATCGTTCTTTTCACTCATGATTATCATGCCATTGAGGACAATGTTATTTAAGTTGATGGAGCAATTATTGTACATATTTGCAAAATCTTTTGAAGAAAATTAGTATTTTCATAGATAAAAATAATGTCCAATTTTTTTTCAAATCTCTACATTTTTACACCTCAATTGAACTTTTATTCGATCATGCTTTAAGGGAGTCTTAAGCAAATCAATTTTATGCTAAATACTTGAGTAAAAGTTTAGATTAACCTCTCTCTCCACAAGAAGTCATAAAAAGATGACTTTCACACATATAAGGCATTCTGGAGAGAGTGGAAGATCATGAAAGTGTAGAGTTGTTGGAGTTGACTCAAAGGATAGGATTATCTGTTATGTTTTATAATTTTTCGATCGAACGAAAGGGAGGTTGAGATTCGTAATAGGGGACTAACCTACTCAGCACCTTAAGGAGGCAGTCGTCTCGAAAAAAGAAACATTTGGAAGCATGTAAATCAATTGACAAATATCAAATATACTTCAAAAGAGCTAAAGGAAGAAGGGTGGCAAAACGTGTGCACCACCTCCCTCAGGTAAAGTAAAGAGGGTGGCAAAAAGTACGCACTCTCAAAGGCAAAAGGCGCAATCAAATGAAAACGCCGCACTAAATCAAAACGTCTATCGTAAACTAAGACTAAGTCCTAAAAAGTGTTGAGTTGGGGCGAGAGTTGAAAAGCGATCCTAGCTGACCAATTAGAAGACTCCATTTTTTCTCTTCTCTCTCCCAAGTAGTTCTGCCCCAAAGGTTGGTAAAGGCGATGATATACCAGAAAGGATGGAAATAAACTCCAATCATGTCAACTTTTATACACAATCACATGTTATGATCCCAAGTGTAGTAGGGGGAATGAAAACTTTAGCTTAACTAATCGGCCACCATTTATTTATGATAGACAACCTTTAAATGAAGCTTGATTCTACTCATGATAGTCCTAATTTTTCATTATTTACATTGCTAAGGGACTAGCAATGAGTAAGTTGGGAGGTGTGATAAATGCACAATTTTATGTTTTAAGGAGAAGAATTTCATGCATTTAACCCATGATCTTATGTGCAAATTAACATGAAATGATGATCAAATTAGTCTTACTACATTGACAGGAATTTTGTGAAGATCTCGATAAAAAATAGTGTCATTTTGTACTTAAGCGTGCTTAGGGGTTTAAATGCAAATTTTCATGAACAAGCGTATGATGGAAACATGAAAATCTTCTTGAGCACTTACATGAATATTCCATGCATATCTGTATTTTTATAGTCCATCTACATAATTTTATATCTTGTGGGGACTAAAATGTAAATTCTTATATGTACGGGCATTGCAAAGAAGACAAAGATATTTGTGTCAATTGAAGGCTAAGATGAGATGCTTTATAAGGCTTTACAATAATTGTTCTATGAGTATAGAACACAAGAAGTAAGTGCCCAAGTTGGTTAGAGATTGCAACAAGGTGATGATTAGGGATCGAATCCCAGCAGGGGTAAGAATAATTTAATTTTGCAGAATGAAGATTTACATAGATATTTGTGTCATTTGAAGATTTGGAGGCAAACATTTGTGTCATTTGAAGATTTGGAGGTGCTGCCCTACAGCCCCTAGCCACCCCTCCTCATTTCCCTCACTTGGAGGCAAATTCAAATTCAAAAAAAAAAAGAGAATCTCTTGGATCCTTAAATCAAGAAAAGAGATCCTTACTTTAAGGATAAAGATTGGCAAGCTAAGAGGGCAGTCGGCCCTAGCCTCTCCCATGCGCCCCCCTCTCACTTATCTCCCTTCTCTTTTCTCTCTTTAATCTCCACCATCCATCCACCCAAATTTAATCTCAACCCTCCATTTTTTCCTTTTGAGAAAATCCTAAACCTACCCCATAAAAACCCTATATATGTTGGCCGGCCCTAACCTCCTTTTTTTTTTCCTCTCCTCATTCTTTCCCTTCTCTCTTAGTGTAGCACGGGTACTGTAGCTACAGTACTGTGCAACAGTAACCCACCCTCTCTCTCTCATTCTCTCTTCTCCCTCTCTCTCTCCCACGTCTCACATCTCTCTCTCTCTCTCTCTCACTTGCTGGACGACCAACAAGCCTTCTCTTTCCCTTGCTCTCTCATTCTCACACCCTCCATCTCTCTCTTTCTCTCTCGTTCTCTCATTAGGGGCGTCCTACATCAGCACACCAAGGAAGGAGGTTGGCCACCATCTCCACCGGCTGCTGCGGAGCAATTTCACGGAGGAGGACTTCATCACGAAGGATCCAAGTTCTTTTGACACTTCATTTAGTATTTTTTATTTTCATCTTGATGTATTTGGATCATTTTTTGTATTAGTCATTAGTGGTTATTAGAGCTTTTCTTGTTCTTCTATATGCATGCGTTCCCCTTGTCCTATCTCCCTTCTTCTTCTCTATTTGTTTTTAGCAAAATAGTTCTTGTTTAGTGGCTGTTTTACTTAGTTTAATCTCAGATTTAATCACCCTAGATAATTAGTTAATTAAGCTTTTAGCATAGGTATTGTTTATTAGTTATTTCAAATAGCGTAGTTCAGAAAATTTCAGATTGCAGTCCCTGTTCGGCGCATCATTTTATGTATGAATCGATTTTCAAAATTGATCAAATTACTTTTTTTATTTTCTAGACTTAAAACTCTAACTACGACACTTAATTTCATGAAGATTGGAGTTTAGATTAGAGAGTTCTAACCATTTTATGATCAGTTAAGTTTCTAGTTATTTAGTTGTTTAGTTTAGATTAGTCTTAGCAAGTTAGTTTTTGTTCTCCACTTTAATCATTCTCAAATTTATAGGAATAGTTTAATTACTCTCAAACCTGATGTTTTAGAAATTTATTTGCTATTTTCTTGCAACTAAAAATCTGAAAAAAGGGGCACATTTGCATAAAGGTTTTCAAACATAAATATAAACCTCTATGTGGATTCGACCCGTATTCACCATACTCTACGTTCATTTAATCTTTATGTGAATCGGTTTAAGATTGGTACGTGAGTGTTTTAATGATGGCATATTTCATAGCATCAGCCCTCATGTGAATAATGATGTTCTCCACGACCTTTGGAATCCATGCAAGCTCGAAGAAACGACGTAGACCCAGGAAGTGTGGATAGGCCTTTAAAAAAAAAGGAGAGAAGAGTGTGAAGAGAGAAGATGAGAATTTGAAGTTGGCAAAATCCCACTGAATGAAGAAAGGAGATGAGAATCGGAGTGAATAGAAAAGAGGAGGAAGAAGGAAGTATTAAGTTTGAATTACATATCCGAAGATTAACGTTCCTTCCACGTATATGCCCTTTCACATCAGAGAGTCTCTTCAACATCGATTTCTTGTCAACCTTTTATGTCTTGTTTGAACTCTCCCTTAAGTTTGTTGAATTTACCATGACGATGTTGTTTCAAAATGAATTCTCTTGTTCCTCCCCTCTATCTAAGAGATTCCTTGTGCTTTTAGGTGTCAAATACTGGCCAAAGGGGGTGGGGGGGGGGTGGGGGGGGGGGGGGGGTGGGGGGGTAATTATAGAGTGAATTTACGCAGCCATATTTCATAGTTTGTTCCTAAAGAGAAGAAGTGCCAACAAGAGGGAAAGTTATGTTTGGAACAGTTTCAGAGCCATGTATCTCGAAAAGTTAAATCGTATCTTAACGGGCCGACGTATTTCAAATTAAAAGGCGTCAACTCAGGCCGACGCATTTTAGAGAATATGTTGCTTGTTTGCTTTATAGGTTTATCATTTTACACTAATTGTTTATTTTTATGAGAAAAGTTACTGATACATTTTGAGTACATGAATACGAAGAATGAAGATAATGATATGTTTTGTCTCAACTCGCAATGCTATACAGTCTCACTGTAATCATTGGAATTCATGGTTATCTGTTCACTTATATTCTTTCATGTATTTGATCCATATTACTATATGTTATTTATTTATTAGATTATATCAAAGACTTTATGACTTTAATGAATCTAAATTTTGAGTTCCATCTATCAAAAATAATGATGGTTCTAGAGGAGTCTTAATCGCACGGATAAGTCGTCAAATTGTTAATCTTTTGAGTACAATGGTTCTATTTTACGAATCAATGCATAGATAAATAAGCTTCGGCTTAGTATTACTTCACAGAATTGGTATCTTGACTCGTTAATAATAATTTGACAATATTATTCTTAATTAATTTATATTTTTTTATTTTAATTTTTTTATTTAGTCCAGCATGCATTCATGTAGGTATTTGAATTCACAGTGTGAAAATTATCTCATTGATCAGATCTAAGACCATTTATTTCACTAAGTCCCTACGTGATATGGGATATTCTATTATGAATTGAGTATATTTAGCTATCTTTGAAGTAATTCTAAGTTGTTTTTTGAAAATTAACTCTTGTTTAGATTCCTCATTCTCATTTCTCTTTTTTCTCTAAGATCCATCATGGTTGTAGCACGTCCACATTGGTTGGTAATCGCTCTCTATAGCGAAACCTATAGGGTTTGTGACCTAGGATACTTCCTCTCTTGAAAATTGATATATTTCTCATTCCCTTGTGCACATTTTATTTCTTTTTATCTAAACAATTGTTGATCTTTGATAGATTTTTCGAAATCACTTGATAATTGCTTTTGAAAATTTTTCATCATGTGATGTTGAGTGCGTGTCTCATCACACATTGGCATTACTTTTTCAATCCATTCCGCTTCATTCCATTCATCACCGCTCATTCCATTTCGCTTCATTCCATTGCAAAGCTGATGTCAAGGCGGGGCAGCTATAGACACGTTAATTTTGACCTCACATTGAGTAAATTTCATATCACATTTATGATGCCCCGAAATAGTCTTTGGTTTAACCATTGGTTAATTTTTGTCCATTTTTCTCGACATTCACTAATTCGCATCGCTCATCGCCGACGCCATTTAAATTTCTAGATTAAATTAATTTTGGCTTAAATTTTTTAATTGGACAAAGATTAAGCTGAAAGACGTCGTCCTTGGTGACGTATTTTAGTTTTCTAATCATGACCGATTGCTAATTTGCATCTTAATCGATTTCCTATTTATCTAAACAGTGTCGTTGATGGTCGACATGTTTTAGAGATTATGTAATTATCTTTAATTTTCTTGAGATTATCTTTATTTAATTAGCCTCTCTAAAAGACATTTGGGTTGACCGACGCCCTTCTAAAAGGCATCATATGTGGCCGACATGATTTAGTTGCATATTGATTAAGTTCATTGAATCGAGATTATCTAATTTTCTTAGATGGGAGGTCTCCATGCAGTCAGTAATTATCCGTACTGATTTGCTCCAAAATAGAGAGATTTTTGGGCCTAAAACCCTAGAAAATGTTCTCTATATATAGGATACCTTTGAGCTTTCAAAAGAGTTGGCCGGAATGCTATCAAAGTGTTTCTTTATACTGAGAAGAGAGTCCTCTAGCTCTGAATGTAGACAACATCACTGGAGCTTCATTTTCTTTCTCCAAGTCTCTTCTTCCATTTTCAAGATGCCTTGGAAGCCCGATGGCTTTGGAGGGGTCAACTCTTTCTCATTTTTTTCTTTTACTTTTGTTTTCATTAATTTTTTATCTTAGTTGCATTGCATGCATCATCATGATCACCTTTTGCACATGCACTCACTAGCATTTCATGCTACATCCTTGCCTTTGCATATAGGGGTTTTAAGAAAACACAAAATAAGTGAGTATTTTTAGTTTAGTTGCATGTGCCTTTTTATAGAATAGATGTTGTACCAATCAAAGCTCTAATCATCTTTTATTTTTCTTTATTTCTTTGTCTTTCTTGTGAGATATTGGAAGAGAAGTTTGAAAAGTATCATCACTTGCCGCATGTCATTCTAAAAAGAGTAAGTATCGACAAGAAGGGCTCTTCTTCTTCAACCAATTGAGGAAGGAGAAAAAAGATTCACAGTACTCCCTACTTTGAAAGGTAATTCGTGATCATTCATTTTTTCTTCGAGATCTTCGATCTTTGGCGATCACATTCCTATTGTTATTCATAGCGATATTATTATTTGTCTTTGAAAGTGTATTTTGAGCACCTACATCACCAACCATTCTTCTTGCCCTTGGTGGTGTAGAATTCCCTAATCCTTAGCCCCCCCCTCCATCGTGGGTTTTAAATTGCAGGATCAGGCCAATCCTAACTTAAAATGGCTCTTTGGTACGTAGTCCATTTGGTTGTGTAAAACATGATCAGTTGGAAAAGATTTTCTAAGATATTTTTTTTTACATGTAAACATATTTTCCTGTAAATTATTTCATTATTTTATTTGTTTGTTTCCTTGGAAAATTCTGTTTGGTTTGACACACAAGTATAAATAGCTGTAATTTAAATAGGATAAACATCTAGGTCCTCAATTAAATAAACATCCAGGTTCACAATTAAATAATTTTTAATATTAAGGTTCTCAATTCCTTTGCTACGTTGGCTCGCATTGGCCAGCACTTTGAGTATCATCTGGTTCTATGCAAAATATATATTCGAATGGAAAACATTTTCTAAGAGAATAAATTTATAGGAAAAATGAAAACAAAATTTGTCATTTGGTACCTACAAAAAAAATTTAGTTGCTTTGGAAAAGAACATCCGATCTCATTTACATAACATCTTTAAGTTTTAATGGTATACTTATAAAATTGTACATGCTCAAGTTCTAAGGATATAAGTATAAAATTATATATTTAGCACGTAATTTTAAGGGTCTATTTTTTGCCTCGGTTCTCCTACGTGGAGTGGCTCCTTGTTCCAAATGTGCTTGCTGTCCACCTCGTAACGAGGAGTCATTTGTTCATTTGTTCTTTTAGGGGGATGCGGCAAGATCTGTTTTGATCTCATTTTGCTGATATTACTGGCATTGTCTACCTCCAGCACTCATCATGTTCTATTTTTATTATTGATTTCTGGTCGTCCTTAAGGATTTCTTCTATGGGTGGCTGTATTTTTCGAACCAGTTTTATGTCATCTCTATGGGAGCTTTGGTTGGCCTGGAATTCCTCTTCTGTTTAGGGCAAGAAGATGTGTGCCACCTCTATCATCTGGAAGGTTATCCGACATCTTCGCTATTCTCTACCTCATGTTTCTTCTTGCTTTGGAGGGCTTAATTTTCAGCAGCATACGCTTTTGAAGTAATGGGGTATTGCTTTTCCTACGCCAACCAAGAAAATTCGTATTGTTGTTCGATGGTTGAAGGTTGCTGCCTAGACTCTTAGGCCGTGTTTGGCGTAGCTTCCATTTGGAAGCACTTTTGTATTTTATTTAGTTATTTTTTGTGGAAGTCATTGGATCTTGGAAACCATTTATGTTGTATTTTTCTTGTGTTTTGGCTTCCAACTAAAAGTTACAAGGGGAGAGCTTTTAAGATTAGAGAAAAAGTGAGGTTGTTATGAGAGAGTTGACTTTTATAATAAACCAAAAATAGTTATAACATCTCTCCCTCAGCTCATTCTATATAAGAAGTGAAAGCCAAACGTGACTTTCAAATAAAAATTTTGTCAAACACGTCCTTAAGTTTAATACTGATGGTGCCCTTTAAGAGCTGCATAGGGGCTTCTAGAGATAGGGGGCTCCTTAGGGACTCCCTAGGTAGTCTTATATTTGCATTTTCCTACTCATTGGAGGTTTATTCTAGTTTGGACATAGAGACATGGGCTTTACTTATTGGGCCGAGTTATTGTCAACACATACATGTTCATAGTTTTCTCGTAGAGTGTGATTCCTCCACACTTGTCAACATAGTCGATGGTTCTTTTGCTTGCCTATGGAGGCTTTCTATTCTTATGGAACATATTCTAAAGTTGGTGGCCACTCTTCATATATCTGTTCGTCATGTCTTCAGAGAGGCCAATCAACCTACTAATAGATTGGTTAATCGTGCTTCTATTTCTTTCTCTTCTTCTTTACTGTATGACTGGGCTAACCTTCCCCCCTCTATAAAAGGGACATTCAAAATGGATATAATTGGATGTCCTTCGATTAGGCTTTAGCCCTCTTTGTTATCTCATAGGCCATTGGTCATTTGTTTTTTTCTTCTATTCTGAGTAAAATTTGGGGAGTGTAGCTCATTGTTGTGTCTCACTTTCTCTCTCTCTCTATATATATATATTTCTGGACTCCATAGCAGATTTAAGTGGCTATTGCAATTTAAGATAAATTAACTCTTTTCTAGGCTCAATTATTTTTCAATATGCAAAAACCATAAAGAGTAGGCTCGAGACTCTAGATGTTTAGTTGTTAATGTTCTTCGGTCTATGATGCTGGGCATATGCAATTCAGATATGGATCAAGCCAAATCTGTATGATTCACAACCTTGGTGTGAACATCGTGCGTGTTTGTGTGTGTGCACATGCGTAGAGTCAGATCCCACGGTACAGTTGTAATACAAAAGGAAAAAAAATTATAGGATGTAAACGTATTTGACTAAAGCAACTTCATTTGGCTTGTGGATTTAAAGTTGCCATTTCAACTAGAATTATGACAGATATCAGTCGAACTCGACATCGCAAAATTACCAATAATGAGTTTTATTGTAGTCTTCGGATTACATGAGACAATTTTATCATATAAGATAATTTTGAGAGGTTGCCTTTCTTAAGCATGGCCTCGTTAAAGGCCAGATTAGTCAAACTCTATTTCATAATTCAGAACTTGAATTGGATTCTTAGAATCAAATCCGATTCACGTTGACATATCAAGTTGGTAGATTCACTTTAAAGTACAAAAGATCAATTTGTGCCAACTTGTTTCAATGATTAGGTGCATTAGGGTTGGGACAAGTCCAATGATTCCAGAAATCGTACTATTGGAATATCCCCTATTAGTTAAATAATAGCACACAAATATGCTTACAATAATGGAGTCTACTCAACATTGTAAGAATTTGAGTTAGACAATTTATTAACTCATTATATCAAAACCTATAATTAGATCAAAGCTCGAGTTGGCCTAGATGGGAGGGTATCTTATACTGGTTAAGAGACAACATAAAAATATGCTTAAATAATAGACCCTACTCTACTCAAGGGAGATACAATATAGACAAAAGATAAAACATGAATATAATATTATATTTACCTTATTCATTGTATCAAGTTTTAGAAGTAATTGGATCAATAATATAATGGGGTAGTTAATCTATATAGAATGAAAATTTCCATATCTCTCATTCTTGTTCTGACCCCAATTTGGAATTGCATATGGAAATACATGTTGGAGTAGTAACACATTTATTAAGAGACAACATAAAAATATACTAATAGTAAAGTACGCTTCACTCGAGACTAGGGCTACACAATCCACTACCTTAGCATGATATCACATCCCATGAATTTTTGATAGGTCTGAGACAAAAAAATGAACGGTTTCTTGGATTTTGATCCCTGTACATATAACAAATACAAAATTATCCCTATATCTTAAGTATTTAATTATTAGTCCTCTGAAACCTACTATTTAATTTTCCGTGTACCGGGGGGTGCACCGCGTTACTCTTTTTGTTTATAGTTCAGAGAAATGAAGCCAACCACTTTAATGACATGAGACGGTAGTGGCTGGTCCGCCATGCCAGCCAGGGGCGTCCGACGCTAACTAGTACGGATGGCCGTGAGTTGAGTTCCACCAAAATCCGGATATCAGGGAGAGATGGCATATATGTTGAGTATTTTTTTATTTAGATAGGTCTTATAAATATTAAATACAAGTGTAAAATTTTAAATATGACAAACATATATAAATAATTATTTATTATTCTTACAAAATATTTATTATGTTCAAACAATATTTATTACATTTATATATGTATAAATGATAAATACTTTTAAATATAATAGATATCATTTATCGTATATACGAAACATTTATCGTACCTATAAAATATTTAGACATGACAAATGTCCGATCTGAAAAGGGCGATGGATTGGATTTGTCGGAACCAAAATAGGGGGCGGACGGGAGTAACGCTGCTGATCTGATCTGATCGCCAACATTTGAATTCTCTCAATCGAATTCCCCAAAGTCTTGGCGGAAAGAACGAGAGACCAGAGCGATCCAGAGACCTGCTCGCCTGCTCTGCTCTGCTCCTGCTCAATTCTTCAATCAAACACTCGAGTGGGGGACTGCGTGCATTGTTGCGGAGGGGAGGAAGGGATCATCCATGGAGGAGCCCTGCGCACCGGCACCGCTGATGAGCTCGACCCTGTGCCTGGAGGGATCCGGCGAGGTCCTTCTCACCCTCGCCCCCGACGCCTTGTCCTGGGCGCCTCTCGCTTCCCCTGCTGCAAATGCGGTGGTAAGTCCTCCTCCTCCTCCTCAACTTTCTCCGTGGTCAAACACACACACGCACAGAAGGAAAAAAAGAAAGAAAAAGAAAACCACACAGGGCAACAAGTGCAATTGGACAGGGCCAAGTGCGGGCGCTCGATCCTGGTAAAAAAAAAAAAAAAGACTTCTTTGTGCCGATCGGCGTTGCTCCCATATGATATGCCAATCAATGTTGAATGAATCTCTCACTTGGCTAAAATGAGCAAGTCTTCTGTTTGTTTCCAATCAATATTTTTGATTCCACATGCGATCTGTCTACAACTTTTGTGCTCTTTATGAAAGCCAAGTATCTGGAAACTTGTGTCGGACTGATAAGCTGGACATGATCTATCGTGGCAAGTGTGCATGTATTTTGTCTTTGGCTTTTCCTTTTCCTTTGTTTTTCTTTTTTCTGGTTGGGTGGGTGGGTTGGAGGGGGAAGGGGGTTGATACCAGAGTCCTTTGGGTGCATACTCTATCCTAGCCCTGGGCATGTCACACAGAGTTCAGTTGGTAATTTATTTGTCCAACCTTGTAAGCAGACTGATTGGCCTGTGATCAGACTAGGGTTGCAAAAGAGTTGGAGCTGTAAAACTACAATCTGACTCTGACATTTTCCCAAAGTCATGATGGATTGTCTTCCTATCGCCCCGGCTGTCTATGAGTGGATAATTTAAAGTATGGTATGATCGCAACTCAAAAGGGAGAAAAAATAAAAGGAAGAGCACAGTAGTTCACTAGGAATTATATGAGATTGGGCAACCATGAACATTCTTTCTGCAGTCCCAACGATAACCAAGGAATGCTGTGTTAGGTACAAAATTGAAGGTTTTCCATGGGTAAGATTGTTATGCCGGCCATTCTTAAGTCTTTATGAACCAAAAGATATCTTATGTGAAAAGTATGGCATGGACATTTCTAAATTATGTTCTTTTGGCTTTCATGTGCTTGGAGGTGTAATTAGACGCCCTTGCATTTCCTTGTCCATCTTGGCATGATGTCATGCCAAAGTAATGAATTTCAAATTAGATATATCATACTTTTGTGGACACAAAAGTTACAAAATTTTGCCCAATAGGATAAAGTAAATAATTAAGCATGTCTACTATGACCTGAATGAGTAATGGAGCAGACGGTTGACCTTTTAAGTTTCTAGAAACAAACTCATCTATGATGTTAAAATGTTGATAGTTGTAATCTAACAATCTCACTTCCTTGGATGATCTGAAACTCTACCTAGATTGAAGTCTATTTATCCCCAGTATTTGCTCAGTTGCACAGTTCTAAATCCGTATGATAACATGATAATGGGCAAAAACTAAAAGAGAACTTCACGTGTCCATCATATAGAAATTTATAGACCAAAGTGTATGTACATGCACCTTCCAGTAAAAAGTGTGCATTCACATTCTACATATTCATGATGAGTTCTTACTTTGTCACTAAGTAAATCCATTGAACATGCTCTTTTTAAGTAAATACAATGAACATGCTCTTCTTACTTCTTTTGTTATTCAAGACAGAAAACAAAATAAATAAGTGCACAAGAATCAAATCATAAAAATTGTTGAGTTGAAGAATTCTTATATCATCTCTTATAACTCTATATTTTATCAGCTAACATCACTGATTCTTTGTTCGCTATCTCTTAGTCCTGATTCTTTAAATGCATAGTTGTTAATAGTCATTAGTCTTAGTCTTCCTCAGGCATGTCTTATTATTCTATTATATAATTACTACCATCATTCATCATTATGTGTAGTCATCACCATCCGTGATCAGCATCATCATCATCGTTTCTTTCAGCTTGCTCATCATTAATTGTAGTCATCATAATGTTTGCATCTTTTCTTTCATGGCCATTCTTCTGGTGTCAGTCATTCATTACTTAATAAATAAAGAATAAAGAATAGAACCATCGCTTATCAATTCATATTCTACCCTCAGCTGTTTGATGTTTTGTTTTTCTTCTTTATTTTAAGAACTTCCATAAATAGGTGGCAGTGGGAAGTCATGAAAAAAATGTAATTTTGAATTTCTGATTCTGGTTTAGTTCTGTGCATATGTGGAAGAACCTCTTCTTTCGGACTCATTGTACTGCCTCTGTTTAGTTAACAAAATTTGTGATAAAGTCCACTAGTATTTTTCGAAACAGATATCTAGCCTGCAGCCGATTAACTTGTACCATGGATAGCGCCTCCGCAACATATTATGCTCAGTCTCGACTTTGAAAACAGTGGTCTATTCTAAGTTATGAATTTATAAGGGTATTGACTCATCAAGGGTTGTAAGATACTGAGGTAGCTGAGGTGCTGAGTAGATTACATTCATTAGGTCGCTCAATTTCCACTTCTCTATTTTGGGGAGGCCGAGGCTCTAGTTGCTTTAATGGGGGAGGCAGGTCATAGGCTAACTTGGGAATGTAGTCATGTAGTCCTGGTTCTCGTCATGACTGTACTCAAGTGGGTGTCAACCTACTGCTTAAGCCGGTCATGTCTAGAGTCTGGATTGTAGAGTCTAGACCCCATAGTAGAAAGCAATGCTCTGTACACTGATTGTGAAACCAATCATATGGGGCTAACCTAAATATCCCCTTATTGCCAAGGAGTAGATCGTATGGACTTATTCCACTAATGAAGTTATGTCATTTCTTATCATAAATCAATAGAAAATACTATGAGAAACTTCAATGTCTGTAAAATACTCGATCTTTGTCTTGCAAAATCATAAACATTAATTATATTGCATTTAACTTCATTAACCATTTTCACCTTCAACAAAAAAAACTTCGTTAACCATTTCATACCATCATCATTATCATTATAATAATTTGGGTCATATCATCTTTTCTTCCTAATCTTTTCATCATCTTCATTACTCAAATGAATTTGTGTTCAGTAATTGTGGGTTCATAATTTGACGTGTGCTGTATAGAAGAAATCATGATTAGGTGCATAAAGGGTTCATTAATTATCTTCAATTCATTAAGTATATTAGGGGAATATCATTAGGGTTTATAGCATTTAGACACGGCTGATCTTCATTTCCACATAGTTCTCATAAGTGATAACAACATATAGCCGTAGCGTTAAGGTACAAATTATGAGGATTTTAAGACTTGGATTCCTGTAGATGTAGTGAATATGAAATAAGTCCCTGTATCTGATGTATTTAGCTTTTAGTCCTTCAAAAGTTGGTGTCTGTAATTATTAGTCCTTTAAATTAAAACCATCTAAAAGATGGGAATATTTTCGGAATATTCTTCAAATGGAAGTTAAAACAAATGGAAGTTACTAAAATGACTCTAATAGCATAGAGAACTTGAGAGGTGTCCCCCCTCCTGCTCTGGCACTGGCTGCCCAATCTGGGCTGCTTCAGGAATGGAGAGTCTTTGTTGTATTCTTCCCAATGGCCATGGCCACCTGATCGGCTTCCACCTCGATGATCTCAAGATCATGGGCCTAAAAAGGATCCCAAAATTCACCTGAGCCACCCTATTGCAGAAGGCAATGCTAAGTGCCTGATTGTAGATGCCACCACCGAATACTGCCCGAAGGATGCACCTCTCTTCTCCCATCACATGGCTGTCCCCGCAAGAACACAGAAGTTTCAACACGGTCACCTTCTCTTCCAGAGCAAGCAATGGGCTGAAGGGCCTCAAATTGAGCTCCAGCTTGCAGCTTCCCTCCTCCAATCTGGAAACACTTGCTGTGTCCTCAGTGCAGGAGGACAGGGTGAGTCCCCCCTAACCATTGCCAGCTACACCAGATTCAGATTCTTGAGTCGCAGAGTCAAGAGGCCGCGGCCACAAGTTGAACTGGTGCCATCATCTCGCAGCTCATCACCTTCTGAAACCGCACCTGCATATGGGTTTCCATTTTCCTGCTGCACCCTATGAGCATCATGTTCCTCTCCAGAAGCTTCTCCCTCATCATCAGCATCTCTTCCATGGTGGCAGCGTGAGAGGGCGCCACTGCCACCTGATCGGTGGCCACCTTGATGATCATGACCTCGTGAGCTGCCCACATCTGCTCTCCATTGATGGGGAGCACCAGGATGAGGATCCTGTTCGACTCATCCATGAGCTCTGACATGTTGCCACCCATCTCTGCTGCTTCTGTAGACTGTGAGTGTGTGTATCCATACTGCTGTTCGCTGGCCTGATGGATGCCTCATCCCTGCAGACCAGTCTGGGTTGTGCCCCAGGGACATGACCCCATTCTGGTGGATGATCTGGGAAACCTCAGGGTCATCGATTGGGACTGCCATGGCCACCTTTGCTGCGGCTGCCATGAGGAGGCAGCAGCCACAGTGGCAGGGTGATGCGGGACAGCAGAGGGGGTAGACCAGAAGTAGAGAGAAGAGAGGGGTTGGAGGAGAAGAAGACTAGGGTTCCCGTCCCGTCTCGGGAGAAAACACGCAGCGGCGGCTCTTCATTTCAAAATTCTTCTTCAATGCTTTCCCACGAGGGGATATAAGACAATATATAGACTCTTCAAAGAAACCCTTAATATGAAAATTACTAAACTACCCCTGGGACTCCGAAAATAACTAAAAAAAACATGAGAAAATTACATATAAATTAAAAGACTCCAAATGGGCCCCTAATAGGCCAAATGAACTGCACATTGGACCTTGGACTCCATTCCAGTTGCTCCTGGATCCCCATCATTCTCCCCTGGTTTGAAAAAATTCGTCCTCGAATTTTAAAATGAGTCAATATCCATGGGGGAATGATGGCAGCATGCTCGGAAAACAACACCGATGACCCATGAATCATCGCGCACATGAATGCTCCAACCTGAGGAGAAAATTGTGCCTCGACGTCGCTCCATATGTGGTCAAAATCATGCAAACTGATGACATCTTTAACGACCTTCGGCTGATCGACTACATTTTCCAGTAGCGGTTCTGTCTTCGGCCCATTCCCTTTAGTGGGGAAGAGGTCATTATCTGCTATAGGCGTCACTGATTCAACCTCCCCCAAATATTCATCTTCTAGGGCTGGATCGGCCACATAGTGCACCTCCTTCATTTGATTTTCATGCTCCTCGCTCATCGTTGGGTCGGCCTCATAGATAACATCTTTTGGCTTGGTCAGCTTGGCAAGCATGGCAGAAATCTTCTGAAGTTCACTCCTCATCTGGGACTTCTCACGCTCCCAATCATCTGCTTGTTGAAACCTCTCTCGATCCTGGTAAGTGGCATTGAGAATAAGAAAGGGAGCCTGGTATTCCTCAGGTTGTATTAGACAATCTCGTCCAGTATGATCAATCTCAACTTGCCGCTCGTCTATCCATTCTCTACCCAAACCGATATACGAGCCATTGGGTATAATCTTGCACCATGCATCATCATAATATCTGACGGCTCGGGAAGTACTGCTGCTCCTTAAGAGATGGAAAAATGGCACATAGACTCGACTTCCAGAGACCCTTAGGTAGTCCGTGTGGGAGATAGAATCCACAATAGATTGTGAAATAACGTTGCCGAACGACGTTGCCTCAAGATACACCCGAGTTTTCACGGAATTGGGTAGCTCTACCTCAAAACTAAAATCCATGATGATAAAAGGTACCACTGGCCAAAGAAATGATAGACGAGGTCCGCCTCACTGCAAGGATGCCAACGATACGATCGGCACAAGAATTGGAGCTCAAATCATCATCCTCGATATGCGTGCAAAAAGTGGCACGCAAAACGAGGTAAGCGGGCACTAGCTGCTGCGAAATCTGTGTGCTGGGATGTTGGCACGCAAATCGAGACAACTTGGGTTGACCTCGGGATGCACGATCGGGGTCCTCAGTATGCGTGCAGAAGTGGCACGCAAAACGAGGCAAATCTGGAAAACAACACACTGGATCTGAGTTGGCCTCGTCGAGACTGATCCGACGGCGCGAATGGTGCACAAATCGGAGTCCGGAAAGATCTCGAACGGCCCGCCCGAGTGTCCTCGTAAAGCGTGCAAGTGCGGCACGTAAAACGAGATGCTGCTGTCAGGCGGAACGTACAGCGAGGTCGGCCTCGCCGATACGAACCCAACGGCGCTGGCGGCTCGCAAATCGGAGCACAGACGAGTTCTCGGCGATGGCGGTGCGATAAGAACCCCTAGTGCACCTCCTGTGCACTGTAGCGAACCCAAAGATTAGAACTTGGTTTAGACCTTGGAGCTGAGGGCTTGGACCAGGTCCTAACCCTGATTGGGCCAGGGGCTACACCAGGTGGCTCAGACCACCATCACTTTGGCTTGAACCAGGTGCCATGGGCTCGGGTCAGTCGAACCAGGTGCCATGGGCTCGGGTCAGTCGAACCAGGTAGACGGTTGGACCGGGTCAACCCGGTTCGACCTTAACAGGGCACGTGCCCTTCTTCTTCGCCTCTTACACGCGAACCAGGCGGCGCTGCAAGGGCCGGAGTTCCAGCGGGCGGGTGAGGCGGTGGCGATGGCGGGGCGGAGCGACTCCGGTGGCCGGAGGCGACGTCGACGACGGTGACGGGGCCCGTCGACGGCGTCTTCGGCGGAGGTGGAATGCTCGGGTGGCTCCGGCGGTGGCTAATGCGGCAGATCCGGAGGTCAAAACGATGACAGAGCTGCGATCCGTGATGTAGAGACCCACGCGCTGTGAAGAGGGAGCTCGCGGGGATGGCCGGCCCGGATCCTACGTGCGGCAGGGAGGAAACCCGCGGGGCGGGGTTGTGCCCGGAGCCTGCGGGTGGCATGAACAGGGGGGGGGGGAAGACCGCGTGGGGTCCGACCGCGTGGAAAGGGAATCCGAGGGAGGGGATCCCCGGAACCTGCGGTGACAGCGGGCCTGCGGGGAGAGGCCTGCGGGGCCTGCGGGGTCTGTTGCAGACGGGGGAAGCCCCTGCGGATGGCCGCCGGGCCTGGGTTGCAGGGAAAGGCACGCGGGAACCGACCGGGTTGCGCAGACGGCTTGTAGATGGCGGCTCCTTCCAGGGGAGAAACCCACAGCGCAGGGAGAGAGAGAGGAGGAAGGCCCAAGAGGGAGAAGACGAACAAGGGGAGCGGTTGTGGTGGGGATCGAGCTTGGGCTCTGATACCAATTTGATGCGGGACAACAGAGGGGGTAGATCAGAAGTAGAGATAAGAGAGGGGTTGGAGGAGAAGAAGACTAGGGTTCCCGTCCCGTCTCGGGAGAAAACACGCAGCGGCGGCTCTTCATTTCAAAATTCTTCTTCAATGCTTTCCCACGAGGGGATACAGGACAATATATAGACTCTTCAAAGAAACCCTTAATATGAAAATTACTAAACTACCCCTAGGACTCCGAAAATAACTAAAAAAAACATGGAAAAATTACATATAAATTAAAAGACTCCAAATGGGCCCCTAATGGGCCAAATGAACTGCACATTGGACTTTGGACTCCATTCCAGCTGCTCCTGGATCCCCATCACAGGGCTTCATCTCGTGCTTGAGCATTGGGCTGCCGGGAGAGAAGTAGGCCACTAGAGATGAGTCACTGCAGGGTGTTATGGATGTTGAACAGCATAAGTGGGTCCCTGTATGGTGATGGTGTACACAGCGCACAGTAGTACTATGGTGCTTGGAGGAAGATGCATGTATATATATATATATATATATATATATATATATATATATATATATATATATATATATATATATAACACATAATTAAAAAAGAAACAAACTTATGGCATATCATCATAAACAAGTGCCTAGGTGAGTGAAGCAAACATGAGGTGAGACATATATATATATATATATATATATATGTCTCACCTCATGTTTGTATATATGTCTCACCTCATGTTTGCTTCACTCACCTAGGCACTTGTTTATGATGATATGCCTAGGTGAGTGAAGCAAACATGAGGTGAGACATATATATATATATATGTCTCACCTCATGTTTGCTTCACTCACCTAGGCATATCATCATAAACAAGTGCCTAGGTGAGTGAAGCAAACATGAGGTGAGACATATATATATATATATGTCTCACCTCATGTTTGCTTCACTCACCTAGGCATATCATCAGTTTGTTTCTTTTTTAATTATGTGGTACTGCTTTTTCTTATGCTTAATTGTTTCAAAGTGGCTAATGCCTCTTGTAATAATGTCTAATACCCTTTGTGTCTACATGATGCCACATTTTTTCTTATTTTTAATGATTCCTAAGATCATCCACTACTCAGATACATTACATGTTGGACATGATCAGTGTTTCTCAGAGCCTTGCATATGATTATTTTGGATGTTGCTTTTTATTTTTCATATATTATCATTTTTCCTTCATAATGATTTATGGGAGAATACATCGTCTCAAATGCCTAGGCAATCGCCTAGCCATTTGAGGCTGAGGTGAACCCCTGGTCACCTCCGTCGCCTCTTGCCTCTAAGTCTCTGACTACATAGCTTTAACCATGGTAGAGTTTTTAATGAAAGTTGACAGAATTAAACAGTGAGGATTAAAAATTTAAAACTTAAATACAGTAATTAATATCAAATATGTCAAATACAGTATTTTGAAATACATAAGTTTCTAGGGATCAAAATTCAAAAAGCCCAAAAGTATACACCAACAATCCTATGATATGCTTGGTAAGGTGCCTTGATATACATATACCAGGACTCCAACCTTAATTTTGTAGATGATTATCTGTAAATGCTCCTTGTTATCAATTGTTTTCTGATAATCATCCATTTTTTAATCATGAACATTATACATTAATGTTATTTCAAGCCAAGTGGTCACATGTTATTTCGAGCCAGGTGATCACAGTTCATTCATGGAGATTATTAAGTGTCTTAACCCTTGTGTTTATCTCCTTAACTAAATGATGCTTCTAATAATCAGTAATCGAACATTATTATCACAATCTCATTCTAAAGCCTTCACCTTTCATACCCTTTGTTGGTGTCCATAACTCATCCATAATTTGCTGATTCAGATTCATGCTTTCATTTATTTGCACCCTAACAAACAATACTTCTTTATGATATATTTGTGTGTAAATAACCATTAGTAATCAGAAGTGATTGTTTTCACCTATTTTACCGTGACATATCTTCTTCAACATTTGACTACATCCTTTAACCATGTGTAGTTATAGTTTTAAATGCTTTAGCTATGAAGGGCTTCCTTTAGTCCTTATTGCCATTGACTTTTTTCTTCTACTTGTCTTGTTCATGATTTGATTGTTGTCTTACGCATGCCATATAATCACTTTAGACACAATCTTTGGTAGGATATGATTTCATCTTTAGCAGGATATGCTTTCTTCATTTCATGTTATCCATGGGAAATCTACATGCTATTTACAACTTACTCTAATCTTAATGCTCCAATTCATTGTACAAATGCATGTATGGGTTGTAAAGAACATGATGTTCATACAAAACAATATGCATGTTATTACAAAATCACATGTGTAGCATTTATCCCTCACTGAACATGCCTGCTTACATCTCATTAACTAAGAACTCTCACTGAATAGGCCCGACAGACGGCTGCCTCCGCCGAGGGACGAACGGCCGTTGCTGCCCTTGAAAGGGAGCGGCGGGACAAGGGCAAGGCGGTTGCCTACGGGAGCGAGCACTCCGAAAGGAGGAAAAGGCGGGTGGACCACGGCGAGAGGGAGACTGCCCGGGCGACTAAGAAGTCAGCCGCGAGGCGGGACGCGCCGCTCGTGGCATCTCCTCCCCGACTGCAGAGGGGCAACTCTCTTTAGGCCACGACGACGACGACGGGTACGGGGCTGTCGTACCCGTTCGGAGCGGCAGGGACCTACATGACTCGGGACTATGGGCATGAACCCTGGCACCTGGATACGAGGGTCTTCGCAGACGACACTCTGGAAGACTCTCGGACGTGCATGCGCCTAGCCCGGGGCATGGCCATCCCCATGGCCGAGGACGAGATCCGGGAATTGTCCTCGGAGGGTCTCTCGCGGCAGTGCGTTCGCCACGCTGTCCAGGTGAGTGAACTTCGGCTTTTCGGCTCTATTTTGTCTCATTTCTTCACTTACTGTTTCGTCTTATATCTTGCTCTTCGTTTCAGGCCGCGATCATGTGCGAGGCTCTCGCTCACCGCCAGGCTCACATCCAACAAAAACTCTTGGATGTGGACGAGGCCGTGGATCACTTAGCCGCGGGTAAGGTAGCCTCGGTGCAGCGAGACCTAAAGGCCAACATCGACGCTCTCATTGGGGCGAACGTTCGGCTGCGATCTGACCTGGACGGTCAGAAGGAGGTGGTCCAGGCGGCCGTCGAGGCCCAGGAAAGGGCCGAAAGTCAACTGGAGCAGGCCCGCGCGGAGGCCGAGTCTTGGAAGGCTCAACTCCAGAAGAAGGAAGATGAAGTCGCCTAGTGGATAGCTCGGTTGGAGGGGGAGCGGGAGAAAGAAAGCCGCGAGTACGCCGAAGTCGTGTCGGCTCTGAAGGCTGACCTGGAGGCCAAGTTAAAAGAGGCCGACGACGTCGCGCTTGTGGCCGTCGCGAGCTTCAAGGAAGGTCCGGAGTATGCCGAGGCAATGATTGAGGCCGGGGCTAAAGCGGCTGAAACCATGTTCGATCTGGCGATGGCCATTGCCCAAAGGGCTTGTCCAGATACAGATTTGACTGGTTTTGGCTTCCTTGATGAAGCCGAAGGCAATAAGCTCTTGGACTGGTGGCATAAGCTCAAGGCCGAGAAGATTCCGGCTTCTCCGGAAGACGCTGTAGCTGATTCTGATCACGCTTCTTCTCCTCCGACGACTCCGGGCAACTCCTTCGTCGATTTAGAAGGCGAGGATGCTGATGTATAGCTAATCCGGGAGCTTGTCCCGGTTATTATTTTTGAGTTGCCGGCGCTGAGTGGGCGGCTGACTTTTGTTCTTCCTTCATATATATAAAAAGAACTCTTTTTTTGAAATCATCCAGACATGTTTTGACTAAGCATTCTTATCGTTTTTCTACATTCGGTATCGTCTGAACATTTCTTATCATCCTGTATGCGGATCAACTGTAGGACGAACTCCTGAATAGCCTAAAACCTGGTTTGGTCATGGCTAATTTCAATGTTCTCAGACTGTTGAATATCTTTCGGTCAGTGTTCGCTAAACTTGTTCCGGATATGGCCGAGATCACTCCCGGCGCGTTTCTACGGTTTTTAGGATAGTGCTGCTCCCGATACGGTTTGCATGGCTGAAGCTACTCTCGGTACGGTTTACACGGTCTTTAGGATAGTGCCGCTCCCGATACGGTTTGCATGGCCGAAGTCACTCCCGGTACGGTTTACATGGTCTTTAGGATAGTGCCGCTCCCGATAAGGTTTGCATGGCTGAAGTCACTCCCGGTATGGTTTACACGGTCTTTAGGATAGTGCCGGATATAGTTTTTTATAATGACATTCATTTGATACGTTTGTATTAATTCACATGTATCCAGATTTAAGCCGGGGCCCGGGAGAACATTTTACATTAAATAGCGCCGAAGGTGCTCTACATTTCAGGTGCGAGGGAGAGGCTGGCCCGAGAGGGTCTCTAGTCGGTAGGCCCCTCGTCGAATGACTTCCTTCACTTGGTAAGGGCCTTCCCAGTTGGGAGATAATTTTCCTGTGGCTTCGGCCGGCTTCGAAACATCGGCATTCCGCAACACGAGGTCCCTAGCTTCAAAATTTCGAGGCTTTACTCGAGTATTATGATATCTGGCCATATGTTGTTGGTATGCAGCCAGTCAGATGCGAGCCTGATCTCTAGTCTCTTCTGTGAGATCTAGGTGATCTTTCATGGCTTCGTCATTGCTTTCTGGATTATAAGCGATGACCCTTGGCGAAGGTAGGCCGATCTCGATCGGGATGACATCTTCAACTTCGTAAGCCATTTGGAATGGAGTTTCTCTGGTAGGGGCTCGACTCGTTGTTCGATAAGCCCACAGTACGCTTGGTAATTCTTCTGTCCATCGGCCTTTAGCTTCGCCGAGACGGGTTTTCAGCCATCGCAGTATGCTCCAGTTAGTGACTTCGGCTTGACCATTCGTCTGAGGGTGAGCCACCGAAGCGAATTTGTGCAGAATACCGAAGTTTGAGCAGTTGCTTCTGAACCGGTTGCTGTCGAATTGCTTGCCATTGTCCGATATAATCGCCCGAGGGATACCATAGCGGTAGATTACTTCCATACGAAGCTCCAGGCATTATTATCAGTGATAGATGCAAAGGGTTCGGCCTCAACCCATTTCGTGAAATAATCCACTGCTACAATAAGAAACTTCTTCTGGCCGGTGGTTATGGGAATGGACCCAGAATATCAATCTTCCATTGGGCGAAAGGCCAGGGATCCAATAGAGGTGTTAGTATGGTTGGCGACTGATGAATAAGAGAGCTGAACCTTTGACATTGGCCACAGTGGCGAACGAGACTAGCTGCGTCCTCTCGGAGGGTTGGCCACCAGTATCATTGTCTTAGGAGTTTATGGGCCAGGGTTCTTCCTTCTACGTGTGCTCCACAAATTCTCTCGTGTATTTCCCGAAGGGCATAATTAGCTTCGAAGGGGCCGAGGCACTGAAGGAGTGGCCGGCCGAAAGACTTTTTGTACAATATTTCTTCTATAATTAGGAACTGAGAAGAGCGATGTCGGATGCGTCTTGCTTCTTTTGCCTGAGACGGGAGCTTTTCTCGAAGGATAAAAGCAATTATTGGAGTCATCCATGTTTCCCCTTCAGAAGTATCTACTTGTATTATCTTGGATTTTTGAAGGCTGGGCTCAGACAGTTCTTCGACTAGGACTATTCGGCTCCCTCTCCTATCATGGGTCGATGCCAGCCGAGAGAGGGCATCGGTCCGAGTATTCTCGGACCGGAGGATCTACACAATTTCAAAGGAAGCGAATTCGGCAATGATCTTTTGGGTTACCTGAAGGTAGGATGCCATCAATGCGTCTCGGGTTTCGTTCTCTCCAGTAATCTGGCTTACGATAAGCTGAGAGTCGCTGAATGCCTGTATTTCAAATGCGCCGAGCTTTCTCGCGGCTTGAAGGCCTGATATAAGGGCCTTGTATTCGGCAGCATTATTAGTGGCCGGGAAGGTGAAGCGTATGGCATACTCGGTGATGATTCCTTCCGAAGATGCCAGAATCCACTTTGCGCCACTACCCGAAGAGTAAGCGGACCCGTCAACGTATAATTGCCATTTATTAGTTGAGGGGGATACTGATGCCGAGGTACCTGCGGCTTCAGGGTTTATTTTGATGGAGATGGTTGCTTCTCCTGGTGGGGGAGCCGAGGATGATTCGGGAGTTAACTCTGTGATGAAGTCGGCTAGGGCTTGAGCTATTATTGCAGTTCGAGGTCCGTAGGCGATGTCGAATTCTCCCAACTTGATTGTCGATTGCCCACTTGGCCAATCTCCCAGACACTTCCGGCCGAGAGAGAACCTGTCTTAGAGGTTGATCAGTGAGGACTTTTATTGAATGTGCGAGGAAGTAAGACCGAAGCCTTCTTGCAGATGCGACGAGGGCTAAGGCCAGCTTCTCCAGGGATGTATACCGAAGCTCTGCTCTATGAAGCGCTCGGCTTATATAATAAACAGGCTTCTGGACGCCATCTTCCTCCCAGATAAGGACGGCGCTTAGAGCAGCTTTGGATGTAATGAGATATATGAATAATTGTTCTCCTTCGACAGGCTTGGACAGGACGGGAACCTAAGAGAGATAGGTCTTCAGCTGATCGAAGACCAATTGGCATTCGTCTGTCCAAGAGAAATTGCTGCTCTTCTTCAGTAGCTTGAAAAAAGAGAAACAGTGGTCCGCCGCTCTCGACATAAAACGACTTAGCGCCGCGATTCGTCCGTTTAACCTTTGAACTTCCCGGATGTTCGCCGGCGGGCGCATTTGAAGGATAGCCGCGACCTTTGCG
Organism: Zantedeschia hybrid cultivar; assembly: GCA_030544215.1. Classification (NCBI taxonomy): domain Eukaryota; kingdom Viridiplantae; phylum Streptophyta; class Magnoliopsida; order Alismatales; family Araceae; genus Zantedeschia; species Zantedeschia hybrid cultivar. The sequence goes on from JARZZO010000015.1 coordinate 28,004,869, forward strand.
GGATTCTCTTCCACCCCTCGGCGAGTGACCATATAGCCGAGGAACTTCCTAGAAGCTACGCCGAAGGCACACTTGGCACGATTTAGCTTCATTTTGTACCTGCGCAGGGTAGAGAAGGTTTCGGCCAAATCGGTCAAATGGTTATTGAAGACTCGGCTTTTCACCAACATATCGTTGATGTAGACTTCCATATTTCGGCCGAGTTGTGAAGCGAACATTTTGTTGACGAGGCGTTGATAAGTTGCTCTAGCATTCTTCAAGTCGAAGGACATCCGAGTGTAACAGTATAAGCCAAGGTCTGTTGTAAAGCTCGTCTTGTCTTCGTCTTTCAGATACATCTGGATTTTGTGGTACCTCGAGTAGGCATCGAGGAAGCTGAGTAGTTCGTGGCCGGAAGTGACGTCCACCATTTGGTTTATCTGAGGCAACGGGAAACTGCCCATCGGACAAGCCTTATTAAGGTTAGTGAAATCAACACACATTCGCCACTTACCTTCTTTTTTGGGTACCATTACTATATTGGCGATCCAATCATGATGATGCACTTCCCGGAGATGCCCCGCGTCTAGCCCCTTCTGTACTTCAGCTTGGCTTGTCAATCTTCTTTCTTGATTGAAGGTGCGTCGCTTTTGTTTGACCAGGAGTTGATTCGGATTAACATGTAGATGATGCTCCGCTACCTCTGGGTCGGCCCCGGGCATATCCGAAGGGGACCATGCGAAGACGTCGAGATTCTCTATTAGGAAGCTGGTTAATCTTTCGGCTTCGACTTTTTCAAGGCCGGAGCCTATCAATAATGTTCGGCCTTCTCCTCCCGGGACTGGAATAGTTACAAATTCTTCTCATGGGGATGCTTCAGTTAAATATTCAATTGAAAGAGATTCAGCCGCAGTTTTTTTCTTGATTGAGATCATGTAACTTTGTCGGGCAGTTTGTTGATTCCCTTTTGCCTCGCCAATTCCATGGCTGGTATGGAACTTTAGTTTCTGGTGGTAGGACGAAGGACAACTCCGATTCCTCCTATCAACCTTCGGCTGAAAATGGCGTTGTAGGCCGAGTCAATTTTTACAACTGCAAAATCAGTTTCAATGGTTAGTTGCTTTGGTGCTGTGCCGAGGGTTACGGACAGTCGGACGATGCCTTCCACTCGGCATGGGGCTTCATTGAAGCCAAACAGGGGCCCCCTGTGAGCCTTCATATTAGCTTCGGTTAGACCCAGTTTTAAGAAACAATCATAAAAAAGCACATTAGGTGCGCTCCTGTTAACAACAAAAATACGATGCACATCGTAATTTTTCAATACAACGTTTACTATGAGAGCATCATCGTGTGGGACTTGAATGTCAGAGAGGTCTTCTTGGCCGAAGATGATGTTCTTATGGCGAGAGCGCTTCGGCTCAGCATTAATCGCCGTTACGTCCGATAATGCGTCGGCGCGATGACGATGTCGCGCTCCTTCTCCCGGTCCTCTAGATATGACCATGATTGATCCGGCACTAGGTCGCTGGTGTGATGCTTCCGCCGTAGTCGAGGCAACTTTCGGTTGAGGTGGTGCTTCCTTGACCGAAAGTTGTGGTTGCCTTGGCGCTGCTGGGGCGTTTCGGCCTTGCTGCTGCTGAGGTTGCACCCGCTTGTATTGTGACAGACGGCCTTCCTGGATGAGGCGATCGATCTCCTCTCGAAGGTGTCGGCATTCGTGTTAAATGTCCGGTTTCTCGATGGTATTCACAGTATTTCTGGGAGTCCCTTCGGTGGGGATCGGTTTTGATGCGCTCAGGCTGTTGGAGCATGCCTTTTATCTCCATAAGCATCCGGGAGGGAGGAGCTAGCAGCGGCAGGTACTGTTGCTGTAGAGCCCGACGCTTGTCTCGGCCCCACTCTTCTCTCCGATACCTCTTGCGGGAGGATTCTTGATCTTCGATGCGGGGATGCGCTGCTGGTAGGGTAACAGTCGACATGGCTTCGGCGACACTCTTGCCCTTAGACATCATCAGGGCTTCCCAATTGATGTACTTGTGAGCCCGGGCCACCAGATCTTGAAAGGTGGGAGGATGTCGTTTCCCAATGGAGCTGAGAAGTCGTTCGTCCATACAGCCGTTGATTACGACCGAAACCGCAATTGAACTATTCAGGTTTGGAATCTGAGTTGCTTCGGTTCGAAACTTAGTGAAATACTTCTGAAGAGTCTCGATTGGTCCTTGCCGAATGGCAAGTAGACTGGCTGAAGTCTTACATTGCCAAGTAACATCATAGAATTGGTCAAATTGGCCTAGTTGAACCAACGAGTGGATAGAATTGGGTGTTAATGTTTCAAACCAAGTGGATGCTATTTTCTCGAAGGTGAGGGGGAAAAGACGGCAGCAAACTGCTTCGGGAATCCCTTAGACAGAAAGATAGGAATTAAATATCTGGAAATGGCAGACTGGATCCGTCATGCTATCGTACAGAGGATCTTTCGGCAGTTTGAAGTTAGATGGTACTTCAGTGGCTAGAATTTCAGGAGAGAATGGAGTTTGTTCTAGAATAGTACTAGCGAGAGGTGCTCTATATGGCTGGGACACCATCTGCTGTATCTCCTTTCTTATTTCGGTCAGTCTCCGGTCTAGCTCCGGAGTTGTAGCAGTAGTAGCGGCCGAGCGTCCCTTGGCTTCGGTTGGGTGGATTCCGGACGAAACGTTGTCTGACTCCGTCATCAGGTGGCTGGCACGCGAAACTCGGCCTTGCGGCCCGTATGGTTCGCTGCGTATCGAAACCCCTTCATTAGGGAACGCTTGCGAGGGTATTGACTGTCCCTTCATAGACTGAGTAGTAAAATACATGAAATTGATGTCTTCCTCTTAAATGTGACTTATAATCATTTACCGTAATAAAAATATCAAGTAAAGTTTATAAAAGTGTATATTTATGTCAATAAATTAGACATTTCTTTCTAAAAAAAAAAGATCTTCAACCGGCCTTAATCGGCCCGACCCATACAAGTCGGCCCGAGTCGGGCCGATCCGTATCGTAGATCTGACTTGTATCTGGCCGGACCCGATCCAATCCGGATCTACGATACGGTGTACCTTGCATATAACTTGCCACATATGTCAATTTTTCATAAGTTGCTTGAAAATAAACTACTAGCTATGAACTCATCACGCATATTCTTAAATACATATGGAGGTTTATATTACATCTTACATGGCGTACAAATATAGCTAGTAGCATGTGATCAAGTTACACAATTCAGAATTCAAATACATACTTAAAATAGATTATAATGAGCTTAAAATAGATCCAAATTGAACTCATTACGTGCTAGAATTATCATATTTTATGTATTAAATGGACAAACATCTTAGCCACAACATAAGGGGCTACGTATAACTGGGATCGCACATATCCTACTATTACACCATACTGAAGTAGGTTTCGTAGATTTTATATATTGCCCTTGGGCCACATAACACCTTATCCAACAAGGACGCTAATATTATAATCTGGCCACATAAGATCCTTAAGATGACATTGTCTACATCACACATTTTAAATTAGATGGCACATATCTTACACAGATTAAAATTCATCATAAATCTAGAATTAGCATTAATCATATAGCTAATGGTACACATGAAAAAATAGTATCTTTTTTCATGAAAATATGACATTTTAAAGACAACACGTTGCTCTACTATAAAATTTAAAGTAAAACTGATTCCAATAGGTCAAACATGCATGAAAAACATTACTCAGAATTTTTCAGCATTTTCAAAATATGCTTCATAATTTTCACATATCAAAATTCATTTTTCTAAGCTGAAAATATATTAAATAGAATGAATATTAATACAAATTCGAAAATTCATCAAACTGGTAAAACATGGTAATTAGGCCATACGTAAAGTACTTGCAAAAGTTCACTAGATTCAGAGATCAAATGAGTGGTTTCAAAGTTCAAATGGCGAGTTTAAAATTCGAGTCAAATTTAAACAAAAGAATAAATAGTAAAAAAATAAGAAATACATTTCTAAAAATTATGAAAGTTTGCAGGCAATTAGATTTTATATAGGCAGACGTGTGATTAAAATTTCAAATCATTTGGATTACATATAAATAAGATATGGTCACTCAAAATTCGTGTAGATTTTCATGATGACAGCCTCAGGACAACAGATTGGATGGCATGCTCGACTGCCGTTCATAAATCCAAACGGCAAGATTTGGCCGTTCAGTAATGTAGATGATAAGCTTTGCTGTTGTTTAGTTCAACCTAGACGGCGGTGTCAATTGCCATACATATTAAGTAGACAAGGGATGTTATTGCCGTCTACAGAGATTTCCAAACAGAATATAAGAAAATTCGGATTTTAATAAAAACTTCGAAGATCTAATCCATGTTTCGAATTATAAATGTAAAGAACATAATGTCAGACTTTCCTTTTGACTACTTTTGAAATCAAAATATTATTTTCATAATAATACGAATTAATCTATACTTTAGAAAATCATCACCTATCTCTTATAAACAAATCGATCTTCTCTAATGAATCCCTTCAACCTTATCATAAATCCATCAACTTTTAACCTTCTTTCTTGATCTCTAGGCTTCCTAGAACATGCCACAAATATGAGATTATTAATCTATAAACCATAAACGATTTCTTCTTCTTTGTTCTTCAAGAATAAGAACAAAATACCCACCTTCTTGCTTAAGTACAGCTGCTAGGGTTTAATGAGAGAGGGAGAGAGCATGGATGGGGTGGAGAGTGGCCTTGGGGGTTTTATATAGACCCCCCAATGCCCGAAGTAGCCATTGGGAACCATTCCCCATAGCTAGCCAATGGCTAGTTTCAAACTAGACATTAGCCATTGGGGCCGGATGGGTTTGTTCAAGCTTTACCCGACTTGATCTATGCCAGGGATTGTCCGATCTAGCGGATCCTTGCCCAACTTGGTGGATCAAGGCATGGGATCAATCGGATTGGCCAATCTGATATGTGCGGATCTTGCTTACCATGCATTTGCTAGTTAGGTTTATTATAAGATGTTTATCTGTTTTTTGAAACTCGTAAGTCCTTGGAGGAATAAAAGCTTTAGGTTATTCATTTGAATATGTGGTGAATTTAACAATTTGAAATGTTTTCTTGTTTGAATGATTTAGTCTCATCCATAGAATAATACCAAGGTTTGCTGGTTGTAGTTCTTGGTCTCATGTCAATATTCCACATTAATGCTGCGCAGAAGGTAGTTTTTGAAGTTTGTTGTAGTAAGTGTAGTTACTGGTATGCCACATTCATGATAAATTGAGTATCATTTTAATATTTCTGTTTTCCTGATTAACTTTTATGCTTGTAGTGAAAAGTAATCCTTAGTTAGGGCATTATAGTCTTTTTGTGTATTTGCTGTTTTTACTCTATTTTTTCTGGTTTTATCCTTATCATTTATGTTAATAGGGGTTACTTGTCCTTGGCCTTGTAACTTGTTTTGCCCTAGTATATAAAAGGCCTTTTGTGCTGGCCGCCCTCTTTGTGTGAGACAAGAGAGAGCCACCGCACCCTGGTTTCTTTGCCCATCTTCTCTCCTTCTTCTATCTTCATGGTATTAGAGCACCTGTGAGAAAGTAGAAGAAGGTAAGGTTCGGTCCCCTATTTTGGGCCTCTGGCTGACCTATTCCTCTCCTCCTCTTTATCGCACCTTGTCTAGGGTTTCTCCCTAGCAAACAAGGTTCCTCCTATAAGGTCGGACCCTACCATCAAGATTTGGAGGGTGGCAGCCATGTTCCTCTCCACCGGAACCAGTCCAAGCCTCAACCCTGTGACCGGTGGCCTGTTTAGGGTTTAGCTTGTGATCGGTACTTAGTTTGGGGCTTTCTTGGTGACTGGTTCTCTATCTAGGCGCAACCGAACTCATTGCCCTACAGTTGGTGGTAGCCGGCCCCTTGTTGCGGTTGGTTACACCCTTTCTAGGGTTCTTGGAAGCCCTCCTCTCTTCCTGGTTGTATCATTCCCCTGTTTTGGGGACTGTTCAAGGCCGGCTTCTCCACTGCCGCAGAATTTCTTGTAAGTTCATTGGTTCTCCATTGCTGCAGAATTTTTTTGTGAGTGCATTGGTACTCCACTGCTGCAGATTTTTTGGTGGGTGTATTGGTAGTTCACTGCTGCATATTTTTTTGTGGGTGAATTCCTCCTTGCTGCTGCATCCTCTCTTCTGTGTGTGACTCCAAAAGGTCTTTGAGGGGCAAGAATATGTCTGAAGTGACAGCAAACGAAGTCTCCTCAAAAGGGAACAACGTGGGGGAAAATTTTTATCTTCAACTTCCCCCTGTTAAGTTGTATGATTCAAAATTACCTAGACTGGACAATAGCTATCAAGGCCTTTGTAAGTGCTATGGCGAAGGTAGGTTACATAAATGGCAAAATAACCTCACCTTCAGTGGACGATCAGAAGTATGATGATTAGGAGCACCAGGATAGTATTGTGAGGACCTGATCTTTAGTTCTGTGACAGATGGACAGCTGAAGTATATTGTAAGAAAGTCTACTGTAAGACATATGTGGCTTATACTGGAGGAGATGTATTGTGAGAAGGCTAATCCAGTAAATATGTATGATCTTATGGTTGCTATTCATGATATCAAATAGGATAGCAAGACTGTGTGTGAATACTACAGGGTCTTGAGGGTTTTGTTGGAGAAGTATGATACTTATGCTATCTCTGATTGGGACTCAGTTGTAGACCACAAGAAATATCTGAAGCATATACAGGATTAGAGGGTTCTAAAATTTCTATATGGCCTGAAAACCGAGTATGAATGGTTAAGGTCTCAGATCCTCAACTTTGAAGTAATTCTTTCACTTGAGTAGTGTTACAAGAAGGTTGTTCCAGAGGATAGGAGGAGAAAAACCATCCAAGCTGATGTAGGTAGGATAAGTACTGGAGAAAATTATGCACTTGTCAGCACAAACAACTGTAGAAAAGGAGGAGACGATGCTCGAATACACTCAAAGAAAGGAGGGAGGAAGTGTACTCATTGTGGGCGAGAGAATCACTCTTGTAGATTTTTGCTGGGAATTGCATCCAGACAAGAAGCCTCTGAAGTTCAAGCAGAACCAGAAAGCCAAAGGAAATGCAGTGTTAGCCAAGCCTACAGTTTTACAGGGCTGTCCACTTCTGACATAGCTAACCTTCAGCGATTCCTATCTCAGTTGTCCATCTCTACCTCCACTAGCTAGTCAGGTACTCTTGAGGCAGCACTCAATGTTGTCTCCCACACTGGTGGGAACTCTTGGATCATTGACTTAGGAGCCACCGATCATATGACGGGTATTTCTACATTGTCCACTTCCTATAGTTTGTGCCCTGGACAAGATAAAGTGACCATTGTTGATGGCACTCTGTGAGACTTCAAATCTCTTCTCCCTTTTGTTTTTTAAACTTTGATTTTGTTTTTTGGAAAGGGAGATTCTGATTTTTGAAAATAGAATTTTGTTTGAAAGAAAATTTGTGGAGTTTTGGGAAACATGTTACTCATTTTCCTTTTTTTTAATGCAGACTTTGAGAATTTAGGATTAATTCTCAAGTCTAAGATTCTTTTGGATCAAGCGTGGATCCGTGTTCTTGACTTCTCCCCACTGACCTCGATCGGTGTTAATTACGCCAGTTGTTGACTGGCAACCCTTGATTAACTGTCTATTAGAGCCCTTTGATAAAGTAGGAATGAAGTAAGTGGATTGGCAATAAACATGCATAAGTAGAATTGAACATGCATCAATTTATTTGGATCCCTTTTGTTACGATATATCACTTTTGATCATCCCTTTGACAGGAATGAATCGTCTGGGGTTTAGTCACTCTACCAATGAGAGTGAATTATAACTTCATGGTCAATCCACTATTAGGAAAGAACCAAGCAACTTAATGACCACTCCACCAGTAGGAACGAACCACGAAAATTGAATATTGGCCACTCTACTAATAAGAGTGAATCGCATCTCTATGGTCAATCCACCCATAGGAGAGAATCAAGACATTGATTTATTGGCCACTCTATCGATAAGAATGAACTAAGAACCATGATTATTGATCACCCTACCAATAAGAGTGAGTCACAAGTTCATGGCCGGCCTACCAATAGGACATAACCACAATAGTTGATGGTCACTCTATCAATAGGAATGAACCAAGAATCATAATTATTGGCCACTCTACCAATAAGAGTGGACCACAAATATAATGGTCATTCCACCAGTATGAAAGAACCACATGAGTTAATGGTCACTCCATTAATAAGAATGAGCCAAGAATTATGATTATTAGTCACTCTATCAGTAAGAGTTAATCATAACTTCATGGCCGGCCCACCAATAGGACATAATCACAAAAGTTTATAGTCACTCCACTAATAGGAATGAACCAAAAATCATAATTATCGGTCACTCTACCAGTAAGAGTGAACCATGAACATAGTGGTCAATCCACCAATAAGAAAGAACCACAAAAGTTTGGCCATTCAACCAATATGAATGGGCCCTAATTTTAATTAGCAAACAATGTTGGCCATTCAACCAATATGAATGAGCCACAATTTTTTATTAAAATATGCAACTTTGGCCATTCAAGTGATATGAATGAACCACATCTTTTAATTAAAACTACTTAAGTTGATTAACATGAAACTTATGGCCATTCAACCAATATGAATGAACCATATTAAAATTATCATGAAACCATACAAGTTAATTAACATGAAACTTATGGCCGTTCAATTAATATGAATGAACCATATTAAAATTATCATGAAACCATATAAATTAATTAACATGGCCATTCAACCAATATGAATGAATATAAAATCAACATGAAGCCACACAACTTAATTAACATGAAACTTATGGCCATTCAACCACCATGTTAAATCAACATGAAGCCACACAAACTAATTAACATGAAACTTATGGCCACTCAACCAATATGAATGAACCGTATATTAAATTAGATCTTTGGCCATTCAACCAATATGAATGAACCAATTAAATTAATTGATTACAAGACAATAACAAATGGGTCCTCCTCTTATCTTTCTACGCACAGAAAAAAATCACAAGTTTTTTTGCTCTTTCCATTGGCTTCACATAATTTCTCTAGAGCCTTCTCTCCCTTTTTCTTCTCTCCTTCTGTGTGTCCTTTTGCTGCAGCCACTAAGGGGGATTATATAGAGGGGCAAAGGGATGAGAGAAGGCAAGGAGGGGGGAGGGAGGGGTAGGGCACTGGTTGGCTCCCCATCCCCTGCACTCTTTTTTTTTTTTTTGCCCCTCTTGTTCTCTTTTTTTGCTTGTACATTTTTTTTAAAAAAAAAAGTTTCAACAAATACCCCCCACAGGACATATGTTGGGAGTAAGGGCGAAGGCATATGTCCCGTGTATCTGCGTCTTGGCTTCATCTCATGCGCTCATCTTGCATTCGACTGAGGGCTCAGGCACTTTGTCTTGAGTATGTCGTAACCTGTCTTGAGATCTTAGGATTAAACTATTCTTTGTGGCGTTAATCCTCCAGGATTTTATTGTCTCCGAGCAAGGGCAACTTGCGGTTGCTAGGAGGTTAAATCCTTCATCATTCTTCGGCATTTGCCAACTTCTTCAACATTCTTGGGCATGAATACCCCTCTTCAGCATTTTATAGTATACAATGGAAGTAACCCGAACTGGCTAGAGCTTTGATAGCAACAAGTCGATCTTTAGGCATGACTACCCTCTTCTGGCATTTTAAGGCACATTGCGGAAGGTGACCCTAATTGGCCGATGTTTGACTTCAATAAGCAGAACTTTGGGTATGAATAACCTACTTTTAGCATTTTAGGGCACATAATGAAAGTGACCCTAATTGGCCAAGGCTTTGACTTCAGTAAGTTGATTTTCTCCTTTGGCATTTTAGGGGGCGTTGTGGAAGCAACCTTAATTGGCTGACGCTTTGACTTTAAGAAGTCGAACTGTGTGACTTTGCCATGATTCGTAGGCTTTCATCTTGCTGCTTTTTCCTCCAACCTTTTAGTGGTAAACTGCTCTCGATTCTTTCTTTCCTTTTGCACTTAGCCCGCTTCTCTCCTCCTTTGTGTTATGGCGAGGCCTATATTTGTTGTTGATTTTTTGGCTCTTTTTTGTAGCAGATGAGTGCAAGATTGAGTTCGAAGATCTCTCCCTAGAAGGTGTTTCGTTGCCACCTCAGGAGACGTAGCCTTCGGCCAGTGGGACTGTTGATGTTTATAGAATTACTTAATCCTCTTTGATACTTCCGATGCTTTTCTGACTTGATGTTCATTTGCTATCTGGGTATGTCACTTTCCGCTCCAGAGATTACTGCAGTTGATCTCCCTGTAGGGATATCCGTTCCCTCTCCTGAGAAGGGTACATAACAATCTCTCTTTTTTTTTTTTTTCTTTTTTTTACTACCTCCAACATCCTTTCGGGTGTTTACCGGAGTTAGCCCCCTCTTATTACCTGCACGCCTTTTTAGGTTTTCATGCAGCGGAGTTATTCGTTTTTGCTTAAGGCGTCCTTTTGGATTTTCACCTTAGTCGGATTTTGGGACCTTTTTGCCCTTAACTATTCCTTTTCTGGAAGGGAACAATTAAGTTCGTTGGAACACCTCAATTTTAAGTTCACATTTTTTTTTTCAGTAGGGAATTACGGCTCCCCTGTGGGCCGGATTCGGATGGATTTTTTTTTTTAAATTTTGTTCGGTAGGGAATTATGGCTTCCCTGTGGGCTAGGGTGGTGGTGGGACTTAAGGTTTATAGGTTTGTGAAACTTTGGGGACCAAATGGCTTTTAGGTGAACTTTTGGTGGGATGGAGGATTTAGTAATTTCTTAGAAAGTGAAAGTTCCAAGTAGTATGTTGGATTTTTGGGCTAAGGCTCCAAGTAGCCATGGATTTTGAATTTTCAAGGGGATAAAGGCTTCCAATAGCCATGAACTTTGGGTTTTCAAGGGGATGAAGGCTCTAAGTAGCTATGGATTTTGGCTTTTCAAGGGGATGAAGGCTTTAAGTAGTCATGGATTTTGGGTTTTCAATGGAGTAAAGGCTCCAAGTAGCCATTGATCTTGGGTTTTAGGTTTTCAAGGGGATGAAGGCTCCAAGTAGCTATGGATTTTGGGTTTTTAAGGGGATGAAGGCTCTAAATAGCCATGGATTTTGGTTTTTAGGTTTTCAAGGGAATGAAGGCTCCAAGTAATCATGGATTTTGGGTTTTCAAGGGGATGAAGGTTCTAGATAGCCATGGATTTTGAGTTTTCAAGGAGATGAAGACTCTAAGTAGCCATGAATTTCGGGTCTGTTAGTGGACGTTCCCCCGGTGGGATGGGGTATTTTGGGTTTTAGGATATAACGGTTCTTTGGGTTGAAAACTTTGGAAACTTTCGATTTTGAGATACAACGTTTCCCTGGGCCGAAAACTTGGGGCAATTTGGATATTTGGTTTTGCTCGATGGACAAGCGACTTTAGGATGGAGGAACCTTTTGAACCTATCCAAGGTGAAGGTATGGTTTTCCCACTTCTTTATTGAGTCGGGAGGACATCATCATCGTCGTCTCAGTCGTAGCCATTTATCGAATGCCACCCTTCCACTTGTGGAGTGATCTAAGGGTTTTCTCGTCATTGATGACTCTGACATCCTTCATGGGTAAGGATGTGGGAAGACTCAACCCTCACTAGGGTAGGTGAGGAGAAATCTCCCCCTATCGGGGTGCTTTTTACAAGTTGTTCCCCAATGGGTCGTTTTTTTTCTTCTTTTTTTTACTAACCGTAACACTCTCTCAGGTTTTCGCCAAGGCTAGTCCTTTCTTATTTTTGTCTGTACGTCCTTGTGGGTTTTCACACAGCAGGGTTTCCTATTTTTACCTAATGCGCCCTTACGAATTTTCGTCTCAACTAAGTTCAAGACCTTTTTGTCCTTAACTGGTTTTCTTTTTGATGAGAAGACCAATTAAGTCTGTCGGGGTATCTTGTTTTTAAGCCCCTATATATATATATTCAAGATTTCTTTAGTTGTGTATTTTCAGACAACTCATGTTCCGGAGCATAATACAACTTCATGTGGTGTCCGTTTAATGGAGAAAATGCCACATTGTCTTTCTCATCAACTAATTTATAGGCACCTCCTTCATATATTTTATTGACTATGAAGGGTCCTATCCAATTAGGTTTGAACTTGTTTTTGGGGCGAGATGTCATCACATCCTTTTGCTTGACTATGACGAGGTCACCTTTTTTGAACACACTTTCTTTAACAAACTTGTCAAAAGCCCTAGACATCCGGACTTGATAGACTTGCAGGCGTTGGTAAGTCGCCAATTTTTTGCCTTCGAGGTCTGCTAGCTCCTCGTAGCGCCTCTGTGCTTCATTTAGGTACTTTCTTACCATTCATTATGCAGAGCCACCTGGTAGGAAGCCAATTCAATTTCAATCAGAACTACTACCTCTGCCCCATAAACTAGGAAATATGGCGAGCAGCCTGTTGGGGTTTTGTAGATTGTGTGGTAGGCCCATAGTGCCTCGTGCATTTTTTCATCCCACTTCCGCTTCCGTCCTTCACCGATCTTCACCAGTAGTTTGCACAATATCTTGTTGAAGGCTTCATTCATTCCATTAGCTTGAGGATAGTAGACTGAAGACGCATTCCACTCATGCGAAATTTTGCCGCTATCTTGTAGATTGTTTGGTTCTTGAATGGGGTACCATTGTCTGAAGTGATTCGGTTGGACATCTCGAACTTTGATATTGTGTCGAACAAAGTGCGACACTACTTCACCGGTAACTTCCTTCAGTGGGACGGCTTCTGTCCAGCACGTGAAGTATTCTGTAGCTGCTAGAATATATTTACATCCTCTTTACGAAGGTGGGAGTGGGCCTACCACATCCTTTCCCCAATGGGTGAAAGGCCACGTAGGGGCCGTAGGATGCAAGTGATTTGGGGGCCTTATGGGGATTGACCCAAAAACTTGGCATTGAGGGCAGCTCTTGGCTATCTTCTCGCAGTCCGCATACATTGTTGGTTAGAAGAATCCCTTGATTTTGATGTTGATCTTCATTTTCAGGCCGGACTGATGTACTCTGCAGACCTCGGAGTGAATTTCCTTTATTATCTTTTGCGCCTCCTTTGGTGACATACACCTTAAGAGGACCACATTTTATCTTCGGGGACCAGCGGATATAGGACTCCGCTAATCATGCTGTAGGATATTGCCCGACGTAACAGTCGTACCTTTTCAGCTTTGTCATCTGGAAGCCATCCTTCCTTAACTTTAATGATGGGGACCTGTCAGTCTTCTTCTTCTGCTTCGTTTTCTTCAACCATGGATGGCAGTACCGGTGCCGGCCGGTACCCGTACGTACCGGTACCGGCCGGTACGGGCTTAAAGGGGCCCAAAAAAATCAGAAAAAAAAATCAGAAAAAATCAGAAAAATAAGGAAAAATAAGAAAAAAAATGTAAACAATTAATTAGGTATGTGTTGGGTGTGACAAAAGTGGGTTAAGACAAAGAAGTACGCATAGCGTATACAAAATGACTATTTTCATACAGATTAAACATGAAAAATATTATGTTAATGTACTAAATATTTACAAATAATAAATGTTAACGAAATCAAACGATCCTTACCTATGAAAAACATAAGTGAGTATACTAATATGGATAATAACCTGTAGATCCTTCTGATTCATCATCTGGTTGCTGTTGCTGGTATTTATAATAAGGTTGCATATGTTCCCTATATTCACCATAACTAAACAATGATGCAGCCAAGTCGTGCATCCCTCTTTGAATCCCTCTTGGAGTATATGCTTGTTGACTTGATGAAACTCCAGAATCATGATGCAAAGAAGTAGCATGAGGATAAGAAGAAGACCCTGACCCATAACTGCTACTAGGTGGAATCGGTGGATGGAATTGAAAGCCTTCATACTCTACTCGATCTCCCCAGTTATACATGCATGCTTCTTGTTGGCCACCTCCATAACCTGACTGCTGTCCATACTGACTTTGTGAATCATAATCTCATTGACTTTCATGTTGTCCTCTTCCTGTGTCAATATGTAAGGAGAAAGAAGGTGTATACACTCCGCCCCCGGTAGTAGCACCTGCAGTTGCACCAGCATCATCACTAGGAGACTCTGTCCCATCATCATCATCATCATCATCATCTTGATCATAATCAACAATTAACTTTCTTTTGACATTACTTGATTTTTTCTTTTGTGATGCCTATTTTTGCTGGCTTTCTTTTCTTTCTAGATCATTTTGCAAGTTCAATCGATTCAATAATCATTTTTCTCGTGGTGTATGCCTCACATAAATTTGCTTCATCTCATTAATGGCAGGATCGTCTTTGGCAGCCAGATTAGTCCTCTCAAATGTAGATGTACTCCTTTTCAAGAATGATAGTGGCCCAACCATTCTAGGAGTGACTGGCCTACTATCTGATTACGAGTGTCTAACAGGCTCAAGCTCAGTATCAGGTGCAAATAAAGGCACATGCTCAGTTTGACTCTGATGCTCATGTGAAGGAGGAGGTGAACTTTCTTTTTGCCTTTTTGAGGTTCTTAACTCTGGATCTCTAGCAACAGCTCCATCTAGTATGCCTTCTGCCCATTCTGTATCATCAAGATCAAAAACTGGCTCATCGACAGTTGCTCATATAAGTATTGGGAAATGCATTCTTGATGTGCACCTTAGCAATGTCAATTGCCTCGTACAAATATCCCATGTAATTCTTATCATCCTCATCCACCAATTTTAACACCTGTACGAGAGGTTCCACCAACTTCAGATAAGTCTTCATATTACTCCAAAATTTTTTATTCTCTATGATTTTTCTCACTTCCAAATGTTCCGATTTAGATTCATTGGAGGTGGTCCGCATATATTCCAAGAACTCCTTATTAAATATAAAATCCTTGATCTCATTCTTAAATTTGTGCAAAGATTCTATAGAAATAAAATTAGATGCAAATCGTGTAGGCCCCGCACGGATGAGATCTCAACCTCTAGATGCTTTTTCTCTGAACATGTTCAAGATCTTGGGATGATAATAAATAAATTGGGTAATTCTTTGGGCTCTCTTTACTGTCTTGCTGATAGTCGGATCCTTACCAATGTCTTCAAGCATCAAGTCCAGACTATGCGCTGCACATGGGACCCAATAAAGGTGTTTGCTCTTGTCCATTAACTTCTTCCCTGCAGCTTTATAACTTGGTTCATTATCGGTGACCACCTGGACAACATTATTTTTCTCTCCAATTTTCTGCACCATCTGATCCATCAAACCAAATAAATATTTTGCGTTCTTTGAATAGTTTGATGCATCAACATATTTCATAAAAACTGTCTATTCTGTGCAATAAACAAGAAAATTAATCATGGACTTCTTCGTGGTACCAGTCCAGCCATTGCACATAATTGTGCATCCTCTCTCCTTCCATACTGCCTTAAAACTTTTAACCCACTGTTGAAGTTCCTCGTATTCTCCATCAAGCCCTCGCCCATATATGTCTCGATGTGTGGGGGCTTTGAACCCACAACCATGATTTGCTATCGCATCAATCATAGGCTGAAAATAATGAGACTGAGCAGCATGTGAGGGAACACCTGCATGCAAAAACCATTTACAGATGCTTTTAAAAGTATGTCCTATCGCTTCAGCTGACTTTTTTACTCCTCTCATTGCTTGCTTGATTTTTGGCTGAGTAGAACTCTGTCTTCTAAAAAGATAACTGTCTATAGGACCCACTTGGCCTGTAGGTTGACTTGTGCCTCTTGTTGATGGTCCATCACCTCTCCTTCGGGCTTCGTCTTCTTGTTGATGCCACAAACTCTCTCTTCTAGCTGCAACCATCTCAAGATCTTCATCATCATCATTACTAGAGTCTACAATTTGTTCAGCCCTTTGCCTCTCACGTATAGAAATGTCACTGGCCGCAGTATACATCCCTTTGTCTTTTGTATTATGTCTACCTGAAATTTTGTCTTGGAGTTCAACCTCCTCTTCATTCTTTTGCTCTTTTTGTGCTGTCCGGCCACGCAACAATTCATGCATCTCGTTGGCAACTTGTCGAGGACAGACAGTATACCTTGTCACCTGTCCTGTCTTCCCTGCTAAATGTTCTTTCTCTCGAGTGATTCCACCACCCATCTCTTTGCCACAATATTTGCATTTCACTCTCCTCTTTACACTATTAACTAAGGTGATATGGGCCCACCCTGGGTCTTGCTTTTGCTGTTCAGCCATATTCCTGCAACACATAAAAAAAAAGTAAAAACAAATATAAGAACATTTGGTATTATGCTCATACTTTAAAACATGCAATGAAGTTTAATTAGGCTTCAAATGATGTTTAATTTAAGTAACTAGACAAAAGCTCCAATTTTTAACCGCTAATTAGGGCCAAAATTGGGGATTTCTCCTAATTAACCGTCGATCAACGCAATTGACAGCACACTCCTAGTTTAAAACATACAATGAAGTTTAATTAGGTTTCAATTGATGTTTAATTTAAGTAATTAGACAAAAGTCTCAATTTTTAACCACTAATTAGGGTCAAAATTGGGGATTTCTCCTAATTAACCGTCGATCAACGCAATTGACAGTACACTCCTAGTTTAAAACATGCAATGAAGCTTAATTAGGCTTCAATTGATGTTTAATTTAAGTAATTAGACAAAAGCCCAAATTTTTAACCACTAATTAGGGCTAAAAGTGGGGATTTCCCCTAATTAACCGTCGATCAACGTAATTGATAGCACACTCTTAGTTTAAAACATGCTATGAAGCTTAATTAGGCTCCAATTGATGTTTAAGTTAAGTAATTAGACAAAAGTCCCAATTTTTAACCGCTAATTAGGACCAAAATTAGGGATTTCTCCTAATTAACCGTCGATCAACGCAATTGATAGAACACTCCTAGTTTAAAACATGCTATGAAGTTTAATTAGGTTCCAATTGATGTTTAATTTAAGTAATTAGACAAAAGTCCTAATTTTTAACCGCTAATTAGGACCAAAATTGGGGATTTCTTCTAATTAACCGTCGATCAACGCAATTGACAGCACACTCCTAGTTTAAAACATGCAATGAAGCTTAATTAGGCTCTAATTGATATTTAATTTAAGTAATTAGACAAAAGTCCCAATTTTTAACTGCTAATTAGAGCCAAAATTGGGGATTTCCCCTAATTAACCGTCGATCAACGTAATTGACAGCACACTCCTAGTTTAGAACATGCAATGAAGCTTAATTAGGCTCCAATTGATGTTTAATTTAAGTAATTAGACAAAAACCTCAATTTTTAACTACTAATTAGGACCAAAATTAGAGATTTTCTTTAATTAACCGTCGATCAACGCAATTGACAGCACACTCTTAGTTTAAAACATGCAATAAAGTTTAATTAGACTCTAATTGATGTTTAATTTAAGTAATTAGACAAAAGTCCCAATTTTTAACCGCTAATTAGGGCCAAAATTAGGAATTTCTCCTAATTAACCGTCGATCAACGCAATTGACAGCACAATCCTAGTTTAAAACATGCAATGAAGCTTAATTAGGTTCCAATTGATGTTTAATTTAAGTAATTAAACAAAAGTCCCAATTTTTAACCGCTAATTAGGGCCAAAATTGGGGGTTGTCTATTTTACCAAGAAAATGAACGTAAATAATCTAAGAAATAGTTATCAACTAAAAAATAATCACTACATTAAAATATAAATCATACCTTCTTTTTTTCTTCCACCAAAAACGGTGAAAATGTATCCGGAAAATGGTGAAAACGTCTCCAGCGGCGGCGGCGGTTCTTTCCCCTCCTCCTTCCCCTCCTTCCCTTCCCCTCCCACTGCAAAAAACGAGCTTCTCCTCTCACAGATCTGTTTATGTGAGAGGGGACAGTGAAACGGGCGTACCGGCCCGATACAGTAATTTTTCATTTTTTTTTTAAAAACGGTACCGGCCCTAAATGGGGGTCCCGGTACCGGCCGAAACTACCATCCATGTCTTCAACAATGTTGACTTCGAATAATGTTAAACTGTCTTCTTCATTTAGGGAGTTTGGAAAGAGTCTCCTATCTTTTGCAAGGATTTCAGCCTCGCCTGTTGGTGGCAGCTTCAGAGCGGAGGCTAATTTGGCGAAGGCATTGGCTTGAGCATTCTGCCCCCTTTTGACATGTTCTATTTGGAAGGTATAAAACCTTTCGCTTAGTCTTACCGCAGTAGCATGATAGGCCATCA
The DNA here is from genome assembly GCA_030544215.1 of Zantedeschia hybrid cultivar. NCBI lineage: Eukaryota > Viridiplantae > Streptophyta > Magnoliopsida > Alismatales > Araceae > Zantedeschia > Zantedeschia hybrid cultivar. Next base: position 28,023,122 of record JARZZO010000015.1, read on the forward strand.
ATTTGATCTTTCTGACTTCGAAGAACCCAAGGACCTGTCTAAACGACAAGGAGGGAATCTCTGTATACTTGGATGCACCGGACACCAATTTTCAGGGCGACTTCTAACCCCGCTATCAAAGTTTCATATTTTGCTTCGTTGTTTGTCAATGCTTCCATGAGTGCACACGAATGGTGTAGCACGCCGCCTTATGGAGTAACAAGGACCAAACCTGCCCCAGTTTGGGTTGTTGATGTGCTATTAGGTCTTGTGATAGTTCTTGATGCTCCATCAAAGTATACCTGCCAAGTTTTGACTTCTGCTTGCTACACTTATACTGTTTCTTGTGCTAGCAACACTTCGTCGTCTGGCAATTCATTGCTCAGAGGAGAGTCTTCGGGGATGGGATGAGCTGTCAAGAATTCGGCCATGTCTTGTCCCTTTATTGCCTTCTGAAGCACGAATGTGATGTCAACTCCATAAGGAGTAAGGCCCACTTCCTCAGCCTTCCTGACAATGCGGGTTGTTTGAGGAGAAACTTCAACGGATCATACCGTGATATTAGTTGAACCTTGTGTGCCAGGAGATAGTGCCTCAGCTTCTTAGCAGCAAATACCATGGTCAAACACATTTTCTCTATAGGAAAGTATCGGTGCTCATGACCCACTAGCATTCTGCTTATATAGTATAAAGGTTGTTCTTTCCCGTCTTCATTTTCTTGGGCGAGCAATGCCCCTAGTGACGCATCCATAGCTGCAATGTACATGATTAGAGGCTTGCCGTGCACTGGTGCCCCCAGTACCGGTGGATTGAGGAGATAATCCTTGATCTTGTCTAGGGCTTGTTGGCACTCTTCGTCCCATACAAAGGGTGTCCCCTTCTTTGTTTGCTTCGAGAAGGGTTGGCATCTTTCTGATAGGTTGGAGATAAACCTTCTGATGTAGGCTAACCAGCCTTGCAAAGATATGAGCTTTGTCTGATTTTTAGGAGGAGGCAACTCCCGAATGGCCTTGATTTTGTTAGGGTCGATTTCTATGCCTTGGTATCTGACCACAAATCCGAGGAATTTGCCGCTGGACACGTCACTTAAAGGGATTCATCTTCAATTGGAACTGCCAAAATCTTTCGAACACCCTCTGGAGATCTGCCAGGTAGACTTCTTTTCTTTCAGATTTCACGACCAGGTCGTCAACATAACACTCGACCAAGTCATGGAGCATCTCATCAAATATCTTTGTCATGGCCCTCTGATATGTGGCGCCAGCATTCTAGAGCGCAAAGGGCACTCGCTTGTAATTGAATATACCCTTGGGGGTTCCTGAAGGCTGTAAAATTTTTATCTTTAATGGCCATCCTAATTTGATTGTAGCTCGACGACCCATCCATGAAGGCCAATGCTTCGAAACCTGTAGTGACATCCACCATTATTTCTGTGATTGGTAGTGGAAAGTCATCCTTAGGTCGTGCCTTGTTCAAGTCTCGGAAGACAATGCATACTCATACTTGTCCATTCTTCTTCTTTATCGGCACAATATTAGCCAGCCACACTGGATATATGCATTCTTCAATGAAGTCAATTTCGCGCATCTTGTCGACTTCCGCATTTACCTTGACTACTAATTTTGGACGCATTCGCTTTTGGCGATGCTTTACGGGCTTAACATCAGGCAGGATGGCCAGCTCATGTTTTGCTACTGAGGGATCCAGGTCAGGCATTTCTTTGTTGTTCCAGACAAAACAGTCCCGGTACTCCAGGAGCACTTCAGTATATGCCTGTTTCTTTTTCTCGCTCAACAATGCACTGAGGAAGATTGGACGTAGGTCTTCCGGTCTGCCTAAGTTGATTTCTTTCAGCTCATCAACTGTAGTCTGTTCGCCGTCTTCTATTTCTCATGAAGCTCGCTGAACATCCACGAAGTCTTCTTCTTCATCAGTATCGGCAACATGTACCTCATGCCATACTGACTCTTCTTCTACAGAACTAGACCCCGCTGGAGAGGCTAACTGCAGAGGTTCTTCTTATGGGCTTTCAACCCTTGCTTCTGAAGTTTGTCCTTCTGCTTTAGATGATGCCAGGCTTACCATCTTAACAACATAGTGGACTGAGGGACCACGACGTCGTTCGTAGCCCAATCCCCTCCGATCTTGCTTGGAGAAGGGAGGCTGCCCCCTTACTTTAGCTGGATACTACAGCTCTTGGAAGAACTTGCTTCTGACTGCACTTTGCTTGCCTGGGATTTTCTGATGCTGGCACATCTTCTTGATGTATTGAGGCATATCTTCTAATTCTGTGATTTCCTCTTCAGCTTCTTGTTGAGGCGTTTTCAACCCAAAATCATCCTTTAGGGAATTTTCTGGCACCAAATCTCCCTTGTAAAAGACAATTCGCCGATTGTCTTTGTGGGGCACAATGAAGGTCTTCAGCTCCTCCACTGTATGAACTTCTCGTTGGCAGATTAACTTCATTAAATTGGGAGCCGTGTATACACTTACCTCCACCCCTTTACTGATGAAGTTTGCTTCTAAGTTGATCACGGGCTTCCCGTACTTAGCGAGGGTCTTCGGTTTCTGTCTAAACTTCCCAACTTTGGCTTCATTTATGATTATGCCCCCTTCTTCATCAGATGACTTTTTCATTACCTGCTTTCCCTTGCTACGGGCTTTACCGATTGCCAGGTCCATTTCTTTGTCAAAATATAGCTGCGCATCAGCATGATAGCAGTCATAAGTTTTGAACGGCTCCCGATCAGCAAAGATCCGATGTTGCTCACCGTCTTTAGTGTACTTGATGCACTGATCTAGGGTGGAGGGAACAACCCAATTCTTATGCAACCAAGGCCTCTTTATGAGCGCCTTGAAAGATATATTAGAGTCGACAATAAGGAATGACACATGGGTCACCCAATCATTTAGGGTCAACTCAACGTTGACTCGCTCGAGAGCCTCTTCAGCATCTTGGTTGAAGTCTGATATAGTAATCCCTTGTACCTTCTTCATATAAGGCGTGAGGTATAGGGCTTGGAAGGTTTTGAATGGCATGATGTTGACGGCGGACCCCAAATTTATCAAGATCCGATCTATCTCTCGTCCATTGATCTGGTCTTTCATGTACAATGGCCTATTATGATAGGGAGATGGCAGCAACATATCTTCATCAATGAAGGTTACTGTGGCTTCGTACACTGTACAATTCGGCTTGAACTTCAGCCAAGTGGACTTTACAGGCTTCTGGATCTTGCAGGACAGTGATGAGTGCTTCTCTTAGCTCTTTACTTAGGGAGATGGCTTCCCAGATGCTAAGACCTGTCGGCATCCTCTTCATTATCTGTAGAATCTTTCGATCTGCTCTTGCACGAGCCTTTTTAACAGTTGGCAGTATTTCGACTGTACTTTTTAGAGTCTCGATCAGTATTTTCTGCTGTATTGATTCCTCCAGAACTTCCTTAGCCAGAGTCTCCTTTTCCTGAGAGTTAACCCTCAAGTCTTCGTCAAACAAATCAGCCAAGGCTTCTATGTCTTTGGCGGCCTTAGGCGACCCCGAAGGTCCTGCTTTATCGGGATTTACTGTTGCTGGACCTGCCTCTTCGGGGCTTGCCGCGGGATTTGCCTATTCGTCGGATGAGGGGTAGAAGTTGATATTCCCCCTCACTTTTGGCTCAGGGACCGACTTCGAAATTTATCCTCTGAAGTGGATCACATTGTCTTGGTTTGCGGCATTCCTGCCTCTACCACGACTGCCATTGCGGTCTCGGCCTCGGCCTCTTCCTCGACTCTGCAAGTTACTTCTTCTCTGATACGTTGCTAGGGGTCTTTGAGATCTGGGTGAAACATATCGGATCTCATCATCAATGCCACTTTCAGCTTGAAATTGCATAGCGGCCATATTGCAGGAGAATGGCTGAAATTGTTTTTCCACATGTATTGGCGGAGATGTAACAACCAACAACTTAGGCGGGACTTCTTCTCCATTTCCTCCCAGGATATGTATTCATCCAGTGGCACCTTTTTCACTGGACGACCTGGAGCGTATTCTTCCAACTCATCGATGATCTTCTGTAGTTTCTGTAGAGGTGTCATCTCTTGTTTCGGCATGTTTGCAGTGTTAGCCTGAGCTTCTTTCTTTTTAAGCTTCCTTTTCTCATTCTTTTTTCTATTCTTTTCTTGCTACTTTTTGGCCGCCTCTTTGATGAGACGGGATTGAGCTGGCATTTTCGGTGGCGGAGGTACACGATAGGGGCTTTTCCTTTCTCCACCTTTACCTCTCTTGTATGACTCTGCTCGATCTTCTTCTTCTGGACCAGAGTCCATTGTTTCTCAAGCTGGTTGCGATCAAAGGTAGCCTTGATGGCTTGCTCGACAACCGCATCCGGCAACATTTGATATTCTCCGAATACCATCTTCTGCTGTTTACTGTTGGAGGAACTTGCCTTTGCCTCTTCCTCTTTCTTGGCTTCTTGCTGCCGGTTCAGGCTTCGTTGTTCTATACCTCTTGCAATTGCTGCCAAAGTGTCTATGGTGGCTTTGGTTCGAGGAGTGACAGGCATTGTCCTTTATAATGGTATAGAGGGGGCTTCTTTGAGCTCGGCATTGTCCTTTCTTTCAACTGGTATTTTCCCTTTGCTCCTGGCATTCACATGTGACACATTCGCTATATATGTATCAACACTTCGGCTGTATGGCCGTGGGCAATACACTATATATTTTTTCATATCTATTTCGCCACTTTGGATTAGCTTCTCCATTTTATCTTTGAATACGATACATTGCTCAATGGAGTGGCTGTCAACACGGTGATATGGGCAATACCGGGGTATGTCTTTTTCATACATTTCTTTTTGTTCCTTAGGCTTGGGTAAAGCCATCACCTTCTGGTTTATGCACAATCTGAAGAGCTCTTGGGTCTTTTCCTTCGAAAGGAGTACTCGTTCTTGAGGGACGTGTTACTTTTGATTCTTATTCCTCTCTTCTCTTCATTTGTGGCTTGCCTTCTTCTTGGGCTTTCTTCAACCATCAGAACGTCTTTGGGCTTACCATTGCAGTGACTGCACCTTCTTCTTACGGGAAATATTTGTTTCTTGCATTGTACCTCAGGCTTCTTATTTAGGTCGCTCACTTGCTTACCTTTTTCACATTAGTGTTCTGACTTCGATTTTTCGGTCGAAATGGATCGACGGGCCCTCTTCTCTGTTAAGATTTCAGCCAGTTGCTGAAATTTGTTCCACCTTGTCTGTCAAGGCTGTCTGTTGTCAAAACAACTATCCCTTGCTTGTTTGAATTTCTTCTAACATCTCCATGGTGGGATCCTCAGGTGGAGGTGTCGCCGGTGTATAAGTTGGCGTTGCCGGGATATAATTGGGTATGGCCTCTTGCTCCGAATAGGAATCCATATCTTCTTCTAGTTCATTCTACGATGAGTCTTCATTCATGTGAATTACGTTTACCGAAAAGGCCTGCCTCGGCTTTTGATGCGGTTGGGGTAGACTCACCAGGTATTTTCCCATTTCTATTGCTCCTTCTTGGATGAGCTTCTCAATTTCATCCTTACATAAATAGCACTCTTCCACCATGTGTCCCAACATGCAGTGATATGTGCAGTAATTGGGCTTATCCGTCTTCTTGACTTTCGTTGGCCTCTTTGGCTCCGGGAGCACCATTAAATTTGTCTGGATGCCGGTGTCAAACAACTTCTTAGTGTATTCCCTGACGAAGGAATATGGTCTTCTCATCTTCTTGTTAAGGGACATAGATGACATCCTGCCGCTTCCCTTGGCATTGGATGTGGAAGCAGTTGCATTGGGCCTGCCCCCCGGTCTTCTCCACTTTCGAGGCAAAGTGGACAACATTGACTTCTTTCACATTAGGGGTCCGCTCTTTGGGAGCCTTCCCCTTGTTGAACATTACTGTCGGGTTGTCAGCAGAGAATATTTCCATTTTTGACATAATATTATTCAGCTGATCAAAATTTCTGATATTCGCTTTGATTAGCTTCTCATTGACCTCTGGCTTCAAGCCCCTTTTGCAGAGCTTCATTGCATCTTCAAAGACTGACAGATTGTCACACTTCATACTGAGATTATGCCATTTTTTGATGTATTCTACGGCGGATTCATTCTTTCCTTGCTTTAGAGTGACCAATTCAGTGATGGTCACCTTCCGCTCCGACACCTTGAAGTGGTTTATAAACTTCTTTTGCATTTCCTCTCAATTATTGATGGAATTGGACTTCAACTTAGCATACCATTAGAATGTTGTTCCTGTCAAAGAGCTCAACATGTATGCTTCTTTTATGGCCAGTTCCCCCAGATCACTCATATAATAGGCGATATACTCCTGTGCAAATCCTTTCCCGTCATATCTTGTGAACTTGGGGCACTTCATATGGTTGGGAGGCAGCTTCTTGAATAAGTGGTGAACTAGAAATGACATCTTGTACAAGTCAAAGGTGCTTATTCTGTCATCCTGCTCCGCAATTTTGGCCTCTACTATCTGCTCGATCATGTGTTTTTGGGACACCACGACATCTTCTACAGAGGCATTAGATTGTTGGGTATTGTGATTTGGTTCTTCACCCCGATTATCTAAAGCTTCATCTGGAGTGAAATTGACTCCCGGTGCTTGAGGCTTGATCATGGTAGGAATAGTGACTGCCCTTGTAGGAGGCCCATTCATCTGTGCTGGTCTCTACTGCTTTTCTAGTTTCTGCATGAGACCTAACATGAGGGTCTTGAGTTGTTGATTTTTCAGCCTCATTTCTTCCATAGTCTGAGGCTTACTTTGGGTTGCTTGCTCTTACCTGCGACTCGGTTCATGGGCATTCAGCTCGTCTTCATCTTCACGTTCTGCAGCTACAATGCCACTATTCTGGGGTTGTTGATTAACCCTATGTTCCTTTGATTTAGCTATTGTCGGACTTGTTTCACTTGTCCGGTCAAAGGTCCATCTCGCTGAGCTATATTGACAATCTCAGCCGGATCTTATGGCAATAGGTTTTGCCTATTGCTAGTGTTTGAGGCATAACAGGCATGTATCCTAATGCCGTCTTCAGTCATTTACGTGACTCTTCTTCTTTTAGGAATTTGTGGGGGAGTTGCCCCCAGTCTTGCGAAAACCGAAGTCTTCAGTTGGTTTAGTTGTTGTAGCTATTTCCTAGCTTATAGGCCCCTTTGCTTTTTTGACCTTGTAGGGAACGAAGTCGAAAGTCTTCTTTGGTGATTTGCCTCACTAGCTCTTCGAGCTTTTGAGGCTGTTGCCTTGTTAGAGTGGCCCTAGCCTGGCGAATTCTTCGGGCTTCCTCTTTGGTCATCCACATTTGCTTCAATCGGAGGTTCCTGTCTTCCACAAGATTACTCCTTTTCTGAGGCATGTCTGCCTTCTTCTGGTACTTCTGCTCTGACTGGCCCGGGGCTCTTGCTTGGATGTTCTGCTCCCACTGACCGGGAGCTCTTAGGGTCTTGGACTTCTTCTTGAAGGCTGCCATATCCTGGCAGACCTTCAGGAGTATTCTGAATCAGTTCTGGACGGGAACCAATGGAACGTAGCATTGTGGGTATTATCAGCTCCCTGCTATCCAGACGGATGCGGAAATTGCCCACCAAGATTGTCTTTCCCGTGATGGAAGGGCTTGCAATCTTATTCTTCCTCGACCTCCTGTTGGAAGAGAAGGCTGGTGCGATATGAATGGCATTGACGGCATAGACCCGACCAGGTTTGCCATTGTTGCGCTTCTTCTAGCTGCGGAAAGCGCGCCCTGTTGTTATCTTCTTTTCCGGAGTAGGCTCCGGTGCAGCAACCACTCCTAGGAAATATGGGGATCCAACCATCGCTGGGAAATCACTGAAACAGGTAGGCATAGTCAAGTACCGATACTAAACATGGGCAGCCACTAAGGACCGTAGGTGACCTTAGCTGCCATTTGAATTAAATTTCCTCGCACCTGCACCAAACATGACAACATTAGGCTTGTCTTGATAGGGGCCTTATTGGACGGAGAGATGAAGGGAAGGAGAGGTCCCACCGAACATGCCAAATATGTGAGACTTCGAATCTCATCTTCCTTTTATTTTTTAAACTTTGATTTTGTTTTTTGAAAAGGGAGATTCTGATTTTTGAAAATAGAATTTTGTTTGAAAGAGAATTTGTGGAGACTTTGAGAATTTAGGATTAGTCCTCAAGTCTAAGATTCTTTTGGATCAAGCGTAGATCTGTGTTCTTGACCTCTCTCCACTGACCTCGGTTAGTATTAATTACGCTAGTTGTTATCTGGCAATCTTTGATTAATCGTCCATTAAAGCCCTTTGATAAAGCATGGATGAAGTAAATGGATTGGCAATAAACATGCATAAGCAGAACTGAACATGCATCAATTTATTTGGACCCTTTTTGTTACGATATATCACTTTTAACCATCCCGTTGACAGGAATGAATCGTCTGAGATTTAGTCACTCTACTAATGAGAGTGAATTATAACTTCATGGTCAATCCATCATTAGGAAAGAACTAAGCAACTTAATGACTATTCCACCAGTAGGAACGAACCACGAAAATTGAATATTGGCCACTCTACCAATAAGAGTGAACCATGGATTTATGGTCAATCCACTGATAGGAGAGAACCAAGACATTGATTTATTGGCCACTCTATCGATAAGAATGAACCAAGAACCATGATTATTGATGACGCTACCAATAAGAGTGAGCCACAACGTCATGGCCGGCCCACTAATAAGACAGAACCACAAAAGTTGATGGTCACTCTATCAATAGGAATGAACCAAGATCATAATTATTGGCCATTCTACCAATAAGAGTGGACTACATATATAATGATCATTCCACCAGTAGGAAAGAACCACATGAGTTAATGGTCACTCCATTAATAAGAATGAGCTAAGAATAATCATTATTAGTCACTCTACTAGTGAGAGTGAACCATAACTTCATGGCCGGCCCACCAATATGATAGAACCATAAAAGTTTATAGTCACTCCACTAATAGGAATGAATCAAGAATCATAATTATCAGTCACTCTACCAATAAGAGTGAACCATGAATATAGTGGTCAATCTACCGATAGGAAAGAACCACAAAAGTTTGGCCATTCAACCAATACGAATGAACTCCAATTTTAATTAGCAAACAACTTTGGCCATTCAACCGATATGAATGAGTCACAATTTTTTATTAAAACATGCAATTTTGGCCATTCAACCAATATGAATGAACCACATCTTTTAATTAAAATCATATTAAGTTAATTAACATGAAACTTATGGCCATTCAATAAATATGAATGAACCATATTAAAATTATCATGAAACCATACAAGTTAATTAGCATGAAACTTATGGCCATTCAACCCATATGAATGAACCGTATTAAAATTATCATGAAACCATATAAGTTAATTAACATGAAATTTATGGCCATTCAACTGATATGAATGAACCATATAAAATCAACATGAAGCCACACAAATTAATTAATATAAAACTTATGGCTATTCAACCAATATGAATGAACCATGTTAAATCAACATGAAGCCACACAAATTAATTAACATGAAACTTATATATTAAATCAATATGAATGAACTATATATTAAATTAGATCTTTGGCCACTCAACCAATATGAATGAACCAATTAAATTAATTGATTGCCAGACAATAGCAAATGGGTCCTTCTCTTATTTTTCCACACAGAAAAAATCACAAGCTCTTTTGCTCTTTTCACGAGCTTCACACAATTTCTCCAGAACCTTCTCTCCCTTTTTCTTCTCTCTTTCTGTGTGTCCTTTTGCTGCAGCCACTAAGGGGGCTTATATAGAGGGGCAAAGGGAAAGGGGGGGGGGAACCGGTTGGCTCCCTACCCCTGCACTTTTTTTTTTTTTTTTTTGCCCCTCTTGTCCTCTTTTTTTGCTTATACATTTTTTTTTTTTGAAAAAAACGTTTCAACACACTCTTGCCACCATTGCTGGGAAAGGCAACATTCCTCTATATTATCACCTTGTCTTGTCCTCGACTCTTCATGTCTCAAAACTAGCTATTAACCTACTATTTGTTAGTAGCTTGACAAAATCCTTAAATTGTTCAGTGACATTTTTTCCTTCTCATTGTGTGTTTTTGGACTTGAAGACGGGACAACCTCTTGGGAGTGGGCGTGAAGTGGGGGGCCTCTATCAACTATAGTCCAAGTATGAGGTTGTCCTTCAGTCTAATAGTATCAGTGTTATGTCAAACAAAATAAGAGAGATTCAGTTGTGGCATCTCCGTCTAGGACATCTTTCCTTCAAATCATTAAAAATGTTGTTTCCTTCGTTATTCAATATGGTTGACATGCAGTCTCTTGCTTGTGAAGTGTGTCACCTTACTAAACATTGTAGAACTCAATTTCCACAATCATTGAATAAAAGTTTTACATCCTTTGAACTTGTCCATTCTGATATGTAGGGCCCTTCTTCTATTCCCTCTCTTGATGACAGTCGGTATTTTATATCACTTATTGATGATTTTACACATTGCATGTGGGTATATCTAATAAAGTCCAGAGAGGAAGTGCTATGAGTGGTTCAGGTGTTTGAAAAAAATAGTGGAAAATTAGTTTGAGAAAAATGATAAAAGTATTTCTATTAGATAATGCAAATGAGTACTTCTAAAAAAATCTGAATATGTTCTTTGAGAATGAGGGTATTCTTTATGAATCCTTATACCCCTATATACCCTAACAAAATGGGGTAGCTGAGAGAAAAAATATACATCTACTTGAGACTGCTCGAACACTACTCCTTCACCATGGTCTTCACAAAAAATATTGGGCATAGGCTATTCTTACTGTTGCGTACCTTATTAACCGAATGCCATCTCGTGTTCTTTACTTCAGGACCCCCTATTCCCTTCTCAGGTCCCAACACTCACCATTTTCGCTGCCATTATGAATGTTTGAGTGTTTATGTTTTGTTCATAATTTGGCTCCGGGTCACTCAAAACTAGATGCAAAAGTCACCAGGCCATCTTTCTTAGGTACTCTTCTACTCAGAAGGGGTACAAATGCCATGATCCCCAGGTCAGGAAGAAGTATATTGTCAAAAATGTTACCTTTTTTGAACACCTCCCATATTCTTCTTCCTAGGATGTGTTCGAGGGGGAGCATTGTAGTTCTCCTCCCATTGTTATTGATGATGTGCCACATGTTGTTCCACCCTTATCCTCTGTTACTATTCCCCCTAGCAGAGGTGCCATCTCTGAGGTCTTAGCCACATCCACGAAGCAACATAACAGTGACATTATTTTGACTGGAGGGAACAAGATTATAAAGTATTATGTTCACAATAACAAGACCCAGCATCCCCTTAAAAACATTCAGGAGGATGCTGGGACAGAGGTTATAGAGGTTTCTCCTGCTGACCTACCAACTCAAAAGGTAATACTGTCTTTAAGCCTGAACAACCCCTTGAGTTCTCTGTTCCTTCTGACATTTACAAGATAGTGTCGAGAAACCCATTGCTGTCCAGAAAGGTGTACGCGAGTGCACCAAACATCCTATTTCTCAATATCTTTGCTACTCAAAATTATCCCCTTCCTATACGAGTTTTATTGCTGCCTTGTCTACTTGTTCCACTCTTCTCATCTTTGCAGAACCCAACAAGGATCAATGTTGGATGAAAGCTATGGAAGAAGAAATGGATGTTCTTAAGCAGAATAATACCTGGGAATTGGTTGATCTTCCTCAGAGAAAGAAGTTAGTGGGATCCAAATGGGTATACACTACCAAATTCTGGGCAGATGGAACTGTTGAAAGGTTCAAGGTTAGACTAGTGGCAAAAAGGTTCATTCAAACTTATGGCTTTGATTATCAGGAGACCTTTGCACCAAAAGCCAAGTTGAATTCAGTTAAAAGTACTGTTATCCATGGCAGCTCACTTTTCTTTGGAATAATACCAACTTGATGTAAAAAATGCCTTCTTGAATGGGGACCTGACAAAGGAGGTATATATGTAGCCACCTTCAGATGTTGTTATTAGGGGAAAAAATGTGCAGATTAAAAAAGACCCTGTATGGTTTGAAGCAATCACCTCGGGCATGGTTTGAGAGGTTTAGAATTGCTATGATCAAGTATGACTTCACTCAAGACAATGCTGACAACACCTTGTTCATCAGGAGAATAGTTGTTAAGGCTGTTATTTTGATTGTATATGTGGATGACATGATCATTACAGGTGATAATGAAGATGAGATAACTGTCCTAAAGAAGAAATTGACAAAAGAATTTGAGATTAAGGATCTGGGAAAATCGAGATACTTTCTTGGTATTGAAGTTGCTAGATCCTAGGAATCTACGTGTGCCATTGCAAGTATGCACTGGACTTGCTGAAATAGGAAAACTGGGATGCAGAGCTGCATATACACCTATTGAGGCAAACCACAGGCTTAGCCTTACAGATGGTGAACCATTGTCTGAGTTTGAGAAATGATCTTATCAAAGACTTGTTGGTAAACTACTATACCTAGCTTTGACAAGACTGGATATTGCTTATGCTGTCAGTGTAGTAAGTCAATTCATGCATGCTCTAAGGACCTCCCACTTTGGAGCAGTAGATAGAATCTTAAGGTACATAAAGTCAAGTCCAGGGAAGAGATTATTATTCTCTGGTGGCAAGTCTCTTGTGCTTGAAGGATACACAAACACTGATTGTGATGGTTCCCAAGATGACAGGAGATCCACTATAGGATATTGTATGTTTCTAGGAGGAAATCTTGTCACTTGGAGAAGTAAAAAGCAGTTTGTGTGCTAGGTCCAGTGCAGAGGCAGAATATAGAGCTATGGCACAATCAATTGTTGAACTTTTATAGATACGATTGTTATTTCAGGACATTGGTATCTCTGTCAAGAGGTCTATGAAACTCTATTGTGACAAGGCTGCCATCAATATTGCCAACAATCCAGTTCAACATGTGTTGAATAAAAAATTTCAATACACATGCAATAGGTTTTTTTTTATATAAATCTATGTGTATGTACGTGCATGTTTGCATGCAAAAGAAAGAACAAAATATAACATGGATGAGTAGTTATATGCATGCAGTACAAGCTAGGGTTTAGGGACCTAGTTTCATGCATAAAAAGGCCACAACATACAAAAAAAAAAAAAGGGAGAGTACTCATACCTAAAGCTTTAAAAACAGTAGCACAACAGCCCTCCAATGCTGCGATTTCAACAACAACAAGACACCAACAGCAGCCCTCCAACGCTGCAAGAAGAGCCCTCCAATGCAGCAAGCCTCCAACAACAACAAGTCCAGCAGCCAACAACAGCCTCCAATGTAGCAAAACCAGCAAAAGAGAGAGTAGTCACCAGTAGTAGGGGCGCCAACAGCAGTAGGGAGCAAAACCGCACCACAGAGGGAGAGAAAGAAAGGACGGCAATCCCTAATTTCCTCCCAGCAGTCCTCTATTTTAAAGGAAATAGAGACAAGAGATAAATACAAAAAGAAGGGAGAGAGAGGTAGAGATGAATACAAAAAAAAAGTGAGAGTTTGGAGAGCCGGCCGGCCAGTGGGGCCTGCCGGTCTCCTCTCTCCCTCCATCTTTATCTGTCGCTCTTAGTCTCATCTCTATCCTGCCCAGCCCCACTCTCCCATCTACGGTTGGCAGTACTGGCCGATACCGGTACGTACCGGTACCGGCCGGTGTCGGTATCGGTACTGCCTCAAAAAAAAAAAAAAATGTACCGGCTCGGTTTCGGGTGTACCAGCCGGCACCGGTACTGCCTCATATATATATATATATATATATATATATATACACACACACACACACACACACTGTACCGGTTCGGTACCGGCCCAGTTTCGGGCGTACATACACACACACACACACTGTACCGGTTCGGTACCGGCCCAGTTTCGGGCGTACCGGTATGCCCGAAATTGGGCCGGTACCGAATCGGTACCTGTGAAACGCCTCTTAAAAGGGTGTTTCACTTTCCCTTCTCACAGAAACAGACCTGTGAGAGGGGCTGCTGCATTTACGGAGGGGATTCAGGGGAAGGAGGAGAAGGTGCCGCTGCTGTTGTAGCTCGCTGTTGAAGAGGTTTTAGGCGTTTTGGGTGGAAGAAAAAAAGAAATAGAAGAAGATATGATATATATTTTAAATATTTATATTATTTTTGTATGATATATATTTTAAATATTTATATTATTTTTGAGTTGTTAACTGATTATTAGATTATTTACGTTTGTTTTCTTAGTAAAATAGACAACTCCCAATTTTTGACCTTAATTAATGGTTAAAAATTAATTAAGCTTTATTGCATATTTTAAAATAGGAGCATGTTGTGAATTGCGTTGATTGAAGGTTAATTAGAGGAAAATCTTAATTTTGATCCTAATTAATGGTTAATTGTTGGGGCTTTTGTCTAATTATTTCAATTAAACATTAATTGAAGTCTAATTAAGCTTCATTACATATTTTAAAGTAGGAACATACTGTGAATTGTGTTGACTGAACGTTAATTAGGAAAAAATCATAATTTGACCCTAATTAGTAGTTAATTGTTGGGCCTTTTGTCTAATTACTTAAATTAAACATTAATTGAAGTCTTATTAAGCTTCATTGCATATTTTAAAGTAGGAGCATACTGTGAATTACGTTGTTGAAGGTTAATTAGGAAAAAATTCTAATTTTAACCTTAATTAGTAGTTAATTGTTGGGCCTTTTGTCTAATTACTTCAATTAAACATCAATTGAAGTCTAATTAAGTTTCATTGCATATTTTAAAGTAGAGCATACTGTGAATTGCATTGATTGAAGGTGAATTAGGGAAAAATTTGAATTTTGACCCTAATTAGTGAGCCTTTTGTCTAATTACTTAAATTAAACATCAATTGATTGAAGTTTAATTAAGCTTCATTGTATATTTTAAACTAGGAGTATGATGCCAAATGTACTTGTATGTGTTTCTATTTTTTTCTTTCTTGTTGTAAGATCATGGCTGAACATCAGTAGTCCAGTGAGAGACAGTAAGAGCAGGACCCAGGGTGGGCCCATATCACCTTAAGTTAATACTGCAAAGAGGAGAGTGAAATACAAATATTATGGCAAACAGATGGGTGATGGAATCACTAGAGGAAAAGAACATTTAGCAGGGATCTCGGGATAGGTGACAAGGAGCAAGGTTCAAAAACTCGGCTCGGATCGGCACGGATCGGCCGAGTCGGACAGGTTTTTGGCCGACCGTGCCGATCCCGGGTTTCCTGGCCGAGTCCAGGACTCGGATCGGCCGGTCCGAGCCGGATCGGGCGATCCTGGACCGGATCGGGCCGGGTCGGCTCGGATCGGCCCGACCCGACCCCCAACGGCTAGTTTGACTAGCCGTTGGGGGTCAAACTAGCCGTTGCTGGCCGTTCCCAAACGGCCAGCAACGGCTAGTTTGGGCCTTGGGGGTCTATTTAAACCCCCCCAAGGCCCTCCTAAGGCTCCACAAATGCCCTTTGAGCCTCCTAACATTCTTGCTCTCTCTCCCTCATAGAATTCTCTCTCCATCTCTCCCACGAGGTCACTTCTAGTCTACTACAAGCTCCGCGATCTCTCATCTTCTTGTGCTGTGAAGGAATGGCATCTCAAGGTGCTGCTGAGCGGTCATCTGGGAATCCTCCTAATGCTGATCCTGCTTGGGGTCATTGCACGCCGGTGGACATGGGCCAAAGAAAGGTACAATGCAAATATTGCAACCGGGTTGTCTCTGGCGGGGTCTACCGATTCAAACAACATCTTGCTGGAATAAAAGGTGAAGTTGCAGCATGTGCTCGAGTTCCTTCAGAGGTTAGGATCCAATTTCGAACTTACATGAAGGAGAAGGAATCAAGTAAAGCAAGTACTGCCAGAAGAAGACAGGAAATTCGAGAGGAATTGACTGAACCAGCGCGAAGGTCTGATGCTGGAGTCCGGCTTGGTGGAAGTAATCAACCTATAAATGTTGATGATTGGGATACAAGTAAGTTTCTTATTTAACTTATTTTCATGTTCTTCACTTAACGTTTTCAGACAAATAGTTATAGTAGATTAATTTTTTTTCTTTTACATTTAAAGCTGAATTGCGACGTGCAATGGAAGCAAGCCGGCGGTCCTTTGCAGATGAGGACTTATTTCGGCACACTGGAAGATACGGAGGACAAGGAAGTGGCTCCACACCTTCTACACAAGGGAGCACTAGCGTCGGCATGAGCACTAATGTATGCGAGGAGCTGCCTCAGGAGTTCACTAGAGCTGCAGATCCTAGAGTAGGTCCAATAGATCCCTTGTTCACCAAGAAGAGGGATAAACAACCTTCTATTAGTACTGCATTCAAGAACTTAAAACTTTGTAAGGAGAAGATAGGGAGAGCTACATCTAGGTGGTTTTTCTATAACAGTATCCCTGCTAATGCGGCCAAGGGGCCATATTATGAGTCCATGATCGAGACCATACAAGAAGTTGGCAAAGGAGTTGAAGGACCTTCTCCATATGGGATATACAACAAGTACTTGGATATGGAAGTTGATGACATCCGAACATACATTAAATCATTTGAAAGGATCTGGGATGAGTATGGATGCACTTTATTGTGCGATGGATGGACAGGTACATAAATCTTATATTCAGTTTCTTATCTTATCTTCATTTTTTCTTAATCAGAATAGGTCTATTTCTGATTTCTTATCACGTTTGGAATTTTACAGGGATAACAAGAAGAAGTATGATCAACTTCTTAATTTACTGTAAAGCTGGAACCGTATTTTGGAAGTCCATTGATGCATCTGGAAAGATAAAGAATGCCCAGTACCTGTGTGAATTAATGGATCAAATGGTGGAAGAAGTGGGCGAAAAAAGGATTGTCCAAGTGGTTACGGACAATGCAGCGGCGTTCAAGTTAGCTGGACAAATGTTGATGCAAAAGAGAGAACATTTATACTGGGTTCCCTGTTCTGCTCATTGTATTGACTTGATGTTGGAAGACATTTGCTCTGATCCGATGGTAGATGGAGTGGTCAAGAGTGGTCGATTTATCACCACATTCATTTACAACCACAACAACATTCTGGATATCATGCACACACATACTCATGGAAGAGAGTTGCTTCGTCCGGGAGCCACCAGGTTTGCATCTCAATATATCTCTCTAGATAGTTTAAGTCAACAAAAGAACAACTTGATTAGGATGGTGGCATCGGAAGATTGGGAGAATCACATATTGCGGCATGTACCAACTAAGGTCAGAGAGAAAGGTAAGAAAGTGGCTGATTTAATTCAGTCTAGACCCTTCTGGAGGGGGGTGCAAGCGGTGTTAAATGTTGTAGAACCGCTTGTCCGTGTCTTGCGATCTTGTGATGGAGAAAGAAGATCGGATATGGGTTTTTTATATGAAGCTATGGACAGAGCTAAGGAGCTCATTCAACTGAACAACCCAACAACCTTTGTGAAGTGGTGGGACATAATAGACAGACGTTGGGAACACACTTTACATCACGATCTTCATGCAGCTGGTAAGCTACTAACTTTCTATATGTATTATTTGTATACACATTTCTCTTAAGTAATAACTAACTTCGACTTATTTATTTAGGTTATTTTTTCAACCCTCAGTACATGTTCAGAACTGATGGGAAGAAGGATAGCTATGATAGTTGTTCGGAAGTGTTGATGGGGGCTAAGTCTGTTATTAAGCGTATGCTTGCAGATGAGGACAGAGCAATATTGGCATGCAAGCAAATGCATGATTACAGAATGATGTTATACCACTTTGGGACAAGTACTGCTCAAAGAGCTGCCAAAATTTTGAGTCCAGGTTTGAAAATTATTAACTAGATGTTCTACTTAAATTTTAATTATAACTTGCACATTGTTGACATGGCCAATTTTCTATTTACAGCTGACTGGTGGCTAGATCATGGAAAAACATATAGGTATGAAGATCTAGCCTATGTTGCAATTCGGGTCTTAAGTCAAACAACCTCTTCATCAGGCTGTGAGAGAAACTGGAGCACCTTTGGCTTGATTCACACCAAACAAAGGAATAGATTGAAGTCGAGCCGTCTAGAGAAGTTCGTATTCTGTCATTATAACATGAGGTTGAAGCTAAAAAATCTGGAGCTCATAAGGAACCTTCAAAGGCAGGAGAAAGAGAGAATTTCCGGACAAGCCACATAGACGACACATGCAGAAGAACCCATAGACTTGGATGAGCTGTTCGAGGAGCAACATCCACTAAATGTATGGGTTGATGCAAGCACCTCAAATGAGCCTGAATTCAACCCAAATGATCGGGAATGGGCGGAAGGTGAGTTAGATAATGTTCCATTACTTACTGATTTTCAATCTCCTTCTCCAAAACGTCAGAAGAAGAGCAAAAAACAAGTACCAAGCAGAAGGAAGAGTGGTCATGGAATTCAAATTGCTGATCTGGAGACTATCGAGGAAGATGATGAAACGCCAGAACCAAGTGATGAGGTCCAATATCAAACCTCAAATGACTCGATATCAAAGACGAGCTCCGACAGTTCTGAGGATGGCGGAGATGCTACCAGTGCCCCAGCTCCAGCTCCACCAATTCAATTCACTGGAGAAGAAGAATTCACACATGCTACCCAAGATGAACATCATGGTAGCAGAGGAGGACGTGAAGAATCTTCTATTCAAACATTCAGCAGATCAAGGAGGAAGGACAAAGGTAAAGCTCCTCAGGAATATCAGGAGCAACTATCAGATGCATCCTCATATAGTCAGCCTACTAGATATGTAGTTTACCCTCCTCAACATTCTGATACATCCGACTAATCAGGGGGTTGTCTAGAATATCCACAATTTTCAGTCATTTATACCAATACGGATGACTATAGCCGATATGTGATGCAGTATGAACAATACTACCAGAGCTATATGTCATGGGCTGAATATGTTAGCCATATGTTCATTCAGTATAATGTACGTTTGGAATAAATGTAAGTTCATAATCATATATGTAAGTTTATTCAAGGTTTTTTTGTCCAACAACATCTTATGTACTTCAAAACAATGTATTTCAACACAATTATGCATTAGACTTGTGTTTTATATTTTTTCCACATTTTTTCATATTTTTTTTCTATTTTTTTCTGCTATCCGAACCAGCCGAGCCTGACTCAGCCAGGATCGGCCGGGATCGGACTGACTCGGATCGGAATCGGCCGATCCGATCGGTTTTGGACCGGCCGATCCGAGCCCCGATCCTGGGTTTCTTAACCTTGACAAGGAGTACTGTCTGTCCTTAACCAGTCGCCAACGAGATGCGTACATTGTTGCATAGCCGGAAAGTACAAAAGGAACAAAAGGAATGAAGAGGAGGTTGAACTCCTAGACGAGATTTCAGGTAGACAAAATAGAAAAGGCAAAGGGATGTATACTGGGGTCAGTGGCATTTCTCTACGTAAGAGGCAAATGGCTGAACAAATTGTGGACTCTAGTGATGATGATAAAGATCTTGAGATGGCTACAGTTAGAAGAGAGAGTTTGTGGCATCAAGAAGAAGACGAAGCCCGAAGGAGCATGAATGGCAGTTTCGGCCGGTATCGGTTAAAAATTTACGTTCATTTTCTTGGTAAAATAGACAACCCCTAATTTTGGCCCTAATTAGCGGTTAAAAATTGGGACTTTTGTCTAATTACTTAAATTAAACATCAATTGGAACCTAATTAAGCTTCATTGCATGTTTTAAACTAGGAGTGTGCTGTCAATTGCGTTGATCGACGGTTAATTAGGAGAAATCCCTAATTTTGGCCCTAATTAGCGGTTAAAAATTGGGACTTTTGTCTAATTACTTAAATTAAGCATCAATTGGAGTCTAATTAAACTTCATTGCATGTTTTAAACTAAGAGTGTGCTGTCAATTGCGTTGATCGACGGTTAATTAAGGAAAATCTCTTATTTTGGTCTTAATTAGTGGTTAAAAATTGAGGCTTTTGTCTAATTACTTAAATTAAACATCAATTGGAGCCTAATTAAGCTTCATGTTCTAAACTAGGAGTGTGCTGTCAATTGCGTTGATCGACGGTTAATTAGGTGAAATCTTCAATTTTGGTCCTAATTAGCGGTTAAAAATTGAGACTTTTGTCTAATTGCTTAAATTAAACATCAATTGGAGCCTAATTAAGCTTCATAGCATGTTTTAAATTAGGAGTGTGCTGTCAATTGCGTTGATCGACGGTTAATTAGGGGAAATCTCTAATTTTTGCCCTAATTAGCGGTTAAAAATTTGAGTTTTTGTCTAATTACTTAAATTAAACATCATTTGAAGCCTAATTAAACTTCATTGCATGTTTTAAAGTATGAGCATAATGTCAAATGTTCTTATATTTGTTTCTACTTTTTTTTTATGTGTTGTAGGAACATGGCTGAACAGCAAGAACAAGACCCAGGGTGGGCCCATATCACTTTAGTTAATAGTGTAAAGAGGAGAGTGAAATGCAAATATTGTGGCAAAGAGATGGGTGGTGGAATCACTCGAGGGAAAGAACATTTAGCAGGGAAGACAGGACATGTGACAAGGTGTACTGTTTGTCCCCGACAAGTTGCCAACAAGATGCGTGAATTGTTGCGTGGCCGGACATCACAAAAAGAGCAAAGGAATGAAGAGGAGGTTGAACTCCAAGACGAAATTTCAGGTAGACATAATACAAAAGGCAAAGGGATGTATACTACGGCCAGTGGCATTTCTATACGTGAGAGGCAAAGGGCTAAACAAATTGTAGACTCTAGTGATGATGATGATGAAGATCCTGAGATGACTGCAGCTAGAAGAGAGAGTTTGTGGCATCAACAAGAAGACGAAGCCCGAAGGAGAGGTGATGGACCATCAACAAGAGGCACAAGTCAACCTACAGGCCAAGTGGGTCCTATGGACAGTTATCTTTTTAGAAGACAGAGTTCTACTCAGCCAAAAATCAAGCAAGCAATGAGAGGAGTAAAAAAGTCAGCTGAAGTGGCAGGACATACTTTTAAAAGCATATGCAAATAGTTTTTGCATGCAGGTGTTCCCTTACATGCTGCTCAGTCTCTTTATTTTCAACCTATGATTGATGCGATAGCAGATCATGGTCGTGGGTTCAAAGCCCCCACACGTCGAGACATATATGGGCGGGGGTTTGATGGAGAATACGTGGAACTTCAACAGTGGGTTAAAAGTTTTAAGGCAGTATGGAAGGAGAGAGGATGCACAATTATGTGCGATGGCTGGATTGGTACCACGAGGAAGTCCATGATTAATTTTCTTGTTTATTGCACAGAAGGGACAATTTTTATGAAATCTGTTGATGCATCAAACTATTCAGAGAACGCAAAATATTTATTTGGTTTGATGGATCAGATGGTGTAAGAAATTGGAGAGGAAAATGTTGTGCAGGTGGTCACCGATAATGAACAAAGTTATAAAGTTACAGGGAAGAAGTTAATGGACAAGCGCAAACACCTTTATTGGGTCCCATGTGCAGCGCATAGTCTGGACTTGATACTTGAAGACATTGGTAAGGATCCGACTATCAGCAAGACAGTAAAGAGAGCCCAAAGAATTACCCAATTTATTTATGGTCATCCCAGGATATTGAACATGTTCAGAAAAAAAACATCTGGAGGTCAAAATCTCATCCGTGCGGGGCCTACACGATTTGCATCTAATTTTATTTCTTTAGAATCTTTGCACAAATTCAAGAATGAGATCAAGAGTTTTATGTTTAATAAGGAGTTCT
Organism: Zantedeschia hybrid cultivar; assembly: GCA_030544215.1. Taxonomy (NCBI): domain Eukaryota; kingdom Viridiplantae; phylum Streptophyta; class Magnoliopsida; order Alismatales; family Araceae; genus Zantedeschia; species Zantedeschia hybrid cultivar. The sequence continues at coordinate 28,044,853 of JARZZO010000015.1, forward strand.
TGGAGTATATGCGGACCACCTCTAATGAATCTAAATCTGAACATTTGGAAGTGAGAAAAATCATAGAGAATGAAAAATTTTGGAGTAATATGGAGACTTATCTGAAGTTAGTGGAACTTATCGTACATGTGTTAAAATTGGTGGATGGGGATGATAAGAATTACATGGGATATTTGTACGAGGCAATTGACATTGCTAAGGTGCACATTAAGAACGCATTTCCCAATACTTATATGAAGTGGTGGGACCTTATTGATGTGAGATGGGAAAGTACATTACACCACGACTTGCATGCAGCTGTTAAGTGAAGTCTTATACTGTTACATGGGAGATTATTTAGTAAATTGACATTAGTAATTTTTCACCTAAATGCAGGTTATTTTTTAAATCCTCGAGTAATGTACAGTCGTCAAGTGCATATTGATGGAGAGGTGATTCAAGGCACACTAAATGTGATTACACGTTTGTCGAGGACAATAGAAGATAGGATTGAGGTAGAGAGACAGGTATACTTAGTGAAGATCTGACTTTAAGATTTATCCAATTACTTGTAATTTGAAGAGCTTATGAATTCTATTAATTGTTAATTCCATCTTTGTAGATGGAGGCTTATAGGCTAAGGCTGGAGACATATAATGAAGACTCTGTGCAAGTTGCCGTAGAGAAAGTGAGCCCAGGTATACTTAGTCATTGCATTGTTGTCATATGTGCATAAGAAACGAGAATATACATTGATTAATTTATTGGTTTCTTTTAATGATGGCACAGCTGAGTGGTAGATAATGGTGTACAACAGAGATAGGTGTTATAATCCATTGGCTTCCATTGCAGTGAGGGTTTTGAGTCAGACGACATCGGCAAGCCAATGTGAAAGAAACTGGAGCACGTTCAGCCTTATACACTAAAAAATTCGTAACCGGTTAAATGCTGAACGATTGGACAAATTGGTGTACTGTCATCACAAAGTCAGTATGGACAACAGTCAGGTTATAGAGGTGGCCAACAAGATGCAGGCATGTATAGCTGGGGAGATCGAGTAGAGTATGAAGGCTTTCAATTCCATCTACCGATTCCACCTAGTAGCAGTTATGGGTCAGGGTCTTCTTCTTATCCTCATGCTACTTCTTTGCATCATGATTCTGGAATTTCATCAAGTCAACAAGCATATATTCCAAGAGGGATTCAAAGAGGGATGCACGACTTGACTGCATCATTGTTTAGTTATAGTGAATATAGGGAACATATGCAACCTTATTATGGATACCAGCAACAGTAACCAGATGATGAATCAGAAGGATCTACGGGTTATTATCCATATTAATATACTCACTTATGTTTTTCATAGGTAAGGATCGTTTGATTTCGTTAACATTTATTATTTGTAAATATTTAGTACATTAACATAATATGTTTCATGTTTAATCTGTATGAAAATAGTCATTTTGTATGCGTTATGTGTACTTTTTTGTCTTAACCCACTTTTGTCACACCTAACACATAGCTAATTAATTCTTTACATTTTTTTTGATTTTTTTCTAAATTTTTCTGTTTTTTTTTTTTTCTGATTTTTTTGGGCCCCTTTAAGCCCGTACCGATCGTACCGGCCGGTACCGGTACCGGTACTGCCATCTATGCGAAGTAGAGGTGATGGACTATCAACATGAGGCACAACTCAAGCTAGAGGCCAAGTGGGTCCTATAGACAATTATTTTTTTAGAAGACAGTTTTAGTCAGCCAAAAATCAAGCAGGCATTGAGATGAGTAAAAAAGTCTGCTGAAGCGGTAGGACATGCTTTTAAGAGCATCTTCAAATGATTTTTGCATGCAGGTGTTCCCTCATATGTTGCTCAGTCTCCTAATTTTCAACCTATGATTGACGCCATAGCAGATCATGGTCGTAGATTCAAAGCTCTCACATGTCGAGACATATATGGACGTGGACTTATGGAGAATGTGAGGAGTTTCAACAGTGGGTTGAAAATTTTAAAGCTGTATGGAAGGAGAGATGATGCACAATTATGTGTGATGGTTGGATTGGTACCACGAAGAAGTCCATGATTAATTTCCTTGTTTATTGCACTGAAGGGATAGTTTTTATGAAATCTATTGATGCATCAAACTATTAAAAGCGCGCCAAATATTTATTTGGTTTGATAGATCAGATGGTGCAGGAAATTGGAGAGGAAAATATTATCCAAGTGGTCACTGATAATGAACCAAGTTATAAGGCTGCAGGGAAGAAGTTAATGGATAAGCGAAAACACCTTTACTGGGTCCCATATGCAATGCATAGTTTGGACTTGATGCTTGAAGACATTAGTAAGGACCCAGATGTCAGTAGGACAGTAAAGAGAGCACAAAAAATTACCTAATTTATTTATGGTCATCTTAGGATCTTCAACATGTTCAGAGAACAAGCAACTGGGGGTCGAGATCTCATCTACGCGGGGTCTACAAGATTTGCATTTAATTTCATTTCATTAGAATCTTTGTACAAATTCAGGAATGAGATCAAGGGTTTTATGTTAATAAGGAGTTCTTGAAATATATGCGGAATACCTCCATTGAAGCTAAATGTGAATATTTGGAAGTAGGAAAAATCATAGAGAACAAAACATTTTGGGGCAATGTGCAGATTCATATGAAGTTGGTGGAACCGCTCGTACATGTCTTAAAATTGGTGGATGGAGATGATAAGAATTATATATGATATTTGTACGAGGCAATTGATATTGCTAAGATGCACATCAAGAAAGCATTTCTCAACACGCATATGAAGTGGTGGGAACTTATTGATCTCAGATGGGAAAAGCACATTACATCATGACTTGCATGCAGCTGGTAAGTGAAGTCTCGTACCGTTACATGAAAGATTATTTATTAAATTGTTATTTACTAATGTATAGTCGTCAAGTGCACATTGATGGAAAGGTGATCCAAGGCACACTGAATGTGATCGCACGTTTGTCGATGACAGTAGAAGATAGAATTGAGGTAGAGAGACAAGTGTTTATCAATTATATGAAGAATTGACTTTAAGATATACTCAATTATTTGTATTTTCAAGAGTCCATCAATTATATTAATTGTTCATTCCATCTTTGTAGATGGAGACTTATAGGCTAAGGCTCGAGACATATAATGAAGACTAGGTGCAAATTGTCGTAGAGAAAGTGAGTCCAGATATACTTAGTGATTGCATTGTAGTCATATGTGCATAAGAAAGAAGAACATACATTGATTCATTTTTTTGTTTTTTTACTGATGACACAGTTGAGTGGTGGATAATGGTGTACAACAGAGACGTGCTATAATCTTTTGGCTTCCGTTGCAGTGAGGGTTTTGAGTTAGACGACATCGACAAGTCAGTGTGAAAGAAGTTGGAGCACATTTAACATTATACACTTAAAAATCCGTAACCGGTTAAAGGCTGAATGATTGGAGAAATTGGTGTACTACCATTACAACATGAGATTGAGGATCAAAAACATCCGGTTGAGACAACAATTGAGAGAGAAATGAGTTGTAGGGCAGGTAGAAGATGTTGTTCGCCAAATTGATGTGGAAGACTTATTTGGTGATGACAATCCCTTGCAGACTTGGGTTGAGATATGAGCAACTGTCGATGAGCCAGTTTTTGATCCTTATGATATAGAATGGACAGAAGACATATTAGATGGAGCTATTGCTAGAGATCAAGAATTAAGAACATCAAAAAGGCAAAAAGAAAATTCACCTCCTCCTTCAAATGAGCATCAGAGTCAGAGAGAGCATGTGCCTTTATTTGCACCTGATATTGAACTTGAGCTTGCTAAACACACAGAATCATATAGCATGCTAGTCACTCCTAGAATGGTTGGGCCACCATCATTCTTGAGAAGAAGTACATCTATATTTGAGAGGGCTAATCTGGTTGCCAGAGACAACCCTACGATTAATGAGATGAAACAAATCTATGTGAGACATACACCACGAGGAAAAAGAATATTGGATCGGTTGAACAAGGATCTAGGAAGAAAAGATAGTCAGCAACAGACATCACAAAAGAAAAAATCAAGTAATGTCAAGAGGAAGTTAATTATTAATTATGATGATGATGATGGGACACAGTCTCCTACTGATGATGCTGGTGCAGCTGCAGGTGTTACTACCGGGGGTAGAGTGTATGCACCTTTTTTCTCCTTACATATTGACATTGGGAGAGGACATAATGAAAGTCAAGAAGATTATGATTCACAAGGTCAGTATGGACAACAGTCAGGTTATGGAGGTGGCCAACAAGAAGCAGGCATGTATAACTGGGGAGATCGAGTAGAGGATGAAAACTTTCAATTCCATCCATCCAGTAGTAGTTATAGGTCAAGATCTTCTTCTTATTTTCAAGCTACTTCTTTGCATCCTGATTCTGGAATTTCAGCAAGTCAACAAGCGTATACTCCAAGAGGGTTTCAAAGAGGGATGCACGACTTGGCTGCATCATTGTTTAGTTATGGTGAATATAGGGAACATATGCTGTAACCTTATTATGGATACCAGCAATAGCCACTGGATGATGAATCAGATGGATCTACGGGTTATTATCCATACTAGTATACTCACTTATGTTTTTCAAGGGTAAGGATCGTTTGATTTCATTAACATTTATTATTTGTAAATGTTTAGTACATTAGCATAATATTTTTTATGTTTAATCTATATCAAAATAGTCATTTAGTATGTGTTATGTGTACTTTTTTGTCTTAACCCACGTTTGTCACACTCGACACATATCTAATTAATTTTTTTAATTTTTTTTTAATTTTTTCTGAATTTTCTCTAATTTTTTATGAATTTTTCTGTCCATTTTATACCGGTACCGATACGTATCGGTACCGGTGCCCACCGATACCGATACTGTCATCCATGCTCCCATCCCTATCTCTCTCTCCCATCCTTATTTTATCCCAGCTCCATCTCTATTTCTCTCCCTTATCTCTATCTGGCTGGCCCCATCTGCGTCCCCCACCGTTGCCTAGGTGGCACTGGTGAGGGGTGCCACCGGCCCTCCATGCGCCCCCTACCGGCACCCCCCAGTAGCCTATAAAAAGGCCCCCATGGCGTCCCACAGTAGCCCCCCTGGCACGCAGCAAGCCCCCAAAATCCACAGAAAGAGAGAGACAGACATGCAACAAAAAAAAGGGGGGAGAAGACTGCAGAAATTGTAAAGGAAGCTTGTAATTTTAGTGCGTGGAAAAAAATAAGAAGAACAAAGTGTCACTATTTTCTTTATGTTTTTATAATGATATTAAAAAAAAATGGTTCATTTATATTGGTTGAATGACCACAAGTTTCATATTTATCTTATACTCTCATGATTATATTTTTTTCATGTTAGTTTAGAATGTCTCATTCATATTGGTTGAATGGCCATAAGTTTCATATTCTCATGTTGATTAAATTATTACATGTTAGAATGGTTCATTCATATTGGTTAGATGGTCATAAGTTTTATGCTAATTAGCTTAAATTATTTCATGTTAATAAATTGGCTAATTCATATTGGTTGAATGGCCAAAGATTTAATAAAAAGTAGTTCATTCATATCGGTTGAATGGCCAAAGTTTCGTGATTCTATCCTATTGGTGGATTGACCACTATATTTATGGTTTACTCTTATCGGTAGTGACCAAAGATTATGGTTATTGGTTCATTCCTATTGATGGAGTGACTATTGACTTTTATGGTTTTGTCCTATTAGTGGACCGGCTACGAAGTCATGGTTCACTCTCATTCATAGAAGGACTAATAATTATAGTTCTTTGTTCATTTTTATCGATGGGGTAACCATCAACTCATGTGATTCTTTCCTACTGGTAGATTGACCATTAAACTGGCTCATTCATATTGGTTGAATGGCCTAAAGATTCGTGGTTCCTTCATATTAGTTGAAGGACTATTAAGGAATATTCTTAATTATGTGGTGGCCCTAATGCCTCATTAATTAAGGTAATCCTTTAGCAGTCTTTATTCTCTCAAAAGAACTCAAATGAGAATAAATTCTTTATCCTTTTAAAAGATGTTTAAGGGATAAATTCAAGAAATCCATCTTCTTTAAAGGGTCCTAATGAAGCCTAGGTCTCAAAACCTATCTTCTTAGTACTTTAAGATGCCTGAAATATTCATGTCCTCATGAGAATTTAAAATTCCTTTAAGTATCCTTTAAAGGATATTTCATGAACCTTTCAAAAAAGAAATTATAAATGATTTGCATGCTTGCACCAAATTCTGCTTGTTTCTTGTTTTCTTTATAAGCCTTATTGGATGGTTAATCAAGAGTTACTAATCGATGATTGGTGTAATTAACATTGATTAAGGTCAGCGGGGAGAGGTCAAGAACACGGATTCATAATCGATCCAAAATAAATGTTGACTTTGAGGATTAATCCTAAATTCTCAAAGTTTACCTAAAATAAAAAAGAACGTGGTTTCAAACTCAAAAATTCTCTTTTCAAAAGTTTTTTTTTTTAAGATCCAATCAAAAGATAAGATTTCCACAAAGATTTTCAAAACCAAAGATGATTTTCAAGAAAGGAAGTCTCACAACATGATAGGACTAAGCACATTGAGATCGATAGAATTCAAGAAAAGCTTGATAGTGGAGACTTGTGTTTACCATACATCAACACCTGTCAACAGCTAGCTAATGTTCTCATCAAAGAGTTGTCTCAGGATCAATTTTTGAATGTAATTGACAGGCTGGACATGCTCAATATCCATGCTCAGGTTGAGGGGGAGTGTAGTGAAAAGTAGTCCTTAGTTAGGGCATTTTAGTCTTTTTGTGTATTTGCTGTTTTTACTCTGTTTTTTCTATTTTTTTCTAGTTTTATCCCTGCCTTTTATGTTAACAGGGGTAAACTTGTCCTTGGCCTTGTAACTTGTTTTGCTCTAGTATATAAAACTGGTCGGCCTATCAGTGTGAGACAGAGAGCCACCGCACCTTGGTTTCGCTGCCAATCTTCTCCTTCTTCTTCTATCTTCAATGCCTACCATGATAATTTTCCCCTATGAAATGTCTAAGCATTTGTTTTGGTTGAGGATATTAGAGTTCTACACCTCCAGGTTTTTTCTTTTATCTGAACCAATGTAGCATGGATGACTTTCATCCAAGATGTTCAGGAGATGTAAACTAATAATTGCATGACTCATTTGGTCATACTCCTTCCAAATATGCCAAATGTTGCTAACCATAAATATGATGTAAGAAGGATGACTGAAAGGTGAAATGTTTATGGTACTTCAGCCACATTTGTAAATTTCTCTTTTGCAAGGTGCCTAGTATTCTACTTCATTGTTAAAATCAAATGTATAAATATGTAGACATATTATCTGTGTGTACAATGCTCAAGGAAGGGTACGCTTTTTTGGTGCAAAAGTTGCCATATGAACGAAACAAATGAAAGGCCAACCTTTGCCTGTGAGAAAGCATCTGTATTTAAACATAAACATAAATCAGATGTCACTTTGAACATTGTTGACTTGGTTCAAGCAAGTATTGTATGACCTTATGATAGTGATGCTTAATGAGTAATGTTCTGTTATTTATGTATCATAAATTGGCGTCAGGGAAAAAAAGAAGGAATCATGATGCTGCTGATTGGATGAATAGATGTTGTCTGTCCATTTGTGTATTGTAAATTGATATAGAGAAAAACATGAACCTTATGGAGTGATGGAATTTATCTTGTTCCTGCTTTTATATGAAATCTTCTAGATGTCCTAAGACTTGATTTGCTGGCATCACAGAACGATTTTGTAAAGCTTTCCTTGCCCCTGGTTTTGATGTTAAAAGACATAAACATCTAATGTGAGCTTTATCACATTTTATATAATTATGATGTTGTTTTGCATAATATTTTGAATTTTTGAGTAAAACTCTGATGATTAACTTTTTCTTAAGTATCCAGCAGTCAGAGACTTGCTTAGGCCTAATATTTTCTTCAAAATCTGAAACCAAGATCAACTTCTCGGATATCTATGCTGTTGAATTTACTGATTGGGGTCAGATTCGTGGGCTTATTCCCAACATTGGAGCACCACTTCCATTCTACCAGACTGAGGTGATATACTTTAACTGCTATATATGTATTATTCATCCATTTATTTTTAATCAGTCGCATATGTTTTATTAATTTGTGGACTGTTAGATGATTGAAAGAAGATTTTAGAAGCTGATATTTTTTTCTCTTACTCATGAAGATGTACCGTTTTGTGGTGCATGGCTTCCGAAGATCCAGAGGATGTAGGTCTATTTGGGTTCTGGCATCTTACACATTTGGACACAAGCATCTACAGACATGTCAAACATGGTTTGAACAAATAAACAGTCGCATATGCATGGAGGCCAACAGGCCCAAGAATCTCTGGGTATATTCACATGTGAACGCCTACCAATTTTGTGCATCAAACAAAGCAAGCTTCTGAACAAAGAGTTAGTGAAACACATTTTTCGTGTAGGTTTTCATTCATCCACTGAGTGGCAAGGGGAATGGTCATAAAACTTGGCAGACAGTTGCCCCTATATTTTCCTGTGCCAGAGTGAAAACGAAGGTAAGTACAAACAGCATACCTGGCTTCCAGAGTCTTGGGTATAGATAAGTTCCTCCTCCCTGGAACAATTAGAATGGTCCAGAAGTAAATTCCAGAAATTCAGATTCTGGTTTTGGTCATCTTCTGCTCACTGCTTTTCTGCTTGCTTATTTATGTGTCCCAGGTGACTGTGACAGAGAGAGCAGGACATGCGTTTGATTTGGTAACGTCTGCTACAGAAAAGGAACTCAGTTCTTTTGATGGCATTGTTGCTGTGGTATAAGCGGACTTTCCATTTCCAAAATATCATACATAGTAATAAGAAAGTTACCTGTATCTACATTTATGTCTTCGAGATTGAAAACTGTAGTTTATCTAGTTAAAATCTTCCTGATCAAGATTTCAAAAGTTTGTCATGCTATGAGAGTTTTGTGATGACATTTCTGGTTGTGACTCTAGGGTGGTGATGGCTTCTTCAATGAGATTCTTAATGGACTTCTTTTGTCAAGACATAAGGCTCCTTGTCCCCCAGTACCTCTGGAATTTATGCATTCCATTGGGGGTAGTTGCAAATATGAACAGTCTACATTAAACCATGAAAATGAAGTGAGATCTTCTATTAATGATCTTAATGGTAATTTACCTGGGGTGTCCTACAAAAATGAAGACGATCCTCTTCTTTCAACTCCAGAATCTTCTATTGCTGGAGTATCAAATTTCAGTATGTATCAGGGCATCCTCACAATAGGCAAATGCAACCCTAGAATTTAGTACATTATTGGGTGAACCATTGAAGAAATGACATCTTCCCCATTTGTTTGACAGGAAAAGAAGCTGGAGCATGTAACACAGGTTAGTTTATTCAATGTGTCTTCATAAATGAAGGTGATTACTCTCATCGCTGAATAGAGCCTTGGCTGCAGCATGTATGTTGAGTGGTCAGGCATAAATCTCTTCATACATGTCTCTTTGGCTTCTGTCTAGTCATTTTTGTGTCCCTTAATGCAGAACAAGATTATGCATCATGCTTTCCTAATGAATGGTTTAGACTGGGAATTATTCCTGCTGGTTCAACAGATGCCATTGTGATCAGGTACCCTTTTGAATACACTATTGGCATCATTTACATGTGGGGATAACTTTGTTGAGTAGTGTCTATCTCTAAAAGCTTAATACTAATCACCAAGTTGAAGTCAGCATGTGTGAACTTTATGTCGGCCAGTTATCTTCTGTTTTTGCTGTATCACATGTAAAATTTTGCAGTTTACTTGTAATTAACTTGTTCTTTAAGATATCAAAATATTGTGCCTGATTATCCCTATACATTGCACTGTCTCATTATAACTATTTCCAGTGGGCCCTAATAGCAACTACATGACATTTTGCAGCACTACCGGTGCTCGAGATCCTGTGACATCTGCATTGCATATAATCCTTGGTAAAAGGGTACGTCTTGACATTGCTCAAGTTGTCCGATGGGAAGCTAGTGTATCATCTTCTACACGTTATGCTGCTTCCTTTGCAGGGTAATTTATATCTTACCAAGTTTGTAATATAATAATAATCATTTCTGGATTGTGCAGTAGTTCAGTTAATTGAGGCTAGTCTAGATATTAATCATCAGGCCAAGGATATCGTATCTAGATCTTCTAACAAAGAATAATTGGTGAAATCTTGAACATTGCATCTATTTTCTACTTCTTACAGTGCTTTTTTGCTCTTTTCTGTTGAGATAGTTGAGTTTCAAACCAAGCTTGACCATATTGTTGGATCGGTATTACTTGCTTTCTTTGAAGATTTAGTGTTGGTCTGACTCGGTCTAACTCGTATGAGTCGGGCTGATTCAGGTCTGACTTGTACGTCTTTTAAACCTTCAAAACTGATACAAACATGGATGGCAGTAACGGTACCGGTACCGGCCGGTACGGGTATAAAATGGCCAGAAAAAATCAGAAAAAATAAGATAAAATTCATAAAAATCAGAAAAAAATCAAGAAAAAATGTAAATAATTAATTAGATATGCGTTGAGTGTGACAAAGGTGGGTTAAGACAAAGAAGTACACATAACACATACTAAATGACTGTTTTGATACAAATTAAACATGAAAAATATTATGTTAATGTACTAAACATTTACAAATAATAAATGTTGATGAAATCAAACGATCCTTACCGATGAAAAATATAAGCGAGTATATTAGTATGGATAATAAACCGTAGATCCTTCTGATTCATCCTCCGGAACTTTCCTTATTTGTGACACGTTCCCTGGTATAGTTTCTTCCACGACCTTAGTTCCGGGTGATTTGTTTTCTCCTTTGATAGGTGAGTATCAATGGTTTTGATTTTGAGAAGACGATTTTATCTTCAGAAGAAAGATTGTTTGAGGCAGAGGCCGAGATGACATTACGGGAGAGCATATGAATCATCCTATTAGATGTTGTTTTTGTGGCTTGTTTTACCAACTTAGCTGGCAGTTGCGGATATGGGGCTATTTCATGCTGCATATGAATAGCATTTGCGGCGTAGGCTTGTGCTAACTTAACATGTGGCCGAGGAGGGCTCACCCTATACTTGCCCAGATCAATTTGGCCTTTTTGTTTCAATTCCTCAACAATATCTTTGAAGAGGAAGCAATCTTCGATTACATTCCCTAGCATATGGTGATAGAGGTAATAATTTGGGTGATTGACTTTGTTGACTTCATCTGCCTTTTTAGGCTCATATAGCTCGAAGAGCTTTTCTTGGAGACACCCGTTGCATATTTGTCGGGTCATTTCTCTGGGAAAGGGGTAAAACTTTTAGCGCCACTTGATTGGGGAATAAGAGAAGAATAAGGCCTCTTATTCTTAAAATTAGGTTAATTCTAGTTTAACAGACGGAATGGCTTATACCATGTTAGAATTACTTATACCAGAATAAGGAGAATAAGCCATTCCACCCTAGACCCAAGAATTGCTTATTCTTCTTATTCTGTCTCTGGGTCCACAAAACTATTGAACCGAAACATCCCTTATTCTAGTATACGCTATTCCGGATAAATAATTCCGAATAACTTATTCTGCAAGCAAAAGGGGTCTTAGAGCCTTTTATTTAGGGATTTGCCCCCAATATTGCCCTGTTGTCTTTTTTGCAGCCAGATTTAAGATGTAGACTTCTTTGGCTACATCGTCGTATTGTCTTCGGTTTCCAGGAACCAAGGTTCTTCATTATGTGTAGTTGACATATTTGAGTTTTCTGAGAAGAATATCCCAATTTCAGTGAGAACATTATTGAGATGCTCGAAGGTTTGGAGCTGATGAGTTTTTTTTTTTTAAAAAAAATCTTCGTCTGAAAATTCCTTTGCGAATGTGGATAGCTTCTTCTTGATTTGGTGGATTTCCGCATCTAATATTGAGTTGTCGCCACGTTTGGATGAATTCCAAAGCAGACTCATCCTGATTTTGCTATGTGGAGAATAATTTAATTAATGAAACTTCTCTCTACAATTTGAAATCTTTCAATAATTTTTTTCTTGCATCTCCTTCTAGCTTGTTATGGAACCGGGCTTCAAGTGATAATACTATTGAAAGGCTGTGCCAATAAGGGAGTTTGCAAAGTAGCGGAGCATATATGATTCATCAGTCGCTAATTCTCCCGTAATGGTATAATAATATGCCAGGTATTGTCGAGGTGATTCCTCCCCATCATATTTTTGGAATTTTTGATAGTTTGACATTAGGCGGGAGCTTCTTAGAAAGATGGTGCACTGGATATGGAACGTGATATTAGTTGAGAGTGGCAAGCACTTCCATTACTAAGCTGAACCAGCTTGGTTTCAAGAATTTCTCTATCAAATCTTTTGAAGATATAGAGGTACCCCCAGCCGAAGAAGAAGTTGGTTGATCTTGATGAGGCTGCCCTGATGTTTGGATTGCAGATGCATGTTCAAATTGAGCTGGCAAAGGATTGGCAGCGGGTGCCAGTTCAGGCAGATGAAATTGTTGTGGGGCTTGGGCAGCTTGGCCTATGTTTGGCCACTTTTGCATCATAGCTTGTATCATACTTTTGAGGTATGCAACCTCTTCTTTAAGAGTTTAAGTTGAACTTTGGTCAGGGTCAAGCCGATTTGGGGTGGGTCTTATTGACCATTCCCTCTGATGGTATTGAATTCTTTTCTTTCCTGAAGTGGGTCTTCATATTGTTGACCTTATGCCTCCTACAGTTGTGACTGAGGAAGTTGATGTTGTTGTTGATGGTAGTATTGTTGTTGTTGCTATTGATGATGATTCAGAAGGGCAAACCCAACTTTCTAATATGCTTCCCTTGGCTTGTTACTTTGATCAGGTTGTAGGGATGGGTTGATTTGCAATAGCAACTATTTCTTCTGATTTTTCTAATAGATTTGAAAAATTTGTACTGATAGCATAACATGTGTATCCTTGAGATATACAATCTTCTTGATCTGCAGTTCGCCTTTTATTTATGGCAGGGCGGGTTGATGGGCTCAAATTCCTCTTGAATCTGGATAATATATCTTGCAGATTTTGTAGGGTCAGTATAGATCCCTCGAGTAGAGGTTGGTGAGGGGACTGCTCCTTTTCCTTATTGACATCCTTTCTTTTCAAGTTTTTCCTAGATTGGTCTATTGGCATAGATGGCATTTGCTGGACCAGAGCAACTGGCTTGGAGAAGCTTGGATGCTTTTGCCTTATATCGTGTAATGCTTCTCTAGTTACCTAGATTTTCTTCATATGAAGATTCTTTCTTTGACTATATTAGGTCACTTGTTTTCTTTGTCCTTTTCTTTCTTCCATGATGCAGAGGCTTATGCTATTTCTGGCCATCACAATGTATAAGCTTTGGCTTATCTTGCTGCGCTTTTGATAATATAGCTAATTTGTTGCATGCATACACATTTGGCAGAAGTTGACCTTGCGGAATGATCCTATGGCACCTATTTAGATGGACCTGTAGATTTTCCACAATCATAGCTCTTCTGATTGTTAAGCAACATTTAGGATTTTCCTGTGAAACATACTTTTGTCTTTGACTAAAGAAGGCTTGAGCATCCATATAAGTAGCGAAGTGCCTGCGGAAGATGTCTGCATCCCGTGATGACTAAAGAAGATGAGTTCCTAAATTTTTGAGAAGGCAGAGCAACATTGTCATGCATATATATGTGTGAACATATGGCACATAAGCTTTTATAAACATGGAAGATAAGGACATTGACACCCGCAGCCCTTGAAGTAGATCGAACATTCTTGGCGGTGTGGTTATGATGAGAATAGACATGTCTGGCTTGTAGAGGTAAGAGTCCCGAACATTATTCTTGTTGTGTTGTTGTACTTGTTTGGAATATATATGAAGTATAATTATGTATATTTAAGGCACTAATCGGCTACATGAAGATCATGATGAAGAGTTGCGTCTCATCTGTTATCAATAATACGCCAGTATACGCATGGGGTGCTTCTCCTTCATTTTTAACTTTGATCTGTCTATTGCATCATACAAGTATCTCATATGATTTTTATCTTCTCCATTAACTTTTTTTAATACTTGTACAAGAGGTTTTATCAATTTTAAGTAATATGACACTTTGTTTCAAAAGTTGTGATCACTAATAAGGTTGTTTACATCAAGGTTAAGAAACCCGGGATCGGGTCCCGGATCGGCCGGTCCAAAACCGATCGGATCGGCCGATACCGATCGGATCCGATCCGATCCCGGCCGATCCTGGCTGAGTCAGGCTTGGCTGGTTCGGATAGCAGAAAAAAATAGAAAAAAAATATGAAAAAATGTGGAAAAAATATAAAACACAAGTCTAATGCATAATTGTGTTGAAATACATTGATTTGAAGTACATAAGATATTGTTGGACAAAAAAACCTTGAATAAACTTACATATATGATTATGAACTTACATTTATTCCAAACGTACATTATACTGAATGAACATATGGCTAACATACTCAGCCTATGACATATAGCTCTGGTAGTATTGTTCATATTGCATCACATACCGGCTATAGTCATCCGTATTGGTATAAATGACTGAAAATTGTGGATATTCTAGACAACCCCGTGAATAGTCGGATGTATCAGAATGTTGAGGAGGGTAAATGACAGAATACTAGCTTCTCTCGACGGCTCGACTTCAATCTATTCCTTTGCTTGGTGTGAATCAAGCCAAATGTGCTCCAGTTTCTCTCACAGCCTGATGAAGAGGTTGTTTGACTTAAGACCCGAATTGCAACATAGGCTAGATCTTCATACCCATATGCTTTTCCATGATCTAGCCACCAGTCAGCTGTAAATAGAAAATATGCCATGTCAACAATGTGCAAGCTATAATTAAAATTTAAGTAGAACATCTAGTTAATAATTTTTAAACCTAGACTCAAAATTTTGACAGTTTTTTGAGCAGTACTTGTCCCAAAGTGGTTTAACATCATTCTGTAATCATGCATTTGCCTGCATGCCAATATTGCTCTGTCCTCATCTGCAAGCATGTGCTTAATAACAGACTTAGCCCCCATCAACACTTCCGAGCAACTATCATAGCTGTCCTTCTTCCCATCAGTTTTAAACATGTACTGAGGGTTGAAAAAATAACCTAAATAAATAAGTCGAAGTTAGTTATTACTTAAGAAAAATGTGTATACAAATAATACATATAGAAAGTTAGTAGCTTACCAGCTGCATGAAGATCGTGATGTAAAGTGTGTTCCCAACGTCTGTATATTATGTCCCACCACTTCACAAAGGTTGTTGGGTTGTTCAGTTGAATGAGCTCCTTAGCTCTGTCCATAGCTTCATATAAATATCCCATATCCGATCTTCTTTCTCCATCACAAGATCGCAAGACACGGACAATCGGTTCTATAATATTTAACACCGCTTGCACGCCCCTCCAGAAGGGTCTGGACTGAATTAGATCAGCTACTTTCTTACCTTTCTCTCTGACCTTAGTTGGTACATACCGCAATATGTGATTCTTCCAATCTTCCGATGCCACCATCCTAATCAAGTTGTTCTTTTGTTGACTTAAACTATCTAGAGAGATATATTGAGATGCAAACCTGGTGGCTCCCGGACGAAGCAACTCTCTTCCATGAGTATGTGTGCGCATGATATCCAGAATGTTGTTGTGGTTGTAGATGAATGTGGTGATAAATCGACCACTCTTGACCACTCCATCTACCATCGGATCAGAGCAAATGTCTTCCAACATCAAGTCA
This sequence comes from Zantedeschia hybrid cultivar, assembly GCA_030544215.1. Lineage (NCBI taxonomy): Eukaryota > Viridiplantae > Streptophyta > Magnoliopsida > Alismatales > Araceae > Zantedeschia > Zantedeschia hybrid cultivar. The sequence goes on from JARZZO010000015.1 coordinate 28,060,645, forward strand.
ATACAATGAGCAGAACAGGGAACCCAGTATAGATGTTCTCTCTTCTGCATCAACATTTGTCCAGCTAACTTGAACGCCGCTGCATTGTCCGTAACCACTTGGACAATCCTTTTTTCGCCCACTTCTTCCACCATTTGATCTATTAATTCACACAGGTACTGGGCATTCTTTATTTTTCCAGATGCATCAATAGACTTCCAAAATACGGTTCCAGCTTTACAGTAAATTAAGAAGTTGATCATACTTCTTCTTGTTATCCCTGTAAAGTTCCAAATGTGATAAGAAATCAGAAAGAGACCTATTCTGATTAAGAAAAAATGAAGATAAGATAAGAAACGGAAGATAAGATTTATATACCTGTCCATCCATCGCACATTAAAGTGCATCCATACTCATCCCATATCATTTCAAATGATTTAATGTATGTTCGGATGTCATCAACTTCCATATCCAAGTACTTGTTGTATATCTCATATGGAGAAGGTCCCTCAACTCCTTTGCCAATTTCTTGTATGGTCTCGATCATGGACTCATAATATGGCCTCTTGGCCGCATTAGCAGGGATACTGTTATAGAAAAACCACCTAGATGTAGCTCTCCCTATCTTCTCCTTACAAAGTTTTAAGTTCTTGAATGCAGCACTAATAGAAGGTTGTTTATCCCTCTTCTTGGTGAGCAAGGGATCTATTGGACCTTCTCTAGGATCTCCAGCTCTAGTGAACTCCTGAGACAGCTTCTCGCATACATTAGTGCTCATGCCGGCGCTAGTGCTCCCTTGTGCAGAAGGTGTGGAGCCACTTCCTTGTCCTCCATATCTTCCAGTGTGCCGAAATAAGTCCTCATCTGCAAAGGACCGCCGGCTTGCTTCCATTGCACGTCGCAATTCAGCTTTAAATGTAAAAGAAAAAAAATTAATCTACTATAACTATTTGTCTGAAAACGTTAAATGAAGAACATGAAAATAAGTTAAATAAGAAACTTACTTGTATCCTAATCATCAACATTTATAAGTTGATTACTTCCACCAAGCCGGACTCCAGCATCAGACCTTCGCGCTGGTTCAGACAATTCCTCTCGAATTTCCTGTCTTCTTCTGGCAGTACTTGCTTTGCTTGATTCCTTCTCCTTCATGTAAGTTCGAAATTGGATCATAACCTCTGAAGGAACTCGAGCACATGCTGCAACTTCACCTTTTATTCCAGCAAGATGTTGTTTGAATCGGTAGACCCCGCCAGAGACAACCCGGTTGCAATATTTGCATTGTACCTTTCTTTGGCCCATGTCCACTGGTGTGCAATGACCCCAAGCAGGATCAATACTAGGAGGATTCCCAGATGACCGCTCAGCAGCACCTTGAGATGCCATTCCTTCACAGCACAAGAAGATGAGAGATCGCGGAGCTTGTAGTAGACTAGAAGTGACCTCGTGGGAGAGATGGAGAGAGAATTCTATGATCGAGAGAGTGGGAGAGAGAGCAAGAATGTTAGGAGGCTCAAAGGGCAATTATGGAGCCTTAGGAGGGCCTTGGGGGGGTTTAAATAGACCCCCAAGGCCCAAACTAGCCGTTGCTGGCCGTTTGGGAACGGCCAACAACGGCTAGTTTACTCGGCCAGGTTACTCGGGATCGGCACGGTCGGCCCAAAACCGGTCCGAGACCTGGACTCGGCCAGGTTACTCGGGATCGGCACGGTCGGCCCAAAACCGGTCCGACTCGGCCGATCCGTGCCGATCCGAGCCGAGTTTTTAAACCTTGGTTTACATCATATGCAATATTCCTAGGCTCTCCCCTCTATGTGCCAATATGAGTCAAATAGTCTAGACTGTTGATCAATGTTGCCAATTGATGCTTATATTTACTCAATCTTTCTAGGGAGGTGAAGTTTGAAGCAAATCTAGTCAGATCAACATAGAGGGGATCTCGTCCATCAGTATGAATCTTCATCATGTTCAAGATCCTGTTATGGCTGTAAATAAAACTAGTAATAATTTGCGCCTCAGCAACTAAATCAACAATAGAAGGGACCTTACCAATGTCTTACATCATCAAATTCAAGGAATGTGCAGCACAATAAATTCAAGATAAATACTCTCCTTTCTCCATTTTCTAGCTATCTTATAACTAGCCTCATTATCAGTGACAACCTGGATAATATTTTCTTCACCAATTTTCTCTATCATTTCATGCATCAATTTGAACAAATAATTGGCATTCTTGATATTATTCGAAGCATCAACTGATTTCATGAAAATCGTTCCCTCTATACATTAAATAAGAAAATTTAATCATAGATTTTCTTGTCGTGCCTGTCCACCTATCACACCTAAGGGTGCAACTTCTTTCTTTTCAAAATTCAAACAACCTTGAAGTTGTCAATCCATTCTTTAAGTTCAGTAATCTCCCTATCAAGTCTAACTCTATAGGTGTCTCGTGATGTAGGGATCTTTAAGTCTGAACTTACTTCAACAATTAAATCTAACATGATTTGAAAATATAGAGAGGATGTTGTATGTGCAGGAATACCTGCATGTAAAAATCACTTCACAATATTTGTGAAGGCATGACTAACAAGCTGTATAGTAGCCTTCACCCCCTTCATTACTTGTATTATTGTCTTTTACTTGGCATTTCACTTTCTAAATAGAAATTGATCTATTGGACTTTGTACTGGATTATGAATATCAGATAGACTATCTCTATAGTCCAAAATTTCTGCTACATGACGAGCTATGGAAGTGACCTTAGGAAGAGATCCCCTAGTCGTACCACAGTATGATCCTCTTGCACCACCTCTATATAATCTTCTGCGTTCTTCTTCGTTTGTAGTTGTACAAAGATTTCCGTGTTTGTTAGCTCTGTGCTCATCATCTTCATCATAATCATCATGATGATCAGGATCATCAGATTCAAGTTCAGTTGGTCTTTCAAGTTGAACGTGTAAGCTAGTGTCCCTTTTTCTCGGATGACTAGAGATCTCTTCATGTAGCTTAAGTTCTTACTTAGGTCTGAAATTTTTTAGAATTTTTTTCTTGTCATATATGCCCTTATTTAATCTCTGAACTCTTTAAGACAAACCTCGCATGATTTTACTTCTCCTTTCAACCCTTCAATGTATTGCTTTAAACGAAATACTCCTTAATGAAGAAGACGTTTAGCCGCTAGAATGTGCACCTGAGTGCCTAGGGTGTGAAGCTCACCGTTCCTTGTCTTCTTCTCCGTTGCTTTTCTCACCATAGCCACTTCTCTCTCATCCTTTCTCTCTCTCTCTTTCTCTCTCGCGTAGGTCTGCCAACGAGGAACTTGCCTCCTTTGAAGCCCCCTCACACGCCAGCCCCCATGAAAATGCGTCCCTTGGGCATCGTCGTCCGTGCCCAGGGCGAAGCCTCCCAGCGCGCCACGTGGAGGACCCAGCCGAGTTCCCGCCCACCCACGCACCTCCTTGCCCTCCACGCCTATCCACGCCCCTTTGTATAACGCCCACGCGGCTGCCCAACGAGGTTTGCACCTTGCGACCTCGTTGATCGTGACACGCTAGAGCCCTCCGCGCGGGAGTTCCGCCGTCACCTAGCGCCACGGGGCGCCCGGTCCAAGCTTGCGGGAATGAGCCTTGTTGCCCGTGCCCTCCTTTTCCCGCCCGTGGCCGCCGCACCCGAAACGGCCTTCACAGCCCGTATGCCCCATGCCCGTCCGGTTCGCCCCAACATTCCACCCCCCCTGTTCGGCGCACAAAGGTAGATCCGGTGGACCCGTGTGCTGTCCACCGTGTGCCCGTGTACGCCCGAGCCTCCTCGTTGCTGAACAGTTTCGATTGAGGTTCCATCGAGCTATCCGTGGATCCATCCTACCACGGCGTAACCCCACTTGACAGTTGGACGGTTAGCGTTGAACTAAACTCCTCCTAGTCAATTTTGTCGTTCAATATATGATTAAATGTGCTCCCGTGCTTGAGAGTTAGGATCCTTGTCACTTGATATTAATTGATGTTGGATTGTGAGGTTGAAGACCCGCCTGTGGTCCGATTTGAACATCTTGAGCGTGTTACTATTGCCCTAGTGTTTCGATAGTTTTCACTACCGACGATCCTAGTCGTTTTATCATTGCGAGAGAACGATTCCTGAGTGCGTTTGCGATTACGTTGCGCAGTTGATTTTATGGAAACATGGGATATTTGATATTCTCTTGCTGCTTGCTTGTGGTACTCTCGTTGATCTCGGTTTGCTACATAGGTTCGGAGCCTTTTCGGTAGTTGTCCCACATCACTCCTCCATTCATCTCCTTTTCATAATACTTACACTTTACTCTCTTCCTCACTGGATAAATCAACTCTCCATGTTATCATCCTATGTTACCCTGAGGTCTAGGCTGCTTCTCTACCATAATCCTATAAAAAAACATAAATGCAAATTAAGTAATTAAGATAAAATCAGACATCAATTCAAATGTAAAGTTAAAGGCACATGAATGTACAATCATACATTAGTTGATGTAATTGACTGATTTACATGTTTGGTTGAGGTTTAATTGCATCAATTTAATGAAGAGCCACGATTTTTAAACCTTAATTTAGGAAAAAAGTGAGGATTTCATCCTAAATATAAAATTAAATGCATATAAATGTGCAATCGTGCATCAAGTGATGCAATTGATTGATTTACATGTTTAATGAAGCTTAATTACATCAATTAATAAAAAGTTCTAATTTTTAAAGTTTAATTACATCAATTAATGAAAAGTCCCAAATTTTAAACCCTAATTTAGGTGAAAATTAGGGATTTCACCTATTTTTTTTCAATTTCATGAATATATATCTTCAATCATATATGCATTACATTAATGAGGCATTTAAAACACAAGTCTATCAATTTCTAATGTTATTTTAATTTTTAAAATAAAATATATATTTTTTATCTTGATATGGAGAAGGATGGAACTTGAAGAACTCTCCTCTAAACCACTCTACAAAGCTTCTTCCTCTTTTTCCTTCTTCTTCTTCCCCTAAGCTTTCACCTTTGAAGATCTTCTTTCCTTTCTTTTTCTCCATAGGAGAACCTCTCTTTTTTTCTCCTTCCAAGAAGAAAAAATGAAGATCTCGACGAAGGTTGACGGCCGGTGGCGGCGATTAATGGTGGTGGCGATTGGCGGTGGCTGCGGCAGGTGGGGCTGGGCAGTGGCTGGGTGGTGGGGCTGCTCCCTTTCTCTCTCTACTATCAGCTGTGAAAATGCAGCAGACAGCAGGGAGACATGGGGCTTAAAAGCCCCCTTTCAGCCAGATCAGGTGTATCGGGCCCATGTCGGTTCGGTTGGCTGGATCGCCCAATTTTGGACTGATACGGCCGATTCGGCTTATTCTTACTGTTTTTTCTTGGGGGGGCATTTAACCCTACAAATCGGATGGTTGAGCAACGATCCCGATCCAAATCGTTCGATTCCGATCTAGATTGGATGATTTTGCATTCCATGATTCCTACTGACCTTACAGTGACCTCTACACCTTATGACATTTCCAAACTGGACATGCAGTTAGTCAGACCCAACGACTATGCATTCTAGACACCCGTGCCTTAGCTGAATATGGAGGCTAGTAAAACTTTTGGGTTGTGTTGATGGTAATATCCGTCAACCTGCTGCTACCTGTTCAATGAGCACCACCATTGGTACCATTAACTACTTTACAGCCTCCTCTCTTGCTTTTATAAGCTTGAGTTTAGCTCTCGAAGACATCCGATAGAATTGGAAAGATACAAAGAAGATTAGCACGGACCCTGTGCCAGGATGTCATGCACAAATAGAGAATTGTTCAAAATCTTTTCCTATAGTGATTGGGTTGCAAGTAGGGTAGTAAGAAAGGACTACCTGTAGGAAAGGGCTACTTGGACATAGGGGTAAAAACATGCTGGTGCGGAGCTACCACCATGCCTTGTGGCTGGGGCATGCGTAAATTTGGTTATCCTACATTTGAAAGCAAAAAAAAGTTGTTAGGCTATATAGGGGGCTTGGATCCATAACTTGTGAGTCACCTTTGGAAAGAACCATGCAGGCTTGGTCCAAAGGGGGAAGACCTCACAACGGTTGCATTGGATCATTACATTGTGGTGTCAGAGTAGGATGTTTATAGGAGGTTATCCTGAGCCATGGTGTATGACTAACAAGGAGGTCATGGCATACATCCTTCATGTGGTTAACCCGTCCATTTGCCTTGAACTAGGGCATTGCCACCTATCATACTTGTTGGCTGCACCTTGCCTGCATTTAGCTTCAGGATGGAGTTGCTCGAGGATATCATCTCACAAAGGTTATCCACATTTATCAAGGGGATAGCTTGGTGCATAGGTTCTACACTTATTTGTTTCTTTGTTGGCTGCACTTGATGTGGTGGATGATCCATTGCAAATTTAATGTAGTCTAGTTTCAGAGATGCAATGATTGTTGTTGACTCTATCCTTTTATTATGCTTCTCCATTATTATGCTTCTCCATGCATAGCTTGAGCCTCTGTGAGATGATTGTTGTTGGCCCTATCATTTTATGATGCATCTTCATACATGGTATCTTTTTAGGATGCATCTCCATACATGGCTTAAGCCTTTGCGAGTTTAGCTGCTCTACCGGGGTACCTTGCCTTCTTTGAATGTAGCTCTTGCAAAGTTTACTGCTGAGAAGACATGGTTGCATGCAGTTACAAATCCTCCACCTCCTTCTATGGTTTCACTTGATACGTCTACTCATTTTATTTGTCCTCACAGTCCAGTTTAATCACTTGCTATTCCAACACTTCCAACTCTGCCACTTGTTTTTATTGCAGATATTGTTAGCAGTGGGTACGCCTATTTGAGGACTGTTCGAATCAAAGCTTACAAAACTAGCCGATCTGGATTAGAACCAGGTGAAACTAGATTGGAAAAAAGGCCAACAATCTAGTTCATGAGGTTGTATAATCGGAATGGACAGTTTTATCTTAAGAAAGAAATACATAACATAACAGGCTGGAATCAGCTTAAAACTGGCCAGAAGTCCCAGAACTGGCTGGTTCTGACCAGTTCAAGCCAGTTTAGCTGCCAGCCTCTGTTATGGGCTGGACATTTCTTACCCAGAAGCAGTAGCTGTTGGCCCTCCTATGTTTGAGCCCAACACCGTCCCCTCATCCTCTACCCACCGTCGTTGCTGGATCTTGTTGTCACTGCCATTGGAGATCCTTCCACACACCTCTCGAAGCTTGTTCTTGTGGAGAAGAAGAAGAGGATAAAAAAAGAACGGAATGGAAAAGGAAAAACAGAAAAGAAGTGAAGAGAAAAACTAGGAGAAATGAAAAAGGGATGGAAAGAGGAAGAAAGAGAAGAGAGCTCCATTCTCCAAGACTTGGATGCAAGTGTGGAGTGCAACATGTGCTTCCAATTGAGTGTATAACATTTTCCCGTCAAGTAATATCATTTAGAGTTTGACTAATATAGTGGTGGGTACACCGGCCTCACGCATCGACATGGGTGTTAATGGACTGGCCCAACAGCCCTAATCTCACTTTGGCTTGGAGAGTATTTGATAGACTGATTGCTGATGGAGTTTAGTTTGGAGAGTTATTTCCTATTTTAGGCATTTTTTTCTTTTATTTTTGGGATAGATTTACGTTTATAGAGTTATTTCTATCAGCAGGAATATTTAGGATATTTTGATTTTACAGGGTAGGATTGTAAACCCTGCATAGTTTTCCTTTTAAAAGGGGACATCATGCACGTTTTGGATTAATTTATTAATTAATGGATGAATGAGAAAAAAATTGTCAAACACTAATTTTGTTAGTATCACCTTGAGAGAGGGAGCCCGAGAGGGGATGTGAGAGGCCAAACTTCCCGTCACTGCTGCCATTGTACACCTCCAACGCCCGAAGCCTGTGCCGCACCAACCATTTAAGTTCTTCTTCTTCCGGTTGTGCTCTTCCTGTTTGCCGTAGGAGCTACTCAAAGGCCCTACAAACTCCTTGAAACTTGCGCAGCCCTCATCACCAAATCTTCTTCTTTCTTAAGGCCCCTACAAACTCCTTGAAACATGCGCAGCCCCTCATCACCAACTCTTCTTCTTTCTACTTCCTCCTTTGTCCTCATCCGTTGCCGTTGCTTGTCCTCTTCCTCCCTCATTTCTCTCTGTTTTGTAAGCTCTGCCAATCTTCTTGGTTCCTCCCTCTCCACCTATTCCTCCACCCAACCAGTTAGGCACGTGGACCATCAGGCCTTCCACCTGCTCACCATCATCCTTTCCTCCTTCGCCCTCTTTGCTGCTTCGTCCTCTTCCTCATCCCATTACCTCTCTCCTCTGTCCTGTTTTCTTCCTGTTCTGAAGCAATACTAACAGGGCGCGTGACCCTGCTGCACCCTTCCTCCCATCTCTTTTTCTCTAGTCCTTTGCCGGCCAGTGCCGGAGACACCTCCTTTGCTGCTGTCGTCGCTCATGGTTCACGGACCCCAAACTAGCAGCATGAGGGCCACCCCGTCTCCATCCAAGTGGGCTCATTGAGGGCTCATTGTCGCATTGGACAGTTAGGTAGCACTCATGGTGACCGTCCAACGTATGGCCATGCGCTTCCCAATACTGACTTGCCATCCTCCGTCATCCAGTAGCCTGTGATGGTCCTGTTGCACAGGTTAAGATATCAGTTTTGTTTCCACAATTCCAACATGTTGGGAGTTTCAGTGATACTCAATAAGCATATTCTGTTTTGAATGGTCTTTGTAGTATTATTTTTCTCAATCTAATTTGCTCGACATCTATTTGTGCATTGTGGGTGAGTGCTCGAACACCAATCATGTTTATTTTAAATATTGTGCAAAGTTGCTATTGGTATTGTACGCGTGAGAGTCTAATTCCGTTACTCCAGGTCTACTGCATTTGATAAGTTGGACATATCCTACTTACGTCAGTGGTTCCCCAACTAACTTTAATCCACCCTTTTCAGCCTCATGTGGGATATTTCGCATGTTTGCTCCTTGCTCATATCAGATACGCTCACAATCTTGGACTCTCAGTTTGCTCGAACGTTATTGATGTTTATTGGTTCGTGGCTATTTTATTGCACTTGCATGTTGTTCCGTATCATATTTGGTATCAAGGAAGGAAATATCGGGGATTGTCACAGATTGACCTGATCCAAATTGATCGGATTGCCCGATCCAATCTGATCCCAGATTGATCCGGTTCGATCCCCTTCTCTCTTATATAAATTGCAAGGGTTCAGAAAAAAAAATTAAAAATATATAAAAAATCTTTAAAAAAGTGTACAAATGATTATCTTTGTTCAAACCTTGATTTCTTCATTTTACGTTACTGTCTAAGTCAACTCTATTTTCTTTCCTTAGTAACTAGTTTCTTTATAATACACACTTTCTCTCTTTCATCTCTAAAATTTTCTATCTTATTTTTTTTCTTCTCTTATATACATTAGTATTAACGGTTCTCAACAGTGAATAAAACTGATAAATTTATCACCTTCTGCTTTAAAGAAAATTAAGAAATATATACCACTCTTTTTTTTTGTGTTGAGATTTACTTGGTTCTAGATTCAAGCGATAATAAGTGTAACGAATATTTAGTTAAATTCTTTATCAATGACTAGAATACATGCTCTTTTGGTACTGAATGTAGCGCTAGCACCAAAGGAGATATGGATTCCAGTCATTGACAAAGAAAAAAATAATAAATTTTAGTACCCTTATTGTCATTTATATCTAGAACTGGATAATCCTCGACAGAAAAAAAATGGTGCACATTTCTTAATTTTTTTCTAAAGTATAACTTGATCAACTTATAGATTTTATTTACTATTAAGGATTGTTAATATTAATATATCTAAGGAAATAAAAAAGAACAAGAACGAAAAAAAATTAGAGAGATTGTTAGAGAGAGTGTGTAGAAAGACAACTTACTAAACAAAAGCGCCTTGAAGAATCCACCCGATCGTTGTAGAGTGCCACTTTTTATAACCAAGTCGATAGAAAAGAGAGTTTAAACTTTAGAGTTTATACTTCAGAAAGAGAAAACTTGGAGAGAGAGAGAGAGAGGGAGAGAAATATTAATTAGATAGAAAAAAAATTAGAGAGAGAGGAGAAATATTAATTACATAGGAAAATTAAAATTTTAAAGAGAGAAATTATTAATTAGATAAAACATTTAGATAAAGAGAAAAAATATTAAAGGGATAGAAAAAAACTTAGAGAGAGAGGGAGAGAAGTATTAAAGGGATAAAAAAACCCAGAGAGAGAGAGGGAGAGAAATATTAATTAGAAAGAAAAAATTAGAGAGAGGGAGATAAATATTAAATTAATAATTAGATAGAAAAAACTTAGAGAAAAAGGGAGAAAAAACTTAGAGAGAGGGAAGAGAGAGAGCGAAGGGCACTTGGATAGATAGGGTGGAGAGTGGCCTTGGGGGGTTTATATAGACCCCTCAAGGCCGAAGCTAGCCATTGGGATTGTTCCCAACGGCTAGTTGAAAGCTAGCCGTTGAGGGGCCCGGTCGGCTCAATCCGGTGTGGATAGGTTGATCCAGACTGAGGATCGAGCGATCCTCACTAATCCCATCCGATCCTTCCAATCCCAATCTAGGACTAGAGGATCGGGGTACGGGATTGGATTGACTTGCCTGAAACTGATTGGATTAGCTGATCCGATCCGATCCGTGTCGATCTGGCACACCATGTTTGTTATCAGAGCATTTAGGGTAGGTTAAGATGCATTGTCTTGCATTTATTTTATTTATTTATTGCTGTATTTTTGTTTATTTGTTTGTTGCATGCATTTCTATTTTATTTTATCTTAATAGTGTCATATAGTTGCATGCCAATCATCAGTAGGTTTCATTGCACCACACTGTCGCATGCCCACTTGTAATGGTTCCCATTATCACATACTTGCACCAATGTCTGAATCTCATGACGATTCCCAGATGGATCCCAATTGGACCGACATGATGCTTGAGCTCATGTAGAGGGTAGACTAGATGGAGACATTTTGTGGGATGATTTGATCTTGTTGAGGGATCTATTAGAACCATGGAGGATAGACTAGAGGATACGGATTGATAGGTTGAGAGTGTGATTAGCCAAGTTGCCACATTAGAGAGAGCCCTCAGGGTCAAGGTCCCGCTAGACCGCCCTTGGTAGATTGTTGTGGTCCACCTCCCCATCACGTCCCTAAAGCTTATAGGGCTGATGATAGGAGAGACCGTAGAGCTGGTTTTGAGGATGAACCTTATAATATTGAGGTGGATGACTGCTAGAGAGCTTTAGCAATGCATAGAGTCCTTGGAGCTGATGTTGGGCGTGACCATGAGTACGAGTATGAGCATAGGTTGTACCGTGATTATGAAGATCTAGATGACCACCTCCTTCAGAACATAAGAGTTAAGGTGCCTAGTTTTGATGGGTCTCTAAATCCGAAGGTCAATTTGGCTTAGGAGGTTGACATGGACCACTACTTTGAGTGGTATGAAATGATGCCCTGTGGGTTAGATTCTCCAAGATGAAGCTATTGGGGCAAGCTAAAACCTTTTGGTCTAACTATGAGGGCCTCCAGCGACATCAAGAGCCCATTGATTCGTGAGAAATACCTTCCTGCCACTTATTGCCAGTGCTTCATTCACTACCGGTCGAGTCTCACCTAAGGAGTCGCTCCGTGTCTGACTACGTTTTGGGGTTTAATGAGTATCTTCTGAGATATAGTGTGAGTGAGGAGAGTGTGATGACTCTTTCACGCTTTCGTAAGGGTCTTCATCCGAGTTATCAGCGTGAGTTGTTCAGTCAAGATGTGACCACTGTGAAGTATGCTTATCAGGTCACACTCGAGGTTGAATAGTGAGTCTGAGATTGAGCTTTCCTTGCACCCGTGGCCATCTTTCCCGCAATCTCCTGACTCTTGGAGCATGCCAAGATACCCACAGAAGGGCCTTGTGATTGTATCCTAGGAGCCAGTACGTCAGGACCCATCAATTTCTAGGCCCCAACTCCCTCCTACGAGGGAGCAGCTGCTTCTCCTTTCAGCCCTTCCCACCTGCCCATCTTATTGCTTCACCTGTCAGGCATGAAGACAAGGGGAAGAGTCTGCTAGTTGGAGAGTCTTTATAGGGTGGTAGTTCACACACTTAGTGTCTTAGATGCTATGGGTATACATGTGTCATGGGATAGGCTTTGAGGACACCTATATCTAACATGAAGATGGGTAGCAGAGGAGACATGGGAGGCGGAAGGCACTGCGAAGTCTCGTGAACCCTAGTGCTTCTATCAGTAGGAAGGGTCGGGAGTCGAATAGGTTGGGTTTATACCTGTGTGAGTAGGTGGGTTGTGAGAGAAGCTGGGCCAATGGGCCCGAGTTGGGCTGACTTGGTGGTTAAGGCTGGTTGAGGTGTGTGAGGCTCTGTGAGGCACTTGCCTTGGTGATTGCGACATTTCCCACGATCGCCTAGGCAATGAAGCCCAAAGCAAGGTGGCTTGTGGGCACCTCGCCTCACCTTGTCACCTAGGCAAGCACCTCAAGCACCTTTGATAATGTAGAATGGCGTCAATTCGCACCATAACTACACTTCATTTTCGAAAATCCCCAATTTTTACCCTCATTAGGATTTAAAAATTAGGGTTTTCCCAAAATTGGGCTGCTAAAGGCTAATTGAGATGCAATTGCATGTACTTTTGTCAATTACATCAGTAGGTGTTAGTTGACAGCTTAATTATGCATTTTAGGAAAAACCCAACTTTTACGGTGATTATAGTCTAAAACTTGAGGCATTCTCCCAGTAAACTTAAGTAGGTCCAGTTGACATATTTGCATTCCGTTGCTATCAATTGCATCCAATGGGTGTTCACTATTAGTTGCTATCTGTTGCACGCAAGAAGATATCTCAGATTGGTTCTCATCATTACTGGCAGGTGAGTATAAAATTTTCTTCATATGTTTAAAATTTTCATCTTATTTTTCTAACATAATATTCTATCACAATCTCTTTGAGATATGTCTGGATCTCCGGATGTCTCTCTAAGCCCCCAATCCCCGCCACCCCAAGGAAGCCAAGATCTGATATGGTATTCCGTGATTCTTCCATAACTCCATGAAAAAAAAAGGATCAAAGAGAAGTTATCATAAAGCATACAGGTGATGTGTCTTTAAAGATGCTTTAGTTGGACGAAGCATGCATACTTATGGACACAAATTTGCTACTGTAAAATTACAGGACAAAAGCCGGTTTTGAGCATGTTCAAGGCTTCATATGTTTCACTCTGAACATGTTTCATTTTCAGTGTGATTGTAGTTCAGATTCATGCAAGCACTGCCAGTTGCTACTCTTGACTATTCCTTTGTCTGATCCTAATTATCTAGCACTTAAAGTGGTAGCCTCTATTGAATTTATACTGCTAAAAGCTAGTTTCATATTTAAAATTCTACTTGTGGGTCATTATCAGTCTGACTGTTTATTTGTGCCAAAAAATGATCCTTTTTTTTTTTTTTTTTCCGTACTCTCCTAATTCTAATTTGACACAGTTACGGATTTTATGGGGATGTCATCAAGGAGAGTGAAAAATATAGATGGATGGGCCCTAAACGCTACGATTATGCTGGAACAAGGGTATTCCTGGAGCACAGGTATTTGCTAATTGTCTGGAGGCATATATTTGTCAGCGTCAATAGGTTGCTATTAAACATTTGGGTTTTTAGCAAATAACTCACCAAAAGAATACCCCATGCAAAATGGATATATGCAAAATAACCCCTATATTCTTATTGTATATGTAGAGAAACTCCTACCATCTACTCTACCATCACTCATGGGATCACCTGATTTACAAATCAGGGCATATTTTAGAGTAAGAATAAAGTTTAGGGGGTTTTATACATATATGTATAATGCAGGTTTTTTTTTTTTGCATATATGAGATTCTTTAGGAGGTTATTTACTAAAAACCCCAAAACATTTTTTTTCCACTTGAAGAATATTTACTTCCTTGTCCTTCAGGTCATATGAAGCTGAGGTTGCTTTTTTAGAAGATAAATCGTCAAAATTGGCTGTTGAGACAAGTTATCTGATGAATGGGATGCAACAAGCACAGATTTCACGGGACAAACTACCAAAAGGAATTTGCTGTACAGATTGCAGTGTGTGCAAGGAAGCTACTGGCCACGCAGATGTGCCCACAAGTGCTGGTTCAGGTTTGAGATGGTTGCGATGCAAGGGACGTTTCCTTAGTGTAGGTGCAGCTGTTATCTCGTGTCGTAATGGAAGGGCTCCTGATGGTCTGGTTGCTGATGCTCACCTTGCTGATGGTTATCTGCATCTTATATTAATTAAAGACTGCCCTCGACCTTTTTATTTATGGTGAGCTCATTATGTCACTGCATGTGCCTATTTCTATACGTCACATTCTTGACAGTTCCATCTTTATCTTACGTCATAGCATTCTTAGATTTGAATGTGTTCACCACTTTCATTGCAACTTTCACTGACATTGATGCTGATATTATCTAAAACCTGATGTAATAATGCACAGGAATGGCAAGAAAATTCCTGCATGATACATGAAAGAATCAGGATGGTTGTTGAACATAGTTGTTGACGAGCCATAACTTCACTGCAGAGTCTTTTCAGATCTGATCATTTGACTTTTGCCTGAACCTTGCTCATCATTTCATGTTTTGATGAAATGGTGTTTTCACTTGTGAGCAACTTCCTTGCTAAACAATTGTGTGAATCAATTCTCACATTTCATGGCCAATCTCTTAATAACATCATACATGAAATTGCTTTGCAACTTAGATAATGTTCTTTAGGTATCCTTTGTCTCTCTCCTTGAGCAGAGTACTGGTTTCAGTTTAAGTTACTGTTATATTGGGAACCTATGATGCTGCTCCTTTTCACCATATGTACAGTTGCCATTGCTACTAAAAATAGGGTTTTTTCGATATTGATCCCTATAAATGTATGCGTTTTTAATAAGCCCCGGTATCTTGTGTTTTCCGATATCGATCCTTTATAAAGTTTTTAACTTCTAATCCCCAGCATTTACTTCCATCAACTTTATTTACTTTACCATAGTTAAACATTGGTTAATTGTGAAAATGTCCTTTATACCCTTCATCAAATGTTGATTCACCATAGAGATGTGGGCTTTGTGTGTGCGTGTGTGTCTGCAGCTCCCGTGCTGTTGGAACAGTATGCCCGCATGGTGTCTTGGATCCCGACCCATCCTTTATCTCTATACCTGGGCATGGGTGTGGCATGGCTATCGCTGCCGGGGTGGGAGGCCGATGATGGCTGGGATGGAGATGGTAGGGGAGCACTGGTGTTGCTGGCACCACCAGAGTTGTACACCTACATGGCATCATGGATCCTGTTGAGCAAGGCCTCCACTCTCTGCTTCTCCTGCACAATGACAATGTGCCACTCCTGCACGTCATCATGGAGATGTACTTGTCCAAGATGCATGCAAGGCCGAGCAGGCCCTTGGGTTCCTTCCTCGACCTTGTCCTCAGGGAGAGGTTAGTAGCCCCAGATAGGAAGGAGGTGAGGGTGGCCACGGAGCCATTATCGACGAGGAAGGTGATTTGGGTGCGAGTTACCTTCCCTTTCCCAAGTTTGCCCCTCCCCTCTTCGGCAAGTTCCACTGCTTTCTCATTACCCCACACTTCGCAGGAGAGAGAGCAAGTGGCAGGGGAGTTGGTGGGGATGAGTCAGGTTCTATGTAATGGCGCTGCCATTTTTCACCTTCCACCTTCAAGAAGTGGAATGGTGTGATATCAACACTGCTTCCTAGAGGCAAATTCCATATTGCAGCCACTTGGTCTGGGTAGGGGGAGGCCCTCTCAAGTGAACACACCGCACTCTCTTATAAGATATTCCATTTGTTTTAACGTTGATTTGAAGAACACTATGTGAATATTCCCATCTTTTAGATGAATTTTAATGGGAAGGACCTATTAACAATAAATACCCTAATATGCTAGGGCAAGGATTTTTTTTCAATTTGCCGCATTTTAGGGATCAAAATTGAAAAAAAAATGCATTTTCCAATATCAATCCATATAAACATAGTGAATTTGAAAAAAGTCCCTATATCTTGCATGTTTTGATACTAGTTCTTATATACTTAAGACTTTTTAGTTTTTAATCCCTACCCTTTGCCATCAGTTTTTCTTAATTTTACCATAGTTAAATATGAGTTTAAGTTTAACTCGCTCTAGAAAAGTCACTTATAACCCTGTTTAAAATTTGAGTTTTACTTGCTGCACTGGCTATTGGTGCAGCCAAAATGAAAGAAATTGGATTTTTTTAGGTTGCCGCAAGGATGCCCCACATGTCCAGACAATCCGATCTCTGATCGGACGATCCAAAAAATCCAAGAAATAAAAGATTATTATTAGGGTTGACCCATCATTTTTTATTGTTCATTGGGGCTTAATTTTGTTGATTTTGTAGAGTCATTTCAAGTATTTCTGTCTGGTTTAATATTGGTTTGAAGATATTCTGAGTATTTTTTTAAAATGATTCTTAATTGGAAGGATTGGTTACTAAATTATATTAAGTTTATAGGGACTAATATCAAAATACACAAGATACACGGTTTTATTTTGAATTCACTATGTTTATGGGAATCGGTATAAAAAAAATCCTAAAAAATATTAAAAGTAATGCCTTCGGCAAAACATGGAAATGATGATGATATGGTGTATAGAGTTGTCTATTTGAAACACAGCTATCATGTCGTACATTTCAAAATTTGAATAGGTGTGTCTTTGCACCATAGCTAATGAAACAACAATATGATAGATACTACAATTTTTTTCCCCAAATGACTACCCATCTTTAAACAAGGAATGCTACGTGTATCTTTCAGTGCAAGCAGCGAGACATATTATGTTATATGGTTCCTAGTGTTGGACTGCAAGAAAGGATCATGTACAAAAATTGTGTTGCTAAGATAAGGATGTTGAGGTAGATATGTGAAGACATTGGGGAAGACCTAAAATGAGGTGGTTAGATGTAGTTAAAAAGGACTTGTCACTCCTATGTGGTACCACAAGTATGGTATTTCGATAGATTAAAATGGTGGGCAAGATTTATGTAGCCAAGCCTAAATAGATGGGGTAAGGCTTTGACGATGATGGTGGCATTATCTGCCCCCTCAAATCATATCTATCTAAAACAGTCTAGACACCTTTCATCATTTTGAACAGCACATTGGATTAACGTAGGCCCTTTCTACTCTTTATCCGTTTGTTATGCTTTATCCTTTTGCTTTTAAATTCTGTTAAAGAGAGGCATATATTGTATCGCATGTTACACATGTAATGCGGTATGTTCACCATTTGAGCATCTACTATCATTCTGTTAAAGAGAGGCATATATAATATTGCATGTTACACATGTAATGAGGTATGTTCACCATTTTAGCATCTACTATCATATGCACACTTGGGGAAAATTCATTCTATTCTCCACTGGTAGAGGTCTGCACGTCATGAGCTTTGAATTTTGAGTCACGGATGTTTGTTTTGGGTGTGGGACATGTATGAACATGTTGATCCCCTGCAAGGCTAATTGCAGATAACTTTTCAGATCAAATTCTTGAAAGGATTCAAGTCTTGTGGCTTTATAGGAAAAAATAATTAAAGGTTCTAAAATCAAGAGGAATGTTGCACCAAAATACTTAATTTAATGGGGGCTCTCAATGTCTCATACCTACCACTTTTGTGATTTGTAAAGATAATCAAAATCTTGTATCTTCCTTGATGTCAGTAATTGTTTAATGAGCAATTGAGTTTCATTCTCCCGTGGCATGCATGACTTCGAAATGCCCACATTTGTGGAATACAGCATTTCATGCCTTTCAGTTTCCTAGTTGATTGTTTATTTATCAATACAGGCATCTTACTAAGCTTACAAGAAAGGGCTCTAATCCACTAGATTTTGGGTTTGTGGAGCATCACAAGGTCTGGCTTTAGTTTCCATCATATGCTTTACCTTTCCTTCTTTTTTATGCTCTAATAAAGCTTTTTCTTGCAATGGCATCCAGACGCAAGCATTCACCTTTATTGCATCAGGTGGTGAAGAAAGTGTTTGGAACGTGGACGGAGAGATCTTTCAAGCACGCAAACTCTCTGTGCAAGTGTTTCAAGGCCTTGTCAGCTTATTTGCAGCTGGTCCTGAAGATTGATATGAAGTTGATGAAAAGATTCGTGTATCCATCAATGTCCTTTTTTCCATTGCATACTCCAGGATCTACCATCGTTTTTTTTTGCCGGAGATTTATACGAAGTTGATACTGAGATCTGCCTGAAGCCCATTTTGTTTCATACTTTAGGATCCAACCTAAGGTTTTCCTCTCTTATTTTATAGTATCCCTTTATTAGACCTATCCCAACCCCCCCACCCCCCCGCGTCATTCAGAAATCACAGAAAATAGATGAGTTTATGGGCATAATCCTGGCATGCAATGTGTGTTTTCTCTCTTTGTCATAGCTATCACTAATAAATGTTTTAAGAAGGGTACCGGGTTATGGTGGTACGTTTCAAGGGGAACCTTGATTGTTCACATTGCCCATACTTAACGGACTTGTGGCACCTATTAGCGTGCAGAGATGTCTTCTCGTCACCACTAACTGGATGGATCTGCAACGTGTAGCTCTTGGAAGAAAGGTGTTGTGGGGATATTTGACATTTCTGCCATTGGGAGCAGGCACTGACGATGGGGGATATTTGCTGCTTTCAATGGGGATATCTACGGCCTCTTCTCGGAATAGAGATTACACACAAATTGAAGGGATAAAACATATGAACTCTTCTATACACAAATTGAAGGGATAAAACAAATTGAAGGGATAAAACTTTGATTCATTTTTTCTGTTTAAGGTATATATTAACAGAGTCATTTATATAGTGAACAAAAATTATAATGTTAAATGAATGTCTTCTTTAACACAATAAATTAAGAGGTGCTATAATTTTTGCAAAGACACTTCTCAAGCTGCAAGACAGTAGGGTGTTTGTGAGCAACTTTTTTTCCAAGACTATTTTACTTCTAAAGATTATTTCATTCAAATTTTTGTTACAAATTTTGATAATACAATAAATTGTGAACTTGTCTGGCAAAACTATTACTAATTTTAAAATTTTGTAAGACCTGTGTGGATGGTGGATAAGGGAGGGGCATAGGATGTGCAGTTGAAAAATTGATGCTTTGAAGTTGAAAATTTTTCTATGTTCTTTCATGCTCTGCAATGGTGCTGTAAGAAAATTTTATTACTCCAAGGCAACTATTGAGGGCACACACCACCTGAAACAAGGATAGTAGCATTGTCACTGTCGTCAGAGAGGTGAATCAACCCTGCCTACCACCATGGGTGGTAGCTCCAGTGACAGCTATGCGTCCAATATGCACAATCCATGGTGTGGGCTTGGAGTCGAGCACAAAAAATAGGAAAATGTGCAAGATAGCATTCCACGAGTCATCAACAGTGAACAAAGGAGAGGCATTTTTGAACTGAACAAATCAACTAGCCATGAAATGAACAAATCATATATCGGACTGAACATATAGCAAATTATCATGACATAATAGCTTATCAAATTAGATTCATGTTAAAGATCATATGGTCAGAATAGATTCATAAATTTTCAAAAGATGTCTAATTAGAATAAATATGAATTTCTAAATGAATAAACTGAGATCAAAGAATAATTAAGGATATCAAATGAATGAACTGAATAGATTATAAGTTGAATTTATATTATTTAAATAGTAAATTATGTTTTATATTTATGTGTCAAATATATCACAAACTAACATATCAAATAGACATGCATCTAACTAAGATATAAGGAGTCGAACAGACAAATACTAGAGCAATAGACAAGTATATTAAGGTCATGACACAGGCATAGTAGGGACTTCATGACCCACCCAAATAAATGATCACAATTATCTGAATTTCTTTGTTGCCCGTGGGCAGAACTCATCTACGGATGCTAATGGAATAAGCCCCAATCTACTTAAGATGGCAATGTCTAAACATATATCAAATAAATATGGCATAAATATATTCTCACATATTTCAAACTTATTATAAATTTGAAAATTTAATAGACTAGATAATACATATACGTATGAGTCAAAATATATTTCTTTTACATATAAAATAACTATTTAAGAGTCAAATATGTCACATATATATAAAATTAAAGATAAGATGATCCAAACAGATTACTGGAAAGAAGAATATGCTACTGAAATTTTCTAATATTTTTTGGACAAAGAATTAAAATTTTCGGTTAATAAAACTAATTTTTAGAGCTAAAAAATCAACAATTAACGTCGAAAACATCAAATAGATTTAAAAAATTATTAAACTTGGTTAACATGTCAAATATATCAAATAAACATGTGGACAAAGCTTCACACAAATTAGACATCGTTTGAGTGATTAGAGTATTAGGTTGTATATGAAAAACTTGAGTGGATTGTGACCAATAGAAAAAATAGTAAAATAATCAGAAATAAATTTGTAAAAAATTATAGGTACTTAGGGTTCATGAAAATAAAGTTGTGGTCAAAATTTCAAGTCATTTGGCCAAAAAACGGAGGAGTTATGACCAAACAAGTTAAATTAGATTCTCAAATTGACCGTAGATAGAGCAGTTTAAATTGTGTCCACGCAGGCCGATGCCTTTTAAATCGCAATCCCCCATGGTCAGTGCCTTTTAGATTGAAAATTGAGTTAAAAGAGAGTTTGAATCACTAAGGTTAAAATGCTTCTAGTTGAGCCGACATCTTTTGAAAGGCGTCCACTGAGATGGACGTCTTTTAGACAAAAATTTCAGAACTATAATGTTTTGAAGAATTCATATGGATTTGAGGGACCAAAGTAGGAAATAAGAGCATAGACTTATAAATTAAGGTTCCAGGAATATCTTTTGACCGCTTTTGAAAATCAAAATAAGATTTTATATAAATACAAAATAAACACTTAATGGGTTATTATCGCCTACGTCTTGAAAGAAGAACAACCAAGAACAATCTCTTCTAATCCTTCTCTTGAACTTCAACTATGAAATTCTCTTGCTCCAATGCTCCTTTCACTTCCTTGAATCACCCAAGAACACAATTCATCTATTAGCATTAATTATAAAAAGATTAAACCAAAGATTCGGTTAGTTCTTGATAAAAAAACACTATGTTATTTACCATAGAATTGAGGGTGCATGCAAGAGGATCCAATCATGACCCCAAGACTCTAATTATATATTTTTCCCTTCCTAATATATCCCAATAAAGCCTCTCCGTTGCAGAGTCAGATTCCAACAGATGGAGTCTTAATCAATAAGTGAATCCATTTGCAACTAGGAATCCAGATTTTCACATGCAGTAGATTTTCTTAACTAAAATATCCCGAATTCGACCTCTCCAACGATTGAATTACACAAAAGTCCTTTAGCAAAGTTATAGTCCTTTGTGCCCTCTTTTCAACCATACCTATTATGTGAATTTTAGAATTTTTTGTGCGAAGTTATCTCATCTCTAATATGCTGCTATGACACAGTTTATAGAGTCTGAAATTTGACCGAGTGTTGGAAACTAACTAGTTTCCTAATTAGGTCACTAAATCCCCATTGAGTCTTATTAGACTTGACTAATGATTTATCCATTCTAAATCTATTATTATATTATTAAATAAATATTAAATATGTTTAAATCATTTTAGCCCACTAATTGAATTGATTAAATTTATTTAGATCTAATTGGACTTAATTAACTTTGTCCCGTTAACAAATTAATGGGTTTACGATATAAGATATAACATCATCTCCCCCTTAAAGAAATTTTGTCTTTAAAATTTAAATTAGCATAACTTATCAAATAAGAATGGATACTTCTTCTTCATGTCTAACTCGGTCTCTTAGGTAGCTTCTTCTGTAGAACAGTTCCACTACAAAACCTTCACCAGAGGAATCCCTTTGGTTCGAAGTACTTTCTCTTCATGATCTAATATGTGAATCGACTTATGTTCATAGGATAGGTCATGTTGCATATCTAATGGCCCATACTCGATCACACGAGTGTAAGTGGTAAAGCCAACTGGTAAGCCACTTTACCAACTCATTGTAGAATCTCAAATGGTCCAATAAACCTCAGACGAAGCTTTCCTTTCTTCTCAAAACACATTGCACCCTTGGTAGGAGACACCTTCAAGAATTCATGATCTTCCACTTCAAATGCTTTCTTTCGCCTTCTGTTATCAACATAACTCTTTTAGTGAGTAGTTAGTAATCTCTTGCTGATGATATCTATCTTCTTAGATAAATCTTGCACAATTCGCAGTCCCGACAAGTTTTTTTCATCAATCTCAGACTAACAAATAGATGATCTACATGGTCTATCATAAAGTACCTCATTTGGAGCCATTCCAATGCTAGAATGATAAGTATTGTTGTATGCGAACTTAATCAGAGACAACTGATCATCCCAACTATCTTGCCACTCTAGGTTGCACGCTCTCAACATGTCCTCGAGCGTCTATATAGTCCTCTTAGATTGACCACTAGTCTGAGGATGAAAAATAGAACTAAACTTCAACTGTGTGCCCAATGTTTCCTGTAGACTCTTTTAGAATCGAGTAGTGAATCTAGAATCCCTATCTGATATGATAGAAACTGGTATACTATGAAGTTGAATGATCTCATCGATGTACAAGCAGGTCAACTCTTCCAAAACTAGGTCTTATGGATGGCCAGAAAATGAGCAGACTTAGTTAGCTGATCCACAATCACCCATATCATATCATTCTTCTTTCAGGTCTTAAACAGACCTATAATAAAATACATAGTGATGTGCTCCCACTTCCATTGCGGAATTTTATTTGACTGCAATGGACAAACATGTCTTTGATGTTCGGCCTTCACTTGTTGATATGTCAAACATCTGGAAACAAAATCTGCAATGTCTTTCTTCAGACCTGACTATCAAAAATTCTTCTTCAAATCTCGATACATCTTTGTGCTCCTTAGATGTTTAGAGAATTTGGACTTATGAGCTTCAACCATCAATTCTTTCCTTAGCTCACCATCATTCGGCATACATAACCTGTCATCCAGTTGAATCCCTCCATCTGTACCTCTCATCAGGCTTGCCTTCCATAGTAAGAACAACCTGATCTTTTTCCTGAGCCCAGATAATTTGGTCAATTGGAATAGACTGAATAGTCAATTATATCATATATGACCTCTCACTGTGTACTTGAGGTGTACCTTTAATGACATCTTCCATGATCTTCCAATCATAATGTAATTGAAATGCTTTAAGCTTTCTGCTCAATGCATCAACTATCATATTTGCTTTTCCTGGGTGATTTAATATAAAATTGATGAGCTTTGAGGATCCCAAGAACAATCTTCAAATGTTTTCTATGTGCCTCTTTACTTGGAGAGTAAATGAGCACATTGTCAATGAAAATCACCATGAATTGGTCAAAGAATGGCTGAAAAATTCTATTCATTAAGTTTATAAATGCAGTAGGGGCATTAGTTAGCCCAAAAAGCATAATTAAGAACCTATAGTGTTATGACCTAGACATTGAACCCATTTCATTTAATTTATAGATTTTGATTTACTAAGTCCATTTAGTTAATATTTAGTTAACTAGGCCTAATTAGAGTCCTTTAAGAGTTAATTAAGTTTATTTATATTATTTAATAAATTAATAAAAATGAAATCTAATTAATAAATAATTAGTGACATAATGATAAATTTAGAATGGATAAGTCAACAATAAAGTCAAAATAGGACCATTAAGTCTAGTATCTCAATTAGGAAACTAGTTAGTTTCCAACACTTAGTCAAATTTACGAGTATGAAAACTATGAAAAAGTGCTATGTTGCGAATGCCATAAATTCGCGCAAAAAAGTTAAAAAATGACATGGCATATATGATTGGAAAGAGGATATAAAATAATATAACTTTGTCAAAAAGATCAAAAGCTAATTTGAACGTTTAATTGGTTGAATTTATGAGAGGAAACTCACTCTGCGCGAAAATCTGAGTTCCTAGTTTGAATCGGAATGCCTTAGCTTATTAGTTAAGCAAGTTATGGTTTGAATTCGACTGGACAACTTTGGGAGATTAATTTGGGTAATATTAGGAAGCCAAAATAGTATATAGAGGGTCTTGGAGTCGCGCATAAGGCATCTTGCACGTAACCCCAAGTTAAGAAGTAAGAACATGGTGTTTTTTATGAGAAAGAGAAATATTTTGATTTAATTCTCTTTGGAAATTGATTTTAATGGATAGATTGTTATTTTTTGAGATTTAG
Source organism: Zantedeschia hybrid cultivar (assembly GCA_030544215.1). Lineage (NCBI taxonomy): Eukaryota > Viridiplantae > Streptophyta > Magnoliopsida > Alismatales > Araceae > Zantedeschia > Zantedeschia hybrid cultivar. Next base: position 28,084,972 of record JARZZO010000015.1, read on the forward strand.
AGGTCGTGGAAGAAGCCTTAAATCACAAGAAAATTGAAATTGAAGTACTAAAAGGTGATTGAAAGGAATTAGAGGAGAGTGTTCTTCGCATGCTAAGAGTAGGATATGAAAATCTATTGAATGTTTATTTTGTATTATATAAAAAACCAACATTTTGATTTTTAAAAGTAGATAAACATAATTTTTGGAATCATAATATATCAATCTATGACTTTCGATTCCACTTTGATCTAGGAATTTTTTATCAAAATTGCAAAATCTCATATTTAGGAAATTCAAGACCTATACCTAAGGTTTTAGGACTTACGCCTACGATTTTCAGAACATGTAACTAACTTTCAGGCTGAACTTAGATTGGTCATAACTCTTTCGTTCCTTAGCAAATCGACCTGAAATTTTAATCATGCTTTGATTTGACATATTCTAACTTCTGGTAAAATTTTATCATTTTTAAAATTTATTTTCTTATTTAGTCAAATTTGACTTAAGTTCTGTAGATGACATTTGTTACTCTAAATCATTTATTTTATATCTAAATTATATGAAACTTTGTCCATATGATTCCTTTGGTATCTTGGACATGCTCACCAAGTTTGATCAATTTTTTAATCTGTTTGTTATTTCAGCCTTATTTATTAATTTTTTAGTTCTAGAAATTAATTTTAATGGCCAAAAAATACATGTGTTATTACAAAAAAAATTGAGAAATTCCTATGACATATCCTTCTATCCAGAAGTCTATTAGCATAAGTTTTGTTCAGATTTTCCATGTATATGACCATATTGATTCTTTAAGTGACTATTTTATATAAAAAGATATATACTTTAACTTCTATCTATATGTAGCATTTTGATAATTAGATTTTTAGATCTATGCTCATCTTATGCTTACTGTTATGCCCTTGTGTCATATTTGTATGACCATGTTTGGACATTGCCATCTTAAGGAGATATGGGGTCTGTATTAGATTTGGCATTTGAATATGAGGGCAACAGGTAGAATCATGATTTCCAACTGGATAAATCATGAGATGGCGATACATAACGCCCTAGCGGTTTGGAGCTAGGTGAGACTTAGACTTCCCGATTCTACAATAACCAAGACTTATGCATCATTGCCTAAATACTTGGGTATATGTGTAAGGCTCCTTATGTTGTAGTTTGGGTGCATGTCCATTAACAATTTGATATGATACATTTGACATGATTTGATTGGCACATAATATGAAACTCATGATCTATTATGTCTCATTTGAACTCAGCTTATTCTTTGAAATTTCAGATACACCTTGTCATTTGAATTTGTTCCAAGCTTAAGATCTATATTTGCTCTTATGCTATAATTTGATCAGATTCGTTAGACTACTATGCCATGCTATTCGTTATGTGATATGTGATAAGCTCAATTTGATATGAGATATGTTTAGTTTGATATATTCGTTACATGGCTAGTAGATTTGATAAATTATATGTGAATTTGATTTGCATCATGTTAAATAAGCTATATGTTACTCGATTTAATCATGCTATTAGAAAACACGTGATTTGGTAAACTTGTATGTGACCATATTTTGTATCATATTCTTATCTGGGATATATGTAGAACAGTGAATCCTACTTAGTTAGTTGCTATCACTTTTCAACTATTATATTGTTTAGCATTTGGTGGGTCTCATTTCTTACTGAGTGGTTGTACTCATAAATCTTAGTAACATTTTTAAAGTCTCTTGAGGAGGAGGAGTTGGACTTTTGATTTGAGGGAATCTTTAGTACAGGGGACTTCCGTTGTTATCTAGGTAGATTTGATTATTTGTTTAATAGATTGATGTAGTAGGGATAGAGAGAGATATGTACTTTTCCTTTTTTTTAGTGAGATAAGTGATTATATTTTATATGGATATTTGATATATTTGGATATTAGTACTGATATTACACATTTGTGGAAGTATGGTATTGGCATTGAAAATTTTCTTAGATTATTTTGGTGGTAAATGACATATTAATTATTTTGGTTATTTGTCTCTCATCATTTATGTCGGATTTGTATACTATTTAGATCCGTAGTTGCATAACTTGAATCTAAAATGAGTCTAAATGACTGAATCGGATCAGAGGCATAACAATGTGGTATCAGAGCATATGAATCATGAGAAAATATTAACCATTACCATCTGATCTTAAGCTATACCAATTGTTCTTAAGAGTCGGTAAGATAGTTTGAGTAGGTTTAAATTCTAGAATATAATGACTAATTAGGCTCTCCTGGGCTTTTAGGATAAACTAGGATGGTTGGGGTATATGATTACAAATTTTATGTGTAACTGATTTTGATAAGTAAATTTAAAAATTAGAGACATAAATGGGATTAGTCTCACCCTTTAAGGGGGAGAGCTTGCTAGGGAAGCGATTATGTGCCATCCATAGGTTTGTTAAGTCATAGAGAATTTGACCTATTACTGTCATAGCCTTGACTAGTGAATTAGAAAGACACATATCAGGAAGCATGTCTGTCTCTACAATGAAGACATAGAGGCTGATTAGCAAGCGATAAGACATTCTTGGCTAGTGTAGTGATTAATAATGACATGACCAAGAAGGTACAGGACATTAAGGTGATTGGAGACTTTTCCAATGTGTTCTTTGAAGATCTTCCATGCTGCCTACTAGAGATCGACTTTACTATTGATTTTATGTCAAGGATTGCACCTATTTATAAGGCACCATACAGAACAACCCCTAATGAGTTGGTAGAATTAAAGAAGCAGCTGCAAGAACTTTTGGACAAAGATTTCATACACCCTAGTATATCATTAGGGGGTGCACCAGTGCTATTTGTCTAGAAGAAGGATGGGTCTATGTGGTTGTGCATTGATTATCGTAAGATCAATCAGGTCACTATCAATAACAAATATTCTTTACCAAGGACTAAAGACTTGTTTGATCAGCCGCAATCCGTAAATGTCTTCTCTAAGATTGATCTTCAATCCAACTATCATCAACTACATATCAAGGATGAAGACATCCCTAAGACCGCATTCCGCACAAGGTACGATCACTATGAATTCTTGGTCATGCCTTTTGGATTGACTAATGCTCATGTTGCTTTCATGGATTTGATGAATCAAATCTTCCAGTTATACCTTGACCAATTTGTTGTTGTCTTCATTGATGATGTATTAATTTACTGTTCGAGTGAGGAGGCACACAGTGAGTATCTGATGATTGTATTGGAGATTCTTAGGACTCATCAATTGTATGCAAAATTCAGCAAATGTGAGTTCTATAAAATAGCCACTTTATATCGAACTAATATATAGTATATAAGGGATGATGAGATTCTTATCAAACTGAGTAAGTATTCTAGCTATGATCAAAATATATTACATATCAAACTAAACATATCGAACTGAACATATAGTAAATTTATCATGGCATGGTAACTTATCAAATTAAAGTTAATATTGTCAGAACACCTAATCAGAATGAACATGGATTCTTAATCAAATAGGTAGAGATCAAAATAACCGAGTATAGATGTTAAAATAACAAAGTCAGCAGATCATAAGTTGAATCAAATGGATTTAAATAGCAAATTATGTTTCATAATTATATTCCAAACAAATCAAATACAAATATATCAAATAGACATGCATCTAACTACTATATAAGGAGCCGAACAAAACAGAGCATATAGGCAAGTATGCTAAGGTCATAGCCGGAGAGTTTATTGTCCCACCTCGGATGACTGAAAACAAAATAAAATTGGCTAAGGGGCAAAAGATTATGGTCAATATAAGTTCATGTTGAAAATTGGTCACATGTTCTGAAAACTATAGCAAAAGACCCTAATAATCGTAGCTAAAGGTGCTTACAACCGTAGCCATAGGCTTATAACCCCTTAATCGCTAAGTAAGAATCACGTTAGGGATAGTGGATGTGCTTTAGACATGTTTTTAAATTATGTCGGGTCGAGGTGACGCATTTTAATAGGCGTTCACTAAGGTCGACACCTTTTAAATAGAATTCTCTAAACTTGCATATTTCGTGAATTTGATAAAAAATTGATGAAACAAAGTGGGAATTGAGATCATAGATGCATAGAATATTATTCTAAAAATCATGTTTGACTACTTTTGAAAATAAATAAAAAAATTTATATTAATACAAAATATCATTTAATATATTATCATCACTTATTTTAGGAACACGAAAAACACTCTCCTTTAATGCCTTTTAATCACCTTCTAGCACTCCAATCTCGATTTTCTTGTGATCTAAGGCTTCTCTCACAACCTCTAAAGCTCAAAGAACAAAAATTCATCTATTAGAAATCAATTTCAAAGAGAACTAAATCAAAACATTTCTTTCTCATAAAGAACACCATGTTCGTACCTCTTAAGTTGGCGCTACATGCAGGAGCCCTTATACATGACCCTATGGCCCCATATATACTCTTTTGATTTTATAATACTAAGAAAATTAAACTTCTAAAGTTTCCAAGTCGAACTCAAACCATAGTTTGCTTAACCTACTAGCTAAAACGTTCCGATTCAAAGTAGGAACCAAGATTTTCGTGCAAAATGGATTTCCTCTCATGAATCCCTTAGATTTGGCTCATTAAACGTCTAACTTAGCTTTTGGTCATTTTGACAAAGTTGAGTATTTTATATTCTCTTTTCAATCATATTGTCGTGTCATTTCTAAACTTTTGTACACGAAGTTATTGCATTTGCAAAATAGTACTTCTTTACAGTTTTTATATCTGAAAATTTTACTGTTGGAAACCAACTAGTTTTCTAATTGGGACACTAATAGACTTAATGGGCCTAGTTTGACTTTATTGTTGATTTACTCATTATAAATGTATTATTATATCATTAATTATTTATTAAATATATTTAATTCTTATTAGTTTATTAAATAAAATAAATGGGCTTAATTAAGTCTTAATGGGCACTAATTGGGCCTAGTTAACTAAATATCACTAAATTAACTAAATGGACTTAGTAGATCAAAATCTATAAATGAAATGAAATGGGTTCAAGGTCTAGGTCATAACATCCTCCTCGTTAAAGAAATTTCGTCTTCGAAATTTTCAGCATATCTTACCAAATAAAGATGGATACTTCCTTTTCGTGTCTTCCTCAGTCTCCCAGGTAGTTTCCTCCATAAAATAGTTTCATCATAAAATCCTCACCAGAGGGATCACCTTGATTTGGAGTACTTGCCCTTTACGATCCAATATGCAAATCGACTTTTGTTCATAGGATAGGTCCTGTTGTATGTCTAGCGGCTCATATTCGATCACATGAGATGAATCTGATATGTATTTTTGAGCATAGAGACATGAAACACAGGATGTACATTGACTAATCTAAGTGGTAATGCCAACTTATACGTCAACTCGCCAACTTGCTATAAAATTTCAAATGGCCCAATGAATCTTGGACTCAATTTGCCATTTTTGTCGAACCACATCACACCTTTAGTAGAAGACACCTTCAGAAACACATGATCTCCCACTTCAAATGCTAGCTCTCATCTTCTGTTGTCTGCATAACTCATCTGTCGGTTTTGAGCAGTGAGCAGCTGCTTCCTGATGATATCAATTCTCCTAGAACAATCTTGTACAATTTGTGGTCTTATCAATATTTGATTGGCTTTGAAGCCACCTGATACTAACAAAGTAGATAGTTGCAAAGACAACTAAACCCAATCATTAATGAAGCAAGAAAGAATGAGGTTGTCAAATGGCCAAGTAGGGTGAATCATCGATTCATGATTAGGGAAGGCATGGCTCTAGGCAGAAGGGTCTCTAAACAAGGTAGAAAGATGTATAAAATTGAATTAATTGACCTTGGATGATGGGAACTTCACTGCATCTAGTTGAAGACATTAAACTTAGTGCTTCTTAGGAGGCAACCCAATGTTTTAGATTCTTTTAATAATTTGACTTTGTGTTATTAGCTATTAAAAATTCAGGTGGCAGTCGACCTTGGTGAAGAACAGATATAACCCCTCAAAGTTTCAGGTTGTTTCTTTCCCTGTCATCTCTTTTAGTTCTTATGTTTATACAATTTTGTCATACTTTTTTGCTATTGAGGACAATGTCATTCAAGTTAGGTTGGAGAAACTATTATGCATTCTTATAAAAGCTTTTGAAGAAAACATGAATTGTCACGTCAATTTTTTTTTTCAAAGGTCGTGCCCAAAAATTCTTCAAAACTCTTTGCATTTTCACATCCCAATTGTATTCATGCTTCGTAAAGAGAGTCTTTCACAAAGTAATTTTGAGCTAGTCAGATCAGCCTTAAAGTTCACAACATCCCCTCCTTCGTAAAGAGCCACGATAGGGAGGATACTTACATGCACGGCAACTTGGGGAGAGTGAAGTACCTGTAAAGTGTAGAATTGTAGGAGTTGGCCAAAAGGGTAGGAATACATTTTCTCTTCCTTTCCAATCGAACGAAAGGAAGGTTGGGATTTGTAATAGAAGACAGATCCACTCAGCACTCTAAGGAGGAGGTTATCTTAACAAAGGAGACAAAAAAAAGCACGCAAATCAAACTTTAAATAATAAATGTGCATTAAAAGAGTTAAAGGAAGGTTGGTGGCAAAAACACACACCACCTTAAGCAAATAAAAGAGGGTGGCAAAAAGTATGCATCCTGAAGAAAGTCTAAAAGTGCAAAGTTAAAAGTCCCTGTCACCAAAAGTAAGACCAAGTCTATAAAGTGCTGAGTTGGGCAGAGAGCTAGAGAGCGGTCCTAGCCAACTGATCGAGTAACTTCCTATTTTCTTCCTTCCTTCTCCCCCGACTGCCCCAAAGGTCAACAAAGTTAAGGATATGCCAGAAAGAATGAAAATGAACTTTGAGGATCGTCGTAACTCCAAGCATAACAAGGGGAAATGAGAACCTTAGCTAAATTAGTTGGCCAGTAATGCTTGTGCAAGATAACCTTGAAATGAAGTATGCTTTTCTACAACTCTTGGTAGTCCTAATTTTTCACTGTTTGCATTGCTAAGGCGCTAGCAATGAGTAAGTTGGGGGGTGGAATAACCTTATATTTTTATAAATTAAAGAGATGGAATTAACACATTACACTCATGATTTTGTGTGTAAAATCACATAAAATCATAGATAATCTAAGTCTCTTTTCAATGACATCAATTTTGTGAAATTTTGAGTCAAAAATATAGTCACTTCATGTGAAAACTTGTATCAATGCTATGTAAATTTCATCCTCGACAAGGACCCCACTACAATTCTTGAGACTTGGGGGACATCTAAAGAATTTAATCATTGCACAATCTCAACTAATTCTTTACAAGGACTTGACTTTTATTTTTTGTGTGTATGGGACATGAAGATCTTGTGGCCTAGTTGGTTAAACCACTTGGTTCCTACTTAAGTGACCGGGGTTTAAATTCTGGTAACACTAATAGATTCTTTTTGTAGGAAATCAAGAGGAGGAAATTCTGGTCATTGTGCAACCACACAAGGGTTGCCCTAGGCACCCCCAATATCATGGCCGGCCCCCATCACCCTTTCCTAGTTGCCTGTTATCCTTGTGTAAGGCGGGAAAAGGGGAAGATTTGAAATTCAAAATTCAAACAAAGGAGAGAATATAGGAGGATCATTAAATCAAGGAGGAGATCAAGGCAAGAAGAAAGAAACCCTCATGCTGGCTTGCCCTAGCTCCACGGAGGGGGGCATCCTCATCATCTTCCCCTCACCTTCTTTTAATCTCCACCCTCCATCCACTAGAAAATTCATCTTGGCCCTTTGTTTAAAATTTTCCTCCCTCCTACTTGTAAAACCCTAAAAGAGGTCTCTTAAAAAGGCTCCTGATGAGGCAGAATCCGATTCGGCCCATTAAAACAAGCCCAAACCCTGTTCAGCCCAGCAGCAGCAGTGCAAGGCCCTCAGGGAGCCTTCGGCCCGTCAGCGGCCCAACAGCCCTCGGCCCATAAGCGGCACCGTCGCTCCCGGCCCAACAGGCTTCAGCCCGTCAGCGGCCCACCAGCCTACGGCCCGGGAGCAGCGCGGCAGCCCAGGGCCCAACAGGCTTCGGCCCATCAGCGGCCCAACCCCCTTCGGCCCGATAGCCGAGTCCAGCCCGCTCCGGTGGAGGACCAGGCACTATGGCGGTTTACCAGTAAGCCCGCACATAGTCCTATATCGGCTACCACCGTTAACCATCCGCTATCCTCTGCTATAAATACACCGCTATTTATTGCCAAAGGAATGCTCTCTTAAGCCTCCGAGACCCTTAAGGACTACAGTCCAAAAAGCATTAAAGCTACTCTTCGCCTTCTGAATCGAATCTTCTTCAGGAGCTAACTTGACCGTCGGAGGGGGTTCCTTAGGGCCGAAGCCCGGGACTCCTACTGACCGGTTTTCTTCTTCTTTCCCTCCTGCAGGAGCTCGGTTCGAATCATCGCCGACCTTCCCAAGTCGGTCTCGACCTCCGACCTCGGATTCCTCTCCCTGATCTCGACGCCGTGCGCCGGCTGCCCCGCAACAAAGGAGACTCGGTGTCGCGCCACCCCTTCGTCCGCCGAAGGAGCTTCGGCCCCGACATCCCGAGGACAAGCCTGCCCCGACCGAGCATCTCTCGGCCTCGGACCTTCGGCCTCGCCTCTGCATTCTTCGCCTTCCGGATCCCCGTCGGGCCTCTGAACACCGATCCGACCCTACTCCGGATCCATCTCTTCGGATTCCAGCTTCGGAATCCGGTCGTGATAGCCTCGGCTACATCAGCTCCCAAGAGGCAACTGGCCCCCATCATTCTTCTTCTCTCCTCCTCTCCCACGCCCCCTTCCTCTTTCTCTCTCTTCTTTCTAGCCTCTTTAGCCGCAGCCCCCCTTCATCTTTCTCACTTTCTTGCTCCCTTTCACTCTCACCTAGACCTCTCTCTTTCTCTCCTTTTCTTCTCTTCTTTCTCTCTCCATCTCTCCATTGCTCTCTCATTGGCGCTAGCACTAGCACCAACCTGCTGTGGAAGAGGCCGACCAGCACCCTAAGGAGGAGTGCAAGGGGACACACTAACCTGCTGTGGAGGAGGCTGGCCAGCACCATCACCGACCCACTGTTGCTGCCACCTTGAAGGACTCCTTGGAGGGGGACAGATTCTTCATCATCTCAAGAGGCAACCTAGTCTAATTATAATTCACTTTTGTATTTTTTTTCATGCAATGTATTAATCATTTGCTTTAGATTTTATCATAGACTCTTTCTTGTCTCAATCAATAAAACAAAGAGTTCCTTTATGTTCCTTTGCCATCTGTTTTTTTTGTTCTTAATTAATTTCGAGATTGCTTCTCGTTCGTAGTTAGGATTTAGTTTACTTTAATCTTTCAAGATTATTTTCAAATCCTACTTTCAAATTCCCATTTAGTTCTCAAAGCTTCATTTTGGATTTAAGGAAGCTTTAAGATTCGTTTCAGATTAACACCTAAGTCTAGATTTAAAGATTGTGTTCTAGAGATAGGATCTTAGTTCCAAAATAGTTTTGTTTTCAGAGTTTAATGATGAGTCTTCATTAGTAGTTTTTATTTTGAGTTCATTGCTAGATTTTAATTTAGTCATTAGGAGTGCATTCCCTCGCAGTGTCTTCATTCTTGTATGAGATTAGTTTGCATCAACCTTGATTAAAATATCAATTGAGTGAAAGGTTTTTCAAATCTAAAAACTTAATCTCCCTGTGGGTTCGACCCGATATCACCATTGCACTATGTTCTTATTTTTGTTGTGAATCAGAATTTGAGATTAGTGTTTTGTATGCTTTAACGACGACATTAAACAACGCATTAGGAACTTAGTTTCGTTGACCCTTAGTTGTCACATGACATTAAACAACGCATTGTATAAATCATTTCTTATTATCTAAAGTATATTTAATAAAGCATTTAAGTTGTTTAAAATTTATCTAGATATTTATCACTTGAATATTTATTAATTTAAATTTATAATATTCATGAATTATACAAAAAATAAAATTTACAAATCATTAAGTTACAAGATAAAGTTGAAATAATTAAGTATTCGAATTATTATCCGAATTCGGATATCATCTGGCGGAGTCAAATTCGGATAGAAAAATTTATTATCCGTTGGATAATATCTGAAATTGAATATTCGAATAATGCTGATGAGGCAGAATCCGATTCGGCCCACTAAAACAAGCATAAACCCCGTTCAGCCCAGCAGCAGCAGTGCAAGGCCCTCAGGGAGCCTTCGGCCCGTCAGCGGCCCAACAGCCCTCGGCCCATAAGCGGCACCGTCTCTCCCGGCCCAACAGGCTTCAGCCCGTCAGCGGCCCACCAGCCTACGGTCCGGGAGCAGCGCGGCAGCTCAGGGCCCAACAGGCTTCGGCCCATCAGCGGCCCAACCCCCTTCGGCCCGATAGCCGAGTCCGGCCCGCTCCGGTAGAGGACCAGGCACTATGGCGGTTTACCAGTAAGCCCGCACATAGTCCTATATCGGCTACCACCGTTAACCATCCGCTATCCTCTGCTATAAATACACCGCTATTTATTGCCAAAGGAATGCTCTCTTAAGCCTCCGAGACCCTTAAGGACTACAGTCCAAAAAGTATTAAAGCTACTCTTCGCCTTCTGAATCGAATCTTCTTCAGGAGCTAACTTGACCGTCGGAGGGGGTTCCTTAGGGCCGAAGTCCGGGACTCCTGCTGACCGGTTTTCTTCTTCTTTCCCTCCTGCAGAAGCTCGGTTCGAATCATCGCCGACCTTCCCGAGTCGGTCTCGGCCTCCGACCTCATATTCCTCTCCCTGGTCTCGACGCCGTGCGCCGGCTGCCCCGCAACAAAGGAGACTCGGTGTCGCGCCGCCCCTTCGTCCCCCGAAGGAGCTTCGGCCCCGACATCCCGAGGACAAGCCTGCCCCGACCGAGCATCTCTCGGCCTCGGACGTTCGGCCTCGCCTCTACATCATTCGCCTTCCGGATCTCCGTCGGGCCTCTGAACACCGATCCGACCCTGTTCCAGATCCATCTCTTCGGATTCCAACTTCGGAATCCGGTCGTGATAGCCTCGGTTACATCAAATGCTAAACGGAACGGAGTCGAATACTGTGACATCCGCTCCGTATTTGCTTCTTTGACATTCTTAAATAAGATGGGCCATTCCTAAAGGCCCTGAGGGGGCAACTCGATCGGAATGCATTGGAAGTTTACCCATTGACCACGTATTGCGAAGCATGAAGCAGCGCGCCCGCCATGGCTCCGGGAAACGCGACTTGGTCGCCAAAGGTCGTACAGCTTTCTCTGTCTGGCCTATTAATTAAATGTAGGACTTAATGGAAGTGGCGGAGGTAAGTGGGGACTCCCCGCTCCCTTCGTCCTCGTCGGCCGGGTCACGTTCGCAAGAAGAGAAACTTGTGCACCATGCATGCCTGCCTTGCACCGGTCAAACCGTGAATGCACAGAAGAAACCAACCAACCAACCAAGAGCCCACCGATGACCCCAACGGCGGCGGCGACTTCACTTCACTTGGGCCATGTGTATCCATATGATGTGATCATTTTCTAGCCAGCCATGGGCCGTGGCCCTCCCAAGGGAAAACCAGATTCCCCACTCCTAGAGTTGTTGTCAGTTGTTAGGATTTGGACCACACCCACCTCCCAAGTCCCTATTTTTAGAACAGTGGCTGGTCACCAGCCACCACTCTGAGCAGGTGAGGTTGGTGCATCTATATATATATATATGGGAGTCGTTCAGAAGTAGAAACTAGGGAGTGATTCGCATGTTCTCCTCCTTGGACGTGAAGACTTTTGTTGGTTTGGTTTGGAAGGGATGTGCACTTATCTCTCTCTCTCTCTCAGCTGGCTAAGCAGCCTGACTGACTGGGGATGCTTGCAGGGCAGAGTAGCGAAGAAAAGAACCTCACGTCAAGCAGCTGGCTCTGAGCTTTCCAGCGACCTTGTTCTCGCGATCACAGTAATTCCATCCCCACAACCAAACTCGGGAAACAGGAACAGGCCAAGGAAGACCCAAAACGCGTCCTCCGAGACGTACGAGACGATGTAGTGTCTCCTTCACAGGCAGGCAGGCATTAATTTCTTATGCATGCAGTCTCAATCGGCTCTTGCCGTGGGGTCTCGGGAAGCAGATATATATACATATAGCAGAAATTAAACTAGGTGGATATATATATACTGCAATTCGAATTATATTCCTCGGCAGCGGAGACAAAACGGTTCTACTGCTCGATGGGGTCGATCGGGGTGCCAAAGTCAAGTCTGTTTGCTTCTGCTTCGATCGGATACCTAGCTAAAAATTAAGTCGAATCTTTTCATATGTGAACCCTTGTTCTGTATAGAATGTATACATTCATCTGCATGCTCACGAGGCACTTGCTGGTCATGAGTGTCGTGCTCGATTTCCTCGAACCCGCTTCCACCCGCGTTGGGTCTAATCGAAAGAGAACTAGCTAGTTCACATAGTTTTGTTTGCTTGTGACAAATAACGGCGCCGCTGTATAATTGAACAGGGCAAAACGTACAACACCTGCCAAACGAGGGAAGATCTTTGGGATCCTCTAGCACGTTATTTACCGCTACCGTAGATCAAAATAAAATAGATGGTGAAAAATTAGAATAGGGCCAAAGGAGAGTCTAGTGGCATGGTTACAGTTTTTGGATATTTAGAATTTTTTGACTAATGCACGGATGACGTGGTGTTTTTTCTTTTACCTATTTTAATTTATTCAAATTTCACAAAGTTCTCAAGACAGCTACATAGATATGTATGACGTATCAGGGATGACTAAAGGAGAGGAATAATAAGATGAGAATAATGATCTAAAGACCTGTGAGGAAGCTCTTTGGAACCTTGACTTTGGGAATGACTATATATTAGAAATTATGGCAACCAGTCTATGTATGTTAACCAAATTTCAAACTTGATGGATTTGCCTGAGGGTATAGTATCCGTCCAATGCAAGTAGATCTTCATATGAAAGATCAGTGTTGATGAACTGCTTTGACACTTATGTGGCAAGATTAATAGCCAAGAGTTATTGTCAAAGCTGAAGTGTTGACTATGACAAAATTTTCTCGACAGTTGCCATAATTAAGTAAATTAGAATTCTTCTTATCATAATTGCCTCTCACGACGATGATAAATGCTAGATGAATGTTAAAACAACTCTTCTCAATATGATTGAGGAAGTTACGTATATGATACGACTTAAATGTTTTTATATCTATGATGTATCTTAAGAGGATATACTAGTTTAACAGATCCATTTATGGATCATAATAAGTTTCTCAAAGTTGGAATTGGAGATTTGACCTGGTGATCAAATCTTAAAGTTTATCGAGAATGAACATGAATTGTGTGTGTACAGGAGGCTAGTGGGAGCACGTTCATTCTATTAATGCTTTATGATATGAACATCTTACTCATTAGGAATGTCATGGGACTGTCACCACCGGCAAAAGCATGATTATCTAAAATTTCTCTATGAAAGATATGGATAAAACACTTGGATGAAGGCGAATCTATGATGATAAGAGGGTGTGTTCCTGATAGATGGAGACAATGATTTGAATCTTAGATGTCGCACTGGCTCAAATTTTAAATCTCAGTTGGACGAAGGCAAATCAGTGTTAGGATTCGTCTTGACTTTATATGGAGTTGCAATAGGTTAGAAGAGTTCCAAGTAGAAAATCACTACAAGATTGATGACAGAAATAAAAGTACATTGTTATTGGTACGGTGTAGATGAAGAGGTTCATCAACGAACTAGGAATAGTTCTGATCCTGTTCTCTTCTTGTGTGACAACAATGGGAGCAATTGAAATGTGAAAGAGTCGCGGTCTCATCAGAAGTTATAGTACATTTTGAGGTACTTTCACCTGATTAAAGACACTATTTCAGAGGAGATATTGTAATGTAGTAGATCCACGGACTAAGCTTTATCTTAGATTATACTTGAGCATCGCCTAGGTTGATGGAGATCAAATAGGAAGGTGATTGACTTTAGTTTAAGTGGGAGAATGTTAGATATAGGTGTCCTAAAAACCAATCATTAAGTACCTATGGACATTCCGGTTCACTAATAAATGACAATTTATTAATTATGATGATTGGTGATTATCTTATTAGGCATAATGAAGTCCTTTAAATTATGAGGGGATTATTAAATCACAATGAGATTGTGATAGTGAGACTAATATTCATGACCACAATTCTTAAATTGTTCTTAGTCATAGGATATCAAAGACATAACATCTTATATTCGGATAGACTAATGTGTGTTGTGCCTGCTCATATAATAAGTGTGACTAGTCTTACAGTCACATATGTGGGGACACTAGGATAAGCGCACATGTTGTCATTTGAGAATGAGTTCACTGAAGTGATCGGACTTGAATCACTGGATGGTGATATGCTTGACTATCAACTAGCTTGATTTAACGTCATAGTAGCGTGGCTGGTCCGTAGACCTAAGAGACCAAAGACACTTTGTTAGTGGAGTTCGGGGCTTTGACCTTGATGAACGGAACCCTAACCACAGGGTCCTAATTAGTTAAACGATTGGGTCCAATAGAAGACCTTCAAAGGTGACTGTGTGTTGAATAGGAGATCATTTACTTTCAGATCATTAGAGAGAGAATGCTCTAAGAAAGATGTACGGGAGTCTCTAGATAGAGCGAACACAATGTCAAGAAAGATGTTTTCTGATATTCTACATGAGCATCTAATCTAAGTGAATTGACCATCTAGGGTTTGACAGTTGACTATGCCCTAGGTTAACTCAAGAGTATTGTATGAATGAAGGATTATAGTCAAATGACAAGTGTGGACGAAAAAGTTTTATGAGTGGGTTGTTGAACTCCATTACCTTCCAAGATCATGCGGTCTTTCTTGGCATCCAACTTGATCGGAAGTCTAGTCGAAATTACATGAGATGTTAATTCAGTTAAGTAATTAATTGAATATATAATATTAGTTAGTTACTCTAAGCCAATAAACTATTATTGATTGAGCTCATTAGTCTTGTGTGGAGACAGTATGGTGAACCTGTAGGTACTCATTAGGGAATCAATTTACTTGATTGTTAGCTGGCTTGATTCATCGTCAAATTAGCGTGGTTGGTCCTTGAACCTGAGACACTAAAGACATCTTGTTGGTGGACTTCTAGGCATTGCCAGCTCACGAATCCCTATCCACGGGATCTCTAATAGTCAAGGATTAGGTCCAGCAGAAGACCTTCGAAAGTGATTGTGCGTTCAATATGGGATCATTCGCTCTCAGATAACTGGAGAGAGAATACTTTAAGAAAGATCCACAAGAGTCTCTGGCCAAAGAAGACACAATATCTGAAAAGGTGTTTTCTGATATTGACAGCGACATTCGATCTAAGTGAGTTGACGATCTAGGGTTTGACAATTGATTATGTTCTAGGTTGATTCGAGAGCATTATGCAAATGAAGGATTATAGCTACACGATAACTGTGGACGGATAGGTTCCACGATTAGGTTGCTGAACCCCATTGCCTACCGGGATCATACGATGTTGCTTAGCATCCAACTTGATTGGATGTCCGGCCGAATTTATACGAGATGTTAATTCGATTAAGTAATTAATTACATATGAGATATAATTAATTACTATAAATCGATAAACTAGTATTGGAGTTAGCGGGCTAAAAACTGGACTAGTAAATGTGCCTACAGGGTCACACGCACAAAGATTCTCAGTCAGTGGTGTTTTAGTGGGTTTTATATTGATTCGAGGACTTTTTTGAAAGTTGGACCGGATTAATATAATTATACATCGTGTAGAAACCCTGGGCCAACTCTCTCTCCCCTCCTCCCTGGACGCCTCGTTCAGGGTGCCAGGTTCTTTCCATCTCCGCCGCGTGCACTTCCCGAACGTTGGGAATTTTCCATCCGCTTGCTACGGACGCTATCATGGTGAAGAACTATTAGCGGGCATACTGATCTAGACGAGGGAGCGAGGACGAACTACTAATGAGGATCATATGAATACCACTGGAGGCCGGGCATCTGTGCGGCTAACGGAATCGACTTGACGGAATTGAAACGAACGCAGATTTGATTATGCACACGGTGATGTGATCACCTCGGTTTTTCGCTTTATCACTGATTTATTCCGAAACAGGTCAGGGGAAACAAGCGGGATTAATTTTTGTATTCCAATTCTGCTGCGTTCTTCATGTCCCAATAGATCCCAATAGTGGTATCAGCGTCAAGTTCCGCTTTGATCCATTTCGGATTGCTGAAATTAATTTTCTAAATATTTTCCATGCAGTATTTTCGATTGTTCCTTCTAATTTTCATTCATGGGATGAATGTTATGATCAGATTACATGTTTATTTATAAAAAACAAAAATCAATTTTATGGGGTTATTTTTAGTGTTCTTCATCGTGATGAAGAACGGGTCTAAAGAGGCATGCATAGGAGGTATATTGGGCCACTACCGGCCATCACCAGCGTCGCCGGTAAGATCGATGGTGAGTGCCACCCTCGCCGGCCCCTGCATACCCCCCACTCCTTTCCTCCTACTCATGTGATGTGCAGGAAGGGAGGTGGAGGGAGGCACTAGTCTGACGTCCTTGGAGCAAGGCTAACACTTCCAGAGGGTGCTGGCCATCCCTGCCGACCTTACGGCCCTGTCAGGGGTAGTGGGGAGGGCAAGCAGCGCCGCCCCAATCCTCCCTGCCGATGTCGAGCAGGAAGGGGATAGGGGTGGCAGCGGCTAGGGCAGCGCCCTAGCCGCACGATTAGGACACGTGGGTCCTAGTCCAGGCTCCCCAGCCTAGGCAGCCCAGGCCCAGGCCCACTTCGTGCAGGCCAAGGCACCTGGGCCGACCCAAACTGGTCTGGGCCATCCAGTCCGCCTGAGCCACTCCTTACCTTAAATCCTGCCTAAGGTTAATTAACAAGATATTAATTGAAGTATTGTTTTAAAACTAAAGTTTAATTAAGTCATGTTTTATTGATGTTTAAATTAAAGATAATGATCTTTAATTAATATTAACAATTGTCGTTACCTCATTATTTATTGATCTAATTGTTAGATCAATATGTAATAATACTCTTGCAATATTTAATATTAGTCTAACTATTAAATTAATATTACTTAAAATAAAAATATTATTTCCTTAACAAGGGTTGTTAAAGGAATGCTTGTACCTTAAGGTCTGTTTAATAAGAGTTGTAAAGGCATTGATTATTGTTAATAATCACTTAATAAGAGTTGTTAAGGGATTATTAATATCTTGGTGAATTTTCTTAACAAAATTTATTAAGAGAAAATTTAAATTTGGGGATTACTTGACGAGAGTTATTAAGGCAACTTTAATTAATCCAAGTGATAGATTAATTGATCTAGAACTATTCTAAATTGATATTTCTTAACAAATATTGTTGAGAAATTTTATTTAATAATGGGATTCTTAACAAAGAGTTGTTAAGGAAATTTACTTACATTATAAATTTCTTTATAAGAGTTATTAAGGGATTTATAAATTTATCTAAATGTTAGATTTCTTCTCATTAACAAATGTTGTTAGTGTGATTTACAATTAATTTAAGTGTTAGATTAATTAATTTAGAAATATTCTAAATTCAGGATGAAATATTTTATAATTTTAATTTTAGCCTTGTCTGCACATGTTGATGCGTTTGATGCTTTAAATTAGATTTAAATGCATGTTAGAAAATGAGATTTTCAAAATTTTAAATTGTCTAATTTTGATTGGAACTCATATTTTGAGAAAAACAAAATGATTATATTTTCAAAATTTTAGCCTTTATGTGATGTGTTTGATCATATGTGGATGATTAAAATTGCTCGTGGTCATGAACATGCACATTGTTTTCTTTTCATATCATGTGATGATGTGTGGTGAATGTGGATCATATATGGAATGTGATATCGGTTAATTAATTATTAATTAATGAGACCTACGTACCTCCCTCTCTCTTTCATTCCGATGTACTTCTACCTCCCTTCATTGTTGTACTTGGCCATAAAGCCTTCTCTAACAATTAATGTGTATTTAAAATTTTTTTCAAATTTATTATTATATGTAATTGATCATACTGGCTGAGGAGAGGCGAGGATGATGTATAAGTGCAACCAGGAAGGCGTCAATAGATGAGAACACTAGAATTGTTATATTTGTTGTGGTGATTAATTGTTTGGCTCCAATTAATCACCGTATTGTCCATAACCACCGAATAACATATATGGTTGAAGCATGTCTTTAATTTTTTATTGTAAATCAAATGCTATTATCTAGGTATAGTTAAATATATGTGATATATTTATAAACTATCACTTAGGATGAGACCGACTTAAAATTTGGCTAAAATCCCTCAATTTTAAAGTCTAAGCCGAAGCGCGAATAATTGAAAATGCACTTTATGGATCTCCATTATTATAGTATTTAGGATTTGATTAAGTTCTGACAGTTTCTTATGTTTCTCCGAGATATGTCAGTATGTGATGAAGCAACTAAAAACTATAGCATATTGATGCCTTTGAACGGGAAAGAGGAATGGTGCAGCTATCCTTGAGTTTCTCTAAGAGCTACATCCTAATTTATCTCGTTATGTAATGATGGTAAAGCTTAAACTAGTAATAATGATTTATTATATTTTTCCAAGACCATTATTGACTTGGGAGCCAAAGTACGATCAAATATTACAAGGAGTTGCAAGTATCATAAGATTGTTGCTTTTAGATCATAGTGTGATACTTGTGTTTTCCAAAGGTCATGCTATGAGTCTTAGAGATTCTAATCCCTACTAAGAGACCGTCGGAGTCACCCGTTCTATATATCTAAGGATTCTACAGTCTGTCAAAAAATAGTGGGAGATAATTCAAGATAAATGACCATATTTGAATAATAAAAATTGTCTTCTCAAATCTCTTTATTTCCTCTATTACATGTGAATGTCATCAATTAATATGGAATTTGGCACACTAGATACCACAACTTCTCATATTCAGATTGGCTACAAGTTCTAAAGAATGTCGTTAGATCTAAGTGATAGCTTTTATCCTAAATTAGATATCATGTAATCTCTTATTTAGTTGGACCATGGAGAAGAGATACTTATGATATGTCTTTGAGAAAGATAAGAGATAAAATCTTAAACGGTTGAACTAACATCTAAGAAGGATAAAAGCAAGTCAGCTGAAAGAGAGAAGTTCTCCCAGTACTACCAATAAGGATATTGAATGATGGCAATAAGAATATGAAACTGGTAGAAGTTTCGGGTATTCTTATTTTACCTATCTATTAGAGAACCGACGTCTTCAGTATGAGATATTGGATATGATTCTTAGATCTGCAATGGTATGTAGATTTAGATAAGTAAAAGGTAATTGATAGCTAGAAAGGTTGAGTCAGACTCAAGAATAGTGTAAGAGATGCAAAGATTACTGTGAGACAGTAAATCTTAGCATGTCTTCAGAGGACTTTATGAAACTAAATAATTGTTATTTAATTTCATTTATTATCAAGAATAGTAAAGGTGATACATTGGCTGAAATGAACAAGCATTGTTCCATATGGTTTTAGAAATAAAATGATTGATTTTAAAATCAGTCAATGCACCATAGATTTTTGATGTGATATATCATGTTATTAATGTTTGTTAGTGTTTAGGTGTCCTACAGGTCAATTCTAGGCCGTGTAGGCCAAATGTGTTGTACAATTTTGTTCAATAAAATTAAGGGGTAATTAGAACATAAACTTATAATATGTGGATTGCTTTACATTGTCCCTGGGACATGTGGTTGTAAAGTCAATTTCGAGAAGGGATCTCGAATGTGAGTTTGACTGTGTTGGTTTCTCGGGTTTCTCCGGATCTCCCGTGCAGCAGAAATAAAAATAAAACGGAGATCCTTTCCCGTTTCGAAAAAACTAAAAACCAGATTATCGGATAATCGATTCTTACCGTGTGCGGATTCGAATCCGCAACCGTTCGGTTCCATCGGTGCGACACTGTAAGCCGCGCAAGCGCCCGGCCTTTAGCGGAGTCCATGCGATCCTCCTCGCGACGGAAATCCTCATGTTCCTCGTTCTTCGCAGCCACAAAAACTTTCGCCGTTCGCCGCAATGCTCGCTGCAACGCGCGGACGATATCCCATCGAACGAGAGTCGGAGAAGCGGCGGAGCAGATCCGGAGATCCGCATATGGCCTGGGGCGCTAGAGAGAGAGAGAAACAAAGGAGGGGGCGGCTAGGGTTAGCAGCAGCTTGGCCTACTTAGCCCGTTCGCTATGTTTTATACTAACCATACGATTTTTCATAAAAACCCCCGGTTTATATAAAACCCACTTATTTGTCCATCGCCTTGAGAATCATTTGCGTGTGACCTTCTAGGCCCAATTACCAGTCCGGTTAATAGCCCAATAAGCCCAATGACTCCTCACTGGCTTTATTAATCAATTAATAACTCTTTGTTAATTAATTAATCAATCGAATTGATGTCGCACATCGAATTCGACCGGGCCTCCGATCAATTTGGGTGCCAAGCAACACCGCGTGAACCCGGAAGGTATCAGGGTTAAGTAACCCACTCTTGGAACCTTTCCGCCGATAGTTTCCGCGTGGATATAATCCTTCATTCGTGCAATGCTCTCGAGTCAACTCAGGGTATGGCATGCTGTCAAACCCTAACCGGTCGACTCACTTGGATTGGATGTTGCTGATGAATATAGGAAAACTCTTTTCCCGATATTATCGTCCGCCCTGGCCAGGGATTTCCGCGCATCCTTCCTAGAGCATTTTCTCTCTAAGTACCGAGAGCGAATGATTCTTTATTGACACACAATTCCCTTCGACGGTATTCCGTTGTACCCAATCCTTGGCTGTTTAAAATCTTGTGGTTAGAGATTTGTAAACCAAGGTCAAAGCACAGAAGTCCACCGACAAGGTGTCCTTGGTGTCTCAGGTCCAAGGACCATCCACGCAACTGCGACAATAGAATCAAGCTAGTTGACAGTGAGGTACAATACCATCCAGCGATTCAGTCGGATCAGTTCAATGAACTCATTCTCCAATGA
Organism: Zantedeschia hybrid cultivar; assembly: GCA_030544215.1. NCBI lineage: Eukaryota > Viridiplantae > Streptophyta > Magnoliopsida > Alismatales > Araceae > Zantedeschia > Zantedeschia hybrid cultivar. The sequence goes on from JARZZO010000015.1 coordinate 28,106,051, forward strand.
GCACCTACAGATTCGCCTTAGTGTCTCCACACAAGTGACTTATGAGATCAGTCACCCTCATCATATGAGCAGGAGTAATCTGTACTAGTCTAACCGGATATCCGATGTCCTTCTCGGATATCTTCCGACAAGGAACGATTAAGAATATGTGTGTTTAAGTGATCAGTCTCATTAGTATGATTTCATCATAATCTGATCACTATCGCACATATTCACGGACTTCATTATGAGACAATAATTAATGCGATTTATGCATAATGAATATTATGCCATTATATTAATCAATGAACGAGATTTACATAGTCAGATTGGCTTGTAGGCCACCTAAGACTAACAATCTCCCACTTGGCTAAAGCCAATCACCTTTATACAGTAAGCCTACAGACTCTAGGTGACGCTTAAACACAATTTGAGCCAATGGCTTTGTCAGTAGATCTGCTACATTGTCAACGGATGGAACTCTTTCCACTACTACATCTCCTCTGAATATGATCTCTTTGATAAGATGAAAGCACCTCAGAATATCTTTCGATTTCTGATGAGACCACGGCTCTTTCACTTGTGCAGTAGTCCCATTGTTGTCACACAACAGTGGAACATGATCAAAGATGCGGGGAACTATGTCAAGGTCGGTGATGAACTTCTTCAACCACACTACTTCCTTGAAAGCTTCAGCTGCAGCGATGTGCTCTGCTTCAGTCGTCGAATATGCAGTGATTGCTTGCTTGGAAATCTTCTAGCACACTGCTCTTCCGTTCAAAGTAAACACGAATCCAGATGTAGACTTGCTGTCATCTGGATCTTACTGGAAACTCGAGTTAATAAAGCCTCGCAGTTTCAAGTCACCTCTTCCATAGACAAGAAACATATCTTTAGTTCTTCTTAAGTACTTAAGGATACATTTCACTGCCTTCCAGTGCTCTTCGCCTGGATTAGTCTGAAATATGCTTGTAACACTTAGAGCAAATGCAAGATCAGGCTATGTACATAGCATGACATACATAATAGATCCTATGACAGAGGCATAAGGTATTCTATCCATGAATGCCCTCTCATTAGGAGTCTTAGGAGACTGCTCCTTTGAGAGATTAATTCCATGTCTCATCGGTATGAGACCTCTCTTGGAATTTTCCATGCCAAACCTTTTGACTATCGTATCTATGTACAAGGATTGGGACATTCCAAGCATCCTCTTTGATCTATCTCTATAGATCCGTATTCCCAATACGTAGGATGCTTCTCCCAAATCCTTCATGGAGAAGTTTTTCGACAGCTAGATCTTTACTGATGACATCATAGCTACATCATTCCCAATGAGTAGTATGTCATCTACTTAAAGAACTAAGAAGGTGACTGCGCTCCCACTAGTCTTCTTGTACACACAAGGCTCATCTTCATTCTTAATGAAGTCATAAGATTTGACAGCCTCGTCAAATCTTATGCTCCGGGAAGCTTGCTTCAGTCCATAAATGGACCTCTGAAGCTTGCACACTTTATCTGGAAATTCTTTGAATGTGAAACCTTATGGTTGTATCATATACACATCTTCCTCAAGGTTACCATTGAGGAAGGCAATCTTCACATCCATCTGCCAGATCTCATAATCGTAGTGTGCAGCTATGGCGAGTAGAACTCTGATCGACTTTATCATGTCAACTGGTGAGAAAGTCTTGTCATAGTCAATTCCTTGCCTTTGACAATATCCCTTTGCCACCAACCTTGCCTTATAAGTATCGATCCGTCCATCAGCATCGATCTTTCTCTTAAAGATCTACTTGCATCCAATGGGTACAATACTCTCGGGCAAGTCCTCCAAGTTCCAAACTTGGTTGGTGTACATGGACTGGATTTATGAGTTCATGGCATCTCGCCATTTTCCGGCTTCTGGGCCTTCTATGGCCTCTTGGTAGGTTTTAGGATCATCATCCTCATTATATTTTACCTTAGACTCACCTTCAGCGATATGTCCTACATATCGTTCGGGTAGTCTAGGTAATTTACCAGATCTTCGAGGCTCATCTGTGTGTACCTGAACAGATTCAGGAACTGATATCTCATCTGATGATAATGTAGTTGTTTGGGGATCTGGAACCTCTTCTAGAACTATTTTACTCCTACTGTCCTCCTGGAGAAAGTATTCCTCTTTCAGGAAGACAATTTTTCTGGCGACAAACACCTTTTGTTAACCAGGATGGTAAAAATAATATCCAAAGATTTTCTTTGGATATACCACAAACCTGCATTTATCAGTTCGTGATTCTATTTTGTCTGGATCATGTCTCTTTACATGAGCAGGACAACCCCAGACTTTAACATGTTTAAATTCTGGTTTCCTGCCTTTCCATATCTCATATGGAGTAGAGGCCACAAACTTGCTGGGTACTCTGTTCAGTAGGTATGCTGTTGACTCTAGAGCATACCCCCAGAAGGACACTGGTAATCCCGAAAAGCTCATCATGGATCGCATCATGTCCAACAAGGTGCGATTCCTCCTTTCTATGGGTACTCTGTTCAAACAGCTTCACCTTTCCATGATCTTTATCGTTGAGAAACTCCTTGCAGTTCCTATTCCAATAACCATGCTGCTTACAGTGGAAGCAGTCACCCTTTACTACTCTTTTGCCTTTGTCCTTCGATCTTTTATTGTTAGCTATCATATCTGCTTCAGGGGCATCTAATGCCGATTCAGCAGGAGGATCAACTCCAAGGACACAATCAATGTGTTTAGATTTGAAGACATTCTTCAGGTTTCTGAACCAATCCGAGTAGTACAGACTAGTCAAAAGGGCATTAAGTATGCCACGGAGTGGGTTATACGACGACATAATTCCCTACAGGAGATGAATAAAATCTATTTAGCAGATGTTCAATTATTAACTTTTAAAACAAGACATGGTCTTTTGTTCAAGTTTTAACTCCCACTAATTTTTGACGGACTGTATAACCCTTAGTTATACAGAACGAGAGACGCCGACAGTCTCCTAGTGGGGATCAGAATCTCAATGACTTGCAGTACAGCCTTGTGGATAGCACAACAAACTGTAATACAATCAAAGAGCACTCAACTCATGGGACTTGCAACTCCTTGCAGTATCTGATCATAGCTTTGGTCTCCAGAGATTTAATGGCCTTGTTGATAGCTTAACAAACCACTAATTCTGGTCTAAGCTAACCATTGTTACGCGACGAGCATAGATTTGCATGCAGCTCTTGTAGATAGCACAACAAAGCTACATGGTTCCTCTACCCCGATCATATAGGCATCTAATGCCATAACCACAGTTTTTCCTCCCAATTAAACAAGCCTTGTGGATAGCACAACAAGCCTGCCTAAAGTGATTCGAATCCTATGACTATAACGATGGTGGACCACGCGGTAAATTCTTAACTACTCGCGTTAGGGCTTAGAGTTTAGATGAGGGTATTTGGATAACTTTTATCTTGGTCTCTCATAGGTGATAGTATATAAACATATCGTATATATTTACTAAATACTATACCTGCTTTGATTCACAATCAAACATTAAAAACAATACATCACATACATGTCTAGTGTGGTCATGGATAGCACAGTGTGTTTGACTGGAGCCAACAGTCAAACGCACACAAAATCTAACATAACAATTATATTAGATAACCTGCAAACACATAGGCAAGAGATCTTTATCACATCGCCTTTTTGGTTGCATCTGTGGATCGTCCTCGCTCCTTCCTCAGTTGCCTCGATCAGATTACAATAATTCTAAAATTACATGTAAATAGAAGAGAGCCTTATAGCGAGTACAAGAGAGAGGGAGATAGAAGTACATAGGAGAATGAGAGAGGGAGAGGTACGTAGACCTCTATTTATTAATAATTAATAAATAACCATACATCCACGATCCACACAATCCATTCATCACATGAATAATTGAAGGTGCATATCCATGACCACGATGTGTTTTAAACATTCCATACATGATTCAACGCATCACATGGCTAAAAAAAAAGAGTTTTCAAAATATATAATTTTGGCTTTCAAAAACTGTGGGTTCCAATCAAAATTGGTATTTGAATTTCGAAAACACTTTCAATTAACTTAACATGCAATTAAATCAAATTTAAAAGCATCCAAAACACACATCACATGTGCACACACTCCAAATTAATAATTCCAGATTATTCCATGCAAATTAGAACACTTCTAATAATTAAACAATCTAACACTTAGATTAAAACATATTAATAATCTAACAATTAGACTATTAATAACTAATCTAACTCTTAGACTAGTCCAACAAAGTTAATTAATAATTTAACACTTAAATTAATAATCAACTGTAATTAATTATTAACTACTAACCTAACATTTAGATTAGTCAATTAATGTTAATTATTAATTTAACTCTTAAACCAATAATTAACACTAACTAATTAATAACTAATTAATCTAACACTTAGATTAGATAATTAAAGTTATCATTAATTTAACTAGTAAATTAATGATTAACAATAATTAATTAAGGACTACTAATTTAACATTTAAATTAGTCATTTAAGTTAATTATTAATTTAACACTTAAATTAATAACTAACTTATAAATAAATTAACAATTAATTGAGATAATAATTAATAATCTAACAGTTAGATTAATGATTATTAATCACTAATTTAACCCTTAAATTAGTTTAATTAATATTAATTATTAATTTAACATTTAGACTAACAATTAACATTAATAATTAACAACTAAATGCTAATCTAAATGATTCATAAATCATTAATAAGCCCAATTTAAATTTCAAAATTGAATAATAATTTTAATTCTCAAAATAATTTGTAAAATTAATATCAAACTTTAATTATTAAATGGGCCAGGAATTAAAGGGTTAGGTGGCCCAGCCAATTGGGTCATCTGGCCCGAGCTAGTGGCTCGGCCTGGTTCGAACCCTGGCTCGAGGCTAAGCCCAGCTAGGCCTAGCCTGGCTAGGCCATCAGACCGGCCCGGCCCAGCCGGTCAGACCGGCTCGAGACTGGCCGGTTTACCCCCTATCTTCCCCAAAAGGAAGAAACCCTAACTATCTGTTGCAGGTGATGGAGGGCCGACGGCTGGGCTTGCAGGAGGGCGCTGGCGGTGGCCGGCATGACGCCGCCCGGCCTCGCCGACGACGTCCCCGGCGCTGGTGGGTCCACCGGCGCTGGTGAGGACCTTCAAAAACAACTGTCCGAGCCCCTTCATGGGTTTTTTTTTTTTTTTTTTTCTGGTTATAGGTTTTCACAAAACCGAAGAATAAGAAGAAGATCGATAGGCTGCTGCTCATCCTCCTTCTCCGGCGCCGGCAACATGTGCCAATGGTGACTGGTCGTGTCCCTGGTCACACCAGGACCCCCATCTTCCCATCACACGGGAAAATACCCGAACAAAGCCATAACGAAGCCCGGTTCTTCGTCCGACGAAGAACACCAAAACCCCAAATTAAAATTCGATTTTGCAGAAATAATAATTCAATTATTATTGTGTTTATCAAATAAACACGGATCCAGCAGAGCAATCGAATTCTATTGCATGGAATATTACAAGAATAATTAATTCGGACTTCGAGACGGGACGAGAAACAGTGGAACCTGACTCTGATACCACTGTTGGTTTCTTGGGTTTCTCCGGATCTCCCATGCAGCAGAAATAAAAATAAAACGGAGATCCGTTCCCGTTTCGAAAAAACTAAAAACCAGATTATCGGATAATCGATTCTTACCGTGTGCGGATTCGAATATGCAATCGTTCGGTTCCGTCGATGCGACACCGCAAGCCGCGCAAGCGCCCGGCGTCTAGCGGAGTCCACGCGATTCTCCTCGCGACAGAAATCCTCACGTTCCTCTTTCTTCGCAGCCATGAAAACTTTCGCCATTCGCCGCAACGCGCGGACTATATCTCGTCGAATGGGAGTCGGAGAAGCGGCGAAGCAGATCTGGAAATCCGGATCTGGCCTGGGGCGCCAGAAAGAGAGAGAAACAGAGGAGGGGGCGGCTAGGGTTAGCAGTAGCTTGGCCTGCTCAACCCATTCGTTATGTTTTATACTAATCGCACAGTTTTTCATAAAAACCCACAGTTTATATAAAACCCATTTATTTATCCATTGCCTTAAGAATAATTTGCGTGTGACCCTCTAGGTCCAATTACCTGTCCGATTAATAGCCCAATAAGCCCAGTGACTCCTTACTGGCTTTATTAATCAATTAATAACTCTTTATTAATTAATTAATCAATCGAATTGATGTTGCACATCGAATTCGACCGGGCCTCCGATCACGTTGGGTGCCAAGCAACACTGCGTGAACCCGGAAGGTATCGGGGTTAAGTAACCCACTCTTGGAACCTTTCTGCCGACAGTTACCGCGTGGATATAATCCTTCATTCTTACAATGCTCTCGAGTCAACTCAGGGTATGGCGTACTGTCAAACCCTAACCGGTCGACTCACTTGGATTGGATGCCGCTGATGAATATCGGAAAACTCTTTTCCCGATATTATCGTCCGCCCTGGCCAAGGACTTCCGCGCATCCTTCCTAGAGCATTCTCTCTCTAAGTACCGAGAGCGAATGATTCCTTATTGACACACAATTCCCTTTGACGGTATTCCGTTGTACCAAATCCTTGGCTGTTTAGAATCCCGTGGTTAGAGATTTGTAAACCAAGGTCAAAGCACAGAAGTCCACCGACAAGGTGTCCTTGGTGTCTCAAGTCCGAGGACCATCCACGCAACTGCGACAATAAAATCAAGCTAGTTGACAGTGAGGTACAATACCATCCAGCGATTCAGTCGAATTAGTTCGGTGAACTCATTCTCCAATGAGCACCTACAGATTCACCTTAGTGTCTCCACACAAGTGACTTATGAGATCAGTCACCCTCATCATATGAGCATGAGTAATCTGTACTAGTCTAACCGGATATCCGATGTCCTTCTCGGATATCTTCCGACTAGGAACGATTAAGAATATGTGTGTTTAAGTGATCAGTCTCATTAGTATGATCTCATCATAATCTGATCACTATCGCACATATTCATGGATTTTATTGCGAGACGATAATTAATGCGATTTACCCATAATGAATATTATGCCATTATATTAATCAATGAACGAGATTTACATAGTCAGATTGGCTTGTAGGCCACCTAAGACTAACAGACTATACATGGACATATACCTTAAACTGATCTTGATTAGAGAGTAATCACTCTGGGACATTAATTACTTGTAAATCGGCACGCATGATGTGTAGATGACCAATCTTACGGTCATAGGTGCGAGGCACTAGCACATATGTGTAGGTGTTCATCCTGGAAGGATGTTCACTGAACTGATCCGCTGATGGATCTTCAGATGGTTATACCTAATGTCAACTGAAGATTCATTTGTCTCAGTAGTATCATTGATCCTTTGACCTGAGACATTAATGGGGTCTTGCGTAAGGACTGGTATGGTTTAATGTTTAGTTAAGTGACTTTAACCATAAGTCATGAAATACTGAATTATTAGCCACATCGGAATACATGCAAAGACCGTTAATGGTCAAGAGGGGATTGCTCACTATCAGGTATATCACAGACAGTTAATGGGTCATGACATGGACGCTCCACTAAACTCCTGGCCAGGGTGGTATCGGTTCGTTTGGAACGAACGTAAAATTATTAAGGAGGCCGTGGTCAGATAACTCGGTCAGTAGTGGTTTGACATAACCATACCACACGATCGAATCGAACTCATGGAATGAGCGAGGGATTATAGCGATACGGTAACTGAAGACTTATAGGTACTAGACAAGGTGAAGATGAACCTGACATCCTCTCGGATCACGTGGATTTGCTTGACTCGGATCACGTGGATTTGCTTGACCCAACGTGATCAAAAGGTCTGGATCAAATTAAACGGTTATTGGGAATAACTGATTTAATTTACTTCTAATTAGATTAGAAGTTAATGAATCTTTAAACCAGAGTGATAATGGGCCTAGAAGATCACACACAAATAACTTTTACAAAACGGAATATTATTGTATGGAAAAATATACTAAAGCATTAGATTCTTTTGAGAAAAGAATCAGTAAATGAATTAAAAGTATATATACAATAGTATAAAGAGTATATATATAATATATGTATTATTAGGTTTATTTGATAAATAAGCTAATAATAATATATTGATATATAATATACTCTGGGTTTACTTTAACTGCGGCAGTTAAAGATGGGTTCGGTTAAACGAGGCGGTTCAAACTGCCGCCTTAACATTCTTACAACTAACCCGTGTTTTCTCCAACCTGAAACAATATTTGTTATCCCATTCCAAAGTTAGCCGTCAAGCATTTGGAAGAGTTGGACTCTTCCCAAAGGGTTTGACGCAGGGTTTGTGTTGTGCGGGTTGGGAGAAAGTGAGCTCCGTTACTGCGAGGATTCGTGTGGATTGACTCTAGAGGCTGTATGCTTGTGCAGCTCAAAGCTTCAAGGAGTTCGGCATCGATTTCTGTAAAACAACATGTTCTACGCAAGGTGAAAATCTCGTGTGATTTTATTTAGATCATTTTTGTAACATTAATCGGAGTCCGAACTGATTTGGGAACTCGTTTTATTTTATGTTCTTCCGCTGCAAACGTTTTCCCGGGGGTTTCGACCGAACCCAACAATATTCATAAGTCTCTTATAGAAAAAGACAGTGTGAATCCTGACTATCTATGGCACTGTACACTTAGGTTGTGTAACAGGAATTATTAGAACTTATATATGCTGATGAATATAGTCCAATATCATTTAAGGCCAAAGATAATCACTCATATTGATCTACCTTAATGATTACCTCTTTAAAAAGATTTGGCTGTGTGTACTTATTGAAGTATAAGTAGAATGCATTTGAGAAAATTAAAGAATTAGATGAAGTGACAAACTGAAAAGAGTATTAGAATTTTTTGATTTAATTGAGGAAATTAATACTTGAGTATGAGATTCACACAAATCATTAAAAGGATACTAGTATCCTCTCTCGATTGATCCCTCATTATACTTTATAACAATATGATGTAAGGAGAAATTGCACCTTATCGGATATAGTATGATACAAAATAAGATTTGTCTAATTTTTTGTATTCTTGTAAGCATGAGTATGAACATTAGATGCTTATACTTTATATATGGTTCCAAATAAATCAGTGCATTTCAGTTCATATAAGATATAGAAATAAAATAATTCATATGGGATATGAATTATATGAAAACCTGATTTTAAGTATATTAAAGTCAAGGAATGTCCTGATCTTGTGAAAATATATGATCCAAAGAAGTTTGATTCAAGAAGGACATAGTGTAGTGTGAATTTGTAAGTTGTCTAAAGTGTTTGTATATTACATTTATTGGCCAGGCGATAAAGGAATGATTATCGTCAAGAAAGTTATCTTTTATGAAGAGGAATATGTCCTTAGAGAAGATAGTGAGAGTTGATAACACTAGAATATGTTCTAGACCCATAAATTAACACTAGATATTAGATAATCTTTTGCTATTTGGAACCATTCATGATACACATTGAAGAGCTTCATAGATTTTCAGAATTTTCTCAAAGGCTAGAAAGATATGTTCAACATATCAGAGATGGCAGAATGAGAGAAACTCAAAGATGTAGATTATGATCCAAAATCTATGCGGAAGCTCTCAATTATTACAACTTTGGGATCGGCAAGAGGTCAAGAATTCTAAGCCATAGTCCATAACACCAATTAACTTTAGAACTTGATATAACTGCTTGAAGGTACTGTACCTGTTAGAAGCAAGTAAAATGAAGCTTCTCAAAGATAGAATTAGAGATTTAACCTAATAGTCAAACCTTATGTGATCATTGAGAATGACCACAGATTGTGTGTCTACAAGGAGGATAGTAGGAGCACGGTTGCTTTGTTAATGCTTTGTAATAATAACACCATAGTCATTGAGAATGACATTAAGATGTTACCATCAATAAAACATTATTATCCATGAACTTCCCTATAATAGATTTGGTTGAAACATCTTGTGTATTGGGAATATAAATCTATTAAGATAGATCGATGAGGATGTTACCATCAATTACATTAACGTATATGTCAAAATATTTGACATAACAAATTACACAAAGTCTCAATTGATGAGACATGAAATTAATTTCTTTACGTAAATGTTCCTTAAAGGATCTAGGAGAACCTTGTAAGAAGGTGGTGAAACACATTGCTATGCACTTGAGAAGTACTAAGGGTGCACTCTTAGATTATGGAGAAAATGATTTGAACCTATGAGATCGCACTGATCCAAATTTCAAGTTTGACAAAAATGATTTGAACATTACCCTCTAATGACATTGCTATGCACTGATCCAAAATGATTATGGAGAAGGTGATTAAAAGGCATTAGAGGGGAATATTCTTTACGTTCTAAAGGTAGGATATGATAACCCATTAAATGTTTAATTTGTATTAAAATAAAAATATGTGTTTTGGTGTTTCAAAGATCAAAAGTTATGAAATCATGTTATTTTAGATGTTTAAAATCCATTTTATGTTGAGAGAAATCTGAAAAATCCCAAGGAAATTGATGAAAAGTGAAAAACTGTGCGTCTGGTGGGTGGTCGGCCAACACAGTGGTCGTCCACACCAGATGGCCAGGTCGATGGCCGTCTAGCCATCAGACGGCCAAAGTGGTGACCGTCTGATGTAACCATACGGCTAGCCACCTGGCCGTCTAATGAACCAGACAGCCAACACTCTGGTCGTCTGACCATCGGAAGGCTAGCAGTCTAGCCGTCTGATGCTTAGGAATTCTGGGTTTTTTGGCCGACTTCCGAAAGCCCGTTCACTCTCGTCCGATCTCTATTTCACCTAAAATTTTGAAAATTGTTAGTTTAGCATGTCTATTATTTTTCCAAAAAATGTCATATTTTTATGAGATTATTTTTTTCCTTTTTCGAGAAAGGACACTGATCTCCCAACAGATAAGGTCCTTACAGTAATCTAACCAATAACATTGACCTTGGAATAAACAATGCTGATGTTAGAATGCTCCTATGTTGAGCTTGGGCTTGTAATATTTTATCAGGGTCATGGTTGTGATGTTCTTTGCATGATCTAAATTTAAGCTGATTTGATTCAATCCAAACCCAATCCTCAACATTTTAGGGAACATTTAGTACATTTAATATTGGAAGTATTCTATAACTTGGAACATATGCACACTAGGACAAGTCCCCTAGCGAGGAACCAACATTTTAAATCTTAAAGTTCCAACTGGCAAGTGTACCTGTTGATCTGTACAGATGGGAGTTTATTTCCATGACAGTGGGGAGAATAATGTGAATGCCACTAGGAAATCAAGCTTGATTTATATAGTCTTTTATTATGTAGTTCTTAGGCATATGCAATATTTGCGCTCAGAACATTCTAATTCACTAAAGGGGAAGGGAATAGGCCGAATTTTTAAGAAAGGGCACATAGTAGCACTTATCTCCCCACAGATATCGGAACCCATTGTCAATCAAGATATAGGATTGCCTCAAGAACATTGTTCATAAGAAGATTGTAGTTGGGTGCCTCGGTGCTCATGACAGGTAAGGATGAAAGAGTAGATGTACAACCAGGCATTTGGAACAAGTTGGGCTAGGGCTAGGCAATTTGCTTCAAGAAATTGACTACAAAATAGGAACTTGGAGCTAGAACTCGGTGGTGAAGATTTCCTTACAACCAATGAAAGAGTTGGGCGCTATGGAGGTGAGGCGGTCGTCCAAGCCAGCTTTGGTGCTCAAATAGTGTTGTGCTATCAATTGATATCAAGTGTTTATATAAATAATAAATCTAATATAACCTAAGTGTGACTACTAGAAGCTGTGGGTCTCAAAGGAGAAAATTGATTGCTTTACTAACCTTGCAACTAGGAGAAATTAGGTTCTTTGTTCCTCTTTTTCGGCTGGCCGAAAAAGAAGAGCCTCTTTTTGTTCTTTACTCTTGTTTTTGTATTTTCCTTCTTCTTTTCTTCAAGTTTTCCAAAGCCTTCAAACCTTGTAAAAGGGGGATTTAAACAAAGGAAAAAATAAATAAATATTAGAGCTATGATGGTGTAGTAACTATTCTAACTATTAATCTAAATATGCAACTAAATAAGAATAACTCACTTGTTTTTGTTTCTTTAAACCCCTAACTCATGTAGGCATGGAAAATATGATGTGAGTGTGTGTATGATGGAGTGATGTGATGAAGAACTATGAGAAACAGTAAACAAATGATAGAAACTATGAAGAAACTAGCAAAAGAAAACAAAAGAGATGAGTATAGCTGGCCCCTTTATAGCCTTGGTCTTCAAGAGCTTTAATGGAGGAAGAAAAGGAAGAAGAAGAAGTTTTGATTTTAACTCCAAAACACCAATTGTTAACCTTTTTCAAAGGCCAATGTACATATGTATATATAGAAGCCTTAATTAAGATTGTTTGACCTTCAAAAGAGCTCTCCTGCGGATCTGGATTACCATAGATAGACATGGAAGGAATTTACACCCCCTCCAACATCTGGAACCGGATTATCTCGGCCAAATCATGTTTATCAGGAAACTGTTTGAAATGCGTCGTCCATCCGGGACGCCATTTAGCTAATTAGGAGGGGTCAAAATGGAAAGCAAATATAGAAAGAAAATCGGAAATAATTAGGAAACCTAAAAGGCATTGTCCATAAGCGACGTGCTTTCGATAATTAGTAAATTAATTTGAATTCAAATCGAAAATCCAGACGGATTAGGAGACTAAATGGCATCGTCCATGAACGACGTTATTAAGTTAAATCTATCCAGATTTAATAATTTAGTTCCGAACTGATTTCAGCTAGAAATCTAAAAGGCGTCGGCCATGATCGACGTTAATCAACGAACTTCGACGAAAATCAATTAATGATTAAAAATTAGACCATTTCAGGACATTATAGTTGTGACATGAAATTTATTCAATATGAGGTCAAAATTAGCGTGTCTACACCAGCCTCGATGAATTGGTACCTGTAAGGTATTTTATGCTTCTGCATGAGTTCTTCTAGCTCTTTCCCCTTCACTGTACTATGGTTGCACTGGGCAAGCTTGGGCAGGCATTGCTCCACTGGACCAGAGGAACTGGAGTCTTTTTGAAGACATGGTAAAGGACGTAAAGCTAGATGTAGAAAAAAACATGTGGAAGGAGGCCCCAACCTAGGGGATGATTCCTCGGTCCTAGAGGGCGACTAGAGTGATGACAGGGAGGAGAAGGGGGCCAGTAGGACACTCACCCTATCTAAGCTGGCCTCTACCTTTAAAGAAGATAGCTCTTGCTGGTGATGGTCGTGAACACCAGGATGCGTGGCTTAAGGGAGATGATATGGGAACCCTAAAGGTACCCCCAAGCCTTCCTTCTATAAAGGTGCCAAGGAAAAGGCTCTCATCATAACAAGCGAAGCCTGAGAGATGTCCTTTGGGACTTCGTTGCATTCGAAGCGATGGGTCCTCAAAAGGATGTTTGAGTTTAGTGCCATGATGGCCCCGAAGCGCCAACCCAGATGCGTGATCTACACCTAAGTACCCCCAGAGATGACACGTGTCCCTCGACTATATGCTATGTCAGGCACCTACCAGTGCTCCATTAATAAGTGTCCTGTCGACTGCTACTACGGCAGATGTAGGATGTCAGCAAGGGGTCTACCAATATCTGCCTTGGAGTGCAAGCCTCCCACCCAAAGTGTATGGATTGCACACTCGAGAGCGAGGGGGCCAATGAAGAGGGTGAAAATGGGCCCACTAAGGCCCATTCAAGTGCGGCGCAATCAAAATGGGTTCGCTAGAATGCCCCACTTTTTTTCATCATGATTCTACTGAGTCCTTCGTCAGGACATGGCTCCCCAAAGGACCTCCTGAGAGGTCGACTGATCAACATATCGAGAGATCAACAAAGGACAAGGCCCTATGGTGAAGGCTCGACCTAAACCAGGCAACCGCCCCTAAGGGAAGTGGTCCTCTATTCGGGGCAACGTGCCTAATATGGAAGATCCCACTTTTCTCATTAGGATCATGATCCCCTCAAGATCGTGGCTCTAGAGGTTGCGGGGCACTCACTCCTCCTATAGGAAACCTTCACCCCTTATAGAAGGAACACCCCCCCCCCCCAACAAAGATATGCACACTCCGCAAATTCCTAGCTCCATTTTTCTTATATAGAGAAGAGGTGATTTAGGCATCAGAGGGTCTTTCTCTCCACATGGCGGGAGAGTCTATTGACGTTTCTCTGTGATTGCAGGCCCAGACACCGTGCTCGCCTTTCCTCTCTGCAAATCTCATCATGGCAGCCAGGATCTGGATCAGACGGTCCTTGTCCTCCCCCAGATTATGATCGCTACATTTATATATCTTATCCATGTAAAATTATGACTAAATATCTGACGTCAATGTGAACAATGATTGTTCTAAATTAGTCACTGTTCATAGTGACCCCTAATGAGACGTCAAGTAGACATAAGCGTATGTCATCCGTCGATATATATTACCAGAGTTGGATTAAAAATGATGTCTAATAGAGATGTTTGTAGACTATTTTTAAACCAAATATTAAAGTTCTTGTAGTGGGTGGAACGGGACCCATGCTCATGCCTGCATTGGAAACCAAATCCCTTGGGTTACACGAATTACTAAATCCGGTCCAAGGCACGAGCGGCACGACCTGAGGTGTTCGATCTTCTATGCTTCTTGACCACATCTAACAAGATACAGGTTGACAAATATAATTAGACAGGCTTGAATGGAGCATAAGAAATTGAATAATTCCGTCAAAAAGACGAGAGATAAAATAAAAGGTAATATGTCACAAACATATGTGGATTTCATCGTCAGGATCTGAATGATTTGGCGTCCAAACAATTTCCAAGTGGATAATTTATAAGAACACATTTGGGACAATTGCACATTAACCACTCTTATATGTTAAATTTAAAAATATCATACATATTATCTTACGTACTGATGAGGCAGAATCCGATTCGGCCCATTAAAACAAGCCCAAACCCAGTTCAGCCCAGCAGCAGCAGTACAAGGCCCTCAGGGAGCCTTCGGCCCATCAGCGGCCCAACAGCCCACGGCCCGTAAGCGGCACCGTTGCTCTCGGCCCAACAGACTTCACCCCGTCAGCGGCCCACCAGTCTACGGCCCGGGAGCAGCGCGGCAGCCCTAGGCCCAGCAGGCTTCGGCCCATCAGCGGCCCAACCCCCTTCGGCCCGATAGCCGAGTCCGGCCCACTCCGGTGGAGGACTAGGCACTATGGCGGTTTACCAGTAAGCCCGGACATAGTCCTATATCGGCTATCACCGTTAACCATCCTCTATCCTCTGCTATAAATACACCGCTATTTATTGCCAAAGGTATGCGTTCTTATGCCTCCGAGACCCTTAAGGACTACAGTCCAAATAGCATTAAAGCTACTCTTTGCCTTCTGAATCGAATCATCTTCAGGAGCTAACTTGACCGTCGGAGGGGGTTCCTTAGGGCCGAAGCCCGGGACTCCTGCTGACCGGTTTTCTTCTTCTTTTCCTCCCGCAGGAGCTCGGTTCGAATCATCGCTGACCTTCCCGAGTCGGTCTCGGCCGCCGACCTCGGACTCCTCTCTTTGGTCTCGACGCCGTGCGCCGGCTGCCCCGCGACCGGAGGACACTCGGTCTCGCGCCATCCCTTCGCCTACCGAAGGAGTTTCGGCCCCGACATCCCGAAGACAAGCCAGACTCCGACCGAGCGGCTCTCGGCCTCGGACCTTCGGCTTCGCCTCTGCCTCCTTCGCCTTCCGGATCCCCGTCGGGCCTCTGAATACCGACCCGACCCAGCTCCGGGTCCATTTCTTCGGATTCCAGCTTCGGAATCCAGTCGTTATAGCTTCGGCTACACATACCATACTAATATGTATATTCTTATAAAATTTCTACTTTGATGACATACTTGATATGTATTAATGTTTCATATATGTCACTAAAATGGTAATATTTGATAGATGTGTTATTTTGCAAGAGTGTGTAGGATAATATTGAAATAGAATGAAACTTTTAAAATTTGAAACGCGTAAGTGGTTAATGCGAAATTATCTCTACATAGCTTCATGCTTGTGAGCTCAATCAATTAAAATATTAATGTTGCGGACAATTCTACGTTTTCTTGAGATTTTTGTATTATTTTTTATTTAAAATCTTTTTTAAAATAGAAACATTAACCAATACACTATCTAATGTACAGTAACCCATGTCGTTGTCATTTTCCTATGACGCGTTGTTGGACAGCACATGGTTTTATCAAGGGTAAACGAAGGTTTGGAAAATAACATCTTTGCCTCTATTAGAAACACCCACGGCTACATATTTAGGATAGGATGAGGGTAAACTAAAACGGTCTTTTAAGACAACTATCTACAAACATTCGCCGGTCCAGATTACTAGAAGATGATATTTGTAACCCCAATTCTAATGTGTCGTGTCACATTTTTTTTCCTACCATCTGATCTACAGATCTGACAAAAATATCAATATTTTTAAAACTTAAATTTAATAATTTTAAAATCTTCTTATTTTCAAATTAAAAAAATGTGACCTGTCATGCAGAGATCTACGTGGACCTAGGCTAGGCTAGGCTAGCATCCTCGTGTCGATAAGATAGAGTAATCTTATGTGTATGATGGTTATCTTTACGGCAGAAGATGATTACTTCATCATCACTTATGAGGGTGCATGGTTCCACGCATGTTCCTGCTGAAGTTTACTCGTATGTCGTATCCACCCACTCTGGCCAGAGTTCAACGCCCGGTGGGGATTCACCCCCGCCCCCTCTCAGTGGTCAACATCTTAAAAGGTGGGATTTTTGCGAGGGGTCTTCCCCTGCTTCTCTCTTTCCCAAGTGGCCCTGCACTGACATCTCTTCGTCTGCTTGTTCATGTCTCTTCTGGTGTGGGCAGAAGCTCTTGCCCCAGGGAGGAGAGAGACCTCTGAGCCAGAAGCCATGGCATGCACGCCTCTGGCAGGTATGGGCTTCCAGCAGGAGAACCTTTCTGTCTCCGCCCATGTCTGCACTTTTCAGCTTCTGTTACTGTAGGGCATAAAGTTCTGTGGGGAGGGGGTGGAGGAAACCTTAACTTTGTCACTGCTGACGAGGTTGCAAAGATGTGGAAAGAAAACCAGTCCAGGACGGGCCTGTTCTCCATCCCCCTCTCCTCTTTCTTTTCTTTTCATGGTTATTTGTTGTAACCAGCTGGAACCAGTCACAGACCCCCAGCAGTTGCAGGAAGCTGGCCTAGCCTGGAAATGGAGCTGCCTGGTTCCTGATGTGAACTGGAGCTGGGTAGAACCAGCTGCACGTGCGAAAACCTTGTTTCAACTTTCCTTGATCTTGTAGTGCATAGGCATGAGGATTTCACTCATGGTTCTAACGTCGTGCACTTGAAGAGGAATTATGAAAAAAATTCTGTATTCCCTATATGTTCTGGTTGCTTTCACTGTTTCACCTGAAATCCTTAAATGTGCTCTTCTCAGTGCACAAAATAAATTAGTTCCTTTTCTTTATGTCCTTGCCTTATCAGCCATGAAAGTATCATGCTTTTCAAATTCCAAACAAATAATTTCAATGAAATCTTCCAATTTCTTATTTTACTATGTACTACCTTATGATTCCCGTTCGTCACACAGGAAAGGAATAGAGTTTGTAGGGAATTCATGGATATGGCTGGCAAGTCAAGCAATATGGAAATTCAGGGAACAGGGGAGGAAGGCAAATTATTTGCTTCTTCATTTTTATCTGTAGCTGTTGCTGTAAATGGAAATAGGAAAAGCAAGTATGCAGTGAAGTGGGCGTTGGAGAAGTTTGTTCCCGAAGGAAGAATTTTATACAAGCTTCTACATGTCCGCTCAAAAATCACAATGGTTCCGACACCAAGTAAGGCTTGTTTACTCACTCCCAACTAGTAGTTTGTTTTCCTCCTTTTACAATGGATATGTATACCTCATATAGTAGATAAGACTCCATTCACACTTTTCACATGGTTATTGAACTCTTTGACTTAATCATGACACTAGTTCAGGATCATGATGGCATTATGATTTGCATAACCATGTCCTGAAACAAACATAATATAGTAGCATGGACGTACATGAATACACACTGATGCATGATGAACCAAGTGTTGCCATATGACAGAAGTAACTTGAACACACAAACCGGTTTCATGATAATGCTATGTATGGAGTTAGGATGACTGATTTTTTCTTGAATTTGAAACACTTCCTAATAATATGAGCAGATATCAATCAATGCATATATTGTCTCAGTTTCAAATTGGGGGTCATGGTAACCCAATTTCTGGCCTACAAATCATGCTACCAGCCTACCACCATGCCATAATCCAATCTTCCCATATCTCCAGTGGGTGCTTCCATAAATGGCCTTCATATATGCAACTTCAGTTCCTTCGAGTTGGAAAGCTTCAATGCATCCATACAGAGTTCTCATTTTGTAGAACCCCACAATAAGAAAAAAGAAAGGATCTAATTAAAACTGTCATATGGAAACAACAACATTAAGTGAACAGACAATGCCATCGTCTAGCTCTATACATCGATCAGGATGATTTGTGTCCTATGTTGGTCACTGATATGATATTTTGTAGCTTTGTCTTCCAGTTTTATCTTCATCAATTGCTATCTAGTTGGCTTCACATCGTTGTTATGTCTACTTGTTTTCATTCTTTAATTAATGTTTATGCTTTCTTCAGTAACTGCATTTTCTCAAGACCAGTTTATCACCTTGTTGAGGTTTTAAATGTAAGACATTGGTGGGCTGTTGGTCCTCCATGCCCAATGTTGACCCCTGCTTCTAATTGTCGAATTTGACCTCTATTCCCACAAAGCAATCTCAATTCTAAGCTGGCAAAAGATACCACAAATGCAATCCTGACCCAGTTGTTTCCAATCCGATTCCTTTTAAATTATTTTGATCTTGTTAATCACTTTGATAATACATAAGTTAACAAATGCTATTCTTTAGTGCCACCAGTCACCACCAAAAGTGGATCAGCCAGCCATGATGTTGATTCTTAGATGCATGTTTTATTGTTTACTTTCTAATTCAGTGTTGAGTGCTGCATTTGCTTCCTCCAAAACTCTGAAAGTTCCACTCTTCACTTAACGATTATGGTAAATTATGACCATCTTTAATGTTTCTACTTTTCTAGTGAATGGGGTGACAATGAAGTTCCTCCTTCTGTCAAAGCAATAGGTGACAATCTGCTTTTCGTATTTTCTTTGTTAAGAGTTACTTTTTTTTTTTTCCTGTAGTGGGGAATTATCTTCCTGTTGCCAAGGTGCGGGATGAAGTGCTCTCTGCATACCAGAAGGAATTGGAATGGAAAACAAATGCAATGCTTCTTCCTTACAAGCAAATGTGTGCTGAAAGACAGGTGATATTTTTCTTCTTTAGAACTGCTACCCATGCACAGATATCCAACAGACTCATTTTTTAACTCTTTTATGCAGGTCCAGGCGGAAGTAGTGATTATTGAATCCGATGATGTAGCAGATGCAATATCTGAAGAGATTACAAAGTGTGGAATTGACAAGCTTGTTGTAGGAGCTTCTTCTCACAGTGCATTTACTAGGTATTTCTAGAAAGATGAAGATTTTTAGTTCTGTACTGTTGTTAAACTATATATTGACTGCACAACATAAAATGGAGGACTATCAAAAGATGTCCAAAGTGGATGACTTCCAGTTTATACCATTGTATGAGATTCAACTTATCACAACCGAAATTAAGTTAGTCCTAAGATCAGCAGAGGCAATAGCATTAGCCTCAGAACATGCATCTATTTGTTCATCCATCCTCTCAAGGGAAGTAATGATCCGATCTCACAATGGCCTCCTCTGTCCATAAGCTTATTTATGTGAGATTTGGAGGGCTTGGTTGTCAACTCCTTTAAGGTGGGAAATACATTACTTTCCCTTTCCAACTTTCTTGATATCTTTTGCCCATTATTGGGGAAAACGTTTTCCTGTTGTGTGGTCCAATATCTTTTATTTTTAGACAATTTTCATGGGTATTCACAAAAAGCAGTTCCGAAGGCTGGCAGCAACATGTTATTGGGTGGTGGTCCCGCTTATGTGGTCAAATCCATGTGTTCAAAGAAGAAATATTTGAACATCAATCCCATTTGTCATACCAAAATCCCATCAATCAAATCACTTTTCGAGAAATACGAGAGATCTAAGTCATACAAGAGATCTAACAAATGGAGGGGAAGTCTGAGGTTTGTCCTGCAGACATAGTTAATCAAGAGACGAGGACTAACACCTATTGGAGCATCACAATGTTGGATGTGCCATAACTCATAAAAAATGACCATATGGAGAACGGCTTATTTTGTATTTTAATTTCTTGTGAATTTTCTAAAGATGCAACTGGATAGAAGTGTTACATAGATTTGAATAAAATTCTGGAAAAGGTTGAGGCAACTGAATCTTGAAATATTTCTGATTGTGGAACCTCGTATCTGGTTGCCATTGTATGCTTCTAGTGTTAACAATGCTTTGATGTATGATGCTGCACATGCTTTCATGTTTTATTACTGAGATCAGTACTGAAGATAAAAGAAAGAAAGGAAAAGACAAAATGGATGAAAAGAACATCTAAAGAAGTGCAGTGATTTGAGCATCTTTTGCTTTTCATATTTGGGAACTTCAGGTTGCAAATTTTATGTTCGAAGGGAGCAGTAAGCCATAGAAAGTAGGAAGTGGGCACACCTCAGCACAAATACATGATATCAAATTCACCTACATTAAGAGTGGTAAAGGAAAGCAATGAGCATTTTTTTAAAAAAAAATCCGACCTATGTCCTAGACCAATGTCACTTATAGATATGGTCAGATGGAACTTGGAAGTTGTTTATTTTCTTAGTTAAGCGAGGTCAAAGATCGATGATTGGTAGGCAACAATTAATGGTGAAGCGTCTGTACAGCAAAGAATGTATGAGTGACCATCTAATCGCCAACTTGTATGTAACTGAGACTTTGATGTTTGCACAATGTTGTGGCACTGTCTCTTTATGTTCTGTGAATATTACTGTTTATTCTGATGTTTATCTCGGTAGTTCCAAGTTTTGATCTTCCATTATTATTTTCTTTATTTTCTACTCAGGGTTTGGGACTAAAAGGAACTGCATGGTTCTTTTGCTAGCAATCAGTTTGTGGTCTTATCTTCATAAGAGTTACAGCAACCTGCTTGAAAGCTAGTTGAAGCAGGATGTTGTTTACTTGTTGAATATTTGTATGTCACTTGGATGGCTTCTCTAGAATGGAAGATGAGTCATTTGTTCATAGATGTGAATGCTTGAATTACTATAGATTATTGTTAAACACACTGCCTCCATGCTTTCCCCTTTGCAAAGAAATGGAAAGAAGAAAAATACTCCCTGAGTTGGTCGCTGACTTCCCTGTATGAAAATGTCAAGTTTTATTCTACAGTGGACAACTGGACACTGCCTAAATGAGGAGCAGAATGCTCATGAATTACATTTTTGATGGCACTGAATCCTAAAGAATTTCTACTGATAGGATAACCTTTTAGAATAATTTCAGTCAAAAAATTTAACAGTATCTTATTTAAAAAGTTAAAAGGTTATGGCATAATGGCATACAATCCAGACATGCACGGCAAATTAGATATGTAATTTGTTTTTAGCGAATGTTGTTAATTCTTAATGCGACAAATGTCATGTTTGTGTTCTGTTGCAAATCAGACCTTCAGATATTTATATCAACATAATATACTACTGTGTTAATGAGATGTTTAATCTTCAACTTTTTCTTCAAACATATCTGATCTTGTTTTAATCTTGTCGTATCCAATCTTTTGATGGAAATCTAGTGTTACATACTTTTGCAGCAAACACTTGATATTTGTTCACTTTCAAGTTGGTCCTTTTTCCATTGTTTGCTACAATTAAGTCTTGTGTTCATACTAGACGCTAGTGCAATAAACTCTATATACCTTCGTCTGCATAGCATGACTCTTTTGCTTCCAGGCATGCATGCATTCGCATTTGTGTTCCCACTTAGGTACATCGTGGTTGATTAATTTTAGTGTTTCCTATAGGAAACTTAAAAGTGGAAGACTATCCTGCAAAATCTCATCATGTTCTCCAAGCTTCTGCACAGTGTATGTTGTTTCAAAAGGAAAATTATCATCTGTTCGCGCACCCACATCTGGTGCAGGTGGTAGCATAAGAGATGACAGGAGTAATTCCAGCTTTGTTTCCAGGAGCTTTTCCAGTGAAACATCATGCTCACTATCAGGTAACAAAAATAAATTGGAGATATGCAATCTTCGAAGGTTGCTGATGGATATCCTTCAGCATATGACAGGCAAAATAGATGTCCATATTTGATTAAACATCACCTTCTATCTTACTCTTGGATCTGCTGAATCCTATCAAATGCTTTATCCCTACAATCTGACTTTGGCTACTAAACCTTTGAAAGTCTTGAGCAAAGTATCTTGTAAATAGTAGCCATTTCGCATTTAAATTAGCTTTCATGATATCAAGTATTTAACATGTTATCTACTCGAGTTCCCTGGTCCAAGGTGTCAATAGTACCTTCTCTCCATTTTTCTTGATATTTCGGGAATACACAGTAAGAATCTAAGCACCTGGTTGACTTGAACATGTAAACCGAAAATGGGTAGTCTGAACTCAAAAGTTTAAGAGAGAAATCATTCTTGGTGGCTGAAATTAAGCGCTATATGAAAGTGTAATATTTTTGAATTGCAGCCGGCACTAATCAAATTCATCACCCAATCAGATAAGGAGTTCTTGAAATTAGGTTTTCTACTGGAAAAGTAGTTTTACATTGTTATTCTTATGCAAATACCAATAGCATTGCACATTTCTTTTTTTCCCTGATAGGTTGTTCCAGGATGTTGCTTGTTTAATTATCTCATGCCATTCCATATTGCTTTCTACTTTTCACAGCTTACTTTTGGTGTTGAACCCATTTCACTTTCTCTTCATCGGATGCTACATTTATCATTTTTGGATTGTGGGGGGAATGGGGGGTTGGGGACTTAAAAGTCTGGGGAAAAGGCCACACAGTGCACGATTGCCCAAAATTTAGCAAAATCTGCTGCGGGCCAATTTTACCTAATTTTGGTATTTTACAGAAGGGGATGGTTGTTAATTCTCTTTCTTTTTTATTGGATCAATGATTTCCCTTGAATCATTTTCCAATCAAATCAGGATTTCAATCAGTCTCGGCCAATTCGATAGAGTGATCTAATTCTGCAATACTTTATGGCACATAAAAATCATTTTCTTGTTTGCCAATAGTACTGCTTGTTGAGTCAAATGTCGCTGTTTGTCAACTTTAAGGTTGTTTAAAACTGCAATTTCACTGGAATCATGATTGCTAGATTTTATAATTAAAGTCGTAACTTGTCATGCATTTCATGCATGATTGCCTTTTGTTCCTTCATTTTTCTCCAGTTCTGTCCAATGTTTCCCAAGTCCAGCTGCAAAAGGAATACATTTCATCAAGGTGACACTGCAGTATTTGTTGTCTGATTGGTTTTGTGAATCCATCTTACTGTAATAGTGAAAAGTATGGCATTTAATTTTTCTTATCTTGAAAATAACAGCAAATGAGCATGTAACTAGGATATGTTATTATTATTATTATTATTGGTTGTCTTATAAGATTCCTCCTATATGTAACTGAACAATTGATATCTGCTTCCATTTCAGTCATAATTTTCGGTATTGAAATCCTATTCTGATTTTATTTGCTTCATGATTTTTAGAATGGACGGAGACTGATGCAGATTCATCTACAAGTCATTCCCATTCATATTGTCCTTTGGCACTTCAGCGTGATCAGTCTCTTAAGGCAATAAACCAACATCTTCAGACAAAATCAAATACCATTGACATCAGTGAGCACAGCAGCTCGTCTCCAACAAACTCATGTGATAACCATCGCTCAAAAAACTCATCAATAAGTTCTGCAGAGGAAGGTACATGTTCAAGTTTGTTGGACTTGCAATCTGGCATGCATACAACATCTAGTTACAAAAGCTCTCAAACTGAGAACCTGGCATCACCTTCTGTTCATCCATCAACATTAGACAGTATGTTGGATTCCTCTTTGCTCTCTGACAATGAGGTAAATGAGGTAAAAACATGAATTATATCACGCTCGTAGTTATTTAGAACATCTCAACATGGTGTTCCAAGGTCGTTATTTTGTAGTATCTTCACATTTGAAGATTTATTATTCATACAGGTTGATGTGACCTTTGAGCTAGATAAACTAAGAATTGAACTTCGGCATCTCCAAGGGATGTATGAAACAGCTCAAAATGAGAAAACTGATGCATCCCATGAAGTAAGTCTGATCTGAACTCTTATATGGTAATCCTGATCCATTCCAACTTTTGTACTGTTAATTCTTACACTACTGCATTATGGTAGCTCAAAGAACTGAGCCTAAGATGTGTAGAGGAAAACCAAAAATTTCAAGAGATCTGCTCTCGTGAACAAAAGGCTAGAGAAGTAATGAGAGAAATGAAAGAAAAACGTGAAGCAGCAGAGAAAGAGGCAGAACTTGTAAGGGAACATACTGAAATAGAGGTTTTGGCAAGAAAAGATGCAGAGAGCAATACTGCCCACGCTGCTGAAGCGAAACAAAATTTGGAAAGGGCTCTTTCTGGTTCCGATCAGCGGTATAGGATTTTTGATTGGGGAGACATACTTTCTGCTACATCTTCACTTTCTCATAATCTAAGGCTAGGAGGCGGTGCAAATGGAACAGTTTACAAGGGCAATTTTCATCACATGAAGGTAGCAGTTAAAGTCCTTCACTCAAATGAGGGCCATCGAACAAAGCAATTTAAACAAGAGGTATGATAACAATCTTATTGCTAACACAGTTCCTTGTTGTGTAACTGAGGTAACAAAAATTATTACTCTATGATGTTCATTAAAGACCTATCTCATGCTTCCATGGATGGCTACGTTTTTATGTTTCCAAATGATAACACAATGTTGTGCGGTTTTTCATCAAGCTGCACAGTATTCTCATCCATTGATCTTCTAAGCAAATGGTTGCATATTGTACAACTTCTTTACAACGATGATAATAATTTAAAAGATGTTGCTTTAACCAGTTCACAGAACCTTTTTAAGCAAACTGAGATACTCATGTTCATCTGACAGAAATCTATGTTTTTTGTCTTCCAGCTTGAAGTTCTCGGTAGAATACATCATCCACATCTGCTGCTGCTCCTTGGTGCTTGTCCAGATCATGGTTGCCTCATCTATGAATACATGGAAAATGGTAGTTTGGATGACCGGCTACAACGGAAAAAAGGCAAGCCTTCACTTCGGTGGTTTGACAGGTTCAGAATAGCTTGGGAAGTGGCCTCAGCCCTGATCTTTCTTCATAATTCAAAACCGAAGCCAATTGTACATCGGGATCTTAAGCCCGCTAACATCTTGCTAGATCACAACCTTGTGAGCAAGATTGGAGATGTTGGCCTTTCCACATTACTTCCATCCTCAAACGCCTCCACGGCTACACTGTACAAGGAGACTGCTCCAGTTGGAACATTTTGCTACATTGACCCGGAGTACCAGAGGACTGGAATTCTTTCACCAAAATCGGATGTTTACGCTTTGGGTATAGTGATCTTACAGTTGTTGACAGCAAAGTCTCCCATGGGACTGACGCATTTTCTAGAAATGGCAACGGAAGATGGCCGCTTGATGGATGTTTTTGATTCTACAGCTGGGAAATGGCCATTAGAAGAGACACAGGAATTGGCTCTTCTGGGGCTGAGATGTGCAGAATTAAGAAGGAGAGACAGGCCTGAATTGCAAAGTCAAATCCTTCCAATGCTGGAGAGGTTGAAATTGTTTGCTGATAGTGCCCGAAATTCATTGTACCAAGTCCCTTCAGGTCCTCCTAGCCATTTCATTTGTCCAATACTTAAGGTTAGTTATTCCTCTTTGGCAATAAGCATGATTTCTTTGAGAAATGTACTTGAATTCTTCAACTTATAGTGCTAAATTCCTACAGGAAGTGATGGATGAACCTTGTGTGGCTGCTGATGGTTACACATATGACTGCAGAGCAATTGAAATATGGTTGAGCATGAATGATAAATCTCCATTGACAAATTTACCATTGCCAAACAAAACTCTCATACCAAACCACACCCTTCTTTCTGCAATCAAGGAGTGGAAGTCTCGAAACCAGTAGAATTTACTAATCTGCAGATTTTTTTTTCTGAATAGGATGCCATGAGAAACATTCTTTTGAGACCCAAGAGGTACGGTGGTCGCTAGATTTTGCATACCTATGGTTCTTTATAATAGTTGTGACTACTTGCGTGCTAGCAGGATAAGCTGGCCTGGAATAACAAGTTCAGACTACGTAGAAGGAATGTACTGTACACATGCATATGACAGAACATTATACTCCCAATTCAACACAGTATGTTGATTTATCCATACAGGTTAAATGATTACTTCAAATTCAATACAGTATGTTACTTCAAATTCAATACAGTATGTTGATTTACCGTACAACTTAAATGGTGAAAGGGAATAGGTGGGAGTTCCAGAAGATGCAGGGTGCTAAGAAGTGGAGATACATGTACAAAGTGTAAAGCCTTTAGCAGCAAGACATTTGGCATACCTATGTTCGTAAAGTATGTCTGTGAGGAATAAGTTTAGGATATTGTATCAGTGTGAACAGGAAGAAATGTTTTCTGTCATACTTTGTAGGAAGCTTTAGTGACAGATTTTGAATATATGGTGATTGAATCTCTTTTTTTGCTTTTTTGCTTTCTTCTAGAGCAATACTGTAGACCTTACAAAATTCATTGATTTCTTGGGGTTCAGAATTTTCTGACTGCAGAAAAGGGAGGGTGCATAGACCAACTGCCAACTCTATTTATAGAGGTGCCAGCTCTTTACATGACAAAAATACCCTCTAAAAAGAAAAAGATTAAGATGGCCCTAATTACTACTAGTGGGTCACTACAAAAGACTCAAGACTAAGCAACATACTATTGGGCTAAGGCCCATACATCATAAGCTCACAAATAAAAGGAAAATACAAGATAAACTCAAAAAGGAAGATAATCCCCGAGATAAAGAGATGTGCTCGGGATGTCCTCATCACAACACTATCCAACTTCCCCCACAATGGGAGAATGAGGGCGAAGGGATTAGGTATGAGTGTGGGGTTGAGGTCCCCATTCAGGAAGAACCACCACAGGAAGTTACAGCCATCATCCAAGATAAGCGATTCATCCTAATTAAACCTAGGGAGCAACTGGTTCAGTACACCCCAGATTCACTAGTTCGAATCCCTCCTTTGGTAGTCAAGGAACCACCCCTTTCCATCCTCCGTCCAGCACCAAGGCCAGACCCTTGGGCCCCTCTTACCCTATTCACACCTGTGGAAAGGCCCAACCAAGTTAGTGTCACCTTGAACAACCGTACAGTTCCCTAGTCCAGCCAGCTAACTGATTCCCAAGAAAGTTCCAATCCGGTCAGTGGGATGGCCTTGTCTGAGTACGCCATTCTCCAACACTTAGAAAAGACACTAGCGAAGATCTCGATCATGGAGTTGATCCAACAGTCACCTACCTATAAGGAAACCCTGCTTAACGTCCTCCAGCAGATCACTATCAATGAGGATCTCCCTTCGAGTGGGGTAGCCAATGCCATCCTGTCAGTCACCCAAGGCCCTAGAATTTCCTTCTTTGATCAGGATCTTGCTGCATGTGAGTGTTGTTCTCTCCCCTTAATACTTAACGATCACCCAAAATGGGGTGCATATTGATTCTATCTTACTTGACACTAGTGCCTCCATCAACGTGTGCCCCCTCAAAACACTGAAGAGGATCGACATTGCCCCAAATAAGGTGGAGCCTACAACCATGACTGTGTCTGCTCATGACAATTCTCAACGGGCTACCCAAGGTAAGGTTGACCTCTATCTCGAGTTAGGGCTGGTCTCCATGACCACTGAGTTCTATATCCTAGATGTCAATCCCATCTATTTCTTGGGGGACCTTGGGTAGAACAAATAATGGGGGTACCTTCCACCACTCATCAATGCTACAAATTCTCATTCAACGAGAAGATCCTCAAGATTAAAAGTACTCTCTTCATAGAAACAATAGATGTCGTGCCCACCAAGCAAATACCCTCAATGACGGCCACTCAAAAAGGGAAGGAACCAGTTTTGTCTTCATTAGAGAGCCTCTTGAAACCCACAACAAGCATAGGATGGCAGCTCATAGGTAAGATGGGGTACACACCCGGCATTGGATTGGGTAAAGAGGAGCAGTGGATCAAGGAACCTATCCCAGATACAGGTGTAGTGGGAGGCTTCAGATTGGGATAGCACCCTGAGGGTAGGGTAGAAAGGGAGGAGAATTGGTCTTTCCAAAAGTACTGCATCATGTCCCCTACTGAACCAACCAATCTGAGGTCCCTAAGCAAGAGCTTGAGGGAGGTTGTGAGAATCCAAGAGTCTGATGACTCGGAAGACGAGAGTTACGAGCTAGAGGTCCTCTTCCTTGAATGGTCTATCCCCAAGGTAGCAACTTTTTGGTCTGCTATTTCCCCGCTTCAATGATATGCATTCCTTTCATCTTCCATCCTCATTTTCCTCCATTACTACCCTGTTGGGTCATGGAACCCTCTATTGAGTATTTCATGTTGGGGATCCATGGCTCTAAAAATGCCAATCTGCAAAGGGCAACATGTAAGGTCATTTTTTAGGAACCATCATGTTGGTTTGACTCCCGCGAGTCCTTGTCTCAGGGGCTCACTCTCTCCCCATCTGTAAATATTCCGCCTTCTGCTCAACTTCCGAGCAAATCTCTCTTGTACATAGTAGGATAGTATTAGTAGAAGCTCCACTCTTCCCTAGGAAGGGTAGGGGCAAGCAAGCTCCCTTTAATTTGATTAGGAATTTAGCAAGTCAATTAGATAGGTCAAAACTCCCCCAGTTAGACCCCGTTAAAGTCTTGAGAGATTCATCTCTAAATGGGTTGGATGATGGCTTAGGAGTATATGATGTTAGAGAAGGAGAGGAAGAAGATTGCTCTGAAGAAGATGATGACTTAGTTGGACCTTATGTCATGGAATGAAGTGGTTTAACGAGTCTTCATCCACTGTTGATGAACCCACTAAAGACATCAAACTTGGCACGAAGTACTATACGAAGATAGTTTTGATCAGTGCCAACTTTAGCGTAGAATAAGAAGACTCTATTATGGTTGTTCTCATAGAATTCCCCAATGGGTTTGCTTGGTCATACAAGGATATGCCCGAATCGGGTACAGAACTAGTAGAACATCGCTGATATTCAAACTTGACGCCAAACTAGTAAAACAAAAGCTGAGACGGTTGCAACTTGAGCTAGTATTAATGGTCAAGGACGAAGTATTAACGGTCGTGCTGTATCGTCAGTGGATAGCCAATATCATCCCGGTCGCTAAGAAAGATAGTAGAGTTAGGGTTTGTATAGATTTTCGCAACCTTAATAAAACCTATCGTAAGAATGATTTTCCACTCCCTTACATAGACCTTCTAGTGGATAACACCACTGGATATGAGATGCTCTGCTTCATGGATGGATTCTCAATGTACAATCAGATCAAACTAGAAGTTGAAGATCAGGAAAAAAAAAAACTTCATTCATCACCCCTTGGGACACTTATTGCTACATGGTCATGCCTTTTAGGCTTAAAAATGTTGGAGCCACTGATTAGAGGGCGATGATGGCCATCTTTCATGGCATGATCTACCTTAGCATAGAGGTGTATGTTGATGACATCCTAGTCAAGTCTAGAACAAGGTTAGGTCATGCACAGATCCTTAGAGTAGTCCTTCAAAGAGCTAGAGAGCATCAATTAAAAATGAACCCCAAGAAATATGTATTTGGAGCTTCCTCCAAGAAATCTCTGGGGTTCATAGTTAGCCAGGGGGGCATCGAAGTGGATCTAGACAAGACTAAAGCTATAGTGGAAATGCCTTTGCCAAGGAACATTAATATAGAGTTCCACGATCTAATTGATAGATTACAGTTCATTTGACACTTCATATCCCAACATTCGCTTCGATGTAAACCCTTCTATGAGCTGTTCAAAGGAGGGACTAAATTTAAATGGGATGAGAGATGCCAAAAAGCCTTCGATGAGCTGAAGTCTTACCTCCTCAACCCCCTAGTCCTTATGCCCCCCAGTCTCAGGGCGACCTCTACTGCTATATGTCTCCACCACTGATGATTCGGCTAGGGCGGTATTGGCCCAATTGGATGACAAGAAGAAGGAAAGAGCGGTGTCCTATCAATCAAAATTGCTTAATGATGCTGAGAAGAGGTATACTGCCATGGAAAAAACATGTGTGACCATCATCTGGGTAGCGCAGAAGTTGAAGCACTACTTTGTTGCCCATGAGATCAAGCTTCTTGCCAACATGGATTATGTTAAATGTTTGGTAGAAAAATCGGTACTAACTGATAGACTCATACGGAGGCAAAGCTTCCTTAGCTAGTTCGATATCACTTATGTCAATCAGAAGGCTATTAAGGGCAGGCCATTGTTGAACACTTGGCCCATCACCCACTACCTACACTCTCTCCCGTGAAGGATGAGTTCCCAAATTAAGAATTGAATTGGATGATAGACGACAGTGTGTCCTAGGTTCTCTACTTCAATGGTGCACTCAATTCCAAAGGTAACAGGATCGGACCAATCCTACTCTCTCCGGAAGGGGTAAGCATTCTGCGCGCTTGCCAGTTATCCTTCCCCGTGACAAATAATATTACGAAATATGAGGCCCTCCTCACCGATTTAAAGATGGAGTTGGCACTACATGTCAAAGAATTGTGTACCATTGGGGACTCGTAGCTTGTTCTTCGCCACACTGTGGGTAAATACCAAACATGTGACCCAAAGCTTAGGCGATATCAGGATTTGGTTGGGCTAGTGACTAGGCGATTCAGAAAGATCACTTATGTGTATGTCCCTAGGTCCCAGAATATTTTGGTTGACTCCTTAGCTTTCTTAGTGTAACGACCCGTCACCCTATAATCGGGGATCCGATTACTAAATGGGTACCGAATCATTAAAATTTGGAGCCAAACCAAGATCTCGATAAGTCTAGGAAATAAATGATAAACTAAGCTAAACATTCCACATCACATCGAATTGTAAAGGAAGTGCAGGAATTAAAAATTATTACAATTCGATTCGACTCAACACATAATTACATATTCCAACTGAAAAGAAATAATTAAGCGTACAGGCCTGAAAGAAAAAAATAACAACTACATCGGGGCATACCCTGGAACAGTGGTTGCTGGTGCGCAACTCGAGACAACACCCTCTACGCAACGCCTGCCTAGAACCCTCACCTGAAAACCGCAGGGGTGAGTCTCATCGAAATAGACTCAGTAGGGATCCTTCGATCCCCACCACCCACTCACACACCCACGAGTGCAACAACGCAAATATAGGCAATTTAAATAACTAAAGCAGTAAACACAACTCCCAAAGATTCTCAAATTCCGATATAAAATACATGCATTCATAAATGCAACATGCACAACTTTGAAATCACCCCACCACGGAGTCCACAACCAGCGTCTCGGCTAAACACACAAACTACGCAGCCGAACGTGAAAAACACCGACCCGCTAGGACCAAACAACAACCCCTCAGATAGTGCACTGGCTACTCCGGCCTGTCTAGCTCTTGGTGGTTCTGCTTCCCCCAGTACGAGTGACACTCTGAATGTACCACTCCCAAATCGGTACTAGCTATACCCCGGGGTACACCAGGTGATCCTCTCTTTAGGCGTCACCCCACCACTCCCACACCGGCGCTGTGTCACTCCTACACTGACACAGGATGCTTAAGCGCTAACAACTGTCACTCTAGGTCCACGATCGTACAAAACACAACACAGTGCAATCCGAACGTAGAAATCATCGTCCTTGAAGTATATTTTCAAGCATGCATTTAACCAAACTATTTAACAATGTAAATACATCTTAATTGCTTGAATTAATGAGGTTCTGTCTTAATTCACGTCGCCCGTGGCCGACGTCATTCAAGACCCTTAAACTGGTTCACACGGAAACTAGCCTTAGAACAAGCTAGGCTAAATCGCGTCTTGGGTGGCAGCCGCCATTTAAAATGGCATTGTTGTCCCCAGACGCCATTTAGCACCTACAAACAGGTTCCCCTCCGGCCTCTCCTGAGTCACAAAGTGGGATTTCTCCCCCAAATCACACAAAACATCAAAACATCCTTGATAAACTCCATCCACTTGTGTTGCCTTAAGTTCAGATCCCTCTGTGTGAACACATACTTCAGGCTCTTGTGATCAGTAAAAATCTGAAACTTCTCTCCATATAAATAGTGCCGCCAGATCTTCAGTGCAAATACTACAACTACCAACTTTAAATCATGAGTGGGATAGTTCTCCTCATGCTTCTTCAGTTGCCTAGAAGCATAGGCCACAATCTTACCATACTGCATCAAAACCGCACCCAAACCTCGACGAGATGCATCGGAGTAAACCACGAATCCACCAGAATCAAATGGAACTAGAATTAGAGCCGAAGTGAGACGAGTCTTCAACTCAGTGAAGCTCTGCTCACACTCCTCGGTCCATACAAAACGAACTCCCTTACGAGTCAACCTTGACAAGGGGGTCGCTAGTGAAGAAAAATCATGGACAAACCATCTGTAATACCCTACTAACCCCAGGAAACTCCTGATCTCAGTCACAGTCGTCGGTCTTCCCCAGTCCATCACTGCCTCAATCTTGGCTGGATCTACAGTAATGCCGTCACCAGAAATGACATGCCCCAGGAAGTGCACTTTATCTAGCTAGAATTCACACTTGCTAAACTTCGCATAGAGTTGGTGCTCTCTCAGAACTTGTAACACCACTTGAAGATGCATAGCATGCTCTTCCTTAGAAGAAGAATATACCAAAATATCATCTACAAACACCACCACAAACTGATCCAAGTAGGCCCTGAAGAACCGATTCATCAAATCCATAAAAGCCTTCGGAGCATTCGTCAAGCTGAAAGGCATAACCAAAAACTCATAATGTCTGTACCGAATCCTAAAAGCCGTCTTACTCACATCAGCCTTACGGATCCTCATCTGGTAATACCCTGACCTTAAGTCAATCTTCGAGAATACTTTGGCAGACTGTAACTGATCCATCAGATCATCGATTCTCAGAAGTGGGTACTTATTCTTTACTGTCACCTGGTTCAGCTGTCTATAATCAATGCATAGCCTCAGAGAACCATCTTTCTTCCTGACAAACAGAACTGGAGCACCCCACGGAGAAGTACTGGGATAGATAAAACCCTTATCTAGCAATTCCTGCAACTGCGCCTTCAACTCAGTAAGTTTGGCCGGAGCCATCCCATACGGGGCTTTAGACAAGGGCGCCGTACTCGGTGCAAGCTCAATAGTAAACTCAACCTCCCACTAAGAGGAAGGGCAGGCAACTCCTCAGGAAATACATCAACAAAGTCATATTACAGGCACCTCCCAAGGACTAGAACCACTACTAACACCAGCTACAACTACCAAGACAAGGAAAGCCTCACAGCCACCAATAAGCAACCTCTGGGCCTTAAAAGCAGAAATAAGAATACCACGAGAAGAGAGCCTAATACCTTGGAAGTAGAAGGCCAGGATGCCCAGGATGGAAAAACTCAACCTCTTCCTGTGGCAGTCCACCTCGGCATAATAAGCCTCCAACTAGTCCATGCCCAAGATGACATCAAAGTCACGAATGGCAAGTACAACTAACTGGACAGGCAACTGATGACCCTCAATGGTCAAGGGAACCTCACTCATACAATTATACGTCAGCATGAAATCCCCAAAAGGAACCTTAACCGTCAGTCCATCAGATAACTCATCAATGGGTGCAGAAAGAATATCTACGAACTGCTCAGAAATAAAGGAATGCGAAGCACCCGAATCAATCAACACATGCGCGGAGTTCCCAAGGACAGAAAGTGTACCTTCCACCAAGTTGGATGCACGAGCCTCCTTCCTGGTGATAGCGAGAACTCTCCCCTGGGTCCTCGGCTTCTTCTGATCTCTCGGTCCCTACCCCTGACCATACCCCTGCGGGCAATACCTCGCCAAATGGCCCTGCTGGCCACAAGTATAACACCTCCCAGAAAATGCGGGATACTGAGTCCCACTGTGAGTACCACCACAATGACGACAAGCTGCTGGAAGTCTTTGAGCTGCCTCCTACTGGGTGCTGGACACCGACTGACTTTGCTGAGTCTGCCTGGGTCTGCTACTACCACTATTGCC
This sequence comes from Zantedeschia hybrid cultivar, assembly GCA_030544215.1. Taxonomy (NCBI): domain Eukaryota; kingdom Viridiplantae; phylum Streptophyta; class Magnoliopsida; order Alismatales; family Araceae; genus Zantedeschia; species Zantedeschia hybrid cultivar. Next base: position 28,140,512 of record JARZZO010000015.1, read on the forward strand.
GCTGCTGCCGCCACCGCCTCGAAAGAACCTCCTGAATTTGGAGCTGAGTGAAGACGATCCTGATCCAGACGAAGGAGCTGCTGCTGCTGTCTTTCCCTTGCCATAAGCCGGCCCATGAGTAACCAGTCCCCTCTCCCGAGCCGACTGATCGTACTGTGCCTCTACTGCTGCGACACACTTAATTGTCGACGCCAAGTCCGTACAATAGTGGGATGCCACAAAACTCCTCAAGTTGGACCTCAGTCCATCCACGAAACTCTCAGCCCGACGCTCTTCATCTCCTGAAATGAAGGGTACAAATCTCCCAAGCGAAACAAATTTCATCTGGTACTCGAGCACTGTCATGCTCCCCTGGGTCAATTCCATAAATTCCTTCTCCTTGGCCTTCTAAACATGCCTAAGGAAGTACTGCCCGTTGAACTCCTTCATAAATGTTTCCCATGGAATCTCCCTGAGATTCCTATTTGCATAAGACAAACTCTTCAAAGTCATACACTAATCATAGGCATCATCCTTCAACATGAAGGTAGCCAACGGAGTCCTCTCAACTGTTGCACAGTCCATAGTATCAAAAGTCTACTCTAACTCCCTCAGCCAATGAACGGCCTCATCAAGGTTGGGACGACCGGTAAAATGAGGCGGCTTCAGCTTTAGAAATCTATCCAAAGCAGCTGAAGGCCCTCTCCGAGTACTAGAACTCTCACTAGGGTCTCGAGTCTGATATCTAGTCATCGTATCCATCATAGCCTCCATAAAAACATTCCATATTCGGCCTATCGGCCTCAGACCCGCTAGGAACATCTCCCTGCTCTTGAATAACTAGCACTCTCTTCCTACGAGCCATCTAATCGCCTATAGTCACAAGAATAAAAAATTTCTAATTAGTACCCAAAACCTGCACTACCGCCGTGCCCGTACGGGAAAATATAATTATTTGCCGAAATTACAATATTTAACCTAGTTATTCATATATTTGCTAGACCGAATGCTCTGATACCAATTGTAAGGACCCGTCACCCTATAATCGGAGATCCGATTACTAAATGGGTACCGAATCATTAAAATTTGGAGCCAAACTAGGATCTAGATAAGTTTGGGAAATAAATGATAAACTAAGCTAAACATTCCACATCACATCGAATTGTAAAGGAAGTGCAGGAATTAAAAATTAATACAATTCGACTCGACTCAGCAAATAATTACATATTCCAATTGAAAAGAAATAATTAAGCGTACAGGCCTGAAAGAAAAATAATAACTACATTGGGGCATACCCCGGAACAGTGGTTGTTGACGCACAACCCGAGACAACACTATAACGACCCGCCACCCTATAATCGGAAACCCGATTACTAAATGGATATCAGATCATTATCTACAGGTTCACACCTGGATCTCATACGACACGTTTGGAGAAGTAAGTGTTAAATAAGGTTAATTATAACAATCTCACAGACTTCAAAGAAAGTACAAGTGCGCAGGAAGGAAATTAATAATGTCCGTACATAGTCCAACAATAATTACATGGTCCAAAGAATTAAATAAGTACAAGCAGAAGCAAAGTACAACAACATAGGGGCATACCCCGTAATTGAGATAGCCGCTGGCCTGCACACCAAGGAGAACACCATACGCCGCCACTTAGTAGGGATCATCCGATCCCCGCCTCCCCTCCACACACACAAGTGCAGTAATACATAAAAGAAGGCAATTTGATTAAAGCAGTAAACACAGTTCCTAAATACTGATATGAGACATATGTATCCGTAATGCAACAGGCACAATTCTAAGCAATTCAAGTAACCTAACTCAACACCGCAATTTGTAACCAAGGATCCGACTAAACACTCAAACCACACTGTCGACCGCATACAAACGTCGCCTCACAACACCACCAACACCCACGCCTGTCCACCCCCACGATGTTCCGGGCACCGTAGGGTGAGGCAGTGAGTCAAATTAGGACTAACTAGGACTAGTGAACCACCACTGCCCAGTTACGTGTGCACACAAGCAGTCTAGACCACTGTCCTATTGACCGAACTTCCCTCAACGCCAGGCCTCGACGCTTTAAGAGGGCCCTGGGGACCGGCGAAACCCCCTCAAGCCGAAGCTATAGGGACTACCTGTAACCCTAACCTCCCGGGTCACATCAGGTCAAAGGGCGAAGGGTACCACTCATAACCTCGATATCTCAGGTTACATCAGGCCCAGTGGCGAAAGGGTAAACTCCAACAACACCACACTCGGCTCCACAGTAAGAAACATGACGGAAAATTGCCACGACAAACTAGGAAAACACCGACCTGCTGAGACCAAACAGTAACCCCTGGGATAGCGTGCTGGCTACTCCGGCTTGACTGGCTCTAGGTGGTTCTGCTTCCCCCAGCCATAGGTGAAACACTAACATGTACCCCTCCCACACCGTATGGCAACAATGCCACCTACACACCGTGTCCCTCCCACACCGACACAAGGTGTCAAATGTAGACCACAATCGCATAAACACATGTACACACAATGTGATTTCGATTATACATAAATCTTTGGCCTCGATGTACGATTTCAAGCATGCATTTAATGAAGTTCTGTCTTGAATCGCCTTGCCCAAAGCCGACGTCATTCAAGACCCCTAAACTGGTTCATGTAAAAACTGGCCTCAGAAGTTGGCCTAAAACACGTCGTGCATGGCAGTTGTTTTTTTAAACGGTGTCGCTGTCCCTAGTCGCCTAATCATGACAGAAACAGATGCAGACCTCCGGGCGGTCTGAACTAAAACGTGTCGTCCTGGGAAGCCGCCGTTTGAAAGGCGTCGCTGTCCCCGGACGCCATTCAAAACAGAACTCTATTCTCTCACAGAAACCGCTTCCGGGACAATTCTGGCCTAAATGGCGTCGTCCTAGCCCGTCACCATTTTAAATGACGTCGCCCTAGCCCAACGCCATTCAGAGCCCGAAATCTGGTTTCATGAAACTTAACTCGAACCTCAAAACAGGGTTTCCTCTACCCTAAAATCACCTAAAAAATACTCAAAAATAGGAAATGAAGGGGAGAATCCAATTTACCACATGCAACACACTAATTTTCATTTCATAAAAATGACCATTTTCATTAAAAAGCCCCTTTAAACATGCTCATTCTACCCAAATCTTCATACACGTCGCATGCTTCAAAGAGGGAAACAAGGATGACACAACCAAATTACATGCAAGGATCGTCCTCCTACCAGTCACTTGAACTCTTCCTAGCTCTGTGCCGCCGAACCGCCGCACCGCAAACCGCCGCCGGTATCGTCGTGGACGCCGTCACTCCCCCGGAACGTCGGCCGCCGCCCGGAGAATGAAGTGCCGCGGAGGAGGTGGTAGTGGTAGTGGTGAGAGGTAGAGAGGTGGTGGAGTGGTGGAAGAGGAAGAAGGGGAAGGGGAAAGGAAAGAGGAAGATGGAGGGGTCGGAGAGAGGGAAGAGAGAGTGAGAAGGAGAGAATGAGAGAAAGGAGGGAAGGCTCGCGGGGTCAAACTGAAACTGGTTAAAACGCGTCGTGCTAGACTAAAATGCGTCGTGCTAGACAGACGCCATTCAGTTGACATGACGGGGCCGTACTCTGACATAATGTCTGAAACGCGTCATCCATCCAAGACGCCGTTCAGACGACAAGACCGGGGCCTTACTCTCGTGGCGCAAAGCTAGCCCACGTGGCGCCCACGTGGCACAACAACAACCCAGCTAAATGGCGTCCACACAGCAAGATGCCATTCTAAAGGTGTCGTGCACCCCATACGTCGTTTAGAAGGCACAACCCATACCCATCAGGGCCCAAACCAGGGGGTCCAGCCCGAAACCGACTCGATAGCTGAACCCGAATCCTCAATCCTTACATACTCCCCCCCTTAAAAGAATTTCATCCTTGAAATTGTAACCGCTCAAACAATAACCACAGTCAACACTTCCACGCCGGTAACACGGATTACATCAATCACCCTCACTGATCACACTCTTACACGGGGCTCCGTATAACCGGTCGATCTCATCAATCTCTAAGTTAACTATGTTCTACGATTCTGCCAAAATTGATAGACTGATACAACCATTCATTAGCCTTTCGAGGTACATATTACAAAATTGATTCTCCACCATGTGCAAAATACATAAAAAGTGCCATAAGAGTTCACAACTACTACCTAAAAGACAAGATAAAAGTGTTCATCTAGCCCAGCATCTCGGACCTCTTCTAAGAGAACACACAACACCACTCTAGGTCCAGGGCTTCTACTGACCACTCGGCTCCTGACCTGTCTTATTCTTCTGGGGACAGTTCCTTACAAGATGTCCCTTTCTACCACAGCCAAAACAACTACCAGTGACCAATGGACATATCCGATTGCCATGTTGCCTACCACAACGGGGACAATGATCCACCGCATCCTGTCTCACTTCCTGCTGTCTGCTAGCCACAGTCTACATCTACCGAACCGAACCGTCTTCATCCTCGTCATAAAGCATCCCTTGGAACCCGAACCCAAAGGAACTCGAACCGTCTGTCAAAAGGACCGCTGATTTGTTCTTGCCTTGTTGCTTCCCTCGTGCTGACCACTCCAACTCTTTTGCCATTTGTTGGAACTGAGTCTCCACTGCTGCTGCGCACCGAACTGCTGATGCAAGATCACTACAACAATGAGATGCCACCATTCCCCTCAGATCGTACCGGAGTCCATCCACAAATCTCTCCGTTCGACGTTCCTCATACTCAGATATGTGTGGAACGAACCTTCCGAGAGCCACAAACTTCATCTGATATTCCAGAACTGACATATCATTCTGTACCAATTCCATAAACTCCATTTCCTTGGCCTTCCGAACGTGCCTCGGAAAGTACTGTCCACTAAACTCTCTCACGAATACCTCCCAAGGAATCTCTCTCAAGGACTTATCTGAAAACATCATTCTCTTGGTGGTAACCCACCAATCATAAGCATCGTCTTTCAACAAGTAGGTTGCCAACAAAGTCTTGTCATTCTCAGCACACTCAAGAATATCGAATGCCTTCTCCACCTCCCTAATCCAATGAGCTGCCTCGTCTGGGACAGGTTGACCCGTGAAAAAAGGGGTCTTCAACTTCAAGAACCGCTCCATCACAGTAGACTGACCACCTCGGGAATTGGATCCCTCACCACCATCTCCCAGTTGGTATCTAGGCATTGCCCCAATCATAGCTTCCATGAAACGATCCACATTATGCCCCTCTGCCCCCGAACTACCATTGTTAGTTCCCATACTACGAACCAACGGAACTCTCCTCTTCGGTGCCATCACTACTCCATAAACACAAAAATCGAAACAAGCACGTCAAAACCTATTAATCTATGCCAGCAGCCATCGCCCGTACAAACTCGTACTTGTTGTTGGACTATGATATCTAACCTAGTTTATCACATACTCGACCAGACTGAGCTCTGATACCATCTGTAACGACCTGCCACTCTATAATCGGAAATCCGATTACTAAATGGATATCGGATCATTATCTACAGGTTCACACCTGGATCTCATATGACATGTCTAGAGAAGTAAGCGTTAAACAAAGCTAATTATAACAATCTCACGGATTTCAAGGAAAGTACAAGTGCGCAGGAAGGAAATTAATAATGTCCGTACACAGTCCAACAATAATTACATGGTCCAAAGAATTAAATAAGTGCAGGCAGAAGCAAAGTACAACAACATCGGGGCATACCCCGGAACTGAGATAGCCGCTGGCCCGCACACCAAGGAGAACACCACACACCGCCACTCGCCAAGAAGTCCACACCTGAAACCGCAGGGAGTGAGCCACACCAGAATTGGGCTCAGTAGGGATCATCCGATCCCCGCCTCCCACACACACACACAAGTGCAGTAATACAGAAAAGAAGGCAATTTGATTAAACCAGTAAACACAATTCCTAAATACTGATATGAGACATATGTATCCGTAATGCAATAGGCACAATTCTAAGCAATTCAAGTAACCTAACTCAACACCACAGTTCGTAACTAAGGATCCGGCTAAACACTCAAACCACACTGTCGACCGCATACAAACGTTGCCTCACAACACCACCAACACCTACGCCTGTCCACCCCCACGATGTTCCGGGCACCATAGGGTAAGGCAGTGAGTCAAACTAGGACTAATTGAGACTAGTGAACCACCACCGCCCAGTTACGTGTGCACACAAGCAGTCTAGACCACTGTCCTATCAACCAGACTTCCCTCAATGCCAGGCCTCGGCGCTTCAAGAGGGCCCTGGGGACCGGCGAAACTCCCTCAAGCCGAAGCTATAGGGACTACCCGTAACCCTAACCTCCCGGGTCACATCAGGCCAAAGGGCGAAGGGTACCACTCGTAACCTCGATATCTCAGGTTACATCAGGCCCAGTGGCGAAAGGGTAAACTCCAGCAACACCACACCCGGCTTCACAGTAAGAAACACGTCGAAAAACTGCTACGACAAACTAGGAAAATACCGACCTGTTGAGACCAAACAGTAACCCCTCGGATAGCGCGCTGGCTACTCCGGCCTGACTGGCTCTAGGTGGTTATGCTTCCCCCAGCCATAGGTGAAACACTAACATGTACCCCTCCCATACCGGTACGGCAACAATGCCACCTACCCATCGTGTCCCTCCCACACCGACACAAGGTGTCAAACGCAAACCACAATCGCATAAACACATGTACACACAATGTGATTCCAATTATACATAAATCTTCGGCCTCGATGTACGATTTCAAGCATGCATTTAATGAAGTTCTGTCTTGAATCGCGTCGCCCAAGGCCGATGTCATTCATGACCCCTAAACTGGTTCATGTGAAAACTGGCCTCAGAAGTTGGCCTAAAACACGTCGTGCATGGCAGTCATTTTTTTAAACGGCGTCGCTGTCCCTAGTCGCGTAATCATGATAGAAACAAATTCAGACCTCCGGGCGGTCTGAACTAAAACGCATCGTCCTGGGAAGCTGCCGTTTGAAAGGCGTCGCTGTCCCCGGACACCATTCAAAACAGAACTCTATTCTCTCATAGAAATCGCTTTTGGGACAATTCTGGCCTAAATGGCGTCGTCCTAGCCCGTCACCATTTTAAATGGCGTCGTCCTAGCCCGACGCCATTCAGAGCCCAAAATCTGGTTTCATGAAACTTTACCTGAACCTCAAAACAGGGTTTCCTCTACCTTAAAATCACCCCAAAAATACCCAAAAATAGGAAATGAAGGGGAGAATCCAATTTACCACATGAAACACATTAATTTCCATTTCATAAAAATGACCATTTTCATTAAAAAGCCCCTTTAAACATGCTCATTCTACCCAAATCTTCATACACGTCGCATGCTTCAAAGCGGGAAAGACGGATGACACAACCAAATTACATGAAAGGATCGTCCCGCTACAGGTCACTTGAACTCCTCCTAGCTCCGTGCCGCCGAACCGCCGCACCGCAAACCGCCGCCTGTACCGTCGTGGATGCCGTCACTCCGTCGGGACGTCAGCCGCCGCCTGGAGAATGAAGTGCCGCAGAGGAGGTGGTGGTGGTAGTGGTGAGAGGTAGAGAGGTGGTGGAGTGGTGGAAGAGGAAGAAGGGGAAGGGGAAAGGAAAGAGGGAAACAGAGGGGGTCGGAGAGAGGGAAGAGAGAGAGTGAGAAGGAGAGAATGAGAGAAAGGAGGGAAGGCTCGTGGGGTCAAACTGAAACTGGTTAAAACGCGTTGTGCTAGACAGTCGCCATTCAGTTGACATGACGGGGCCGTACTCTGACAGAATGTCTGAAATGCGTCGTCCATCCAAGACGCCGTTCAGACGACAAGACTGGGGGCGTACTCTTGCAGCCCAAAGCTAGCCCACGTGGCACAACAGCAACCCAGCTAAATGGCGTCCACACAGCAAGACGCCATTCTAAAGGCGTCGTGCACCCCAGATGTCGTTTAGAAGGCATACCCTAGACCCATCAGGGCCCAAACCAGGGGGTCCGACCCGAAACCGACCCTACAGTTGAACCCGAATCCTCAATCCTTACAAACACCCTCCACGCTACACATGTCTGGAACCCTCACTTGAAAACCGCAGGGGTGAGTCTTATCGAAATGGACTCAATAGGGATCCCTCGATCCCCACCACCCACTCACGCACCTACAAGTGCAACAATACAAATATAGGCAATTTAAATAAATAAAGCAGTAAACACAACTCCCAAAGGTTCCCAAATTCCATTATAAAACACCTACATTCGTAAATGCAACATACACAACTCTGAAACCACTCCACCACGGAGTCCACAACCAGTGTCTCGGCTAAACACACAAACCACGCGGCCGAACGCGGAAAACACCGACCCGCTGGGACCAAACAACAACCCTTCGGATAGCGTGTTGGCTAGTCCGACCTGTCTAGCTCTAGGTGGTTCTGCTTCCCCCAGCACGAGTGACACTCCGAATGTACCACTCCTACACCGGTACTAGCTATACTCCAGGGTACACCAGGTGACCCTATCTCTAGGTGTCACACCACCACTCCCACACCGACACAGGGTGCCTAAGTGCTAACAACTGTCACTCTAGGTCCACAATCGTACAAAACACAACACAGTGCGATCCGATCACGTAGAAATCCTCGTCCTTCAAGTACGTTTTCAAACATGCATTTAACCAAACTATCTAACAATGTAAACATATATTAATTACATGAATTAATGAGGTTCTGTCTTAAATCGCGTCGCCCGTGGCCGACGTCATTCAAGACTCATAAACTGGTTTACACAAAAACTGTTCTCGGAAGATGGCCTAAATCGCGTTGCTCTTGGCAGCCGCCATTTAAAATGGTGTCGCTGTCCGCAGACGCCATTCAATATAGAGACAGAATTCCCTGAACTGGCCTTGAAATAAGCTGGTCTAAATCGCGTCTTGGGTGGCAGCCGCCATTTAAAATGGCGTCGCTGTCCCCATACGTCATTTAGCACCCGCAAACAGGTTCCCCTTCGGCCTCCCCCGAGTCACAAAGTGGGATTTCTCCCCCAAATCACACAAAAAACGTCAAAGTGGAGAAAGTAGGGGAGAAGCTTAATTATTTTCATAAAGAACTCCTTAGAACATGCTTTCTACCCCGAAAGCACCCACACATATTGCATGCTTCAAAGTAGGAAAAATCATAGTTTTAAACAAAACACCGCGAGGATCGTCACCCTACCGGTTACTTGAACTCCTCCGAACTACAAGCCGCCGAAGCGCTACGCCACATGCCTCCACCAGTACCGCCGTGGATGCCGTCACTCCACCGGGACGTTGGCCGCCGTTCGGAGAGAAATGAGCCACAGAGGAGATGGTGGTGGTAGTGGTGAGGGGTCCAAACCAATGGGTAAAACCAAGGGGTCCAATATCGAAACTGACCTGATAACCGGATCCAAAAGCTCAATCCTTACAGCTCCCCTTATTGATCTATAGTATGGGCTTCAAATCGCGTCGACACCAAGCGACACATTTTGATTCACGTCGTTTAAGACCGACGCCATTCAATCAGTTTACTTTGCTGCTCGAAGAACTGCTGACAGGAGGCCTACTGTGTTTCCAGCAACCAGCCCTTTGGATCTTTGACCATATATGTTATTACTATTACTACTTATTGCATTAGAGACCATCTTGGTCACAGGTCATTGGCATCGGGAGTTCACTCCCTCTTTTAGGAAACACCCTTCTCGGCACTCTCAACTCTCTCTGACTGGGGTTGGTCCCTTGGTTAGACTAAAGCGGTTTGTGTTGAGACCTCCATAACTCTCCAAAAGCGAAAGATTCCCTCTTTGCATATCGGGCAGGTTGTACCATTGAAGTTCTGAGTTAGTCGTTGCATTCATTGTGAGTTGAGGCCATTGAGAATAACAGAGAAAAATCAAATTGAAATTAGGATCCTACCCTTGAGTGAATTCATCCTTAAAATCCACCTAATTTCAATAAGAAATCCTCAAGAAACGTAAACATCTACTTGTCTTAAATTGTGTGCTAAACTATTTGAGTCTTTTGTTGATCAGTCACTATGATGTTACGTTCAGGTAGAATCGTTGGTATCGCTTCATACGAGTATGACAACCTGTTTGAGCACGAGGGAGATGCTCATGTCCCTCAGAATTACGTCTAATTTCAATATGAACACGAGGGAGATGCTCATGCCCCTCAGAATCATGTTCATTCCCAGTATGACCAGTACCATCCCACTGCTGGTTTTCATCCTCGAATTCATGCTGTAGGATCTAAGTTTAATCCTTCTTCTGGGTAAGCTCAAGATCTAACTGAGCCCTCATCCATGCCCACTCCAGACTTGGTCACCGTCCCGGGAGCCCTTGCTACTCATGTGGATCCTTAACAGCTTGAGGAAATTCAATCAATTCTGAAGGGGAAGAGTCCCCTAGGTTCCTCTGAACCATCTACTCCTATTTCTCATCAAATCCCCACCCAGGCAATTGCGAACCTTCGTATCTCCACGCCATAGAAGGTGGGCCATCAACACTCTATTACCCGACATCCTTCAAGGCCGTATACTCCTATTCTCTCAAATGCCTTCGGGTACGGTGGAAATGCTGCCTGATCTCAACCATATTATCCACCATGCCCCAGTTATTATAGGAGGCAAGCATTTCACATCCCACAACCCCAATGAACTGATTTGCTCACCCAAGCTCTTTTGACCAAGATGAATCAAATGGATGAGCAATACAAGGATCTTAAAAGGATGATCGATGCCAAAGCCGCCTCAGAAATTTTTGTACCATCCTTACTGGTCTTCCACATGTGACCATCTAAAATGCTAGTCTACAGAAGATATAATGGTACGAGTAACCCTTTCATCCACCTGAAGGAGTTCTTGTATGAGTCGTCGTTCTTGTAGAATGACAAGAGGTCTCTGGCATTTTTGTTCAAAAGATCATTAGAAGGATTAGCCCTCAAATGGTTCTTTTCACTAGTCCCTGTTGATGTAGAGGACTTTGATACTGTATCTAAGAAATTCCTACAGAGTTAAAAAGACCGAGTTGCTCCATCATTGTCCATTACTAATCTGGTGGCTGAGAAGATGAAATCGGACGAGGATTTCATCACATTTGTAGATAGGTGACGACCAATGGCCAAAAAGGTGAAGGATCATTTGTCTGAGTCAGAACATGTTAAAATGATGATTGTCAACGCCACTCTTCAGTACAAACTGGTCTTACTCTGAACAACCTCACCAACATGGCAGACCTGGATGAGAGGGCGTACTATACCCCCAATGCCTTCAAAGATTCTACCTTCTCTAGTGTGTTTGATCCCCACAGACCCAATAGGCCTCCACCTAAGAAGCCTAATTCACCTAGTTCCTCTAACACGGGTCCAACTACTGAGGGTACCATGTCTCATGAGTAGGTGAGCACCATGAACAATAATCAAGCTTTAATTGTGAGAAATCATCCACCTCCATACTGTTGTATATAGGTGTCCTCTAAGCCAATCATAAGGCACTTATTACAATCTGGTTCATTAATAAATGACATTTATTTCACTATGTAGATTGGTGTATTTATAAGTACGCATAATGAAGTCCATGAATGTGTGCAATAGTCATCAGATTTTGATGAGATCATAATAATGAGACTAATAACTTATAAATACATATTCTTAATTGTTCTTAGTCGTATGATGTTTAAGAAGGACATCAAACATCCGGAAAGACTAGTACAGGTTATTCCAACTCACATGATGAGGGTGACTAATCTCATTAGTCATTTGTATGGAGACACAATGGTGAACCTGTAGATGCTCATTGGGATTGAGTTCACTGAACTGACGTAACATGAATCGCCGAATGGTAATTTACCTGATTGTCAATCGGCTTGATTCATCATCACAGTGACATGGTTGATCCTTGGACATGAGACACCAAAGACACCTTGTCGGTGGACTTCTGGGCTTTGACCTTGGTTTATGAATCCCTCTCTACGGGATTTCTAATAGTCAAGATCGGGTCCAGCAGAAGACCTTCGAAGGTGATTGTGTGTTCAATAAAGGATCGTTCGCTCTCAAGTAACTGGAAAGAGAATGCTCTAGAATAGATCCGCATGAGTTTTTGGCCAGAGCAGACACAATATCAGAAAATGTGTTTTCGGATATTGTATAGCGGAGTCTGATTAAAGTGAGTTGACCATCTAGGGTTTGACAGTTGACCATACCCTAAGTTAACTCGGGAGCATTATGCAAATGAAGGATTATAGCCACGCGGTAACTGTGGACGGACAGGTTCCATGAGTGGGTTGCCGAATCCCATTACCTTCTAGGATCATGCGGTGTTTCTTGGCACCCAACTTGATCGTAAGTTCGGCCGAATTTACATGAGATGTTAATTCAGTTAAGTAATTAATTAAATATTAGATATTAATTAATTACTATAAGTCAATAAATAGTTATTGGACTTAACGGGCTGAAAATTAGACTGTTTAATGGGCCTAGAGGGTCACACTCAAAATGATTCTCAGTCAGTGGCACTTAAGTGAGATTTATATTAATTCAGGCACTTTTATGAAAAGTCACACTGACTTAATATATATGCGTGCTGTTGAGAAACCCTGGGCCAAGCTCCAGGAGCTCTCAAGGCTGGCTGTCCCCCTCTCTCTCTCCTCCTCCTCTAGGCGCCCCGTTCGAGGCGCCAGGAGACTTCCCGTCTCTGCCGCATGCACTTCTCGAGAGTCGGGAATTCCTGTTCGGATGATCAGGACAACGTTGCGGCGAGGATTCTTCAACGAGCATACTGATCTAGATGAGGGAGCGAGGACAAACCACAGAGTATCGCGTGGATGCCGCTGCAGGCCGAACGCTTGTGCGGTTAGCAGCATCGCCTCGACGGAACCGAAATGGTTGCGGATTCGAATCCGTGTAAGGTGATATAATCACAACTATTTTTCGATTTCCGATTTTCGTTCCGAAACGGATCTGCGTGCATCGAGCGGGATTTCGTATTATGTTTCCACTACGTTCTTCGCATCCCGCCTGGATCCCAACAGTCGTACCAGAGCCAGGTTGTCGCTCTGACCCGTTTCGGATCGCTAAAATTAATATTATGAAATTAATTCCATGCACATATTTTTTTTCTCAACGAAAATAGTTTAAGGATTGAACATACGATGTTCGACTAATTTTCTGGAGGAAAAATGTATTTTTATTGGGGTTTTTTGTATGGTTCTTTATGGAGATGAAGAACATGGCTTCATGGCTTGGAAAGGGCATTCATGGTGTTCAGGCACTACCGTTGTGTAGACCTTTGGGATCGGCCAAATCTGCAAGTTCCCTGATGTCCACTGTGGTCGCCAGTGGTTGGCGGTGAAGTCCCCCCTTCTCTCAACATTTTTGAAGTTGCAAACAAAAGGAGAAAGCCACAGTAGTGAAAACACTCAAACCAGGGGTTTTTGGGGGTCACCAGCGGCAATTGGCATGCCGGCCGGCCGTTGCCGGCGCTGGGGAAGGAAAGGGGGCCACCCCCTGTCGTTTCCAGCCGCCCTGTTGCTGACACTGGCGTCGGCGCTGCCCCCCAAAACGCTGCAACCATGCGACTGGGCAAGGGTAAACCCTAGCTGGCCGAGCGCCTTGGTGCGCAGATGGACCTATCGGTCCCACACGACCCGGCCAGGCCCGACTAGGGGGGGCCTGGGCCCAAGCTTGGCTGCCTGGTCCCAGGCACTAGGCCGAGCCCAGACGCCCCTTTTGGGCCTGCTTGGCTCGAACCAGGTAGTCTGGGCCAGGTCCTGCCTGGCAGAGCCAGGCTAGGCCTAGGGCCCAATGGCCCAGGCCCATTAAGCGAGTTAAACCAAGCCCATATTCACCCCATTTTCTTAATAACCCCTTATTAACATAAATCCCACCTTTATTTATTGGAAATTAAAATTATATATAGTTTAAAATATCTTTTAAACTTAAAATTATAATTTTCAATTATAAAGGGGTAATTTTTAAGATGTGATCTTAAATAAGATAAATATTTTTTAAGAAATGTTCTTAAAATTATTTAACAAGTGTTGTTAAATTAATTTTAATTAAGGGACATTTAATAAGTGGTTATTAATGTTTAGTTAACTCTTAATTAGATTTATGTAATTTCTGAACAATTGTTGTTATGAAATTATTACTTTTAATTAAAGGTTTAAAGGGGTTAATTAAGATGTGATATTAAATTAAACTAACAAATGTTAATTTATTTTTAATTTATGATCTTAAATTGAATTAACAAAAGTTGTTAATTTTATTTTAATTAAGTGATTAGATAATTTAATTTCTTAACAATTGTTGTTATGAAATTATTTAAGGAACACTTAGTGAAATATTCTTAAGTGATTAATTAACTATTTGGAGTTAATTATTTCTTGAGAATAAACCTTAATAATAGTTGTTAAGGATTAATTAACTCTTAATAAAATTTATTAAGATAGTGAATTCATATTCTCATAGATCTCTTAATTAAAAGTTTAAAAGATCTAATCTACTTAAAAGGACCTTTTAATAAAAGTTATTAAGAGATTAAATTGAGTATAATTGTTAGGCTAATTTTAAATAGAAATGTTCTAATTAATGTTTCTTAATAATTGTTATTGAGAAATATTTTAATAAAGGGGTTCTTAAAAAAGAGTTGTTAAGGAATTAATAATTAGAATTAGAAATTCTTTTATAAGAGTTATTGAGGAATTTTTAATTCTATTTAAATGATATATTGTTTCGCATTAATAATTGTTATAAAGGTGATTTAAAATTAATCTAAGTGTCAGATTAATTAATTTAAAAATATTCTAAATAATGCATGGAATATTTTAGAATTTTAATTTTAGTCTTAAGTGCACATGATGATGTGTTTTAATACTTTAAATTAAATTTAAATGTATGTTAGAAAATAAGATTTTCAAAAATCCAAATTATCTAATTTTGATTGGTACCTAGGTTTTAAGAAAACCAAAACTATTATTTTTAAAAAATTTAGCCTTGATGTGATGTGTTTTATCATGTATGGATGGTTAAAATTTTTTGTGGTCATGGACATGAACTTAATTAATTTCATATTATGTGATGGTGTGTGATTATGTGGATTGTTATAGAATGTGATGTAGATTAATTAAATATTAATTAATGAGGCCTACGTGCCTCTCTCTCTCTCTCTCTCTTTCTCATTCCAATGTAATTATATCTCCCTCTATAATTGTATTCGGCCATAAGGCTTTCTTTTACAATTAATTTGTATTTGAAATTGTTTAAAAGTCTATATTATGTTGTAATTGATCGTGTCGGCTGAGGAGAGGCGAGGATGATCCACATGTGCAACCAGGAAGGCGACAGGAGATCAGATCACCAATGCCTATGTGTTTGCATGTTTGATTATATAATTGCTATATAGTTATGGCGATTAATTGTATGGCTCCAGTTAATCTCCGTGTTGTCCATGACCACATAATGAACATGTATGGTTGATGCATGCTGTTAGTTTTTTTATCTTAAATCAATTACTATTATCTAGGTATAGTTAAATATATATGCGATATATTTATAAACTATCACCTAAGAAGAGACCAAAATAAAAGTTATCTAAAACCCTCGCTAAAGTCTAAACCGTAATGTGAGTAGTTGAGAACTTATTGCGTGGTCCTCCATCGTTATAGTCATAGGACTCATATTACGTTAGGCAGGTTTGTTGTGCTACCACAAGACTTGTCTAATAGTAAGGAGAGACTCTGACTATGGCATAAGATGCTTATTGATCGGGATAGAGGAACCATGTAGCCTTGTTGTGCTATCCACAAGGGTTGCATGCAAATCTATGCCCATCTCGTAATGATGGTAATGCTTAGACTAGAATTAATGATTTGTTGTGCTATCCACAAGGCCATTAAATCTATTGAGACCAAAGTCATGATTAGATGTTGTAAAGAGTTGCAAGTCCCATGAGATGGGTGCTCTTTGATTATATTACAGTTTGTTGTGCTATCTACACGACTGCACTACAAGTCGTTGAGATTCTGATCCCTACTAGGAGATCATCAGAGTCTTCCGTTCTGTATATCTTGAGGGTTATGCAGTCCGTCGAAAATTAGTGGGAAATAATTCAAAACAAAAGATCATAATTGAATTATAAGAATTATTTGCGTAAATCACGTTATTTCCTTCGTTCACCTGAAATGTCGTCAATTAATCCGTGATTTGGCATATTGGATGCTGATATTTCTTATATTCAGATTGGTTAGAAGGATTCTAAAGAGTGTCTTTAGTACCGATTGATAGCCACTATCCTAAACAATTTTCGTGAAATCTTACTTAGATAGACTAAGAAGAAGAAATATTCATGGTAAGCTTTTGAGAAAGGCTAGAAGTAAGATATTAAATGATCGAATCAACACTTGAGAAGGATAAAGGCAAGTCAGCTGAAAGAGAGAAGGAGTAGTTCTCCTACTACAATCAATAAGGATATTGGTAAAGACAAAAAAATATGAAACTTGTAAGAAGTTTCGGATATTCTTATTATCTTTTTTGCATGTCTAATGGAGAATTAGTCTTTCCAATATGAGATATTGGAAATGATTATCATATCTGCAATAATATACAAACTTAGACAACTAAAAGGACATCGAGGAAACGGAAGAGTTGAGTTAGACTCAATTACAGTTTAAAAGATTTATAGATTATTGTTAGACAATAACATTTTGTATATTTTCAAGGAACATAATGAAACTGAATAATTGTTATTCTGTTCCATAATAATTAAGAGTTGTAAAAGTGAATAACATTGACTGAGAAGGAACAAGTATTATTCTATATGATTTTAAGAATAAAATGAAAGAATTTAAAATCAGTCAATGCACTATAGATTCTTGATGTGACATATCATATGATGAATGTTCACAAGTCTGCTATCGAAATGAACTGTATGAATCTTAATTATCTATGGCATTGTGCAATAAGAAATTATTAGTACTTATACATACTGATGTAAATAACCCAATATCTTCTTAAGGCCAAAGATAATCACTTCTATTGACTTACCTTAATGATTAACTTTTAGAAAGATTTGGCTGAATGTACTTGCTAAGTACAAGTCGAATGCATATGAAAGATTAAGGTATAGAAGATCAAGATGAAGTGACTAATTAGAAAAAGTACTAGAATTCTTTGATTTGATCAAAGAAATCAATACTTGAGTACGGGATTCACACAAATCATTAAAAGGATAATTGTATCCTCTCTCGATTAATCCTCATTGTAGATCATAGTAATATGATATAATAATGAATTGCACATTATTGGATATAGTGTTAGATATTTAATAAGATTTGCCTAATTCTTATATCCTTATATATATGAGTATGAACATTAGATGTCCATATTTTACACCGGGTTCCAAATAAGTCAGTGTATCCATATAGGATATGGAGACAAGATAATTCATATGAGATGTGAATTATAAGCAAATTTGATTTTAAGTGTATTAAAGTCAAGTTATGTCCTAGTCTTATGAAAAAGACATGAGCTAAAGAAGTTGGATCTAAAAGGACATAATGTAGTATAAATTTGTGGGATGTCCAAAAGGCTTGGATACTACGTTTATTGGTCAAGCGATAATGAAATAATTATCATCTTGAAAGTTGTCTTCTATGAAGAGGAACATGTCCTCAAAGAAGACAGTAGGAGCTAATAAAACTAGAAGATGCTCTAGACCTACAAATTAATACAAGATTATTAGATAATCTTTAGATGTTTGGAACCATTTATGACACACATAAAACAGCTTCATAGATATTTGAGATTCTCTCAAATGACTAGAAAGATATGCTTGACATATCAGAGATAGCAGAATGAGGGGAGCTCAAAGATGTAGACTGTGATCTAAAATCTATGAGAAAACTCTTAACAACTTTAGAATTGGCAAGAAGTAAAGAATTTAAAACTAGTCCATAATACCTATTAAATTCAGAACTTGATAGTATTGTTTGAGGGTATTGTACCTATCAGAAACAAGTAAATCTTTAGAATGAAGATTAGTACAAATGTACTACATATAACCTATATGGTAATCTAAGTGAAATTGTCATGGTCAAAATGTTGACTTGGACAAGTTTTTCTCAGCAGTTACAAAAAATAAGTTTATTAGAATTCGACTTGCCAAAACTTCCCATCATGATGATGAGATATGGCAGTTGGATATTAAAAGCATACCCTCAATATGATTGAGGAAAAGATGTATATGATACAACTTTAAAACTTTTAGAATATTCAAGAATCAAGTAATGATTCAAAGATTATTTTTGAATCAAACTAAAGCTTCCCAAAGTTGCAATAAGATTTTTGACTTAATGGTCAAACACTAAGTGATCATTAAGAATGATCACGGATTGTGTGTGTGCAAGGAGGACAGTGCGAGCACGGTCGTATTAGTAATGCTTTGTGATAATAACATCAAAGTCATTGAGAATGACATCAAGATATTACTATTAGTAAAAGCATTATTAACCATGTTTTACTCTATAATAGGTTTGGTTATAACATCCCACGTATTCGAAATACGAGTGTATTAAGGTAGATCGATGAGGATGTTACCTTAACGTATATATCAAAATGTTTAACATAAATTCCATAATGAGTCTTAATTGTTGAGATATGGAATTTATTTATTTAAGAAAAGGTTCCTTGAAGGATACATGAAAATCTTGATAGAAGAAGTGAAACACATCACTAAGTACTTGAGAAGTGCTAAGGATGTACTCCTGTATATGGAGAGGGTGATTTGAAACCATGAGTCACAGTGACTCAAATTTCAAGTCAGATTTAGATTTTATTTTTTAAACAGAAAGTAGTAGATTGGAAAAGTTCCAAACTAGAAACCACTGTTGACATGATTATAGCTAATACTATTTATAGAACAGTATGGAGTGGATTGGAAGGGTTCCAACCCAGAACTTACTATTAAGATGACGACATAATGAGTGATACTGTTATTAGAACAATATAGATGAAAGAGTTTGTCGTACATTTTTTAGGAAAAATGCACTTGATCTTGATTTTTTTATTTAGGTTTAGATTTGTTATTTGTGCGCTTTACCTGACTCAATCAGATGAATGCGTAGTTCTTCGACCCGATCCCGCTACCCATAAATAGAATAGCATTAATTACATCCTCCTAAGAGGAAAATCCTTGATTAATCGTCGGAAGAATAGAATAACACCCTTTAAAATGATATAAGTAAGATATACAAGATTGCATTCGAAAAATGAATGAATTTCAGTTTTTATTTGAGAAGAAAACTCATTTTTGAGTTTAGAATTGAGTCTGCGCAAGACTTGATTTATTGATTTTTATTGATGGATGATGATGAGAGACAGTTTTTAGTCTTTTTGGACTGATTTATGTGGATGCATTGAAGATTTGTTTGAATTTTTATGTTTAGAAGTAAACATGAAGTTGAGTCTGCGCAAGGATGCGCAGACTCATTTATTACCAATGAGAATACTTGTATTTATTTTGATTTTTGATTTGTGAGAGGAATGAAGATCTTTTTTTTATGGTATTTTGATTGAAGTGGATGACATTTTTTATCAAGGGAGTCTAATAAACATTTCTGATCGTATTTTTTCATATTTGAAGTGAAGAGACTTTGAATTTGATTTGCAAGGTATGGAAATGTGTTTTTTATGTTTTATTATTTGGTTTGAGTAAAAAAAAATGCTTTAGGGACTTATGTTTTTTATGTTTTGAATTTGTAGGGTTTGAAGGGTAAGCAAGATGTGCAAGTTCAATTGAAATAAGACCTCTTTTAGGTATTTTTTATATTTTGCAAAAGGGCAAATTTGAATTTTATTTGATTTTTTGATTTACAGGAAGTGTTTTGTTTTATCTTAGAGTTTTTTATTTAATTTTTAAGGAATTAAAGTTGAAAATTTTGGATTTTAACAATTGGGGGTTGTGTCTGCGCAGGGTAGCGCAGCCTCATTTGTCACAAGCCTATTTTTTATATTTTTTGATAATTTTAATTAGAAAAGTTAGCATTTTTGTTTGGGTTTTGATTTGTGAAAAATATAGGGTTTATCATTAATATTTTGATTTGAATTGAGGGGAATTTAATGGCCAAAATACCAGATTTTAAGAATTTAGGGTTGAGTCTGCGCTATAGGGCGCAGACTCATTAGTTATCAAAGTGTTTAAGCATTTTTTATATTTTTTGTAAAAGGATTTTTAAGCATTTATTTAGGTTTTTGACTTATATAAAGTATAAAGTTTTTTATGTAAATTTTTGGATTTAATTTAGAGGGAATTTAGGGTCAAAAAGGCCAATTTTGGGATTTCAGGGTTGAGTCTGCGCAGGGTAGTGCAGACTCATTTGTCACCAATTTGTTTTGAGTTGTTTTTTGCATTTTTCAAGAACAACTTGGTGTTTTTATTTGATTTCCTGATAGATAAGAATAAACTTGATTTTTAGAGGGTTTTAGATCATCTTATAGTGGTCGGGAAGTTGATTTTTTATTTTTTGTGAATTTTATGGTTGAGTCTGCGCCAGGATGTGCAGACTCAAGTATGAACTGTGGATTTTTTGTTTGTGAGTTATTTTATTGGATTTTTGGTGGGATAACTTGATTTTATGTTTTGTTTGGTGATGATTTATAGATTTGGAGCTGCGGGCATGATTTAGGGGCCAAGAGATGAGGTTTTGGCCTTGAGATTGATGCGCAGACTCAAGTTTAAAGAGGATTTTGAGAAAGATTCTGAAAAAGATGGAATCTCCTGAGGTTGAGGGGAATTCCAAGATTTTTAAAATGTTGGGGAGCTTCAAGGATCAAGGAGACAAGAAGAATGAGTTTGACTCTGCGCAAGGGG
Organism: Zantedeschia hybrid cultivar; assembly: GCA_030544215.1. Classification (NCBI taxonomy): domain Eukaryota; kingdom Viridiplantae; phylum Streptophyta; class Magnoliopsida; order Alismatales; family Araceae; genus Zantedeschia; species Zantedeschia hybrid cultivar. The sequence continues at coordinate 28,161,395 of JARZZO010000015.1, forward strand.
TGCGCAGACTCAGCTGAACTTGTGATTTTTTTGTTTATTTTGAAGGGATTTTGATCCTTTTTGTAAATGGATGCTTATTTTAAATGAAATGGGGTGTTTGATATATGATTGCAAGTGATTTGAGCAATTTGATTTCTTGTTTAGTTGATTTTTTCATTTGAAATGAGCTTATAAAAGGTGTGCAGACTCAACTTAAGTTTGGAATTTTATGTTTATTTAAAATAGAAGATGACTATCTTAAACCTTTTTTTTGAATGAATTAACTTTAATTATTTGAGTTATTTGAACCATAAATGAGGCTATCAGTACATGCAAAGCATCTTTGACAGTTTTGAGTTGAGTCTGCGTAAGGGTGCGCAGACTCAGAACAGTGGCGCAGACTCAAGTCTGAAAATTGATTTTTTGAATTTCCTGCATAGTTCAAGCTGTAATAAAATCCATCAAGGGGTTAGTTTCAACCATTAAAGTTAGAATATGAAGTCCGGAGTGGAGAAAAACAGATTGTACCCCATTCCCAATCAAATTTTCATGGTTATAAGTGCGCAGAATTAAAATCTGATCATAATTTCAGGTTTATACCTCTTTCAACTTGAAGTGACTCAAGAATCACCACAAATTTGGGGAGGATAACACTGAGAAATCTCAGAAGTTGAGTATGGCTACATAAAGCCTTTTCAAGGAGTGGTTCTTATGTAGATTTCTTCAAATGACATGATTTCTTCATTTTATCCCATTCTTTTTTGATCATTTTTTAAAGCATTGAAAATGCTTAATATAATGATTCCAAGTTGAATTTCAACCTTTTATTAGGAAAATCCAATCAAAGGTTTAGGATCTTCATGAAGGATCATGGCATGAAGGGACCCGAAGGAGCAACTCCCTTAAAGGGATATGTAATGGCTAATGGACCATAGGGATGGCTGTAAAGGGGGGCGTGCCGAGCATCCAACCACTCACCCAAAGGGTGCCCTTAATGCCTTCAAGATGTAAGAAAAACCCACAAGGGATAATCCAAAGCATCTCTACATTTGTGGAGCAAGGAACTCCACTAATTTTCCTAGAGGATCACATGTAGCCATAAACCATAGAGGTGGCTATAAAGGGGGGTGTGCCGAGCATCCAACCACTCACCCAAAGGGTGCCCTTAATGCCTTCAAAATGAAAGGGTTATCCATAGGGAATCACCCATTCCATTTCTACATTTGGGGAGCAAGGAACTCCACCAACCCATTGGGACTTCGGGACATATCATCTAAATGAACCTATAGAAATGGGAACACAAGAATGATATTTTTTGTATGAGGGCCCTTGATGGGTTACCCAACATTGGATTGTTAGTACCCTTAGATTGGGACATCCTTGAGAAACATCGGAAGAAACTTAAAATCTTAAAATATATGACAAAATTTCGGTTTGAAACATTAAGAGCTTAACAACCTAAAGTCCAAGCCATTTAGGACCTTCATTGGGCCTCAAAATGACAGCCCTAGGTCCAAGGAACCTTTGGACAACTTGGGGGAGGATCAAAGAATCACCTTAAGCCCAAAAACCAAGCTGAAAGAGGTGCAGACTTAAAAACCTGCAACTGGCGCTGAGTCTGCGCAGGGAGGCGCATACTCATGAACAGTAGCCGCAGACTCAACACTGTAGCACTGCACAGGCGCAGACTCAGTTGAAATCCGGATTTTTGGTAAAAAATGGGTTAAAATCTAACCCAAATGATGGAAAATAAAGTATAAAAGATACGAGGCCTAAAATATTTATTTAAAATATATTTTAGATGCATTTATTTAGGAAAATATCATGAAAACTTAAATATGAACATATGAGAAACTTAGGTATATTTTTATCTTTTCCATGGATCTCTTCTTCTTGACTCCATGTTAGAGGGTTTATACTCAAAGAAGCTCATCCCCAACTAGTGAGGGAACCTCTTTAAGAACCTCTAGGGTCTAAACCCTTAGCCATTAAAGGAAAAAATCCAAACAAAACCCATTCGGTTCCAACATGAAAACATAAACTTAGATCTTAATATCTATGAAACTTAGGGGATTTCTCTTGATGTTTTGCCTTAGTGGAACATCATCCATGGATGGGATGTGCTCCTAAGGGTCATGGAAGGTCAAACCACCCTGAAAAACCCCAAAACCTACGACAAATAAATGAAAAATCAGTTTTTAGGAAATCTAGACAGCAAAGCACATTTCGGGCCATATCTCCATATTTAAGGGGTTCTAAGGCTTGAGGAGATCATTTCTATAAACTAGAAATGCCCCTCTACCATCCCCACACGAAAAACACATACCTTATGAAGGAAAAAATAACATAAAAGCAAGATAACCAGCAGATTCACAAAACAGACTCAGAAAATCTGAACAGTGCATTTCATTGCTTTTAATCACCATGGATGAACATCAAAGGGGGAGATAGAAGTTTCTAATAACATCAATGAAAGAAAAATGTATGAAAGATAAGAATATAAAGAACAAAAGACCATCCCCCATCCTCTCTCTACCTTGAAGAGAGGATGAGGGAGGGAAAATGGCCCCAAAAGCTAACTCTCTTGCTGTCTTCCTTTCTATCTCTCTTTCTCTCTTTTCTTCTTCTTCTCTAACTCTCTTTTCTCTCTTGGGTTGCAGGAAATGGAGGGGAAGGATGAGGGAGACGTGCTCCTCCAAGCTCTCTCACTTTTTTTCTTCTCTTTTATCTTTTTTGGGATTTTTGTCTCCAACTTTTTCTTGTAGAAGATGGGGATTCTTTTATAGATAAAGTTGGGTTACTTTTATGGGTAGATTAGGCATCCATTAGCCTTGAATTAAGGATAAGAAACCCCTCTTAAGAGCCTTCCAATGAGGCCACCATACTTGGAGAATCATGATTGGCTTCTCTTTTTGCTTTTCACCTATCCTCTTCTAAAAGAATCTTGAGGGGGGGACCACTTGCTTTTCCTTTACTTCGACGGGGCGCTTAATTCTCAAGGCAGTAGGATAGGAATGGTCCTTGTATCTCCGGAAGGGGTAAGTATTCCGCACGCTTGCCAACTCTCCTTCTCAGTGACGAACAATGTCGCTGAATATGAGGCTCTCCTAGCTGGCTTAAAATTGGCGCTGGTCCTCAAAGTCCTGGAATGGAGGATAATTGGAGATTCTCAATTGATCCTCCGCCAAACCGTGGGCAAGTATCAAACCCGGGATTCAAAATTGAAGCCATATCAGGAGTTAGTGAAGTCGCTAACCAGGCATTTTAGAAGGATTACCTACGTACATGTGCCTAGGTTTCAGAACATCCTAGCATATGCCCTGGCCTCCGTATCTTCAACACTAGAGATTCCCGTCACCAAAAGTTCAGCCACCATCACTCTACACAAGCAAGACTCACCCTCCTTCCGGGACCCCTGGTTCCAGCAATTCCTCCGCTCATCTGAACATGTCTCTGCTTTCACGGAGGAACTCACCCCCGATTGGGATGATGGGAATCCGTGGTATTTTGATATCATGAACTACCTTCGCGGTGGGTCATTCCCATCTTATGCCACATCTTCTGACCGTAAGGCTATCCGCCGTGCATCTCAACGATACCTTATCTTAGGCGGACGTCTTTTCAGAAGATCTTTCAGCGGGGTGCTCCTTCGGTGTCTAGATGATACCGAAATTCACCATGTCATGGAAGCAGCTCATGCAAGCGATTGTGGCGGTCGTATCTATGGTCGTGCCTTAACTCAGAAGCTCCTTATGTCCTATTATTGGCCTTCAATGGAGGCTGATTGTTCCATATTTGTTCAGAGGTGCTTGAAATGCCAGTTACATGCTAACAAGGTTCATGCACCTTCATCATCTCTCAAATCCATCATTTCCCCTTGGCCCTTCGCCATGTGGGCATTCGACGTTATAGGACCTCTGGAGGATCGATCAGGCGAAATAAAAAGGAAATCATTTATCTTAACTGCCACTGAATATTTCATTAAATGGGCTGAAGCGGAAGCGTTTGTGGAAATCAAAGCATCCACGGTGGTGAAGTTCATCAAGCGCAACATTCTCGCCAGGTTGGGGACACCGCGCATTCTCATCACCGACAATGGACCACAATTCATCTCCCAAGAGCTCCAGGACATGTGCAATAAGTATGGCATTAATTTGCACCATTCTTCGCCTTACTATCTATTGGGAAACGGCCAAGCCGAAGCCACCAATAAGACTCTCATTCGAATCATCAAAAGAACTTGCAGATCTCACAATTATTCAGACTGGTCGGATCGCCTAGTAGAAGCTCTTTGGGCGTATCGTACTTCTGTCCAAACCCCCACTGGACAAACACCTTATGCACTGACATTCGGAACAGATGCGGTACTTCCATATGAGATTCTCCTTCCTTCTCTAAGAGTGCAGTTGGATAATGGAATTAGTGACGCCGAACGTCGTAAGGCCATGTTAACCCAACTGAAACTATTAGACGAAAAAAGGATAATGGCGGCAAACCACGCTCAAGTTTACAGAAATAGGATCGCAAGATTCTATGCAAAGAAGGTTTTCGAAAGAAAGTTTGAAATTGGGGAAATGGTACTCAAGAGAAAAATGATCAAAATTCCTGGTCCCAGGAGCAAGTTGCAAGAAAATTGGGAAGGTCCATTTGTAATCAAGGAGGCATACTCAGGTAATGCATACCGCTTAATCAATGAAAAAGGAGAGGAGTTACCCCACCCATGGAATGGGGTGCATCTGAAGAAGTTTTACCCATAAAAACGCACAAAAAATTCAAAAATTTCAAAAATCCAAAAAAATGAAATATCCCAAAAAGCAACAAAAATATTTATAAATATGCATATACTTCAAATGAAAATGACAAAAAAATTTAGAAAAGACACAAAATCCAACTGTCTGGTGACTGCCACATAACCCCCTGTCTAGGTCTAGTTGCATGATAGATTGGGTTAAACATTAAGATTTGGCTAAGACTTTGGTCCACCAGAACCTTAGACGTGTCTACTTTACTTTCTTACGGATCCCTATGATCATCATGAGATGCACACATCTACACGTTTTTCAAAGAGAACCTTCTTAAAATGAGTTTGAAGTCTTTAGTATACTGTCAAATTGCAACCTTTGCTCTTCGTCTCTCGACCGATCAGGACAGTCGACACCCTTAAACGGTCGAGCTCAGCAAACTGCGGTTCCTCAACAACCCGATAGATGTAACCCCTCAAAAGGGCCTAAAAATAAAATGTAAAGGACCAGAGCACGTGAAGAGGGCAGTGTCCCCTTAGGCCGAATATCAAATAACCCCGAAAAATGTCAAGAGTGGAAAAGAAATACAAAAAAGAAAAGGGGTTCAAGCAATCATACAAAAAAGCCTGGTCGTGACCGTGTCTGGCCATGAAATCTACCAAAGGCCTGAAAAGTCAAAATAGGGGTATCTAGGAGGTCCAAAAGGGGTCCGTTTTGTCATAGCTCGCCCTTTTAACGGTTTTGTCGATCCTCCTGTGAGGTTTGTCTCCAAAATTTCTTCACTTTTTCTCCCTCAAGGTTTAGCACGAGATAGCTATCTAAAGACCGAACATCATTTTAAAATGGTTCGCTTTTCAAAAATTATCATATGCTCGCATGATCATAGGAGTCCAAAATGGGTGAAGAGTAATGTCAGTGTTTCTGGTGAACCAATTCCTTAACCATAATCTCAATGAGCACTCTCGAAGACTTTGGGCTTAGGTCAATGCATGCGCGTCACCAATAGGTGTGACGGCGTCTGATTCCGGGTCAGCGTCGCGCGGTTGACCGTTAGGGTTCCAAGGTGTTCCATCTTATACCTTCTAGATTGTGAGGAAAGAGACTCGGGGCGGGCAAATCATTTACCTTGAAAACTTTTTGGGCAAACTTGGTGGTCGGAAGCAGCTGGGAGCCTAAGCATGGCATGATAGTATTGCCATCAGTATGAGTCTTAGCTGGTCAAGGTTAGTTTGAGGAGTCTAGAGGCCCAAATCAATCTAGATGTGTGCTTAGGATACCTGGGAAGTTGAGTGTGCATTTCCCTTCCATCATTCAATCAGGCTAAGTTTGGGCAGTCACCAGGTGGTCGGCATCAAAAACATGTTTTCATCCTCCACATACCCACTTATTAATATCCGCTAGTATTTGCATATTTTGTTATCACATCGATTTCAATGCTCTTTCTTTTGTCTGATTAGTAGGACACGACCCCTTGACCCAATGCGAAGGCTAGGGAAAAGGTAGTTGCTCTTTTGGGCAAGGGGCCGAAAACAGATACTACTAACTGTTTCCCCTAATGTTGTGCATGCAGGAATAACAGGTATGAACAAAAAGCAAAACAAGAAGTGCCCGGATACAAATAGTGAAATATGCAAGCATAACATAATGTTCATACATCACGACACAGGGGCATATCCCTGCGTCAGCTCTCAATCCCTCATCCTTACTTCTGCCTCATCATCCCTCCTATCTCGAGAAGAGTGCCTCATCTGACTCTCAGCATCATCCTCCCAAGCACGGCGATGACCTGATGCCGGTCGCATAGACCCCGATGAGCCAGCAGGTCGCAGTGCTCTCCACGCGTCCTCAGCAAGAAGGGAGTCGAGGTCTCTAAAGATAGAGCTCCCAGCAGGTGCCTGGCCAGCCGACGGGGCAGGAATAGGGGGACGAGCTCCCGGACTCTGTGCGCTGGATCTCGTGGCTCGTTCTCGCCCCTTCTTCATCACTCGGTCCCACAGGGTCCGGTACTTGAAATCAAGCTCCCTCACCTCTGTCTGCGACCTCGTCAGTTCCTCCCGCAAGCCAGCTATCTTACCCTCCCAGTACACATCGGGGTGGGATCCTTCTCTTGCCCTGGCCCGAGCAGTCCGCTCCTCTAAGACCTGATCTCTCAACTGTTGATTGAGGCTCTCCAATTCTTGTACCCTGGCTAAAGCGGTCTCCACCTCCTGGCGTTGCAAAGTAACTTAGGGTTAAGCAAGCTCAATCGGAACAACACAAGAGCGGAACAAGCCTCACCTGCTGTGCCAAGTCCGCCTCCTGGGCCTCCGCACGACGGAGGGCATCCTGCAACCTCGCCTCCCAATTGGCAGGGGCAGCTGGCCCCTGGAATGATGAGCCCGCACCAGGATCTCCTCGCAGCCCGTGATGGGCCAGCGTTTCTCTCTGCATCACAAGGGTTTTACAAAATAAGAGGACAACTTCACACTCGAAACTAAAAAAAATCAAACTTCTCACCAATTCTCCAATCTGGCGAAGCAGGTCACTCGTCTGTAGAACTAGAATCTCATTCTGATTCTTTAGGATCTGCACAGCTTCGGTTTCAGGCATCTGTTGCAGGAATACCACCAAGATTAGTCAGTGAGAAAAGATTGGGTGAAATGGATTAAAGGGTTTAGAGTGACGCACCCGCCGCGCATCCAGAAACATGCGATCCGCGTACCGTCGGGCATAATCCCCCAAGTATCTGTAACTGTCTCGCAGGAATTTATCCTCCTGCAGGGCATCCCCGGTGCGGTACCATACTTCAATCTCAGCTTGCCTCACCACTCGCCAATCCTGACCAATTGCAGAAGATCGACGACGACCGCGGTTCATATCAGGATAGGTCGGAAAGGCGAGTAAAGGCTGATGCCATCCCCATGTACGGTAGGCCATCCGAACAAAGAGGCCGTCACAGATGTTCACACACAGCAAGGGCACCTCTCGCCGGAATTGGGAGAGACTCTGAGACACCCATGGATGATCGGCCAGGTCCTCCTCTGTATATGGCATCCATACCACCTGAATGAAGTAAAAGGTCAGACTTAATCATTGGTTAAGATGCACATACATCTCGAATCACTCACCATATGAGGAGGAAATGTGTCGAGCTGGGCACGGATGTCCTCCACGCCGTACATCACGGGACGATAATCTCGGATCACTTCCCATCGCGCCATAAGTGGAGTCCATCCCTCACGATCCACAGAGACGGCCCCGCGGCCGATGGGAAAGCGGGTATTACCCCAGATCTACAAGGGACAACACAGTCAATGTCAACCAACATAAGTGAGGAAGGACGGAGATCAACAACCAAGAAGGATTACCTGAAGAAAAGGCGTGAATCCACCCAAATTGCCAGATCCCTGGCGATAGCTTACCAGATGGGAAAAGAGGTGACCCAACATCGCAGCTCCCCATGCCATCTTCTTCGCTGCTTGGAGATCCTCCAACAACGGCAGATACTTCAAGTTAACCTTGTCTGAAGCTATAGCAAATAACAGCCTTCCGAAGAAGAACAAGAGGAAGATCCGTAAGTTCTCATCGTCTGAGCGGCCATCCAAATCCAGCAAAGCCTCCACTCTCTCAGCAAAAGCCTCAAGAGCCTCGCTCGGCATCCGCCGTACCCGACTTGATCCCACAGACCGGGCGAAATGTCCGAGGGGTATGTGAGATAGTGCTCCTTGAACCCGATAGTACCCCTCACCCAGGAGTCGATCTGATAGCTGCCTGTAATCCCTGAGCTCAGGACCCACTACCGGATCACCAATGACCGGCAAGCCTATAAAAAAGGAGACGTCCTCCAGCGTGGGCAGCATGTGTCCCCAGGGCATGATGAAGGCTCTGCATCTGTCATCCCAGCGCTCTCGCAGAGCCACCGAGAAGGGTGCATCAACCATGAATGGTCGGATCCGAAACAACGGCCCGAACCCAAACGCATCCACCTGGAAAAGGAGCCGATTGGGCAGCGCATGGTACTAGGCCCGGACCAACTCCCAAGAAACTCTGCCCCGGACTCTCTGTGGGCCCTGTAAATCCCAACAAGATTAAAAGTTAGGGGCATGATTATACAAAAAGATTTTGAGTGAGTGAGGTAGCTGCCCCCCCCCCCCCCCCCCCCCAACCTGACGGACAGCGGGCCTGCTCGTCGTCCGTACAGGCGGACGGCGGGCCATCTGCCGTCCGTGCGGACGGGCGGCGGACCCGTCCGCAGTCCGTGCAGACGGACGATGGGCCCCTTCGCCGTCTATGCGGATGGACGACGCGATCTCCTGCCATCCGCCACGCTGGCCACCACGGTCAAGGAACAAAAAACGAAGGAACTCACCTTCTTCTTCTTCAGGGGCACCTCCCCGTTGCCGCCGCCTTCCTCATCATCTTCTCCTTCTTCTTCTTCTTCCTCTTCATCAACTTCATCTTCCTCCTCTTCATCATCCTTTTCCGCCGCCCTCTCTTCTTCTTCTTCTTCCTCTTCGACGCGAGGCGTGTCCTCGCCGCCGCCGCCGCTAACACCCACCTCGCCGCCGCCGCCGCTGGTGCTCGCTCCATCGCCGCCGCCGGCCACTGCCGCCTCATCATCGCCACCACCGGTCCTCCTCCTCCTAAGAGAGCGGGGAAGCCAAACTCGCGCCATGGGAGGGTGAAGGAGAAATCAGAACCAGGAAAGAAGAGGAAGAAAGGGTAGGGAGAGCAACTAGGAGGCCCCGGGCTTCTTAAAGCCATCCGACGAATCGGACGGCCACACATGTGGCCGTCCGTCGTCTTGGATGGCCATACGCGTGGCCGTCCGACGGTGGGTCGGACGGCCACACACGTGGCCGTCCGACGGGTTGGACGGCCATACGCGTGGCAGCCCGACCGGCCGGACTGCCACACGCGTGGTCGCCCGACCGATCGGACGGCCACCAATGCGGCCGTCCATTGTCCCAGACGGTCACCCGCGTGGCCGTCCGCCGTAGCCCTATGTCCGAGGAGATTTTCGGAAAGCAAAATTTTTATTATTCACTAAAATTTCAATGAATACATTATTCAAGTGCTCTACGGCCCATGAAAAAGGCACATACAACAGGTCGTACATTTGTTAAGTAATTCACTTATCTCTCGACTTCCTCTGAAGTCTCTGCTACATCAATGCAAGTCTTCGTGAGTCTAGAGTGGCGACACCATGCACGTCGTAATCGCTCTATAGCTCGCGCTTCCCTCGCGTACCCTGTATGCCTCGGCACAATCAGCATATCATGCAAAGCGGGGAATGGCACATGTCTTGGAACTCCAATCTGGAGATGGCAATGATGCCCTTGGTACACGGCTAACTCGTCAGGGTCGATTAGCCACAACTCACGCTCACGACAAGCCCTTGTGGTAAACTCCATACCCCGAAGGATCATCGGAACAAAGATGAATTTTTCCACGGTTAGAAAGTTCAGGTAATCACGCCAGTCATCCCTCGTCTTGAGTTGAGCCGTGAGACACCTGATTTGATCTTCGGGACCAAGAAGCGAGCGTGTAGGATACCATGCGCTGTGCTGAAATATCCTGGAGGTGGAAGTCACTTTCTCATCAAAATAAAAAACTAAGTGCATCTCCATCCACAACTGCAGAGTGAATAAGCTCCCCCTTACAGATCGCCCCATGCTCATGTGGCTAAGCCCTCCATATAGATGTGACATAATTACCGGGGCAAGAGAATAACCTTTCCACAACAAGCTCAGCACACCCACATACTCTCTTTCTAGCACAGAGCCTGAAGTCGGAAACCACAAGACTCCCCTAAGGACTAGGCATAAGCCTCGCATCAGTCTCTCAGATTCGACCGTCTTGCGTTTAATCTCTCGGACCAACCAGTGCGCAAGGCGATCGACGAGGATTCCTCGCTTATCAGTCATGCGGCATACTTCCTGTTTATCTTGCACTATATCAGCAAAGATTACCTCCCATGCAGGCAAAGCCGAGGGATTGCCATTGGCTAGGCCCTCCCAGCCATAAAAGATTTCCACCTCCTCCACCATCACTGTCGCCTCAAACTCTCGGAACACGAACGTATGCGTCTCCGGATGCCACAGCTCGAGCAGTGCATCCAACCCCTCCCAATGCCAGTGAATGGAGGTGAACCACTTCGCGAACACAATGGATCGGGTCAGATTCCACTGGTGCATATACACCCTCATGTCTAGGGTCATCTCGTCCATTAGGGCTGCAAGCCATGCATACTTCCGAGTATGCCGAGCATTAGGGAATTTAAGAATAGGCTGCAGGACAACCAAAAGTCAAGAGGAGAGAGTCAAGGTGAACGACGTAAAAGTTTGAGCATACCTGTCCATGGGCCAGTAAATTGCTAAGATGGCCTTCAACATCAGATAGAACTTGAGGTTCCCTACCAGTCGCATGAGCAGAAGGCGAGGCCATTTTTCCCACTGAAAGTTTGAGTTCTCGAAGAAAGCCTCGAGACAACCCTCCCCTTTTAAGGCCACGGGATAAACTACAAACTTTCCATGTTCCATAAAAGACGGAGGGCATGCATATCCCTTCCACCTTTTCATGGACAGCATATCCCTTGGCCTTCCATCCTTGCATAAACGGCACATCCCTTGGCCTTCCACCTTTTCGTAGAAGGCATGCTAGTTGGCCTTCCACCATTTTAGAAAAGGCTCACCTACGAAAAGGCATATTGCCCTTCTCCCCTCTCTACTTTGAGGAGGTAACTTCACCCCCAAGTTCAGGAGACCACTTTGCTTAACATCAACAATTAATGGTTATTCTTGAAAATCGAGTCAAAGCCATATCGGATTGGCATTCTACCATTAGAATAGCCCTATCTTCCATATCGGCTTCGACTCGAAACTAACCATTTGCTTCTCATCCTTTTGCAGTTTAAATACTTAGATGATGTGGTCATTGGATATATGAACTTTGCTAATGTGTGTTATTGCAGCTGCAGAAAATCTGAAGCAAGTAGGATTGAAGATACAGGAGGCTAATAACTTTGGGCGTATAGACTATGAGTTCCTCTTTAAACAAAACAATGAGGAGTCTATATTCCCCAAGTTATTCGATTGGCCAATAAATCCCTCATGTTTGCATTAGGAATTTGTTTTCCAATTTTTTTAAACCAGCATGCATTTGCATAAGCATCCATCCTCGCCCTAGGGGAAATGACCATAATTTATCACTCTGCTTAACCCATTGTTGATCTGTGAGTCTAGCAATTGTTCGTTTGTTAGCCCCTTGAATTGCAAGACCTCATCCTTTTTCCAACACGTGTGCTTGAGATTCTCTCACTTGGCAATCACCTGATGCGCCAGGCCACCGCACGCCCGTTGTGTCGAGACCTTTTCAAGTCACACTCCTCCATCTTTCAGGCTTGAGATCCCCTTGAGCCAGATCGTTGCATCCTGGTGCGCCAAGGCCTCGCGGTTCTAGCACCCGAGGGTCCCACGGATTGTGATTCTCCAGTTTGAACTTTGTTCCCCTTCTTAATCACCCTTGCAATCCAAATAGCCAACTCTCATGCATTTACCACACTCTCATACCATCTTTGAATATAGCTCATCCCTCCTCTGGGCTGTCCAAAATCAGGTTCGATTTCCGGAACACCTATTTATCATTCCGTTCCACTCCATGGCAAAACAGGTGTCCCGGAGGGGCATTTGTAGACACCGATTTTGGACCCCCCTTTTGGTCATAACCCCATAATTTTATCCATCTCATTTAGCCCATCAGGTTTTCTCACATAATTCAACCCACTAAATAATCAGGCCCATTAACCAATCTCGACTTTCGCCACCTTTTTCGTGGAAGGCCAACCTGTCCGCCTTCCACCACCCTTCGAAGGCCAACCTGTCCGCCTTCCACCGCCCTTCGAAGGCCAACCTGTCCGCCTTCCACCGCCCTTCGAAGGCCAACCTGTCCGCCTTCGACCACCCTTCGAAGGCCACCCCGTGCCTTCCACCATCGTTCGAAGGCCAACCTGTCCGCCTTCGACCACCCTTCGAAGGCCAGCCTGTCCGCCTTCCACTACCCTTCGAAGGCCACCCCTTGCCTTCCACCACCCTTCGAAGGCCAACTGGGCCGCCGTCCACCTCTTCGTGGAAGGCTAGCTACTTGGCCTTCCACGGGATTGGAAGACAAGATGGTTGGCCGTCCACTCCCCTAACTTCCATCTTGACCTCGTCTTCCCACGATCTCCTCCACTCGCCACCCTCACCCCCTCTACTCCGATCATTCCCCACTCCGGCGACTGCCGCGCGCACCACCCCCCACTCTTGACCACTTCCCATTGGCTCTTTGATGATTTACGGGGATTTAGACCCCTATTTTCTCCTATTTTCCCTTCACCTATTTAAACCCCCCATGTCCCCTCGAGAGGGGAGGTTGGCAAGTGGGTTGGTTTTGAGGTTAGAGGGGGAGTTGAGCGGGCAAGGAGTCAGAGAGCTTCAGGAAGAACTTCAAGCGAGAGAAAGCCTTGGCAGTCGACAAGCCGGAGGGATCTTTCGCATTCCAAATGGGCTTGTTCTCTTAACTCTCTCCTTACTTTCCTCCTTTCCACTTCATTGCATTCCCACTCTCCATCCACTCCGTAACATCATCTCCTCCTCTCACTCTTTTTTCTCTTTTAACACATCACTTCACTTTTCACACACGAGCACCCCCATCTGCATGCATGCATGTTAGGATGACCTAGCAACCCTTACTCTCTAGAGGCTTTAAGCAAAAAAAACGGGAGGTGGGTGCCCATAACATATGGTCATCTTCCCTCCCCAAACACCCATCCGGTGCGTCTCCTTCCAATTTTAGTTTATTTCTATATTTGCATGGATAGATTCTACAGATCACAGTCCTAATTGGGTTATCTTCTTCTTTTGTCTTGTCTTTTCCTTTCAGGGACCCTTGCCGCATTTCTGCGTGTAGACTGCCGAGCTCTCTTCCTCTGGCCGGCCAGAGGAAGAGAAGAGGAATCCACCGTCTCCCGCTCCCTCAGAACACGATCACTCTCACCATCCTGTGGAGCACAGGGACCGTAAGGTAATGCTCCTGGCGATCACACACTTTGATTTCTAACCCTTCCAAATTGCTGCAGCGCTAAGACGAACAGAGAAGCCCTCGCTCGAAGTCCAAGGGTAGACACATTCCAAATTCCAAATAGATACCTCCAAGAGTTAGCCTTCAAGTGCCTTTCATGCTCTCAAATCCCTTTGCTTTTAGAGGATCCTATCCAGTTGCCAAAAGAGGCAGATGAACTGGTTGATGATGGGTATGGGGTACGTGAACTGTTACATGAGAAAGACCCCATGATCGAAGAAGAAGAAGATGATGAGGACGTAGCTGAGGCGTATGCAAGTGGAGTGAAGAGATTCGATGAACCCTTAGCTGATGTAGAAGAACCCACTAAGGAAATCAACCTAGGAACCAAAGATGAACTTAAGGTTGTCCTCATCAGTCAAAATCATTCTAAATCAGATGAAGAGGCTTTGGTTCAGATTCTTAGAGATTTCAAGGACTCTTTTGCTTGGAGTTATGAAGATATGCCCGGGTTAGACTCAGCTTTGGTAGAGCACCGATTAACCATGAAATCTGGAGGTAACCCGGTTGTAGACACACTAATTTTGACTTCATATTGAGTAAATTTCATGTCATACTATAATGCCCTAAAATGGTATGTTTTTTAATAATTAATTATTTTTTATTGATTTTTGTCGAAATTAAATGATTAACGTCGGCCAAGGCTGACGCCTTTTAGATTTCTAGCTGAAATCAAATCGGACTTAAATTCCTAAATCCGGATAGATTTAACTGAATGACGTCGCCTATGGACTGTTGGGATCCGGGCGGGACGCGAAGAACGCAACGGAAACGAAGAACAAAAAATTAATCCCGCCCGATGCCCACTGATCCAATTCGGAACGAAAAACTCAAACCGAAAAACGGATCGAAATCTGATTACCGTGCGCGGATTCGAATCCGCTTCCGTCTCGGTTCCGTCGAGGCGATGCCGCGAGCCGCACAAGCGTCCGGCCTCCAGCGGTATCCACGCGATCCTCTGCGGTGGTTCATCCTCGATCCCTCGTCCGTATCAGCTCACTCGCTGAAGATCCGTTGCCGCAACGATTGCTGAAATCCCGCCGACGGGAATTCCCGACTTTTGGGAATCACACGCGGCGGAGACGGGAACTGTTCTGGCGCTTCGAACGGGGCGCCCAGAGGAGGAGAGAAAAAGGAGGGATGACGGCCAGTAAGGGGAAATCCTGGAGCTTGGCCCAGGGTTTCTCAATAGCACATATATATATTAAGTCGGCGCGACTTTTCACAAAAGTCCCCGAGTTAATATAAATCCCACTTATGTACCATCGACTGAGAATCTTATTGCGTGTGACCCTCTAGGCCCATTTACCAGTCCGATTTTCAGCCCGTTAAGTCCAATGACTAGTTATTGACTTATTGTAATTAATTAATATCTAGATATTAACTAATTACTCAACCGAATTATCATCGCATGTAAATTCGGTCGGACTTCTGATCAAGTTGGGTGCCAAGCAACACCGCATGATCCCGGAAGGCAATGGGGTTCAGCAACCTGCTCATGGAACCTGTCCGTCCACAGTTACCGCGTGGCTATAATCCTTCGTTCGTTAACCTAGGGTATGGTCAACTGTCAAACCCTAGATGATCAACTCATTTGAATCAGACTCCGCTGTACAATATCCGAAAACCACTTTTCTGATATTGTTTCTGCTTTGGCCAGAGACTCCTGCGGATCTACTCTAGAGCATTCTCTCTCCAGTTACCTGAGAGCGAACGATCCTTTATTGAACACACAATCACCTTCGAAGGTCTTCCGCTGGACCCGATCCTTGACTATTAGAGATCCCGTGGATAGGGATTCGTAGGTCAATGTCAAAGTCCAGAAGTGCACCGACAAGGTGTCTTTGGTGTCTCAAGTCCAAGGATCAACCACGCTACTGTGACGATGAATCAAGCCGATTGACAGTCAGGTAAATTACCATTCGGCGATTCATTTCAGATCAGTTCAGTGAACTCATTCTCCAATGAGCACCTACAGGTTTACCATTGTGTCTCCACACTAGTAACTAACGAGATCAGTCACCCTCATCATATGAGTTGGAATAACCTGTACTAGTCTAACCGGATGTTTGATGTCCTTCTCAAACATCCTACGACTAGGAACAATTGAGAATATGTGTTTATAAGTCATCAATCTCATTATTATGATCTTATCATAATCTGATGACTATTGCACATATTCATGGACTTCATTATGCGCAATTATAAATATGCCAATCTACATAATGAATTTAATGCCATTAATTAGTGAACCATATTGAAATAGGTGCCTTATGATTGGCTTAGGGGACACCTATATCCATCATGGACGACGCCATTTAGGTTCCCTAATCTATTTGGATTTTCGATTTAAATTTGAATTGATTTTCTAATTATTTAAATGACGTCTCTCATGAGCGACGCCTTTTTAGTTTCCTAATTGTTTACGCTTTCCTTCTCAAATTTTGTTTTTATTTTGGCCCCTCTAATTAGTCAAATGGCATCCCTGATGAACGACGCGATTTAGGCACTTTATTGATAAACTTGATTTGGCCGAGTTAATTCGGTTCCTGAGGTTGGGAGGGTTACTAACTATTGGATGCTCATCCAAGGCAAGTCAGATCCTTAGGAGAGGCCTTTTGAAAGCCAAATTGCTTTCAAATCACTCTCTATATATACATGTACCATTGGGCATTGAAAGAAAGTTGGCTAGAGGTTACGTTGGAGTTCATATCAAGGTGAAAGGAGGCTCCCTCTGCAGAAATGTGGGAAGGCTTTGGAGCTTCCTCCTCTTCATCCTTCTTCATCCCTTTGAAACATTTGAAGCTCTTGAAGACCAAGGCTATGGAGGGGCCAATCATACACTTCTCCTTTTCTTCTCTTTGATAGTTTTCATCATTATTTCATTACTATTTTCATTAGATTTATCATAACATCACGCCATGATTTTCACACCTACATCATAATCTTCCATACCCACACATGTTAGGGGTTTAAAAGAACATCAAACAAGCGAGTTCTTAGTTTAGTTTATGTTAGATTTGATAGTTAGAATAGATGCCACACTACCAATAGCTCTAACCATCTTCTTCTCTTTTGTTTGATCTTTTTTGCAAGGTTTGAATAAGGAGAAAAGGATTGAAGAAAAGAAGGATTTGGATAAGACTTGGACAAATAAAAACAAGAGTAAAAAGAAGAGGCTCTTTATCTTTGGCCGGCCAAAGAAGGAGAACAAAGGAATCACAACCCTCCCAATTTTGTGAGGTTGGCAAGCGATCACTTTATCTTTAAAGCCCTCGATTTCTGGCGATCACACACTTAGTTTAATCTGATTTATTTATCATATAGAACACATGATCATGACACGATTTTGAGCATTACAGCTTTTTGGCGATCACGGTGGAACTTTTCTTGCCATTCTTTCTATTTTACTCTTGTTTATTTCCATTGGGCACCCTCATATGCACCGTTTAGCACCCTCGTGTGCGTTCTTTGTTTCCCTCGGGCACTTTTGATGATTGGTTTGTTGGATTGATTTCTCCCCACGTGCACCTCGACCACACCCCTAGTGGCAAGATTTTGCCCTCACATGATTGCCTAAACTTGTGGTTTGAAAAGCATGTTAGTTTGAGTTGATAACATTGATGTTTGCATGATATATTAGTTTGTTTAAAATTTGTTTTACATGATGATTAGTCTATGTTATACCTTGTTGATTTGAGAGGGGAGCCCCTGTTGCTTTTGTCAGTTTACTATTTTCGGAGCTTGAATAGCGTTGAGCCAGAGCGACGCCTTTTGAAAGACATCGTCCAAGCCTGATGTCGTTTAGGCTATTTGCCCTAGTGCCCGAGAAACTGTTGACAGTGGGTTTACTGTCTTAAATATCGTCGACACTAGGTGACGCCATTCAAGCAAGATAACCTTCGGCCATCTTTTCTCGGATTTCTGATTTGATTTGATTACTATATTTATAGATATTGCATTAGAGGCCATCCCGGCCACAGGACATCAACATTGGGAGTTCGCTCCCCTTTTAGGAACACCTCTCTCGGCGCTTTCACCTCTCTCTGACTGGGGTTGGTCCCTCGGTCAGACTAGAGTGGATAGTGTCGGGACCTCCGTAAGTCCCCAAAAGTGGAGAATTCCTCTTTACTCATTGGGCTGGTTGTACCTCTGAAGTACCGGGTATACATTGATGTCATTGTGAGTGGAGCCATAGAAAATAACGGCGGAAAAACTACATTGAAACTAGGATCCTATCTGTGAGTGAACTGCTCTTTAAAATTCATCCTAATTTCACAAGGAATCCTAAAACAGTGTAAATATCCACTAGTTTGTTAATCTCTGTGCAACTTGTTTGAATCCCTGATTGATCAAACACCATGATGCTACATTCAGGTCGAACTGTCGGTATGGCTGCTTACGAGTAAGATAACCTGTTTGAGTACGAGGGAGATGCTAATCCCCCTCATAACTATGATCCATATTATTCTGAAGACGAGGGAGATGCTCATGCCCCTCGCAACTGCAATCAATTCTCAACTAGACACGAGGGAAATGCTTATGCCCCTCAGGGTCATGTCCACTTCACCAATGATCTGTATAGTTCTAATATTGATCATTCTCATGTTCATGTTATCTCCAATCCTACCTTTGAAGAGGGCCAAGATCAAGCTAAGCCTTCATCTACACATCCTCCTGATTTGACTACTGTTCTCGGAGCTCTGGCTACCCATGTGGACCCTCAGCAGCTTGAGGCTATCCAATCTATACTAAAAGGGAAGA
Source organism: Zantedeschia hybrid cultivar (assembly GCA_030544215.1). NCBI lineage: Eukaryota > Viridiplantae > Streptophyta > Magnoliopsida > Alismatales > Araceae > Zantedeschia > Zantedeschia hybrid cultivar. The sequence goes on from JARZZO010000015.1 coordinate 28,179,979, forward strand.
CCCCTCAGTGTTCTTCTGAATCGAACATCCCAGTTCCCCGTATTCATCAAATACCCACTCAGGCCATGGAAGGCCTCCACATTTCCACTCCTCGGCCTAAGGGCCATCAGCAATCCAGTTCCTGGTACCCGGTTAGACTGCCAACTCCTACTTATCAGAATGCCTTCGGACACGGCGGAAATGCTGCCGGTTCGCAACCATACTGTCCTCCGTGTCCTAGTTATTCTAGGAGGCAGACTTTCCAAGCTCCACCACCCTAATCAACAGATCCTATTACTCAGGCCTTGTTTACCAAGATTAACCAAATGGATGAGCAGTTTAAGAATTTTAAAAGAACGATGGATACCAAGGCTGCTCTTAAGGTTTATGTCCCGACTCTGCCAGTCTTTCATCTCCTACCCTCTGAGTTGCCAGTCCATAGGAAGTACAGTGGCTCTGGTAATCCATTCATTTATCTCAAAGAATTCTTATATGAATCCTCATTCTAGTAGAATGATAAGAGAGCATTGGCCTTCTTGTTCAGAAGATTACTGGAAGGGCCAGCTTTGGAATGGTTTTTCTCTTTGGACCCTAGTGAGGTTGAAGACTTTGATACAGTGACTAGGAGGTTCTTGTAAAGATATAAGGACGAGGTTGCTCCGTCCTTGTCTATCACAGATCTAGTAGCTGAGAGAATGAAGCCTAATGAGGACTTCGTGATTTTCGCCGATAAATGGAGAGCTATGGCAGAAAAGGTAAAGGATCACCTGTCAGAATCAGAACAGGTGAAAATGATGATAGCGAACGCCACACCACAGTATAAGTTGGTCTTAACATTGAACAACTTGACCAACATGGTGGATTTATATGAGAGGGTGTGCTATGCCCAGAATGCTTTCAAGGATTCCACGTTCTCCAACGTGTTCGATCCTCACAGACCTAGTAAGCCTCCCCCTTGAAAACCTAATGTTCCTAGTTCTTCCACAATAGGTCCAACTACAGAAAGCACTCTGTCCCATGAACAAATCAATACAATGAACAACCAAGCTCAATTCATGAGGAATCAGCCATCACAGTACGGTGGGCAAAGGCTACAAAACCAACAGGGCTTCAGGCCACCTCAACAACCCTATCAGCCAGCTTACAACCAACCTCGGCAGCAGCCAGGTTATAACTAGGTTCCTCCACCCAATGATTATTCCCAGCAAAGGAAACCTCTAGGACCCAAAAGGGCATCTTACCCACTATTGCCGGAGACACTCTCCGACATCTTTAACGCCCTTATGGCAGCCAACGCTCAGACATTGCCTAAAGAAAGGACCATCTGGCCCCAGAATGCTAATGCCTCCCGTTATTGTGTGTTTCACCGACAGTTGGGACACACTGTGGACGCTTGTTTCCAGTTTATAGACTATATCCATGACTTGAATGATCAAGGAGGCATCGACTGTGAGGAGATACGAAAGTTCATAACTGCCTTGAAGGTAAGAAGACCTCAACAAGAACAACAACCACAGCAAGTTCAGAGAGCACTAGTCCAGCAGGTGGCACCTCTGCCAAACATGGGAATAGTTTAAAATCCGCTGTCGGAGCATCCTAACCAGATAGCCCCAATCCTCACAAACAGCCAATCTGAGGCAAACAAGGGACAAACAGTAGAGGGTTGAAGAATCCTCGTCCATGTATTCCATAGTCTATAGCCAGAATACTGTCGAACAACCACTATGCCGCATTATCCGCATTCCTAGACCCTCACTAGTCCCATCACAACCCATACTTAATACCCCCACTCCACTACCTGCTATACTCAAACCCATATCCACCGCACCGAAGCCATTGTTAGGTTCTCGTATTTCTCTGGATCGCTCACGCAGCAGAAAATAAAATAATTAAAATAGTGATCCGTTCCCATTTCTAATAACCAAAATTGATAATCGGATTATCGCTTCTTACCGTGCGCGGATTCGAATACGCGACCGATCGGTTTTGTCAGTATGACACAGCTAGCCGCGCAAGTGCCAGACCTCTAGCGAAGTCCACGCCGTTCGCTGAAACGATCGCTGCAACACACGAACGATTTCCTGTCAGACAGGAGTAGGAGAAGTGGCTGAGTAGACCCGGAGAGCAGATCTGGCCTGGGGTGCTAGAGAGAGAGAGGAAGAGAGGAGGGGGCGGCCATGGTTGAGCAGCAGCCTGGCCTGCTCAACCCGTTCGCTATATTTTATACTAACCGTGCGGTTTTTCATAAAAACCCCCGGTTAATATAAAACCCACTTATTTATCCATCGCCTTAAGAAATATTTGTGTGTGACCCTCTAGGCCTAATAACCAGTCCGGTTAATGGCCCAATAAGCCAGTGACTCCTCACTGGCCTGATTAATCAATTAATAACTCATATTATTTAATTAATCAATCGAATTAATGTCGCACATCGAATTTGATCGGGCCTTCAATCACGTTGGGTGCCAAGCAACACCGTGTGAACCCGGAAGGTATTGGGGTCAAGTAACCCACTCTTGGAACCTTTCCGCCGACATTTATCATGTGGATATAATTCTTCATTCGTACAATGCTCCCGAGTCAACTCAGGGTATGGTAAACCATCAAACCATAACCGGTTGACTCACTTGGATCGGATGCTGCCAAATAATATCGGAAAACTATTTTCTGGATATTATCGTCCGCCTGGGCCAGGAACTTCTGCGCATCCTTCCTAGAACATTCTCTTTCTAAGTACCAAGAGCGAATGATTCCTTATTGACACTCAATTCCTTTCGATAGTATTCCGTTGTACCCGATCCTTGGCTGTTTGGAATCCCATAGTTAGAGATTCATAAACCAAGGTCAAAGCACAGAAGTCTACCGACAAGGTGTCCTTGGTGTCTTAGATCTGAGGACCATCCACGCAACTGCGACAATAGAATCAAGCTGGTTGACAGTGAGGTACAATACCATCCAACAATTCAGTCAGATCAGTTCAATGAACTCCTTCTATAACGAGCACTTAGAAATTCGCCTTAGTGTCTCTACACAAGTGACTATGAGATCAGTCACCCTCATCATATGAGCAGGAGTAATCTGTACTAGTCTAACTGGATATGCGATGTCCTTCTTGGATATCCTCCGACTAGGAACTTTTAAGAATATGTGTATTTAAGTGATTAGTCTCATTAGTATGATTTCATCATAATCTTATCACCATCGCACATATTAACGGACTTCATTATGAGACGATAATTAATATGATTTACACACAATGAATATAATGCCATTTTATTAATAAAATGAATGAGATTACAAAGTCATATTGGCTTGTAGGCCACCTAAAACTATCAATCTCCCACTTGGACTAAAGCCAATTACCTTTATGTACTAAACCTATAGACTTTAGGTAATGCTCAAACACATTTTGAGACAATGGCTTTGTCAGTGGATCTACTACATTGTCGACAGATGGAACTCCTTCCACCGCTACATCTCCTCTGGAAATGATTTCTCTGATTAGATGAAAGCGCCTCAGAATATGCTTCAATTTCTGATGAGACCGCGGCTCTTACGCTTGTGCATTGGCTCTATTGTTGTCGCACAACAGCGGAACAGGTTCAGAGATATTGGGAACTACGCCGAGGTCGGTGATGAATTTCTTCAACCACACTGCTTCCTTGGCGGCTTCAGCTACAGTGATGTGCTTAGCTTTAGTCGTCGAATCTGCAGTGGTTTCTTACTTGGAACTCTTCCAACACACTGCGCCTCTGTTCAAAGTAAATACAAATCCAGATGTAGACTCGCTATCATCTGGATATGACTGGAAGCTTGAGTCAATAAAGCCTCGCAGTTTCAAGTCGCCTCCTCCATAGACAAAAAACATATCCTTAGTTCTTCTCAAGTACTTAAGGATACATTTCATTGCCTTCCAGTGCTCTTGTTCTGGATCAGCCTGAAATCTGCTCGTAACACTTAGAGCATAGGCAATGTCAGGCCGTGTACATAGCATGACATACATGATAGATCCTATGGCAGAGGCATAGGGTACTTTATCCGTGAATACCCTCTCATTAGGAGTCTTAGGAGACTCCTCATTTGAGAGATAAATTCCATGTCTCATCGATATGAGACCTCTCTTAAAATTTTCCATGCCAAATCTTTTAACAATGGTATCTATGTATAAGGATTGAGTCATTCCAAGCATCCTCTTTGATCTACCTTTATAGATCCGTATTCCTAATACGTAGGATGCTTCTCCCAAATCCTTCATGGAGAAGTTTTTCGACAGCCAGATCTTTACCGATGACATCATAGCTACCTCATTCCCAATAAGTACTATGTCATCTACGTAAAGAACTAAGAGGGTGACTGTGCTCCCACTAGTCTTCTTGTACATACAAGGCTCATCTTCATTCTTAATGAAGTCATAAGACATGACAGTCTCGTCAAATCTTATATTCCAGCTCCGGGAAGCTTGCTTCAGTCCGTAAATGGACCTCTGAAGCTTATACACTTCATCTGGAGATTCCTTAGATGTGAAACCTTCTGGTTGTATTATATACACCTCTTCCTCAAGGTTACCGTTGAGGAAGGAAGTCTTCACATCCATCTTCTAGATTTCGTAATCGAAATACGCAGCTATGGCGAGTAGAACTCTGATCAACTTTATCATGGCAACTGGTAAGAAAGTCTCCTCATAGTCAATTCCTTGCCTTTGATGATATCCCTTTGCCACCAACCTTGCCTTATAAGTGTCGATCCGTCCATCTGCACTGATCTTTCTCTTAAAGATTCACTTGCATCCAATGGGTACAATACCCTCAGGCAAGTCCTCCAAGTTCCAAACTTGGCTGGTGTAAATAGACTAGATTTTTAAGTTCATGGCTTCTCGCCATTTCCCAGCTTCTGGGCCTTCTATGGCCTCGTGGTAGGTTTTAGGATCGTCATCCACATTATATTCTACCTTAGACTTACCTTCATCGATATGTCCCACATATCATTCGGGTAGTTTAGGTATCCTACTAGATTTGCGAGGTTCATTTGTGTGTACCTGAACAGATTCAGGAATTGATATCTCATCTGATAATAATTCAGCTGTTTGGGGATATGGAATCTCTTCCAGTTCTATTTTACTCCCACTGTCCTCATGGAGAAGGAATTCTTCTTCCAAGAAGACAGCTTTCCTGGCGACAAACACCTTTTGTTCACCAGGATGGTAAAAGTAGTATCCCAAGGTTTCCTTTGGATATCCCACAAACCTGTACTTCTCAGTTCGTGATTCCAGCTTGTCTGGATCATGCCTCTTTACATGAGCAGGACAATCCCAGACTTTAACATATTTAAATTCTGGTTTTCTACCTTTCCATATCTTATATAGAGTAGAGGTCATAGACTTATTGGGTACTCTGTTTAGTAAGTATGCTGCTGACTTTAGAGCATACCGCAGAGAGACACTGTTAAATCCGAAAAGCTCATCATGGAGCATACCATATCTAACAAGGTGCGATTTCTCCTTTCAGATACACAATTCATCTATGATGTATATAGAGGGGTCAACTGAGAAATGTTACCATTATCTTTTAAGAATTGTTTGAAATTAGTACGCAAGTATTTCTCCTCCTCGATTTGATCAAAAAGTTTTAATACTCTTTCCTGTCTGCTTCTCTACCTCATTCTTAAACTCTCTGAACTTCTCAAACGTTCCCGACTTGTACTTCATTAAGTACACATAGTCGAATCTTGAGAAGTCGTTGATGAACGTGATGAAGTATGAAAAGCCACCTTTGGCTTAGGTGGACATTGAACTACATACATCTGAATGTATTAGTTCCAAAATGTCCTCGGCATGTTCTCCATATCCAGTAAATAAGGATTTTGCCATTTTTTCCATAAGACATGACTTGCATGTCGCAAATGATTCATAATCGAATGTAGTTAAATAACTATGCTTATGCAACCTTTGCAGCCTGTTTTCACCAATATGTCCAAGTCTACAACGCCACATGTAGACTTGGTTCACATAATTCTTGCTCTTCTTAAGAGCATTGTCAATGTGAAGATTGCAATAAGAAACATCTAAAAGATATAGACCGTTCACTAAAGATGCCAAAGCTATTGATTTATTACCATAATAAATCGAACAACTTCTATTCTTAATAGACAACCTATATCCTATTTTGTCCAAACAAGATAATGATATAATGTTCTTTATTATGCTAGGAACATAATAACAATCTTCCAATGATAAGGCGTCTCCCGATGGAAGCCTGAGGTTTGCCGTCCCTACAGCAACTGCCGCAACTTTTGTGCCATTTCCTAGCCTCAATTCCACCTCGCCTTTTCTCAGCTTGCACTTAGTTATTAGCATCTACACATCATGGCAGATATGAGAAGCACATCCGGTATCTAATACCCAAGTTGTGGAATTTCTAACTAACAACTTGATATCTATCATATAGATATATGAAGCTTTAGACAACTTCACCTTTCCATGAGCTTTATCATTGAGGAACTCCTTGTAGTTCTTCTTCTAGTGACCATTCTGCTTACAATATAAGCAGTCACCTTTTACTACTCCTTTAACATTATTCTTCTTCCTTTTATCATTAACTATCATCTCTGCCTCAAGGGCATCCAATGCCGGTTCAGCATGAGATCAGCTCCAAGGACGTAAGCATTATGGTCAGATCTGAAGACACTCTTCAAATTTTTGAGCCAATTCGAGTAGTTTAGGCTTGTCAAAAGATTGGCATCAAGTATGCCAGGGAGAGGGTTATTCGCCGACATATTTTCCTACAAGAGATAAGTAATCTATTTAACATATGTTCAATTATTAGATTTAAAACTTGATATGGACTTTTAATCATGTTTTAACTCCTACTAATTTTTGACGGACTTGTATAACTCTCAACTATACAGAACGGGAGACGCCGACAGTCTCCTAGTGGGGATTAGAATCTCAATGACTTGTAGTAGAACCTTGTGGATGGTACAAGAAAGCTGTAAAACAATCAAAGAGCACCCATTTCATGGGACTTACAACTACTTGTAATATCTGATCATAACTTCGGTCCCCAGAGATTTAATAGCCTTGTAGATAGTACAACAAGCTACTAATTCTAGTCTAAGCTAACCATTGTTACGAGACGAGCATAGATTTGCATGCAGCCCTTGTGGATAGCACAACAAAGCTACATGGTTCTTCTACCCCGATCAAATAGACATCTAATGCCATAGCCACGGTCTCTCCGCACAATTAAACAGGCCTTGCGGTAGTACAACAAACCTGCCTAAAGTGATTCGAATCCTACGACTATAACGATGGTGGACCACGCGGTAAGTTCTTAACTACTCACGTTACGGCTTAGAATTTAGACAAGGGTATTTAGATAACTTTTATCTTGGTCTCTCCTGGGTGATAGTATATAAATATGTTGTATATATTTAGTTAATACTATACTTGCTTTGATTCATAATCAAAATTAAAATAATGCATCTCATACATGTCAAGTGTGGTCATGGATAGTACAGTGAATTTGATTTGAGCCAACAGTCAAACGCACACAAAATCTAACATAACTATTACATTAGATCATTATGCAAACACATAGGCAAAGGATCTTCATCTTTTCGCCTTCTTGGTTGCAACTATGGATCGTCCTTCCTCCTTCCTTAGTTGCCTCAATCATATTACAATTAAATTCCAAATTTACATGTAAAATAGAAGAAGGCCTTATGGCGAGTATGAGAGAGAGAGAGGTAGAATTATATCGGAGTATGTGAGAGGGAGAGGTATGCAGACCTCTGTTAATTAACAATTAATAAATATACTCATTCAAACATCCACGATCTACACAATCCATTCATCACATGAATAATTAAATAATTGTATATCTATGACTACGGTGTGTTTTAATCAATCTACACATGATAAGCTCATCACATGGCTAAAATAAAAGAGTTTTAAAATTAAATAATTTTGATTTTGCAGAAAGTTGGGTTCCAATCAAAATTGGCTTTTGAATTTCGAAAACTCTTTTAATAACTTAAGCATGCAATTAAATCAAATTTAAAAGCATTAAATCACACACCACATACGCAAACACTCAAAATTAATAATCCAGATTATTCTATGCAATTGTAATATTTCTAATAATTAAAACAATCTAACAATTAGATTAATCAATATTAATAATCTAACAATTAGACTATTAATAATAAATTACTAATCTAACCCTTAAATTAGTCCACTAAAGTTAATTATTAATTTAACACTTGTATTATTAATCAACTCTAATTAATTATTAACTATTAATCTAACTCTTAGATTAGTTAATAAATATTAATTACTAATTTAACACTTAAACTATTAATTAACACTAATTAGTTAATAACTTTTAATCAAACTCTTAGATTAGTTAATTTAAAACTAATCATTAACTTAACACTTAAATTAACAATTAACTCTAATTAACTAAAAAGTACTAATCTAACTCTTAGATTAGCTAATTAATGTTAACTATTAATTTAACGCTTAAAATAATAATTAACAATAATTAATTAATAACTACTAATTTAACACTTAAATAGTCAATTAATTAATTATTAATTTAACACTTAAATTAATAACTAACTATAATTAATTAACAATTAGATGAATTAATAATTGATAATATAACAATTAGACTAATAATTATTAAACACTAATTTAACTCTTAAATTAGTTAAATTAAGATTACTTATTAATTTAACACTTAAACTAATAATAAGCCCTTATTAATTAACATCTAATTAATATGATTCAAAATCATTAATAACCCAATTTAAAATCAATAATAATGATTTCAAAAAATCATTAATGCTCAATTATATTTATAATAATTTTAATAGTCAAAACAATTTTGAACCTTAAAATTAAAATCAATTTTATTTGAGTTTTAAATGGGCTAAATTGGGGTTTAAGAGGGATTTGGAATTCGGGTTTTAAAAAGGGTGGATTGGTTGAGCCAGTAGGGCACCTGGCCGAGCCCCTGGCTCGGTCAAGCTCGAGCCCTAGTTCGAACCAAGGGCTCGGACCCAGGCCAAGCCCCAGACTGCCTCGGACCGCCATCGCCTGGCCCGGTCCAACCAGGTCGGGACAGGGCGGCCCGCTTGGATTGATTTCCTCCCCAAACCGACGCACCCTAACCCCAACCAGAAAATAATGCCCCCGACGCCGGCGACGTGCCCTGCGTCGGTAGGGCCGCCGGTGGTGGAAAAAGAAGCTCCCAGTCGAGCCCTTAAAAAACTGGTTTTTTATGCTTTTCAAAAGCGTAGGGAAGAAGATGACCGGCCATTTGCAGATACCCTTCCTTCTCCAGCGCCGATGACTAGTGCCGGTGGTGAACGGGAGGTCCCTGGTCATACCAGGTTCCTCGGCCAGCTCCCCATCACATGAGGACACCAGATTAAAGCTGCAAAAGCTCATTGTTCTTCATCCCACAAAGAATATGAAAAACCCCAAATAAAATCTGAAAAATTACAGAAAAATAATATAATTTTTGTGTTCATCTTATGACCACTTTTCTATTATTATAATCGGATTATATGCATGGAATAATACGTGGAAACATTAAATCGGAGACCAAAACGGGACAAGAAACAGTGGAACCTGGCTCTGATACCACTGTTGGGTTCTCGTGTTTCTCTGGATCGCTCACACAGTGGAAAATAAAATAATTAAAATAGCAATCCGTTCCTGTTTCTAATAACCAAAACCGATAATCAGATTATCGATTCTTACCATGCGCGGATTCGAATCCGCGACCGATCGGTTCCATTGGTATGACACCGCTAGCCGCGCAAGCGCCTGGCCTCTAGCGAAGTCCACACGATCTTCCTTGCGGTGGATATCCTCACGGTTCCTCATTCTTCATAGCCCACGAAGCCTCTGCCGTTCACCACAACGATCGCTGCAACGCGTGGACGATTTCCCGTCGCACGGGAGTCAGAGAAGTGGCGGAGCAAACCCGGAAAGCAGATCCGGCCTAGGGCACCAGAGAGAGAGAGGAAGAGAGGAGGGGGTGGCCAGGGTTGAACAGCAGCCTGGCCTGCTCAACCCATTCGCTATATTTTATACTCATCGTGCATTTTTTTATAAAAACCCCCAGTTAATATAAAACCAACTTATTTATCCATCGCCTTGAGAATCATTTGCATGTGACCCTCTAGTCCCAATAACCAGTCCGGTTAATGGCCCAATAAGTCCAGTGACTCCTCACTGGCCTGATTAATCAATTAATAACTCATATTAATTAATTAATCAATCGAATTAATGTCGTACATCGAATTCGATCGGGCCTCCGATCACGTTGGGTGCCAAGAAATACCATGTGAACCCGGAAGGTATTGGGGTTAAGTAATCCACTCTTGGAACCTTTCCGCCGATAGTTACCACGTGGATATAATCCTTCATTCGTACAATGCTCTCGAATCAACTCCGGTTATGGTAAGCCATCAAACTCTAACCGGTCGACTCATTTGGATCGGATGCTGTCGAATAATATCAAAAAACTCTTTTCCCTATATTCTCGTCTGCCCTAGCCAGGGACTTCCGCGCATCCTTCCTAGAGCATTCTCTCTCTAAGTATTGAGAGCGAATGATTCCTTATTGACAATCAATTCTCTTCGATGGTATTCTGTTGTACCCGATCCTTGGCTGTTTAGGATCCCATGAGTAGATATCCGTAAACCAAGGTCAAAGTACAGAAGTCCACCGACAAGGCATCCTTGGTGTCTCAGGTCTGAGGACTATCCACGCAACTGCGACAATAGAATCAAGCTGGTTGACAGTGATGTACAATACCATCCAGCAATTCAGTCGGATTAGTTCAGTAAACTCATTCTATAATGTGCACCTACAAATTCGCCTCAGTGTCTCCACACAAGTGACTATGAGATCAGTCACCCTCATCATATGAGCAGGAGTAATCTGTACTAGTCTAACCGAATATGCAATGTCCTTTTCGGATATCCTCTGACTAGGAACCTTTAAGAATATGTGTGGTTAAGTGATCAGTCTCATTAGTATGATTTCATCATAATGTGATCACCATCGCACATATTCACATACTTCATTATGAGACGATAATTAATACGATTTACGCACAATGAATATAATGTCATTTTATTAATAAAATGGATAAGATTACAAAGTCATATTGGCTTGTAGGCCACCTAAGACTAACATCCATCACCACCAAATAACCCATCATGCCGTCCAAGCCACTACTACGCACACCTTTTCCTATGCCATTGCCAAGCTACCACAACACCATGCAACCCACTAAACCCCTCATCCGCATCGCGCAATCACCCACTATCCCAATCACCACTGGGCATGGGCTACTAGAAAGTAGAACTAGGTCTTGTATGTCATCTCGAAGTTGAATTCTATGTTGTCGGAATAGATCCGTCACTAAAGGGCATTCTTGGCTGTCCCTATATCAAACTGCTTGAGGCAATTCCATCGACCAATCACCAATGCCTCAAGTTCCCTTACAAGGGGCGTGTCATTAAAGTCACCAGTATGCCCATCCTTGCTGCTACCCATTCTCTAAACGTTAATCCCATTCCCAATCCTTCACCCGTTCAGAAATCCATTCTATCTCTGTTACAAATCTATCTTCCTTTGGCAGACCCGCTGAAGTCCACCTTATCCACTCCTTATCCGATCAGTGTCATGAAAAGGGGGAAGTACATGAGTACCCCTAGATGGAACATAATGATGAAAATTGGATATCGGCCAGGGAAAGGTCTGGGCACTCGATTGCAAGGAAGAATCAAACCAGTTAAAGACGGCAGAATGGTACCTGGGAATGGCCTGGGATATAGGCCAGAGAAAGTGAGGCACAACATCATACAGCAAGAAGAAAGTGAAGATGGTCACAAGCTATGGAAGACCATGGTAACCCCATGCAAGGAGAATCGGGACTTGCTGACCTGGACGTTGTCCACTCACTTTGTCAAAGGGCCCGTCATCCAACAAGACAATGACAACACTATGGTGATCACCTCCCATTTTGACTTGCATGATATTTATGGGAAGGAGTTAGCTAGGCACTGCACGCCACTACTTACATACCACTCCTTGGAGGCTCTGCGGCCTATGAAAAGGATAAAGTTTCATAACCCATAATGTGAATGGTATACGTGGTTTGGCATATGGGATCTGTACATAGCTCTGAACAGGCTGTTTCTACATCCTTCTGAACCACAGTGGCCGCCGTTGATTGGTGACTTGATTGAAGGGCCTGGGGCTATTTTTGACAAGAGAATTTTGCTAACTGATGAAACAGATGAAGGGGAGCCAGATGACCCCTATGAAGCTGGGCTGACCACTGATCATCTCTAGAGAGCTACCTACCCATCTTACATCTTTATTCTCCATACTCTATTCTGAACCTTCTTGCTGACCCTGACAAGGTCCAAGGTGATTATTGAAGATGTACCCCGGACACCGCCCATCATCATTACTTTGTCCTCTCGGGACTTCCTTCCCCGGATTCCTTTCGATCCTGAGAATATCCGTGATTTAATCTGGGACATCTGCTGTGTGATCCCCTAAATCCTTTGGCCATAGTGTGTTTTCATCAAAAAATTGAACAAGAAGAAGAGCCTAAAGATCAACAAAGAAGGCCCAAATCAAAGAGAATTAAAAGGAAGAATCGAGCCCATTAATTCAAGCAAGAAAAGTCTAAGCAATTTTTTCAAAGAAAGCTCAAGTGAAGAAGAATTAATGGACAACAGTCATGTCTATTTTACAAGTCAAGTGAATAAAAAAAGGGGCCACTCTAGGGTCCAAATGGTGAAGCAATTCAATGGCACAACCGGACCCATTATCTCAAGCAAAATGGTCCAAGCAATTTTTCAAAGAAGGCCCAAGTGAAGAAAGATAATGGACAGCTGTCAACCCCATTCTTGCAAGACCAAAGAAGTCAAAAAGGGGTTACATTCAGCCCAAATGATGAAGAAATCCAAGGGGGCAGGCTTAGGCCCATTATCTCAAGCAAAAGAAGCCCAATATGGCCAACTTGGGCCCAAAAAGTGAAGGCCAAAGCCCAATTTCGTGGCAGCCTTCAAAAGGGCCCAAATGGTCCCCCCCATGTCCTATTCTTATCCCTTTGGCCCATGGTCAAATCTGCCCAAAGGAGGATAAGAAGAAAAGCAAGTGGTCCCCCTCTCAAGATTCTTCTAGAAGAGGGTAGGTGAAAAGCAAAAGGAGAAACCAATCATGATTCTCCAAGTGTTGTGGCCTAATTGGAGGGCTCTCAAGAGGGGTTTCTTATCTCTAATTTAAGGCTAATGGATGCCTAATCTACCCCCTAAAAGTAACCCAACTTTATCTATAAAAGAACCCCCATCTTCTACAAGAAAAAGTTGGAGACAAAAAATCCCAAAAAAGAGAAAAGAGAAGAAGAAAAGTGAGAGAGCTTGGAGGAGCACGTCTCCCTCCTCCTTCCCCTCCATTTCCTGCATCTCAAGAGAGAAAAAAGAAGGAAAAAAAGAAGAGAGAAAGAAAGGAAGAGTGCTAGAGAAGAAGAGAGCAAGATTGTAGGCTTCAAGAGCCATTCTCCCTTCTCATCCCCTCTCCAAGGTAGTGTGGGGGTGAAGAAGGAGTTTATTTCTGTCTCCTTGCTCTCTTATAATGTTTTTCTTTCAGTTTGATGTTCATACAAACTTCTATCTACCCCTTGATGTTCATCCATGGTAATTGAAAGTAATGAAATGCAAAGTTCAGATTTTCTGAGTCTGTTTTGTGAATCTGCTGGTTATCTTGCTTTTATGTTATTTTTTCCTGCATAAGGCATGTGTTTTTCATGTGGGGATGGTAGAGGGGCCTTTCTAGTTTATAAAAATGGTCTCCTCAAGCCTTGAAACCCCCTAAATATGGAGATATGACCCAAGATGTGCTTTGCTGTCCAGATTTCCTGAAAAATTGATTTTTCATTTATTTGTCTTTGGTTTTGGGGTTTTTCAAGGTGGATTGGTCTTCCATGACCCTTAGGAGTACATCCCCTCCATGGATGATGTTCCCCCAAGGCCAAACATCAAGAGAAATCCCCTAAGTTTCATATATATTAAAGTTTGAGTTTCTGGTTTTCATGTTGGAACCGAATGGGTTTTGTTTGGATTTCTTTCCTTTGATGGCTAAGGGTTTAGGCCCTAGAGGTTCTTAAGGAGGTTCCCTCACAAGTTGAGGATGAGCTTCTTTGGGTAGAAACCCTCTAACATGGAGCCAAGAAGGAGAGATCCATGGAAAAAATAAAAGGTATGCCTAAGTTTCTCTTATGTTCATATTCAAGTTTTCAATATATTTTCCTAAAGAAATGCATCTAAAATATATTTTAAATAAATATTTTTGGTCTTGTACCTTTATACCTTATTTTATATCATTTGGGTTAGATTTAAACCCATTTTTTCACCAAAATCCGGGTTTCAGCCTGAGTCTGCGCTTGCAGGTGCTACAATGTTGAGTCTGTGCCTCCCTGCGCAGACTGAGCGCCAGTTGCAGGGTTTTGAGTTTGCGCCTCTTCCAAGTGGGTTTTTGGGCTTGAGGTGATTCTTTGATCCTCCCCAAGCTGTCCAAATGCTCCTTGGACCTAGGGTTGTCCCTTTGAGGCCCAATGAACGTCCTAAATGGCTTGGACTTTGGGTTTTTTAAGCCCTTAATGTTTCAACCGAAATTTTGCCATATAGTTTTAAGATTTTAAATGTTTTCCGATGTTTTTCCAAGATGTCCCGATCTAAGGGTGCCAGCAATCTCATGTTGGGTAACCTATCAAGGGCCCTCATACAAAAAACATCATTCTTGTGTTCCCATTTCTATGGGTTCATTTAGATGATATGTCCCGAAGTCCCAATGAGTTGGTGGAGTTCCTTGCTCCCCAAAAGTAGAAATGGAATGGGTGATTCCCTGTGGATAACCCTTTCATTTTGAAGGCATTAAGGGCACCCTTTGGGTGAGTGGTTGGATGCTCGGCACGCCTCCCTTTATAGCCACCTCCATGGTTCATGGCTACATGTGATCCTCTAGAGAAATTGGTGGAGTTCCTTGCTCCCCAAATGTAGAGATGCTTTGGATTTCCCCTTGTGGGTTTTTCTTACATCTTAAAGGTATTAAGGGCACCCATTGGGTGAGTGGTTGGATGCTCAGCACGCCCCCCTTTATAGCCATCCCTATGGTCCATTAGCCATTACATATCCCTTTAAGGGAGTTGGTCCTTCGGGTCCCTTCATGCCATGATCCTTCATGAAGATCTTAAACCTTTTCATTGGGTTCTCCTAATGAAAGGTTGAAATTCAACTTGGAATCACTATATTAAGCACTTTTAATGCTTTATAAAGTGATCTAAGAAGAATGAGATAAACATGAAGAAATCATGTCATTCGAAGAAATCCACACAAGAACCACTCTTTGAAAAGGCCTCATGTATCCATACTCAACTTCTGAGATTTCTCAGTGTTATCCTCCCCAAATTTGTGGTGATTCTTGGATCACTTCAAGTTGAAAGAGGTATAAATATGAAATTATGCTCAGATTTTGAGTCTGCGCACCTATAACCATGGAAATTTGATTGGGAATGGGGTACAATCTATTTTCCTCGACTTCGAATTTCATATTCTAACTTTAATGGTTGAAACTAACCCCTTGATGGATTTAATTGCAGCTTGAACTGTGCAGGAGCTTCAAAAAACCATTTTCAGATTTGAGTCTGCGCACCCATGTGCAGACTCAACCCAAAAAACTGTCAAGTGATGGATTCTTGGACCAAGGACATTGGTTATAGTTCAAATGATTCAAAATAACAAAATTTGGATTATATTTAAATCAGAAAAGGTTAAAAAATGGACATTCTCCCTTTTAAATAAACACAAAACTTCCCAACTCAAGTTGAGTCTGTATACATTTCATAAGCTCATTTCAAATGAAAAAATAAACTAAACAATAAATCAAATTGCTCAAATCACTCATAATCATATATTAAACACTCCATATCATTTAAATAAACATCCATTTACAAAAAGGATCCAAATCCCTTCAAAATAAACTAAAATTACAAGTTCAGTTGAGTCTGCGCACCCCTTGCGCAGACTCAAACTCATTTTTCTTGTCTCTTTGATATTTGAAGCTCCCCAACTCTTTGAAACTCTTATAATCCCCCTCAACCTCAGGAGGTTCCATCTTTTCAAGAATCTTGCCCAAAATCTTCTTTGAACTTGAGTCTGCGCATCAATCCCAAGGCCAAAACCTCATCTCCTGGCCCCCAAATCATGCTCGCAGCTCCAAATCTGTAAATCATCACCAAACAAAACATAAAATCAAGTTATCCCACCAAAAATCCAATAAAACAACTCATAATCAAAAAATCCAAAGTTCAGACTTGAGTCTGCGCATCCTAGCGCAGACTCAGCCCTGAAATTCACAAAAAATTAAAAAGCAACTTCCCGAGCACCAAAAAATGATCTAAAATCCTCTAAAAATCAAGTTTATTCTTATCTATCAGATATCAAATAAAAACACCAAGTTGTTCTTGAAAAAATGCATAAAACAACTCAAAACACTTTGGTAACAAATGAGTCTGCGCTACCTAGCGCAGACTCAACCCTGAAATCCTTAATTTGGTCTTTTTGACCTTAATTTCCCTCCAAATTAAATCCAAAAATTTACATAAAAACTTCATACTTTATATAAGTCAAAAACCTAAATCAAAGCTTAAAACTCCTTTCACAAAAAATATAAAAAATACTAAACACTTTGATAAACAATGAGTCTGCGCTTTATAGCGCATACTCAACCTTAAATTCCTAAAATCTGGTATTTTGGCTATTAAAATTTCATCAAATCAAATCAAACTCTTAAGAATAAATCCTATACTTTCCACAAATCAAAACCCAAACAAAAAATGATAACTTTTCCCTAAAAATCACCTAGAAAACTAAAAAATAGACTTGTGACAGGTGAGTCTGCGCTACCCTGCGTAGACTCAACCCTAATTGCTAAAATCCAAATCTTTCAACTCTAATTCCTTTAAAATTGAATCAAAAACCCCAAGATAAAAATAAAATACTTTCTATAAATAAAAAATCAAATAAAACTCAAATTTGCTCTTTTGCAAAACATAAAAAATACCTAAAAGAAGCCTCACTTCAACCTTGCTCATTCTCTAAAAAAAGCTACAAATTCAAAACATAAAAAGTTTGAGTATTTGAAGCATCTTTCACTTAAATCAAATAAGAAAACATAAAAAAACACATTTCCATAACTTCCAAATCAAATATAAAGTCTCTTTACTTCGAATCTGAAAAAACACAATAAGAAATGTTTATTAGACTTCCTTGATAAAAAATATCATCTACTTCAATCAAAACACCATAAAAAAGATTTTCACTCTTCTCACAAATCAAAAAATAAATACAAGCATTCTCATTGGTAACAAATGAGTCTGCACATCCTTGTGCAGACTCAACTTCATATTCACTTCCAAACTTAAAAAATTCAACAAATCTTCAATGCATCCACATAAATCAATCCAAAAAGACTAAAAAATGTCTCTCATCATCATCCATCAATAAAAATCAATAAATCAAGTCTCGTACAGACTCAACTTTAAACTAAAAAATGAGTTTTCTTCGCAAATAAAAACTGGAATTCATTCATTTTTCGAATGCAATCTTGTATATCTTTCTTATATCATTTCAAAGGGTGTTATTCTATTCTTCCGACGATTAATCATGGGTTTTCCTCTTAGGAGGATGTAATTAACACTATTCCATTTATGGGTAGCGGGGTCGGGTCGAAGAACTATGCAATCATCTGATTGAGTCAGGTAGAGCGCACAAATAACAAATCTAAATCTAAATCAAAAAATCAAGATCAAGTGCATTTTTTCTCTAAAAAATGTACGACAATCTCTTTTGGCACGTCCGGTGGGACTTATCCTCCCTTCATCTTCTCGTCAGAAGAATAAGGATAACACCCATTCTTTGAAGTTATTGATTATCTCTTTGTTGTATTACAGGAGACTCAATGGAATCGAAAGTTTTCTTCGGCCCTCTGGTGGTCGAGAACCATGCTCGCTATGGCTACTTGGCGGTACCTGTGGCATTCGGGTGCTTCCCTCCCGTTATTGGTTTTTCGAATTTTCTCGGGGTGGTCTTCATGCAACCCGAGATTATATCTGATAAACCCCAAGCGCAAGTAGTCAACTGCTGCACTATTCACAGTCATGCTGCATCATCTTCAAGACAATACCAAGGAAATATCCGAAAGGGTCAAAATCCCCAGTGCAATTCAAAGGTAGTCTCTGTACAATGGTCTAGGACCAAAAAATCAATTCTTATCGGGAGCCTGCGGATCTTTCTAGACGGCAACAAAGTTGATACTTCCAAAGACCGACTGGTTCCAAATATTCTAGTTCAAAACTCATTCCAGGTCTTTGAAGACATGGACAGAGAAAGAATGAAAAATGAAAGAAAAGAAAAAGGAAAAGCTAAGATTTAGATGTCTGAAAAGCAAGAAAGAAATTCCAAACCAGCTTATTGTTATGGGACGAAATATTGTCAAAAGTCATCAGCAAAACAAATCTGGGTGCCCAAACATCAAGAAGATCAATATGCACAAGAAAAATCAAAGCCAATCTTTCAGTCACAAAGGCGGCAAATATGGAAACCAATTCAAAGGCAGCTGCCTCATGCTGAGTTGCCAAAAAGAAGGAAGTCAAGAGAAAGATATGAAATTGAAAAGCCAAAAAAGCCTTCGAAAACATTTGTATTCCAAAGGTTGCAGCCGAAACCTCCTTCCGCAAGGAGATCAGTAGAATTCACCAAAGGAAGCCTAATAATTTATTCATGTCATACTATCAACAAGTATGCGGTATTCCCTGAAGATCCAGAAGAAATCAGAGATTTAGCGTCAAGGCCGGGTCTAGTTACCCGAAGAATGCAAGCAGCAGCCATAGTTGCCCAAAATTTTCCTACGCTATTGGAAAACATTGATGAGGAAGCAGAGCTATCTACAAATGTCGTTGAAGCATCAGGAGAAGCTCTTTCTGCACTAGTAGAACAGTAGCTTCCACAGCAAATCAATCAACAAAAAGAAGTAGAACCAAGCATAACTCAGTTATTATTGCAAGAAATTGAGTTGCTGAAAAAGCAATTGAAAGACAAAGATGCCCAAATACAGGAGGCAGGATGGGCTGGTAAAGAAGGAGGTGCTTCAACTTCTTCTTATCCTCGGGTGGCTAACCCTCCAGTTCCACCTCCTCCGTCTCAAAATCTTCTAAATATATCCATGCAGTCATCTAGGCCTGCGCCTATGAGTGAAACACCTGCATATATTCAAGTGTCCAATAGTCAAGCTGCTCCTGCAACAGTATTGCAAGATAATTTGATCTCAAATTTGCCACTTCAAGCCTCCCAAGTTCAAGGAGTTAATTTCTTCCCAAATCCAGCAGATCCTGCTGTGGCTCAAAGGCTGATGTAAGAACAGCTCATTGATATGAAGCTGGCAGAAAGAGTGGAAGGTACCTCCACGATATATGATGTATATAAAGTATCATATCTGGTGCATCATGCTATGAAGAGGCTTCCGCTGGGAATGACCAAAGTGCCCAAGTTTGAAAAATTCAATGGCCAAGGAAATCCAAAAGAACACTTGGCATATTATAATGGGGCAATGGGAGATCTAGCCACTGATGAATCTTATATGCTGAAATTTTTCGGGTCTTCATTAACTGGACTCGCATTTGAATGGTATTCTTCTCTTCGGCCTGGATCTATTGCTAGGTGGGCCGACCTCCAGGAGCAATTTCAGGATAGATTTTATCTGGTAGAGAGAGAAATCACTCTAGCAGAGCTATATACTGTGAAACAAGAAAACAATGAAAATGCTTCCAAATTCATTGCTAGGTGGAGGAATCTTAGTATGAAATGCAAAAGACCACCATGTCAAGAAGACGCAGTGGTGATATGCAAAAGTAATCTGAAAAATGAAGTCCTTGAAAGGCTGGTAGCCATTGAAATCAAATCTTTTGACAAATTGAATACTGTGGTATCAGAAGTTGAAAATTTTCTGAGCCGATCTAGAAGTGAATCAAGCAACAACAAAGGAAAATTTGATAGAAAAAATGCTCCACGTGAGTCAAATACGGTAGATTTATCTACGTTCATCACGGAGCAACAAAAGAATGGTCCAGCCATCCAGGCCGAAACCAGCAACAATAGAGAGAAAGAAGCCCGAACCTTATCTTCTCTTAGAGACAGAATGAACAGTCCATACAGCCTCCTAAAAGACAAAACTCGTGTTCTATTTGAATGGGCACGAAAATACAATCAGATTGTGTTACCACAGTCGAAGAGGCCATAAGATGCCAAAAGATCTAATGATCCAAATTATTGTCCATATCACCAAATTATGGGACATCATATTGAAAAATGCTATGTATTCAAAGATGCAATTGAAAAATTAATTCAGAAAGGTGTCCTGAAGATGGGAGATCATCTTGTCGATCCTCCACAGCCTCATGCCTGGACAAAAGCAAATGTGGCATCTATAAATGTGCATCATATGGTTCCTATTTACCAGTCATTAAGTTCAGAAACTGCAGAAAGAAGCACACAAGTCACCTATGAGCAACTGGTATTTCAACCACTCCAAACATCTCATTGGTAAACAGTCAAAAAGAAGTCAAGACCTCATATCAAGCAAAAATCATCAGAAGTATATATTCATGGAGGTATTCCACGACGGCCGACATATGATCAACCCGCCCCTCCACCAAATTTGGATAATATGATATCTGATATGTCCAAAATGGCTCTATCTACACCGGTCAAAGCTGCAGCTTCAGGCAAAAAACAATGTGTGTCCTCCCCTCAGCAGGAGACATCCCAATCAAGTTCAAGTTACCCTGCGCCAGCAAGCAGTATATGGAAATGGGTAGATCCTCATACTGTAAGGAGGGTTACCAACAGAAGAAGAAAAAGAGAAACACCAATAGCAATTCTACCTAAGGGTAAAGATCCGCTGTCAAAGTTGCAACAGCTAATAGACAACCTTAAGGAATATGAACAGCCTCAAAGAAAGTCCACAAAGCTGAAGCATTATATCCCATGGGAGAAACTCCAAAATATGACAATGAAGCAAATACATGAAGAAGCCCTATTATGAGAATATGAAGTCAAAAAGCCGAAGACTGATGATAATCAAGAAAATTGGAAAGAAGAGCAGGAAAGCATTTGCACTGTCATGTCTTGCAACACAATATCAACAATAAATGAAAGTGAAGATGATGAGGACGAAGAAATCTTCCTTGCTTCAAAAATGGAGGTGATGGAAAGCTCTACATCAACTCCAAATGAGCAACATATCACCCGTTCTAGAAAAAAGTGGGGACGGAAGGCTCCATTAGCTACTACTCAAAAAATTATTCAACTTCAGGGGGAAATACTATATGTCATCCCAGAACCAGAATTCAGAGGAATAGAATCCATGCCTTAGTAAAAAAGAAATGTTCAAATCCCGCCTCCGCTCGGGCTATATCCAGAAAATTCTGATCAAGAGAATGGGGTGTTACCTTCTTTATATGAATTTATGGCAGTTTAAAAGCCTGCAAAGAAAAGTAAACAAGTCCAGCAGCAGCCGTCTGAAGAACAAGACCCTCAGGTTGCCTATTTAGAAGTTTATGATAATGAAAAAGCAGAAAAGAAAGTCATCGGTTTACAAAAAAGGTTGCCATCTAAATTTACTGTGTGGGAAGTTTTGTCACTCAGTGAGGAATTGCGAAAGGCTCTTATTGCAGCTCTTAAAACTCCTCAAATTTATGAAGCCCATGCAGCAGAAATTCAAGAAATACCCTATGAGTCATTCACGGCTTCCATCACCTTCACTGAAGATGATATGTTGCTGCCTACAAATGACCACAACAGGCCACTCTACATGAGAGGAAAGATAAATGGACAATCTGTCAATAGAATTCTGATTGATCAAGGCTCTGTTGTCAGCATGATGCCTCTCAGAACTTTCCAGAAATTTCATTTTCATATGCACCTAAGAAGAGTGCAAGATTTCAAACTAGCTGGATTCAACCAGAAGTCAGAAACACCAATTGGGGCAGCTGAATTTGAAATGGTCGTCGGTGACTTTCACTTCACAGTCCTCTTCTATATTATAAATTCGATACCACATACAAAACTTTGCTTGGGCGGCCATGGATACATCAATATTTTGTGGTGCCCTCCTCATTGCATCAATGCATCAAATTCCCCTGGGAAGGACAAATACAGCGGGTCTTCGTTGATCTCGAGCCTTTTGAGGTTCATGAATGCCATCTTATGGATGCCAATCTCTATATACCTCCACCCTTGGAGGAAAAAGAAGAAATAGAAAAGCCTGATACTAGTCGGAGCAAAGAATGGTTTCCTCCTCCACCAAATATCGGCTCTCTCAGTCTTGAAGACAAAGAAACTATAATTCTGAAAAGTTCCTCAGCAAAGACAACCAAACAACAAGATGTACTCTCTCTATAAGTCATGGTCCCAGTCGGACTAATACATCCTATTGAAGAGTATGAATGTCAGCTCGTAGAGCCTTTGAAGAAATTCGTGGTTCCTCACGAAGATGGACATGAAACAGACTTTTATAGAGCTGATGAGCAGTCGGCTACTGAAGACAAAGATTGCTATGTTCCCGATATAGAACAAGAATTATGGGTTGACATCATGGGTCTCCCAGACATGACAAAGCATACTAAGGAATTAGCTAAGACTCAGTCAATTTCATTATATCAAACAAAAAAGGAATGGAGCAGGTTCCAACAGCTATGGTATCCTCCTAACATGTCCAAAGCATTGATGCAACATACACAATATCCAGGCTTGGGATATACCTTGCCGGAAGAAGAAACTCCTGAATTCTCAGCAAATATGACATCTATTTTACCAGAAATACCAGAAATTGCAGAAGCAATATATGATGACTATGATGAAGAGCATCCCACGGGTCAGTCTATTCAAGAAATCCAGCCAGAAGCTGATCAATCTCCTATTTCGGCATGTCAATGCTGGAAACATCTTGAAGAAGAAGACATCCAAGTCGCAGAAGTCAAGGGAAATGATATCCCAAGTTCCGATATGGTTCAGAATATACCAGAAGAACAAGAAAGTCCATCTATTACCCCCAAACCTCATGTTAACATAGGTCAAAGGGAAGATGAGCTCACTCAGCTTATAGAAAATCAACAGGCAGATCCTGCCCCAAATATTTTCACAGCAAATCAACCAAATGAAATTGACCAAGAAGTCAACGAAATTGAAGCAGAAATTGAAGAAGAAGTAAATGAAGAAGATCTAATGGAGCTCTAGCCAGCACCTCCAGAACTTGAAGATGGAGGGCAAGCTACGGTTGATGAACTCCTGGAAATCAATTTGGGCTCTGAAGAAGACCCAAGACCAACATATATAAGTGCATTGCTCAGTCAAGAACAACAACAAGCATATATTTCGCTTCTGAGGGAATTCCGGGATTGTTTTGCCTGGTCCTATAAAGAAATGCCTGGGTTAGATCCAGAAGTAGCTCAACATGAGCTGGCCATTGATCCAGCCATCGAGCCAATCAAACAAGCTCCAAGAAGAATGAGGCCGGAGCTGATAAACAAAATCAATGCTGAAGCCGACAAATTAATTGTTGTTGGCTTCGTACAAGAAAATCAATATACAACATGACTAGCAAATATTGTTCCAGTCAAAAAGAAGAATGGACAGATCAGAATCTGTGTAGACTTCAGAGATCTAAACAAGGCATGCCCAAAGGATGACTTCCCAGTGCCTGTTACCGAAATTATGGTCGATGCCACCACAGGACATGAAGCTTTGTCTTTTATGGATGGATCATCAGGATATAATCAAATATGGATGGCTGACAAGGACAAGATCCATACTGCCTTCAGAACTCCCAAAGGAATCTTCCACTACAAAAGAATGCCCTTCGGCCTTAAGAATGCTAGTGCAACATACCAAAGAGCAATGACCAAAATATTTGATGAATTCCTTCATCAACAAGTTGAATGTTATATTGATGACCTAGTTGTCAAAACCAAGAAAAAGGAAGATCATATGCAAGATCTCCGCACCATATTTGAAAGGCTGAGGCAATACAGCTTGAAAATGAACCCCATGATTCGGGGTTTCAAGTGGCAAATTTCTGGGCTTTATTGTCAGATACAGGGGCATTGAAATAGACCCAGCCAAAATCAAAGCTATCCAGGAGCTTCCGCCTCCGAAGAATCTCAAAGAGCTGCAGTCCCTTCAAGGACGGCTCGCATACATTCGAAGGTTCATATCCAACCTAGCCGGACGGTGTGAACCCTTCTCTAAATTAATGAAGAAAGATGCCCCATTCATATGGGATGATGAATGTCAAAATGCGCTTGAGAAAATCAAGCAATACCTTGCATCGCCACTCGTGCTGGAGGCACCTATCAAAGGCTAGTCATAAATCTTATATATCGCTGCTCAGGAGACTTCTTTGGGGGCAATGCTGGCACAAGACAATGAAGAAGGCAAAGAGCAAGCACTATATTACTTAAGCAGAAGGCTGATTGGGGCTGAACTCCGGTACTCACCTATCGAAAATATATGTTTGGCCCTAGTCTTTGCATGTAAAAGACTTAGGCACTGTATGCTATCACATGAAATCCAACTCATCTCTAGGGCTGATCCTCTCAAATATATCCTCAATCGACCAGCCTTGAAAGGTCGTTTGGGCAAATGGGCAGTCCTCCTCATGGAGTTCGACATCAAATATGTCCCTCAAAAAGCCATCAAAGGTCAGGCCATTGTAGACTTCTTTGCAGCACATCCAGTGCCAGAAGATTCACCGTTGGTCACCGACCTGCCAGATGAAGAAACATTGGAAGCTAACCATACAAAACAAAATATATGGCAGCTATATTTTGACGGGGCCTCTCGTTCAGCAATCACACAAGATGGTACATTCACTACAAAGGCCGGGGCAGGCATTGTCTAGATATCTCCAGAAGGCGAGGTTCTGCATACCTCGTGTTCCTTAACTAAACCATGCACCAACAATGAAGCTGAATATGAAGCTTTGATAGTTGGCTTGGAAGTTGCTCTGGATATGGGCATTCAAATGATTCAAGTCCATGGAGACTCAATGTTGATTATATATCAAGTCCAAGGAATTTATGATGTCAAAAAGCCCGAGTTGATTCCTTATCACAAAAGGGTCCTCAAGCTGATACAAAGATTCTATTACTTTGAAATCAACCATATCAATCGCAGTGCAAATGCTCAAGCTGATGCTCTGGCTAAATTAGCAAGTTCTCTGGCTTTGCCGCCAGAAGGGTCCCTTGAAATATGGGTCAAGAACAGAAGATTGTTACCAACTGTGTTGGAAGAAGAAACAGAAATGCAAACAGAAGTATGTGTAGTGGAAGAAGCTGATAAGCCTGATTGGAGGGAAATGCTTCTCGACTGGTTCAAGCATAAAATATTGCCAAGCACTCGAATCAAGCGTGCTAAACTGATCCGTATCAAGGATTCATATGAATACAAAGGAGACACTCTCTTTCGAGTGACATATGATGGCAAAAGAAAGGTTCTTCTCATATGCCTGTCACCACAAGAGATAGCTGAAGCCTTGAGGGAAATACATGCCGGGGTCTGTGGTGCTCACCAGTCTGGCCCCATGATGAAAAATCAACTCAAACAATTGGGCTACTACTGGCCCACAATGTTTGATGATTATGCGCAATATGTCAAATCATGTCACAAATGCCAGGAACATGGCCCAATTCCAAGAAAACCCCCGGTGCCCTTGCACCCTACAGCACCATCATGGCCTTTTGCCGAATGGGGCATGGACGTTGTTGGTCCATTCATACCCTCCTCAAGAGGTGCTAAATATATTCTAGCCGCCATGGATTATTTTTCTAGATGGGCCGAAGCAGTAGCATTAAGAGAAGTCACTAGGGAAGCCGTTGAAAGGTTTCTCTGCCAAAATATGTTGTTCCGATATGGTACACCCAGTCGGATCATTTCAGATAATGGAACATGCTTCCGAAATCAAATCATATACAAGCTAGCTGCGAAATTCAAAATTGATTGGAGGACTTCCACAGTCTACAATCCACAAGCCAATGGGTTAGCAGAAGCCTTTAACAAGACTCTATGCAATCTTCTAGCAAAGACGGTCAATTCAACTAAGAAAGACTGGGAAGAAAGAATGTATAAAGCATTATGGACTTACAGAACCATATACAAAACTCCAACAGGCTGTTCTCCCTATTTCTTAGTATATGGGTCAGAGGCAGTCGTACCAATTGAATTGAAAGTCCCCTCTTTGCGCATTGCCTTGGAGCAGGGGTTTATCAAAGGAAATCAACCAAATGCAGAAAGGCGGCTTAAGGAGTTATTAGTCTTGGAAGGTGACAGACTTCGAGCCTAACAAAATATCTAGATATTTCAAGCTCGCATGGCTCGAGCATTTGATAAACTAGTCAAAGAAAGAGCCTTCAAGAAAGGAGACCTAGTTATGGTCAAAAGAAGAGAAGTCATGGCGACAAATCCAAAAGGGAAGTTGACCAGTAATTGGATCGGCCCCTATGTCGTCAAAACTGTTTATGAAGGAGGAGCATACACCCTCACCAATCATAAGGGAGAAGTGCAGTTTCCTCCCTTAAATGGCAAACATATGAAGCGCTATCATGCGCCACCTCCGTGCTTTCCAAGCGAAGGTTGAAAAAATATATAAAGCAATGTCTACGGTGAGAATATGATCACCATAAAGACAATCAAAAGAAATCATCTAGTTCTCGGGATGTATTCCCTTGAGACTATAAATCTTAAATGGCATGGTAAAATTAACCTGCCTATATGAGCCAAGGACATTGAAGAGGCTCCAAAAGGCTTTACGAAGCCACCCCAAAGCACCTCATGGGTTGCCAATGACGAAATGCCATTGAAAAAAAAAAAAAAAGTTGGCATGACTATCCCGCCAGTCGGGCAATGGTGCTGAGGCAAACCCGGTGCGGAGGGAGTATAGATCATTTCCCGCTTCCCGTTTTATAACCGGTCGAAGTTTTCAATCAAATTAATCTGAATCGATGATGTTTTCCGATTCTGAAATTGTTTGATATAAACATGCATATGTCTTGCAACCTTGTCTCTTTAATGAACAGAGGGCAAGAAGGTACAAAGAAACAGAGAAGATGGCCTGTGTAACGACCCGCCACCCTATAATCGGGGATCCGATTACTAAATGGGTACCGAATCATTAATTTGGAACCAAACCAGGATCTAATCAAGTCTGGGAGATAAATAATAAACTAAGCTAAACATTCACATCGCATTGAACTGAAATAAAGTGCAGGAATTAAAAATTATTACAATGCGACTCGATACAGCAAATAATTACATACTCCAACAGAAAGGAAATAATTAAACGTACAGGCCAGAAATAAAATCACAACTACGTCGGGGCATACCCCGGAACAACTGCTGACGGTGCTCAACTCACGGCCGCACTCTCCTCGCTAGGTCTGCTGAGAGTCCTCACCTGAAAACCGCAGGAGGGGTGAGTCTCAAAGACAAGACTCAGTAGGGATCCTTCGATCCCTACTGCCCACGCACACACCCACAAGTGCAAGGTACAGCTAACGGAAAGGTGATAAGCACAAGAGGTACAATTCCTAATTCTTAACGTGAAATCACATGCAATCGTAATATAATAAACATGCATATATTAAACCAGCCGACTAGGAAACCCATAACTGTCGTCTCGATAGAATTCGCTAACCACACAACAACGGTGGGAAAAACCTCGACCCGCTGAGACCAAACAGTAACCCCTCGGATAGCACACTAGCTACTCCGGCCCAACCGGCTCAGGTGGCTACTCCTTCCCTCAGCATGAGTGACTCTCCGAATGTACCACTCCGACACCGGTACTAGCTGACCCCGGGGTTCACCAGGTGACCCTCTCTCACTAGGCGTCACCCCGCCCACGCCCCCACCGGCGCTGTGCTCACGCCCCCACCAGCACAGGGTGATAAAGCGCTACAATGTCACTCCAGGTCCACAGTAACACAAAACCCAACAAGTACGATCCGGTCACGTGAAAAGTCCGCGATCGTATAACATACATGTAGCATCGTCCGGTCATGAAGAATCTATCTCTACCGGGTACACTAAAACATGCACTAACCATCCGTCTAACAGTATGAACACATTTTACTGGCATGAATTAGTGAGGTTCTGTCTTGAATCGCGTCTCCCAAGGTCGACGCCATTCAAGCTCCATGTACAGGTTCATGTAAAACAGTCTTCAGAATCAGGCCCTAAAAGGCGTCGACACCAGAGGTCGCCTTTTAAAAGGCGTCGACATCCTCAGACGCCATTCAGCACAGAAATCCAGAAATTCCAAAGAAACCACCCAGGGGATTTCTGCCTTAAAAGGCGTCATGGCCTCCCGACGCCATTCAAAAACGCGTCGTTGTACCATGACGTCTTTTAACCCTAGAATCCCGAACTGGCAACTCCTCAGTAAGGCGATTCCTGTTTTAAAAGGCGTCGTGATGGTCCGACGCCCTTCAAAAAGGCGTCGTCCATGCACGACGTCTTTTAACCCCAAGAAACAGAATTGCCTAGAGCCCGAGGGCTCCCTTTTCACCCCAATTAACCCCAAAATTACCCAAAAACGGAGGAGAAAGAGGGGCAACACAATTCATGGGAAACCACATTCACAGTAAAACCCCCATATCAACAAAAGAACACCTAAACATGCTCATTCTACCCCCCGAAACCAAAGATCCAAATAAGCTTAAACGGGGGAAAACATGGCTTAAACACGATGCTTATGGGAACCGTCACCCTACCGGATACTTGAACGCCTCCTAGCTTCAAGCCGTCCACCCGACTCGCCCCACGCCGCCGACGGTACCTCCGTGGTCGTCCTTGCTCCACCGTGACATCGGCCGCCGTCCGGAGAGTAGAACGCCGCAGTGGAAGTGGAGGTGGTAGTGGTAGGAGCTAGGTAGGGGATGGAGTGGAGGGAGAGATGAAAATGGCGGGAGGGAAAAGAGGGAGGAGGAGGGATCGCCGCCGAGATCGTCGGAAGGGAAAGAGAGGAAGAGAGGGGAAAATGAGGGAAAGAAGGAGGGTTGCGGGGTTAACCAGAGACTGGCTAAAACGCGTCGACATCTACGGACGCCATTCAGTTGATGTCACGGCTGCTCTGACAAGACTCTGAAACGCGTCGATCAAGGCAGACGCCGTTCAGACGACATGTCAGGGCCGTACTCTGACAAACCCAGAGTCGCAGTCTGATAGGCGTCGACGCACGTGGACGCCGTTCAGGCGACAAGACAGGGCTGTACCCTCGCGGCCCGAAACCAGCCCACGTGGCACCCACGTGGCAGAACTTGAAATGCGTCTGCAAAGGTAGACGCCGTTCAAAAAGCGTCTTGATGTCCTGACGCGAATCAACTCAGGACCTCCGCCCTTACTAAGGTCAGAACTACAAGGTCCGATCCCGAAAACCGGATCCGAAGGTCACGTTCCTTACAGCCTGAGTCCTGCTGGACCTTGCCATTCAAGTACAAATGCAAATCCAAGCTCAAATTCAAGCACAAATTCAAATACAAGCTCAAAGTCAAGTATGAACTGGCCTGGGTCAGTAAGGCTCTGCCACTCAAGTTCAAAGCTCTAGTTCAAACTCAAGCATAAAATCAAATTCAGAATTCAAGTTCAAAGTTCAAGAACCAAAGCTTCAGCTTAGGAGCAAAATTCAAATTCGAATTCAAATCTAGAGCTCCGCCTGAAGGGCAATTGGCTTGAGTCAACAAGACCCGCCGCTTAAATTCAAGCTCAAATACAAGTCCAAATTCAAAGCTCCAGTTCAAGCTCGGGCTCAAGTTCAAATGTTAGCATTCAAAGTTCAAATTCAAGTTTAAATTCAAATCGGCTTGAGTCAAAAAGACCCGCCGCCTAAATTCAAGTTCAAAATTCAAAGCTCCAAATCAAGCTCGAGCCCAAAATGCAAGTTCAAAGCTCCAGCCAAAAAGCAAGCACAAATTCAAGTATAAGTCAGCCTGGGTCAACAGGACCCACTGCTTAAATTCAAGATCAAAATCCAAGTTTCAAGTAAACTTGAAAGCAAGAAGATGGCCCGGTTTCATTTGATTCCACCATCCAAGGTCAAAACAAAGAAGATGGTCCGGGTTTATTCAACCCCTCCATACAAAGCTCAAGTTCAAGTTTAAATCGGCCTGGGTCAATAGGACTCGCCGATTAAATTCAAAGCTCCTGTTCAAATTTGAGCTTAAACTCAAGTTCAAAATTCAAGCTCAAGCTTCAAACAAAGCTTAAATCCAAGAATGAAGCAGCCTGGATCAACATGATCTGCTGCTTAAATCCAAGTTCAAGCTCAAATTCAAGTTTAAGTTTAAGATCAAATATCTAAAGCTCCAGTTCAAGCTCAAAGCAAAGTTGAAAGCAAGAGAATGGCCTGGGATCATTCGATCCCACTATTCAAAGTACAAATTCAAAGCTCCAATTGAAGTTCAAATGCAAAAAACCAAACCTAAATCAGACTCAAGTTCAAATGCAAACCGGCCCAAGTAAGCAAGACTCTGCCGCTCAAGTTCAAAATCAAATCCAATTGCAAATTGGCATGTGTCCTACTGGATTCCGCCATTCAAGCATGAAATAAGAAAGATGGCCTGGGCTCATTCGACCCCGCCATTCAAGCTCAAATAGAAGTTCAAGCTCAAATTCAAGCTCAAATCCAAATACAAATCGGTCTGGGTCATAAAGACTCTACCGTTCAAATTCAAAGTAAGCTCAAAACAAAGGGAGTGGCCTGGATGCATTCAGCACCGCCACTCAACTTTAAGCCCAAAGTCAAATCCAAGTGCAAGCAAAGCAAAGCAAAGTAAGTCGACTGGGGTCTTCAATGACTACGTCTCACCGGTGGCTGGCCCGGGTCCCTCGTGACTCCGTCATCCCCGAAAGACCAGGTCCCCGAAAGGAGTACTCCGTCAACAATCAAGCAAATTCAAATCAAAGCAAAGTAAGTCGACTGGGGTCTTCAACAACTACGTCGCACCGGCTGATGGCCTGGGTCCCTCGTGACTCCGCCATCCCCGAAATTATTGGGTCTCTGAGAAGAGTACTCCGTACTCCCTATCTACCTCGGCTACAAACCTATGAGTCTGCTGTGGTAGTTAGGGTTCATCCATTCAAAATCACCCCTAGTTATCATGACCAAAAGCCTTTAAGCCCGTCATTGATAATTAGGGTCCTCATGACCTAGGTATCTAGGTTTGCATCATTCAAACACCCCTGTCTACTTCAGGCTACAAACCTATGAGTCCGCTTGAAGTATTCTGGGTCCATGCATTTCAAATCATACCTATGTTACCACGACCAAAATCCTATGCGTCCGTCGTTGGTACTTAGGATTTGCATGGTGTAGACCCTTCCGGTCTATTGCCACCCTGCATAGTGGTTAAGATCCTTACGATCTTTGCCACCCCAATAAAGGCTCAGACCCTTACGGTTTGTGCCATGTTCAATACACAAGTGATTGAGGTATTCATTACCCCTCTCACTCTGTCCTTCCTTTTTAAGCTTCAATAATCCCCATAATATTGTTAGTTATGGAAGCCAATAAACATTGCTAAGTCATCTTCATTTGAAATCTTTTCCTTTCAGCTTTGCAATTACCATGGATGCATACTTCACTCTACTTCATTTACAACAAGGGGAGAGAGAGGGATAAAAAAAATTAGAGAAAATTCAAAAGGGGCTTAAAAATAGAGATGCCTCGCTGGACTTGATCGTACCTTCTGCGGTCAAGGGAAATAAGGGCTATATACCGGGCTGTGGTGAAAACCCGAAAGGGCGCTACAGGCAAAATCGAGAACCCCGCCGTGTGAAAACTCGAAAGGGTGCACGGGCAAAAGCAATAGGGGGCCGACTCCGGTGAAAACCCGAAAGGGCACTTGGGTCGGTAAAGTGAATAAAAAAAAAGAAATTCAAGCATGGCATTCATTGAAAGGAGGATATGATACAAAATTCTCTTTATAATGTGCCGAAAGTTTACAAGGAATGACTTCCATCCTAGTCTACATGGAAAAGCAAAAAGAAAATACCCTTCCCAATTACAAAGTTCAGTTATAAACAACATCATGGATCCTCAAGTAACATGGACAGCAGCGGAAGTCCTTCTCCAACTTGAGTATGTAACTCAGAAAGAGCTTCCTCTTCAGTCTGAATCTCATGGTCAAGCAGTCAAAAATCAATGGTTCTTCTCTGAAGCCCCATTTACATGGAGAAAGAAATAGCCCATACCGCCTCTGCTTCGAGTCTGGGATACCTCTGTCATATCCCCACTTGGCAGGAGTAAATGAAGGTGAGTGGGTCAGAATGCCATCCTGAGGATGCATGATATTAGTCCCACTGGCATGAGCATGTCTCTAGCATAACCCGGCTTGAACAAAGATTCGCCGCGGGTTACAGTTCCCCTCAGGTTGTCTCGAAATTTCAAAATGGCATCCTCGGCATAAAAAGCCCTCCTTTCAGAACGCACTCCATTGACCTTGAAGTCAAGCAAGAAGTTGTACAAATGATGATCACTCGGAAAATGAACTGGATAATCTTTGTCCCGTTTATATTTATAGAATCCTTCCGAGAAGACAAGTCTGCTCTCATAAACTTTGTCGTCTGATTCATCAGCAAAGGGGTGGTCCAAGACAGCAACCTCAAAAAATTGCAGTATTTCACTGTCCTCATCTATGCCTGCTGCAGGAGTCAAGTAAAAGGGACTTATCACAGTCCCACTCTCTTCAGCCATCATAGGAGTCTATTCAGAAGACCCTGTTGGAGAAACTGGCACATCTTCGGAAACAGTCTCGGGCATCACAACTTTGTCTTTCCCCCGAGAAGCCATTATACTGAAAAAGAAGAGGCAACAAGTCAAATCAAATGCAAAAAGCCTTCCTCGAAAAAGAAAATTCTGTCGAAATTTCGGCAGCATCTCCCCGTAAAGGAGGGCTGTTAAAATTTTATCGAGAGCCATCCAGAACAGACTGAGATGCTCCGATAAGAGGAAGACCCATGTCAAAGACAGAGGGGTGTAGAAATGGCATTCCAGTAACCCACTTCCCGAGAGCCGAGCTACAACCGGGACTAGGTACTGAAGCCGCAGCCCCAGGGATTGCTCCCATGGGAACTACCAAAGTCAAACAGTAGGTATGTTGAAGAAGAGCCATCCGACCTGCAGTGCTACAGTAGTGAGTCTGCGCCTACTGTAGATGGAGGGATCCAAAGTCGATTTCCTGCAAAAAGAAGACAAAGAAAAAATGTTAGAACATCAAACAAGGCAGAAGAGACCCTCTTCACTCTCCCCATGCCCAAATCAATGGCGGCCAACAACACCCCATCAGTCCCACCGGCCAAAAAACCAAAGAAAAGCTTCACCCTTTACCTGAAAAATCCTGGTGCGACAGCACCTCTTCTCCAACAACAGCGGTGCTCTCCTCAAGACCCTGCGATGCAGCCAACAAAGAGGAAGTAGGGAAGCACGGCCTGCGGTTCTGAATCCGACGGCTTTCACACCCACAGGCGATGGCAACAACGCTCCCCAACAGAGTTGCAGCGCTTGCTGCCGGCCAAGGGAAGAGGAGGTGACCGGCGGGCCAAGCAAACGGCACCCCCCAAGCGGCGGAGGGTCGACGCACAGACGGCGGCAGCGGAAGCTCTCGTCGGCAATAGCGCTCCCCGACAGCTGCTGTGGCGCCGGCGACGACGGGAAGAAGGAGAGAAGCGTGGCGGCGGCAATCTGCGGCGGCAAGGGTCTGCTCCCGCGGCTCCGGCATACAACTCACTTCATCGCCTCCGGTCTCCGTGCGTGACAATGGGCCACGCATACAACTCACTTCATCGCCTCCGGTCTCCGTGCGTGAGCCGCATGTGTGTGAGGTATTTATTGTCACCAAAAAATTGAACAAGAAGAAGAGCCTAAAGATCAACAAAGAAGGCCAAATCAAAGAGAATTAAAAGGAAGAACCAAGCCCATTAATTCAAGCAAAAAAGGTCTAAGCAATTTTTTCAAAGAAAGCTCAAGTGAAGAAGAATTAATGGATAACAGTTATGTCTATTTTACAAGTCAAGTGAATAAAAAAAGGGGCCACTATAGGGCCCAAATGGTGAAACAATTCAATGGCACAACCGGGCCCATTATCACAAGCAAAAGTGGTCCAAGCAATTTTTCAAAGAAGGCCCAAGTGAAGAAAGATAATGGATAGCTGTCGTGCCCATTCTTGCAAGGCCAAAGAAGTCAAAAAGGGGTTACTTTCAGCCCAAATGATGAAGAAATCCAAAGGGGCAGGCCTAGGCCCATTATCTCAAGCAAAAGAAGCCCAATAGGGTCAATTTGGGCCCAAAAAGTGAAGGCCAAAGCCCAATTTCGTGGCAGCCTTCAAAAAGGCCCAAATGGTCCCCCCCATGGCCTATTCTTATCCCTTTGGCCTATGGTCAAATCTGCCCTAAGGAGGATAAGAAGAAAAGCAAGTGGTCCCCCCCTCAAGATTCTTCTAGAAAAGGGTAAGTGAAAAGCAAAAGGAGAAACCAATCATGATTCTCCAAGTGTTGTGGCCTCATTGGAGGGCTCTCAAGAGGGGTTTCTTATCTCTAATTTAAGGCTAATGGATGCCTAATCTACCCCCCAAAAGTAACCTAACTTTATCTATAAAAGAACCCCCATCTTCTACAAGAAAAAGTTGGAGACAAAAAATCCCCAAAAAGAGAAAAGAGAAGAAGAAAAGTGAGAGAGATTGGTGGAGCACGTCTCCCTCCTCCTTCCCCACCATTTCCTGCATCCCAAGAGAGAAAAAAGAAGGAAAAAAGAAGAGAGAAAGAAAGGAAGAGTGCTAGAGAAGAAGAGAGCAAGATTGTAGGCTTCAAGAGCCATTCTCCCTTCTCATCCCCTCTCCAAGGTAAAGTGGGGGTAAAGAAGGGGTTTATTTCTGTCTACTTGCTCTCTTATAATGTTTTTCTTTCAGTTTGATGTTCATAGAAGCTTCTATCTCCCCCTTGTTGCTCATCCATGGTGATTGAAAGTAATGAAATGCAAAGTTCAGATTTTCTGAGTCTGTTTTGTGAATCTGCTGATTATCTTGCTTTTATGTTATTTTTTCCTGCATAAGGCATGTGTTTTTCTTATGGGGATGGTAGAGGGGCCTTTCTAGTTGATAGAAATGGTCTCCTCAAGTCTTGAAACCCCCTAAATATGGAAATATGACCCGAGATGTGCTTTGCTGTTCAGATTTCCTTAAAAACTTATTTTTCATTTATTTGTCTTTGGTTTTGGGGTTTTTCAAGGTGGATTGGCCTTTCATGACGCTTAGGAGCACATTGTTGGGATTTTTCGGTTTCTCCGGATCGCTTACGCAGCGGAAAAATAAAAATATTACAGCGATCCGTTTCCCGTTTCGGAGAACTAAAATACGAGATAATCAGATTATCTGTTCTCACCGTGTGCGGATTCGAATCCGCAACCGTTCGGTTCTGTCGGTGTGACACCGCAAGCCGCGCAAGCGCCCGGCCTCTAGCGAAGTCCACGCGATCCTCCCCGCGACGGATATCCTCGAGTTCGTCGTTCTTCGCAGCCCGCGAAGCCTCTGCTGGTCGCCGCAATGATCGCCGCAGTGTGCGGACGATTTCCCGTCGAACGGGATTCGGAGAAGCGGCGGGGCAGATCTGGATCTGCCTGGACTCCAGAGGAAGATAGAAACTAAGGAGGGGCGGCTAGGGTTAGCAGCAGCTTGGCCTGCTCAGCCCGTTCGCTATGTTTTATACTAACCGCGCGGTTTTTCACAAAAACCCCCGGTTTATATAAAACCCACTTATTTATCCATCGCCTTGAGAATCATTTGCGTGTGACCCTCTAGGCCAAAGTACTAGTCTAGTTAATGGCCCAGTAAGCCCAGTGACTCCTCACTGGCTTTATTAATTAATTAATAACCCTTTATTAATCAATTAATCAATCGAATTGATGTCGCACATCGAATTCGACCGGGCCTCCGATCACGTTGGGTGCCAAGCAACACCGCGTGAACCCGGAAGGTATTTGGGGTTAAGTAACCCACTCTTGGAACCTTTCCGTCGACAGTTACCGCGTGGATATAATCCTTCATTCGTACAATGCTCTCAAGTCAACTCAGGGTATGGCAAGCTGTCAAACCCTAACCGGTCGACTCACTTGGATTGGATGCCGCTGATGAATATCGGAAAACTCCTTTCCCGATATTATCGTCCGCCCTGGCCAGGGACTTTCGCGCATCCTTCCTAGAGCATTCTCTCTCTTAGTACCGAGAGCGAATGATTCCTTATTGACACACAATTCCCTTCGACGGTATTCCGCTGCACCCAATCCTTGGCGTATTAGAATCCCGTGGCTAGAGATTCGTATACCATGGTCAAAGTACAGAAGTCCACCGCCAAGGTGTCCTTGGTGTCTCAGGTCCGAGGACCATCTACGCAACTGCGACAATAGAATCAAGCTGGTTGACAGTGAGGTACAATACCATCCAGCGATTCAGTCGGATCAGTTCAGTGAACTCATTCTCCAATGAGCACCTACAAATTCGCCTTAGTGTCTCCACACAAATGACTTATGAGACCAGTCATCCTCATCATATGAGCAGGAGCAATCTGTACTAGTCTAACCGGATATCCGATGTCCTTCTCGGATATCCTCCGACTAGGAACGATTAAGAATATGTGTGTTTAAGTGATCAGTCTCATTAGTATGATCTCATCATAATCTGATCACCATAGCACATATTCACGGACTTCATTATGAAACGATAATTAACGCGATTTACACATAATGAATATTTTGCCATTTTATTGATAATGAACGAGATTTACATTGTTAGATTGGCTTGTAGGCCACCTTAAACTAACAATCTCCCACTTGGACTAAAGCCAATCACCTTTATTCAATAAGTCTACAGACTCTAGGTGACGCCCAAGCACAATTTGAGCCAACGGCTTTGTCAGTGGATCTGCTACCCGGTCGACGGGTGGAACTCTTTCCACTACTAAATCTCCTCTGGATAATATAAAAGCGCCTCAGAACATCTTTCGATTTCTGATGAGACCACGGCTCTTTCACTTGTGCAATAGTCCCATTGTTGTCGCACAACAACAGAACATGATCAAGGATATCGGGAACTATGTCAAGGTCGGTGATGAACATCTTCAATGACACTTTTTCCTTGAAAGCTTCAGCTGCAGCGATATGCTCAGCCTTAGTCGTCGAATCTGCAGTAGTTACTTGCTTGAAACTCTTCCAGCACACTGCCCCTCCGTTTAATGTAAACACGAATCCAGATGTTGACTTGCTATCATCTGGATCCGACTGGAAACTCGAGTCAGTAAAGCCTCGCAGTTTCAAGTCACCTCCTCCATAGACAAGAAACATATCCTTAGTTCTTCTCAAGTACTTAAGGATGCATTTCACTGCCTTCCAGTGCTCTTCGCCTGGATCAGCCTGAAATCTGCTCGTAACACTTAGAGCAAATGCAACATCAGGCCGTGTACATAGCATGGCATACATGATAGATCCTATGGCAGAGGCATAGGGTATTCTATCCATGAATGCCCTCTCATTAGGAGTCTTAGGAGACTGCTCCTTTGAGAGATTAATTCCATGTCTCATCGGTATGAGACCTCTCTTGGAATTTTCCATGCCACCTTTTGACTATGGTATCTATGTACAAGGATTGGGTCATTCCAAGCATCCTCTTTGATCTATCTCTATAGATCCGTATTCCCAATACGTAGGATGCTTCTCCCAAATCCTTCATGGAGAAGTTTTTCGACAACCAGACCTTTACTGATGACATCATAGCTACATCATTCCCAATGAGTAGTATGTCATCTACGTAAAGAACTAGAAAAGTGACTGCACTCCCACTGGTCTTCTTGTACACACAAGGTTCATCTTCATTCTTAATGAAGTCATAAGACTTGACAGCCTCGTCAAATCTTATGTTCCAGCTCCGGGAAGCCTGCTTTAGTCCATAAATGTACCTTTGAAGCTTGCACACTTTATCTGGAGATTCTTTGGATGTGAAACCTTCTGGTTGTATCATATACACTTCTTCCTCAAGGTTACCATTGAGAAAGGCAGTCTTCACATCCATCTGCCAGATTTCATAATCAAAATGTGCAGCAATGGCGAGCAGAACTCTGATCGACTTTATCATGGCAACTGGTGAGAAAGTCTCGTCATAGTCAATTCCTTGCCTTTGACGATATCCCTTTGCCACCAACCTTGCCTTATAAGTATCGATCCGTCCATCAGCACCGATCTTTCTCTTAAAGATCCACTTGCATCCGATG
This sequence comes from Zantedeschia hybrid cultivar, assembly GCA_030544215.1. NCBI lineage: Eukaryota > Viridiplantae > Streptophyta > Magnoliopsida > Alismatales > Araceae > Zantedeschia > Zantedeschia hybrid cultivar. The sequence goes on from JARZZO010000015.1 coordinate 28,218,412, forward strand.
GGTACAATACCCTCGGGCAAGTCCTCCAAGTTCCAAACTTGGTTGGTGTACATGGACTGGATTTCTGAGTTCATGGCTTCTTGCCATTTCCCGGCTTCTGGGCCTTCTATGGCCTCCTGGTAGGTTTTAGGATCATCATCCTCATTATATTGTACCTTAGACTCACCTTCAGCGATATGTCCCACATATCGTTCAGGTGGTCTAGGTACTCTACCAGATCTACGAGGCTCATCTGTGTGTACCTGAACAGATTCAGGAACTGATATCTCATCTGATGATAATGCAGCTGTTTGGGGATCTGGAACCTCTTCCAGTACTATTTTACTCCCACTGTCCTCCTGGAGAAAGTATTCCTCTTCCAGGAAGACAGCTTTCCTGGCGACAAACACCTTTTGTTCATCAGGATGGTAAAAATAGTATCCAAAGGTTTCTTTTGGATATCCCACAAACCTACATTTATCAGTTCGTGATTCCAGCTTGTCTGGATCATGCCTCTTTACATGAGCAGGACAACCCCAGACTTTAACATGTTTAAATTCTGGTTTCCTGCCTTTCCATATCTCATATGGAGTAGAGGCCACAGACTTGCTGGGTACTCTGTTCAGTAGGTATGCTGCTGACTCTAGAGCATACCCCCAGAGGGACACTGGTAATCCCGAAAAGCTCATCATGGATCGCACCATGTCCAACAAGGTGCGGTTCCTCCTTTCTGATACACCATTCATCTGTGGTGTATATGGAGGGTTCAGCTGAGAAAGGATACCATTATCCTTTAAGAATTGTGTGAAATTAGTACTCAAGTATTCTCCTCCTCGATCTGATCGAAGAGCTTTAATACTCTTTCATAACTGCTTCTCCACTTCATTCTTGAACTCCTTGAACTTCTCAAATGCTTCCGACTTGTACTTCATTAAGTACACATAGCCGAATCTTGAGAAGTCATCGGTGAACGTGATGAAGTAAGAAAAACCACATTTGGCTTGGGTGGACATTGGACCACATACATCCGTATGTATTAGTTCCAGAATGTCCTTGGCACGTTCTCCATGTCCACTAAATGGAGATTTTGCCATCTTTCCCATAAGGCAGGATTCACATGTTGCAAACGATTCATAATCGAATGCTGTTAAATAACCATGCTTGTGCAACTTTTGCAACCTGCTTTCGCCAATGTGCCCAAGTCTACAATGTCACATGTAGGCCTGGTTCACATAATTCTTGCTCTTCTTAAGAGCATTGTTAATCTGAAGATTGTAATGAGAAACATCTAATAGATATAGACCGTTGACTAAAGATGCTGAAGCTATTGATTTATTACCATAATAAATCGAACAACTTCTATTCTCAATTGTCAACCTATATCCTATCTTGTCCAAACAAGATATTGATATGATGTTCTTTATTATGTTAGGAACATAATAACCATCTTCCAATAGTAAGGTGTCTCCCGATGGAAGCCTGAGGTTTGCTGTCCCAACAGCAATCGCCGCAACTTTTGCGCCGTTTCCTAGCCTCAATTCCACCTCACCTTGTCTCAGCTTGCGCTTACTTGTCAGCATCTGCACATCATGGCAGATATGAGAAGCACATCCGGTATCCAATACCCAAGATGTGGAATCTCTAACTGATAAGTTGATATCTATCATATAGATATCTGAAGCTTTACACAGCTTCACTATTCCATGAGCTTTATCATCAAGGAACTCCTTGCAGTTCCTCTTCCAGTGACCATACTGCTTATAGTAAAAGCAGTCACCCTTCACTACTCTTTTACCTTTGTCCTTCGATCCTTTATCGTTAGCTGTCATCTCTACTTTAGGGGCATCTAATGCCGATTCAGCAGGAGGATCAGCTCCAGGGACAAAGTTATTGCGTTCAGATCTGAAGACATTCTTCAGGCTTCTGAACCAATTGAGTAGATCAAGTAAGTCAAAATGGCATCAAGTATGCCACGGAGTGGGTTATTCGACGACATAGTTCCTACAGGAGATAAGTAAAATCTATTTAGCAGATGTTCAATTATTAAAGTTTAAAACAGGACATGGTCTTTTGTTCAAGTTTAACTCCCACTAATTTTCGACGGACTGTATAACCCTCAGTTATACAGAACGGGAGACGCCGACAGTCTCCTAGTGGGGATCAGAATCTCAATGACTTGCACTACAGCCTTGTGGATAGCACAACAAACTGTAATACAATCAGAGAGCACCCAACTCATGGGACTTGCAACTCCTTGCAATATCTGATCATAGCTTCGGTCCCCAGAGATTTAATGGCCTTGTGGATAGCACAACAAACCACTAATTCTGGTCTAAGCTAACCATCATTACGCGACGAGCATAGATTTGCATGCAGCCCTTGTGGATAGCACAACAAAGCTACATGGTTCCTCTACCCCGATCTATAGGCATCTAATGCCATAGCCACAGTTTCTCCTCCCAATTAAGCAGGCCTTGTGGATAGCACAATAAACCTGCCTAAAGTGATTCGAATCCTATGACTATAACGATGGTGGACCACGCGGTAAGTTCTTAACTACTCGCGTTCCGACTTAGAGTTTATCTGAGGGTATTTGGATAACTTTTATCTTGGTCTCTCCTAGGTGATAGTATAAATATATCGTATATATTTACTAAATACTATAACCTGCTTTGATTCATAATCAAAAGAACAACAATGCATCTCATACATGTCTTTAGTGTGGTCATGGATAGCACAGTGGGTTTGACTGGAGCCAACAGTCAAACGCACACACAATCTAATCATAACATTTATATTAGACATCCTGCAATCACATAGGCAAGAGATCTCCATCTTTTCGCCTTCCTGGTTGCAGCTGTGGATCGTCCTCGCTCCTTCCTCGGTTGCCTCGATCATATTACATTAATTCTAGAATTAACAGGTAAATTGGAGAAGGCCTTATGGCGAGTACAAGAGAGAGAGGGAGGTAGAAATACATCGGAGTATGAGAGAGAGAGGTGCGCATACCTCTATTTATTAACAATTAATAAAAATCATACATCCACGATCCACTCAATCCATCATTCATCACATGAACAATTAAATAAGTGCATATCCATGACCACGGTGTGTTTTAAACATCCCACACATGATTCAGCGCATCACATGGCTAAAACAAATGAGTTTTTCAAAATAGATAAGTTTTGACTTTCAAAAAACTGGGATCCAATCAAAATTGGTATTTGAATTTCGAAAACTCATTTAATTAACTTAACATGCAATTAAATCTAAATTTAAAAGCATTAAACACACATCACATGCGCACACACTCCAAATTAATAATTCCAGATTATTCCATGCAAATTAGAACATTTCTAATAATCTAACACTTAGATTAAACCCCATTAATAATCTAACAATTAGACTATTTAAAGACTAATCTAACTCTTAGATTAATCCAACATAATTAATTAATAATTATTAATCTAACAATTAGATTAGAAGATTAATGTTAATCATTAATTTAACCCTTAAATCAATAATCAACAATTAATCATTTAAAGATTACTAATTTAACACTTAAATTAGTTATCTAAGTTAATTATTAATTTAACTCTTAAATTAACAATTAACTTACATATTAATTAACGATTAGTTGAAATAATAATTAGTAATCTAACTATTAGACTAATAATTATTAGTTACTAATTTAACTATTAAATTAGTTTTATTAATATTAATTATTAGTTTAACCATTAAACTAACAATTAACATTAATCTAATTAACAACTAAAAGTTAATCATAATTGATTCAAAATCAATAATAAGCCCAATGAAGAATAAATTTAAATTTCAAAACCATTTTGAATTTTAAAATTTAATTCAAATTTTACTTGAATTTTAAATGGGCTCAATTGGGGTTTAAAACATTTATAGAATGGGCCCAGCCCATTCAAGAACTGGCTCGAGCCACAGGGGAGCCTGGGCTTGGCCAGGGCCCGAGCCAGGGTCCCTGGGCTTGAGCCAGGGCTCAGCCCCTTTGGGCCCAAGGGCCCTGGCTAGCCCAGCCGCCCGGTCCGGCCGGTTGGACCGGCCCCGAGCTGGTTCCCCTCCAACCTGCAACCCGACGCCCCTAATTCTGGCAGAAACCCTAGCCGCCGCAGGTGGAAGGGGGGGGATCCGGCGCCGCCGCCGGCCGGCCTCCGGCGTCGCCCGGCCCCGGCCGGCGATGCCCCCGGCGCCGGCGACGTTCCCGGCGCCGGCAGGGCCGCTGGTGACCCCCCGGTTGGGGTGCAATCCAAGCCCAAAGAACCCCCAAAAATCTGGTTTTGCAGGGTTCCAAAATCCGAATTAGGGCTCGAATTTTTCAGCTTTTCAGGGCCACCCCGACGCCGGAAAAAATACCGGATGTGCAGTGGTGACTATCACCCAAAGATCCGGAGTCTTGGCCGGCCATCCCAACGCTTGGGAAGCCGATTAAAGCCGCCGTAAACACGCTGTTCTTCGTCTCACGAAGAACACGAAAAACCCCCAAAATGATCTCGAAAAATTGAAAGAAAATAATAAGATTAACTGTGTTCATCGCATGAACACGGATCCAACAATTATTCGAAGTTACAGCATGGAATAACTCATGGAAAAATTAATTTAGAGATCCGAAACGGGACGAGAAACAGTGGAACCTGGCTCTGATACCACTGTTGGGATTTCTCGGTTTCTCCGGATCGCTCACGCAGCGGAAAAATAAAAATATTACAGCGATCCGTTTCCCGTTTCGGAGAACTAAAATACGAGATAATCAGATTATCTGTTCTCACCGTGTGCGGATTCGAATCCGCAACCGTTCGGTTCCGTCGGTGTGACACCGCAAGCCGCGCAAGCGCCCGGCCTCTAGCGAAGTCCACGCTATCCTCCCCGCGACGGATATCCTCGAGTTCGTCGTTCTTCGCAGCCCGCGAAGCCTCTGCTGGTCGCCGCAATGATCGCCGCAGTGTGCGGACGATTTCCCGTCGAACGGGATTCGGAGAAGCGGCGGGGCAGATATGGATCTGCCTGGACTCCAGAGGAAGACAGAAACTAAGGAGGGGCGGCTAGGGTTAGCAGCAGCTTGGCCTGCTCAGCCCGTTCGCTATGTTTTATACTAACCGCGCGGTTTTTCACAAAAACCCCCGGTTTATATAAAACCCACTTATTTATCCATCGCCTTGAGAATCATGTGCGTGTGACCCTCTAGGCCCAAGTACCAGTCCAGTTAATGGCCCAGTAAGCCCAGTGACTCCTCACTGGCTTTATTAATTAATTAATAACCCTTTATTAATCAATTAATCAATCGAATTGATGTCGTACATCGAATTCGACCGGGCCTCCGATCACGTTGGGTGCCAAGCAACACCGCGTGAACCCGGAAGGTATTTGGGGTTAAGTAACCCACTCTTGGAACCTTTCCGTCGACAGTTACCGCGTGGATATAATCCTTCATTCGTACAATGCTCTCAAGTCAACTCAGGGTATGGCAAGCTGTCAAACCCTAACCGGTTGACTCACTTGGATTGGATGCCGCTGATGAATATCGGAAAACTCCTTTCCCGATATTATCGTCCGCCCTGGCCAGGGACTTTCGCGCATCCTTCCTAGAGCATTCTCTCTCTAAGTACCGAGAGCGAATGATTCCTTATTGACACACAATTCCCTTCGACGGTATTCCGCTGCACCCAATCCTTGGCGTATTAGAATCCCGTGGCTAGAGATTCGTATACTAAGGTCAAAGTACAGAAGTCCACCGCCAAGGTGTCCTTGGTGTCTCAGGTCCGAGGACCATCCACGCAACTGCGACAATAGAATCAAGCTGGTTGACAGTGAGGTACAATACCATCCAGCGATTCAGTCGGATCAGTTCAGTGAACTCATTCTCCAATGAGCACCTACAGATTCGCCTTAGTGTCTCCACACAAATGACTTATGAGACCAGTCATCCTCATCATATGAGCAGGAGCAATCTGTACTAGTCTAACCGGATATCCGATGTCCTTCTCGGATATCCTCCGACTAGGAACGATTAAGAATATGTGTTTAAGTGATCAGTCTCATTAGTATGATCTCATCATAATCTGATCACCATAGCACATATTCACGGACTTCATTATGAAACGATAATTAACGCGATTTACACATAATGAATATTTTGCCATTTTATTAATAATGAACTAGATTTACATTGTTAGATTGGCTTGTAGGCCACCTTAAACTAACACACATCCCCTCCATGGATGATGTTCTCCCAAGGCCAAACATCAAGAGAAATCCCCTAAGTTTCATATTTATTAAAGTTTGAGTTTTTGGTTTTCATGTTGGAACCGAATGGGTTTCGTTTGGATTTCTTTCCTTTGATGGCTAAGGGTTTAAGCCCTAGAGGTTCTCAAGGAGGTTCCCTCACTAGTTGAGGATGAGCTTCTTTGGGTAGAAACCCTCTAACATGGAGCCAAGAAGGAGAGATCCATGGAAAAGATAAAAGGTATGCCTAAGAGATCTATGGAAAAGATAAAAGACTTAGCTCCAGTTGCATGGTTTTGAGTCTGCGTGTAACGACCCGCCACCCTATAATCGGGGATCCGATTACTAAATGAGTACCGAATCATTAATTTGGAACCAAACTAGGATCTAATCAAGTCTGGAAGATAAATAATAAACTAAGCTAAACATTCACATCGCATTGAACTGAGATAAAGTGCAGGAATTACAAATTATTACAATGCGACTCGATACAGCAAATAATTACATACTCCAACAGAAAGGAAATATTTAAACGTACAGGCCAGAAATAAAATCACAACTACGTCGGGGCATACCCCGGAACAACTGCTGACGGTGCTCAACTCACGGCCGCACTCTCCTCGCTAGGTCTGCTGAGAGTCCTCACCTGAAAACCGCAGGAGGGGTAAGTCTCAAAGACAAGACTCAGTAGGGATCCTTCGATCCCTACTGCCCACGCACACACCCACAAGTGCAAGGTGCAGCTAACGGAAAGGTGATAAGCACAAGAGGTACAATTCCTAATTCTTAACGTGAAATCACATGCAATCGTAATATAATAAACATGCATATATTAAACCAGCCGACTAGGAAACCCACAACTGTCGTCTCGATAGAATTCGCTAACCACACAACAACGGTGGGAAAAACCTCGACCCGCTGAGACCAAACAGTAACCCATCGGATAGCACACTAGCTACTCCGGCCCAACCGGCTCAGGTGGCTATTCCTTCCCTCAGCATGAGTGACTCTCCGAATGTACCACTCCGACACCGGTACTAGCTGACCCCGGGGTTCACCAGGTGACCCTCTCTCACTAGGCGTAACCCCGCCCACGCCCCCACCGGCGCTGTGCTCACGCCCCCACCAGCACAGGGTGATAAAGCGCTACAATGTCACTCCAGGTCCACAGTAACACAAAACCCAACAAGTACGATCCGGTCACGTGAAAAGTCCGCGATCGTATAACATACATGTAGCATCGTCCGGTCATGAAGAATCTATCTCTACCGGGTACACTAAAACATGCACTAACCATCCGTCTAACAGTATGAACACATTTTACTGGCATGAATTAGTGAGGTTCTGTCTTGAATCGCGTCTCCCAAGGTCGACGCCATTCAAGCTCCATGTACAGGTTCATGTAAAACAGTCTTCAGAATCAGGCCCTAAAAGGCGTCGACACCAGAGGTCGCCTTTTAAAAGGCGTCGACATCCTCAGACGCCATTCAGCACAGAAATCCAGAAATTCCAAAGAAACCACCCAGGGGATTTCTGCCTTAAAAGGCATCATGGCCTCCCGACGCCATTCAAAAACGCGTCGTTGTACCATGACGTCTTTTAACCCCATAATCCCGAACTGGCAACTCCTCAGTAAGGCGATTCCTGTCTTAAAAGGCGTCGTGATGGTCCGACGCCCTTCAAAAAGGCGTCGTCCATGCACGACGTCTTTTAACCCCAGGAAACAGAATTGCCTAGAGCCCGAGGGCTCCCTTTTCACCCCAATTAACCCCAAAATTACCCAAAAACGGAGGAGAAAGAGGGGCAACACAATTCATGGGAAACCACATTCACAGTAAAACCCCCATATCAACAAAAGAACACCTAAACATGCTCATTCTAACCCCCGAAACCAAAGATCCAAATAAGCTTAAACGGGGGAAAACATGGCTTAAACACGATGCTTATGGGAACTGTCACCCTACCGGATACTTGAACGCCTCCTAGCTTCAAGCCGTCCACCCGACTCGCCCTACGCCGCCGCCGGTACCGCCGTGGTCGTCCTTGCTCCACCGTGACGTCGGCCGCCGTCCGGAGAGTAGAACGCCGCAGTGGAAGTGGAGGTGGTAGTGGTAGGAGCTAAGTAGGGGATGGATTGGAGGGAGAGATGAAAATGGCAGGAGGGAAAAGAGGGAGGAGGAGGGATCGCCGCCAAGATCGTCGGAAGGGAAAGAGAGGAAGAGAGGGGAAAATGAGGGAAAGAAGGAGGGCTCGCGGGGTTAACCAGAGACTGGCTAAAACACGTCGACATCTACGGACGCCATTCAATTGATGTGACGGCTGTTCTGACAAGACTCTGAAATGCGTCGATCAAGGCACACGCCGTTCAGACGACATGTCAGGGCCGTACTCTGACAAACCCAGAGTCGCAGTCTGATAGGCGTCGACGCACGTGGACGCCGTTCAGGCGACAAGACAGGGCCGTACCCTCGCGGCCCGAAACCAGCCCACGTAGCACCAACGTGGCAGAACTTGAAATGCGTCTGCAAAGGTAGACGCCGTTCAAAAAGCGTCTTGATGTCCTGACGCGAATCAACTCAGGACCTCCGCCCTTACTAAGGTCAGAACTATAAGGTCCGATCCCGAAAACCGGATCCGAAGGTCACGATCCTTACACTGCGCCTCTTCCAAGTAGGTTTTTGGGCTTGAGGTGATTCTTTGATCCTCCTCAAGCTGTCCAAATGCTCCTTGGACCTAGGGCTGTCCCTTTGAGGCCCAATGAAGGTCCTAAATGGCTTAGACTTTGGGTTTTTTAAGTCCTTAATGTTTTAACCGAAATTTTGCTATATGGTTTTAAGATTTTAAATGTTTTCCGATGTTTTCCCAAGATGTCCCGATCTAAGGTGCCAGCAATCTCATGTTGGGTAACCCATCAAGGGCCCTCATATAAAAAACATCCCGAAGTCCCAATGAGTTGGTGGAGTTCCTTGCTCCCCAAATGTAGAAATGGAATGGGTGATTCCCTGTGGATAACATTTTCATTTTGAAGGCATTAAGGGCACCCTTTGGGTGAGTGGTTGGATGCTCGGCACGCCCCCCTTTATAGCCACCTCTATAGTTCATGGCTACATGTGATCCTCTAGAGAAATTGGGGGAGTTCCTTGCTCCCCAAATGTAGAGATGCTTTGGATTTCCCCTTGTGGGTTTTTCTTACATCTTGAAGGCATTAAGGGCACCCATTGGGTGAGTGGTTGGATGCTCGGCACGCCCCCCTATATAGCCATCCCTATGGTCCATTAGCCATTACATATCCCTTTAAGGGAGTTGGTCCTTCGGGTCCCTTCATGCCATGATCCTTCATGAAGATCTTAAACCTTTTCATTGGGTTCTCCTAATAAAAGGTTGAAATTCATCTTGGAATCACTATATTGAGCACTTTTAATGCTTTATAAAGTGATTTAAGAAGAATGAGATAAACATGAAGAAATCATGTCATTCGAAGAAATCCACACAAGAACCACTCTTTGAAAAGGCCTCATGTAGCCATACTCAACTTCTGAGATTTCTCAGTGTTATCCTCCCCAAATTTGTGGTGATTCTTGGATCACTTCAAGTTGAAAGAGGTATAAATCTGAAATTATGCTCAGATTTTGAGTCTGCGCACGTATAACCATGGAAATTTGATTGGGAATGGGGTACAATCTATTTTCCTCGACTTCGAATTTCTTATTCTAACTTTAATGGTTGAAACTAACCCCTTGATGGATTTAATTACAGCTTGAACTGTGCAGGAGCTTCAAAAAACCATTTTCATATTTGAGTCTGCGCACCCATGTGCAGACTTAACCCAAAAAATTGTCAAGTGATGGATTCTTGGACCAAGGACATTGGTTATAGTACAAATGATTCAAAATAACAAAATTTGGATTATATTTAAATCAGAAAAGGTTAAAAAATGGACATTCTTTCTTTTAAATAAACACAAAACTTCTAAACTCAAGTTGAGTCTGCACACCTTTCATAAGCTCATTTCAAATGAAAAAATCAACTAAACAATAAATCAAATCACTCAAATCACTTATAATCATATATCAAACACTCCATATCATTTAAATAAACATCCATTTATAAAAAGGATCCAAATCCCTTCAAAATAAACTAAAATTACAAGTTCAGCTGAGTCTGCGCACCCCTTGCGCAGACTCAAACTCATTTTTCTTGTCTCTTTGATATTTGAAGCTCCCCAACTCTTTGAAACTCTTGGAATCCCCCTCAACCTCAGGAGGTTCCATCTTTTCAAAAATCTTGCCCAAAATCCTCTTTGAACTTGAGTCTGCGCATCAATCCCAAGACCAAAACCTCATCTCTTGGCCTCCAAATCATGCTCGCAGCTCTAAATCTGTAAATCATCACCAAACAAAACATAAAATCAAGTTATCCCATCAAAAATCCAATAAAACAACTCATAATCAAAAAATCCAAAGTTCAGACTTGAGTCTGCGCATCCTGGCGCAGACTTAGCCTTGAAATTCACAAAAAATTAAAAAGCAACTTCCCGAGCACCAAAAGATGATCTGAAACAACTCAAAACACCAAGTTGTTCTTGAAAAAATGCATAAAACAACTCAAAACACTTTGGTGACAAATGAGTCTGCGCTACCCAACGCTGACTCAACCCTGAAATCCCAAATTTGGTCTTTTTGACCTTAATTTCCCTCCAAATTAAATACAAAAATTTACATAAAAACTTCATACTTTATATAAGTCAAAAACCTAAATAAAAGCTTAAAACTCCTTTCACAAAAAATATAAAAAATACTAAACACTTTGATAAACAATGAGTCGGCACTTTATAGCGCAGACTCAACCTTAAATTCCTAAAATCTAGTATTTTGGCTATTAAAATTCCATCAAATCAAATCAAACTCTTAAGAATAAATCGTATATTTTCCACAAATCAAAACCCAAACAAAAAATGATAACTTTTCCCTAAAAGTCACCTAGAAAACTAAAAAATAGACTTGTGACAGGTGAGTTTGTGCTACCCTGCGCAGACTCAACTCCTAATTGCTAAAATCCAAATCTTTCAACTCTAATTCCTTTGAAATTGAATAAAAAAACTCCAAGATAAAAATAAAATACTTTCTATAAATAAAAAATCAAATAAAACTCAAATTTGCTCTTTTGCAAAACATAAAAAATACTTAAAAGAAGCCTCACTTCAACCTTGCTCATTCTCTAAAAAAAACTACAAATTCAAAACATAAAAAGTTTGAGTATTTGAAGCATATTTCACTTAAATCAAATAAGAAAACATACAAAACACTTTTCCATACCTTCCAAATCAAATCTAAAGTCTATTTACTTCGAATCTGAAAAAACACTATAAGAAATGTTTTTTAGACTTCCTTGATAAAAAATATCATCTACTTCAATCAAAACACCATAAAAAGGATTTTCACTCTTCTCACAAATGAAAAAATAAATACAAGCATTCTCATTGGTAACAAATGAGTCTGCGCATCCTTGCGCAGACTCAACTTCATGTTCACGTCCAAACTTAAAAAATTCAACAAATCTTCAATGCATCCACATAAATCAATCCAAAAAGACTAAAAAATGTCTCTCATTATCATCCATCAATAAAAATCAATAAATCAAGTCTCGCGCAGACTCAACTTTAAACTAAAAAATAAGTTTTCTTCTCAAATAAAAACTGGAATTCATTCATTTTTCGAATGCTATCTTGTATATCTTTCTTATATCATTTCAAAGGGTGTTATTCTATTCTTGCGACGATTAATCATGGGTTTTCCTCTTAGGAGGATGTAACTAACGCTATTCCATTTATGGGTAGCGGGATCGGGTCGAAGAACTATGCAATCATCTGATTGAGTCAGGTAGAGCGCACAAATAACAAATCTAAATCTAAATAAAAAAATCAAGATCAAGTGCATTTGTTCTCTAAAAAATGTACGACATAGTGCCATTTTCTCCATCTTCTGTCCCCTCCTTTTGAAATCCAGTCATGCTTTATGATAAATGATAAAAATCCCCTCCAAAAAATGTCAATTTCGCAACTTCCTCTTAAATCCTCGTTGAGGAGACCTCTTACTACTTGTCCAAATGTACCCCATTGTGTAGGTCGTTCGGGCAAGATTCCCTCTTTGATCTGCTTTGCCCCTCCTCTCAGGAGGAAGCCCCTATATCTCATCATGTACCCTCTGATTTTTATCCTTCTTCGTCCTCTATAGGTCAGGATAGGGAGTCTACTTATAGGCAGTCTAGTGAAGTTAGGCAGTTTAGGAAGTCTAGACAGTCTAAGGATAGACAAATCCCAAATAGATACCTGCAGGAGTTAGCATCTAAATGCCTTCCATGCTATCAACCCTCAGTTGTTAGAGAATCCCATCCAGTTGGCAAAAGAATATGAGGCAGTTGAGCTAATTGATGACGGATATAGAGTGTATGAATTGATACATGACAAAGACCCCATCAATGAAGAAGAAGAAGATGAGGACACAACTGAGGCTTATGCAAGTGGAGTGAAGAGATTTGATAAACCCTCAGCTATTGTAGAAGAACCAACTAAGGAAATCAATCTAGGAACCGAAGAAGAACCTAAGGTTGTCCTCATTAGTCAGAATCTTTCCAAATTAGATGAAGAAGCTTTGATTCGGGTTCTTAGAGATTATAAGGACACTTTCGCCTGGAGTTATGAAGATATGCCGGGATTAGATTCTTCTTTAGTAGAGCGCCAATTAACTTTGAAATCTGGAGCTAACCCAGGTAAATAGAAATTGAGGCGATTCCATTCCCAGATGGCTTTAAAGATGAAAGAAGAGGTCGATAAGTTATACAAAGCCAAGTTTATTAGAGATGTCCTCTATCCTCAGTGGGTGGCAAATATAGTCGCAGTTATGAAGAAGGGCGGGAAAGTCAGGATTTGCATTGACTTTCGGGATTTGAACCAGGCGTATCCTAAGAATGATTTTCCACTACCTTACATAGATGTGGTCATTGACAACACAGCTGGATATGAGACTCTCTCATTCATAGAAGGATTTTCAGGATACAATCAGATTCGATCAGCAGAAGAAGACCAGGAGAAGATGTCGTTCACTACACTGTAGGGAACATACTGTTATGTAGTTATGCCATTTGGATTGAAGAATGCTGGAGCCACCTATCAAAGGGAAATGATGGCCATATTTCATGATATGATGCATATACATTTGGAAGTGTATGTGGATGACCTTGTAGTTAAGTCTAAGACTAGTGCTGATCATGCTGAAAGTATTGGAAAGGTCAAAGGAGTACCAATTGAAAATGAATCTAAAGAAATGTGTTTGGTGTCTCGTCATGAAAGTTGTTAGGATTCATTGTAAGTAAGCGGGATATTGAGATCGATCCAAACAAGGCCAAGGCTATTATTGAAATGCCACCTCCTAAGAATTTGAAAGAATTGAGAGGATTAATCAGGAAGTTGTAGTTTATTCGCCGTCCTAGCATTCAGAAAGGCGTAGGCCGTTCTACGAGCTTACTAAATTGGAAGTCAAATTTGATTGGGACGATAAGTGTCAGGAGGCATTTAATGTATTGAAGACATATTTGGCAAGTCCTCCTGTCTTGAGACCACCATCTCTGGGCAAGCATTTAATCCTATACATTTTTGTCCTGGATGACTCAGTGGGGGCTGTCCTGGCACAAGAAGATGAAGAAGGGAAAGAGAGAGCAGCTTATTATCTCTCTAAACTTCTCAACTCTGCTGAACAAAGATACAAGGCGATGGAAAAGACATGTGCAACACTGGTATGGGTGGTTCAGAAGCTGAAACAATACTTTCTAGCCCATTAAGTCCGCCTCATCGTTAGGATGAATCCTATCAAATTCCTTCTTAAGAAATTTGTCCTTACCAATAGATTAGCACATTGGCAAAGCTTTCTCTTCCAATTCGACATCACTTGCAATCAGCAGAAAGCGATCAAAGGCTATGCCATAGCAGAACACATTGTTCATCACCCTCTTCCCCGTTCTGATCCAGTATGATCGGAGTTTTCGGATGAGGAATTGATATCTACAAACAAACTCACTGATGATATGTGGACTCTGCATTTTGATAGAGCTATGAACTCTCACAGTAATGGTAATGGTATTATTCTTCTATCACCTGAAGGTGTCACCATTCGTCAAGCCTTTCCGCTTGCTCTTCATGTTAAAAATAACATAGCTGAATATGAGGCTCTACTTGCTGGCCTCGAGGCCGCTCATTTCTATAGTGCCACTGAACTAAGAATTGTAGGTGATAGTCAGTTGATTCTTCGCCAATGTAGACACACTAATTTTTACATCATATTGAGTAAATTTCATATCATATAATGCTGCTCCAAAATGGTCTAAGTTTTAATCAAGAATTAATTTTTATTAATTTTATGGATTAATTGTCTAAATGATGTCATCCTGTTGCGACGCTATTTATTTTATTAGACAAATTGATTTTAACTCAGATTTTTAATCGAAATATGAAATTTTGCTAAAAGACGTCGTCCCTAGTGGACGCCATTTAGGTTTCCTAATTCATTTTGATTTATAATTTGATTTTAATTAATTTCCTAATTAACTGAAGCACGTCGCTTATGCACGACGTCATTTAGGTTTCATACTTTTTTCAGCTTGCTTCTTTCTAGATTATCATTAGCTTTAATATAGCTAAAAGACGTCTCCCTCGGGCGACATGATTTAGTTAATACAGATAATGATGATTTGGCCGAGATTATCTTGTTTCCTTGGTTGGATTGGCTTCAAACTCTTTCAAGTTGATCAATAAGCGGCTGCGGGGGCCCTAACACTAGTTATATATAAACCCAAGCCCTTGATCATTAGAAGGGGTTGAAAAAAAAGTCATTTTAGAAAAGTTGGAAAATCGTTGAAAAAGGTTGAAGAGGTTGAAAAGTCATTGAAGAAGCATTGAAGGATCGGAGACCTACGTGACGGCTTCTAGAAGCTCTTGAAGGAAGAAAGCGTGTTCATCCTCTCTTCATCCTTCAAGATCCATTCAAGACCCAAGGCTTCAAGGGGCCATCTAAATCTTTTCTTTCATTAGTTTCTTAGTTTATTCATATTCATCATCATATTCATATCACTTCATGTTCTTCACACACTCATTCACATAATCACTTGTGTCCACTTGGTCCCTCCGGCACGTTTTTCATCAATTGGTGAGTTTGGTTACGTTCATCCCAACGTGCACTATGTGCACATCCCTTGTGGCAAGATTTTGCCCCCCCGTTTGATTGTTTAAGGAGTTGTGATTGTCATAGGAAAGTATGTGGTTGATTGGATTTTGTTTGTTTGCATGATAAATAACCCTGTTAAAAACTGAATTCGCATGATCTGCTAGTTACTGCTTTACCTTGATAACTTGCTAGGGATTACCCTCGATTTTCGCTTCCTGTTTATTATTTCTACAACCTAAATAGCATCTTTGGACAGCGACGCATCGCCCGACTCAGACGCCATTTATCACTATTTCCTATATGTTTGCTGTCCGGGGTTCTGTGAACAGGAGAAGTTTCTGTCTTGAATAACGTCGGTGAACAGCGACGCTATTCAAGCACTTTCTTCTTTTGGTCATTAGCCTTCGGATTCTTGGTTTGATTGTTACTTATATTTATCTTATCATACATTAGAGGCCATCCAGGCCATAGGTCATTTGCACTGGGGCTAACCCCCCCCCCCCCATTGGAACATCTTCTTGACATCCTCACCTCTCTTTGATTGGGTTGGTCCCTCGATTAGACTAGAGTAGTTGGTGTTAAGACCTCTATAAGTCTCCAAAAGTAAGGAATTCCTTCTTGTTCATCGGGGTGGTTGTACCAATTAAAGTCCTGGTTAGATATTCATATCGTTGTGAGAAAGAACTATAGAGTATAATGGTGGAAACTGAACTGAAACTAGGATCCTACCTATTGAGAGAATTGGTAACCTAACAAGGAATCCTAAGACAATGTAAACATCCACTTGTTTGCTTAATCTCTTGCACAACTTGTTTGAACTTGATTGCTAAAAATTTAATACCATGATGCTTTGATCAGGTAGATTCGTGGGTATGGTTGCTTATGAGCAGGATGCCATCGTTGAATACGAGGGAGATGCTAATGCCCCTCACGAAACTGATTATTACTCTGAGAATAGGAGAGATGCTAATGTGATCGTTTCGAATTGTGCGTCGTTAAACACATGAAAACGTTCAATCTAAATTTATCCGGCTCACCCAAATCAAATTTTGGAAATTAATAGTGGTGAGTCCGAGTCGATCCACAGGGAGATAGAATTTTAATTTTAAAAATTTTGGATTTCAGGTAATCTAAAAATAAGTGAAAATTCAAATAGAGTAATTACTTAATTAAACTAAAACACAATTAACTAATGTAACCTAAAAACATAATTACGTGAATTAAATAACTCTTTTTTTCTTTTTTCTTTTTCAGAAATTAAATACAAACACATACGGAAAATAAGCACAACTAAGAAAAATTAACAAAGAAACTATTATTCACTAAGTGTAAATGATTAATTAACTAAAAATTATGAAACAACTTACAACATTTAACGGTTTAATATCTTAAATAAACAAAATATTAAATAACAACTTGACTAATCCTAATTAACTAAACAATTATTATACTAATGGGGGGAGGCAAAGAACAAATTGAAAGCAATATGTGGGGGATTTTGTGGGTGGCTGCCGGCTCAATGTTTTGCTGCTGCCGGCAACGTGGAGACTTCACGTTTGCATGCAATCTGTGCGCTGGAGGAAGGCTGAAAGCTTGCTGTGAACGCTGGGACAGCTGCTGGTTCGTGGAGGCGGTTCAGGAGCTGGTGCTTCAGGCGCATCTGCTGCAGGTGGTGGTGTTGCTGGTTGGCTACGTGGAACTGCAGCCGGCATGCATGCTGGGAACTTGACGTGGAGACCAGCTAGGTGGTGTGCAGGAGAGGGAGGCTGATGCTGCTGCTGCTGCGTTGGAGGAAGGAGGATGCCAGCGTGTGGATGGAGAGGAAGAGATCCTGGTTGCTGCGTGGAAGGGTGTTGCTTGCAGCTGGGCAACGTGTGGATGATGGCTTGCAGGTATGCGTTGGAGGTGGTGGAGCCGCTGGATACGCAGGAAGCCCGCGGGATGCCTTGGTTTGCAGCTGCTGACTGGTGGAAGTGCAGGAGACAACCGGCATGCAGGCGTGGGCGGCGTGAGCTGGTGGAGCTGGGCGTTGCCAGAGGAGATGCTGGTGTGTGGAACTGCTTCAGGCGCAGCGGAGGACGTGCATGCATGCACTAGGAATGCATGTGGAAGCAGACTAGTCTTCAACGCCGGGTATGCGGTGGAGGTGCAGCTTTGCAGCCGTTTGGGTTGCTTCAGACTGGAGCTGCCGCGCGTGGGAACCATAGAGAACCCGAGAGAGGAGCCGTGGAGGGAGGAAGGGAAGAGAGGCTGCGGGAAAGGGGAATAAGGGAGAGAGGGAATCTGCTGGAAAGAGAGCAAGGAAGAGAGGTGTGTGGGAAACCGAGAGAGGGACGGAGGGCTGCGGGAAGGAAAACTGAGAGAGGAACTGAGAGAGGGATAACCGGAGAGAGGGAGAGATAGAATCTGGAGAGAGGTTGAGAGAGCCGGAGGAGGAGAGAACAGAGATAGTGCTGGGAGAGGCTGAGAGGGAGGAAGAGAGGGACGTGGAAGAAAGGGTACGGCTGGGAGAGGCTGGGAAACGGAGAGAGAGGAGGAGAGTGCAAGAAGAGGAGTTCGGTGAGAGAAGACTGGGGGAGACGTCCGGCTGAGCAAGGAAGACCAGAGGAGGGCGGAAGAGAAGAGAGGGACCGGGAATAAAAAGAGAGAGAAGGAACTTATAGGGGGCTGCGGAGGTTTGAGTTGGAAAGGGAGGAGGAAAAACCGAAGAACGTGGGAGAGGCTGAGAAAACAAAAAAGGAAATTGGAGAAGAAATAGGATTGTGGTTTAGGAAATTGGAGAGAAGGAAAGAAATAGTGAGTTTTGGGAAACTCCAGCGAAGGAAAGAGTCAATTTGCAATTTTACCCCTGTTTTAGTTGAAATCCGCACACTGGACTTCCCCCAAATTTTCGGAAACTCCTCCAGCTGCACTGCATCATCGGCATGTCCTGTTCATATCAAATAAATATAATTGAGCGCATTATCATAAAAATATCATCATATTTATTCATTTCGTCTCGGTTTTGTCGAAAAACCGCAAATGCGCTACACTCCTTTGATCACATGAAATGACGATGTTTTTAAGTCAGAATTTGATGAAATTGGTACCGTTGGACTTGTTACACAATTATCTATCATTTCATGTTATTTTGCAGATAAAAACATGAGTATGATGCATATGGTTGCCTTTAAATGATCAATTTAACACCTTATCACACCCCCCAACTTACCCATTGCTAGTCCCTTAGCAATGCAAATAAGGAAATGTTAGGACAAATAATGAATTATCATGCTTCATTTGTAGTATCTTTCACAATCAATTTAAGTGGTAGCCGTTTGGTTGAGCTAAAAAGTTCTTATATCTCACAATATTTTGATTCAGACAGGTGATTGTGCATGAAATTTGACACACTTAGAACTCGTTTCCGACCTTTTTGGTATATTCTTGCCTTTACTACCCTTTAGATAAGACTACTTGGGGAGGGGAAGAGAATAAAAGATTTCCCGATCAGTCAGTGAGGACCGTTTGTAACGACCCGCCACCCTATAATCGGGGATCCGATTACTAAATGGGTACCGAATCATTAATTTGGGACCAAATCAGGATCTAGTAAGTCTGGGAAATAAATAATAAACTAAGCTAAACATTCACATCGCATTGAATTGAAATGAAAGTGCAGGAAATTAAAATTATTACAATGCGACTCGATTACAGCAAATAATTACATACTCCAGCTGAAAGGAAATAATTAAACATACAGGCCAGAAATAAATAACAACTACATCGGGGCATACCCCGGAACAACTGCCGAAGACGCACAACACACGGCCGCCCACGCCGCTCTAAGTCTGCTGGGAGTCCTCACCTGAAAATCTCAGGGTTGAGTCTCAAGAACAAGACTCAGTAGGGATCCTTCGATCCCCACTGCCCACGCACACACCCACAAGTGTAAAGTACAGCTAACGATGAAGTAACAAGTGTAGTGGCAGGTACAATTCCTAATTCTTTACGTGAGAATACATGCAATCGCAGTTATAATAATCATGCACATTCTAAACCAGCCGTTAGAAAATCTACAACCGTCATCTCGATAGAACTCGCCGACCGTGCAAACAACGGTGGGAAAAAACCTCGACCCGCTGAGACCAAGGAGTAGCCCCTCGGATAGCACGCTCGCTACTCCGGCCCAACTGGCTCAGGTGACTACCCCTTCCCCCAGCATGAGTGACTCTCCGAATGTACCACTCCGACACCGGTACTAGCTGACCCCGGGGTTCACCAGGTGACCCTCTCTTACTAGGCGTCACCCCGCCCACGTCCCCACCGGCGCTGTGCTCACGCCCCCACCAGCACAGGGTGATAAAGTGCTACAATGTCACTCCAGGTCCACAGTAACTGGAAACCCAACACAGTGCGATCCGGTCACGTGAAAAGCCCGCGATCGCATAACACACATAAAACCATCCGATCATGAGGAATCCATCACTATCGGGTGCACTAAAACATGTGTTAACTATCTAACTAGCAGTATGAACACGTTTTACTGGCATGCATTAGTGAGATTCTGCCTTGAATCGCGTCGACTAAGGTCGACGCCATTCAAGTTCCAAGTACAGGTTTATATAAATCAGTCTTCAGATTCTGGCCTTAAAAGGCGTCGACACCGGCAGTCGCCTTTTAAAAGGCGTCGACATCCCCAGACGCCATTTAACACGAAAATCCGGAATTTCCAAGAGCTTTATTCAGGGGATTTCTGTGGTTAAAACGCGTCATGGACGCCTGACGCCATTCAAAAATGCGTCGTCTACCCATGACGCTATTTAGCCACAGAATCCCCGACCTGTCAGTGTGCCTGTCAGTCGATTCCTGTCTAAAAGGCGTCGTGATGGCCCGACGCCCTTCAAAAAGGCGTCGTCCATGCACGACGTCTTTCAGCCCCAGGAACCAGGAACGCCCTAAACCCGAGGGCTCCCTATCCAACCTCAAATAACCCCAAAATCATTCAAACTGGAGGGGAAATGGAGAGCAAGACAATTCATAGGCAAACACCCCCATAGAAAACCTAAACATGCTCATTCTAACCCCCAAAACCGAAGATCTACCACATGCATATCGAGGAAAACATGATTTTAAACACAACGCTACGGGGAACGTCACCCTACCGAACACTCGAACTCCTCCAAGCTTCACGCCGTCCACCCTTCTTGCCCCACGCCGCCGCCGGTACCGCCGTGGTCGTCCTTGCTCCACCGTGACGTCGGCCGCCGTCCGGAGAGTAGAACGCCGCAGTGGAAGTGGAGGTGGTAGTGGTATGAGTTAGGTAGAGGATGGAGTGGAGGGAGAGGCGAAAAGGTGGGAGGAAAAGAGGGAGGAGGAGGGGGGTCGCCGCCGGTCGCCGGAGGAAGAGAAGAGAAGGAGAGTAGGAGAAAAATGAGGGAAAGAAGGAGGGCTCACGGGGTTAACCAGAAACTGGCTAAAACGCGTCGACATCCACGGACGCCAATCAGGTGATATGACGGCCGCTCTGACAAGATTCTGAAATGCGTCGTCCTATACAGACGCCATTCATACAACTTGTCAGGGCCGTACTCTGACACACCCAGAGTCGCAGTCTGAAAGGCGTCGTCCTTCGCAGACGCCGTTCAGATGACCTGACAGGGCCGTACCCACGCGGCCCAAGGCCAACCCCCGCGGCACCCACGTGGCAGCACCTGAAACGCGTCTGCCAAGGTGGACGCCGTTTAAAACGCGTCGCCAGGTCCTGACGCGATTCAACTCAGAACTTCCGCCCCCCACAAGGGTTAGAACAACAGGGTCTGACCCGAAAACCGGATCCGAAAGTCTCGATCCTTACATTCTCTCCCCCTTAAAGAAATTTCGTCCTCGAAATTGACTGTTAGAATTTAACAAGGTCAAAACAAGGATACAAGTTTACAATAAAACTCACGAGAAGAGGTAAGGGAACTGCTCCCGCATCTCGTCCTCTCGCTCCCAGGTTGCCTCACCTCCGGAGCGGTACTGCCAAATCACCTTGACCAGCGGTACGACCTTGTTCCGCAGGACCTGCTCTCTGCGATCCTCAATACGAACCGGGTATTCTGGAAATGACAGGTCCTCAGCGACCTTCAATTCTGAAAAGTCCAACACATGAGACGGATCCTGAACATACTTCCTCAGCAAGGACACATGGAACACATCGTGCACTCCTGCTAGATTGGGCGGCAAGGCCAGCTGATACGCGGTTTCCCCGATTCGAGCAAGAATGGGAAAGGGTCCAATATATCGCGGACTCAGCTTGCCTCGCCTCCCGAATCTCATCACACCCTTGGAGGGTGAGACTCGGAGAAACACGTGGTCCCCAACCTCAAACTCAAGTGGTCTCCGTCGGATGTCGGCATAACTCTTCTGTCTACACTGGGCTGCGGTCAACCTCTGCTGAACTGTCCTGGCGACCTTAGCACACTACTGTACCAACTCAGGTCCTGCAATCTGTCTCTCACCGATCTCAGACCAACACACCGGTGATCGACACGGCCGCCCATACAAAGCCTCATAAGGCACCATGCCGATGCTAGAATGGTAGCTGTTGTTGTAGGCAAATTCCACAGTGGACAAATGCCGTTCCCACGAACCTCCCCAATCTAGGCAACACGCCCTTAGCATATCCTCCAAGGTCTGAATAGTCCTCTCCGACTGCCCGTCAGTCTCGGGATGATAGGCCGAGCTGAAAGCCAACTGAGTCCCTAACGCCTGCTGAAAGCTCTTCCAGAATCTGGAAGTAAACCTCGGATCTCGATCTGATACAATGGACAAAGGGACCCCGTGCAGAGAGACGATCCGGTCCACAAACAACTTAGCCAGCTTGCCGACCGACCAGTCCTTCCTAATGGCTAGGAAGTGTGCCGACTTGGTCAGCCGATCAACGACGACCCAGATAGCGTCTCTTCTGCTAGGGGATGCGGGCAATCCCATCACAAAGTCCATCGTCACATGTTCCCATTTCCACTCAGGGATCGACAAGGGTTGCAGCAACCCTCCAGGTCTCTGATGCTCGGCTTTAACCTGCTGACATGTCATACATCTAGCCTCATACTCAGCCACATGTCTCTTCATACCGGGCCACCAGAAGTGCCTCTTCAAACAGTGATACATCTTTGTTGTCCCGGGATGCACTGCATACCTCGATCGGTGCGCCTCATCAAGAACACATCTGCGCACATCTACCTCAGTCGGGACATAGAGTCTGCCTCTGAATCTGACGGTACCATCATCCCACAACTCAACCTCAGACCTCTGGAGAATCTGAGGTAACTCCGCATCTGCCCTCTGAGCCTCAATCACAGCATGGTACACAGCCGGTCTCACAGTCAAGCTGACAAGTACTGCTCTATCTTCTTCACGTGGAACCCTAAAGGAGGATTCCACCACTTGCTCAAATAATTTCCACTCCCGAACCATAAGGTATGACATGACCGTCTTCCGACTCAAAGCGTCTGCCACCACATTCGCCTTGCCCGGATGATAAGAAAGGTCAAAGTCATAATCTTTAATAAACTCCATCCACCTTCGCTGCCTCAGGTTCAGGTCTCTCTGAGTGAACACATATTTCAGGCTCTTGTGATATGTAAAAACCTGAAATTTCTCCCCATACAAGTAGTGCCTCCAGATCTTCAGTGCAAACACCACAGCTGCAAGCTCCAAATCATGAGTAGGGTAGTTTTCTTCATGCTTCTTCAGCTGCCGAGAAGCATAAGCAACTACCCTGCCATGCTGCATAAGGACTGCCCCCAATCCTCGACGGGACGCATCCGAGTAAACCACAATTCCACCTGACCCAGATGGAAGCACCAGCACTGGGGCTGACGTGAGACGAGTTTTTAGCTCAGTAAAACTCTGCTCACAATCCTCAGTCCACACGAAACGAACTCCCTTTCGAGTCAGCCTCGACAAGGGGGCCGCTATTGAAGAAAATCCCTGAACAAACCGTCTGTAATATCCGGCAAGCCCCAGAAAGCTCCTGATCTCGGTCACTGAAGTCGGCCTGTTCCAGTCCATCACTGCCTCTATCTTCGCTGGGTCTACTGCGATGCCTTCACCAGAAATAACGTGCCCGAGAAAGTGCACCTTGCTCAGCCAAAATTCACATTTGCTGAACTTGGCATAAAGTTGGTGCTCCCTTAGGACCTGCAACACTGCCCAAAGATGAGCAGCGTGCTCTTCCTCAGAAGAAGAATAGATCAGAATGTCATCAACAAACACAACCACAAACTGGTCCAGGTAGGTCCTGAAGACTCGGTTCATCAGATCCATAAAAGCCGCCGGAGCATTGGTTAAGCCAAAGGGCATAACCAGAAACTCATAGTGCCCATACCGAGTCCTGAACGCCGTCTTACTAACATCCACATCTCTGATTCTCATCTGATAGTATCCCGATCTCAGATCGATCTTGGAAAACACCCTTGCGGTCTGCAGCTGATCCATCAAGTCATCGATTCTAGGAAGCGGGTACTTATTCTTTATTGTCACCTGGTTCAGCTGCCTATAATCGATGCACAATCTCAAAGAACCATCCTTCTTCCTGACAAACAGAACTGGAGCACCCCATGGAGATGTACTGGGACGAATAAAACCCTTGTCCAGCAACTCCTACAACTGCGCCTTCAACTCAGCGAGTTCGGCTGGCGCCATCCGATACGGGGCCTTAGACAGGGGCGCCGTACCTGGTGCAAGCTCGATGGTGAACTCAACCTCACGCTGTGGAGGAAGGCCAGGCAGCTCTTCCGGAAACACATCTACGAAATCACAAACAACAGGCACCTCCCAAGGACTGGGACTAGCACGGACATCAGAAACAACAACAGAGGCAAGAAAAGCCTCACAACCACCAACAAGCAACCTCCGTGCCTTAAAGGCAGAAATAAGGATGCCCCGGGAAGAAAGCCTAATACCTTGGAAGAAGAAGGTCGGGATGTCCGGAATAGAGAAGCGCACCCTCTTCCTGTGGCAGTCTACCTCCGCATAATAGGCTTCCAACCAATCCATACCCAGGATGATATCAAAGTCACGAATAGCAAGTACGACCAACTGGGCAGGTAGCACATGACCCTCAATGGTCAAGGGGACACTCCTCAGACAATTATAGGATATCATATAGTCTCCAGAAGGAACCTCCACCATCAAACCATCAGATAACTCAACAACGGGCGCAGAAAGGATATCTAAGAACTGCTCAGAAATAAAAGAATGCGAAGCACCCGAATCAATCAATACGTGCGCAGAGTTCCCAAGGACAGAGAGTGTACCTTCCACTAAGTTGGACGGGTGAGCCTCCCTCCTGGTGATAGCTAGAACTCTCCCCTGGGTCCTCGGCTTCTTCTGGTCACCAGAACCATGTCCCTGACCATACCCCTGCGGGCACTGCCTCGCCAAGTGGCCCTGCTGGCCGCAAGCGAAACATCTCCTGGGAAGAGTGGGACACTGAGTCCCGCCATGGGTACCACCACACTGCTGGCAAACTGCCGGAAGCCTCTGGGCTGGCTCCTGCTGTGTACTGGACACTGTCTGACTCTGCTGCCCCTATCTGGGCCGGCTGCTGCCGCTGCTCCCGCTACTGCTGCCACCACCCCTGAAGAATCTCCTGAATCGGGAGCCGAGAGAAGACGATCACGA
Organism: Zantedeschia hybrid cultivar; assembly: GCA_030544215.1. NCBI lineage: Eukaryota > Viridiplantae > Streptophyta > Magnoliopsida > Alismatales > Araceae > Zantedeschia > Zantedeschia hybrid cultivar. The sequence continues at coordinate 28,243,509 of JARZZO010000015.1, forward strand.
TCCGACTGAAGGAGCCGGTGCCGCTGCTTTACCCCTGCCCCGAAATGGCCCCTGGACAGTCTGCCCTCTCTCCCGGGCCGACTGGATCTGCTGAGCCTCTACAGCTGCTGCACGCCTAACTGCTGACGCCAAGTCTGTACAACAATGGGACGCCACGAAGTTCCTCAAACTGAGCCTAAGCCCATCCACAAACCTCTCCGCGCGACGTTCCTCGTCCTGAGATATGAAAGGCACGAACCGTCCCAGCGAAACAAACTTTGCCTCGTACTCAAGCACCGTCATGCTCCCCTGTGTCAGATCCATGAACTCCCTCTCCTTGGCCCTCTGAACGTGTCTAGGGAAATACTGAGCGTTGAACTCCTTGACAAAGGTCTCCCAAGATATCTCCCTAAGACTCCTGTCCCCATAAGACAAACTCTTCAGTGTGGTCCACCAGTCATAGGCGCTATCCTTCAGCATGAAGGTAGCCAGCGGGGTCCTCTCTACTGCCGCACAGTCCATGGTATCAAAGGTTTTCTCAATCTCTCTAAGCCAATGAATGGCCTCGTCAGGGTCGGGACGACCGGTGAAGTGAGGTGGCCTCAGCTTCAAGAACCTCTCCAGTGTAGCTGTGGTCCCTCCCCGAGCACTAGAACCCTCGCTAGGATCTCGAGCCTGATATCTAGCCATGGTATCCATCATGGCTTCCATAAACTGCTCAACACTCGGCCTCCCTGCCTCGGACCCACTAGGGGCATCTCCCCTCTCTCGAATAACTGGCATCCTCTTCCTGGGAGCCATCTACTCGCCTACAATTACAAAATCAAAAAGTTCTAATTAGAATCCTAAAACCTATACTACCGACGTGCCTGTACGGGATAATGTATTTATTTGCCGAATTTACAACATTTAACCTAGTTATTTATTTATTTGCCAGACCGTATGCTCTGATACCAACTGTAACGACCCGCCACCCTATAATCGGGGATCCGATTACTAAATGGGTACCGAATCATTAATTTGGGACCAAATCAAGATCTAGTAAGTCTGGGAAATAAATAATAAACTAAGCTAAACATTCACATCGCATTGAATTGAAATGAAAGTGCGGGAAATTAAAATTATTACAATGCGACTCGATTACAGCAAATAATTACATACTCCAGCTGAAAGGAAATAATTAAACATACAGGCCAGAAATAAATAACAACTACATCGGGGCATACCCCGGAACAACTGCCGAAGACGCACAACACACGGCCGCCCACGCCGCTCTAAGTCTGCTGGGAGTCCTCACCTGAAAACCGCAGGGGTGAGTCTCAAGAACAAGACTCAGTAGGGATCCTTCGATCCCCACTGCCCACGCACACACGCACAAGTGTAAAGTACAGCTAACGATGAAGTAACAAGTGTAGTGGCAGGTACAATTCCTAATTCTCTACGTGAGAATACATGCAATCGCAGTTATAATAATCATGCACATTCTAAACCAGCCGTTAGAAAATCTACAACCGTCATCTCGATAGAACTCGCCGACCGTGCAAACAACGGTGGGAAAAAACCTCGACCCGCTGAGACCAAGGAGTAGCCCCTCGGATAGCACGCTCGCTACTCCGGCCCAACTGGCTCAGGTGACTACCCCTTCCCCCAGCATGAGTGACTCTCCGAATGTACCACTCCGACACCGGTACTAGCTGACCCCGGGGTTCACCAGGTGACCCTCTCTTACTAGGCGTCACCCCGCCCACGCCCCCACCGGCGCTGTGCTCACGCCCCCACCAGCACAGGGTGATAAAGTGCTACAATGTCACTCCAGGTCCACAGTAACTGGAAACCCAACACAGTGCGATCCGGTCACGTGAAAAGCCCGCGATCGCATAACACACATAAAACCATCCGATCATGAGGAATCCATCACTATCGGGTGCACTAAAACATGTGTTAACCATCTAACTAGCAATATGAACACGTTTTACTGGCATGCATTAGTGAGATTCTGCCTTGAATCGCGTCGACTAAGGTCGACGCCATTCAAGTTCCAAGTACAGGTTTATATAAATCAGTCTTCAGATTCTGGCCTTAAAAGGCGTCGACACCGGCAGTCGCCTTTTAAAAGGCGTCGACATCCCCAAACGCCATTTAACACGAAAATCCGGAATTTCCAAGAGCTTTATTCAGGGGATTTCTGTGGTTAAAACGCGTCATGGACGCCTGACGCCATTCAAAAATGCGTCGTCTACCCATGACGCCATTTAGCCACAGAATCCCCGACCTGGCAGTGTGCCTGTCAGTCGATTCCTGTCTAAAAGGCGTCGTGATGGCCCGACGCCCTTCAAAAAGGCGTCGTCCATGCACGACGTCTTTCACCCCCAGGAACCAGGAACGCCCTAAACCTGAGGGCTCCCTATCCAACCCCAAATAACCCCAAAATCATTCAAACTGGAGGGGAAACGGAGAGCAAGACAATTCATAGGCAAACACCCCCATAGAAAACCTAAACATGCTCATTCTAACCCCCAAAACCGAAGATCTACCACATGCGTATCGAGGAAAACATGATTTTAAACACAACGCTACGGGGAACGTCACCCTACCGAACACTCGAACTCCTCCAAGCTTCACGCCGTCCACCCTTCTTGCCCCACGCCGCCGCCGGTACCGCCGTGGTCGTCCTTGCTCCACCGTGACGTCGGCCGCCGTCCGGAGAGTAGAACGCCGCAGTGGAAGTGGAGGTGGTAGTGGTATGAGTTAGGTAGAGGATGGAGTGGAGGGAGAGGCGAAAAGGTGGGAGGAAAAGAGGGAGGAGGAGGGGGGTCGCCGCCGGTCGCCGGAGGGAGAGAAGAGAAGGAGAGTAGGAGAAAAATGAGGGAAAGAAGGAGGGCTCACGGGGTTAACCAGAAACTGGCTAAAACGCGTCGACATCCACGGACGCCAATCAGGTGATATGACGGCCGCTCTGACAAGATTCTGAAACGCGTCGTCCTACACAGACGCCATTCAGACAACTGGTCAGGGCCGTACTCTGACACACCCAGAGTCGCAGTCTGAAAGGCGTCGTCCTTCGCAGACGCCGTTCAGATGACCTGACAGGGCCGTACCCACGCGGCCCAAGGCCAACCCCCGCGGCACCCACGTGGCAGCACCTGAAACGCGTCTGCCAAGGTGGACGCCGTTTAAAACGCGTCGCCAGGTCCTGACGCGATTCAACTCAGAACTTCCTCCCCCCACAAGGGTTAGAACAACAGGGTCTGACCCGAAAACCGGATCCGAAAGTCTCGATCCTTACACCGTTTTTCAGTTCCCGTCCCAACTCAGCACTTTTCACGACTTGGTCATACTTTTGGTACGATGGACTTTTTAGCGTGGCGTTTCTTCATTTTATTGTACTTTTGCTTTTGAGAGTGCGTACTTTTTGCCACTCTCTTTGAATTGCCTGAGGAGAGGTGCGTACTTTTTGCCACCTACCTTCCTTTAGCTCTTTTGACGCCTTCTATTGCCTTTAATGTTTACAGCTGTCCATTTTAAATGACCGCCTCTTTTAGAGTGCTGAGTGGGACAGTCCCCTATTGCGGATCTTACACATTCCTTTCGTTCAACCCAAAAGAAAAATTAGAATAAGTAGTCTCATCCTTGAAGATAATTCCAGCAATTCTATACTTTTAAGATCCTTCATTTATTCTAACTTGCCGTGTGTGTGTGAAAATCATCCTGCCATGGATTTTTGTAGAGTGGGATATTTAAACTTTACAGGCTCTTCAACCAATGTGACTAACAGAAAAGCTGATATGTTTAAGATTTACTTAATGAAACATGATTTTCATGCAATTTTTTTCTAGGATGCGAAAAGAAGTTTTTGAAAAAATTTGACCATTTTTCAGTGAAAGATATCAGTTTTCTTCAAAAGATTTTCAATAAATGCATATGATTGTCCCACCCCCCAACTTGATTGACATTGTCCTTAATGGCATAAAAGATATGGAAAACACGCAGCCAAAAGAGAATTTGTGAAGGAGCGAAACAACCTGTAATGACAAGGAGGCGACATACCCACGGCGATCGCTGCTCAGGGACCTAAAAGGAAAAGAAATACCAAAAACTGAAGTAAAATATTGGGTTGCCTCCCAACAAGCGCTAAGTTTATCGTCTTCAGCCAGACGGAAGTTCAGTTAATGTGGATCACTTAGTTCTATGGACTCAGGTGGTGCATTTTGAAGATTTTCAATGAATGGTTTCAACCGTTGACCATTAACAGTGAAAGTGTTCCCACTCTTAGGATTCAGAATTTTAACGGCTCCATGATCGAAGGCTTTAACGACCACGAAGGGTCCATCCCATCTGGATTTCAGTTTTCCAGGAAATAGGCGAAGCCTAGAATTAAATAGCCAAACTTTCTGATTTGGAAGAAAGGATTTCCTCATAATATGTTTATCATGAAAAGCTTTAGTTTTGGCTTTATAAATCTTTGAATTTTCATAGGCCTCGTTGCGCAACTCTTCCAGCTCACTCAGTTGTAGGGTCCGGTGGGAACCAGCTTGGACTAGGTCCAAATTGACTTGTTTGATGGCCCAATAAGCCCTATGTTCCAATTCCACCGGAAGGTGGCACGCTTTTCCAAAAACTAGGCGATAAGGAGACATGCCAATAGGAGTTTTGTAAGCGGTCCGATAGGCCCATAAAGCATCATCCAATCTTTCAGACCAATCTTTTCTATCGGGCCTAACGGACTTTTGCAGAATGTTCTTGATCTCCCTATTGGAAACTTCCACTTGGCCACTGGTTTGGGGGTGATAAGGGGTAGCGACTTTGTGATTAATCCCATATTTCTTAAGCAAAGCCCAAAATTGGTAATTCGTGAAATGTGTTCCCCCATCACTTATGATAGCTTTAGGCCATCCGAACCGAGAAAAGATATTATTCTGAACGAATTTAATGACCACTTTATGATCATTGGTTCGGGTGGCTACTGCTTCAATCCATTTTAAGACATAATCCACCGCTACCAGAATATATGTATGTCCAAAAGAGGGTGGAAAAGGTCCCATAAAGTCAATCCCCCAAACATCAAAGACTTCAACCACCAAGATTGGGTTGAGTGGCATCATATCTCTTTTTGCCATATTTCCTACAGCCTGACATCGGAGGCAAGTTTTGCTAAATTGATGGGCATCTTTGAAAAGTGTGGGCCAGTAAAAACCACTTTGCAGGACTTTGGCTGCAGTTTTCTTTCCTGAGAAGTGGCCCCCACAGGCCAGATTATGACAGAAATTGAGAACACTTTGTTGTTCTTCTTCAGGGACACATCGCCTAATGATTTGATCAGGACAAAATTTGAATAATTCAGGATCCTCCCAGAAATAAAATTTTTCTTGAGAAAAGAATTTGTCCTTTTCACTTTTAGTCCATCCTTCCGGAAGCTGATTAGTCACCTTGTAATTGACAATATGAGCATACCATGGTGCAGCAGTGTGAGAAATGGTCAGTAGATGCTCATCAGGAAAGGCATCAGTGATTGGTGTACTGTCAGAGATCGGAATTCGGGATAGGTGGTCAGCTACCACATTCTCGGAACCCTTCTTATCCCGAATTTCCAAATCGAATTCCTGAAGGAGTAAGATCCATCTAATAAGCCTAGGTTTTGCATCCTTCTTGGTCAACAGGTATTTCAGAGCTGAGTGATCAGAATAGATTATGACTTTTGCCCCTAAAAGATAAGATCTGAATTTTTCTAGGGCAAAAACCACAGCTAACAATTCCTTTTCTGTGGTGGTATAATTCATTTGAGCATCGGCAAGGGTGCGGCTTGCATAATATATCACCACGGGACACTTGTTGATTCTTTGTCCCAAAACTGCACCGATAGCATAATCAGAGGCATCACACATGATTTCGAAGGGTAAAGACCAATCTGGAGATTGAAGAATCGGGGCTTTGGTCAAAGATTCCTTCAGAGAATTGAATGCCTTGATGCACGATTCATCCATTTGGAAAGGAACATCCTTAGCTAAGAGAAGAGTTAGGGGCCGGGCAATTTGAGAGAAATTATGGATAAACCGGTGATAGAAACCGGCATGGCCAAGGAATGAACGGATCTGTCTGACCGAGGTGGGAGGAGGAAGATTGGATATGAGATCGATCTTAGCTTTATCTACTTCTATCCCCCTTTCAGACACAATATGGCCTAGAACAATGCCCTCTCGAACCATGAAATGGCTCTTTTCCCAGCTAAGAATCAGATTGGTGTCTATGCATCGTGCTAGCACCTGTTTAAGATTTTCCAGGCAATTTTCAAAAGAGTCTCCGAAGATTGAGAAATCATCCATGAAAACTTCGAGGAATTCGCCCACCATATCGGAGAAGATGGCCATCATGCACCGTTGAAATGTGGCTGGTGCATTGCATAATCCAAATGGCATTCTCCTAAAAGCAAACGTGCCATACGGGCACGTGAAGGTGGTCTTTTCTTGATCTTCCGGGTAAATAGCCACTTGATTATACCCGGAGTACCCATCTAAGAAGCAGAAGTACTTCTGGCCCGATAACTTTTCCAGAATCTGATCCATGAATGGGAGTGGAAAGTGGTCCTTCTTAGTCATTAGATTCAGCTTTCGGTAATCAATGCACACTCTCCATCCCGTGGTGAGCCTAGTGGGTACCTCTTCTCCATGATCATTCTTAATAACTGTTAATCCAGATTTCTTGGGTACCACTTGAGTTGGGCTGACCCATTTACTGTCTGATATTGGGTAAATGATACCCGCATCTAGCCATTTCACAACTTCCATCTTCACTACTTCTTTCATATTGGGATTAAGCCGCCTTTGCATCTCCCGACTGGGCTTAGAATTCTCTTCCATATAGATATGATGCATGCAAATGGACGGGCTAATTCCCTTTAAATCTGTCACCGACCATCCAATAGCACCCTTGTGATCTTTGAGGACCTCGGTTAATTGGGCCTCCTGCGGCGATGTGAGATTTGTCGCAATGATGACCAGGAGAGTTTGGTCCGGGCCCAAAAAGATATACTTGAGAGACTCAGGTAATGGTTTGAGTTCAAGCTCAGGAGGGTCCTCTAAAGATGGCAAAGCGGGCTCAGATTGTAAGGCTGGTAAAGGTTCAACCTTGGGCCAAGATGTTGATGGGCCAGGAGAGTCCTTTAGAGTGTTGGCTTCCTCCTAAAAGTCATATGTGGACATCTCATTTTCTTCAACCAGATTATCCAATATATCAATAGTGTGGCATTCTTTTTCATGATCTGGGTATTGAGATGCTTTGAAGACATTAATCTGGACCTTTTGACCCCCGAATGAAATGTCCATTATGCCAGTTTCACAATTTATATTAGCTTTGGCAGTGGCTAAGAATGGACGACCTAGGATGATCGGAGTGTGAATGAGTTCCTCAGGTAATGCCATATCCAGAATAAGAAAATCCACGGGAAAATAACAATCGTGAACCTTTACAATGACATCCTCAATTAATCCCCATGGAGTTTTCACAGACCTATCAGCTAACTGCAAGATGATGGATGTGGGCTTTAATTCTCCAATATCAAATTTTTCATAAATAGCTGTTGGCACTAGATTTACACTCGCACCTAGATCCAATAAAGCTCTATCAAATGTAACTCCAGCTAAGTCACATGAAATTAGAGGTGCTCCAGGATCCTTTAACTTCTTGGGTAAATGATTCATCACAATTGCACTAACATCCTCAGAAAGCCGAACCTTTTCGGGTGCCATTCTAGATTCTCTTCGTGGAGTATATAATTCCTTGAGAAACTTAGCATAAGCTGGCACATGCTTGATGGCATCGAGGAGTGAAATATTAATTTGGACTTGTTTGAACAAATCCAACAACTCCTCATTCTGGGCCAGTTTCTTCCTGGTATTGGGCTTAGCTAACAAGGCATTAGGAAATGGCACCCTAGGTTTATAAGAACTTGGGCCTTCATCAATCTTCCCTTTTCCTTTCAGATCCTCCTCCAACTTCTCTATGATGGGTTCATCTTCACTCTCACTTTCAATTTCCTGAGGCCCATCAGTGGAACCTTTAGCTAACTCTTCGTCTGCATGTGGTTTTTCTAAACTTCTCCCACTCCTAAGGGCTGAAATGGCTTTAGCATTTTCAAATTGCGGCCCTTTAGGCTGTGGTACCGGGCCAGGCTGAGGTAAAAGGCCCGATTGCTGTGGAAAATCCGGAGGTTGATTCCTTGGATTGACAACGGGTTGACTAGGAAGTTGGCCTACTTCTCTTCTCATCGCGGCCTCAGCTAGTTGGCCCATTTGACTTTCCAACTTAGCAATGGATTGTTGCTGGGTCAAAATCAGTTGTTGGAGTTGAGTGAATTTATCATCAAAGTTGGGCTGAAGAGGTTGTTGGTAAGTGGGTGGAGGATGGTACTGGGTTGGCTGTCCTGATTGGAATGAGTGGTAGTGGGCCGGTTGACCTGATTGATACTGGGCCGATTGTCCTGATTGATATTGGGCCGATTGACCTGATTGGTACGGGGCCGGTTGAGAAAACTGGGCTTGAGACCCCCTAGCCTGAACATTTCCATAGAAATTAGATTGTTGTTGGAATGAATTCTGTGGCTTTGGGGCTTGATGCATGGGAGGATTGGATATTGGTAATGGGGCCTGCTGATTCTTCCAAGAGAAATTAGGTTGACTTCTCCAGCCAGGATTGTAAGTATTTGAGAATGGATCATTATTGGGCCTGGAGAATCCCTGGGCGGCCTGAACTTGTTCTTGAATGAATGGTGGAAGTTGGGCCGCAGTTGAGCATTCATTCACTTGATGGGTTGGACTTGCGCATAAGGCACAAATATCATGATTGGCAGAAGATGGGCCTTCATATGGACTAGAGTGTGTTGGGTAAGTAGGCTCTTGCTTGTTTAAGGCCAAGAATTGGTCTAGTTTCTGGGCCAAGATGTCTACCTTATCCAATTTCTAATTAATCAGATTTATGTCCATTCTAGATTTGGGCTCTCCACGGGCCTTAAGTTCATACATTCCAGTCCGTTTAGATGGCCCAACAGACCTTTCATAAGATGATAATGAGGCATGATTAATGGAATTTTCACTTAACATCTCAAACAGATCATAGGCCTCATCTTCATTTTTCATCATAAATGCCCCTCCGCATGAAGCATCCACCATCTGTCTGAACTGTTCAGACAATCCTTCATAGAATGCTTGGACAATTTGCCATTTTGAAAGCCCATGATGAGGGCATTTTCTAAGCAATTCTTTCAGTCTTTCCCAAGATTCATAGATCAATTCCCCGGGAGTTTGGGTAAAACTCGTGATGGCCCGTCTCATGGTATTGGTCCGCCCGATGGGATAGAACTTCTTGAGAAATTCTTTCTGCATTTCTTCCCATGTCCTAATGGGCCTTCCTATGGTTCCCAACCAATATTTAGCCTTGTCCTTTAATGAAAAGGGAAATAAGGTCAATTTAAGTCCATCATCGGTGAAATTCTAGATCTTCACCGTGGAACAGATTTCTAGGAATTCATCCAGATGCTTATAAGGATTTTCATTAGTATTCCCATAAAAGGATGGGAGCATCTGAATGGTGCTAGATTTGATTTCATATTGATTGGCTGGATTCTGAGAAAGATGAATACAAGATGAAGGTTGATATCGATTTGGAATGAAATAGTCCTTCATTTGCTTTGGTGGGTCCTGATTATCAGCCATTGGATCTTGTGGTGGATTTCTATGATGTAAGATTCTTTCTATTTCAGCAAGTGGTCCAAGAAGGTTAGGATTTTGAGATCTCCTACCTTGCATACACTAGGATTGATGGAGAGAGGATTTTGTTTTCGATTTCTTTTTTTTTTTTTTTTAAATGCAATCAATGTTGACAAACAAATTATCCTAATGATCTAATGTTAACCTAGACTCTCTATGTGAATTTTCTTACAAGGTGAATGGAGTCCACCTCGAGTCACAACCACAATCAGTCAACGGCCAGGTAAGAGGTGGGGTAGTGGGAGGCTCCCCCTACTTTCGTAGGGACCTAATTAGAGAACCACTTTTCCGCTTAGACGTTTGCCTTTTTACCTCTAGCCTAGACACCGTTTCCAAAAATGGAGGCAACTCGAGATTTAAACCACTCACGGTGTAAACCCTAGATTCTCTTTCGACTTGCTTTTAGTTAGATTAGAAAATGCCAATGCAAGGAAGGTGATTTGTGGGCTAAGGAAGGGTGATCAAATCCCTACCTTATGTGGTTAAAGTTGCTGCCCTTAGAGTCGCTTTGAATGCAATACAAGGCAACAAATCAATGCAAGGTGTGTTGATGCAATCATGAATGACTTGCTAAAAATTGAAACACGTACCTTTCCCCCGCAATCTTCAACAATTTATGGAAATAACTGTGAAAGGAAACTAACTCATGCTTTCCTAGGATGATGAATGCCTAGCATGGAAAGTTTCTAATCTTGGCAATGAAGGTTTTTAAATTTGGATGTTCCTCTTTTTGTTTCTTTTTTTTTAGTTAATGGAAACCTATCTTAACTAGAAACTACAAAAAAGAAAACTAACTAAAGTAAGGAAATTGAAACATAGAAAGTTGGAACACACTGACCATGATTTCGCTTTCCTTTTCTTTTTTTTTGTTTTTTATTTTTTTCAATTTACCTGCAAAAATAAGAAAAATAAGGTTAGTTAGAGACTAATTACACTAAATCCAAGATAATCAAAATTAAAAATCTAACTCCCCGGCAACGGCGCCAAAAATTGATCGTTTCGAATTGTGCGTCGTTAAACACATGAAAACGTTCAATCTAAATTTATCCGGCTCACTCAAATCAAATTTTGGAAATTAATAGTGGTGAGTCCGAGTCGATCCACAGGGAGATAGAATTTTAATTTTAAAAATTTTGGATTTCAAGTAATCTAAAAATAAGTGAAAATTCAAATAGAGTAATTACTTAATTAAAATAAAACACAATTAACTAATGTAACCTAAAAACATAATTACGTGAATTAAATAACTCTTTTTTTTTTTTTTCAGAAATTAAATACAAATACATACGGAAAATAAGCACAACTAAGAAAAATTAACAAAGAAATTATTATTCACTAAGTGTAAATGATTAATTAACTAAAAATTATGAAACAACTTACAACATTTAACGGTTTAATATCTTAAATAAACAAAATATTAAATAACAACTTGACTAATCCTAATTAACTAAACAATTATTATACTAATGGGGGAAGGGAAAGAACAAATTGAAAGCAATATGTGGGGGATTTTGTGGGTGGCTGCCGGCTCAATGTTTTGCTGCTGCCGGAAACGTGGAGACTTCACGTTTGCATGCAATCTGTGCGCTGGAGGAAGGCTGAAAGCTTGCTGTGAACGCTGGGACAGCTGCTGGTTGGTGGAGGCGGTTCAGGAGCTGGTGCTTCAGGCGCATCTGCTGCAGGTGGTGGTGTTGCTGGTTGGCTACGTGGAACTGCAGCCGGCATGCATGCTGGGAACTTGACGTGGAGACCAGCTAGGTGGTGTGCAGGAGAGGGAGGCTGATGCTGCTGCTGCGTTGGAGGAAGGAGGATGCCGGCGCGTGGATGGAGAGGAAGAGATCATGGTTGCTGCGTGGAAGGGTGTTGCTTGCAGCTGGGCAACGCGTGGATGGCTTGCAGGTATGCGTTGGAGGTGGTGGAGCCGCTGGATACGCAGGAAGCCCGCGGGATGCCTTGCTTTGCAGCTGCTGATTGGTGGAAGTGCAGGAGACAACCGGCATGCAGGTGTGGGCGGTGTGAGCTGGTGGAGCTGGGCATTGCCAGAGGAGATGCTGGTGTGTGGAACTGCTTCAGGCGCAGCGGAGGACGTGCATGCATGCACTAGGAACGCATGTGGAAGCAGACTAGTCTTCAACGCCGGGTATGCGGTGGAGGTGCAGCTTTGCAGCCGTTTGGGTTGCTTCAGACTGGAGCTGCCGCGCGTGGGAACCAGAGAGAACCCGAGAGAGGAGCCGTGGAGGGAGGAAGAGAAGAGAGGCTGCGGGAAAGGGGAATAAGGGAGAGAGGGAATCTGCTGGAAAGAGAGCAAAGAAGAGAGGTGTGTGGGAAACCGAGAGAGGGACGGAGGGCTGCGGGAAGGAAAACTGAGAGAGGAACTGAGAGAGGGATAACCGGAGAGAGGGAGAGATAGAATCTGGAGAGAGGTTGAGAGAGCCGGAGGAGGAGAGAACAGAGATAGTGCTGGGAGAGGCTGAGAGGGAGGAAGAGAGGGACGTGGAAGAAAGGGTACGATTGGGAGAGGCTGGGAAACGGAGAGAGAGGAGGAGAGTGCAAGAAGAGGAGTTCGGTGAGAGAAGACTGGGGGAGACGTCCGGCTGAGCAAGGAAGACCAGAGGAGGGCGGAAGAGAAGAGAGGGACCGGGAATAAAAAGAGAGAGAAGGAACTTATAGGGGGCTGCGGAGGTTTGAGTTGGAATGGGAGGAGGAAAAACCGAAGAACGTGGGAGAGGCTGAGAAAACAAAAAAGGAAATTGGAGAAGAAATAGGATTGTGGTTTAGGAAATTGGAGAGAAGGAAAGAAATAGTGAGTTTTGGGAAACTCCAGCAAAGGAAAGAGTCAATTTGCATTTTTACCCCTGTTTTAGTTGAAATCCCTGGCAACGGCGCCAATCGTTTCGAATTGTGCGTCGTTAAACACATGAAAACGTTCAATTTAAATTTATCCGGCTCACTCAAATCAAATTTTGGAAATTAATAGTGGTGAGTCCGAGTCGATCCACAGGGAGATAGAATTTTAATTTTAAAAATTTTGGATTTCAGGTAATCTAAAAATAAGTGAAAATTCAAATAGAGTAATTACTTAATTAAACTAAAACACAATTAACTAATGTAACCTAAAAACATAATTACGTGAATTAAATAACTCTTTTTTTTTTTTTTTCAGAAATTAAATACAAACACATACGGAAAATAAGCACAACTAAGAAAAATTAACAAAGAAACTATTATTCACTAAGTGTAAATGATTAATTAACTAAAAATTATGAAACAACTTACAACATTTAACGGTTTAATATCTTAAATAAAAAAAATATTAAATAACAACTTGACTAATCCTAATTAACTAAACAATTATTATACTAATGGGGGAAGGGAAAGAACAAATTGAAAGCAATATGTGGGGGATTTTGTGGGTGGCTGCCGGCTCAATGTTTTGCTGCTGCCGGCAACGTGGAGACTTCACGTTTGCATGCAATCTGTGTGCTGGAGGAAGGCTGAAAGCTTGCTGTGAACGCTGGGACAGCTGCTGGTTGGTGGAGGCGGTTCAGGAGCTGGTGCTTCAGGCGCATCTACTGCAGGTGGTGTTGTTGCTGGTTGGCTATGTGGAACTGCAGCCGGCATGCATGCTGGGAACTTGACGTGGAGACCAGCTAGGTGGTGTGCAGGAGAGGGAGGCTGATGCTGCTGCTGCTGCGTTGGAGGAAGGAGGATGCCGGCGCGTGGATGGAGAGGAAGAGATCCTGGTTGCTGCGTGGAAGGGTGTTGCTTGCAGCTGGGCAACGCGTGGATGGCTTGCAAGTATGCGTTGGAGGTGGTGGAGCCGCTGGATACGCAGGAAGCCCGCGGGATGCCTTGCTTTGCAGCTGCTGACTGGTGGAACTGCAGGAGACAACCGGCATGCAGGCGTGGGCGGCGTGAGCTGGTGGAGCTGGGCGTTGCCAGAGGAGATGCTGGTGTGTGGAACTGCTTCAGGCGCAGCGGAGGACGTGCATGCATGCCCTAGGAACGCATGTGGAAGCAGACTAGTCTTCAACGCTGGGTACGATCCAAATACGATCCAAGTACGATCCAAATACTGCTCGTCCCCATGTCCATGTGATCTCCAATCCTACCTTCAAGGGAGCTCAAGATCCAACTGAGCCCTCATCTGCCAATCCACTCGATCTGGTTACCGCTATGGGAGTTCTGGCCTCCCATATGGATCCTCAACAGCTTGAGGCAATCCAATCCATCCTAAAGGAGAAGACGTCATTACGTTTTGCTGAACCAAATCCCGTGGTTCCCCCTGTTATTCCTCAACCTCCTCACCACCATGCTTGCTTTATTCATCAGGCCATGGAAGGCCTTCATGTTTCAACCTCCCGGCCATATAGGCTGCAGTTATCGTCTTCAAAGCATCCGGCCAGACCGCCAGCCGACTTACCAAAATGCCCTCGGACATGGTGGAAGCGCTGCCGGACCATAGCCTTATTATCCACCTTGCCCCACCTATATTCTAGGAGGCAAGCTTATCATGCACCACCACCTCTGCCTCCCCAAGTTGATCTGGTAACTCAGGCTCTGCTCGCAAAGATGGATCGCATGGACGAGAAGTTCAACAACTTCCAGAAGATGATGGGAGTCAAGGCTATGCCCGAAATCAATCTTCCTAGTTTGCCAATATTTTACTTGCCGCCTTCTGAGATGTCAGTGTATAGGAAATACAATGGTTCTGGTAACCCCTTCACCTACCTGAAGGAGTTCATGTACGAATCTTCCTTCTGGCAGAATGATAAGAGGTCACTAACCTTCTTGTTCAGGAAATCATTAGAGGGGCCAGCCCTCGAGTGGTTCTTTTCTTTGGAGCCATCTGAGGTGGAAGACTATAATATCGTGTCAAGAAAATTCATCCAAAGATACCAAGATAGAGTTGCACCGTCTCTGTCCATAACTGACTTAGTAGTTGAGAAGATGAAGCCTGACGAGGACTTCATCAGTTTTGCTGATAGATGGAGGGGAATGGCGGAGAAAGTCTATCTGAATCTGAACAAGTGATGATGATGATTTCTAATGCTACTCCCCAGTATAAGCTAGTTCTCACACATGGTGGAACTCTATGAGAGGGTACGTTACTACCAAAACGTCTTCAAAGACACTACCTTCTCTAGCATCTTTGACCCTCACCGACCCAGCAAACCTCCACCTCAGAAGCCTGTTGTGCCAAACTCTCCTAGCGTGGGGCCGACAACTGAGGGCACACTCTCCCACGAGCAAATCAGCACTGTAAACAACAACTAGCCTCAGTTTATAAGAAATCAGTAGCAACCGCAGTACGCAGGGCAGAGACTGCCGAGCTAGCAAGGCTACAGGCCACCTCAACAACAGTACCAGCCAACCTACAATCAGCCGCAACGGCAATACCAGCCACAGCAATAGTATCAGCCTCGTCCACTTCCAACATATCATAATGTACCTCCTCCAGGCGACTACAATCAACAGAGAAAGCCTCCAGGCCCAAAGAGGGCATCATACCCTGCTCTCCCGGAGTCTCTCCTAGACATATTCAATGCCCTTGTGGCAGCCAATGCATTGGTTCTGCCTAGGGAGAAAACTGTATGGCTCTAGAATGCCAATGCCTCTAAGTATTATGCCTTCCACAGACAACCTGGGCATACGGTGGATGTATGTTTCTAATTCCGGGACTACATCTATGATCTCAATGAACAATGAGGCATTGACTGGGAAGAGATGAGAAAATATATAGCCGCTTTGAAGGCGAGGAGACCCCAGCAACAACAACAACATCAACAACAACATCAACCATAGCAACAGCAACATAGAGCACCAGCATAGGCAGCAGTACCACCGAATATGGGTATAGTATAGAACCCACTGCCAGAGCACCAGCATCAGAACCAGATTGCCCCCATCTTGACAAATAGCCAGTCTGAGGCTAGTAGAGGGCAACAGTGGAAGGTAGATGACTCTTCCTCTATTTATTCAATAGGTCATATGCCAAGCACCATCGAGCAACCACCTCGCTGCATCCTCCGCATACCAAACTGCAACCCATTACCATTAATCCCATTACCCCCTCTGCCACCACGCCTTCATTAAACAACCCTCCACAAATCAACCATGCACCGCTCATGCCATCTAAACCACTACTCTGCATACCATTCCCTACATCACCTACGACAACCACTTACCCCGGTACCATACAACCCTCTAAGCCGCTCATCCGCACAATACGTCCACCAAATAATCCACCACCATCACCCGTTTATCCACCCATACAACCCTGCATACTACTCATCCGTACGATACTTCCACCAAATAACCCATCAACACCCACTCACCAACCCATTACACCCTCTAAACCACTCATTAACACGGCGATGCTCAAGATAACGTTTGGACCTTCTACTATTGAAGAACATACGCTCTAGAGCAGAAGAATCTTCAACAAAGTCTTTCCCCAATACACAGTCAGAGATGGCCCATTACAACCGCCAGAGGAAGCGCAATATGAAGAGAGTGCACCAGGCACTCAATATGACTTGTTGAAGTAGCTAGACAAGACATCGGCATGGATTTCCATGCTCGAACTGATAAAAAGTTCAAAGACCCATCAAGAAATCCTGATGGAGTACTTACAAGAAGTAATGGTCAATGAAGACGTACCGGTAGAGAAAATAACTACACTGCTAGTTCCACAGAGGGATCAGCCCTCTATAACCTTTCATACATAAGAACTAGGACCACTCATAGCTAGAAGTATGGCCTTGAGCATTACTGTCAACATATGCAAAAAGGCTATAGATGCTTGTCTAGTTGATACTGGGGCTTCCATCAACATATTATCACCAAAGACCCTAGAACTCTGTGGTGTACCCAGAGAAAAGTAATTGCCTTCTCCTATCTCTGTCACGGCCTATGACAACTCTTGTAAGGATTGAGGTTTCGGATCCGGTTATCGGGTTAGTTTCGGGGTCGGATCTCTTAGTTTCGGCCCTAGTGGGGCTGAGGCATAGTTTCCCTTTCGCGTCGAGCTTGCTCGACGTGGTTCAAACGGCGTCCAGAAAGGAGGACGCGTTTTAGGCTATGCCACGTGGGCTGGCCTTGGGCCGCGAGAATACGGCCCCGGTCATATCATCTGAATGACATCTTGCATAGTCGACGCCATTCAGAGTACGGCCCTGGCACGTCAGAGTACGACCGGTCTTGTCGTCTGAATGGCGTCAGTCTTGGACGACGCATTTTAACCGATTTCTGTTTGACCCCGCGAAGCCTCCCTCCTTTCCCTCATTTTCGCCTTCTCTCTCTCTCTCCCCTCTTCTCTCCGGCTCCGGCGTCTCCTTTCCCCCTCTCCTTTCTTCTTCCTTTCCTCTCTCCATTCCATCTCTCCCTCCACTCCATCAACCTTCTAACTCCCGCCACTACCACCACCACCTCCTCTGCAGCGTTTTTCTCTCCGGACGGCGACCGACGTCCCGGTGGAGTAACGGCGTCCTCGGCGGTACCGGCGGTGGCGTGTGGTGTGGCGGTTCGGCGGCTTAGAGCTCAGAGGAGTTCGAGTAACCAGTAGGGTGACAATCCTCGCAATGTTTTGTTTAAAGCATGTTTTCCCGCTTTGGAGCATGTTTGGGTTAAGCATGTTTATGCGACTTTTGGGGTGAAAATGCTAATTGCATGTATGGAAAAATTGTGAGATTTAATGGGTAGTTAGGTTCTCCTCCTTCCCCTTTATGTTTTGTGCCCCTTTTTGTACGTTTTGGGGGAGAAATCCCACCTTGTGGATTGCGGGAAGCAGAGGGGAGAACCTGTCTGTGAGGGTTGAATGGCGTCTGGGGACAACGACACCTTTTAGAAAGGCGGCTTCCACCCACGACGCGGTTTAACCCCAGATGACAGACCCTATCTCTAGACTGAATGGCGTCCGGGGACAGCGACGCCTTTTAAAAAGGTGACCCCTTTGGATGACGCGTTTTAGCCCATCTTCGGGGGCCAGTTTTCACATGAACCAATTTAGGAGACTTGAATGGCGTCGGCCTTGGGCGAGACGATTCAAGACAGAATCTCATTAATTCCTGCAATTAACATGTGTTTGCATTGTTAGATAGTTTGGTTAATTGCATGCTTGAAAACATATTTGAGGATGATGAATTCTAAGTGATCGGATGGCACCGTGTTGCATTTTGTGCGATCGTGGCATAGAGTGACAGTTTTAGCGCTTAGGCACCCTGTGTCGGTGTGGGAGTGACACGGCGCCGGTGTGGGAGTGGCGGGGTGACGCCTAGAGAGAGGGTCACCTAGTGTACCCTGGGGTATAGCTAGTACAGTATAGGAGTGGTGCATTCGGAGTGTCACTCGTGCTGGGGGAAGCAGAAACTACCTAGAGTCTGTCGGGCCGGAGTAGCCAGTGCGCTATCCGAGAGGTTACTGTTTGGTCTCAGCGGGTCGGTGTTTTCCGCGTTCGGCCGTGTGGCTTGTGTGTTTCGCCGAGACGCATGTTGTGGACTTGTGACGGAGTAGTTTTAGAGTTGTGCATGTTACCGTTCGAATGCATGCGTTTTATAACGAAATTGGAAAATGTATTTACTGCTTTAATTGCTTAAATTGTCTGTATTTGTATTGTTATACTTGTGGGGTGTGCAAGTGGGTGGTGGGGATCGAAGGATCCCTACTGAGTCTTTTTCGATGAGACTCACCCCCTGCGGTTTTCAGGTGAAGGTTCTAGGCAAGCGTTGTAAGGATTGAGGTTTTCGGATCCGGTTATCGGGTCAGTTTTCAGGGTCGGATCCCTTAGTTCGGGCCCTGATGAGGCTGAGACTCAGTTCTATTTCGCGTCGAGCCTGCTCGACGTGGTTTAAACGGCGTCCAGCAATGTAGACGCGTTTTAGGCTATGCCACGTGGGCTGGCCTTGGGTCGCGAGAGTATGGCCCGGGTCATATCGTCTGAATGGCGTCTTGGATGGACGACGCCTTTCAGAGTACGACCCTGGCTTGTCAGTGTACGGCCCGGTCTTGTCGTCTGAAAGACGTCGGGCATGGACGATGTGTTTTACCTAGCTTCTGGTTGACCCCCCGAACCCTCCTTCCTTTCCCTCATTTCCTCCTCCCTCTTCTCTCTCCTCTCTTCCTCCGACGAGCCGACGGCTCTTTTTCCCCCTCCTTCCTTTTCCTCCCACTATTTCATCTCTCCCTCCACTCCATCGACCTCCTAACTCCCACCACTACCACCACCATCTCCTCTTCGGCGTTTTTCTCTCCGGACGGCGGTCGACGTCCCGGTGGAGTAACGGCGTCCACGGCGGTACCGGCGGCGGCATGGGGCGAGGCGGGTAGGCGGCTTGGAGCTTGGAGGAGTTCAAGTAACCGGTAGAGTGACGATTCCCATAGTATTTCATTTAAAACCCATGTTTTCCCGCTTTGGAGCATGTTTAGGGGTGTTCTTGGGGTGAAAATACTAAATGCATGTAATGAGAAATTGGGTGTTTTAAATAGGTAGTTAGGTTCTTCTCCCCATTCTCCATGTTTTTCGTGTTTTTACACGATTTTGGGAAGGAAATCCCACCCCGTGGACTGGGAGATAGTGGAGGGAGAACCTGTCTGTAAGGGTTAAATGGCGTCGGGGGACAGCGACGCCTTTTAGAAAGGCGGTTTCCACCCGCGACGCGATTTAGCCCAATTACCAGACTCTGTCTCTGGAACTGAATGGCGTCCAGGGACAACGACGCCTTTCAAAAGGCGACTTGCATGAGCGACGCTTTTTAGGCCATTTCCGAGGCCAAATTTCACATGAACCAGTTTAGGAGGCTTGAATGGCGTCGGCCTTGGGCGACGTGATTCAAGGCAGAATCACATTAATTCATGCTATTAACATATCTTCACATTGTTAGATAGTTTGGTTAATTGCATGTTTGAAATCGTACTCGAGGATGAGGATTTTTACTTGATTGGATTGCACTGTGTTGTGTTTCGTGCGACTGTAGACCTAGAGTGACGGTTGTAGCGCTTGCCACCTTGTGTCGGTGTGGGAGGGACACAGTGCCGGTGTGGGAGTGGTGGGGTGACGCCTAGCGAGAGGGTCACTTGGTATACCCTGGGGTTAGCTAGTACTGGTGTGGGAGTGGTACCTGTGGAGTGTCACTCGTGCTGGGGGAAGCAGAAACCACCTAGAGCCAGTTGGGCCGGAGTAGCTAGCGTGCTATCCGAGGAGTTACTATTTGGTCTCAGCGGGTCGGTGTTTCCCGCGTTCAGCTGTGTGGTTAGCGTGTTTTGCCGAGACGCTGGTTGTAGGCTCCCTGGTAGAATGGTTTCGGAGTTGTGCATGTTACATCTCGAATATATGTGTTTTATATCGGAATTTACGAATTGTGTTACTTGCTTATTCTACCTGTATCTATGTTACTGCACTTGTGGGTGCGTGAGTGGGCGGTGGGGATCGAAGGATCCGTACTGAGTCTTTTCGTTGAGACTCACCCTTGCGGTTTTCAGGTGAGGGTTCCAGACAGGCTTAGCGAGGAGAGTACTGCTTTGGGTTGCGCGCCAGCAGCTGTTGTTCCGGGGTATGCGTCGACGTAGTTGTTATTTTATTTTCTGGCATGTACGTCTAATTATTTCTTTTCAGTTGGAGTATGTAATTATTTGCTATGTCGAGTCGCATTGTAATAACTCTTAATTCTTGCGCTTCCTTTTCAATTCAATGCTATGTGAATGTTTAGTTTAGTTTATTATTTATTTCTCAGACTTATCTAGATCCTGGTTTGGCTCCAAACTAATGATTCGATACCCATTTAGTAATCAGATCCCCGATTATAGGGTGGCAGGTCGTTACAATTGGTATCAGAGCATTCGGTTTGGCAAATAAATGAATAACTAGGTTAAATATTGTAATTTTGTCAAATAATTTCATTATCCCGTACAGGCACGGCGGTAGTGTAGGTTTTAGGATTCTAATTAGAACTTTTTGATTTTTGTGATTGTAGGCGATTAGATGGCTCCTAGGAAGAGGATGCCAGTTATTAGAGAGCGGGGAGATGTCCCTAGTGGATCTGAGGCCGGTAGGCCGAGTATGGAGCATTTCATGGAGGCCATGATGGACACGATGGCTAGATACCAGACCCGAGACCCTAGTGAGAGTTCCAGTGTTCGGGGAGGGTCTTCAGCTACACTGGAGAGATTCCTGAAGCTGAGGCCGCCTCATTTCACCGGTCGTCTCGACCCTAATGAGGGTGTTCATTGGTTGAGGGAGATGGAGAAGACTTTTGATACTATGGATTGTGCGGCGGTTGAGAGGACTCCGTTGGCTACCTTCGTGCTGAAGGATGATGCCTACCGTTGGTGGACCACTTTGAAGAGTTTGTCATATGCGTATAGGAGTCTCAGGGAGATTCCATGGGAGACTTTTGTGAAGGAATTCAAAGCACAGTACTTTCCTAGGCATGTTCAGAGGGCCAAGGAGAGGGAATTTATGCAACTGACCCAAGGAAGCATGACAGTGCTTGAATACCAGACGAAGTTTGTGTCGCTTGGGAGGTTTGTGCCTTTTATCTCAGGAGACGAGGAGCGTCGGACTAAGAGGTTTGTGGATGGACTGTGGTCCAATCTAAGGAGTTTTGTGGCGTCCTACTGTTGTACAGATTTGGCATCGGCAGTTAAGTGTGCCGCGGCAGTAGAGGCACAGTATGATTAGTCAGCCCGGGAGAGGGGACTGACTACTCAGGGGCCGGTTCGTGGCAGGGGAAAGGTAGCAGCAACAGCTCCTTCATCCGGATCAGGATTGTCTTCACTCGGCTCCAGATTCAGGAGGTTCTTTCGAGGCAGTGGCAACAGTAGCGGCCGCAGCGGTAGCAGCAGACCCAGGCAGGGCCAGCAGAGTCAGTCAGTGTCCTGTGCTCAGTAGGAGGCAGCTCAGAGGCTTCCTGCAGCTTGTCGACATTGCGGTGGCACTCACGGTGTGACTCAGTGTCCTGCTTTTTCTGGGAGGTGTTACACTTGTAGCCAGCAGGGCCATTTGGCGAGGTATTGCCCATAGGGGCATGGTCAGGGGCAGGGACCAGGTGATCAGAAGAAGCCGAGGACCCAGGGGAGAGTTCTAGCTATCACTAGGAAGGAAGCTCGTGCATCCAACTTGGTGGAAGGTACACTTTCTATCCTTGGGAACTCCGCGCATGTGTTAATTGACTCTTGTGCTTCGCATTCTTTTATTTCTGAGCAGTTCGTAGATGTTCTTTTTGCACCCGTTGATGAGATATCGGATAGATTGATGGTAGAGGTTCCTTCTAAGGATTACATGTTGTCTTATAACTATTTGAGTGAAGTTCCCTTGAGCATTGAGGGCCATGAGTTACCTGCCCAATTAGTTGTGCTTGCCATTCGCGACTTTGATGTCATCCTAGGCATGGACTGGTTGGAGGCTTATTATGCCGAGGTGGACTGCCACAGGAAGAGGGTGCGTTTCTCTATTCCAGACAACCCGACCTTCTACTTCCAAGGTATTAGGCTCTCTTCTCGAGGTATTCTTATTTCTGCCTTTAAGGCCAGAGGTTGCTTGTTGGTGGTTGTGAGGCCTTCCTTGCCTCTGTTCTTTTAGCTGATGTTAGTGGTAGTCCCAGTCCTTAGGGGGTGCCCGTAGTTTGTGACTTTGTAGATGTATTTCATGAGGAGTTGCCTGGCCTTCCTCCTCAGCGAGAGGTTGAGTTTACTACTGAGCTTGCACCGGGTACAGCGCTCCTGTCTAAGGCCCCGTACCGGATGGCGCCAGTCGAACTCGCTGAGTTGAAGGCGCAGTTGCAGGAACTACTGGATAAGGATTTCATTCGTCCCAGTACTTCTCCACGGAGTGCTCCAGTTCTATTTGTCAGGAAGAAGGATGGTTCTCTGAGGTTATGTATTGATTATAGACAGCTGAACCAGGTGACGATAAAGAACAAGTACCCACTTCCGAGGATTGACGATCTGATGGATCAGTTACAGTCTGCAAAGGTGTTTTCAAAAATTGACTTGAGATCAGGGTATTATCAGATGAGGATCCGTGAGGTTGATGTTAGTAAGACGGCCTTTAGGACTCAGTATGGACATTATAAGTTTTTGGTTATGCCTTTTGGCTTGACCAATGCTCCAGCAGCTTTTATGTATTTGATGAACTGGGTCTTCAGGGCCTACCTGGATCAGTTTGTGGTGGTATTTGTAGACGATATTTTGGTATACTCTTCTTCTGAGGAAGAGCATGCCACACATCTTCTGATGGTATCGCAGGTTCTGAGAGAGCACCAACTCTATGCCAAGTTTAGTAAGTGTGAATTCTGGTTAGACAAGGTGCACTTCCTGGGGCATGTCATTTCTGGTGATGACATTGTAGTGGATCCGGCCAAGATCAAGACAGTAATGGATTGGAGCAGACCAACAATAGTAACTGAGATCAGGAGCTTCTTGGGGCTAGCAGGATATTACAAACGATTTGTCTAGGGTTTTTCTTCGATAGCGACCCCCTTGTCGAGGTTGACTCGTAAGGGAGTTCATTTCGTATGGACCGAGAAGTGTGAGCAGAGTTTCATTGAGTTGAAGACTCGCCTCACTTCGGCTCCAGTGTTGGTACTTCCATCAGGTTCTGGTGGATTTGTGGTTTATATTCAGATGCATCACGTCGAGGTTTAGGTGCAGTTCTGATGCAACATGGTAAGGTTGTGGCCTATGCTTCTAGGCAGCTGAAGAAGCATGAGGAGAACTATCCCACTCATGACTTAGAGTTGGCAGCTGTGGTATTTGCATTGAAGATCTGGCAGCACTATTTGTATGCAGAGAAATTTCAGGTTTTTACTGATCACAAGAGCCTGAAGTATGTATTCACGCAGAAGGATATGAACTTGAGGCAGTGCAGGTGGATGGAATTTATCAAGGATTATGACCTCGACCTTTCTTATCATCCGGGCAAGGCTAATGTGGTGGCAGACGCCTTGAGTCGGAAGACGATCGTGTCATATCTCATAGTTCGAGGATTGAGGTTATTTGAGCAGGTTGTGGAATCTTCCTTTAGGGTTCCGCGAGAGGCTGACAGAGCCGTGCTGGCCAGCTTAACTGTAAGGCCAACAGTGTAACAGAGGCCAGAGGTGGAATTGTGGGATGATGGTACAGTCAGGTTTAGAGGCAGACTCTATGTTCCGGTCGAGGAGGATGTGCACAGGAGTGTCCTGGATGAGGCGCACCATTCTAGATATGCAGCGCATCCCGTAACGACTAAGATGTATCATTGTTTGAGGAGGCACTTTTGGTGGCCTGGTATGAAGAAGGATATGGCTAACTATGTAGCAAGATGCCTGACTTGTCAGCAGGTTAAGGCAGAACATCAGAGACCCGGAGGGTTGTTGCATCCCTTGCCGATCCCGGAATGGAAATGGGAGCATGTGACTATGGACTTTGTGATGGGATTACCTGTGTCCCCTGGCAGAAGAGATGCAATCTGGATCATTGTTGATCGATTGACCAAGTCGGCACACTTCCTGGCTATTAGGAAGGACTGGTCAGTCGGTAAGTTGGTTAAGCTGTTTGTGGATCGGATCATCTCTCTACACGGGGTGCCCTTATCCATCGTGTCAGACTAGGATCCGAGATTTACTTATAGGTTATGGAAGAGTTTTCAGAAGGCCTTGGGAATGCAGTTGGCCTTCAACTCGGCCTATCATCCCGAGACTGATGGGCAGTCAGAGAGGACCATTCAGACTCTAGAGGATATGCTCAGGGCATGTTGCCTAGACTGGGGAGGTTCTTGGGAGCAACACTTGTCTACAGTGGAGTTAGCTTACAACAACAGTTACCATTCTAGTATCGGCATGGCGCCTTATGAGGCATTGTACGAACGGCCGTGTCGATCCCTTGTAAATTGGTTTGAGATTGGCGAGAGGCAGATGGCGGGACCAGAGTTGGTACAACAATGTGCTGAGGTTGCCAGAGTGGTATAGCAGAGATTGATTGCAACTCAGAACAGACAGAAGAGTTATGCAGACATCCGTAGGAGACCACTTGAGTTTGAGGTTGGGGACCATGTGTTTCTCCGAGTCTCACCCTCCAAGGGTGTAATGAGATTCGGGAAGCGAGGTAAGCTGAGTCCGCGATATGTTGGGCCTTTTCCCATTCTTGCTCGAATTGGGGAAACGGCGTATCAGCTAGCCTTGCCGCCCAGTCTTGCAGGGGTGCACGATGTGTTCCATGTTTCTTTACTGAGGAGATATGTTTAGGATCCATCTCATATTTTGGACTTTTCAGAGTTGGAAGCCGTTGAGGACTTGTCCTTTCCAGAGTTTCCAGTACGTATTGAGGATCGTAGAGAACAGGTCCTTCGGAACAAGGTTGTACCTCTGGTTAAGGTGATTTGGCAGTATCGCTCTGGGAGCGAGGCGACCTGGGAGCGCGAGGATGAGATGTAGGAGCAGTTTCCCTACCTTTTCTTGTAAGTACTCTTGTGAACTTGTATCTTTCTGTTTCGCCCTCGTTAATTGTAGCAGGCAATTTCGGGGACGAAATTCTTTTTAGTGGGGGAGAATGTAAGGATTGAGGTTTTCAGATCCGTTTATTGGGTCAGTTTTCGGGGTCGGATCCCTTAGTTCGGGCCCTGATGGGGCTGAGACTCAGTTCTGTTTAAACGGCGTCCAGCAATGTAGACGCGTTTTAGGCTGGGCCACGTGGGCTATGTTAGTATTAGATGGTCTCAAAGCCAATCCGATACTGTGTACATATTCAGATTATTAATAAATGGCAATAATTCATTGTGTGTAATTAATTTGATCTGTGTTTATCGTATCACGATGAAGTCCATGAACATGTGCAATAGTCTTCGGATTATGATGAGATCATAATTACGGGACCGAAGACTTATAAACACATATTCTTAATTGTTCCTAGTCATAGGATGTTTGAGATAGGACATCGAACATCCGGATAGACTAGTATAGGTTACTTCAGCTCATATGATGAGGGTGACTGATCCCATAAGTCACTTGTGTGGAGACACTATGCTGAACCTATAGGTGCTCATTGGTGAATGAGTTCACTGAACTGATCCGACTATGAATCGCTGGATGGTAATCACCTCACTGTTAACCAGCTCGATTCAATTGTCACGGTTGCGTGGATGATCCTTGGACCTGAGACTCCAAGGATACCTTGTTGGTAGGTTTCTGAGCTTTGACCTTGACGAACGAATTCCTAACCATGGGATATCAATAAGTCAAGCGATCGGGTTCAGGGAAATGCCCTCGAAGGTAATTGTGTGTTCAATACGGGATCATCTGCTCTCGGTTGTTTGAGAGAGAATGTTCCGGGAATGATGCGCTTAAAGTCTCTGGCCAGGGCGGACTCTGTAATCGATAAGGAGTTATCGGATTCAGATTAGCGGCATCTGATTCAAGTGAATCGACCAAATAGGGTTTAACAGTAAACCATGCCCTAGGTCGATTCGGGAACATTGTACGGATGAAGGATTATATCCGCGCGCTAACCGATGACAGAAAGGTTCTAATAGAGGGTTGCGATAACTCCAGTGCCTTCCAGGATCACGCGATGTTGCTTGGCATCCAACGTGATCGGCGGTCCGTCCGAATTTATTGTGGGACATTAAATTCGGCTGATTAATTGAATATAAGGATATTAATTAATTCAGTGGGTCAGTAAAGGGTTACTGGACTTAATGGGCTATTAACTGGACTGGTATATGGGCCTAGAGGGTCACACGCAAATGGTTTTCAAGTCGATAGATAATCCGATAGGATTTCGGATAAGTCTGGGTTTTTGTGAAAAACCACAAACTGACTTTTTATAAAAGAACGGATTCTACGTCCGGGGCCAGCAACCCTGACCTAGCCGTCATTCGTTCTTCCCCACTTTTTCTCTCCTCTGGGCGTGCCGTTCCCAACTGCTCCACTTCCCGTTCGACGGGGATTCTGAATCCGAATGTCGCGGCGGATTACACGCAGTCAGACGGGATCTTCGAGCGCCGCAGCGAGTGAGGAAGCGAGGACGATCCATCGCGAGGAGAACCGCGTGGATACCGCTAGAGGTCGGGCATCTGCGCGACTTGCGGCATCACTCCGAAGGAACCGGAGAACGGACGCGGATTCGAATCCGCGCAAGGTAAATCGATCTACATCGGTTTTTGTTTTAACGACCGAAACGGGACAGATCCGATCCCGAACTTCTTTATTCCGCTGCGTTTTAGGATCGGATCCCGACACAGCGATCCCAACAGTGGTATCAGAGCCAGGTTCCACTGTGTTTTCGCCGTTTCGGTCTCTAAAATTTATGGTTTTTGAATTTATTCCATGCTTAGATTTATGTTCTTGAAAGATTTATAATCATTAGATGATTACTGCGATGAGATCGTGATTTAAATATGAAGAAAAATTTATTTTTGGGGGTTTTTCGTCGTGTTCTTCGTTGGACGAAGAACAGGGCGTTTTTGATGTGGTCGGATCCATAGAGATGGATTTTGAGGGGTTCTAATCGCTGTAGATCATGCCCAATGACCCTGGTCAAGTTGTTGGTGGCATGGGAAGCCATGGAAGAGCGGGTATGGACCTTCTTCTTCCTCCCCACAGGTTTGAGAAACCTGCAAAAACAGATTTTTTGGGAGAAAAAGGGGGGGCGAATAAACCCCTTTCCGGGGCACCTCCGTGGCCATCACCGGTCGCCGGAGCTCGCCGGAGGTACAAGCTTCGCCGGCGGCATGGTGCGGTGCCTGGTCGCTGCCGGGACCGGCGCCGGAGAGGAAGCCCAAAAGGGCACGGCGCCGTCGGGTTCCCTGCGCAGCAGGGAACCCTCGGGCTACCCGGCCGGGCGGCTAGGGCTTCCCTAGCCTCCGACCGGGTCGGCCCGGCTGGACCCTGGCCCGGGCCAGGGGTCCGAGCCAGGGCCGGCCAGGGGCCGGACCAGGCCTGCGGGCCTGGGTCCAGGCCCCTGGCTCGGCCCTGGCTCGAGCCAGGGGGTCAGCAGGGCTGAGCCCATTTAAGGGGGCCCAGTTGATTAAAATTTTTTGGTTTTAAAATTTTAATTATAAAAATTGGTTTAATAATTATCTGTAAAATATGATTTTACTGTTTTTATTAAATTCAATTTTGATTGGGCCCTTATTAAGGTTTATTATGTTAATTAATTAACAAAAGGTTGTTAATTGAATTAATTCTAAATGTTAGATTAAACCTTATGCAATCTAATTGTTAGATTAACCCCATAAATATTTGAATTGTTCAAATTGAGCATGGAATATTTCTGAAGCCGTTAATTTTAGATTTTAAAGCATTTTTATGTGTTATTGATTTGCTTGTTTAAATTGGATTTAAATTAGCATGCTTGCAATAAATACTAAAGTTTTCGAAAATTCCAAATAATCCAAATTTTGTTTGGTCCCTGGTTTTATGAAACCAAAATTGATATTATTTTCGAAAAATTTTATTTAGCCATTTGATGTGCAATTCATGTGTGGTTTGTTTAATAAAACACAGTGGTCATGGACGAGCAATAATTGTGGATATGGAATGTGATTGTGTGGTTTATTGTGTATTAATAAGTAGAGGTCTGCGAACCTCTCCCTCTTACATTCCATTGTACTTCTACCTTCCTCCTTGATGTAATCGCCATAAGGCTTCCTCTTCTGAATTATCATGTAATTGGGAATTACGATGTAATTTGATCGAGGCGGATGCGTGCGGAGCGAGGATGATCCACAACTGCTGACCAGATGAAAATGAAGGAGTTCATTGCATTCATGGGTTTGCAGACTCATGATATAAGTTGTTATATTGTGTGTATGTGTGCGTTTGTCTGGCTCAAGTCAAACCGCAGTGCCGTCCATGACCACACTAATGACATGTATGTGATGCGTGTGCTTTATATTTGCTAGGTTATTAGTATTAATAAATATATTCGATATATTTAATACTATCACCTAGGATGAGACCAAATTAAATAAGTAAAACCTTCGTTACAAACTCTAAGCCGTAGCGCGAGTCATTGAGAATGTACCGCGTGGCTCTCCATCAATATGATTGATAGAACTTAATTCGGTGGTGGCAGATACTATGTGTTTACCTGAGGTCTGCCATTAACTGATGAGAGGACTGTTGATCATGGCATAAGATGCCTTTGGATAAGAGTAGAGGAACGATATAGTCATCCACGTGTTTACCCGGGAACTATGTTTCTACTTTACTCTATCACGTATTGATGGTAAAGCTTAGACCGGGGATAATGGTCTACTGTGTTTACCCGGGACCATTAAACTTGGGAGCCGAAGTACGATCGGATATTGCAAGGAGTTGCAATTATCATGAGATGATTGCTCTGAGATAGCAGTATGATACTATGTGTTTACCCGAGGTCATACTGTGATGCTTGGAGATTCTGATCCCCACTAGGAGACAGTCGGCGTCTCCCGTTCTGTATATCTGAAGGTTATACAGTCCGTCGAAAATTAGTGGGAGTAAAACTAGATAATAAAAGACCATATCTTGTTTTAGATAATCTGAATATCTGCTAATTATCAATTAATTATCTCCTGTAGGCGAGAATGTCGCACCATAACCCGTTGCGAGGCATACTTGATGCCAACCGTTTGACAGGCACCAATTACTCAGACTGGCTTAGAAACCTGAAGATAGTCCTCAGGTCTGAGCAGATTGCCTACGTCTTGGATACTGAACCTCCTGCTGAACCAGCATTAGATGCTCCAGAGGAGGAAATGATAGCGTATGAAAAGTGGAAGGAGGATTCCACCATGGCCCAATGCTATATGTTAGCCTCTATGAGCAATGAGTTGCAGAGGCAACATGAAGAGATGGATGCTAGATCCATCATGCTCCATTTGAAGGAGCTCTTTGGTGAGCAGAGCAGAATCGAACGATATGAGATATCGAAGAATCTGTTCAAATCTCAGATGGCAGAGGGAACTTCAGTACAGAATCATGTGCTGAAGATGATTGAGTGGGTGGAGAGGCTGGATGCTCTTGGGATTACACTTCCCAAGGAGATGCACACAGACCTTGTGTTGTCTTCACTTCCACCTTCATATGCTCAGTTCATTGTCAATTTCAACATGAACTAGATCCAGGCCACCTTAGCTGAACTGCTGAACATGTTAAAGACTGCTGAGGGGAACCTTGTGAAGGATAAACCCCAAGTCCTAATGGTTGGTAAGACCAACAGGAAAAGACTTGCAGTCCAAGCTTTTCGAAAGAATAAGAACAAGGTTCAGAGAAAGGCAAAGGTTGTCAAGAAAGACAAGGGTAAAAATGCTGAGAAAGGTGATTGCTTCTACTGTCACCAGAAAGGGCATTGGAAGAAGAATTGCAAGGAATACCTCAAGGACAAGGCTCAAGGAACTGTGAAGCAGCATGACGCTTCAGGTATCTATATGATAGATGTAAACTTGTCAATAAGAGATTGTACATCATGGGTATTAGATACTGGATGTGTATCTCATATCTGCAATTCTGTGCAGGCACTGACAAGTAGACGTAAGCTGAGGACCGGCGAGGTGGAGCTGAGGCTAGGTAACGGCGCAAGAGTTGCGGCGATCGCTGTGGGGACAGTGAAGCTCAAGCTACCATCTGGAGACACATTTTTATTAGATGATTGTTATTATGTACCTAGTATAATAAGGAACATCATTTCTATTTCATGTTTAGATAGAATTGGATACAATTTAAATTTTGGGAACAATAGTTGTTCAATTTATTTCAGAAATAAATTAATAAGCTTCTGCTATTTTATCCAATGGTTTGTATCTATTGAATGTGTCTCATGATAATTTACATATCGGTTCTTCGATTAAAAGAAGTAAGTATGAAATGAACAAAGCCTACTTGTGGCATTGTAGGCTTGGACACATTGGTGAAAACAGACTCCAAAGGTTGCATAAAGATGGATATTTGGATCTATTTGATTATGAATCATATGCAACCTGTGAGTCATGTTTAATGGGTAAAATGGCTAAGTCTCCATTTAGTGGAACTGGAGAACGAGCCAAAGACATATTAGAACTCATACATTAAGATGTATGTGGTCCTATGTCAACCCAAGCCATTGGTGGTTTCTCATACTTCATTACATTCACTGATGATTACTCAAGGTTTGGATATATATACTTATTGAAGTATAAATTTGAAGCCTTTGAGAAATTCAGAGAATTTAAGAATGAAGTAGAGAAACAAACAGGAAAGAGTATAAAAACCATCCGATCTGATCGGGGTGGTGAATACTTGAGTACTGAGTTCATTAAATACTTAAAGGATAATGGTATCCTTTCTCAGCTTACACCTCCTTAAATACACCTCAGATGAATGGTGTATCAGAAAGGAGAAATCGCACATTAATGGAAATGGTGCGATCCATGATGAGCATGTCCAAATTACCAGTGTCCTTATGGGGATATGCACTTAGCTCGGCTATGTATATCCTGAATAAGGTACCCAGCAAATCTGTTGAGACCACTCCATATGAGATATGGAATGGAAGGAAACCAGACCTTAAACATGTTAAAGTCTGGGGATGTCCTGCTCATGTTAAAAGACATGACGCAGATAAGCTGGAATCCAGAGCTGACAAATGCAGATTTGTGGGATATCCAAAGGAAACTTATGGATATTACTTCTATCATCCTGGCGAACAAAAGGTGTTTGTGGCCAGGAGAGATATCTTTCTGGAAGAAGATTATATTCTCCAGAAGGAAGTGGGAGTAAAGTAATTCTGGAAGAAGTTCCAGACCCACAAACTGGCAATGGTTCATCAGATGAACCGTCAGTTTCTGAACCTGTTCAAAATGATACACAGGAACCTCGTAGGTCTGAAAGAGTACCTAAACCACCAGAAAGATATGTGGGACATATTAATTTGGATGGTTCAAGGATATTCTATAATGAGGATGATGATCCCAAGACTTACCAGGAGGCCATTGAAAGTTCAGAGGCCGGGAAATGGCGGGAAGCCATGAATTCTGAAATACAGTCCATGTACATCAACCAAGTTTGGAACTTGGTAGATTTACCCGATGGTATAGTACCTATCGGCTGCAAATGGATCTTTAAAAGAAAGATCGGTGCAGATGGACGTATTGAGACTTATAAGGCAAGATTAGTGGCAAAAGGCTATCGTCAAAGACAAGGTGTTGACTATGACGAAACTTTTTCACCCGTTGCTATGATTAAGTCCATCAGAATTCTTCTTGCCATTGCTACCTACCATGATTATGAAATCTGGCAGATGGATGTGAAGACTGCCTTCCTCAATGGAAACCTTGAGGAGGAGGTGTATATGATACAACAAGAAGGATTCACATCCAAAGAATCTCCAGACATGGTATGCAAGTTGCAGAGGTCTATTTATGGACTGAAGCAAGCATCACGAAGCTGGAACATAAGATTTGATGAGCCGATCAAATCTTATGGCTTCATTAAGAATGAAGATGAGCCCTGTGTATACAAGAAAAACAGTGGGAGCGCAATCACATTTCTAGTTCTTTACGTTGACGACATCCTACTCATTGGGAATGATGTAGGAATGATGTCATCAGTAAAGATATGGCTGTCAAAGAACTTCTCCATGAAGGATTTGGGAGAAGCATCTTACGTATTAGGAATACGGATCTATAGAGATAGATCAAAGAAGATGCTGGCTTTAACCCAATCCATGTACATAGAAACCATTGTCAAAAGGTTTGGCATGGAAAATTCCAAGAGAGGTCTCATACCGATGAGACATGGAATTTCACTCTCTAAAGGTCAGTCTCCCAAGACACCTGAAGAGAGGGCAGTGATGGATAAAGTCCCCTATGCTTCTGCCATAGGGTCCATCATGTATGCCATGCTATGTACCAGACCTGATGTAGCATATGCTCTAAGTGTTACGAGCAGACATCAGGCAGATCCAGGTGATGAACACTGGAAGGCTGTGAAATGCATCCTTAAGTACTTGAGAAGGACTAAGGATCTATTTCTAGTCTATGGAGGAGGAGACTTAAAGCTGCAAGGATATACTGACTCGAGTTTTCAGTCTGATCCTGACGACAGCAAGTCAACATCAGGTTTTATTTTTACACTCAACGGGGGAGCAGTGAGCTGGAAAAGTTCCAAGCAGGAAACCACTGCTGATTCGACAACGGAAGCCGAGTATATTGCTGCTGCTGAAGCCGCCAAGGAAGCTGTGTGGATGAAGAAATTCATCGGCGATCTTGGTGTGGTGGAAAGCATATCTGGTCCCGTCCCACTGCTGTGTGACAACAATGGGGCGATTGCTCAAGCGAAAGAGCCGAGGTCTCATCAGAAGTCGAAGCACATTCTGCGGCGCTTTCATCTGATCAGAGAGATTATAGCTCGAGGAGATGTCGTGGTGGAAAGAGTTCCCTCAGCCGACAACATAGCAGATCCACTTACAAAGCCTTTGTCTCAAAATGTTTTTGAGCGTCACTTAGAGAATATGGGTATTCTGTATAAAAGTGATTGGCTTTAGCCCAAGTGGGAGATTGTTAGTATTAGATGGTCTCAAAGCCAATCCGATACTGTGTACATATTCAGATTATTAATAAATAGCAATAATTCATTGTGTGTAATTAATTCGATCTGTGTTTATCGTATCACGATGAAGTCCATGAACATGTGCAATAGTCTTCGGATTATGATGAGATCATAATTACGGGACCGAAGACTTATAAACACATATTCTTAATTGTTCCTAGTCATAGGATGTTTGATATAGGACATCGAACATCCGGATAGACTAGTATAGGTTACTTCAGCTCATATGATGAGGGTGACTGATCCCATAAGTCACTTGTGTGGAGACACTATGCTGAACCTATAGGTGCTCATTGGTGAATGAGTTCACTGAACTGATCCGACTATGAATCGCTGGATGGTAATCACCTCAATGTTAACCAGCTCGATTCAATTGTCACGGTTGCGTGGATGATCCTTGGACCTGAGACTCCAAGGATACCTTGTTGGTAGGTTTCTGAGCTTTGACCTTGACGAACGAATCCCTAACCATGGGATATCAATAAGTCAAGCGATCGGGTTCAGGGAAATGCCCTCGAAGGTAATTGTGTGTTCAATACGGGATCATCCGCTCTCGATTGTTTGAGAGAGAATGTTCCGGGAATGATGCGCTTAAAGTCCCTGGCCAGGGCGGACTCTGTAATCGATAAGGAGTTATCGGATTCAGATTAGCGGCATCTGATTCAAGTGAATCGACCAAATAGGGTTTAACAGTAAACCATGCCCTAGGTCGATTCGGGAACATTGTACGGATGAAGGATTATATCCGCGCGCTAACCGATGACAGAAAGGTTCCAATAGAGGGTTGCGATAACTCTAGTGCCTTCCAGGATCACCCGATGTTGCTTGGCATCCAACGTGATCGGCGGTCCGTCCGAATTTATTGTGGGACATTAAATTCGGCTGATTAATTGAATATAAGGATATTAATTAATTCAGTGGGTCAGTAAAGGGTTACTGGACTTAATGTGCTATTAACTGAACTGGTATTTGGGCCTAGAGGGTCACACGCAAATGGTTTTCAAGTCGATGGATAATCCGATAGGATTTCGGATAAGTCTGGGTTTTTGTGAAAAACTGCAAACTGACTTTTTATAAAAGAACGGATTCTACGTCCGGGGCCAGCAACCCTGACCTAGCCGTCATTCGTTCTTCCCCACTTTTTCTCTCCTCTGGGCGTGCCGTTCCCAACTGCTCCACTTCCCGTTCGGCGGGGATTCTGAATCCGCATGTCGCGGCGGATTACACGCAGTCAGACGGGATCTTCGAGCGCCGCAGCGAGCGAGGAAGCGAGGACGATCCATCGCGAGGAGAATCGCGTGGATACTGCTAGAGGTCGGGCATCTGCGCGACTTGCGGCATCACTCCAAAGGAACCGGAGAACGGACGCGGATTCGAATCCGCGCAAGGTAAATCGATCTACATCGGTTTTGTTTTAACGACCGAAACGGGACAGATCCGATCCCGAACTTCTTTATTCCGCTGCGTTTTAGGATCGGATCCCGACACAGCGATCCCAACAGGCTAGCCTTAGGTCGTGAGAGTACGGCCCCGGTCATATCGTCTGAATAACGTCGTGGATGGACGACGCCTTTCAGAGTATGACCCTGGCTTGTCAGTGTATGGCCCGGTCTTGTTGTCTGAATGACGTCGGGCGTGGACGACACGTTTTACCTAGCTTCTGGTTGACCCCGCGAACCCTCCTTCCTTTCCCTCATTTCCTCCTCCCTCTTCTCTCTCCTCTCTTCCTCCGGCTAGCCGACGTCTCTTTTTCCCCCTCCTTCCTTTTCCTCCCACCATTTCATCTCTCCGTCCACTCCATCAACCTCCTAACTCCCACCACTACCACCACCATCTCCTCTGCCGCGTTTTTCTCTCCGGACGGCGGCCGACGTCCCGGTGGAGTAACGGCGTCCACAGCGGTACCGGCGGCGGCGTGGGGCGAGGCTTGTAGGCGGCTTGGAGCTTGGAGGAGTTCAAGTAATCGGTCGGGGGACAACGACACCTTTTAGAAAGGTGGTTTCCACCCGCGACGCGATTTAGCCCAATTACCAGACTCTGTCTCTGGAACTGAATGGCGTCCAGGGATAGCGACGCCTTTCAAAAGGCGACTTGCATGAGCGACGCTTTTTAGGCCATTTCCGAGGCCAAATTTCACATGAACCAGTTTAGGAGGCTTGAATGGCGTCGGCCTTGGGCGACGCGATTCAAGGCAGAATCACATTAATTCATGCTATTAACATATCTTCACACTGTTAAATAGTTTGGTTAATTGCATGTTTGAAATCGTACTCGAGAATGAGGATTTTTACGTGATCGGATCGCACTGTATTGTGTTTCGTGCGACTGTGGACCTAGAGTGACAGTTGTAGCGCTTGCCACCCTGTGTCGGTGTGGGAGGGACATAGCACCGGTATGGGAGTGGTGGGGTGACCCCTAGAGAGAGGGTCACCTGGTGTACCCCGGGGTTAGCTAGTACCGGTTTGGGAGTCGTACCTGTGGAGTGTCACTCGTGCTAGGGGAAGCAAAAACCACTTAGAGCCAGTTGGGCCGGAGTTGTAACGACTCGCCATCCTATGACCGGAGGCCCGGTCACTAAATGGATGTAGGCCCATTAACTGCGGGTTCACACCCGGATCTCACACAACACGTCTGGAGGAGTAAGTGCTAAACAAAGCTAAATATAACAATCACACGGACTACAAGGTAAGCAAGTGCGCAGGAAAGAAAATAACAATGTCCGTATACAGTCCAACAATAATTACATGTCCAACAATTAAAGAAGTACAGGCAGAAGGAAGTACAACAACATCGGGGCATACCCCGGAACTAAGACAGCTGCTGGTCCGCACACCAAGAAGACACCACGCTTCCGCTCGCCTCGAGGTCCACACCTGAAACCGCAGGGAGTGAGCCACACCATAAATGGGCTCAGTAGGGATCATTCGATCCCCTGCCTCCCACTCACACACCCACAAGTGCAACAACAGGAATATATGGCAATTAAGTAAAGCAGTAAACATAGCACCCAACTCTGATATGAAACGCACGGTAAGCAGTATAGCAAGAACCATTCTAAGCAACCCGAAGAACCCAACACAAAGTCACGTCTCACAGCCAAAGTCCACGAAGCGACTGAACCACACTGTCGACCGAAGTCAAACGTCGCCTCCCAACACTACCACCACTACTCACGCCTGTCCACCCCTACAGTGTTCCGGGGCACTGTAGGGTGAGGCAGTGAGTCGAACTAGGACTAGCTGGAACCAGTGTACCGCCACTGCCAGCTACGTGTGCACACAAGCAGTCTAGACTACTGTCCTACCGTCCGGATTGCCACCACGCTAGGCCTCAGCGCTTCAAGAGGGCCCTGGGGACCGGCGAAGCCCCGTCAAGCCGAAGCTACAGGAACTACCCACAAACCCAACTCTCCCGGGCTGCGTCAGGCCAAAGGGCTAAGGGTACCACTCGTAACCTTGATCAAAGGTCACATCAGGCCCAATGGCTAAAGGGTAAACCAACTCCCACCAGTACCACCACCAGCTCCACAGCAAGAAACACGCCGGAAGCTGCCACGACAAACAAGGGAAACTCCGACCCGCTGAGGACAAACAGCGACCCCTCGGATAGCACACCGGCTACTCCGGCCCATCGGGCTCAAGGCGATCCTGCTTTCTTCAGCCAAAGGTAAAACACAACATGTACCCCTTCTCCCACCGGTACAGCTCACAGACACCATGACCCTGTCCCCATCGGTCCATGGTGACAAACGGAAACCATAGTTATTCCGAATCCATATTCGTATAAGCACACACATAATATGATTCCATTCGTACAGTAAACCTCCGTCTCAGCGTACAGTTGAAGCACACACACATAGATGATGAAATCTCATTCATGCAGAAGTCCTCAGTCTCAGTATACAACTCAAAGTATGCATTTGAATCATCCCACCGTGAAACATGTATCAGATAACCAGAGTTAAGCATTCCTGTCTTGAATCGCGTCGACCGAGGTCGACGCCATTCAAGACCCTCAGACAGGTTCATTAAAAGCCAGATTATCCCTTAAAACGCGTCCACCAGTGAAGCCGCCGTTTAAAACGCGTCAGGGTCGCCAGACGCCATTCAACCGAGAAATCCAGATTGCAGAACCCTTAAACGGGGGCATTTCCTGCCTAAATGGCGTCATGATGGCCCGATGTCCTTCTGAAAGGCGTCGTCCATCCATGACGTCATTTATCGCCAGAACCCCTAATTCAGGAAACCTCGAACAGGGAGGTTTCTGCCCTAAAACGCGTCGTACTCACCTGACGTCTTTCGGAAAGGCGTCGACCAGGCACGACGCCATTTAGCGCCAGAAACCAGGTTTCCTGGTTCAACCCGAGGGTCTCACCCTTAACCCCAAACACCCCGAAAAAGCCCCAAAATAGAAGGGGAAGGAAGAGGAAACCGTCCACCACAAGCATGCTACAAATCTACGTTCATAAGCATGGCCATACCCACAAGGACACCCCCTAAACATGCTCAATCTAACCCAAAACACATCATGCCATGCCAAGGAAAGTCACGAGCAACACATGTAAGGTTCGTCCCCCTACCAGTTCTTGAACTCCGCCAAGCTCCGTGCCGCCGTCCCGCCGCACCGCACACCGCCGCCGATACCCTCGAGGACGCCGCCACTCCGCCGGGACGTCGGCCGCCGTCCGGAGAGTGGAACACCGCGAAGGAAGTGGTGGAGGTAGAGGTGAGAGGTAAGGTGGTGTTGGAGTGGTGGAAGAGGAAGAAGAGGAAGGGAAGGGGAAAAGAGAGTCGGAGAGGGCGGAGAGAGAGTGAGTGAAGGCGAAAATGAGGGAAAGAAGGAGAGGCTCGCGAAGTCAATCTGAATCCTGCTAAAACGCGTCGATCGAGGTAGACGCCTATCAGTCTGACAGGACCGGCCGTACTGACAGCGGTCAGAGGTCACAGTCTGAATCGCGTCGGCCAACCTGGACGCCGTTCAGACGATGTGACCGGGGCCGTACTCTCGTGGCCCGAAACCCGCCCACGTGGCGCACACGTGGAAAAACAACCAGCAGACCTAAATGGCGTCCACACAACCTGACGCCGTTTGAAAGGCGTCGAGTAGTGCTGACGCCATTCAGCCAGGAATCTCAAGACCCCCCTACAGGGTCCAAACCAGGGGATCCAACCCGAACCCGACCCGAATACTGAACCCGAAATCTCAGTCCTTACAGGAGTAGCTAGCGTGCTATCGGAGGGGTTATTGTTTAGTCTCAGAGGGTCGGTGTTTCCCGCGTTCGGCTGTGTAGTTAGCGTGTTTTGCCGAGACGCTGGTTATAGGCTCCCTGGTAGAATGGTTTTGGAGTTGTGCATGTTACATCTCGAATACATATGTTTTATATCGGAATTTAGGAATTGTGTTACTTGCTTATTCTACCTGTATCTGTGTTACTTCACTTGTGGGTGCGTGAGTGGGCGGTGGGGATCGAAGGATCCGTACTGAGTCTTTTCGTTGAGACTCACCCCTGCGGTTTTCAGATGAGGGTTCCAGATTGGCTTAGCGAGGAGAGTACTGCTTTGGGTTGCACGCTAGCAGCTGTTGTTCCGGGGTATGCCCCGACGTAGTTGTTATTTTATTTTCTAGCCTGTACGTCTAATTATTTCTTTCAGTTGGAGTATGTAATTATTTGCTGTGTCGAGTCGCATTGTAATAACCCTTAATTCTTGCACTTCCTTTTCAATTCAATGCGATGTGAATGTTTAGCTTAATTTATTATTTATTTCTCAGACTTATCTAGATCCTGGTTTGGCTCCAAACTAATGATTCGGTACCTATTTATTAATCCGATCCCCGATTATAGGGTGGCGGGTTGTTACAGGCATAGCGAGGAGAGCGTTGCCCTGGGTTGCGCTGTAAGGACTGAGGTTTCGGGTTCTCTATTCGGGTCGGGTTCGGGCCGGATCCCCTGGTTTGGACCCTGAGGGGTCTTGAGATTCCTGGCTGAATGGCGTCAGCACTGCTCGACGCCTTTCAAAAGGCGTCAGGTTGTGTGGACGCCATTTAGGTCGGCTGGTTGTTGTGCCACGTGTGCGCCACGTGGGCGGGTTTCGGGCCGCGAGAGTACGGCCCCTGTCACATCGTCTGAACGTTGTCCAGGTTGGCCGACCCGATTTAGACTGCGACACCTGCGATGTCAGGGTACGGCGCCAGAGCGTTGTCAGTACGGCCTGTCCTGTCGTCTGAATGGCGTCCGTGGAGAGTGACGCGTTTCAGACCGCTGTCAGTACGGCCCGTCCTGTCAGACTGATAGGCGTCTGCCTCGATCGACGCGTTTTAGCTGGATTCAGATTGACCCCGCGAGCCTCCCCTTCTTTCCCTCATTCTCGCCCTCACTCTCTCTCTCCTCGCCCTCTCTGTAATGACTGAGATTTCGGGTTCGGTTTTCGGGTCGGAACCCTTGGTTTGGACCCTGTGGGGGGTCTTGTGACTGCTGACTGAATGGCGTCAGCACTGCTCGACGCCTTTCAAAAGGCGTCAGGTTGTGTGGACGCCATTTAGGTCTGCTGGTTGTTGCGCCACGTGGGCGGGTTTCGGGCCACGAGAGTACGGCCCCTGTCAGATTTGTCTGAACGGCGTCCACCTCGGTCGACGCGTTTCAGACTGCGACACCTGCGGTGTCAGGGTGTGGCGCCAGAGCGCTGTCAGTACGGCCGGTCACATCGTCTGAACGGCGTCCACGGTGGGTGACGCGTTTCAGAGCAGTGTCAGTACGGCCGTCCTGCCAGACTGAATGGCGTCTGCCTCGATCGACGCGTTTTACCTGATTTCGGATATACCCCGCGAGCCTCCCCTTCTCTCCCTCGTTCTCACCTTCACTCTCTCTCTCTCTTCGCTCTCTCCGCCCTCTCCGGCGATTTTCCTCCCTTCCCTTCCTCCTCTTCCTCTTCCAACTACTCCGTAGCTTCCCTACCTCTCACCTCTACCTCCACCACTTCCTTCGCGGTGTTCCACTCTCCGGACGGCGGCCGACGTCCCGGCGGAGTGGCGGCGTCCCCGAAGGTACCGGCGGCGGCGTGGGGCGAGCGGGTCGGCGGCGAGGAGCTTGGCGGAGTTCGAGAACCGGTAGGGGGACGAACCTTGCACGTGATATTCGTATGATTCTCGGCGTGACGTGATGTGTGTGGGGCTAGATTGAGCATGTTTAGGGGATTTTCTTGTGGGATTTGGCGTGCTTGAGATCGTGGATTTGTCGTATGCATATGGTGGTTGTGTTCCTCCTTATCTTCTCCTTGTTTTTGGGTTTTTGGGGTGTTTGGGGTTCAGGGGAGTAGCCCTCGGTTCGAACCAGGGAACCTGGTTCCTGGCGCTGAAAGGCGTCGTACTTGCTCGACGCCTTTTAGAAGGACGTCGGGTCAGCACGACGCGTTTCAGGGCAGGAACTCCCCACTGTTCGAGGGATTCTGACGCTAAATGACGTCATGGGTGGTCGACGCCTTTCAGAAGGACGTCGAGCCACCATGACGCCATTTAGGCGGGATTTGCCCCATATTAAGGGTTCTGTAATCTGGTTTTCTGGTTTGAATGGCGTCAGGCCATCCAGACGCGCTTTTAATAGGCGGCTTCAGCGGTGGACGCGTTTTAAGGGATATTCTGGTCTTTTAATAAACCTATCTGTGGAGCTTGAATGGCGTCGACCTCGGTCGACGCGATTCAAGACAGAGCTGTATATTGCTGGTTTTTAGTACGTGTTTCACTGCGGGACGGTTCAAGGCATCTTTTACGTTGTGTACTGATACTGAGGACTTCTGCATGACTGGGATTTCATCATCTGTGAGTGTGTATGCTTTAACTGTACGTTGAGACTGGGGTTTACTGTGTGAATGGAATGACGGCATATGATCTTTGTGTGTGTGTGCTTATACGACTGTGGATCGATGTGACAATGGTTTCCGATGTCACCATGGAC
This sequence comes from Zantedeschia hybrid cultivar, assembly GCA_030544215.1. Classification (NCBI taxonomy): domain Eukaryota; kingdom Viridiplantae; phylum Streptophyta; class Magnoliopsida; order Alismatales; family Araceae; genus Zantedeschia; species Zantedeschia hybrid cultivar. The sequence goes on from JARZZO010000015.1 coordinate 28,284,734, forward strand.
CGGTGGGGACAGGGTCATGGTGTCTGTGAGGAGGGGTGCTTGTGGCGTTTCACCTTTAGCTGAGGGAAGCAGAACCACCTTGAGCCGGCGGGCCGGAGTAGCTAGTGTGCTATCCGAGGGGTTGCTGTTTGGTCTCAGCGGGTCGGGGTTTCCCTTGTTTGTTGTGACAGCTTCCAGCGTGTTTCTTGCTGTGGAGCTGGTGGATTTTACTGGTGGGAGTTGGTTTACCCATTAGCCATTGGGCCTGATGTGACCTTTGATCAAGGTTACGAGTGGTACCTGTAGCCCTTGGCCTGATGCAGCCCGGGAGAGTTGTGTTTGCGGGTAGTTTCCTATAGCTGCGGCTTGACGGGGGTTCCCGGTCCCTAGGACCCTCCAGGAAAACGCTGAGGCCTAGCGCGGAGGCAAACCGGTGGTAGGACAGTAGTCTAGACTGCTTGTGTGCACACGTAGCTGGCAGTGGCGGTACACTGAGTCCAGCTAGTCCTAGTTTAGCTCACTGCCTCACCCTACAGTGCCCCGGAACACTGTAGGGGTGGACAGGCGTGAGCACTGGTGGTAGTGTTGGGAGGCGACGTTTGACTTCGGTCGACTGTGTGGTTTAGTCGCCTTGTGGACTTTGGTCGTGAGACGTGGCTCTGTGTTGGGTTCTTCGTGTTACTCAGAGTTGTTCCTGCTTCACTGTTGTCGTACGTTTCGTACTGGAGTTGGCTGTTGTGTTTACTGCCTTGCTTAATTGTCTATATATTACTGTTGCTTCACTTGTGGGTGTGTGAGTGGGAGACAGGGGATCGGATGATCCCTACTGAGCCCAATTCTGGTGTGGCTCACTCCCTGCGGTTTCAGGTGCGGATCAGAGTGGCGCGGCGGTAGCGTGGTGTCTTCTTGGTGTGCGGACCAGCAGCTGTCTCTGTTCCGGGGTATGCCCCGATGTTGTTGTACTTTCCTTCTGCCTGTACTTATTTAACTGTTGGACATGTAATTATTGTTGGACTGTATACGGACATTGCTATCTTTCTTCCCTGCGCACTTGCCTTCCTTTGTTGTCCATGTGATTGTTATATTTAGCCTTGTTTAGCGCTTACTCCTCCAGATGTGTTGTGTGAGATCCGGGTGTGAACCCGTAGTTAATGGGCCGACATCCATTTAGTGACCGGGTCCCCGGTCATAGGATGGCGGGTCGTTACAGATGGTATCAGAGCTCAGTCTGGTCGAGTATGTGATAAACTGGGTTAGATATTATAGTCCAACAATAAGTGCGAGTCTGTACAGGCGATGGCTGCTGGTGTAGATTGATAGGTTTTGACGTGTTTTGGTTCGATTTTCGTGTTTGAGGGGTAGTGATGGCGCCGAAGAGGAGAGCTCCGTTGGCTCGTGGTTCGAGAGCAGGTGGCGGTGGTTCAGGAGCAGAAGGGCATGATGTGGAACGTTTCATGGAAACCATGATTGAAGCTATGGCTAGGTATCAGCAGAGAGATGGAGCTGAGGGGTCCAGTTCCCGAGGTGGCCAATCCAGGGTGATGGAGCGGTTCTTGAAGTTGAAGCCTCCTTCTTTCACGGGCCAACCCGTTCCTGATGCGGCAGCTCAGTGGATTAAGGAAATGGAGAAGGTGTTTGATGTTCTAGAATGTGCAGAGAGTGACAAGACCTTGTTGGCAACCTACTTGCTGAAGGGCGATGCGTACGATTGGTGGGTTACCACCAAAGGATTGTTGTTTCCAGACAGATCTTTAAGAGAGATTCCTTGGGAAGGCTTTATGAGAGAGTTTTGTGGGCAGTACCTTCCGAGGCATGTTCGCAGGGCCAAGGAAAGGGAATTTATGGAATTGGTGCAGGGTGATATGTCAGTTCTAGACTATCAGATGAAATTTGTGGCCCTGGGAAGGTTTGCTCCACACATATCTGAGCGTGAGGATCTGAGGACGGAGAAATTCGTGGATGGACTTCGGCACGGTTTGAGGGAGTTTCTGGCAGCCCATTGTTGTAGGGATTTGGCATCAGCAGTTCAGCGCGCAGCAGCAGTGGAGATGCAGTTCCAACACACGGCGAGGGAATCGGAGCATTCAGCACAGGAGGAGCAGCATAGCAGGGATCAATCAGCGGCTTTTACGGCAGGTGGTTCGAGTTCGTTCGAGGTCGAGTTTCAGGAGGTTCCTTGTGACGAGGATGAGGATGGTTCGGCTCAGCAGATGCAGTCAGAGGTCGGCTGGCGGCAGGAGGCGAGGCGGGACGCTGCAGGTCGTTGTCCCCGTTGTAGCAGGTTTCATGGCGACAGGATATGTCCCATGATCACTGGTAGCTGTTTTGACTGTGGCAGGAAGGGACATTTCGCGAGGAACTGTCCCCGGAAGAAAAAGGCAGGTCAGGAGCCGAGTGGTCAATAGGTGGTTGAGGCGTGATTGGAGTCGCGTCTCTTTGTGGTGGGTCTAGTGGCTGTGCTAGATGGGCACTTTTATCTTGTCTTGTGTAAGGGTGGTTGTGGACTCTGGTGGCACTTGTGTGTATTTGGGTTTGGTGGAGAATTGATTTTGTAATTTGTGCCTTGCTAATGTGTGGTTATCGTTGACCTTTCAGCTTTGTGTGGATTTGAGAATCTTGGTTAGATTGATGTGAATTGTTGGGCTATTTCTGTGGAGCCTTGTGTGTGTGTCTGGTGAGGTTGTTGGTTGTGATCGGTGTGTCGGTTTGTGGTGGCTAGCCGAGTTGAGCGTTGAGCGGTTGCAAATTTCGAGGACGAAATTCTTTTAAGGGGGGGAGATTGTAATGACTGAGATTTCGGGTTCGGTTTTCGGGTCGGAACCCTTGGTTTGGACCCTGTGGGGGGTCTTGTGACTGCTGACTGAATGGCGTCAGCACTGCTCGACGCCTTTCAAAAGGCGTCAGGTTGTGTGGACGCCATTTAGGTCTGCTGGTTGTTGCGCCACGTGGGCGGGTTTCGGGCCACGAGAGTACGGCCCCTGTCAGATTTGTCTGAACGGCGTCCACCTCGGTCGACGCGTTTCAGACTGCGACACCTGCGGTGTCAGGGTGTGGCGCCAGAGCGCTGTCAGTACGGCCGGTCACATCGTCTGAACGGCGTCCACGGTGGGTGACGCGTTTCAGAGCAGTGTCAGTACGGCTGTCCTGCCAGACTGAATGGTGTCTGCCTCGATCGACGCGTTTTACCTGATTTCGGATATACCCCGCGAGCCTCCCCTTCTCTCCCTCGTTCTCACCTTCACTCTCTCTCTCTCTTCGCTCTCTCCGCCCTCTCCGGCGATTTTCCTCCCTTCCCTTCCTCCTCTTCCTCTTCCAACTACTCCGTAGCTTCCCTACCTCTCACCTCTACCTCCACCACTTCCTTCGCGGTGTTCCACTCTCCGGACGGCGGCCGACGTCCCGGCGGAGTGGCGGCGTCCCCGAAGGTACCGGCGGCGGCGTGGGGCGAGCGGGTCGGCGGCGAGGAGCTTGGCGGAGTTCGAGAACCGGTAGGGGGACGAACCTTGCACGTGATATTCGTATGATTCTCGGCGTGACGTGATGTGTGTGGGGCTAGATTGAGCATGTTTAGGGGATTTTCTTGTGGGATTTGGCGTGCTTGAGATCGTGGATTTGTCGTATGCATATGGTGGTTGTGTTCCTCCTTATCTTCTCCTTGTTTTTGGGTTTTTGGGGTGTTTGGGGTTCAGGGGAGTAGCCCTCGGTTCGAACCAGGGAACCTGGTTCCTGGCGCTGAAAGGCGTCGTACTTGCTCGACGCCTTTTAGAAGGACGTCGGGTCAGCACGACGCGTTTCAGGGCAGGAACTCCCCACTGTTCGAGGGATTCTGACGCTAAATGACGTCATGGGTGGTCGACGCCTTTCAGAAGGACGTCGAGCCACCATGACGCCATTTAGGCGGGATTTGCCCCATATTAAGGGTTCTGTAATCTGGTTTTCTGGGTTGAATGGCGTCAGGCCATCCAGACGCGCTTTTAATAGGCGGCTTCAGCGGTGGACGCGTTTTAAGGGATATTCTGGTCTTTTAATAAACCTATCTGTGGAGCTTGAATGGCGTCGACCTCGGTCGACGCGATTCAAGACAGAGCTGTATATTGCTGGTTTTTAGTACGTGTTTCACTGCGGGACGGTTCAAGGCATCTTTTACGTTGTGTACTGATACTGAGGACTTCTGCATGACTGGGATTTCATCATCTGTGAGTGTGTATGCTTTAACTGTACGTTGAGACTGGGGTTTACTGTGTGAATGGAATGACGGCATATGATCTTTGTGTGTGTGTGCTTATACGACTGTGGATCGATGTGACAATGGTTTCCGATGTCACCATGGACCGGTGGGGACAGGGTCATGGTGTCTGTGAGGAGGGGTGCTTGTGGCGTTTCACCTTTAGCTGAGGGAAGCAGAACCACCTTGAGCCGGCGGGCCGGAGTAGCTAGTGTGCTATCCGAGGGGTTGCTGTTTGGTCTCAGCGGGTCGGGGTTTCCCTTGTTTGTTGTGACAGCTTCCAGCGTGTTTCTTGCTGTGGAGCTGGTGGATTTTACTGGTGGGAGTTGGTTTACCCATTAGCCATTGGGCCTGATGTGACCTTTGATCAAGGTTACGAGTGGTACCTGTAGCCCTTGGCCTGATGCAGCCCGGGAGAGTTGTGTTTGCGGGTAGTTTCCTATAGCTGCGGCTTGACGGGGGTTCCCGGTCCCTAGGACCCTCCAGGAAAACGCTGAGGCCTAGCGCGGAGGCAAACCGGTGGTAGGACAGTAGTCTAGACTGCTTGTGTGCACACGTAGCTGGCAGTGGCGGTACACTGAGTCCAGCTAGTCCTAGTTTAGCTCACTGCCTCACCCTACAGTGCCCCGGAACACTGTAGGGGTGGACAGGCGTGAGCACTGGTGGTAGTGTTGGGAGGCGACGTTTGACTTCGGTCGACTGTGTGGTTTAGTCGCCTTGTGGACTTTGGTCGTGAGACGTGGCTCTGTGTTGGGTTCTTCGTGTTACTCAGAGTTGTTCCTGCTTCACTGTTGTCGTACGTTTCGTACTGGAGTTGGCTGTTGTGTTTACTGCCTTGCTTAATTGTCTATATATTACTGTTGCTTCACTTGTGGGTGTGTGAGTGGGAGACAGGGGATCGGATGATCCCTACTGAGCCCAATTCTGGTGTGGCTCACTCACTGCGGTTTCAGGTGCGGATCAGAGTGGCGCGGCGGTAGCGTGGTGTCTTCTTGGTGTGCGGACCAGCAGCTGTCTCTGTTCCGGGGTATGCCCCGATGTTGTTGTACTTTCCTTCTGCCTGTACTTATTTAACTGTTGGACATGTAATTATTGTTGGACTGTATACGGACATTGCTATCTTTCTTCCCTGCGCACTTGCCTTCCTTTGTTGTCCATGTGATTGTTATATTTAGCCTTGTTTAGCGCTTACTCCTCCAGATGTGTTGTGTGAGATCCGGGTGTGAACCCGTAGTTAATGGGCCGACATCCATTTAGTGACCGGGTCCCCGGTCATAGGATGGCGGGTCGTTACACTCTCTGCCCTCCTTCCTCCCTTCCCTTCCTCTTCTTCCTCTTCCATCACTCCATAGCCTCCTTACCTCTCACCTCTACCTCCACCACCTCCTTCGCGGCGTTCTATTCTCCGGACGGCGGCTGACGTCCCGGCGGAGTGGCGGCGTCCTCGAGGGTACCGGCGGTGGTCTGCGGTGCGGCGGATCGGCGGCGAGGAGCTTGGAGGAGTTCAAGAACCGGTAGGGGGACGAACCTTGAATGTGTTGCTCGTGTTTTCTTTGGCGTGACGTGACGTGTTTGGGCTAGATTGAGCATGTTTAGGGGGGTTTCCTTGTGGGAATGGCTGTGCTTGTGATCGTGGATTCGTAGCATGCTTGTGGTGGTTGAATTCCTCTTCCTCCCCTTCTTGTTTTGGGGCTTTTCGGGGTGTTTGGGGTTAAAGGAGAAACCCTCGGTTCGAACCAGGGAACCAGGTTTCTGGCGCTAAACGGCGTCGTGCCTGGTCGACGCCTTTTAGAAGGACGTCAGGGCAGTACGACGCCTTTTAGGGCAGAAACCTCCCTGTTCGAGGTTTCACGAGTTAGGGGCTCTGGCGCTAAATGACGTCATGGATGGACGACGCCTTTCAGAAGGACGTCGGGCCATCATGACGCCATTTAGGCAGGAAATCACCCCGACTGAGGGTCTGTAAATCTGGAATTTAGGTGTGAATGGCGTCTACGAGCTCTGACGCGTTTTCAAACGACGGCTTCCCAGGTGGACGCATTTTAAGGAATAATCTGGCTTTAAATGAACCTGTTTGAGGGTCTTGAATGGCGTCGACCTCGGTCGACGCGATTCAAGACAGGAATGCTTAACTCCTGTTATTTATCATATGTTTCGCTATTGGATGGTCCAAATGCATGCTTTAAGTTGTACGCTGAGACGGAGATTACTGTGTGAATGGAATCATGTTGTGTGTGTGTGTGTGCTTATGCGAATGTGGAATCGATATAACTGTGGTTTACGTTGTCACCATGGACCGATGGGGACAGGGTCATAGTGTCTGTGAGGCATTGTGCCGTACCGGTGGGAGGAGTGGTACATGTGGTGTTTTACCTTAGGCTGAGGGAAGCAGGACCACCTTGAGCCCGTCGGGCCGGAGTAGCTAGTGCGCTATCCGAGGGGTTGCTGCTTGGCCTCAGCGGGTCGGGTTTCCCTGTTTGTCGTGGCAGCTTCCGGCGCGTTTCTTGCTGTGGAGCTGGTTGTGGTACTGTTGGAGTTGTTTTACCCCTGTAGCTACTGGGCCTGATGTGACCTTTGATCAAGGTTACGAGTGGTACCCCTAGCCCTTTGGCCTGACGCAGCCCGGGAGGTTAGGGTTGTGGGTAGTTCCTGTAGCTTCGGCTTGACGGGGGTTCGCCGGTCCCCAGGGCCCTCTTGAAGCGCTGAGGCCTAGCGTGGAGGCAATCCGGACGGTAGGACAGTAGTCTAGACTGCTTGTGTGCACACGTAGCTGGCAGTGATGGTACACTGGTTCCAGCTAGTCCTAGTTTGACTCACTGCCTCACCCTACAGTGCCCCGAAACACTGTAGGGGTGGACAGGCGTGAGCAGTGGTGGTAGTGTTGGGAGGCGACGTTTGACTTCAGTCGACAGTGTGGTTCAGTCGCTTCGTGGACTTTGGCTGTAAGACGTAACTTCTGTGTTGGGTTCTTCGGGTTGCTTAGATTGGTTCTTGCTACACTGCTTATCGTACGTTTCATATCAGATTTGGGTGCTATGTTTACTGCTTTACTTAATTGCCATATATCCCTGTTGTTGCACTTGTGGGTGTGTGAGTGGGAGGCAGGAGATCGGATGATCCCTACTGTGCCTAATTCTGGTGTGGCTCACTCCCTGCGGTTTCAGGTGTGGACTTCGCGGCGTGTGGAGGCGTGTGGTGCCTTCTCGGTGTGCGGACCAGCAGTTGTCTCTGTTCCGGGGTATGCCCCGATGTTGTTGTACTTTCCTTCTGTCTGTACTTATTTAAGTTGTTGGACATGTAATTATTGTTGGACTGTATACGGACATTATTATCTTCCTTTCTGCGCACTCGTTTACCTTTGCAGTCCGTGTGATTGTTATATTTAGCCTTGTTTAGCACTTACTGTTGGGAATTCCTCGGTTTCTCCGGATCGCTCACGTAGCGGAAAATAAAATTTTTACAGCGATCCGTTTCCCGTTTCGAAGAACTAAAATATGATAATCGGATTATCGAAGTTCTCACCGTGTGCGGATTCGAATCCGCAGCCGTTCCGTTCCGTCGGTGTGACACCGCAAGCCGCGCAAGCGCCCGGCCTCTAGCGAAGTCCACGCGATCCTCCCCGCGACGGATATCCTCGAGTTCGTCGTTCTTCGCAGCCCGCGAAGCCTCCGCGGGTCGCCGCAATGATCGCCGCAGTGCGCGGACGATCTCCCGCAGAACGGGATTCGGAGAAGCGACGGAGCAGATCTGGATCTACCTGGACTCCAGAGGAAGACAGAAACTGAGGAGGGGCGGCTAGGGTTAGCAGCAGCTTGGCCTGCTCAACCCGTTCGCTATGTTTTATACTAACCACGCGATTTTTCATAAAACCCCCCGGTTTGTATAAAACCCACTTATTTATCCATCGCCTTGAGAATCATTTGCGTGTGACCCTCTAGGCCAAAGTACTAGTCTAGTTAATGGCCCAGTAAGCCCAGTGACTACTCACTGGCTTTATTAATTAATTAATAACCCTTTATTAATCAATTAATCAATCGAATTGATGTCGCACATCGAATTCGACCGGGCCTCCGATCACGTTGGGTGCCAAGCAACACCGCGTGAACCCGGAAGGTATTTGGGGTTTAGTAACCCACTCTTGGAAGCTTTCCGTCGACAGTTACCGCGTGGATATAATCCTTCATTCGTACAATGCTCTCGAGTCAACTCAAGGTATGGCGAGCTGTCAAACCCTAACCGGTCGACTCACTTGGATTGGATGCCGCTGATGAATATCCGAAAACTCCTTTCCCGATATTATCGTCCGCCCTGGCCAGGGACTTTCGCGCATCCTTCCTAGAGCATTCTCTCTCTAAGTACCGAGAGCGAATGATTCCTTATTGACACACAATTCCCTTCGACGGTATTCCGCTGCACCCAATCCTTGGCGTATTAGAATCCCGTGGCTAGAGATTCGTAGACCAAGGTCAAAGTACAGAAGTCCACCGCCAAGGTGTCCTTGGTGTCTCAGGTCCGAGGACCATCAACGCAACTGCGACAATAGAATCAAGCTGGTTGACAGTGAGGTACAATACCATCCAGCGATTCAATCGGATCAGTTCAGTGAACTCATTCTCCAATGAGCACCTACAGATTCGCCTTAGTGTCTCCACACAAGTGACTTATGAGACCAGTCACCCTCATCATATGAGCAGGAGTAATCTGTACTAGTCTTACCGGATATCCGATGTCCTTCTCGGATATCCTGCGACTAGGAACGATTAAGAATATTTGTGTTTAAGTGATCGGTCTCATTAGTATGATCTCATCATAATCTGATCACTATAGCACATATTCACGGACTTCATTATGAAACGATAATTAATGCAATTTACACATAACGAATATTATGCCATTATATTAATAAATGAATGAGATTTACATTGTTAGATTGGCTTGTAGCCCACCTTAAACTAACAATCTCCCACTTGGAGTAAAGCTAATCACCTTTATACAATAAGTCTACAGACTCTAGGTGACGCTCAAGCACAATTTGAGCCAACGGCTTTGTCAGTGGATCTGCTACCTGGTCGACGGGTGGAACTCTTTCCACTACTAAATCTCCTTTGGATAATATAAAAGCGCCTCAGAACATCTTTCGATTTCTGATGAGACCACGGCTCTTTCACTTGTGCAATAGTCCCATTGTTGTCGCACAACAGCGGAACATGATCAAGGATACCGGGAACTATGTCAAGGTCGGTGATGAACATCTTCAACCACACTTTTCCCTTGAAAGCTTCAGCTGCAGTGATGTGCTCAGCTTTAGTCGTCGAATCTGCAGTGGTTACTTGTTTGGAACTCTTCCAGCACACTGCCCCTCCGTTCAATGTAAACACGAATCCAGATGTTGACTTGCTATCATCTGGATCCGACTGGAAACTCGAGTCAGTAAAGCCTCGCAGTTTCAAGTCACCTCCTCCATAGACAAGAAACATATCCTTAGTTCTTCTCAAGTACTTAAGGATACATTTCACTGCCTTCCAGTGCTCTTCGCCTGGATCAGCCTGAAATCTGCTCGTAACACTTAGAGCAAATGCAACATCAGGCCGTGTACATAGCATGGCATACATGATAGATCCTATGGCAGAGGCATAGGGTATTCTATCCATGAATGCCCTCTCATTAGGAGTCTTAGGAGACTGCTCCTTTGAGAGATGGATTCAATGTCTCATCGGTATGAAACCTCTCTTGGAATTTTCCATGCCAAACCTTTTGACTATAGTATCTATGTACAAGGATTGGGTCATTCCAAGCATCCTCTTTGATCTATCTCTATAGATCCGTATTCCCAATACGTAAGATGCTTCTCCCAAATCCTTCATGGAGAAGTTTTTCGACAGCCAGACCTTTACTGATGACATCATAGCTACATCATTCCCAATGAGTAGTATGTCATCTACGAAAGAACTAGAAAAGTGACTGCACTCCCACTGGTCTTCTTGTACACACAAGGCTCATCTTCATTCCTAATGAAGTTATAAGACTTGACAGCCTCGTCAAATCTTATGTTCCAGCTCCGGGAAGCCTGCTTCAGTCCATAAATGGACCTCTGAAGCTTGCACACTTTATCTGGAGATTCTTTGGATGTGAAACCTTTTGGTTGTATCATATACACCTCTTCCTCAAGGTTACCATTGAGGAAGGCAGTCTTCACATCCATCTGCCAGATTTCATAATCAAAATGTGTAGCAATGACGAGCAGAACTCTGATCGACTTTATCATGGCAACTGGTGAGAAAGTATCGTCATAGTCAATTCCTTGCCTTTGACGATATCCCTTTGCCACCAACCTTGCCTTATAAGTGTCGATCCGTCCATCAGCACCGATCTTTCTCTTAAAGATCCACTTGCAACCGATGGGTACAATACCCTCGGGCAAGTCTTCCAAGTTCCAAACTTGGTTGGTGTACATGGACTGGATTTCTGAGTTCATGGCTTCTCGCCATTTCCCGGCTTCTGGGCCTTCTATGGCCTCCTGGTAGGTTTTAGGATCATCATCCTCATTATATTGTACCTTAGACTCACCTTCAGCGATATGTCCCACATATCGTTCGGGTAGTCATTAAGTACACATAGCCGAATCTTGAGAAGTCATCGGTGAATGTGATGAAGTATGAAAAGCCACCTTTGGCTTGAGTAGACATTTGACCACATACATCTGAATGTATTAGTTCTTGAATGTCCTTGGTACGTTCTCCATGTCCAGTAAATGGAGATTTTGCCATCTTTCCCATAAGGCAGGATTCGCATGTTGCAAACGATTCATAATCGAATGCTGTTAAGTAACCATGCTTGTGCAACTTTTGCAACCTGCTTTAGCCAATGTGCCCAAGTCTACAATGCCACATGTAGGCCTGGTTCATGCAATTCTTGCTCTTCTTAAGAGCATTATCAATCTGAAGATTGTAATGAGAAACATCTAATAGATATAGACCGTTGACTAAAGATGCCGAAGCTATTGATTTATTACCATAATAAATCGAGCAACTTCTATTCTCAATTGTCAACCTATATCCTATTTTGTCCAAACAAGATATTGATATGATGTTCTTTATTATGCTAGGAACATAATAACAATCTTCCAATAGTAAGGTGTCTCCCGATGGAAGCATGAGGTTTGCTGTCCCAACAGCAATCGCCGCAACTTTTGCGCCGTTTCCTAGCCTCAATTCCACCTCACCTTGTCTCAGCTTGCGCTTACTTGTCAGCATCTGCACATCATGGCAGATATGAGAAGCACATCCGGTATCTAATACCCAAGATGTGGAATCTCTAACTGATAAGTTGATATCTATCATATAGATATCTGAAGCTTTAGACAGCTTCACTCTTCCATGAGCTTTATCGTGAAGGAACTCTTTGCAGTTCCTCTTCCAGTGACCATACTGTTTATAGTAGAAGCAGTCACCCTTCACTACTCTTTCGCCTTTGTCCTTCGATCTTTTATCGTTAGCTGTCATCTGTGCTTCAGGGGCATCCAATGCCGATTCAGCAGGATGATCAGCTCCCGGGACAAAGTCAATGTGCTCAAATCTGAAGACATTCTTCAGGTTTCTGAACCAATCCGAGTAGATCAGGTAAGTCAAAACGGCATCAAGTATGCCACGGAGTGAGTTATTCGACGACATAATTCCCTACAGGAGATAAGTAAAATCTACTTAGCAGATGTTCAATTATTAAAATTTAAAACAAGACATGGTCTTTTGTTCAAGTTTAACTCCCACTAATTTTCGACGGACTGTATAACCCTCAGTTATACAGAACGGGAGACGCCGACAGTCTCCTAGTGGGGATCAGAATCTCAATGACTTGCACTACAGCCTTGTGGATAGCACAACAAACCGTGATACAATCAGAGAGCACCCAACTCATGGGACTTGCAACTCCTTGCAATATCTGATCATGGCTTCGGTCCCCAGAGATTTAATGGCCTTGTGGATAGCACAACAAACCACTAATTCTGGTCTAAGCTAACCATCCTTACGCGACGAGTATAGATTTGCATGCAGCCCTTGTGGATAGCACAACAAAGCTACATGGTTCCTCTACCCCGATCTATAGGCATCTAATGCCATAGCCACAGTTTCTCCTCCCAATTAAGCAGGCCTTGTGGATAGCACGACAAACCTGCCTAAAGTGATTCGAATCCTATGACTATAACGATGGTGGACCACGCGGTAAATTCTTAACTACTCGCGTTAGGGCTTAGAGTTTAGATGAGGGTATTTGGATAACTTTTATCTTGGTCTCTCATAGGTGATAGTATATAAACATATCGTATATATTTACTAAATACTATACCTGCTTTGATTCATAATCAAAAGATAAACAATGCATCACATACATGTCATTAATGTGGTCATGGATAGCACAGTGGGTTTGACTGGAGCCAACAGTCAAACGCACACACATTCTAATCATAACAATTATATTAGATAACCTGCAAACACATAGACAAGAGATCTCCATCTTTTCGTCTTCCTGGTTGCAGCTGTGGATCGTCCTCGCTCTTTCCTCGGTTGCCTCGATCACATTACATTAATTCTAGAATTAACAAGTAAATTGAAGAAGGCCTTATGGCGAGTACAAGAGAGAGAGGGAAGTAGAAATACATCGGAGTATGAGAGAGAGAGGTGCGCAGACCTCTATTTATTAACAATTAATAAATAATCATACATCCACGATCCACACAATCCATTCATCACATGAATAATAAATTAAGTGCATCTCCATGACCACGGTGTGTTTTAAACATTCCACACATGATTCAGTGCATCACATGGCTAAAACAAATGAGTTTTCAAAATAAATAATTTTGGCTTTCAAAAAGCTGGGATCCAATCAAAATTGGTGTTTGAATTTTGAAAAAAAAACTCATTTATTATCTTAACATGCAATTAAATCAAATTTAAAAGCAATAACCATACATCACATGCGCACACACTCCGAATTAATAATTCCAGATTATTCCATGCAAATTAGAACAATTCTAATAATCTAACACTTAGATTAAACCCCATTAATAATCTAACAATTAGACTATTTAAAGACCAATCTAACTCTTAGATTAACCCAACTAAGTTAATTAATAATTTAACACTTAAATTAATCATTTAAGTTAATTATTAATTTAACAATTAAATTAATAACTAACTCAATTATTAATTAACAATTAGTTGAAATAACAATTAATAATCTAACTATTAGATTAATAATTATTAATTACTAATTTAACCATTAAATTAGTATCATTAAAATTAATCATTAGTTTAACTATTAAACTAACAATTAACATTAATCAATCAACAACTAATAGTTAATCCATAATGATTCAATAATCATTATTTAAAGGGTCCAATTAAATTTCAAAACAATTTTAAAATTTAAAATTTAGTTCAATTTTGATTTATGGGCTCATAGGGGTTAATTTGGGATTTTAAAGGGGGCAAAACAGGTTAAACTTAAGAAAACTAAAGGGCTCAGCCCATTACAGCACCTGGCTCGAGCCAGGTGCGAGCCCTGGCTCGGCCAGGGGCTCGGACCTGGAGCACCCTGGTCCGAGCCAGGGCGAGCCCGGTCAGGGGCCCAAGGGCCGGCCGGTTTGGCCAGCGAACCGGCTCGGGCCGGTCACCTTTAACCCCCGAACCCGACGCCCCCTAGCTGTAGAAACCCTAGGGGGTTCCCCCCCCCCCGGCGGCGCCGCCCTGCGGCGGCCGGTGCCCCGGCGCCGTCCGGCCCGGCCAGCGACAGCCCCAGCGCCGGCGGCTTCGCCGGCGCCGGCCGGCCCCCTGTGGAGCCCTCACAAACCACTGCAAATCCCTCCTTTCCATTTTCTGGTTTTAGATCAAACCGTGGGTAAGGAAGGAATTGGGAGATCCTACTGGCCATCTCCAGCGGCCTATCCGGTGCTGTCTAGAAGCTCAGTGAACATAGGGTGACAATCCCCAAAGGATCCGGGGTCCCGGGCCTTCATCCCAACGTTTGGGAAGCTCGAATAAGGCCGCCATCAATCCCGTTCTTCTTCACATGAAGAACACGAAAATAACCCCAAAATTCCGATTTGCAGGATTAAAAATTAATCTAATTAATCGTGTTCATCATATGAACACAAATCCAACAATCAATCGAATATTTGCATGGAATCGAATCATGGAAAAGTTAATTTCGGAAACCGAAACGGGACGAGAAACAGTGGAACCTGGCTTTGATACCACTGTTGGGATTTCCTCGGTTTCTCTGGATCGCTCACGTAGCGGAAAATAAAATTTTTACAGCGATCCATTTCCCGTTTCGAAGAACTAAAATATGATAATCGGATTATCGAAGTTCTCACCGTGTGCGGATTCGAATCCGCAGCCGTTCGGCTCCGTCGGTGTGACACCGCAAGCCGCGCAAGCGCCCGGCCTCTAGCGAAGTCCACGCGATCCTCCCCGCGACGGATATCCTCGAGTTCGTCGTTCTTCGCAGCCCGCGAAGCCTCCGCTGGTCGCCGCAATGATCGCCGCAGTGCGCGGACGATCTCCCGTCGAACGGGATTCAGAGAAGCGACGGAGCAGATCTGGATCTACCTGGACTCCAGAGGAAGACAGAAACTGAGGAGGGGCGGCTAGGGTTAGCAGCAGCTTGGCCTGCTCAGCCCGTTCGCTATGTTTTATACTAACCGCGCGGTTTTTCATAAAACCCCCCGGTTTGTATAAAACCCACTTATTTATCCATCGCCTTGAGAATCATTTGCGTGTGACCCTCTAGGCCAAAGTACTAGTCCAGTTAATGGCCCAGTAAGCCCAGTGACTCCTCACTGGCTTTATTAATTAATTAATAACCCTTTATTAATTAATTAATCAAACAAATTGATGTCGCACATCGAATTCGACCGGGCCTCCGATCACGTTGGGTGCCAAGCAACACCGCGTGAACCCGGAAGGTATTTGGGGTTTAGTAACCCACTCTTGGAACCTTTCCGTCGATAGTTACCGCGTGGATATAATCCTTCATTCGTACAATGCTCTCGAGTCAACTCAAGGTATGGCGAGCTGTCAAACCCTAACCGGTCGACTCACTTGGATTGGATGCCGCTGATGAATATCGGAAAACTCCTTTCCCGATATTATCGTCCGCCCTGGCCAGGGACTTTCGCGCATCCTTCCTAGAGCATTCTCTCTCTAAGTACCGAGAGCGAATGATTCCTTATTGACACACAATTCCCTTCGACGGTATTCCGCTGCACCCAATCCTTGGCGTATTAGAATCCCGTGGCTAGAGATTCGTAGACCAAGGTCAAAGTACAGAAGTCCACCGCCAAGGTATCCTTGGTGTCTCAGGTCCGAGGACCATCCACGCAACTGCGACAATAGAATCAAGCTGGTTGACAGTGAGGTACAATACCATCCAGCGATTCAGTCGGATCAGTTCAGTGAACTCATTCTCCAATGAGCACCTACAGATTCGCCTTAGTGTCTCCACACAAGTGACTTATGAGACCAGTCACCCTCATCGTATGAGCAGGAGTAATCTGTACTAGTCTTACCGGATATCCGATGTCCTTCTCGGATATCCTGCGACTAGGAACGATTAAGAATATGTGTATTTAAGTGATCAGTCTCATTAGTATGATCTCATCATAATCTGATCACTATAGCACATATTCACGGACTTCATTATGAAACGATAATTAATGCGATTTACACATAACGAATATTATGCCATTATATTAATAAATGAACGAGATTTACATTGTTAGATTGGCTTGTAGGCCACCTTAAACTAACACTTACTCCTCCAGATGTGACGTGTGAGATCCGGGTGTGAACCCGCAGTTAATGGGCCGACATCCATTTAGTGATCGGGTCTCCGGTCATAGGATGGCGGGTCGTTACAGATGGTATCAGAGCTCAGTCTGGTCGAGTATGTGATAAACTAGGTTATATATTATAGTCCAACAATAAGTACGAGTCTGTACAGGCGATGGCTGCTGGTATAGATTGATGGGTTTTGACGTGTTTTGGTTCGATTTTCGTGTTTGTGGGGTAGTGATGGCGCCGAAGAGGAGAGTTCCGTTGGCTCGTGGTTCGAAAGCAGATGGTGGTGGTTCGAGGGCAGAAGGTCATAATGTGGACCGTTTCATGGAAGCTATGATTGGGGCTATGTCTAGATACCAGTAGGGAGACGGAAGTGAGGGGTCCAGTTCCCGAGGTAGCCAATCCACGGTGGTGGAGCGGTTCTTGAAGCTGAAGCCCCCTTCTTTCACCGGTCAGTGGATTAAGGAAGTGGAGAAGGTGTTTGATGTCCTAGAATGTGCTGAGAGTGACAAGACCTTGTTGGCAACCTACTTTTTGAAAGGCGATGCATATGATTGGTGGGTTACCATCAAGGGGTTGATGTTTCCAGATAGGTCTTTGAGAGAAATTCCTTGGGAAGGCTTTGTAAGAGAGTTTAGTGGACAGTACTTTCCGAGGCACGTTCGTAGGGCCAAGGAAAGGGAGTTTATGGAATTAGTGCAGGATGATATGTCAGTTCTAGAGTATCATATGAAATTTGTAGCTCTGGGAAGATTCGCTCCACACATATCTGAGCGTGAGGATCTTAGGACGGAGAAATTTGTGGATGGACTTCGGCATGATCTGAGGGAGTTTGTGGCAGCCCATTGTTGTAAGGATTTGGCGTCAGCAGTTCGGTGCGCGGCAGCAGTGGAGATGCAGTTCCAACACACGGCGAGGGAATCGGATCAATCAGCACAAGGGAAGCAGCATAGCAGAGATAGATCAGCGGTCTTTTCGTCAGGTGGTTCGAGTTCCTTTGAGGTCGAGTTCCAGGAGGTACCTTGTGATGAGGATGAGGATGGTTCGGTTTAGCAGATGCAGACAGAGGTTAGCTGGCAGCAGGAGGCGAGGCGGGACGCTGCAGATCATTGTCCCCGATGTAGCAGATTTCATGGCAACCGGATATGTCCCTTGATCACTGGTAGCTGTTTCGCCTGTGGTCGGAAGGGACATCTCGCGAGGAATTGTCCCCAGAAGAACCAGGCAGGTCAGGAGCCGAGCGGTTAGTAGTTGTTCGAGGCGTGATTGGAGTCGTGTCTCCTGGTGGAGGTCTGAGAGGCTGTGCTAGAAGAACACTTTTATCTTGTCTTATTCAGAGGTAGTTGTGAACTCTCGTGACACTTTTATGTATTTGGGTTGGTGGAGAATCGGTTTTGTAAGATGTGCCTTGCAAGTGTATGGTTATTTTGATCTATCAGCTTTTGTCATAATTGAGAATCTTAGTTAGCTTGGCGTGAACGTGTTTGGAACCCTGTGTGGGTGATTGGTGAGAATGATTGTTGTAATTGGTGTGTGTCAGCGTGTGATGGTTAGCCGAGTTGAGCGTTGAGCGGTTACAAATTTCGTGGACGAAATTCTTTTTAGGGGGGGAGAATGTAAGGACTGAGGTTTCGGGTTCTGTATTCGGGTCGGGTTCGGGCCGGATCCCATGGTTTGGACCCTGAGGGGTCTTGAGATTCCTGGCTGAATGGCGTCAGCACTGCTCGACGCCTTTCAAAAGGCGTCAGGTTGTGTGGACGCCATTTAGGTCGGCTGGTTGTTGTGCCACGTATGCGCCACGTGGGCGGGTTTCGGGCCACGAGAGTACGGCCCCTGTCACATCGTCTGAATGTCATCCAGGTTGGCCAACGCGATTTAGACTACGACACCTGCGATGTCAGGGTACGGCGCCAGAGCATTGTCAGTACGGCCTGTCCTGTCGTCTGAACGGCGTCCGTGGAGAGTGACGCGTTTCAGACCGCTGTCAGTACGGCCCGTCCTGTCAGACTGATAGGCGTCTGCCTCGATCGACGCGTTTTAGCTGGATTCAGATTGACCCCGCGAGCCTCCCCTTCTTTCCCTCATTCTCGCCCTCACTCTCTCTCTCCTCGCCCTCTCCGCCCTCCTTCCTCCCTTCCCTTCCTCTTCTTCCTCTTCCATCACTCCATACCCTCCTTACCTCTCACCTCTACCTCCACCACCTCCTTCACGGCGTTCCATTCTCCGGACGGCGGCTGACGTCCCGGCGGAGTGGTGGCGTCCTCGAGGGTACCGGCGGCGGTCTGCGGTGCGGTGGGTCGGCGGCGAGGAGCTTGGAGGAGTTCAAGAACCGGTAGGGGGACGAACCTTGCATGTGTTGCTCGTATTTTCTTTGGCGTGACGTGACGTGTTTGGGCTAGATTGAGCATGTTTATGGGGGTTTCCTTGTGGGAATGGTTGTGCTTGTGATCGTGGATTCGTAGCATGCTTGTGGTGGTTGAATTCCTCTTCCTCCCCTTCTTGTTTTGGGGCTTTTCGGGGTGTTTGGGGTTAAGGGAGAAACCCTCGGTTCGAACCAGGGAACCAGGTTTCTGGCGCTAAACGGCGTCGTGCCTGGTCGACGCCTTTTAGAAGGACGTCAGGGCAGTACGACGCCTTTTAGGGCAGAAACCTCCCTGTTCGAGGTTTCACGAGTTAGGGGCTCTGGCGCTAAATGACGTCATGGATGGACGACGCCTTTCAGAAGGACGTCGGGCCATCATGACACCATTTAGGCAGGAAATCACCCCGACTGAGGGTCTGTAAATCTGGAATTTCGGTGTGAATGGCGTCTACGAGCTTTGACGCGTTTTCAAATGGCGGCTTCCCAGGTGGACGCGTTTTAAGGAATAATCTGGCTTTAAATGAACCTGTTTGAGGGTCTTGAATGGCGTCGACCTCGGTCGACGCGATTCAAGACAGGAATGCTTAACTCCTGTTATTTATCATATGTTTCGCTGTTGGATGGTCCAAATGCATGCTTTAAGCTGTACGCTGAGACGGAGATTACTGTGTGAATGGAATCATGTTGTGTATGTGTGTGTGCTTATGCGAATGTGGAATCGATATAACTGTGGTTTACGTTGTCACCATGGACCGATGGGGACAGGGTCATGGTGTCTGTGAGGCATTGTGCCGTACCGGTGGGAGGAGTGGTACATGTTGTGTTTTACCTTAGGCTGAGGAAGTAGGACCACCTTGAGCCCGTCGGGCCGGAGTAGCTGGTGCGCTATCCGAGGGGTTGCTGCTTGGCCTCAGCGGGTCGGGTTTCCCTGTTTGTCGTGGCAGCTTCCGGCGCGTTTCTTGCTGTGGAGCTGGTTGTGGTACTGTTGGAGTTGTTTTACCCCTGTAGCCATTGGGCCTGATGTGACCTTTGATCAAGGTTACGAGTGGTACCCTTAGCCCTTTGGCCTGACGCAGCCCGGGAGGTTAGGGTTGTTGGTAGTTCCTGTAGCTTCGGCTTGACGGGGGTTCGCCGGTCCCCAGGGCCCTCCTGAAGCGCTGAGGCCTAGCGTGGAGGCAATCCGGACGGTAGGACAGTAGTCTAGACTACTTGTGTGCACACGTAGCTGGCAGTGATGGTACACTAGTTCCAGCTAGTCCTAGTTTGACTCACTGCCTCACCCTACAGTGCCCCGGAACACTGTAGGGGTGGACAGGCGTGAGCAGTGGTGGTAGTGTTGGGAGGCGACGTTTGACTTCAGTCGACAGTGTGGTTCAGTCGCTTTGTGGACTTTGGCTGTGAGACGTAACTCTGTGTTGGGTTCTTCGGGTTGCTTAGATTGGTTCTTGCTACACTACTTATCGTACGTTTCATATCAGATTTGGGTGCTATGTTTAGTGCTTTACTTAATTGCCATATATCCCTGTTGTTGCACTTGTGGGTGTGTGAGTGGGAGGCAGGGGATCGGATGATCCCTACTGAGCCCAATTCTGGTGTGGCTCACTCCCTGCGGTTTCAGGTGTAGACTTCGCGGCGTGTGGAGGCGTGTGGTGCCTTCTCGGTGTGCGGACCAGCAGCTGTCTCTGTTCCGGGGTATGCCCCGATGTTGTTGTACTTTCCTTCTGCCTGTACTTATTTAACTTGTTGGACATGTAATTATTGTTGGACTGTATTCAGACATTATTATCTTCATTTCTGCGCACTCGTTTACCTTTGTAGTCCGTGTGATTGTTATATTTAGCCTTGTTTAGCACTTACTCCTCCATATGTGATGTGTGAGATCCGGGTGTGAACCCGCAGTTAATGGGCCGACATCCATTTAGTGATTGGGTCTCCGGTCATAGGATGGCGGGTCGTTACATGCGCGCCAGTAGCCGCTGTTCCGGGATATGCCCCGATGTAGTTGTTATTTCCTTTTCTAGCCTGTACGCTTAATTATTTTTTTTTCTGTTTGAGTATGTAATTAATTACTGAGTCAAGTCAAATTGTAATAATTTTTAATTTCTACACTTCCTTTACAATTCGATGTGATGTTGATGTTTAACTTAGTTTATCATTTATTTCCCAGACTTATCGAGATCTTGGTTTTGCTCCAAATATAATGATTCGGTACCCATTTAGTAATCGGATCCCCGATTATAGGGTGGCGGGTCGTTACAACTCTACCTGTTCCCCTCTGAGAATGGTCTATTTGAAGTTAGAGTTAGGCCCCATTTGTCATGCTGAGGTCGAATTCCAAATCTTGGAGATCGACCCTTCATTAAAGGGCATTCTCGGCCGCCCCTACATTAAGTCCCTTGAGGCTACACCCTCTACAAACCATCAATGCCTCAAACTTCCATATAAGGGACGTATTATTAAAGTCACGAGCATGCCAATCCTTGCTACTGCTCATTCCTTGAACATCAGGTCAACTTTCTCACCTGGCCGACAGCCCAGTCTATCGGTATTACAGGTCTATTCTCCCTTGGTTGATCCTTTAAGAGACACCACACTTGATCCGTGTCCAGTCGATGCTGTAAAGCGGGGGAAGTGCATGAGTACCCATGGCTGGAACATTATGATGAAAGGCGGCTATCAACCTGGAAGAGGTCTAGGCACGTAACTGCAGGGTAGAACTACACCCGTTGAAGATAACCGAAGAGCACCTGGTAATGGCCTGGGCTATAGGCCAAGAAGAGTAAGGCATGACATCGTCCAACAGTACGAAGATGAAAATGGCCAGAAGATATAAAAGGCAATGGCCACACTGTGTAAAGAAAATCGAAATCCCTTGACTTGGACTCTACATACACACTTCGTCAAGGGACCCGTGATAAATTATGATGATGATAACACGGTGGTGATCACCTCCCACTTTGACTTATATGATATTTATGGGAGAGATCTGGCCAGACACTGTTCTGAATTGCTGACATACCAATCTTTGGAGGCTCTGCAACCGATGAAAAGGAAAAAATTTCAAGACTTGGAATGTGAATGGTATCGGTGGTTCGACTTGAGGGATCTGTACATAGCATTAGACAGATTATTCCTTGATCCCTTAAAGCCAAAGTGGCCGCCATTGATAGATGAGTTGATAGAGAGCCTTGGGGATATATTTGATAAGAGAATTTTGCTGCATGAAGAAGCTAATAAAGGGGAGCCGGATGACCCCTATGAAACCGGATTCACCACTGATCTTCTCTAGAGGGGAACCTATTCCTCTCATATTTTCACCGTCCACACTCTGTTCCGCACCCTAATCTTGACCTCGACTTGGTCGCGGGTTATTACCGAAGACACCCTACGAGCTCTGCCCATTATTGTTACTTTGTCCCTACGGGACCTTATTCCTCAGCCTCCTCTCGATCTGGAGAGGATTTATGATCTGATTTGGGATATACTGTTGTATGATCCCCCCAATCCCTTGGCACTGGTGCCATTACCTCCATCATTTTATCCTCCCCCTATTCATATCCATTCCTTCTTTACGATAAACATAGATAATTTACAAAAAAAAATGCCTATTTGGCAACTTCTTCCTCCCAAATCTTCGTTGAGGAAACATCATATTTGTCTGACTGTACCCCATTGCGCGAGTCGTTCGGGAAAGATTCTCTCCTAGATCTACTCTGTCCCTCCCCTCGGGAGGATTCACCTGTATCACTTCATGTGTCCCGTGATTTTTATCGTTCTTCGTCCTCGCTAGGTCAGGATAGGGAGTCTAGCTGTAGGGAGTCTAGTTATAGGCAAGTTTGTCAAGTTAGGAAGTCTAGGAAGCCTAAGGGTAGGCGAATTCCGGGTAGATACCTCCAAGATCTAGCTTTAAGATGCCTTTCTTGTTTCCAGATCCCTCAGCTATTAGAAAATCCCATTCAAATGCCAGAAGAATGTGAAGTTGATGAGTCAGTCAATGATGGATATAGGGTGTATGAATTGATACACGAGAAAGACCCCATTACTGAAGATGAGGAAGATGACAAGGACGCAACTGAGGCGTATGCCAGTGGAGTGAAGAGATTTGATGAACCCCAGCCATCGTAGAAGAACCTACCAAAGAAATTAATCTAGGAATTGAAGTCGAGCCTAAGGTTGTCCTCGTCAATGAAAATCTTTCTGAAGCAGCTGAAGAGGCAGTGGTTCAAGTTCTCAAAGACTATAAGGAAACTTTCTCCTGTAGTTATGAAGATATGTCGGGATTAGATTCTTCCTAAGTAGAACATCGATTGACATTGAAAGATAGAGCTAGCCCAATTAAATAGAAATTAAGGCGATTCCACCCCTAGATGGCTTTGAAAATGAAGGAAGAGGTCGATAAGCTGCATAAGACCAAATTCATTAGAGTTGTCCTATATCTGCAATGGGTGGCCAATATAGTCTCGGTTATGAAAAAAGATGGGAAAGTCAGAATCTGTATTGACTTCCGAGGTCTAAACCGGGCATGTCCTAACGATGACTTCCCACTGCCTCACATAGACGTACTCATTGACAACATAGCGGGGTATGAAACATTGCCATTTATGGATAGATTCTCAAGATATAATCAGATTATGTTAGTGGAAGATGATCAAGACTAAACGTCGTTCACTACACCTTGAGGCACATATTGTTATGTCGTCATGCCTTTTGGATTGAAAAATGCTGGAGCCACTTATCAAAGGGCTATGATGGCAATATTCCATGACATGATGCATATTAATTTAGATGATCTATTAGTGAAATCTAAGGCTAGGGCTGAACATGCTAAAGTTTTGGCAAGAGGTCTGGAGAGATCAAGAGAATATAAGCTAAAGATGAATCCCAAGAAATGCGTATTTGGGGTATCATCGGAAAAATTATTGGGATTTATTGTCAGTAAACGGGGTATCGAGATCGATCCCAATAAGGCAAAGACTATCAGAGAAATGCCACCTCCCAAAAACTTGAAAGAGTTAAGAGGATTGATCGGGAGGTTGCAGTTTATTCACCGATTTGTCTCCCAACATTCACAAAGGTGTAAGCTATTTTACAAACTTACCAGGCCGGGAGTCAAATTTGATTGAGATGATAAGTGTCAGGAGGCATTTGATGGATTGAAGACATATTTGGTAAGTCCTCCAGTCTTGAGACCACCATCTCCAGACAAACCTTTATTCTATATATTTCTGTCTTGGGTGATGCGGTGGGAGCTATCCTAGTACAAGAAGATGAAGAAGGAAAGGAGAGAGCAGCCTATTATCTCTCCAAACTTCTCAACCCCGCGAAACAAAGATACACAACGATGGAGAAAACATGTGCAGCACTTGTATGGGTGGTTCAGAAATTAAAGCACTATTTTCTAGCCCATGAAGTCTATCTTATCGCTAGGACGAATCCCATTAAGTTTCTCCTTGAAAAATCCGTCCTTACTGATAGGTTAGCACGTTGGCAGAGCTTTCTATCTCAATTTGACATCATCCACATTCAGCAGAAAGCGATTAAAGGCTATGCAATAGCAGAACATCTTGCTCATCACCCACTTCCTCATTTTGATCCAGTCCGATCGGAGTTTCTGGATGAGGAACTTATGTCCATAGACAGAATCAAAGACGATATGTGGACTCTGCATTTTGACGGAGCTTTAAACTCTCATGGTAAGGGTATCAGCATTGTTCTATTATCACCTGAAGGTGTCACCATCCCACAAACCTTTTAGCTTGACTTTTCAATCACTAACAACATAGCTGAATATAAGGCACTCCTTGCTAGCCTCAAAGCTGCTCACCTCCATGGTGCCACCAAACTCAGAATTGTGAGTGATAGTCAATTGATCATCCGCCAAGTGCTCACTAAATGCCGAACTCTTGATCCCAAGCTCAAGCCCTATCAAGAACTCACTTCTGCCTATGCCAAACTTTTCACTAAATTGATCTTCATCCATGTTCCTCAAAATCAGAATATCTTAGTTGATGCTCTAGTTTCCCTTGCATCATCTCTCGATTTTTCGATCAGTAGAAACTCTGAATCAATCATTGTTCACAGGCGTCTTTTACCCACCGTGAAAGATCCTTCTTTCCTAAGGACTAAGGAGAAATTGTTGAAGAAGGTCAGAGATGGAGATATTGTGGAGAAGCGAGAAATTATGCTGTTGGAATTACAGGAAGAGATGGATGATGAAGAGAAACCATGGTACTATGAGATTGCCAAATATTGTGAAGATCAATCATATTCTGAAGAAGCCACAATTGAGTAGAAAAGGGGTATCAGGAGAGTTGCTCAGAGATTTACCCTAGTTGGGGGAGCACTTTACAAACGAGGTTTTGATGGAGTTCTTTTGAGATGTTTAGACAAGGATGAGCTTTGGAATATCATGGAAGGAGCTCATGCTGGAGTTTGTGGTGGTCATGTTAACGGACAAATGCTATCAAAGAAGATCCTTAGACAAGGATTCTATTGGCCAACTATGGAAGAAGATTGTGTAAGGTATGTTCGTAGGTGTACCAAGTGTCAACTTCACGCCGACAAGATCCACTCCCTCACATCTTCACTACATCATGTTTCTTCTCCATGGCCTTTCGCCATGTGGGCTTTCGACGTCATTGGATCTCTTGGTAATCCTGATTCTGGCATTAAGCAAAAATCCTTCATTCTCATGGCAACGGAGTATTTTACTAAGTGGGCAGAAGCCGAAGCTTACACAGAAGAACAACATCATAAGATTCGAAATTCCAAACACCATCGTCACCGACAATGGACCACAGTTCGTATCACAAGAGTTGAAGGACCTTTGCAATAAGTATAAAATTGCATTGCATTATTCGTCCCCATATTATCCGCAAGGCAATGGCCAAGCAGAGGCAAGTAATAAGACTTTGATAAAAATCATCAAGAAGACGTGCAAATCTAATAAATTCACAAACTGGCCAGAGAAACTGATTGAGGCACTATGGGCATACCGAACTTCAATCTGCACGCCAACTGGGCAGACTCCGTATTCCTTAACATTTGGAATGGAGGTGGTAGTTCCATACAAAATTCTCATCTCGTCATTAAGAGTACAATTGAACAAGGAATTCTCTATTGATGAGCATCGCTCAACACTCCTCGCTCAATTGGAATTCTTAGACGATAAAAGATGGTCAGCTGCTAACCATGCACGAGTATATCAAAATAGATTAGTACATTTTTATCAAAAGAAAGTCATTGAACGAAAGTTTAAAGTTGGTGAAATGGTCGTCAAAAGAATCTTTGTAAAACCTGATGGTCCGCATTATAAGCTCCAACCCAATTGCGAAGGACCATATGTCATATCGCATGTCCTTCCTAGTAACGCTTATCGCTTAGTTAATGCAGAAGGATAAGAGTTAACTCACTCTTGGAACAGTCTGTATCTTAAGAAGTACTATCCTTAGGTTAGAAAGTCGATTAGTATAGTGCAAGGACTAGTGGAGTCAGAAAATTTGGAAATTCAAATTCTCTTATCAGTCTGGATAATTTAATTGAAACGCATTACTACATATACTAACACGTTTGGTTTGTGAGTAACAAGATATGTGAAGTCCAAAGGAATACCGAAAGTTTGACTAAGAGTATAAAGTACAATTCGTTCTTTTTGCAAAAACTTCTGTTTTATTCTCGGCCCACGATGTCGGAATGAGGCTTAGAATATACTACCAAAAATACCCGCCATCTTAGTAGGAGGCCAACAAAAAAAAAGGGGGGGGGGGGGGGGAGATCCACCCCACAAAAGCAAAAGAAAAAAAAAAGAAAAGAAGAAAGGCAAAAAGCCGATACAAAGTCAAAGGTCATTACATTACAAATGTTACACCAAAAGGCCACAAAATCGAAAGAAAGGAAGCGTAAGGTCGTTAAATACTCCGTAAAGTGAAAATGACCGAATCCCAATAGGTATTAGGGTAAAAGAAGGACATCTTTTTGGGTCTCTGAAATCCTCTTGTGAGCTTTCTAGACAAATTCTTCTCTTCTTGCTAAAGAAGCGTACTCCAAACTTAAGGAATGGCCAAGATTGACTAAGGGTCAGACCATCGAATGGGATCACAAACGAGAACACAAGCTCAAGCACGATGAGTCTAAGTTAGATTATTGAAGAACAATTTGGGAATTAAGTTAATAAATGAATATGCTCTTTTGATCTTAGTACCATATTGATCTTTTAGTTTGCATATTATTTCCAAATCTAAAAAAAAAAAAAAAAATTCAAAACCTAAATAATAATAATAATAATAATAATAAAATAGATATTTCAAAACCCAAAAAAATAGATATTTTAAAATCCAAAATATATATATATAGATATTCCAAAACAAAAAATGAATATAAAATCGAATATTTCAAAATCATAAAAAAATCAAATATTTTGAAAATTGCAAATTGCAAGCAAAAAATATTTCAATTAGCATCTGCTTGTCGCATTTAGTGTGTTCCCTTCCTTTTATTTTTAGTGAACATATGCATGTTTGAATGTTGCATAATTCCAATTCCTTTGATGGTTATCATTACCTTAGTTAATAAAGGCTTCGCCCTTTGAATCTTTTATCAAGGAAAGAATTGATTGGCCAGTTACTTAACTGGGTAAGGGGCTAAGCCTGAACAGATGCTTAACCTGTTTGATAAGTGATGAACAGGGCATGATGCAGAAGAAGGCACAAGCACATGACATAGGTCCAAAGTACGAAGAACTTCCATTCATATCAAAAGGTGTTTTGTACACAGGATGAGGAGCCCATCTACAGGGCTTTGCCACAAAAAGAAAATACATCGGAAGATACATGATACAGCCATCAAAGCTTACTCTCCCTAGTACCCCCATACTGGCTCTGAGCTTCGTCGAGTCCCTCTAGCCCACGAGTTGGAGGCGGTTGCGGTCCCATGGCGCTTGGCCCTACCTGGCCAGATGATATGGCGACTCGCGGTGAAGGTGCTCGCCTGGACACGGTCTATCGCTCGTTGGCGAGCATGCTGATATCGTTCTTCCACGCTCCTGCGCTCGTGCTCCGCCATAGAAAGACGACCCTGGAGACCCTCCATCCGGTCCTACAGCCGTTGGATCTCTACCATCATCTGCTCCCGGTCGCGGTCCCTCTCCTCCGTCAAGATCTCCAAACGAATCTGGAGTCATGCAATATCGCCAGTGGAGAGGCGCGCTACCTGAGCCTCTAACTCTATAACTCGGGCAGGCGAACTCCGAGCCTGTGCTAGCTCGACATCCCTATGCTCGAGAGCTTGCTGAAGCTCCTGAACCTGCAACAGAAGTTATCACAGTCAGATCAACCAATCAAATACAAGTAAATGCATTGCATAAAGGTGAAGAAAAGCAAGTTGAAGACTTACCCGAGCCATCACATCCTCCTCAGCCTGGGAGGCCCGGTGGATGGCAGAAGCAAGCTAACTCCAAAGATCAACAAGAGCAGCCTCGCAAGCAGCAGATGATGAAGCACCAGCAGAAGAGGAAGGGGGAGCCGCCTAGGTCTAGACGGCTTGCTGTACCATGAGAACCAACCGTTAGTGGCTGAACGTCAATACAAATTAATAAAAAATAAACATTCATGTCATTAATGCCTACATACCAGATCAAATTACTCTTTTTGAACTTGTTCGAGCTGTGTCTCAGCATCTTGTAGGCAGGCTTGGAGGTCGATGATGGTCGCATAGACGTATAGAATCATACTTACATCGAGTGGACGGAGGAGCCATAGTTGATCGGCGTAATGCGTCCGGTACTGTTGGAGGTAGGCTGCGCTACTCTCCGCATTGGATTGTACCGGGACGCCTCGGTGGTACCAGTCCTCGTATTGCTCAGGAAATTTCGCCCGCCAATCAGTGAGGGCTTGCTTCCCCCTCATCGAGCGTCCAATTCCCTCCGGAACTTCCTCTTCCACCCACTCCTAGTGGAGGCCCAGGGTCCGGATCAAGAGGCGGAGGCAGAGTAGCTCGATCTCATTCAGGCAATGGACCCACATCTGGTGTCCATACCTCCTCCGACTAACCGTCACCCACGGCTAGCCTGCCTCACCCATGCCCAAGTAAGGGCACCAGATCACCTGCATACAGGTTAGATGCATTCATAATAAATAAATTACATTTAACAAATAAAATATTGTATTTAATGAATAAAATTAAATAAATGAACAATTAAATGCATACATGCGCATTTAAGTTAGAAATTATCATATCGTTTCAATCATCTGCATAAATAAACAATAATTAAAATGATTTATACCTGGAGAAACGGCGAAAAGCTGCTGATGGTGGTCTCACGGTCCGGTGTGATCGCGGAAAGATCTACCTCCTCCTACCTCGGGTCACTACAATACACTGCGGAGGATGACCTGGCTAATCTATCTCTAAATGTTGTCTCTACTAACCCTAAGGCTGTCTCTACCTCTACTCTAGGCATAGTCCTAGAGTCCCTATCTAAGCTGGAGACCTCGATCCCAAGAAAACTCTTCGCCAGTCCGCGGTAATCAGGGTATGTCACCCCACTCACTGCCCGACCCTCCACGCGGAGACCGGTGATCCTCGCTACATCCTCTAAACTAGGGACCATGTGTCCCCAGGGCATTAGGAATGCCCGACTCTCCGGTGCCATCGCTCACGCAATGCCTGTAGAAGTACCGGATCGAGCCAAAACGGCTCGATATCCAGGATCTCGCCGAACCCCATCCGGCGCAGTCGCGCCATCTGAAAGTCGGGTGGGCCACAGTAGGCACCGACAACTAGATCCCATGATATCTTGGCCTTCATTGTCCCCTACAAAAAATTCAACAAATTTCGTCAGTTTATAGGCATTAAAAATCAATTTCTTTAATAAAAATACTATGTTTGAATGGCATCGGACATGGTGGACGCCCTTTGAAAGGCGTCCACAGATCTCGACGTCATTCAACTTCATTTTCCTTACTCTTTTAATCAAACAAAAAATAAATAATTGCTTTGAATGGCGTTGGACAAGGTGGACGCCCTTTGAAAGGCGTCACCTAGTCTCGACGCCATTCAAATTACAGATTTCGGACCCTTGAAGGGTCCCTTCCTTTGCTCATAGAAAGCTTACTAGGTGGGGGCCACCCTCTGCCTCTTCTTCTTCTCTCACCGCCGTAAGAGGAGCCTCTCCTTCGTCCAAGAAAGCCGCCACCGCCGCAAGGTTCCCATCGGCCGGCGCCGCCTCAAGGAATTCCTCTACTACCACGATTGAAGTTCGTCGCCGTTTCATAACGGCTTTGCTTGATTGCCCTTTTTCCATGGCTTTGAGAGGT
The DNA here is from genome assembly GCA_030544215.1 of Zantedeschia hybrid cultivar. Lineage (NCBI taxonomy): Eukaryota > Viridiplantae > Streptophyta > Magnoliopsida > Alismatales > Araceae > Zantedeschia > Zantedeschia hybrid cultivar. Next base: position 28,314,452 of record JARZZO010000015.1, read on the forward strand.
TGAGAGAGAGAGATGAAGGAGCTCGGGAATGAGAGACTTAGATGAGAGAGAGAGAGAGATAGGGAGAGAATAAGGAGCTTGGAAACTCGGATCATCACGAAAAGACGATGTCGCCGGTGATCGCCGTTGATGGTCGGAGTGAACTCGGATCGCCGGAGAAGACGAACCAGGAAGAGAGAGAAAGAAAGAAGAGAGAATGAGGAAGAAAGGGGGGTTTGGGCCCGCAGTCCTTGTTTGAAAAAGTTAAAACGCGTCGAGGGACAGTGACGCCTTTCATTGCACATAGATTGAGGCGGCAATTCAGATTTTTTGAAATTGTGTTAACCACATCCATAGATTAGGACGCCATTTAGATTAAACCGCCAATTCTTGTCAGAGTAGTACCACAGATAATGATTAAACACGTCCTTCCTTAACGACGCGTTTCAGTGGATTAATTATAGGGTTAATGGCAAAATTCTGGGGAAATGAAGAGAGAGAATTGAAAAGCGTCTTACCTACAAGACGCGTTTAAGGGGAATTTAATGATGGAAATTTCTGGAAAAATAGGAGAGAGACTTGAAAGGCGTCTCCCATAGCAAACGCTTTTTAGACATAATATGAGGTTTTTAAGGAATTAATGTTTGAAATTAGTTAAGGTTGAATGGCGTCTTTCTGAGTGGACGCGATTTACGTTTAGTAAATCCAAAGGCTTATGTTTTAAGGAAAAGCATGATTTAATAGAGAAAAAAATCTGAATAAATCACAAAACATTAAGGGATGATTTCTATGGTATAAAAGATGGATTCTTCATTGAAAATAAAATTGAAATTACATCAAATGGAAGATAAGGAAGATCTTTCAAGGACGAATTTTCTGAAACTCCTTTACATATATTTCCGACAGTCCTCTATTGGCTTCATGAGAATGTTTTACATGACAGGTGAAGCTAATATTCCATAGAGAAACAGTGAGCTCAGTCGCCTCATAATCTTCATTAGTTTCCAATGCACGCTTCTTTATTGGAAAGAGATTGAAAAATGCTGAGAATTTATGGCATGGCATACTGAGTTAAGGATGGTAGTGATGAGGATTATACAGAACAAACTCAGTAGCCCCGATTAGTCAGAGCTCTGTGCCAGCACTACGGTGCACGTGAATCGCCTTCTTTATGAGAGCAAGTAGTGAGGATTCGAATCCGGTCTTTGGCATTGTCTTCAAGTAAGCTCGCAATTCAGCTCGAGTCTTGAGATTGGGCACCCGATTGATCACATTGTCATTGAACTTCACAACATTGGAGATGTGGAAGATAGGACTTTGTTAATATAGCTGAGATATCCTTGAGACATTTTCTTCGTTGTGTCTGAACTTGAAATGGAATTCCACCCACATATCTAAGAGTAGCATACAACCATGAGGAGACTGACCCGTAGAAGCTGCAGAGAGCCCACTGTAGAGATAGGTTAGAATTACCATGCTGATTGGCTTTCTCTAAAAAATCCCATTCATCGCACTTATCTGATCATCTTCCAACACATTATCCTGGGTAAGGAATAGTAAAGTTCCAGCTAAGCATGTGGTGAACGCCTTCATCACGTTCTCTGTATCCTCAACCTTGAGATCTTCAATCTTCTTCAAAGTCCATTCAGCTAGTTTGGCAAGATTAATTCCCTTCTTAGTAAGACAACCTTGGATTTCCTTTGAACTCTTCATAATCTTCTTCAGTAATTGTTGACTCGTGATTCTTTCCCTCATGAGCATCATCTCGCTCAAATCTGGTTCATCATTGTTGGTTTTGAACTTAGGAAGGTCCAATAAGAGTTTGGCTTCTTCAAGAAGGATAGTGGCTTCAAACGTGGCAAAAAGAAAAGTATGAGTTTGTGGATGCCATAAATCAATTAAAGCCCCCATAACCGCCCATTCCATGCTCGTGCTCTTATAGTATTTGGCATGAACGATTAATCCTTGGATATGCCACTTGGAAATATATGATTGCATAGATATATTGATCTTGCTCACAAGCTTTTGGATCTAAGTGAAGAAAATCTTCTTAGACCGGGGAAGAAAGGATATCCCTAAGATGAATAGAAAAGAATAATTTGAAAAAGTTCTATCTTAACATGAAGAACAATAGAAACCATGAAGAACATGGAAGAGGATTTGATTAGAAGGTTAGAGAGATTGACTTACTTGTAGGTTAAGATCTCGTCCACTAAGATGATCTTTCACTTCAGAAATCTTCTCAAGTGTTTTTCTCATCTTCTTGTTTGAAAAATCCATCTCTTTTCTTCCTCTTGAAATCTTGATTGTTCTTGAGTTTTGGAGAGAATCGCTTGCTTTGATCCCTAGTTTGTGTATGAATTTGTCGTGATATAAGTTAAGGAAGCTTATGTATAGAAGTTTGCGACATTGAAGAGCATTTTCCGAATTGGAGAAGAGATGTGCATTGAAGAGAATTGGAGTCCGGATTGAACACAGAAAAACCTGTCTCTGTGACTTAACTGGCGTCTTCGATCAGCGACGGCATCCAAATGACGTCGGCGCGACACGACGCGTTTCATGATTTTCATATTATTTGCCCGAAATTCCATGTTTATCCATGTTTGATGCTTAATTGAATATTTGCTTGAAATTACTGATGATTTCCGAGTGCAGGAAATTTAAAGAAATGACAATGAAGCTGAAAATCTCAAAAAAAAAAAAAGATTCCATTGTGGGAGTTCATGAGTCCTAACCGTGACTAAAAAGACTGTTATCTCTATCCCTTGTATTCTTTTATGTAATTGATTTGCATTATCATCATTATTATATATTAAATATTTATTAGAGTATGTCAAGGACCTTATAGTTTTGATGAAACTGGAATTTGGGTTCTTCTTTAACAACAACTGTGATAATTCCAGAGGATTCTTAACCGCACGGATAGGCCGTTAGATTGTTAATGGTGAGGACGATGGTTCCACTTTTGTGAAACGGTGCGTGGACAAACGAGCTTCAGCTTAGCACTGGATTGCAGAATTGGTATCTTGACTCATTGATGATGATTTAACAATATTATCCTTGATTAATTTATATTTTATTTTATTTTACATACTTTTAGTCCAGTATGCATCATGTATGATTTCGATATAACTGTGATAAGAATTAATTATTGATTAAATTTCGAATCATTGATCTAATAAATCCTAACATGATATGAAATATTCCATTCTGAATTGAGTATCTTGATTATCTTTGAGGTTCGCTTGAAGATATTCTTGGAATTCTATCCTTTTTTGGATTCTTTATCCCAAATTTTTCTTGTTTCCTTTTAAGATCCATCATGGTTGCAATACTTCCACATTGGCTGGTAATCTCTCCCCATAATGAAACCCGTAAGGTTTGTGACCTAGGGTACTTCTTGATCGTAGAGGTTGATCGACCTTATTTTGTTTCCTTGTCTATCTCATCCATACATGATTGATTCCATTAATCTCTTTGAGTTATCTTCATTGATTATTTTGTGAAAACTTATATCATATGATGTTGAAAGCGTGTCTCATCACATCTTGGCATCACCTTTTCAGTTCATTCTATTTCATTTCACTCCCATGCAAAGTCAATGCCAAGGTGGGGCAGCTGTAGACTCGCTAATTTTGATATCATATTGAGTAAATTTCATATCATAAAATGATGCCCCAAAATAGTCTTAATTTTAATCAATAATTAATTTTTATTATTTTTCTAGATTAATTGTCTGAATGATGTCGTCCTGTCACGACGCTATTTAGTTTATTAGACAAATTGATTTTAACTCAAATTTTTAATTGGAATATGAAATTTTGCTAAAAGACGTCACCCTTAGTGGACGCCATTTAGGTTTCCTCATTCATTTCGATTTCTAATTTGATTTTTAATTAATTTCCAAATTAACTAAAGCACGTCACCTATGCATGACGCCATTTAGGTTTCCTACTTCTTTCGGTTTCCTTCTTTCCGGATTATCATTAGTATTAATTTAGCTAAAAGATGTCTTCCTCGAGCGACGCAATTTAGTTACTTACAGATAATGATGATTTGGACGAGATTATCTTGTTTCCTTAGTTGGATTGAATTCAAACTCTTTCAAGTTGATCTATAAGTGGCCACGGGGGCCCTAACACTAGTTCTATATAAACCCAAGCTCTTGATCATTAGAAGGGGTTGGAAAAAAAAGTCATTTTAGAAAAGTTGGAAAATCGTTGAAAAAGGTTGAAGAGATTGAAAAGTCATTGAAGAAGCATTGAAGGATCGGAGTGCTACGTGATGGCTTCTAGAAGCTCTTGAAGGAAGAAAGCGTGTTCATCCTCTTCATCCTCTCTTCATCCTTTCTTCATCCTTCAAGATCCATTCAAGACCCAAGGCTTCAAGGGGCCATCTAAATTTTTTCTTTCATTAGTTTCTTAGTTTATTCATATTCATCATCATATTCATATCATTTCATGTTCTTCACACACTCACTCACATAATCATCTTTTCCAATCCCATACATGCTATAGGGTTTAAATAAACATCAAACAAGTGAGTTCTACACTATTAGTTCTAATTAGCTTTTCTCCTTCCTTTCTTCATTTTATTGCAAGTACAAAGGAGCATCAAAGGATAAAGTAAAGAAGGAATTCTGGAGCGAAAAGGACGATCCCCAAATCAAGCAAGAACAAGAGCAAAAAGGCTCCCTTTCTTCGGCCGACTGAAGAGAGGGAATCAAGAATATCTATATCTCCCCCGTCTCAAACAGGTAAGCGATCAAACCTTTCTTTTGAAACTTTTTAGTCAAAAGTTTCTGGTGATCACATGTTAGTTTTTAATTATTTTATTATCATTAAACAACACTTGATTCATGATGATTACACACCCAATTTGAACACTCATAGCCAAGTGCGCACCAAATATCGCACCCTTGATCCCAAACTCAAGTCATATCAGGAACTCACCTCAGCTTGTGCCAAACTTTTCACTAAACTGATCTTCATCCATGCTCCTCGGAATCAGAACATTTTAGCTGACGCTCTAGCTTTTCTCACATCTTCTCTTAATTTTCCAATAAAAAAGTATTCTGAGCCAATCATTGTTCATAGGCGTCTCTCTCCTACTATAAAGGATCCTTCCTTTCTTAGGATTAAGGAGAAATTACTGAAGAAGGTTAGAGATGGAGATATCGTGAAGAAGAGAGAGATCATATTCCTAGAATTACAAGAAGAAATGGAAGATGAAGAGAAACCATGGTCTTACGAAATTGCAAAATATTGTGAAGATCAGTCATACCCTGAAGAAGCCACTACTGAGGAGAAATGGGCTATCAGGAGAATCGCTCAAAGATGCACCCTCCTTGGAGGGGAGTTATATAGAAGATGATTCGGTGGTGTTCTTCTAAGATATTTAGATGAAGATGAGCTTTGAAAGATCATGGAAGGAGCTCATGCTGGAGTTTGTGGTGGCCACGTTAATGGACAGATGTTCTCAAATAAAATCCTTAGACAAGTATATTAATAAGTATATTAATGGCCAACCATAGAAGTAGATTGTGTAGGGTATGTCTATAGGTGTGCTAGGTGTCAACTTCATGCCAACAAAATTCATTCCCTTACATCTTCACTCCGTCCTATGTCCTCTGCATGGCCTTTCTCCATGTGGGCATTCGACATCATTGATCCTCTTGGTGATCCCAACTCCTCGCTCAAACATAAATCTTTTATGCTCACGGCAACGGAGTACTTCACCAAATGGGCAAAAGCCAAAGTTTACATGGAGATCAAAGCGTCAACGGTTTGCAAGTTCATCATGAAGAATATCATCATCAGATTCGGAGTTCCAAGCACCATTGTCACCGATAATAGACTACAATTCATCTTACAAGAATTGAAAGACCTCTGCAACAGGTATAAAATTGCATTGCATCATTTGTCTCCATATTATCCGCAAGGCAATGGCCAAGTAGAGGCAACTAATAAAACTTTGATCAAAATCATAAAGAAAACATGTAAGTCTAACAAATACATAGACTGGCTAGAAAAACTTGTTGAGGCTTTATGTGCCTACCGAACTTCAATCTACACTCCCACTGGGCAAACCCCATATGCCTTAACATTTGGAATGGAGGCGGTAGTTGTTGGGTTCTCGAGTTTCTCTGGATCTCCCAGGCAACGGAAATAAAAATAAAAACGGTAATCCGTTCCCGTTGCGAAAAATCTAAAAACCCGACAATCGGATTCTCGAATCTTACCGTGTGCGGATTCAAATCCGCAACCGTTTGGTTCCGTTGGTGCGACACTGCAAGCCGCGCAAGCGTCCGGCCTCTAACGGAGTCCACGCGATCCTCCTCGCGATGGATATCCTCATGTTCCTCGTTCTTCGTAGCCCACGAAACCTCCGCCGGTCGCCGCAACGATCGCCGCAACGCACGGACGATTTCCCGTCGAACGGGAGTCGGAGAAGCGCGGAGCAGATCCGGATATGTTTGTTACGCCAGAGAGAGAGAGAAACAGAGGAGGGGCAACTAGGGTTAGCAGCAGCTTGGCCTGCTCAGCCCGTTCGCTATATTTTATACTAACCGCGTGGTTTTTCATAAAAACCCCCGGTTTGTATAAAACCCACTTATTTATCCATCGCCTTGAGAATCATTTGCGTGTAATCCTCTAGGCCCAATTACCAGTCCGGTTAATAGCCCAATAAGCCCATTGACTCCTCACTGGCTTTATTAATCAATTAATAACCCTTTACTAATTAATTAATTTATCGAATTGATGTCGCACATCGAATTCGATCGGATCTCCGATCACGTTAGGTGCCAAGTAACACCGCGTGAACCTGGAAGGTATCGGGGTTAAGTAACCCACTCTTGGAACCTTTCCGCCAACAGTTACCGCGTAGATATAGTCCTTCATTCGTACAATGCTCTCGAGTCAACTCAGGGTATGGCGTGGTGTCAAACCCTAACCGGTTAACTCACTTGGATTTGATGCCGCTGATGAATATCGGAAAACTCTTTTCCCGATATTATCGTCCGCCCTGGCCAGAGACTTTCGCGCATCCTTCCTAAAGCATTCTCTCTCATCATACCGAGAGCGAATGATTCCTTATTGACACACAATTCCCTTCGACGGTATTCCGCTGTACCTAATCCTTGGCTGTTTAGAATCCCATGGTTAGAGATTCATAAACTAAGGTCAAAGCACAGAAGTCTATCGACAAGGTGTCTTTAGTGTCTCAGGTCCGAGGACTATCCACGCAACTGCGACAATAGAATCAAGCTAGTTGACAGTGAGGTACAATACCATCCAGCGATTCAGTCGGATCAATTCAGTGAACTCATTCTCCAATGAGCACCTATAGATTAGCCTTAGTGTCTGTTGTCACCAAAAAAATTGAACAAGAAGAAGAGCCTAAAGATCAACAAAGAAGGTCCAAATCAAAGAGAATTGAAAGGAAGAGTCGAGCCCATTAATTCAAGCAAGAGAGGTCCAAGCAATTTTTCAAAGAAGGCCCATGTGAAGAAAAGTTAATGGACAGCAGTCATGCCCATTCTTGCAAGCCCAAAGAAGTCAAAAAGGGGTTACTTTCAGGCCAAATGATGAAGAAATCCAAAGGGGCAGGCCCGGGCCTATTATCTCAAGCAAAAGAAGCCCAATAGGGCTAATTTGGGCCCAAAAAGTAAAGGCCAAAGCCCTACTTCCTGGCAGCCTTTAAAAGGGCCCAAATAGTCCCCCCCATGGCCTATTCTTACCTCTTTGGCCCATGTTCAAATCTTCCCAAAGGAAGATAAGAAGAAAAATAAGTGGTCCCCCCTCAAGATTCTTCTAGAAGAGGGTAGGTGAAAAGCAAAAGAGAAGCCAATCATGATTCTCCAAGTGTTGTGGCCTCATTGGAGGACTCTTAAGATGGGTTTCTTATCGCTAATATAAGGCTAATGGATGCCTAATCTACCTCCTAAAAGTAACCCAACTTTATCTATAAAAGAACCCCCATCTTCTTCAAGAAAAAGTTGGAGAGAAAAATCCCAAAAAAGAGAAAAGAGAAGAAGAAAAGAGAGAGGCCAGGAGGAGCACGTCTCCCTCCTCCATTCCCCTCTATCTCCTGCATCCCAAGAGAGAAAAAAGAAGGAAAAAATAAGAGAAAAAGAAAGGAAGAGTGTTAGAGAAGAAGAGAGCAAGATTGTACGCTTCAAGAGCCATTCTCCATTCTCATCCCCTCTCCAAGGTAGACTGGGGGTGAAGAAGGGGTTTATTTCTGTCTACTTGCTTTCTTATAATGTTTTTTCTTTCAGTTTGATATTCATAGAAACTTCTATCTCCCCATTGATGTTCATCCATAGTGATTGAAAGCAATGAAACGCAAAGTTCAGATTTTTTGTGTCTATTTTGTGAATCTGCTGGTTATCTTGCTTTTATGTTATTTTTTCCTTCATAAGGTATGTGTTTTTTGTGTGGGGATGGTAGAGGGGCCTTTCTAGTTTATAGAAATGGTCTCCTCAAGCCTTAGAACCCCCTGAATATGGAGATATGACCCGAAATGTGCTTTGCTGTCCATATTTCCTGAAAACTGATTTTTCATTTATTTGTCTTTGGTTTTGGGGTATTTCAAGGTGGTTTGGCCTTCCATGACCCTTAGGAGCACATCCCCTCCATGGATGATGTTCCCCCAAGGCCAAACATCAAGAAAAATCCCCTAAGTTCCATAAATATTAAGATCTAAGTTTATGTTTTCATGTTGGAACCGAATGGATTTTGTTTGGATTTTTTCTTTTAATGGCTAAGGGTTTAGGCCCTAGAGGTTCTCAAGGAGGTTCCATCACTAGTTAAGGATGAGCTTCTTTGAGTATAAACCCTCTAACATGGAGTCAAGAAAGAGAGATCCATGGAAAAGATATAAAATATACCTAAGTTTCTCATATGTTCATATTCAAGTTCTCATGATATTTTCCTAAAGAAATACATATAAAATATATTTTAAATAAATATTTTAGGCTTTGTATCTTTTATACTTTATTTTCCATCATTTGGGTTATATTTAAACTTATTTTTCACCAAAAATCCGGATTTCAGATGAGTCTGCGCCTATGAAGTGCTACAGTGTTGAGTCTGCGGCTACTGTTCATGAGTCTGCGCCTCCCTTCGCAGACTCAGTGCCAGTTGCAGTTTTTTGAGTCTGCGCCTCTTTCAGCTTGGTTTTTGGGCTTGAGGTGATTCTTTGATCCTCCCCCAAGTTGTCCAAAGGTTCCTTAGACCTAGGGCTGTCCTTTTAAGGCCCAATGGTGGTCCTAAATGGCTTGGACTTTGGGTTATTAAGCTCTTAATGTTTCAAACCAAAATTTTGCCATACGTTTTAAGATTTTAAGTTTCTTCCGATGTTTCTCAAGGATGTCCCAATCTAAGAGTGCCAACAATCTAATGTTGGGTAACCCATCAAGGGCCCTAATACAAAAAACATCATTCTTATGTTCCCATTTCTATGGGTTCATTTAGATGATATGTCCCGAAGTCCTAATGGGTTGGTGGAATTCTTTGCCCCCCAAATGTAAAAATGGAATGGGTGATTCCCTGTGGATAACCCTTTCATTTTGAAGGCATTAAGGGCATCCTTTGGGTGAGTGGTTGGATGCTCGGCATGCCCCCCTTTATAGCCACCTCCATGGTTCATGGCTACATGTGATCCTCTAGGAAAATTGGTGGAGTTCCTTGCTCCCCAAATGTAGAGATGCTTTGGATTACCCCTTGTGGGTTTTTCTTACATCTTGAAGGCATTAAGGGCACCCTTTGGGTGAGTGGTTGGATGCTCGGCACGCCCTCCTTTACAGCCATCCCTATGGTCTATTAGCCATTACATATCCTTTTAAGGGAGTTGGTCCTTCAGGTCTCTTCATGCCATGATCCTTCATGAAGATTATAAACCTTTGATTGGGTTTTCCTAATGAAAGGTTGAAATTCAACTTGGAATCATTATATTAAGCATTTTCAATGCTTTATAAAGTGATCCAAGAAGAATGGGATAAACATAAAGAAATCATGTCATTTGACGAAATCCACATAAGAACCACTCCTTGAAAAGGCTTTATGTAGCCATACACAACTTCTGAGATTTCTTAGTGTTATCCTCCCCAAATTTGGGGTGATTCTTGGGTCACTTCAAGTTGAAAGAGGTATAAACCTGAAATTATGCTTAGATTTTGAGTTTGCGCACCTATAATCATGGAAATTTGATTGGGAATGGGGTACAATATGTTTTTCTCGAATCCGGATTTCATATTCTAACTTTAATGGTTGAAACTAACCCCTTGATGGACTTAAATGCATCTTGAACTGTGCAGGAACTTCGAAAACCATTTTCAGACTTGAGTTTGCGCAGACTCAACCCAAAAATTGTCAAGTGATGGATTCTTGGAGCAAGGACATTGGTTATGGCTCAAATGATTCAAAATAATTATATTTATATTATATTTAAATCAGAAAAGGTTAAAAAATGGACATTCTCCCTTTTAAATAAACACAAAACTTCAAAACACAAGTTGAGTCTGCACACCTTTCATAAGCTCATTTCAAATGAAAAAATCAACTAAACAATAAATCAAATTACTCATATCTCTTGAGATCATATATCAAACATCCCATTTCATTCAAATAAACATCTATTTACAAAAAGGATCCAAATCCCTTCAAAATAAACAAAAATCACATGTTCAGCTGAGTCTGCGCAAGGGGTGCGCACCCCTTGCGCAGACTCAAACCCATTTTCTTGTCTCCTTGATCTGTGAAGCTCCCCAACATTTTTAAAATATTGGAATTCCCCTCAACGTCAGGAGATTCCATCTTTTTAAGAATCTTGCTCAAAATCCTCTTTAAACTTGAGTCTGCGCATTAATCTCAAGGCCAGAACCTCATCTCTTGGCCCCTAAATCATGCCCGCAGCTCCAAATCTATAAATCATCACCAAACAAAACATAAAATCAAGTTATCCCACCAAAAATTCAATAAAATAATTCACAAATAAAAAAATTCACAGTTCAGACTTGAGTCTGCGCGTCCTAGCGCAGACTCAGTCTTGAAATTCACAAAAAATAAAAAATCAACTTCCCGACCATTTCAAGATGATCTAAAACTCTCTAAAAATCAAGTTTATTCTTATCTATCAGGAAATCAAATAAAAACATTGTTCTTGAAAAAATACAAAAAACAACTCAAAACAAATTGATGACAAATGAGTCTGCGCTATCCTGCGCAAACTCAACCCTGAATTTTCAAAATTGGCCTTTTTGACCATAAATTCCCTCCAAATTAAACTCAAAAATTTACATAAAAACTTTATACTTTATATTAGTGAATAAGCAAAATAAAAGCTTAAAACTCCTTTCACAAAAAATATAAAAAATGCTTAAACACTTTGATAACCAATGAGTCTGTGCCCTATAGTGCAGACTTAACCTTAAATTCTTAAAATCTGGTATTTTGGCCATTAAATTCCCCTCAAATCAAATCAAAATCTTAATGATAAACCCTATATTTTCCACAAATCAAAATCCAAACAAAAATGATAACTTTTCTCCTTGAAATTACCTAAAAAAAGGAAAAAATAGGCATGTGACAAATGAGTCTACGCTACCCTGCGCAGATTCAACCCCCAATTGTTAAAATCCAATTTTTCAACCTTAATTATTTTAAAACTAAATCAAAGACCCCAATATAAGATTAAAATACTTCCTATAAATCAAGAATCAAATAAAACTCGATTTGCCCTTTTGCAAAACATAAAAAATACCTAGAAGAAATCTCATTTCAATTGAATTTGCACATCTTGCTTATCCTTCAAAACTTGTAAATTCGAAACAGAAATCCTTGAAGCAATTTTTACTCAAATCAAATAAGAAAACTTAAAAAAACACATTTCCATACCTTGCAAATCAAAATCCAAAATCTCTTTACTTCAAATTTGAGAAAACACAATAAGAAATGTTTATTAGACTTCCTTGATAAAAAATGTCATCCACTTCAATCAAAATGTCATAAAAAATACTTTCATTCTTCTAACAAATCAAAAAATCAAAATAAATACAAGCATTCTCATTGGTAACAAATGAGTCTGCGCATCCTTGTGTAGACTCAACTTCATATTCACTCCCAAACATAAAAATTCAACAAATCTTCAATGCATCCCCATAAATCAATCCAAAAAGACTAAAAAATATCTCTCATCATTATCCATCAATAAGAATCAATAAATCAAGTCTTGAGCAAACTTAACTCTAAACTAAAAAAAATGAGTTTTCTTCTCAAATAAAAACTGAAATTCATTTATTTTTCGAATGCAATCTTGTATATCTTACTTATATCATTTTAAAGGGTGTTATTCTAATCTTCCGACGATTAATCAAGGGTTTTCCTCTTAGGAGGATGTAATTAACGCTATTCCATTTATGGGTAGCGGGATCGGGTCGAAGAACTACACAATCATCTGATTGAGTCAGGTAAAGCGCACAAACACAAATCTAAATCTAAATAAAAAAATCAAGATCAAGTGCATTTTTCCTAAAAAATGTACGACAGTGTCTCCACACAAGTAATTTATGAGATCAGTCACCCTCATCATATGACCAGGAGTAATCTGTACTAGTCTATCTAGATATCCGATGTCCTTCTCGGATATCCTCCAACTATGAACGATTAAGAATATGTGTATTTAAGTGATCAGTCTCATTAGTATGATCTCATCATAATATGATCACTATAGCACATATTCACGGACTTCATTATGAGACGATAATTAATACGATTTACACACAATGAATATTATGCCATTATTTTAATAAATATGAACGAGATTTACATAGTCAGATTAGCTTGTAGGCCACCTAAAACTAACAGTAGTTCCATATGAAGTTCTCATCCCGTCATTAAGAGTACAATTGAACAAGAAATTTTCTATTAATAAGCAACGCTCTGCACTCCTCACTCAATTGGAATTCTTAGACGAGAAAAGATGGTCAGCTGCTAATCATGCACGAGTTTATCAGAATAGACTTGCACGTTTTTATCAAAAAAAAGTTATTGAAAGGAAGTTCAAAGTTGGTGAAATGGTGGTAAAAAGAATTTTTGTAAAACTTGGTGGTCCTCGTTCTAAACTCCAACTCAACTGGGAAGGACCTTATTGTAGGTACTCAAATTGTGTGTGTAATGTTCATGAGTTTCATGTGGTTCATATGAATAATAAAACTATTGAAAACTAAAGAAAACGTGATCTCCAGAAACTGTGAAGTTTCAAAAGAAAGATTCATCGCTTACCTTTTCAAATTTGGGAGATTGAGTCATTGATTCCCTTTCTTCGGCTGACCAAAGAAAGAGAGCTCTTTTATTGATATTCTTGCTTTTAATTTCTTGATAGTTATTCTTTTGGATTTCCTTCTTTCTTCTTCTTTGTACCTCGTAAGAAAGGTTAAACAAAAGTAGAAATTCTAATTAGAACTAGAGTAGAGTAGCATCTATTCTAATAAGAAATTTAAACATGCAACTAAACTAATCTACTCACTTGATTGTTGTTCTTTAAACCCCTAATATGCATGTGGATATGGAAAATAATGATGTGTGTGTGAACATGAAGTGGTGATAATGATGATGAACTATGGAAAATAATGAATAAACTATATAAAATTAATGAAAAGTTTAGAAAGAAATTAGGGAAAGAAGATGGTTGGTTGGCTCCTCCATAGTCTTAGTCTTCAAGAGCTTCAAAGGATGAAGAGGATAAAGAAGAAGAAGCTTTAGATGAAGTCACTCTTGTTGTCTACATTTTTCTCCTCTAGAGCCTTCAAACACCTTGCGTTGAACTTCAAAATCACCAATGGCCAACCTTTTTCAAAGGTCTAAGGGGTATTATATTTATAAGAATAGGTTTAAAGGTGTTTCGGGCTTCGAAAGGACTCTCTCTCACAGTCGGACTTACCTTGGAGGAGCATGGAGGAGGAGTTAGCAACCTTCCCAACTTCAGAAATCGGATTATCTCGGCCAAATTATGTTTCTTAGGAAACTCCCAAATCGCGTCGCCCAGACAGGACACCATTTGGTTAATTAAAGCGTCCAAAATAGAAAGGAAATTCGAAAAGGAAACCGAAAAATATTAGGAAACCTAAATAGCGTCTCCTTCGGGCGACGTGCTTTAGATAATTAGGAAATTAATTCAAATTGAAAATCGAAAACTCAGACGGATTAGGACTTAAATGGCGTCTTCCTAAGGTGACGCTATTTAGTTAAATCTATATAAATTTAGAAATTTAATTCCGAACCGATTTCGGCTAAGAATCTAAATGGCGTCACGTAAGGGCAACGCTAATTAACAAATTTTGTGAAAAATCAATAAAAATTAATTAATGATTAAACATCAGACAAATTGGAGCATTATAAGTGTGACTTGAAGTTTACTCAATATGAAGGCAAAATTAGCGTTTCTACAACTGCCCCACCTTGGCATTGACTTTGTAAGGGAGTGAAATAGAATGGAATGTACTGAGAAAGTGATGCCAAGGTGTGATGTAACACGCTCTCAACATCATATGATGAGAATCTTTCTCAAAATGATCAATGAAGATGACTTAAAGAGATCAATAGAATCAATCATGTTCGGATGAAAGAGACAAAGAAATAAAATAAGGACAGTCAACTTCCACGATTGGGAAGTACCCTAGGTCACAAACTCTGCAGGTTTTATCATGGAGAGCAGTTACCAGCCAATGTGGACGTGCTACAACCATGATGAATCTTAAAAGAAACAAGAAAATTAGAGATAAAGAATCTAAGCAAGAAGGAATTCCAAAGACATCTTCAAGAAAACCTCAAAGATAATTGAGAGATCAATTTGGAATGGAATATCTCACATCATGTTGGGATTTTTTTAGAACAATGGTCTGAAACTTAATCAATAATTAATTCTTATTACAATTATTTCAAAGTCCTACTTGATGCATGCTGGCTTAAAAGGAAAATTAAAAATGAAATAAAATATAAATTAATCAAGGATAATATTGTTAAACTGTCATTGATGAGTCAAGATATTAATCTTATAATCTAGTACTAAGACGAAGCTCATTTATCCACGTACTGTTTCATAAGAGCGGAACCATTGTCCTCATCAATTAATAATCTAACGGCCTATCCGTATAATTAAGAATCCTCTAGAATTATCACTGTTTTTGTTGAAGGGGAACTCAAATTCTAGTTTCATCAAAATCACAAGGTCCTTGATATATCTAATAGATATTTATCATATAGTAATGATGATGCAAATCAATTACATAAAGGAATATAAGAATAGAGATAACCGTCTTCTTAGTTACGGTTGGAACTCAATGAAACTACTACAGTGGGACCTTGTTGAAATTTTCAACTTCATTTTCATTTCTTTAATTTCCTGCACTTCGAATTCATGAGTAACTTCATGCAAATAGATAAACAACATTAAATATCAACAAATATGGAATTTTGGGAAAAATAACAGAAAGGAAAAAATGAATCAAATGGTGTCACTGTTCACAGACGTCGTTTAAATGACATCGCCCCGTCCAGACGTCATTTAACTTACAGAAATAGTTCCCTGTTCTGACTCCAATCCGAACTCCACTTACCTTCAATGCACATCCCTCTTCCAATTCGGAAAGGGTTCCTCAATCTTGCAAATTTCTCTATAAAGCCTCCTCACTTCGTATCAAAACATTACCACAAAAAATCAAGATGGAAAGTTAGAGGATTCTCTCCAAAGCTCAAAAACGAGAGGGAAAGAACAAGAAGAAATCGAGAGAAAGATCAATTCTATTCAAGAGAAGATGGCAAATTCTTCACAAGATTCTTCTAACAAAAGGATGAGGAAGACGATTGAAAAACTTTCTGAAGTGAAAGATCATCTAAGTGGGCGAGATCCTAACTTACAAGTAAGCTAATATCTCTTCTAATCAATTCCCCTTCTATTTTCTTCAATTATTTTTATATGTCTTCCAAATTCGCAATTCTTTAATAAGCAAGAGCGGACTATTCCAATTTCTTTTCTCTTCATCTAGGGATATCCTTTTTCCCTGGTCCAAGAAGATTTTCTTCACTTTCATGAGTCCAAAAGCTAATTAACAAGATCAATCTCTCCACGCAATCTTATATATCCAAGTGGCATATCCAAGGGTTGGTTATTCATGCCAGACATTACAAAGCACAAGTATGGATTGGCTGCTATAGGCACTTTAACCTAATTGTGGCATCCACAAACTCATACCTTTCTTTTTGCCACGTTTGAAGCCACTATCCTTTTAGAAGAAGCTGAACTTTTATTGGGTCTTTCTAAGCTCAAGGTCAACAATGATGAACCTGATTTGAGTGATATGATGCTGATGAGGAAAAGAATCATAAGTCAACAATTGCTAGAAAAGATCATAAAGAAGCCAAAACAGATTCAAGGCTGTCTTACTAACAAGGGGATCAATCTTGCCAAATTAGTCGAATGGACTCTGAAGAAGATAGAAGATTTCAAGGATGAAGAAATAGAGAATGTGATGAAGGCGTTCACTACATACTTCTCTAGAGCTCTACTATTCCCTGCCCAAGACAATATTTTAGAAGATGATCAAATTAGCGCAATCAATGGGATTTTTGAAGGAAAGTAGATCAGCACAGCGGTTCTAGCCTACCTCTACAGTGGGCTCTCTGCAACTTCTACAAGTCAACTTCCTTATGGTAGCATGCTTCTCTTAGCTCTATGGATGGAATTCCACTTCAAGTTCAACCATAATGAGGAAAAAATTCCAAAGATATCCCAGAAATATTAGCATAGTCCTATCTTCCATATTGCCAACATTGTGAAGTTTAACGACAACATGACCAATCGGGTGCCCCACCTCAAGACTCGAATTGACTGGTGCACTTACTTCAAGACTATGCCTAGAATTGGATTCAAATCCACGCCACTTGCTTTCATGGAAAAGGCGGTTCGAGTGCACCGTGTTGCTGACACAGAGCTCCAACTGATTGGGGCGACCGAGTTCGTTCTTTATAATCCACATCGTTGTCATCCTCAACTTGGTATGCCACGCTATGAACTTCCAGAAATATCTTCTCTTTCTCTAATTAAGAAGCAGGCTTTGGGAACTGACAAAGATTTCGAGGCGACAAAACTTATTGCAACTCTTTAGAATATCGGCTTCACCCGTTGCGTCAAACTTCCTCATGAATCTGAACCCAAAATCGCGTCTGGTCAACGAGATGCCTGTTTCCTTTCTCTCTCCTTCTTCTTAGACATTTTCTGTAATTAATCCACTGAATCGTGTCCTGCTTTGGAGACGCTAATAATTGATTACTCCGCATTTCCGTGGTATGGTCCTAACTAAAAGAGGCGGTAAAGTCTAAAAGGCATCGTCCATGAGGGACGCGTTTAATAAATTTCAAAATTTTTTTGTTGCCGCCTTAGTCTATGCGCCACTGAATGGCGTCGCTGTTCTCAGACACGATTTAACGAATTCCAATAGGGTCGCGCGAGCCCGAGCTCCTTTCCTCTTCATTCTCTCTTTGGCTTTCTCTCTCTTCCTCTGACGACGGCGCTTCTCCTCTTCCATCTCCGACCATCCCACGGTGGCACCGTCGACTCCGCCTTACTTCCGACCCTCCTCTTTCTTCTCACTCCCTCTCTCTTTCTCAAGCTTTCTCACGAGCTCTCTCTCTCTTTCTCCCTCACCCTCACACTGTCTCTCTCGTGCCCTACTATGGAGCAAGAAGGACCTAGTGGAATCGGTGGGAAATGACGTCGAGTCACGGCTATCCGCACCGTAGACGTAGAGGTGGAAGAGGAAGCCCCCGAAGTGGTAGGTGAGGTTCAAGCCCTCGCAGAGGTGGCGACCTTCATGGAAGCCGAGGAAGCTCCTCCTGAGGCTCCAGTGGGCGAGGCGGCAGCGGCACCGGCCGAGGAGGCCAGTCCACATTTGGTAAGCCTTAAAACACCTTACTTATAATTAAAAATTTTAATTTTTCGGGGGGAGGGAACTCGGCCGCAGGTTCTCGAACCTGTGGCTGAAAGGCGTTTAGGGACAGGGGCACATTTTGAAACGCGTCCCACGACCCAGACGCGATTCAAAAAAATGATGATTACACCTCAAAATTAATTTAAAAATTAATTATTAGTGTTCTAACGATGATTCTGATCAATTATTTGAAAATTGCAGGGCAGGATGATGACTAGGATCTCCTGGGACCTAATAGTGGCCACCTACAGAGGTCTCCTGGACTTTCAAAAGGTGCGGCTGGCGGAGATGGGCTTTAGGGAGATCTTAGAGATAGACCGTTTTGGATAGACTTAGTGCTACTCCAGGTATTGAGAGAGAGGTGGCATGCTAAGAGCAGGGCATTCCTAATGCCCTGGGGACACATGATCCCCAGTCTCGAGGATGTGTGCAGGATTACCAGCCTTCGGGTAGAAGGTCGGGCAGTGAGTGGGATCACGTATCCTGATGATCGCGGACTAGCTCAGGAGTTGCTTGGATTAGATGTGACAGGGATAGAGGGTCTAGAGTGTCGGACTCTCTTCAGGACGGTGGTAGAGAGATCCTTAGGACTGGAGGAGCCCAGGCAGCAGACCGATGAGTCCCAGGCTAAGCTGAGAGTGAGACTAGCCAAGGTGGCTAGTAAGGTATATTGCCAGGATCCCTCCAATAGGGCTAGGGCAGATAAGGACCTTAGGAAGTTCTTAGTCTTTTTCTTTGGTAGGCTTCTCTTTAGGACGAAGGGCGACTTCATCCACTGTCGGTTCTTGAGTCTCCTTGTAGACTTAGATAGACTAGGTGAGTATACCTGGGGTGCAGCCCTTCTGGCTCACCTCTTCACCGACCTCTCTGCGGTTACGCCGGACCGGAAGACCACCATCAACGACTTCGCGCTATTTCTTCAGGTACTTAACTTTTTTTGACTTTGTTCATTTCATTAAATGCTCTTGATGCAATGCATATGATGATTCTAACTTGTATGTTCTTTTATGCAGGTCTGGAGCTATTATTATTTTCCGCTAGGCCGAGCGAGGCCATCTGCATAGCCGGCGACAGTTCTGCTTGTCCGGCGTTGGCGTCTGGTGGTAGACACGGCGTCACAGCATCACCAGCTGACGGCCCTCCACCGTCAGTTCCTCGACTACCCAGAGCTTCTGATGAGTTTTAATTCTTTTCATGCTACTTATCATTATGTTTCATACTTGATTAATTATCTATTTTACCAACATATTGTTCTATTAAAATGTCTTTGGATACTCGTTAAATTAACATTTATTTGTTAAACATTTAATTGCTTATTTGATTGATGATTTAACTGTTAGATGTTTTAAATGTTTATTATAACATAACCTGTTGATTTTTATCACTATCATTTTTGCATGAAATGCAATGCAACTAACCCATATGAATGCAGGTTATCTATCATTCGTACCTTGGTATGGACGATGCAGGATAGCCCTGGGCAGAGCAGAGGCGAGGCCGATTCGGGCACCAGGTGTGGCTACATAGCATGAACGAGATAGCCCTCCTACGCCTGAAGTTAGTGATGCGGACATTGGGGCTGAATCAGGAGTAGGTGGAGGAGGAGATCCCGGAGGGGATCGGGAGGGCGATGTGGGGGAAACAGGCCCGCACTTACTAGAGTGCCAAATTCCTGGATCAGCGGGATGATTGGCATCGGTATGGAGTCCCGGTGGTTTCACAAGCGGTGAGCAGTGATGCTTACCTAAAACAGTACCGGACTCACTACGCCGCTCACCTTCGACTACTCCGCCCACTCTATGTAAGTATTATGATATGTATGCTATCAATGCGTCTTTCATTTTATTAATTATCTTGCTTACATTTATGAATGCATAACATGAGATGATATAAATATGCAGGATGCACGAGACGCCACCATCCTCACTCTTTAAGGCCACCTCCAGGATGCCGAGGCCCAGTTAGAGTTGGTACAGAAGGAGCTGAATGAACTGGTAAGCATGATATGCATGAATGACATATGCATTATGAATGCTTCCTTTTATTATTATTAAACTATTTTGACACTTGTATGTTGACGGTGATCTCTCTTTTGTTACAGCGTGCCGCTTATACCCACGCAGCGCCTCCCTCATCTTCTACTGCTACCGGCCCATCTTCCAATGCCACTCACGTCGCTGCCCTCACCGACCTGCGGGGTCAGTTAGCTCTAGCTTAGGATGATGTTGCTGCTCGGGTAAATCTTTGACTTGTTTCTTGCATGATGTCTTTTACTTGGTTGATCAGTTGGCTGACAATGTCTTCTATTGCAGGTCCAAGAGCTTTACGTAGATCTTAGAGAAAGGGATGCCAAGTTGGCACAGGCCCGCGGTTCAGCAGCCCCAGTTACTGATTTGGAGGAGCAGCTGGCGAGGCTCTCTGCTAGCGACCTCCCCCGTGAGCTAGCACGACTCCAAGTTCGGCTGGAGATCTTGACGGAGGAGAGGGATCGCGATCGGTCCCGATTGGAGAGCCTTCAGGGCCGACTTTCGGTGGCGGAGTACAATCGCCAGAGCATTGAGGCTCGATACCAGCGTACGCGGCAGCAGGTGCTGGATCGAGGACAAGCGAGTGCCTTTATTACTAGCATAGCAGTCTCCTTCGGCCAAGCTGGGCCGAGCGTCATGGGACCACCGCCGCCACCAGCACGAGGACTAGATGTCCAGGATGAGGCGCAGAGCCAGTTGGACGAGGGCGCGGGAGAGAGTCAGCCGTAAGGGCTGCCATCATATTATACCTTCCTTTCATTTTTGAAGTCCTGTGGATGGACTTACATCTTGTACATAAACTCTTTTGATATATGAAAGGAGTTTCTTCATATTTGGATTGTCTTGGTACTTTTCCCTTATTGACTTTCCTTTTCATACCTGTACATGACTTGAACAAACAAATTAAATATATGTTCAAGCTTAGCCCCTTATCCAGTTAAGTAACTAGCTACTTGATCCTATCCTTGGTAGAAGGGTCAAGGGGCAAAGTCTTTATTAATGAAGGCAAATAATAATTGAAAAAGGAAATGAAATTATAAAATGCAGCATTCAAGCATGCAGATGCTTGCTGAAAATAAAAGGAATGCAACACACAAGATATGACAAGCAAATGCTAATTGAAATATTTTTATTTTGCAATTTTTGAAATATCCAATTTTTTTGTGGTTTTGTCATATTCAATTTTTTTTGTACTTTTGAAATATTAAATTTTTTTGTGGTTTTGGAATATTCAATTTTTTTTTGTAATTTTGAAATAAGACATCAACTAGATAAGCTAAAAACCAGCATGGTACTTGGATCAAAAGAGTTTACTTATTTTTCAACTTAATTCCCTAATCATTCCTAGATAACCTAATCCAAACTCATTGTGCTTGAGTTATGTTTATGTTCATGATCCCATTCCATGGTCTGACCCTTAGTCAACCTAGGCCATCCCTCAAGTTTGGAGTAGACCTCTTTAGAACAAAAGAAAGAATTGGTCTAGAAAACCCACGAGAGGGTTCCGGAAACCCAGAGAGATGTCCCTCCTTTACCGTATTATCTGTTGGGCTTAGTCATTTTCACTTTTAACGGGGTATTTAACGACCTTGTGCTCCCTTTCCATATGATTTTGTGACCTTTTTGATGTAATGTTTGTAATGTTGAATGGCCTTCTGATTTAGTTGGCTTTTTGCCTTCGTGCTTTTTCTTTTGCTTTTTGTGGGGCGGATCTCCCCCTCTCTTTTTTTATGACGGCCTCCTACTATGATGGCGGGTATATTCGGTAGTCTATTCTAAATCTCGTTCCGACATCGTGGGCCGAAAGTAAAATAGAAGTTTTGATTGAAAAGAATGAGTTGTACTTTTCCACCTATAGTGCTCAAAAAGGGTGTGTGTTCATCATGTTATCATGTATTTACTATGATTAACAATATGAAAAGAATTGTGATCGCTAGAAACTAAAGGTTTCAAAGGAAAAGTGATCGCTTACTAACCTTGCAAATCGGGAGAATATGGGATTCTTTCGTTCCTCTCTTCCGGCTGGCCAAAAGAAAAGAGCCTTCTCTTTCTTTACTCTTATTCTCCTTTTGATACCTTGCAAAAAAAATCAAACAAACAATAAAACTATGATTAGAACTAAAATAGTATAGTATATATTCTAATTAATAATGTAAACATGCAACTAAACTAAAAGAACTCACTTTTGTGTTCTTTTAAACCCCTAAAGGAGGTATATAGATTTGGAAATTATGAAGTGAGTGTATGTGATGAGTTGATGCAATGAAAAATCATATGAAAAGGAACAAGAAAGAAACTAGGAAAGAAGATGGTTGGTTTGGCCTCTTGAAAGCCTTAATCTTCTTGAGCTTCAATGGAAGAGAGGATGAAGAAACGGGGATCCTTCTTGCTATCCACGTTTTCTTCTTGAGGGCCTTCGAACACCTTGTAGAAAACTCCAAATTCACCAATTGCCAACATTTTTCAAAGTTCAATGTCCATATGTATTTATAAGAAGTGATTTAAGAGTATAATGGCCTTCAAAGGGACTCTCCCACAACTCGGACTTGCCCTGTACGATCATGAAAGGAATTGGAAACCCTTTCAACCTTTGGAACCAGGCTATCTCGGCCAAACATGCTTATCAGGAAACTCTTAAAACGCGTTATTCAAGGGGGACGCCTTTTAGTTAATTAATACAGGCAAAATAGAAATAGATCCGGAAATGAAAAGCAAAAACAATTACGAAACATGAAACGCATCGCGTACACGCGACGTGCTTTAGATAATTTAGGAAATTAACCAGAATTTGAAATAGTAAACTTAGGCGGATTAGGACTCAAACGGCACCGTGTAAGGGAGACGCTATTCAGTTAAATCCTTTTAAATTTACTAATTTAAATTCTGAATTGATTTCTTCCAAGAATTTAAATGACGTCACGTATGCAAGACGTGATTCAACAAATTTTGAGAAAATCAATAAAAAATAATTAATGATTAAATATCAAACTATTCTGGGGCATTATTATTATGACATGAAACTTACTCAATATGATGTAAAAATTAACGTGTCTACAGCTGTCCCACCTTGGCATTGACTTTGCAAGGGAGTGAAATGTACTGAAAAGGTGATGACAAGGTGTGATGTGACACGCTCTTAACATCATATGATGGGAATCTTTCTCAAAGCAATAAGTGAAGAGAACTTGAAAATATCAATGGAATCAATCCTGTCTGGATGAAGGAAACAAAAGGTCGATCAACTTCCGTGATTGGAAAGTACCCTGGGTCACAAATCATGCAGGTTTCATCATGAAGAGCGGTTACTAGCCAATGTGGAAGTGCTGCAACCATGACGGATCGTAAGAGGAAACAAGAAATGTTGGGTGGAAATCCAAGGAAAGATAAACTCCAAGGATATCTTCAAGTGAACCTCAAAGATAATCAAGATACTCAACTCACAATGGAATATTTCATATCACGTTGGAATTTATTGGATCAATAGTCTAAAATTTAATTAGAAATTAATTCTTATCACAGTTATATCAAAGTCCTACATGATGCATGCTGGGCTAAAAGAAAAAAATAGAAGATAAAATAAAATATAAATTAATCAAAGATAATATTATTAAATTGTCATTGATGAGTCAAGATACCGATTCTTGCAATTCAGTGCCAAGCCGAAGCTCATTTATCCACTCACCGTTTCACAATAGCGGAACCATCGTCCCCATTAATTAACAATCTAACGGCGTATCCGTACGATTAAGAATTCTCTGGAGATATCACTGTTTTTGTTGAAGGGGAACTCAAATTCTAGTTTCATCAAAATCACAAGGTCCTTGATGTATCTAATAAATATTTATCATATAGTAATGCAAATACAAATCAATTACATAAAAGAATATATGGTAGAGATAACCGTCTTTTTAGTCACGGTTAGGACTCATAAACTCCCACAGTGGGACCTCAGCGAAATTCTCGACTTCACTTTCACCTCTATGATATTTTCTGCACTCAAAAGTTTATCAGTAACTTCAAGAAAATTATAAATCATGTGATCATGGATTTTTAGCAAAGTAACAGAAATTCAGAAACCTAATTAAAACGCGTCGCTGTTCACATACATCAATTAAATGACGTCGCCCCGTCCAGACGCCATTTAACTTATAGAAACTCATCTCCGCTCTGACTCCAATCCGAACTCTGCTTGCCTTAATGCACACCTCTCTTCCAATTCGGAAAGGGATTTCTAATCTCGCAAATCACTCTATAAAACCTTCCCTACTTCATATCAAAGCATTATAACAAGTAATCAAGAGGGAAAGGTAGAGAATTCTCTTCAAGACTTAAGGGAAAGAGGTGAAGAACAAGAAGGAGTCAAGAAAATCAAATTAAGGAGAATGGATTCTTCACAAGGTTCTTCAAATAAGAGGATGAGGAAAGCGATTGAAAAGCTTTCTGGGGTGAAAGATCATCTAAGTGGGCGAAATCCTAACTTACAAGTAAGCTAATCTCTCCTCTAACCAATTATTTCTATATGTTCTCTATATGATAGAACTATTCCAATTTTTCCTCATCTAGGGATATCCTTTCTTCCCTGGTCCAATAAGATTTTCTTCACTTCCATGGGTCCAAAAGCTAGTTAACAAGATCAATCTCTTCATGCAATCTTATATATCCAAGTGGCATATCCAAGGATTGATAATTCATGCCAAACATTACAAGAGCACAAGCATGGATTGGACTGCAATGGGTGCATTGGTCGAGCTATAGCATCCACAAACTCATACTTTCCTATTTGCCACGTTCGAAGCCACTATCATCTTAGAAGAAGCCGAACTCTTATTGGGCCTTCCTAAGCTTACGGTTAACAATGATGATCCTGATTTGAGTGAGATGATATTCATGAGGGAAAGAATCACGGGTCAACAATTATTGGAAAAGATTATGAAGAACCCAAAGAAAATTTAAGGCTATCTTACAAAGAAAGGGATCAATCTAGCTAAATTAGCTGAATGGACTATGAAGAAGATAGAAGATCTCAAAGATGAAGATATAGAGAACGTGATGAAGGCGTTCACAACGTGCTTAGCTGGAGCACTACTATTCCCTGCCCAAGGCAATGTTTTAGAAGATGATCAAATTAGCACAATCAATGGGATTTTCGAAGGGAAGCAGATTAGCACGGCGGTTCTAGCCTACCTCTACAGTATCTGCAGCTTCTATAGGTCAACCTCCTTATGGCAGCATGCTACTCTTGTTTCTGTGGGTAGAGTTCCACTTCAAGTTCAATCATAATGAGGAGAAGGTTCCAAGAATATCTCAGACATATCAGTGCAGTCTTATCTTCCATATTGCCAACATTGTGAAGTTCAATGATAACATGACCAATCGAGTGCCCAACCTCAAGACTCAAGCCGACTGGCGCACTTACTTCAAGACTATGCCCAAAACTGGATTTGAATCCACGCCACTCGCTCTCATGGAAAAAGTAGTTCAAGTACACCGTGGTGCTGGCAGAGGCCTGCAACTCAGGAACCTTGGTCGCCGAGCAGGAAGAGCAGCTGGCCAGACTCTCCACGGGCGACCTTCCTCGTGAGCTTGCGCGTCTCCAGGTTCGGCTAGAGATCTTGACGGAGGAGAGGGATCGCGACCGGTCCCGATTGGAGAGTCTTCATGAGCGTCTTTCGGTGGCGGAGCACGAGCGCTAGAGCATTGAGGCTCGATACCAGCTTACGCGGCAGCGGGCGCTGGAGTGAGGATAGGCGAGTGCTTTCACCACTAGCATAGCAGTATCTTTCGGCCAGGCAAGGCCGAGTGTGATGAGACTACCACCGCCGCTAGCTCGAGGAACAAACGTCCAGGACGAAGCGCAGAGCCAGCTGGATAAGGGTGCAGGGGAGAGCCAACTGTGAGGGCTGTCATTATGATGTATCTTTTTTTTCATTTTGGAGTCTTGTGGATGGACTTTCACTTGTGTATGAACTCTTGTGATATATGAAAGGACTTTCTTAATTCTTGAGTCGTCTTGGTACTATTTCTGACTGTCTTTCCTTTTCATTCCTGCACATGGCTTAAACGAACAAATTAAGTATCTGTTCAGGCTTAGTCCCTTGCCTAGTTAAGTGACCAGTTACTTGATCCTATCCTTGGTTGAAGGGTCAAGGGGCGAAGCCTTTATTTAACAAAGGTAAATAAGAAAGTAAAATGCGACATATAAGCATGTAAATGCTCACTGAAAGTAAAAGGATGCAACACACATATGATGCGACAAACAAATGCTAATTGAAATAATTTTTTTTTGTAATTGCATATTTAGAAATATCCCACTTTTTTTTTCTTTGAGGTTTTGCCATATCCAATTTCTTGGGTTTTGCAATATTCAATTTTTTTGAGTTTTGAAATATTCAATTTTTTGAGTTTTGAAATATTCAATTTTTTGGGTTGTGAAATATTCAATTTTTTTAGGTTTTGAAATATTCAATTTTTTTTTATTTTGAGATATTCAAATTTTTGGTTTTGAGGTATCCAAATTTTTTTTTTTTGGGGGGGGGGGGGGGGGGGTTGGAATAAGACATTAACTGAATAAACTAAGGATCAACATGGAACTTGAATCAAAAGAGCATATTCATTCGTTCAACTTAATTCCCACATCATTCTTTAATGACCTAATCCAAACTTATCGTGCTTGAATTATGTTTGAAGTCGTGATCTCATTCGATGGTCCAACCCTCAGTCAACCTTGGGCATTCCTCAAGTTTGGAGCACGCTTCTTTAGAAAGAAGGGAAGAATTAGTTTAGAAAACCCGCAAGAAGGTTCTAGAGACTCATAAAGATGTCCTTTCTTTACCCTATTATCCATTGGGGTTCGGTCATTTTTATTTTTGCGGGGTATTTAACGACCTTGTGCTCCATTTTCATTTGATTTTGTGGCCTTTTATGGTAACATTTGCAATATTGAGCGGCCTTTTGATTTGGTTTGGCTTTTGCCTTTGCTTTTTCTTTTGCCTTTGTAGTGCGGATCTCCCCCTTTTCTTTTATGACGGCCTCCTACTAGCATGGCGGGTATTTTCAGTAGTCTATTCTAAGGCTCGTTCCGTCGTCGCAGGCCAGAAGTAAAAATAGAAGTTTTGTTTTGAAAGGAATAAGTTGTACTTTTCCACTTTTAGTCAAGCTTCCGATGTTCCTCGGGCTTCACATCTCTTGTTATTCACGAATCAAACGTGTTTGTGTCCAATAACACGTTTGGATTAGATTACCAAAGATTAATATGGGGATTTGAGTTTTTGAATTTCTCAACTCCATTGATCCTTGCACCATGCTGATCGTTACATTAAGGGTAGTACTTCTTAAGATACAGACCATTCCATGGGTGAGTTAACTAGTGCCCTTCTGCATTGACTAAGCGATAAGCGTTACTAGGAAAAGCATATGATATGACATACGGCCCTTCCTAGTTGGGTTGGAGCTTAGAACGCGGACCACCAGGTTTTACAAAGATTCTTTTCACAACCATCTCACCAACTTTAAACTTTCGTTCAATGACCTTCTTTTGGTAAAAACGTGCTAATCTGTTCTGATATACTCTTGCATGATTGGCGGCTGACCATCTTTTCTCATCTAAGAGTTCCAGCTGAACAAGGAGTACAGAGCGATGCTCGTCAATGGAAAATTCCTTGCTCAGTTGTACTCTTAATGATGGGATAAGGACTTCGTATGGAACTACCGCCTCCATTCCAAATGTTAAAGAATAAGGAGTTTGCCCAGTGGGAGTGCGGATTGAAGTTCTGTATGCCCATAGAGCCTCAATTAATTTTTCTGGCCAATCCGAGAATTTATTAGACTTACACGTTTTCTTGATAATTTTTATAAGAGTCTTATTGGTCGCCTCTGCTTGGCCATTGCCTTGCAGATAATAAGGAGATGAATGATGCAATGCAATTTTATATCTGTTACAGAGGTCCTTCAGCTCTTGTGAGATGAACTGCGGTCCATTGTCAGTGACGATGGTGCTTGGAATCCCAAATCTGATAATGATGTTCCTCATGATGAACTTGCAGACCGTTGATGCTTTGATCTCCGTATATGCTTTGGCTTCCGCCCACTTGGTAAAATATTATGTTGCCGTGAGGATGAAAGATTTTTGCTTAGTGGTAGAATCAGGATTACCAAGGGGTCCAATGATGTCGAATGACCACATGGAAAAAGGCCATGAGGATGAAATAAGATGGAGTGAAGATGCGAGGGAATGGATCTTATCGGCGTGAAGCTGACACTTAGCACACCTACGGACATATCCTACACAATTTCTTCCATGGTTGTTGGCCAATAATATCCTTGTCTCAGGATTTTCTTTGATAGCATTTGTCCATTAGCGTGGCCACCACAAACTCCAGCATGATCCCCTTCCATGATCTTCCAAAGCTCATCTTCATCCAGACACCTCAAGAGAACACCATCAAATCCACGTTTGTATAGAGTTCCTCCAACTAAAGTATACCTCTGAGCAACTCTCCTGATAACCCTTTTCTCCTCAGTAGTGGCTTCTTCGGGGTATGACTGATCTTCACAATACTTGGCAATCTCATAATACCATGGTTTATCCTCGTTTTTCATTTCTTCTTACCAGTCTAGCAGCATGATTTCTCTCTTTTTCACAATATCCCCATCTCTAACCTTCTTCAATAGCTTCTCTTTAACTTTAAGTAAAGAAGGTTCTTTCACGGTAGGAGAAAGACGCCTATGAACGGTGATCCACTCAGATTGTCTGCTGATCAGGAAATTTAGAGAAGATGCGAGAGAAGCCAAAGCATCAGTTACAATGTTCTGATTCCGAGGAACATAGACAAAGATCAGTTTGGTGAAAAGCTTGGCATAAGTTGAAGTGAGTTCCTGATAGGGCTTGAGTTTAGGATCGAGGGTACGATAATTGGTAAGCACTTGGCGAAGAATTAGCTGACTATCACCCACAATTCTCAGCTTAGTGGCACCATGGAGATGAGTGGCCTCGAGGCTAGCAAGGAGAGCCTCATATTCAGCTATGTTATTGGTGACATAGAAGTCAAGCTGAAAGGCTTGTGGAATGGTGACACCTTCAGGTGATAGGAGAATAATGCCGATACCCTTGCGTCAGAGTTCAGAGCTCCGCCAAAATGCAGAGTCCACATATCATCATTGATTTTGTTTATGGACATCAGTTCCTTATCCAGAAACTCTGATCAGATTGGATCAAACTAAGGAAGAAGGTGATGAGCAAGATGTTCTGCTATGGCATAGCCTTTAATCGCTTTCTGCTGAATGTAAGTGATATCGAATTAGGAAAGAAAGCTCTGCCATCGTGCCAACCTATCAGTGAGGACAGATTTCTCAAGAAGAAACTTAATGGGATTCATCCTAGCGATGAGATGAACTTCGTGAGTAAGAAAATAGTGCTTCAACTTTTGAACCACCCATACAAGTGTTGCACATGTTTTCTCTATCGCTGTGTATCTTTGTTTAGCAGGGTTGAGAAGTTTAGAGAGATAGCAGGCTGCCCTCTCCTTTCCTTCTTCATCCTCTTGTGCCAGGACAGCAACTCACTGCATCATCCACGACAGAAATATATAAAATTAAATGTTTGTCCGGAGATGGTGGTCTCAGAACAGGAGGACTTGCTAAATAATTTTTCAATCCATCAAATGCCTCCTGACACTTATCATCCCAATCAAATTTGACTCCCGGTTTAGTAAGCTCAAAGAACGGCGTACACATTTGCAAGTGTTGGGAGACAAATCGGCGAATAAATTACAACCTCCCGATTAATCCACTTAATTCCTTCAAATTCTTGGGAGGTGGCATCTCTCTGATAGCCTTTGCCTTGTTGGGATCGATCTCAATGCCCCGCTTACTGACAATGAATCCAAGTAATTTCCCTAAAGGTACCCCGAATACACATTTCTTGGGGTTTATCTTCAACTTATATTCTCTCCACCTCTCCAGAACCTTTGCTAGAACTTCAGCATGCTCAGCTTTCATCTTAGATTTCACCAACAGATCATCCACATACACCTCTAAGTTAATGTGCATAATGTCATGGAATATCGCCATTATGGCTCTCTGATAAGTGGCTCCAACATTCTTTAGTCCAAAATGCATGACGACATAACAATATGTCCCCCAAGGTGTAGTGAATGATGTTTTCTCTTGATCATCTTCTGCCAACTTAATCTGATTATACCCCGAGAACCCATCCATAAATGACAGAGTTTCATAGCCAGCCGTATTGTCAATGAGTACATCTATGTGAGGCAGTGGAAAATCATCTTTAGAACATCTCCGGTTCAGATCTCAAAAGTCAATACAGATTCTGACCTTCCCATCCTTTTTCATAACCGGGACTATATTGGCCACCCACAGCGGATAGATGACAACTCTAATGAATTTGGCTTTATGTGGCTTATCGACCTCTTCCTTCATTTTCAAAGCCATTTGAGGGTGGAATCGTCTTAACTTTTGTTTAACCGGATTAGCTCTATCCTTTAATGTCAATCTGTGTTCTACTAGCGATGAGTCTAACCCCAGCATATCCTCATAACTCCAGGCGAAAGTGTCCTTATAATCCTTGAGAACTCGAACCACTGCCTCTTCATCTGCTTCAGATAAATTCAACTGACGAGGACCACCTTAGGTTCATCTTCAGTTCTTAGATTGATCTCTTTAGTAGGCTCTTCTACAGCAGCTAAGGATTCATCAAACCTCTTCACTCCACTAGCATACGCCTCAGTTGCGTCCTCGTCATCTTCTCCTTTTTCATTAATAGGGTCTTTCTCATATAACAGCTCATATCCCGTATCCATCATTAACTAACTCATCAACTCCACATTCTTTTGGCATATGAATTGGATTTTCTAATAGCTGAGAGATCTGAGAGCAAGAAAGGCATCTTAAAGCTAACTCCTGGAGGTATCTATCTAGAACTCGTCTACCCTTAGACTTCTTAACCTGATTAACCTGCCTAACTTCACTAGACTCCCTATCCTGACCTAATGAGGACGAAGATAGATAAGAATCAAGGGATACAGGAGGGAATACAGGTGAATCCTCCTGAGGGGAGGGACAGAGTAGATCTAGAAGGGAATCTTGCCCGAACGACCCACACGATGGGGTACAGTCGGACAAGTAGGAGGTTTCCTCAATAAGGATTTAAGAAGAAGAAGTTGCCAAATCGGCATTTTTTTTGTGAATTATTTGAGTTTAACATATGATAAGAATGGATGTGAATAGGGGGAGAAGGAGATGATAGAGGTATCGGCACCAGTGCCCCCCAGGGATTAGAGGAATCATAGTATATCCCAAATTAGATCATAGATCCTCTCAAGATTAAGAGGGATCTGAGGGATGAGATCCTGAGGGGATATAATAATAGTAATGGGCAGAGCCCATGGAATGTCTTCAGTAATGACTCGCGACCAAGTTGGGGTCAAGAGCAAAGTGCGGAATAGAGTATGGAGTGTGAAAATGTGATGGGGATAGGTCCCCCTCTAGAGAAGATATGTAGTATAACCAGCTTCATAGGGGTTATCTGGCTCCCCTTTATCTGTTTCCTCGGACAGCAGAATCCTTTTATCAAAAATGGCCCTGGGCCTTTCAATTAATTCATCCACCAGTGGCAGCCACTCTAGTTCTGACAGACTTAAGAATAATATGTTTAGTGCAATGTATAAATCCCATATGTCAAACTAGCGGTACCATTCACATTCTGGATCTTGAGTCTTCCTCCCCTTCATCGACCGCAGAGCCCTTAGAGACTGGTATGTCAGTAGTTGTGAACAATGTCTGGCTAGGTCTTTTCCATATACATCATGCAGGTCAAAATGGGAGGTAATCACTATTGTATTATTATGGTCATGTTGAATTACGGGCCCTTTAACAAAATGAGTGGAAAAGGTCCAAGTCAAGGGGTCCCGATTTTCTTTACAGGGCGTAACCATTGTTTTCCATACCTTCTGACCATCTTCACCTTCTTGTTGTTCCACAATATTATGCCTCACTTTCTCCGGCCTGTAGCCTAGGCTGCTGCCAGATACTCTTCTCTTATCTGTCATTGGTTTAATTCTTCCTTGCAATCGGGTGCCCAGACCCTTTCTAAGTTGATATCCCACTTTCAGCATGATGCTCCAGCCTGGGGTATTCATGAACTTCTTCCTCTTCACGGCATTGATCGGGTAAGACGTAGGTGCAGTATGCTCAAAAGGATCCACTGAAAGGGTATAGGTTTGGCATAAGGAGATGCCTGGCCTCTGAGGGGCTGGGTTGGGACTTATATTTAGCGAGTGGATCGCAGCAAGGATGGACATACTAGTGACTTTGATGATATGTCCTTTGTGGGGGAACTTGAGGCATTGGTGGTTTGTTGATGGAATCACCTCAAGTGACTTAATGTAAGGACGACCAAGTATGCCTGTCAGTGAAGGGTCGATCTCGAGAGTGTGAAATTCGACTTCAGCATGGCAAGCAGGGCCTAACTCTACCTTCAAATAGACCATCCCCAGAGGGGAACGAGTAGAGTTATCATAGAGTGTAATAGAAATGGGAGAAGGCAACAATTTTTCTTTCGGGACCCCACAAAGCTCCAGAGTTCTTGGTGGAAACACATTGATAGATGCCCCGGTATCTACTAAACATGTATCCACAACCCTTTTTTACATATGTTGACAGTTATACTTAATGCCATGCTCCTTGCTGCTAGTGGAGCCAATTCAGAAGTATGGAAGGATGTAGAGGGTCGATCGCCCTGGGGTACCAACAATGCGGTGATATTTTTCATTGGCACATCTTCGCTGACCATTACACGTTGTAGGTATTCCATTAGGGCTTCTTGATGGACTTTAGATCTTTTGATCAGCTCTAATATGGAGATGTGTGCCGGTGTTCTATCTAGCTGCTTCAACAAATCATAATGAGTACCAGGTATGCTCTCTTCATTTTGGACTTCTTCTACTGGCTGTGACGGGCCATCTCGCACTGTGGACTGGGGAACACTTTGTTGAATATTCGGCTGCTTCGGAGTGTATGTTCTTCAATAGTAGAAGCTCCAGGCGTTATCTTGAGCACTGCCATGTTGAGGAGTGGTTTAGAAGGTGTAATGGCTTGATAAGGGGATGTTGGTGGAGGTAAGGGAACTCGGATGAGTGGTTTGGAGGGTTGGGGGTGCATATGAGCAGGTGACGGTGATGGGTTATTTGATGGGGGGACTGTGCGGATGAGTGGCTTGGAGAGTTGTAGGGTATCGGGGTGAGTGGTTGTTGTAGGTTATGTAGGGAATGGCATACAGAGTAATGGTTTGGATGGCATGAGGGGTGTATAGTTGGTTTGCGGAAGGTTGCTTGGTGAGGATATGGTGGCGGGGGGTGGAATGAGTTTAATGGTGATGGATTGTGGTTTGGGTATGCGGAGAATGCAGCGAGACGGTTGCTCGGCAGTGCTTGACATGTGACTTGCTGAATAGATAGATGACGAATCCTCTACTTTCCATTGTTTCCCTCTACTAGCCTTAGACTGGCTACCTATCAAAATGGGGGAAATTTGGTTTTGATGTTCTGGCAACGGGTTCTGTACTTTGCCCATATTCCTGCGGTGCTGCTTGTTGTACTGGGGCCATTTGGACTGGTTGTTGCTGCTTTGGTGGCTGTGGCTGCTGTTGTTGTTGATGTGGTCTTTTTGCCTTTAAGGCAGCTATGTACTTTTTCATCTCTTCCCAGTCAATCCCTCTTTGATCATTGAGATCATAAATATAATCTCAAAAGTGAAAGCAAGCATCTACTGTGTGTCCCAGTTGACAATGGAACATACAGTAACGAGACATGTCAACATTTGGTGGCCAAACGGCCCTTTCCTTTGGCAGTGCCAAGGCATTGGCTGCCATGAGGGTGTTGAATATATCTGTGAGGGATTCTAGTAATTGGGGGTATACCGACCTTCTAAGGCCAGGAGGTTTCCTCTGCTGTGTATAGTCATTAGGAGGAGGAAACATGAGTGTAATTCGGCTACTAACGAGGTGGATTGTATACCTACTGGTGGGAATGTTGTAGTGCTAACTGAAGTTGTTGAGTAGGAGGCATGTAACCTTGTTGGCTTTGAGGCCTAGGTGACTGATATTATTGCTGATTCCTCATAAACTAGGGTTGACTATTTTTCATTATACTAACCTGTTCGTAAGACAATGTGCCCTCAGTAGTTGGACCCATAGAAGAAGAATTAGGGACAGTAGACTTCCTAGGTGGAGGTCTATTAGGTTGATGATGATCGAAAACACGAACAAAGGTGGAGTCTTTGAACGCATTCTAAGCATAACGCGCTCTTTCATACAAATCTGCTATGATAGTCAAGTTATTTAATGTCAGCCCTAGCTTGTACTGAGGGGTGGCGTTGGCAACCATCATCTTTACCAGTTCTTGTTTGGACAAATGATCTCTTATCTTTTCAGCCATCCCTCGTCACCTATCGGCGAACACTATATAGTCTTCATCCGACTTCATCTTCTCATTGAACAAATTAGTAATGGACAAAGTAGGTGTCACCCTGTCTTTGTATCTTTGCTGGAACCTCTTCGACACCATGTCGAAGTTTTCTACCTCACTTAGATCTAAAGAGAAGAACCACTCCAAGGCTGATCCCTCCAACGACCTTCTGAAGAGGAATGCTAGTACTTTTTTATCATGCTGCCAGAACGACGATTCATACAAGAATTCTTTGATGTGAAGGAAAGAATTCTTTCTGTAGACATGCATTTCAGAAGGTAAAAGATGGAATACTAACAAATCAGGGACAGAGAATTCAGGAGGTGCCTTGTTGTCCATATTCTTTTCAAGATTCCTGAACCGTTCATCCATCTGAGACAACTTGTTAAGTAGGAGTTGAGTGATAGAATCTGCTGGTGGAGGTGGTGGTTGTTGAAAAGACTGCCTCCGCGAATAAGCAGGGATGCGAGGACAGTAAGGTTGTGAACTGGCGGCGTTCCCGCCATGCCCGAAGGCATTCTAATAAATTGGGGTTTACGGCCTAACAGGATGCCGTGAACCGGACTGTCGAGGACTTCTGTGCCACAGGGTGGAAACATGAAGACCTTCCATGGCCTGGATGGGAGCTTGATAAGCAGAAGGGTGAACCATAGGAGTTGGCTCGAAAGGATACAGAGGAGCTTTCCCTTTTATGATGGATTGGATGGCGTCAAATTGACGAGGATCCACATGATTAGACAGGGCTCCCATGAGGGTAGCGAGATCAGAAGGATGATCGGCAGAGGGCCCAGCTTGGTCTTGGGCCCTTTCAACGGTAGGAATGGAGATGACGTGAACACGTGAATGATCGCCCAAATCCGGGAGATATTGACCATAGATCAAATTATCATGAAACTGAGAGGCATGAGCATCTCTCTCGTGAACAGTTTGGAATTGATCAGGATAGTCAGAGATATAAGCGTCCCTCTCATTCTCAGAATAAGATGCACCATGAACTTGAGGGGCATAAGCATCTCCCTCGTACTCGACCAGATCTTCTTGTTTAAAGGCAACCATGCCGACAGTTTTACCTGAACGTAACATCATTGTGTTGAGGTGACAATTATTTCAAACAAATTTGCACAGATTAACAACCAAGTGGATGCTTATGCTATTTTGAGAGTTACTTGTTGGGTTAATTGAATTTTTAAACTCAAATTCTCTCAATGGGTGGGATCCTAGTTTCAATTCAATTTCCACCGCTATGCTCTACAGCTTCACTCACAACGATATGAACAACTACCTGGGACTTCAAATGGTACAACCGGCCCGATGAACAAAGAGGAATTCCTTACTTTTGGAGACTTATGGAGGTCTTAACACCAACCACTCTAGTCTGACCGAGGGACCGACCCAGTCAGAGAGAGATGAGGATGCTAAGAGAGGTGTTCTTATAGGAGGGGGTTAAGCCCCGATGCAAATGACCTGTGGCTTGAATGGCCTCTAATGTAGAATAAATAAATATAAGTAGCAAGAAGATCAATGATCCGAGTGTTAGTGATCAACAGGGAGAAGAGCTTGAATTGCGTCGCTGTTCACAGACGCTATTCAAGACAGTAATCCCTCCTATTCACAGAGGCTCGGGCAGCAGGGGAGACGAAAGGGGCCCTGAATCGCATCTTAGAATGGCGACGCGCTTAAGGAAATGCGTTGGTCTAGAAAGATGCTCTTTAGTTCCCCAAACGAACAAATAAGCAGCAAAATCAGGGGCAATCCCCTCTCCAAACAACAAGATGACTAAGAGATCAACTA
The DNA here is from genome assembly GCA_030544215.1 of Zantedeschia hybrid cultivar. Classification (NCBI taxonomy): domain Eukaryota; kingdom Viridiplantae; phylum Streptophyta; class Magnoliopsida; order Alismatales; family Araceae; genus Zantedeschia; species Zantedeschia hybrid cultivar. Next base: position 28,350,718 of record JARZZO010000015.1, read on the forward strand.
TTCATGTGATGACAGTTTGAATATATAGACTAATCATGCAACATCATGGATATCAATTTGAACAAAACACACTTTCCAATACCACTTCTCAAGACAATTAAGGGTGGGCAAAATTTTGTCGCAAGGGGGTGTGCACGAGGTGTACGTGGGGAATTAAATGACCAACAAACAAACCATCAAACGTGCCCGAGGGACACAAGCGGCGCATCGAGGGTGCCCAATGGAAATAACAAGAGTAAAAATAAAAAGAAACGGCAAGACAAGTCCCACCGTGATCGCCAAAAAGTTGAAGTGCTAAAAAAGGATGTGTGTTCATCATGTTATCATGTATTTACTATGATTAACAATATGAAAAAAATTGTGATCGCTAGAAACCAAAGGTTTCAAAGGAAAAGTGATCACTTATTAACCTTGCAAATCGGGAGAATATGGGATTCGTTTGTTTCTCTCTTCCAGCCGGCCAAAAGAAAATAGACTTCTCTTTCTTTACTCTTGTTCTCCTTTTGGTACCTTGCAAAAAAAAATCAAACAAACAATAAAACTATGATTAGAACTAAAATAGTATAGTATCTATTATAATTAATGATCTAAACATGCAACTAAACTAAAAGAACTCACTTTTGTGTTCTTTTAAACCCCTAAAGGAGGTGTAGGTTTGGAAATTATGAAGTGAGTGTGTGTGATGAGTTGATACAATGAAAAATCATATGAAAGGAAATAAGAAAGAAACTAGGAAAGAAGATGGTTCGTTTGGCCCCTTGAAAGCCTTAATCTTCTTGAGCTTCAATGGAAGAGAAGGATGAAGAAACAGAGATCCTTCTTTCTATCCATGTTTTCTTCTTGAGGGCCTTCGAACACCTTGTAGAAAACTCCAAATTCACCAATTGCCAACATTTTTCAAAGTTCAATGTCTATATGTATTTATAAGAAGTGATTTAAGAGTATAATGGCCTTCAAAGGGACTCTCCCACAACTCGCACTTGCCCTGTACGATCATGAAAGGAATTGGAAACCCTTTCAAACTTTGCAACCAGGCTATCTCGGCCAAACATGCTTATCAGGAAACTCTTAAAACACGTCGTTCAAGGAGGACTCCTTTTAGTTAATTAGTGCGGCCAAAATAGAAATAAACCCGGAAAGGAAAATAAAAAATAATTAGGAAACATGAAACACGTCGCGTACACGCGACGTGCTTTAGATAATTTAGGAAATTAACCAGAATTTGAAATAGTAAACTTAGGCGGATTAGGACTCAAACGGTATCGTGTAAAGGTGACGCTATTCAGTTAAATCCTTTTAAATTTACTAATTTTAATTACGAATTGATTTATGCCAAGAATCTAAATGGCGTCGCGTATGCGAGACAGGATTAAACAAATTTCGAGAAAATCAATAAAAATTAATTAATGATTAAAGATCAGACCATTCTTGGGCATTATTATTGTGACATGAAACTTACTCAATACAATGTAAAAATTAGCGTGTCTACACCACCCTTAGTCAAGCTTTCGGTATTCTTCGGTGTAGACACACTAATTTTTACATCATATTGAGTAAATTTCATGTCACAATGATAATGCCTCAAAATGGTCTGATGTTTAATCATTAATTAATTTTTATTGATTTTCTCAAAGTTTGTTGAATAACGTCGTGTATACAAGACGCCATTTAGATTCTTAACACAAATCAATTCGGAATTGAAAATTGTAAATTTAAGAAGATTTAATTGAATAGCGCCTCCCTTACACGACGCCGTTTGAGTCCTAATCCGCTTAGGTTTACTATTTCTAATTCTAGTTAATTTCCTAATTTATCTGAACCACGTCGCCTATACACGACGCCTTTAATGTTTCTTAATTATTTTCGGTTTCCCTTTCCGGATTTTTTTCTATTTTGGCCGCATTAATGAACTAAAAGGCGTCCCCTTTGAGCGAAGCATTTTAAGAGTTTCCTGATAAGCAAGATTTGGCCAAGATAATCCTGTTCCAGAGGTTGGAAGGGTTTTCGATTCCCATTATGATCGTCCAGAGCAAGTCCGAGCTGCGGGAGAGTCTTTTTGAAGGTCAAATACCATAAAGTCACTTCTTATAAATACATATGGACATTGACCTTTAAAAGAGGTTGGTTTTTAGAGGATTCGGAGCTCTCTACAAGGTGTTTGAAGGTCCTCAAGAGAGAAAAACGTGGATAACAAGGAGTTCTTGTTTCTTCATCCTCTTCCACCATTGAAGCTCAAGAAGATCAAGGCTTTCAAGGGGCCAAACCAACCGATCTCTTCTCTAATTTCTTCTAGTTTCTTTTTCATATAGTTTTTTCATTGCATCAACTCATCGCACACACTCACTTCATGATTTCCAAACCTACACTCCTTAAGAGGGTTTAAAAGAACACAAAAAGTGAGTTCTTTTAGTTTGGTTGTATGTTTAGATTCTTAATTAGAATAAATATTATACTATTTTAGTTCTAATCATAGTTTTATTGTTTATTTGATTTTTTTTGTGTAAGGTACAAAAGAAGAGCAAGAGTAAAGAAAGAGAAGGCGCTTTTCTTTCAGCCGGCCAGAAGAGAAGAACAAAATAACCTCATATTCTCCCGATTTGCAAGGTTAGTAAGCGATCACTTTTCCTTTAAAATCTTCAGTTTCTGGCGATCACAATTCTTTTCATATTGTTAATCATAGCGAACACATGATAACATAATGAACACACACTCTTTTGGAGCACTACAGCTTTTGGCGATCACTGTGGGATTTGTCTTGCCGCTTCTCTCTTTTTACTCTTGTTAATTCCATTGGGCACCCTCGGTGCACCGCTTGTGTCCCTCGGACATGTTTGATGGTTTGTTGGTTGGTTATTTAACTTTGATCCTCACGTGCACCTCGTGTACACCCCCTTGTGGAAAATTTTTGCCCTCCCTTGATTGCCTTGAGAAGTGGTATTAGAAAGTGTGTTTGTTCAGATTGATATCCATGTGTTGCATGATTGGTCTATATGTTCAAATTGCCATTGCATGAGTACTTGATTTCTTAGTCATCTTGTTGTTTGAAGAGTGGATTGCCCCTGATCTTGCTTCTTATTTGCTACTTTTAGGACCTAAAGTGTGTCTGTACAGGGAGACACATTTCATTAAGAGCGTCGCCCTCTCAAGACGCGATTTAGTGCCCCCCTTTATCTTCCTTGCTGCCCGAGCCTCTGTGAACATGAGGGATTATTGTTTTGAATAGCGTCAGTGGACAGCGAGCTCTCATCCATGTTTAGCACTCGGATCATTGATCTTCTTGCTACTTATATTTACTTATTCTACATTAAAGGCCATCCAGGCCATAGGTCATTTGCATCGGGGCTCACCCCCCTCCTCTAGGAACACCTCTCTCAGCATCCTCACCTCTCTCTAACTAGGTTGGTCTCTCAGTCAGACTAGAGTGGTTGGTGTTAAGACCTCCGTAAGTCTCCAAAAGCAAAGAATTCCTCTTTGTTTATCAAACTAGTTGTACCATTTGAAGTCCCGAGTAGTTGGTCATATCGTTGTGAGTGAAGTTGTAGAGCATAACGGTGGAAATTGAATTGAAACTAGGATCTTACCCATTGAGAGGATTTGAATCAAAAAATTCAATTAACCTAACAAGCGACTCTCAAAACAACCTAAGCATCCACTTGGTTGTTAATCTGTGCAAACTTGATCGAAATAATTGTCATCTCAATACAATGATGCTACGTTCAAGTAGAACTATCGGCATGGTTGCCTTTGAACAAGAAGATCTGGTCGAGTACGAGGGAGATGCCTTTGCCCCTCAGGTTCATAGTACATCCTATTCTGAAGATTGAAGGGACGCCTATATCTTTGATTATCACGATCAATTCCAAACTGTTCACGAGGGAGATGCTCACACCCCTCAGTATCATGATGATTCAATCTATGGTCAATATCACCCAAATTTGGGCAAATCATTCACGTATTCACATCATCTCTAATCCTACTATTGAAAGAGCCCAAGACCATACTGGGCCCTCTGCCGATCATCCTTCTGATCTTACTACTCTCATGGGAGCTTTGTCTAATCACGTGGATCCCCGTCAATTTGACGCCATTCAATCAATCTTAAAAGGGAAAGCTCATCTGCATCCTTCCGAGCCAAGCCCTGTGGTTCACCTCGCTGCTTATCATGCTCCTACTCAGGCCATGGAAGACCTCCGTATTTCCACTCCATGGCATCGAAGCCCTCAACAGTCTGGTTCACGGCATCCTATCAAGCTGCAAACCCCAATCTATCATAATGCCTTCGGGCATGGTGGGGACGCCGCCAATTCAGAACCTCACTATCCCCGCATCCTTGCTTATTCGCGGAGGTAGTCTTTTCAACAACCACCACCTCCATTAGCAGATTCTACTACCCAATTCCTACTTAACAAGTTGTCCCAGATGGACGAGTGGTTCAAGAATCTTGAAAAGAATATGGACAGCAAGGCCGCTCCTGAACTCTCTATTCCTGATTTGCTAGTATTCCATGTCTTACCCTCTGAAATGCCTATTTACAAAAAGTACAACGGCATAGGCAATCCTTTCCTTCACATCAAAAATTTCTGTATGAATCATCATTCTGGCAGTATGATAAAAAAGCACTGGCATTCCTCTTCAGAAGATCGTTGGAAGGATCGGCCTTGGAGTGGTTCTTCTCCTTAGACCCAAGTGAGGTAGAGAACTTCGACATAGTGTCGAAGAGGTTTCTGCAAAGGTACAAAGACAGGGTGGCACCTACCTTGTCCATCATTGACTTATTCAATGAGAAGATGAAGCCGGACGAAAACTTCATAGTGTTCGCCGATAGGTGGCGAGGGATGGCTGAAAAGATAAGAGACCATTTGTCCGAACAAGAATTGGTAAAGATGATGGTTGCCAACACCACTCCACAGTATAAGCTTGTGTTGACCCTGAATAACTTGACTACCATGGCAGATCTATATGAGAGAGCACGTTATGCTTAGAATGCTTTCAAGGATTCCACCTTTACTAGTGTCTTTAATCCTCATCGACCCAATACACCTCCACCCCGGAAGTCTATTATCCCCAATTCTTCTATGGGTCCAACTACTGAGAGTACATTGTCTCATGAACAGGTCAATACAATGAACAATAATCAACACCAGTTTATGAGAAATTAGTAGCAATATCAGTCACCCAGGCCTCAAAACCAGCAGGGTTATAGGCCTCCTACTCAGTAGTTTCAGTCGGCACCGCAGCATACTCATCAGCAAGTATACAATCCACCTCGGCACCCGCCGAATTACACTCATGTTCCTCCTCCTAATGACTATACACAGCAGAGGAAACCTCCTGGTCCAAGAAGGTCGGTATACCCCCAATTACCAGAATCCCTCACAGATATATTCAATGCCCTCATGGCGGCCAACGCCTTAGTGTTGTCGGGATTATATTCATGACTTCAATGATCAAGGAGGGATTGATTGGGAAGAGATGAAGAAGTACATAGCCGCCTTGATGGCGAAAAGACCACAACATCAACAACAACAGCTACAGCCACCACAGCAACAACAGCCGGTTCAAAGGGCCCTAGTACAACAAGCAGCACCACATAATATGGTTATAGTGCAGAACCCATTGCCGGAACATCAAAACCAAATTGCCCCCATTTTGACAGGAAACCAGTCTAAGGCTAATAGAGGGCAACAATGGAAAGTGGAGGATTCATCCTCTATCTATTCAGCAAGTCATATGTCAAGCACTGCCGAGCAACCGCCTCGCCACATTCTCCGCATACCTAAACCACAACCTATCACCATTAAACCCATTCCACCCTCCACCACTACATCCTCATTAAGCAACCCTCCGCAAACCAACTATACACCCCTTATGCCGTCCAAACCACTACTCCGTATGTCATTCCCTGCATCACCTATAACAACCACCGACCCCGATACCCTACAACCCTCCAAACCACTCATCCGCACAGTACCACCACCAAATAATCCATCACCGTCACTTGCTCAACCCCAACCCTCCAAACCACTCATCTGAGTTCCCTTACCTCCACCAACATCCTCTTACCAAGCCATTACGCCTTCCAAACCACTCATCAACACGGCAGTGCTCAAGATAACGCCTGGAGCTTCCGCTATTGAAGAACATATGCTCCGAAGCGACCGAATATTCAACAAAGTGTTCTCTCAATCTACAATGCAATGGCCCGTCACAGCCAGTAGAAGAAGTCCAGAATGAAGAGAGTATACCTAGTACCCATTATGACTTGTTGAAACAGTTGGATAGAACACCGGCACGCATTTCCATATTAGAGCTGATCAAGAGATCTAAGGTCCATCAAGAAGCCCTAATGGAATATCTACAATGGGTAATGGTCAGCGAAGATGTGCCAGTGGAAAAAATCACCGCATTATTCGGACCCCAGGGGGATCAGCCTTCTATATCTTTCCATACCTCTGAACTTGCACCGCTAGCAGCAAGGAGCATGGCATTAAGTATAACTGTCAATATATGTAAAAAGGTTGTGGACACATGTTTAGTAGACACCGGTGCATCTATTAATGTGTTGCCACCGAGAACCCTGGAGCTCTGTGGTGTCCCAAAAGAACCATTTCCGTTACTTCCTATGATAACTCTACCCGTTCCCCTCTGGGGATGGTCTATTTGAAGGTAGAGTTAGATCCTGCTTGCCATGTTGAAGTCGAATTTCATATTCTTGAAATCGACCCTTCACTGAAAGGCATACTTGGTCGTCCTTACATCAAGTCACTTGAGGCGATTTCATCGACGAACCATCAATGCCTCAAGTTCCCCCACAAAGGACGTATCATCAAAGTTACTAGCATGCCTATCCTTGCTGCAACCCACTCACTGAATGTGAATCCCAACCCATCCCCTCAAAGGCCAGTCATCTCCTTATGCCAAACCCACACCCTTTTGGCATATCCTTTTGAGCATACTGTACTTACATCTTACCCGATCAATGTTGTGAAGCGGAAGAAGTTCATGAATGCTCCAGGCTGGAACATCATGCTGAAAGTGGGATATCAACTTGGAAAGGGTCTGGGTACCCGATTGCAAGGAAGAATTAAACCGGTGATAGATGAGAGAAGAGTACCTGGCAACGGCCTAGGCTACAGGCCGGAGAAGGTGAGGCATAGTATTGTGGAATAACAAGAAGGTGAAGATGGTCAGAAAATATGGAAAACCATGATTACTCCCTGCAAAGAGAATCGGGATCCCTTGACTTGGACCTTGTCTACTCATTTTATTAAAGGGCCCGTTATTCAACATGACCACAACAACACAGTAGTGATCACCTCTCATTTTGACCTGCATGATGTATATGGGAAGGACCTGGCTAGACATTGTTCTCCACTGCTGACATACCAGTCTTTAGAGGCTCTGTGGCCAATGAAAAAGAGGAAGAGTCAAGATCCGGAATGTGAATGGTACCGTTGGTTTGACATGTGGGACTTGTATGTTGCACTGAACAGACTATTCTTGAACCCATCAGAATCAAAGTGGCCGCCACTGATAGATGAACTAATTGAAAGGCCCGGGGCCATCTTTGACAAAAGGATTTTGCTGGCAGAAGAAACAGATGAAGGGGAGCCAGATGACCCCTATGAAGTTGGTTATACCACTGATCTCCTATGGAGGGGAACCTATCCCTCTCATATTTTCACACTCTACACTTTGTTCCGCACTCTGCTTCTAACCCCGACTTGGTCACGGGTTATTACTGAAGACATTCCACGGGCTCCGCCTATCACTATTACTATATCCCCTCAAGATCTCATCCTTCGGATTCCCCTTAATCTTGAGAGGATCTATGATCTGATCAAGATCTCATCATTTCCTTCTACCCCTATCCACATCCATTCTTGTCATATGTTAAACTTAAATAATTCACAAAAAAAAACGTCGATTCGGCAACTTCTTCCTCCCAAATCCTCGTCGAGGAAACATCCTACTTGTCCGATTGTACCCCATCTCGTGGGTCATTCGGGCAAGATTCCCTTATAGATCTGCTCTGCCCCTCCCCGCGGGAGGATTCACCTATGCTCTCCCCTGTATCCCTTGATTTTTATCCTTCTTCGTCCTCATTAGGTTAGGATAGGGAGTTTAGCGAAGTTAGGGAGTCTAGTTCTAGGCAGGTCAATCAGGTCAGGAAGCTTAGGAAGTCTAAGGGTAGACGAGTCCCAGATAGATACCTCCAGGAGTTAGCTTTAAGATGCCTTTCTTGTTCTCAGATCCCTCAGCTATTAGAAAATCCAATCCAGATGCCAGAAGAATGTGGAGTTGATGAAATAGTCGATGATGGATACGGGGTATATGAGTTGTTACATGAGAAAGACCCCATTAATGAAGAAGGAGAAGACGACGAGGACGCGGCTGAGGCATATGCCAGTGGAGTGAAGAGATTTGATGAACCCTCAGCTGCTGTAGAAGAGCCTACCAAAGAGATCAATCTAGGAACTAAAGATGAACCTAAGGTTGTTCTCGTCAGCAAGAATCTATATGAAGTAGATGAAGAGGTAGTGGTCCGAGTTCTCAAGGATTATAAGGACACCTTCGCCTGGAGCTACGAGGATATGTCGGGGCTAGACTCATCACTAGTGGAACATAGATTAACCTTGAAAGAGGGAGCTAGCCCGATAAAACAAAAGTTAAGGTGATTCCACCGTCAAATGGCTTTGAAAATGAAAGAAGAGGTCGATAAGCTGTATAAAGCCAAATTCATTAGAGTTGTCCTCTATCCGCAGTGGGTGGCCAATATAGTCTCGTTTATGAAAAAAGATGGGAAGGTCAGAATCTGTATTGACTTCCGGGATTTGAACCGGGCATGTCCTAAAGACGATTTCCCACTACCTTACATAGATGTACTGATTGATAACACTGTTGGTTATGAAACTCTGTCATTTATGGATGGGTTCTCGGGGTATAATCAGATTAAGTTGGCAGAAGAGGATCAAGAGAAAACATCATTCACCACACCTTGGGGAACTTACTGCTATGTCGTTATGCCATTTAGATTGAAAAATGCTAGAGCCACTTATCAGAGAGCCATGATGGCGATATTCCAAGACATGATGCACATTAACTTTGAGGTGTATGTGGATGGTCTGCTAGTGAAATCTAAGACGAAACCTGAGCATGCTGAAGTTCTGGCAAAGGTCCTGGAGAAGTCGAGAGAATATCAGTTGAAGATGAACCCCAAGAAATATGTATTCGGGCTATCTTCAGGGAAGTTACTTGGATTCATTGTCAGTAAGTAGCACATTGAGTTCGATCCCAACAAGGCCAAGGCTACCAGAGAGATGCCGCCTCCCAAGATTTTGAAGGAATTAAGAGGATTAATCAAGATGTTGCAATTTATCCACCAATTTGTCTCCCAACACTCGCAAAGGTGCAAGCCGTTCTACGAGCTTACTAAACTGGGAGTCAAGTTCGATTGGGATGATAAGTGTCAGGAGGCATTTGATGGATTAAAGAATTATTTAGCCAGCCCTTACTGTTCTGAGACCACCATCTCCGGACAAACCTTTAATTCTATATATTTTTGTCTTGGATGATGCAGTGGGGGCGGTCCTAGCACTAGAAGATGAAGAAGGAAAGGAGAGGGCAGCTTATTATCTCTCAAAACTTCTCAACCCTGTCGAACAGAGGTATACAGCGATGGAGAAAACGTGTGCAATACTTGTGTGGGTGGTCCAGAAGTTAAAGCATTATTTCTTGGCCCATGAAGTTCATCTCATCGCTAGGATGAATCCCATTAAGTTCCTTGTTGAGAAATCCGTCCTCACTGATAGGTTGGCACGATGGCATAGCTTTCTTTCCCAATTCGATATCACTTACATTCAGCAGAAAACGATTAAAGGCTATGCCATAGCAAAACATCTTGCTCATCACCCTCTTCCTCCATTCAATCCAGTCTAATCAGAGTTTCCGAATGAGGAATTGATGTCCATAAACAAAATCAATGTTGATATGTGGACTCTGCATTTTGACGGAGCTCTGAACTCTTACGGTAAGGGTATCGGCATTGTTCTCTTATCACCTGAAGGTGTCACCATTCCACAAGCCTTTTAGCTTGACTTCTATGTCACTAACAACATAGTTGAGTATGAGGCTCTCCTTGCCGGCCTTAAGGCTGCTCATCTCCATAGTGCCACCAAACTGAGAATTGTGAGTGATAGTCAATTAATTCTTCGCCAAGTGCTTACCAAATATCGCACTCTTGATCCTAAACTCAAGCCCTATCAGGAACTCACTTCATCTTATGCCAAGCTTTTCACCAAACTGATCTTTGTCTATGTTCCTCGGAATCAAAATATTCTAGCTGACGCTTTGGCTTCTTGCGCATCTTCCCTAAATTTCTTGATCAGCAGGCAATCTAAGTCCATTACTGTCCACAGGCGTCTTTCTCGTGCCGTGAAAGACCCTTCTTTCCTTAAAGTTAAAGATAAGTTGCTGAAGAAGGTTAGAGATGGGGATATTGTAGAAAAGAGAGAAATTCTTCTTCTAGACTTGCAACAAGAAATAGAAGACGAGGATAAAGCATGGTATTATGAGATTGCCAAGTACTGTGAAGATCAGTCATACCCCGAAGAGGCCACTACTGAAGAGAAGAGAGCTATCAGGAGAGTTGCTCAGAGGTACACCTTAGTTGGAGGAACTTTATACAAACGTGGATTTGATGGTGTTCTCTTAAGATGTCTGGATGAAGATGAGCTTGGGAAAATCATGGAGGGAGCTCGTGCTAGAGTTTGTGGTGACCATGTTAATGGACAGATGCTATCAAAGAAAATCCTTAGATAGGGATATTATTGGCCAACCATAGAAGAATATTGCGTAGGATATGTCCGCAGGTGTGCTAAGTGTCAGCTTCATGCTAATAAGATCCATTCCCCCGCATCTTCACTCCATCCTGTCTCATCCCCATGGCCTTTCTCCATGTAGGCTTTTGACATCATTGGTCTCCTTGGTAATCCTGATTCTGCCACCAAGCAAAAATCTTTCATCTTTACGGCAACAGAATATTTCACCAAGTGGGTGGAAGCCGAAGCATACACGGAGATCAAAACATCAACGGTTTGGAAGTTCATCATGAGAAATATCATCACCAGATTTGGAATCCCAAGCACCATCGTCACTGACAATGGACCACAATTCATATCACAAGAGGTGAAGGACCTATGCAACAGGTATAAAATTGCATTGCATCATTCATCTCCTTATTATCTGCAAGGCAATGGCCAAGCAGAGGCAACCAATAAAACCCTGATAAAAATCATCAAGAAAACATGTAAGTCTAATAAGTTCTCGGACTGGCCAGAGAAATTAATTGAGGCTCTATGGGCATACCGAACTTCAATCCGCACTCCCACTGGGCAAACTCCTTATTCCCTAACATTTGGAATGGAGGCGGTAGTTCCATATAAAGTCCTCATCCCATCATTAAGAGTACAATTGAGCAAGGAATTTTCCATTGATGAGCATCGCTCCGCACTCCTTGCTCAGCTGGAACTCTTAGATGAGAAAAGATGGTCGACCGCCAATCATGCAAGAGTATATCAGAACAGATTAGCACGTTTTTACCAAAAGAAGGTCATTGAACAAAAGTTTAAAGTTTGTGAGATGGTTATAAAAAGAATATTTGTAAAACCTGGTGGTCTACGTTCTAAGCTCCAACCCAACTGGGAAGGACCGTATGTCATATCGCATGCTTTTTCTGATAACGCTTATCGCTTAGTCAATGTAGAAGGACAAGAGTTAACTCACCCCTGGAATGGTCTGTATCTTAAGAAATACTACCCTTAATGTAATCGATCAACATGGTACAAGGATCAGTGGAATTGAAAAATTCGAAAACTCAAATTCCCATATTAATTTTTGGTAATCTAATCCAAACGTATTATTGCACACAAATACGTTTGATTCATGAATAACAAGAGATGTGAAGCCAGAGGAACAACGAAAGCTTGACTAATAGTGAAAAAGTACAACTCATTCTTTTCAAAACAAAACTTCTTTTTTTATCCTCGGCCCACGACGATGGAACGAGGCTTAGAATAGACTACTGACAATACCCGCCATCCTAGTAGGAGGCCGTTATAAAAAAAGGGGGAGATCCACCCCGCAAAGGCAAAAGAGAAAGCAAAAGCAAAAGCCAAACCAAATCAAAAGGCCACTCAATATTGCGAATGTTATTACAAAATGCCACAAAATCAAATGAAAAGGGAGCGCAAGGTCATTAAATACCCCGCGAAAATAAGAATGACCGAACCCCAATGGATAATAGGGTAAAGAAAGGACATCTTTCTGAGCCTCCGGAACGTTCTCGTGGGCTTTTTAAACCAATTCTAACTTTCACTCTAAAGACAGGTGCTCCAAGCTTGAGGAATGGCCAAGGTTGACTAAGGGTCGGACCATTGAATGGGATCACAATTACAAACATAATTCAAGCACAATAAGTCTGGATTAGGTCATTAAAAATTGATGTGGGAATTAAGTTGACGAATGGATACGCTCTTTTGATCCACGTTCCATGTTGATCTTTAGTTTACTCATTTAATGTCATATTTCAAAACCCAAAAATTGAATATTTCAAAACCCAAAAAAAGTTGAATATTTCAAAACAAAAAAAAAATGAATATTTCACAACCCCAAAAAATTGAATATTTCAAAACCCCAAAAAATTGAATATTTCAAAACCCAAAAATTGAATAATTCAAAACCCAAAAAATTTGAATATGGAAAAACTTCGAAAATTTGATATTTCTAAATATGCAATTGCGAAACAAAAATATTTCAATTAGCATTTGTTTGTCGCATCATGTGCATGTTGCATCCTTTTACTTTCAGTGGGCATTTGCATGCTTATATGTTGCATTGTACTTCCTTTTACCGCCCCTGCACCCTCGTCCAGCTGGCTCTGCACCTCATCCTGGACGTCTGGTCCTCGAGCTAGCGGCGGTGGTGGTCCCATGACGCTTGGCCCTACTTGGCCAGAGGATACTGCAATGCTAGTGGTGAAGGCACTCGCCTGCCCACGCTCTAACGCCTGCTGGCGCGCATGTTGGTAGCAAGCCTCGATGCTCTGGCGCTCATGCTCTGCCACTGATAGTCGTCCCTAGAGACCCTCCAACCGGGACCAGTCGCGATCCCTCTCCTCCGTCAAGACCTCCAGCCGAACTTGGAGACGTGCAAGCTCACTAGGGAGGTCACCCGTAGAGAGTCTGGCCAGCTGCTCCTCCAGCTCTGCGACTCGGGCTGCTGAGCTGCAGGCCTGCGCCAGCTCCGCATCCCGCTCCTCGAGAGCCACACAAAGCTCTTGGACCTGCAACATAAGACATCATCAGCTAAGTGATCAAGCAAGCAAAAGACATCATGCAAGAAGCAAGTTGAAGGCTTACCCGAGTAGCAGCATCCTCCTCAGCCTGGGTGGCTCGGCGGATGGCAGAGGCTAGCTGACTCGGCAGGTCAACTATGGCGGCCTCATGGGCAGCTGAAGAGAAGGAAGGACCGGCAGCAGTAGAAGGTGAAGGGGTCGCCGCGTGGGTATAAGCGGCACGCTGTAACAAAAGGGGGACCATCGTCAGTGTACGAGTGTCAAAACAATAAAATGGAACATTCATGTCATTCATGCACAACACTTACCAGCTCATCTAACTCCTTCTGGACCCACTCTAACTGGGCCTCGGCATCTTGGAGGTGGCTGCGGAGTGTGATGATGGTGGCATCCCAAGCATCTTGCATAACATGTTATGCATTTACATATATAAGTAAGATAATTAATAAAATGAAAGAAGCATTCATAAGCATGCATATCATATACTCATATCGAGAGGTCGGAGAAGCTAGAGGTGGGCTACGTAGTGGGCCCGGTAGCGCTGCAGGTAAGCGTCGCTGCTCACCGCCTGCGACTCCACCGAGACCCCGTATCGGTGCCAATCATCCCGCTGGTCTGGGAATTTGGCACTCCAATCCGTATGGGCCTGCTTCCCCCGCATCAACCTCCCGATCCCCTCCCGGATCTCCTCCTCCACCCACTCCTGATGCAGACCCAATGTCCGCATCGCTAGCCTCAGGCGCAGGAGGGCGATTTCATTCATACAGCGTAGCCACACCTGGTGCCCGAACCTACCTTGGCCCTGCTCCACCCACGGTTGTCTGGCATCGTCCATACCCAGATATGGACGCCAGATAACCTGCATTCATATAGGTTAATTGCATTGCATTTCAATAATCAAATATGCAAATTAAACCAATAATAAGTTAGCAGCACTTTAACAAAACAATTAATTAATTAATTAATCAGTTCAACGATCAGATAACTAAACAGAAAGGAATTTTAAAACTTACCAACAACTCTGGGTACTCAAGAAATTGACGGCGGAGGGCCGTCAACTGGTGATGCTGCGGCACCGTGTCCACTATAAGTAATCGTCAAGAACGCAGCGGAAATAAAAAATGATTCCATTGTATCGGTTGCTGGGGTTGTAAAACGGACATTAAAATCTAAGCGGGAAGAACAGTTCTTCACCTTTGAGGGGTTTCGAATCTCCCGTGGATGATGCCGACTCGGTAATCGCGCACGCGCACGATCTCTAGAGGTATCCACACGAGTTCCCGCAGTAGACGCGGTTTCCTCCTCGACTTGAGTGCTCCGACCAGATCTCAAATCCACCATGCGCGGAGAGAGACAGATCCACTCCAAGAGAGAGAGAAGGAGAGAGAGAGAGGAGAGAGAGAATCTGGGGAGTAAAATTCGTCCAACTAACTTTTTACCACTCCCCCTTGGCCCTCCTTATATAGAAATAAGGATAAGCACAAGAGTTAATCCTCATGATTATCCAAGAGTTTGGCCTTGGATAATTCTCCATTAAATCTTCATGTTTATCCTGCAGCTTTTCACAAAAACCCAGATAAGCATGAAATTTAACATCTCTCACCGTCTGACGAGAACTCTTATGTATGTGACCCTCTAGGTCCATATATCAGTCCGGTTGTAGGCCCATTAAACTTAGAACTGTTTCTTGAGTTTAATATTTATTAATTAACATTTAAACATCACATGTTAAATGATTAATTTAATAAACAAGTGAATTATCATCTGATGATCAAATCACTTGGCCTTCTGATCATGAACACCACCAAACACTACCTCGTGATCCCAGAAGATATAAGGGATACTGTTCCCTTCAATTGAACCTTTCCGTCTGCAGATACCGCACAGATATAATCCTTCACTCATGCAATGTCCCGATAACGCAAGGGTATGGTTTTATAGTCAAACCCTCTATCGCATTATCTATATGGATTCCAGTACACAGTTAATATCTAGAAAGACATCTCTTTCATTCGACCCTGGCCAGGGATTTCTGTGTACACATCCATAGGACATTCTCTCTCCAGTCTTATACCAAGAGTGAGTGATCCCTTGTTGTTCACTCAATTACCTTCGCAAGCTTTCCACTGTATCTGAAAGACCGATTATGGTGGACTTAATGGTTAAAGTCCACGAGTCAGAGAATCAAGATACAATGGTCCACAAACAAGGTATCATTGGTGACTCAGGTCAAAGGACCAACTGTGCAACTGCAACGATTGAATTCCCTGGTTGACTAATAGGTATAATTACCATCCAGGAATTCTTATTTGGGTCTGTTCAGTGAACTCATTCTCTAATGAGCACCCACTTGTTTGTCTTAGTGTCACCACACGAGTGAATGTGAGATCATTCACTCTCATCACATGAGCAGACATAACTTGTGTCGATCTTATCGGATATTTAATGTCCATCTCAAATATCCTATGATCGAGAACTATTTAAGACAATTGCCTTAGGATATTGATCTCACTATCATGATCTCATCATGATTCGATATCCCATACATTTGTCTATGGACCTTCATTACGATAGTCGTTTGCGAGAACTATTAAATGAAGAAATAATTGCCATTATAAATAATCTGAACTAGAATGTACAATGATTGGCTTTGAGGCCACCCAAATTCTAACATCCACTACTGGACGCCAGCGCCGGGCAAGTGGGACCGCTGTCGGTCGTACAGATGGCCTCGCTCGGCCAAGAGGAAAATAAAAATATGTCCACACCTGCATAAAAGAACATGTAGTTAGGGTCACACGCATCGCATGATAAGCATTTAATGAAATGAACAAATATAAAATGAACTAAGTACTTGAAGAAATGGCATGAAGCCGCTAATGGTGGTCTCCCGATCAGGTGTGACAGCGGAGAGGTCAGTAAAGAGATGGACCAGAAGAGCCACACCCCATGCGTACTCACCTAAGCAGTCAAGATCTACCAAGAGACTCAGGAAGCGACAATGGATGTAGTCGCCCTTCGTCCCGAAGAGAAGCCTACCAAAGAAGAATACTAAAAACCTCCTAAGGTCCCTGTTAGCAGCTACCCTATCACTAGGGTCCTGACAGTATACTGCGCTAGCCGCCCTGGCTAGTCTGGATCTCAAATCAGCCCGGGACTCGTCGGGCAGCCGCCTAGGTTCCTCTAGTCCTAGGGATCTCTCCATAGCTGTCCTAAGGAGGGTTCGAGACTCCCGGCCCTCCAATCCCGTGCACTCTAGGCCCAGTAACTCCTGAGCCAACCCATGATAGTCGGGATACATGATCCCGCTCACCGCCCAACCTTCTACCCGAAGGCCAGTGATCCTACACACGTCCTCCAGGCATGGGACCCTGTGTCCCCAGGGCATCAGAAATGCCTTGCTCTCGACATGCCACCTCTCTAAGGACCTGGAGCAATACCAGGTCAATCCATAAGGGTTCTATCTCTAGTATTTCCCTAAACCCCATCTCCGCCAGTCTCGCCTTTTGGAATTCCGGGAGACCCCGGTAGGCAGCCACTACCAGGTCCTAGGAGATCCTGGTCCTCATTGTCCCCTGCAATTGTCAAACACCATCAGGGCATTAATTATCATTTTCTGGAATAATTCACACTATAATTCACACTTTTTTTGAATCGCGTCTGGGTACAGGGACACGTTTCAAACGATGTCCCTATCCCCAGACGCCTTTCAGCCACAGGTTAAAAAACCCGTGGCCGAGTCCCCCTCTTCTCTCCAAAATTGAATTCTAGCATATAAAAAGAGTGTTCCGAGGCTTACCAAACGAGGGCCTGCCTCTTCGGCCGGTGCCGCCGCTTCCTCACCTATTTGAGCGGCCGGAGGGGCTTCCTCGGCCTCCATGAAGGTCGCCGCCTCCATGAGCGCCGATTCCTCGGTCGGCGGGACTTCCTCCTCGCCCACCTCCACCACTTCAACGGCGGTGACTCGCCGCCGTTTGCCACCCATGTCGCTAGGTCCTCCTTGCTCCATAGGACCGTAAGGAACAGAGGGAGCTCGAGGGAGTGAAAGAGAAAGCTTGAGAGTGAACAAGAGAGAGGGTAGAGATGAAGATGGCCGGGGGGGTGGTCGCCGGAGTCAGAAATGGCCGGAGCCGAAGACGAAGGCCGAAAATCACCGGAGGAGCCATCGTTCGTCAGAGTAGAGAGGAGAGAGAAAAGTGAAGGAGAGAATGAGGAAGAAAGGGGCTCGGGCTCGCAAGCTCCTGTTTGAATTCTTTAAATCGCATCTTGGGACAGCGACATTATTTAGGGGCGCACAAATTGAGGCGGCAAAAGGAATTTTTGAAATAAGTTAAACGCGTCCCCCTAGGGCGATGCCTTTGGGATTTTACCGCCTCTTCTGCTCAGGGCCGTACCACAGAGAGTTTGAAAGAATTGTTATTCGCGTCTTGTAAGGACGACGCCATTTAGTGGATTAATTGCTAGAGATCTCTGGAAAATAGGAGAGAGAAAATAGAAAGGCATCCTGATGACCAGACGCGATTGAGGCTTCTTCAAAGATGAATTTTTAAATTTGGAAATTGATTGAGATTGAAAAAACGTCTCTCTGAGTCGACGCGATTTGAATTAACTGAACTCGAGAGTTCATATTTTGAGGAAAAATCACAGTTTCATTCAAGGAAAAATTCCAAGAAGACTGTAAAGCATTAAAGGAGGATTTCTACTATATTAAGGATTGATTTCTTCATTGAAATAAAATAAAAAAAAATACATCAAGTTGGAAGAAAAGCGAGAGCTTTCAAGGCCGAACTTTCTTGAGCTCCTTTGCATATGATTTCCACTGTTCCTTATTGGCTTCATGAGGAGTTTTCACACAACAGGTGAATCCAATGTTCCGAAGAGTTGCAATAAGTTCGGTCGTCTCAAAGTCTTCATCAGTTCCTAATGCCCGCTTCTTGATTGGAGAAAGAGAAGATATTTCTAGAAATTCATAGCGAGGCATGCCAAGCTGAGGATGACACCGATGGGGATTATAAAAGGACGAACTCGGTCGCCCTGATCAGTCGGAGCTCTGTGCCAGCACCACGGCGCACTCGAACTGTCTTTTCCATGAGAGCAAGTCTTAAAATAAATACGCCAATCAGCTCGAGTCTTAAGGTTGGGCACTCGATTGGTCATGTTATCATTGAATTTCACAATGTTGGCGATATGGAAGATAAGACTGCACTGATATGCCTGAGATATCCTTGGAACTTT
Source organism: Zantedeschia hybrid cultivar (assembly GCA_030544215.1). Classification (NCBI taxonomy): domain Eukaryota; kingdom Viridiplantae; phylum Streptophyta; class Magnoliopsida; order Alismatales; family Araceae; genus Zantedeschia; species Zantedeschia hybrid cultivar. The sequence continues at coordinate 28,369,307 of JARZZO010000015.1, forward strand.
CTCCTCATTATGGTTGAATTTGAAGTGGAATTCCACCCACAGAGCCAACAGTAGCATGCTGCCATAAGGAGGTTGGCCCGTAGAAGCTACAGAGAGCCCACAGTAGAGGTAGGCTAGAACCGTTGTGCTAATCTACTTCTCTTCGAAAATCCCATTGATTGCGCTGATTTGATCATCTTCTAGAACATTGTCTTGGGCAGGGAATAGTAGTGCTCCAGCTAAGCACGTGGTGAATGCCTTCATCACATTCTCTGTATCTTCATCCTTGAAATCTTCTATCTTTTTCAAGGTCCATTCAGTTAATTTAGCAAGATTGATCCCTTTCTTGGTAAGACAGCCTTGAATTTCCTTTGGGTGCTTTATAATCTTCTCTAATAATTGTTGACCCGTGATTCTTTCCCTCATGAATATCATCTCACTCAAATCAGGATCATCATTGTTGACTTTGAGCTTGGGAAGGTCCAATAAGAGTTCGGCTTCTTCTAAGAGTATGGTGGCTTCGAACGTGGCAAAGAGGAAAGTATGTGTAAGGACTGAGGCTTTCGGATCCGGTTTTCGCGTGAGTACGGCCCTGACATGTCGTCTGAACAGCGTCTGCGAGGCACGACGCCTTTCAGACTGCGACTCTGGGTTGTCAGAGTACGGCGCCAGTCTTGTCGACTGAACAGCGTCTTTCATGGAAGACGCGTTTCAGATCTCTGTCAGAGCGTTGCGCAGAGGGTTGTCAGAGCAGCCGTCACATCGACTGATAGGCGTCCGTACATCTCGACGCGTTTCAGCTAGTCTCTGGTTAACCCCGAGAGCCCTCCTTCTTTCTCTCATTTTGCTCCTCCTTCTCTCTTTCTCTCCTTCCTTCCGGCGACCCCGACATCGACCCTTCGTCCTTCCCTCCACTCCAACACTTCCCTACCTCTCACCTCTACCACCACCACTTCCTTCGCGGCGTACCACTCTTCGGACGGCGGCCGACGTCCCGGTGGAGTGGCGGCGTGCTCGAGGGTACCGGCGGCGGTCTACGGTGCGGCGGGTCGGAGGCACGGAGCTTGGAGGAGTTCAAGAACCGGTAGGGTGACGGTTCTCACAGTGTTGTGTTCTAAATCATGTTTTTCTCCGTTTTAAAGCATGCTATGGACCGATGGTTTTGGGGTAGAATGAGCATGTTAGGGGGTTTTTCCTTGATGGGAATGGGAGTTTCTGTGATGTGAATTATGGATACTTTGGTTGCCCTCTTTCCCCCTCTGTTTTTGGGGCTTTTTCGGGGTATTTGGGGCTATGGGAGGATCCCTCGGATCAAACCAGGGAACCAGGTTTCTGGCTCTAAACGGCGTCGTGCCTGGTCGACGCCTTTTAGAAGGACGTCGGGGCAGTGCGACGCGTTTTAGGGCAGAAACCTCCCCTGTTCGAGGTTTATCAGGCTAGGGGTTCTGGCGCTAAATGACGTCATGGTTGGTCGACGCCTTTCAGAAGGACGTCGAGCCACCATGACGCCATTTAGGCAGAAAATCACCCCGATAACGGGACTCAGTTTGAGGATTATGGGACTAAAAGACGTCATGGGTGGGCGACGCGTTTTGAATAGCGTCGAGCCACCATGACGCCTTTTAGAGCAGTAATCCTTCCATTGTTGCTTTCTCGAATTCCTGGTTTTTCAGCGTGAACGGCGTCCGAGGATGTTGACGCCTTTTAAAAGGCGACCACTGGTGTCGACGCCTTTTAGGCCAGATTCTGAGGCCGGTATTTTCTGAACCAGTTTAGGGTGCTTGAATGGCGTCGGCCTCGGGCGATGCGATTCAAGCCAGAACTACACTAATCCATGCCAGTAAAATGTGTTTACACTGCTAGATAGTCGGTTAATGCATACAGTTAGTATACTCGATGTAATGAGCTCTTCGTGACCGGATGGCACTGCGTTGTGTGTCGTGCGACCGTGGACTTCCTCCGTGACCAGATCGCACCGTGCCGTGTTTTCTGTTTTCGGTGGACCTAGAGTGACAGTTGTAGCATTCTACACCCTGTGTCGGTGCGGAGGGACACAGCGCTGACGGGAGCAGTGGCGGGGTGACGCCTAGTAGAGAGGGTCACCTGGTGAACCCCGGGGTTAGCTAGCTTGTACCGGTGTCGGAGAGGTACCGTTGGAGTGTCACTCGTGCTGGGGGAAGGAGTAACCACCTGAGCCAGTTGGGCCGGAGTAGCCAGAGTGCTATCCGAGGGGTTACTGTTTGGTCTCAGCGGGCCGGTGTTTGCTGAGGGAAGGAGTGACCGCCGAGGTGGCTCGTGAGCTATCCGAGGGGTTACTGTTTGGCCTCAGCGGGTCGTTGTGTTTCCCACTCTCGTTGTGGAATTGACATGTTTTAAGGATACGCCGAATTACGAGTTTCCTGATAGATTAGAGTTATGCATGTTAGTTATTCTTTGAATGCATGTGATTCTTATTGAGATGTAGGCATGGAAATCATTGTCTCTTCATGGTTATTATATCCCTGCTGTACTTTCCACTTGTGGGTGTGTGTGTGTGGGCTGTGGGGATCGAAGGATCCCTACTGAGTCTTTTCGTTGAGACTCACCCCTGCGGCTTTCAGGTGAGGACTCCAGGCAGACCTAGCGAGGGTTGTGCGGCTGAGTGCTGAGCGTCGTCGACTGTTGTTCCGGGGTATGCCCCGATGTAGTTGTTATCTTTATTTCTGGCCTGTATGTATAATCATTTCTTTTCTGTTGGAGTATGTAATCATTTGCTGTATCGAGTCGCATTGTAATAACTTTTAATTTCTGCATTTTCCCTTCAATTCAATGCGATGTGAATGTTTAGCTTAGTTGATTATTTATTTCCCAGACTTACTCGGATCCTGGTTTGGTTACAAGTTAATGATTCGGTACCCATTTAGTAATCGGATCCCCGATTATAGGGTGGCGGGTCGTTACAGTTGGTATCAGAGCATTCGGTCTGGCAAATAAATGAATAACTAGGTTAAATGTCATGAGTCCGGCAAATAATTACATTATCCCGTACAGGCACGACGATAGCATAGGTTTTGGGTTTCTAACTAGAACTTTTCGATTTTGTGTTTGTAGGCGATTAGATGGCTCCTAGGAAGAGGGTACCAGTTGTTCGAGAGAGGGCAGATGTCCCTAGTGGTTCTGTGGCCGGTAGGCCGAGTGTAGAACAGTTCATGGAGGCTATGATGGATACCATGGCCAGATATCAGACCCGAGACCCTAGTGAGAGTTCTAGTGCTCGGGGTGGGTACACGGCTACACTGGAGAGATTCCTGAAGTTGAGGCCACCTCACTTCACCGGTCGTCCCGACCCTGACGAGGCCGTTCACTGGCTTAGGGAGATAGAGAAGACTTTTGACACCATGGATTGTGCAGCAGTGGAGAAGACTCCGTTAGCTACCTTCATGTTGAAGGATAGCGCCTACGATTGGTGGACCTCCTTGAAGAGTTTGTCTTATGAGGATAGGAGTCTCAGGGAGATTTCTTGGGAGACTTTTGTGAAGGAATTCAATGCGCAGTATTTTCCTAGACATGTTCAGAGGGCCAAGGAGAGGGAATTTATGGAGCTGACTCAGGGGAGTATGATAGTACTCGAGTACCAGGCGAAGTTTGTTTCGCTTGGGAGGTTTGTGCCCTTCATCTCGGGGGACGAGGAGCGACGTACTGAGAGGTTTGTGGATGGGCTGAGGCTCGGCCTGAGGAACTTTGTGGCATCTCACTGTTGTAAGGATTTGGCGTCAGCAGTTAGGAGTGCAGCGGCAGTGGAGGCACAGCTGAATCAGTCAGCCCGGGAGAGAGGACTGACTGCTCAGGGACCAGCACGTGGCAGGGGCAAGGCAGCGGCAGCGGCCCCTTCGTCCGGATCGGGATCGTCGTCACTCAGCTCCCGATTCAGGAGATTCTTCCGAGGCGGTGGCAGCAGTAGCGGCAGCAGTGGTAGTAGCAGGCCTAGGCAGGATCAGCAGAGCCAGTCGGTGTCCAGCGCCCAGCAGGAGTCAGCTCAGAGGCCTCCTGCAGTTTGTCAGCACTGTGGTGGTACTCATGGGGGGGACACAGTGTCCTGCTTTCTCTGGGAGATGCTATACTTGTGGCCAGCAGGGCCACGTGGCGAGGTTTTGCCCGCAGGGGCGTGGCCAGAGACAGGGTCCAGCTGATCAGAAGAAGCCGAGGACCCAAGGGAGAGTGCTGGCTATCACCAGGAAGGAGGCTCGTGCGTCCAACTTGGTGGAAGGTACACTTTCTGTCCTTGGGAACTCTGCGCATGTGTTGATTGATTCGGGTGCTTCGCATTCTTTCATTTCTGAGCAGTTCATAGATAATATTTCTGCACCCATTGATGAGTTAGCTGATGGATTAATGGTAGAGGTTCCTTCTGGGGATTTCATGTTATCTTATAATTATTTGAGGGATGTCCCCTTGACCATCGAGGGCCATGAGTTACCCGCCCAGCTGGTTGTGCTCGCCATTCGTGATTTCGATATCATCCTGGGCATGGATTGGTTGGAGGCTTACTATGCTGAGGTGGACTGCCACAGGAAGAGAGTGCGTTTCTCTATTCCAGACATCCCGATCTTCTACTTCCAAGGTATCAGGCTCTCTTCTCGAGGTATTCTTATTTCTGCCTTTAAGGCTCATAGGTTGCTTGCTGGTGGTTGTGAGGCCTTTCTTGCCTCTGTTGTTATTTCCGATGCCCGTGACTGTCCCAGTCCCTGGGAGGTGCCAGTAGTGTGTGACTTTGCAGATGTGTTTCCTGAGGAGTTGCCTGGCCTTCCTCCTCAGCGAGAGGTCGAGTTTACCATTGAGCTTGCACCGGGTACGGCGCCCTTGTCTAAGGCCCCGTATCGGATGGCGCCAGCCGAACTCGCTGAGTTGAAGGCGCAGTTGCAGGAGTTGCTTGATAAGGGTTTCATCCGTCCCAGTACTTCTCCGTGGGGTGCTCCCGTCCTTTTTGTCAGGAAGAAGGACGGTTCTTTGAGACTGTGCATTGATTATAGACAGCTGAACCAAGTGACGATTAAGAACAAATACCCGCTTCCTAGGATCGATGATTTGATGGATCAGCTGCAGTCTGCAAAGGTATTTTCCAAGATTGACCTGAGATCTGGGTACTATCAGATGAGGATCCGTGATGTTGATGTCAGTAAGACAGCTTTCAGGACTCGGTATGGACATTATGAGTTTTTGGTTATGCCCTTCGGTTTGACCAATGCTCCGGCAGCCTTTATGGATTTGATGAACCGAGTCTTTAGGGCTTATCTGGATCAGTTTGTGGTGGTATTTGTCGATGATATTTTGATATATTCTTCTTCTGAGGAAGAGCACGCCACTCATCTTCGAGCGGTGTTGCAGGTCCTAAGGGAGCACCAACTCTATGCCAAGTTCAGCAAGTGCGAATTCTGGCTAGACAAGGTGCACTTCCTTGGGCATGTCATTTCTGGCGAGGGCATCGCAGTGGATCCAGCCAAGATTGAGGCAGTGATGGATTGGAGCAGGCCAACTACAGTAACTGAGATCAGGAGCTTCTTGGGGCTTGCCGGTTATTACAGACAGTTTGTTCAGGGGTTTTCGTCGATAGCGGCCCCCTTGTCGAGGTTGACTCGAAAGGGAGTTCGTTTTGTCTGGACCGAGGATTGTGAATGGAGTTTCACTGAGTTGAAGACTCGCCTCACTTCGGCCCCAGTGTTAGTGCTTCCATCTGGGTCAGGTGGGTTTGTAGTTTACTCGGACGCGTCCCGTCGAGGTTTGGGCGCAGTTCTAATGCAGCATGGCAGGGTAGTGGCTTATGCTTCTCGACAGCTGAAGAAGCATGAAGAGGACTATCCTACCCATGATTTGGAGCTGGCAGCTGTTGTATTTGCACTTAAGATTTGGAGACATTACTTGTATGGTGAGAAATTTCAGGTCTTTACTGATCACAAGAGCCTGAAGTATGTGTTCACTCAGAGAGACTTGAACTTGAGGCAGCGAAGGTGGATGGAATTCATTAAGGACTATGACTTTGACTTTTCTTATCATCCGGGCAAGGCGAATGTTGTGGCAAACGCCTTGAGTCGAAAGACGGTCATGTCATACCTTATGATTCGAGAATGGAAATTATTTGAGCAGATTATGGAATCTTCTTTCCGGGTGCCACGTGAGGATGATAGACCCGTGTTGGCCAGCTTGACGGTAAGGCCAGCTGTGTACCATGCTGTGATTGAGGCTCAGAGGGCAGACGCAGAATTACCGCAGATTCTCCAGAGACCAGAGGTGGAATTGTGGGATGACGACACAGTTCGATTCAGAGGCAGGCTTTATGTCCCGGCCGAAGAGGACATACGTAGGAGTGTCCTTGATGAAGCGCACCGTTCCAGATATGCAGTGCATCCCGGAACAACCAAAATGTATCAGTGTTTGAGGAGGCACTTCTGGTGGCCTGGTATGAAGACTGATGTGGCTGAGTATGTGGCTAGGTGCATGACTTGTCAGCAGGTTAAAGCCGAGCATCAGAGACCTGGAGGGTTGCTGCAACCCTTGCCGATTCCGGAATGGAAGTGGGAACACGTGACTATGGACTTTGTGATGGGTCTACCTACATCCCCTAGCAGGAGAGACGCTATCTGGGTCATTGTTGACCGGCTGACCAAGTCGGCACACTTCCTAGCTATTAGGAAGGACTGGTCGGTCGGTAAGTTGGCCAAGTTGTTTGTAGATCGGATCATCTCTCTGCACGGGGTACCTTTGTCCATTGTTTCAGATCGAGATCCGAGGTTCACTTCCAGGTTCTGGAAGAGTTTTCAGAATGCCTTGGGTACTCAGTTGGCTTTCAGTTCGGCATACCATCCCGAGACTGATGGGTAGTCGGAGAGGACCATTCAGACTTTGGAGGACATGCTCAGGGCGTGTTGTTTAGACTGGGGAGGTTCTTGGGAGCAGCATTTGTCTACGGTGGAGTTTGCCTATAACAACAGTTATCATTCCAGTATCGGCATGGCGCCTTACGAGGCTTTGTATGGGCGACCGTGTCGATCTCCTCTGTGTTGGTCTGAGATTGGTGAGAGACAGATTGCAGGACCTGAGTTAGTTCAGCAGTGTACTGAGGTTGTCAGTACGGTACGTCAGAGGTTGGCAGCAGCTCAGAGCAGGCAGAAGAGTTATGCTGATATCCGGAGGAGACCGCTTGAGTTTGAGGTGGGAGACCACGTGTTCCTCCGAATCTCGCCCGCCAAGGGTGTGATGAGATTTGGGAAGCGAGGCAAGCTGAGTCCGCGATATATTGGACATTTTCCCATTCTTGCTCGGATTGGAGAAACCGCGTATCAGCTGGCCTTGCCACCCAGTCTTACAGGGGTACACGATGTGTTCCATGTTTCCTTGCTGAGGAAATATGTTCAGGATCCATCCCACGTCTTGGATTTTTCAGAGTTGGAGATTGCTGAGAACTTGTCTTTTCCAGAGTTTCCAGTTCGTATTGAGGATCGCAGGGAGCAAGTCCTTCGGAACAAGATCGTGCCTTTGGTCAAGGTGATTTGGCAGTACCGCTCCGGGGGCGAGGCAACCTGGGAGCGTGAGGACGAGATGCGGGAGCAGTTTCCCTACCTTTTCTCGTAAGTTATCCTGTGAACTTGTATATCCATGCTTTGTCTTGGTTAATTCTAACAGGCAATTTCGGGGGCGAAATTCTTTTAAGGGGGGGAGAATGTAAGGACTGAGGCTTTCGGATCCGGTTTTCGGGGTTGGACCCTGTAGTTCAGGCTCCAGTGGGGCTGAGACTCTGGTCGGATTCGCGTCGAGCGGGCTCGACGCGGTTTAAACGGCGTCCAGCTATGCTAACGCGTTTTAGCCTGTGCCACGTGGGCTGGCTTTGGGTCGCGTGAGTACGGCCCTGACATGTCGTCTGAACGGCGTCTGCGAGGCACGACGCCTTTCAGACTGCGACTCTGGGTTGTCAGAGTACGGCGCCAGTCTTGTCGACTGAACGGCGTCTTTTATGGAAGACGCGTTTCAGACCTCTGTCAGAGCGTTGCGCAGAGGGTTGTCAGAGCAGCCGTCACATCGACTGATAGGCGTCCGTACATCTCGACGCGTTTCAGCCAGTCTCTGGTTAACCCCGAGAGCCCTCCTTCTTTCTCTCATTTTGCTCCTCCTTCTCTCTTTCTCTCCTTCCTTCCGGCGACCCCGACATCGACCCTTCGTCCTTCCCTCCACTCCAACACTTCCCTACCTCTCACCTCTACCACCACCACTTCCTTCGTGGCGTACCACTCTCCGGACGGCGGCCGACGTCCCGGTGGAGTGGCGGCGTCCTCGAGGGTACCGGCGGCGGTCTACGGTGCGGCGGGTCGGAGGCACGGAGCTTGGAGGAGTTCAAGAACCGGTAGGGTGACGGTTCTCACAGTGTTGTGTTCTAAATCATGTTTTTCTCCGTTTTAAAGCATGCTATGGACCGATGGTTTTGGGGTAGAATGAGCATGTTAGGGGGTTTTTCCTTGATGGGAATGGGAGTTTCTGTGATGTGAATTATGGATACTTTGGTTGCCCTCTTTCCCCCTCTGTTTTTGGGGCTTTTTCGGGGTATTTGGGGCTATGGGAGGATCCCTCGGATCAAACCAGGGAACCAGGTTTCTGGCTCTAAACGGCGTCGTGCCTGGTCGACGCCTTTTAGAAGGACGTCGGGGCAGTGCGACGCGTTTTAGGGCAGAAACCTCCCCTGTTCGAGGTTTATCAGGCTAGGGGTTCTGGCGCTAAATGACGTCATGGTTGGTCGACGCCTTTCAGAAGGACGTCGAGCCACCATGACGCCATTTAGGCAGAAAATCACCCCGATAACGGGACTCAGTTTGAGGATTATGGGACTAAAAGACGTCATGGGTGGGCGACGCGTTTTGAATAGCGTCGAGCCACCATGACGCCTTTTAGAGCAGTAATCCTTCCATTGTTGCTTTCTCGAATTCCTGGTTTTTCAGCGTGAACGGCGTCCGAGGATGTTGACGCCTTTTAAAAGGCGACCACTGGTGTCGACGCCTTTTAGGCCAGATTCTGAGGCCGGTATTTTCTGAACCAGTTTAGGGTGCTTGAATGGCGTCGGCCTCGGGCGACGAGATTCAAGCCAGAACTACACTAATCCATGCCAGTAAAATGTGTTTACACTGCTAGATAGTCGGTTAATGCATACAGTTAGTATACTCGATGTAATGAGCTCTTCGTGACCGGATGGCACTGCGTTGTGTGTCGTGCGACCGTGGACTTCCTCCGTGACCAGATCGCACCGTGCCGTGTTTTCTGTTTTCGGTGGACCTAGAGTGACAGTTGTAGCATTCTACACCCTGTGTCGGTGCGGAGGGACACAGCGCTGACGGGAGCAGTGGCGGGGTGACGCCTAGTAGAGAGGGTCACCTGGTGAACCCCGGGGTTAGCTAGCTTGTACCGGTGTCGGAGAGGTACCGTTGGAGTGTCACTCATGCTGGGGGAAGGAGTAACCACCTGAGCCAGTTGGGCCGGAGTAGCCAGCGTGCTATCCGAGGGGTTACTGTTTGGTCTCAGCGGGCCGGTGTTTGCTGAGGGAAGGAGTGACCGCCGAGGTGGCTCGTGAGCTATCCGAGGGGTTACTGTTTGGCCTCAGCGGGTCGTTGTGTTTCCCACTCTCGTTGTGGAATTGACATGTTTTAAGGATACGCCGAATTACGAGTTTCCTGATAGATTAGAGTTATGCATGTTAGTTATTCTTTGGATGCATGTGATTCTTATTGAGATGTAGGCATGGAAATCATTGTCTCTTCATGGTTATTATATCCCTGCTGTACTTTCCACTTGTGTGTGTGTGTGTGTGGGCTGTGGGGATCGAAGGATCCCTACTGAGTCTTTTCGTTGAGACTCACCCCTGCGGCTTTCAGGTGAGGACTCCAGGCAGACCTAGCGAGGGTTGTGCCGCTGAGTGCTGAGCGTCGTCGACTGTTGTTCCGGGGTATGCCCCGATGTAGTTGTTATCTTTATTTCTGGCCTGTATGTATAATCATTTCTTTTCTGTTGGAGTATGTAATCATTTGTTGTATCGAGTCGCATTGTAATAACTTTTAATTTCTGCATTTTCCCTTCAATTCAATGCGATGTGAATGTTTAGCTTAGTTGATTATTTATTTCCCAGACTTACTCGGATCCTGGTTTGGTTACAAGTTAATGATTCGGTACCCATTTAGTAATCGGATCCCCGATTATAGGGTGGCGGGTCGTTACAGTATGAGTTTGTAGATGCCATAGTTCGATCAAAGCACCCATTGCAGGCCAATCCATGTTTGTGCTCTTATAATACTTGGCATGGACTATCAATCCTTGGATATGCCACTTAGATATATAAGATTGCAAGGAGAGATTAATCTTGTTAAGTAGCTTTTGGACCTATGGAAGTGAAGAAAATCTTCTTGGACCGGGGAAGAAAGGATATCCCTAGATAGAGAATTGGAATATGGAGATCATGTAGAAAGTTGCATAGAAAGAATTGATTAGAGGAGAGAATAACTTACTTGTAAGTTAGGATCTCATCCACTTAGATGATCTTTCACCTCAGAAAGCTTTTCAATCGCCTTTCTCGTCCTCATGTTTGAAGAATCTTGTGTAGAATCCATCCTCCTTGAATTGATTTTCTTGACTCCATGTTCTTCACCTCTTTTCCTTGAGTCTTGAGAAGAAATCTCTATCTTTCCCTCTTTTAAGTGCTTGTTGTAATGCTTTAATATAAAGAAAGGAGGGATTTATAGAGTGATTTACGAGATTAGAAGCCCCTTTCCGAATTAGAGGAGGAATATGCATTAAGGAAAGCATAGTTTGGATTGGAGTCAGAACGGACAGGAGTTTCTGTCAGTTAAATGGCGTCTTGACGGGACGACGTCATTTAAATGACGTTTGTGAACAGCGACGTGTTTTAAACATGTTTCTGAATTTCTGTTACTCTGTTGAAAAATCCATGATTCCATGATATATAATTTGCTTGAAGTTACTGACGAAATGCTGAGTGCAGGAAATACCAAGAGATGAAAATAAAGCTGACAATTGCACTAAGGTCCCACTGTGGGAGTTCATGAGTCCCAGCCGTGACTAAAAAGACGGTTATCTCTACCCTGTACTCTTTTATGTAATTGATTTGCATCATCATTATTATATGATAAATATTTATTAGATATATCAAAGACCTTGTGGTTATGATGAAACTGGAATTTGAGTCCCCTCCAACAAAAACAATGATAATTCCTGAGGATTGTTAATCACACGGATAGGCCGTTAGATTGTTAATTAATGGGGACTATAGTTCCACTGTTGTAAAACGGTACGTGGACAAATGAGCTTCGGCTTAGCACTGAATTACAAGAATTGGTATCTTGACTCATTAATGACGATTTAACAATATTATCCTTGATTAATTTGTATTTTATTTTATTTTATATTTTTCTTTTAGCCTAGCATACATCATGTAGGACTTTGATATAATTGTGATATAGATTAATTCCTGATTAAATTTTAGACCATTTATCCAATAAATCGCAACATGATATGAAATATTCCATTCTGAATTGAATATCCTAATTATCTTTGAGGTTCGCTTGAAGATATCCTTGGAGTTCTATCCTTTCTTGGATTTTTCACCCAACATTTCTTGTTTCCTCTTAAGATCCGTCATGATTGCAGCACTTCCACATTGGCTGGTAACCGTTCTTCATGACGAAACCTACAGGGTTTGTGACCTAGGGTACTTCCCAATCGCGGAAGTTGATCGACCTTTTGTTTCCTTTGTCTCCCTCATCCAGATAAGATCGATTCCACTGATCTCTTCAAATTATCCTCACTGATTGTTTTGAGAAAGATTCCCATCATATGATGTTAAGAGCGTGTCACATCATACCATGGTATCACATTTTCAGTACATTTCACTCCCTTGCTAAGTCAATGCCAAGGTGGGGCAGCTATAGAATGTTGGGATCGCTGTGTCAGGATCCGATCCTAAAACACAGCGGAATAAAATTTTCGGGACCGGATCTGTCCCGTTTCGGTCGTTAAAATAAAACCGGTGTAAATCGATTTACCTTGCGCGGATTCGAATCCACGTCCGTTTTCCGGTTCCGTCAGAGCGATGTCGCAAGTCGCGCAGATGCCCGACCTCTAGCGGTATCCACGCAGTTCTCCTCGCGATGGATCGTCCTCGCTTCCTCGCTCGCTGCGGCGTTCGAAGATCCCGTCTGACTGTGCGTAATCCGCCGCGACATGCGGATTCGGAATCCCCGTCGAACGGAAGGTGGAGAAGTTGGGAACCGCACGCCCAGAAGAGAGAGAAAGTGGGGAAGAACGAATGACGGCTAAGTCAGGGTTGCTGGCCCCGGACGTAGAATCCGTTCTTTTATAAGAAGTTTGTTTGCGGTTTTTCATAAAAACCCAGACTTATCCGAAATCCTGTCGGATTATCCATCGACTTGAAAACCATTTGCGTGTGACCCTCTAGGCCCACATACCAGTCCAGTTAATAGTCCATTAAGTCCAGTAACCCTTTACTGACCCACTGAATTAATTAATATCCTTATATTCAATTAATCAGCCGAATTTAATGTCCCACATTAAATTCGGACGGACTGCCGATCACGTTAGATGCCAAGCAACATCGCGTGATCCTGGATGGCACTGGGATTATCGCAACCCCCTATTGGAACCTTTCTGTCATCGGTTAGCGCACGGATATAATCCTTCATCCGTACAATGTTCCTGAATCGACCTAGGCCATAGTTTACTGTAAAACCCTATTTGGTCGATTCACTTGAATCAGATACCGCTAATCTGAATCCGATAACTCCTTATCGATTACAGAGTCCGTCCTGGCCAGGGACTTTAAGCGCATCATTCCCGGAACATTCTCTCTCAAACTACCGAGAGCGGATGATCCCGTATTGAACACGCAATTACCTTCGAGGGCATTTCTCTGAACCCGATCGCTTGACTTATTGATAACCCATGGTTAGGGATTCGTTCGTCAAGGTCAAAGCTCAGAAACCTACCAACAAGATATCTTTGGAGTCTCAGGTCCAAGGGTCATCCACGCAACCGTGACAAATGAATCGAGCTGGTTAACAGTGAGGTGATTACCATCCAACGATTCATAGTTGGATCAGTTCAGTGAACTCATTCACCAATGAGCACCTATAGGTTCAGCATAGTGTCTCCACACAAGTGACTTATGGGATCAGTCACCCTCATCATATGAGCTAAAGTAACCTATACTAGTCTATCCGGATGTTCGATGTCCTATCTCAAACATCCTATGACTAGGAACAATTAAGAACATGTGTTTATAAGTCTTCGGTCCCGTAATTATGATCTCATCATAATCCGAAGGCTATTACACATGTTCATGGACTTCATCGTGATACGATAAACACAGATCGAATTAATTACACACAATGAATTATTACCATTTATTAATAATCTGAATAAGTACATGGTATCGGATTGGCTTTGAGACAATCTAATACTAACAATCTCCCACTTGGACTAAAGTCAATCACTTTTATACAGAATACCCATATTCTCTAAGTGACGCTGAAAAATATTTTGAGACAATGGCTTTGTAAGTAGATCTGCTATGTTGTCAGCTGAGGGAACTCTTTCCACCACGACATCTCTTCGAGATATAATCTCTCTGATAAAATGAAAGCGCCGCAGAATGTGCTTCGACTTCTGATGAGACCTCGGCTCTTTCACTTGAGCAATCGCCCCATTGTTGTTACACAGCAGTGGGACGGGACCAGATATTCTTTCCACCACACCAAGATCGCCGATGAATTTCTTCATCCATACAGCTTCCTTGGCGGCCTCAGCAGCAGCAATATACTCGGCTTCCGTTGTCGAATCAGTAGTAGTTTCCTGCTTGGAACTTTTTCAGCTCACTGCTCCCCCGTTGAGTGTGAAAACAAAACCTGATGTTGACTTGCTGTCGCCAGGATCAGACTGAAAACTCGAGTCAGTGTATCCTTGCAGCTTTAAGTCTCCTCCTCCATAGACTAGAAATAGATCCTTAGTCCTTCTCAAGTACTTAAGGATGCATTTCACAGCCTTCCAGTGTTCATCACCTGGATATGTCTGATGTCTGCTCGTAACACTTAGAGCATATGCTACATCAGGTCTGGTACATAGCATGGCATACATGATGGACCCTATGGCAGAAGCATAGGGGACTTTATCCATCACAGCCCTCTCTTCAGGTGTCTTGGGAGACTGACATTTAGAGAGTGAAATTCCATGTCTCATCGGTATGAGACCTCTCTTGGAATTTTCCATGCCAAACCTTTTGACAATGGTTTCTATGTACATGGATTGGGTTAAAGCTAGCATCTTCTTTAATCTATCTCTATAGATCCGTATTCCCAATACGTAAGATGCTTCTCCCAAATCCTTCATGGAGAAGTTCTTTAACATCCATATCTTTACAGAAGACATCATTCCTACATCATTCTCAATGAGTAGAATGTCGTCAACGTAAAGAACCAGAAATGTGATTGCGCTCCCACTGTTTTTCTTGTATACACAGGGTTCATCTTCATTCTTAATGAAGCCATAAGATTTGATTGCCTCATCAAATCTTATGTTCCAGCTTCGGGAAGATTGCTTTAGTCCATAAATGGACCTCTGCAACTTGCATACCATGTCTGGAGATTCTTTAGATGTGAATCCTTCTGGTTATATTATATACACCTCCTCCTCAAGGTTTCCATTGAGGAATGCAGTCTTCACATCCATCTGCCAAATTTCATAATCATGGTAGGCAGCAATGGCGAGAAGAATTCTGATAGACTTAATCATAGCAACGGGTGAAAAGGTTTCGTCATAGTCAACACCTTGTCTTTGACGATAGCCTTTTGTCACTAATCTTGCTTTATAAGTCTCAATACATCCATCTACACCGATCTTTCTCTTAAAGATCTAGTTGCAGCCGATAGGTACTATACCATCGGGTAAATCCACCAAGTTCCAAACTTGGTTGATATATATGGACTGTATTTCAGAATTCATGGCTTCCCACCATTTCCCAGCCTTTGGACTTTGAATGGCCTCCTGGTAAGTCTTAGGATCATCATCCTCATTATAGAGTATCCTTGAACCATCCAAATTAATATGTCCCATATATCTTTCTAGTGGTTTAGGTACTCTTTCAGACCTACGAGGTTCCTGTATATCATTTTGAACAGGTTCAGAAACTGATGGTTCATCTGATAAACCATTGCCAGTTTATGGGTCTGGAATTTCTTCCAGTGTTACTTTACTCCCACTGTCCTTCTGGAGAATATAATCTTCTTCCAGAAAGACAGCTCTCCTAGCCACAAACACCTTTTGTTCGCCAGGATGATAAAAGTAATATCCATAAGTTTCCTTTGGATATCTCACAAATCTGCATTTGTCAGTTCTGGATTCCAGCTTATCTGCGTCATGTCTTTTAACATGAGTAGGACATCCCCAGACTTTAACATGTTTAAGGTCTGATTTCCTTCCATTCCATATCTCATATGGAGTGGTCTCAACAGATTTGCTGGGTACCTTATTCAGGATATACATAGCCGAGCTAAGTGCATATCCCCATAAGGACACTGGTAATTTAGACATGCTCATCATGGATCGCACCATTTCCTTTAATGTGCGATTTCTCCTTTCTGATACACCATTCATCTGAGGTGTATAAGGAGGTGTAAGCTGAGAAAAAATACCATTATCCTTTAAGTATTTAATGAACTCAGTACTCAAGTATTCACCACCCCGATCAGATCGGATGGTTTTTATACTCTTTCCTGTTTGTTTTTCTACTTCATTCTTAAATTCTCTGAATTTCTCAAAGGCTTCAGATTTATACTTCAATAAGTATACATATCCAAACCTTGAGTAATCATCAGTGAATGTAATGAAGTATGAGAAACCACCAATGGCTTGGGTTGACATAGGACGACCACATACATCTGAATGTATGAGTTCTAATATGTCTTTGGCTCGTTCTCCAGTTCCACTAAATAGAGACTTAGCCATTTTACCCATTAAACATGACTCGCAGGTTGCATACGATTCGTAATCAAACGGATCCAAATATCCATCTTTATGCATCCTATGGAGTCTGTTTTCACCAATGTGTCCTAGCCTACAATGCCACAAGTAGGCTTTGTTCATTTCATACTTACTTCTTTTAATTGAAGAACCTATATGTAAATTATCATGAGACACATTCAATAGATACAATCCATTGGACAAAATAGCAGAAGCTATTAATTTATTTTCGAAATAAATTGAACAACTATTGTTCCCAAAATTTAAATTGTATCCAATTCTATCTAAACATGAAATAGAAATGATGTTCCTTATTATGCTAGGTACATAATAACATTCATCTAATAAAAATGTGTCTCCGGATGGTAGCTTGAGCTTCACTGTCCCCACAGCGATCGCCGCAACTCTTGCGCCGTTACCTAGTCTCAGCTCCACCTCACCGGTCATCAGCTTACGCCTTCTTGTCAGTGCCTGCACAGAATTGCAGATATGAGATACACATCCAGTATCTAATACCCATGATGTACAATCTCTTATTGACAAGTTTACATCTATCATATAGATACTTGAAGCGTCCTGCTGCTTCAAAGTTCCTTGAGCCTTGTCCTTGAGGTATTCTTTGCAATTCCTCTTCCAATGCCCTTTCTGGTGACAGTAGAAGCAATCACCTTTCTCAGCACTTTTACCTTTGTCTTTCTTGGTGACCTTTGCCTTTCTCTGAACCTTGTTCTTATTCTTTCGAAAAGCTTGGACTGCAAGTCTTTTTCTATTGGTCTTACCAACCATTAGGACTTGGGGTTTATCCTTCACAAGGTTCCCCTCAGCAGTTTTCAACATGTTCAGCAGTTCACCTAAGGTGGCCTGGATCTTGTTCATGTTAAAATTAACGATGAACTGAGCATATGATGGTGGAAGTGAAGACAACACGAGGTCTGTGTGCATCTCCTTGGGAAGTGTAATCCCAAGAACATCCAGCCTCTCTACCCACTCAATAATCTTCAGCGCGTGATTATGTACTGAAGTTCCCTCTGCCATCTGAGCCTTGAACAGATTCTTCGATATCTCATATCGTTCGATTCTGCTCTGCTCACCAAATAGCTCCTTCAAATGGAACATGATGGATCTAGCATCCATCTCTTCATGTTGCCTCTGCAACTCATTGCTCATAGAAGCTAACATGTAGCATTGGGCCATGGTGGAATCTTCCTTCCATTTTTCATACGCTATCATTTCCTCCTCTGGAGCATCTAATGCTGGTTCAGCAGGAGGTTCAGTATCCAAGACGTAGGCAATCTGCTTAGACCTGAGGACTATCTTCAGGTTTCTGAGCCAGTCTGAGTAATTGGTGCCTGTCAAACGGTTGGCATCAAGTATGCCTCGCAACGGGTTATGGTGCGACATTCTCGCCTACAGGAGATAATCAATTGATAATTAGCAGATATTCAGATTAACTAAAACAAGATATGGTCTTTTATTATCTAGTTTTACTCCCACTAATTTTCGACGGACTGTATAACCTCAGATATACAGAACGGGAGACGCCGACTGTCTCCTAGTGGGGATCAGAATCTCCAAGCATCACAGTATGACCTCGGGTAAACACGTAGTATCATACCGCTATCTCAGAGCAATCATCTCATGATAATTGCAACTCCTTGCAATATCCGATCATACTTCAGCTCCCAAGTTTAATGGTCCCGGGTAAACACAGTAGACCATTATCCTCGGTCTAAGCTTTACCATCAATACGTGACAGAGTAAAGTAGAAATATAGTTCCCGGGTAAACACGTGGATGACTATATCGTTCCTCTACTCTTATCCAAAAGGCATCTAATGCCATGATCAACAGTCCTCTCAACAGACAATGGTAGACCTCGGGTAAACACATAGTATCTGCCATGACTGAATTCAGTTCCGTTGATCATATTGATGGAGAGCCACACGGTGCATTCTCAATGACTTGCGCTACGGCTTAGAATTTGTAACGAAGGTTTTACTTATTTAGTTTGGTCTCATCCTAGGTGATAGTATTAAATATATTGAATATATATAAATACTAATAACCTAGCAAATATTTAAGCACACGCATTACATACATGTCATTAGTGTGGTCATGGACGGCACTGCGGTTTGACTTGAGCCAGACAGTCAAACGCACACACAAACACAATATAACAACTTATATCATGAGTCTGCAAACCCATGGATTCAATGAACTCCTTCATTTTCATCTAGTCAGCAGTTGTGGATCATCCTCGCTCCACGCGCAGCCGCCTCGATCAAATTACATCGTAATTTTCAATTACATGATAATTTAAATGAGGAAGCCTTATGGCGATTACATCGAGGAGGAAGGTAGAAGTACAATGGATTATGAGAGGGAGAGGTTCGCAGACCTCTATTTATTAATACACAATAAACCACACAATCACATTCCATATCCACAATTAATGCTCGTCCATGACCACCATGTGTTTTATTAAACAAACCACACATGAATTGCTCATCAAATGGCTAAATAAAATTTTTGAAAATAATATTAATTTTGGTTTCATAAAACCAGGGACCAAACAAAATTTGGATTTAGGATTTTTCGAAAAAATCTCATTAAGTCTAAGCATGCCAATTTAAATCTAATTTAAATAAGCAAACCAAAGCACATCATTAAAATAAATGCACATTAACTCCAAATAGATGCTTTATAACATTCCATGCTAATTAATTTTACAGACATTAAAAATTTAATTTAACAATTAAATTAATTCTCTTTAATGCAAGATAATCTAACAATTAGATTAAAAGCTAATTAACAACATTTGTCAAATAGCTAATTCCTATTTAAAATATTTAATTATTGGCCTATAAAATGATCATACAGATTAAAATCAAATTTTAAAATTTTAATAAAATTTCTGTAATTTATGGGCCAATAATCAATTTAATAGGAATTTTAATTTGGGTTTTAAAAAAAATAAAAGGGGTAGCAAAACTGGGCCCGGTCTGGCCCCTGGACCGGCCCAGGCCGGCGCCCAGACCGGGCCCAGTCCCGCCCCATGGGCGGGGCTGGCCCGGGTCGGGCGCCGGGCTGGGTCGGCCCAGGGCCCGGGCTAGCCCGGATGCCCCTCCCCTCCCACCCGACGCAGCTAGGTAACCCTAGCTGCACAGGGGGGTGCGGGAGGCGGCGGCCCCGCCGCCGACCACCTGCCCAGCAGGCGTTGGCCGGCGGGCCCCGGCATCGTGAACCCCCTGGCCGGCGGCCAGGGACGCCGGCGGCGACTCCGGTGGCCTCCAAGGTCACCGGAAAAACCCCTTTTTCTTGGTGGTTTTTCTGCAATCCGAACCCTACGGTGGCCATGGATTTTTCAACTAAAAATTGGAAGATGAAGGGGGTCTAGCTATCCTCCCCATGGCCTGTCTAGGATCCTTCTGACCACCATCGATCCCAAGGGAGGAAATCCACCAGCCGGCGAGCTATCCCCAACTGTTTGGGGTGCCTAAAAACACGCCGACTCGTGCCGTTCTTCGTTAGACGAAGAACAAAAAATAACCCAAAAAACATTCGATTTTAATCACAGTAATTTACAGTAAATTTTCTTTGATCATCTCATGATCACAACACATGTAATCAAAATTAAACGGCGCATGGAATTAAATATAAACGCATCAATATGGAGACCGAAACGGCGAAAACACAGTGGAACCTGGCTCTGATACCACTGTTGGGATTGCTGTGTCCAGATCCGATCCTGAAACACAGCGGAATAAAATTTTTGGGACCGGATCTATCCCGTTTCGGTCGTTAAAATAAAACCGGTGTAAATCGATTTACCTTGCGCGGATTCGAATCCACGTCCGTTTTCCGGTTCCGTCAGAGCGATGTCGCAAGTCGCGCAGATGCCCGACCTCTAGCGGTATCCATGCAGTTCTCCTCGCGATGGATCGTCCTCGCTTCCTCGCTCGCTGCGGCGTTCGAAGATCCCGTCTGACTGTGCGTAATCCGCCGCGACATGCGGATTCGGAATCCCCGTCGAACGGAAGGTGGAGCAGTTGGGAACCGCACACCCAGAAGAGAGAGAAAGTGGGGAAGAACGAATGACGGCTAGGTCAGGGTTGCTGGCCCCGGACGTAGAATCCGTTCTTTTATAAGAAGTTTGTTTGCGGTTTTTCATAAAAACCCAGACTTATCCGAAATCCTGTCGGATTATCCATCGACTTGAAAACCATTTGCGTGTGACCCTCTAG
This sequence comes from Zantedeschia hybrid cultivar, assembly GCA_030544215.1. Classification (NCBI taxonomy): domain Eukaryota; kingdom Viridiplantae; phylum Streptophyta; class Magnoliopsida; order Alismatales; family Araceae; genus Zantedeschia; species Zantedeschia hybrid cultivar. Next base: position 28,389,585 of record JARZZO010000015.1, read on the forward strand.
GCCCACATACCAGTCCAGTTAATAGTCCATTAAGTCCAGTAACCCTTTACTGACCCACTGAATTAATTAATATCCTTATATTCAATTAATCAGCCGAATTTAATGTCCCACATTAAATTCGGACGGACTGCCGATCACGTTAGATGCCAAGCAACATCGCGTGATCCTGGATGGCACTGGGGTTATCGCAACCCCCTATTGGAACCTTTCTGTCATCGGTTAGCGCGCGGATATAATCCTTCATCCGTGCAATGTTCCCGAATCGACCTAGGGCATGGTTTACTGTTAAACCCTATTTGGTCGATTCACTTGAATCAGATGCCGCTAATCTGAATCCGATAACTCCTTATCGATTACAGAGTCCGCCCTGGCCAGGGACTTTAAGCGCATCATTCCCGGAACATTCTCTCTCAAACTACCGAGAGCGGATGATCCCGTATTGAACACGCAATTACCTTCGAGGGCATTTTTCTGAACCCGATCGCTTGACTTATTGATAACCCATGGTTAGGGATTCGTTCGTCAAGGTCAAAGCTCAGAAACCTACCAACAAGATATCTTTGGAGTCTCAGGTCCAAGGATCATCCATGCAACCGTGACAAATGAATCGAGCTGGTTAACAGTGAGGTGATTACCATCCAGCGATTCATAGTCGGATCAGTTCAGTGAACTCATTCACCAATGAGCACCTATAGGTTCAGCATAGTGTCTCCACACAAGTGACTTATGGGATCAGTCACCCTCATCATATGAGCTGAAGTAATCTATACTAGTCTATCCGGATGTTCGATATCCTATCTCAAAGATCCTATGACTAGGAACAATTAAGAACATGTGTTTATATGTCTTCGGTCCCGTAATTATGATCTCATCATAATCCGAAGGCTATTGCACATGTTCATGGACTTCATCGTGATACGATAAACACATATCGAATTAATTACGCACAATGAATTTATTGCCATTTATTAATAATCTGAATAAGTACATAGTATTGGATAGGCTTTGAGACCATCTAATACTAACATAGACACGCTAATTTTTACATCATATTGAGTAAATTTCATGTCACAATGATAATGCCACAGAATGGTCTGATGTTTAATCATTAATTAATTTTTATTAATTTTTTCGAAATTTGTTGAATGACATCGTGTATACAAGACGCTATTTAGATTCTTAGCAGAAATCAATTCGGAATTGAAAATTGTAAATTTAAGAGGATTTAATTGAATAGCATCTCTCTTACATTATGTCGTTTGAGTCCTAATCCGCTTAGGTTTTCTATTTCTAATTCTGGTTAATTTCCTAATTTATCTGAACCACGTCACCTATACACGACGCCTTTAATGTTTCTTAATTATTTTCGGTTTCCCTTTCCGGATTTATTTCTGTTTTGGCCGCATTAATGAACTAAAAGGCGTCCCCCTTGAGCGACGCGTTTTAAGAGTTTCCTGATAAGCAAGATTTGGCCGAGATAATCCTATTCCGGAGGTTGGAAGGGTTTCCAATTCCCATTATGATCGTCCATAGTAAGTTCGAGCTGCGGGAGAGTCTTTTTGAAGGTCAAATACCCTAAAGTCACTTTTTATAAATACATATGGACATTGACCTTTAAAAGAGGTTGGTTTTTAGAGGATCGGAGCTCTCTACAAGGTGTTTGAAGGTCCAAAAGGGAGAAAAACGTGGATAACAAGAAGGAGTTCTTGTTTCTTCATCCTCTTCCACCATTGAAGCTTAAGAAGATCAAGGCTTTCAAGGGGCCAAACCAACCGATCTCTTCTCTAATTTCTTCTAGTTTCTTTTTCATATAGTTTTTTCATTGCATCAACTCATCGCACACACTCACTTCACGATTCCAAACCTACACTCCTAAGGGGGTTTAAAAGAATACAAAAAGTAAGTTCTTTTAGTTTAGTTGCATGTTTAGATTCTTAATTAGAATAGATATTACACTATTTTAACTCTAATCATAGTTTTATTGTTTATTTGATTTTTTTTGTGCAAGGTACAAAAGAAGAGCAAAAGTAAAGAAAGAGAAGGCTCTTTTCTTTCGGCCGGCCAGAAGAGAAGAACAAAAGAACCTCATATTCACCCGATTTGCAAGGTTAGTAAGTGATCACTTTTCCTTTGAAACCCTCGATTTCTGGCGATCACAATTCTTTTCATATTGTTAATCATAGCGAACACATGATAACATGATTAACACACACTCTTTTTTAGCACTACACTTGGACTTCGCATCTCTTGTTACTCACGAACGAAACGTGTTTGTGTGTAATAATGCGTTTGAATTAGATTATCAAAGACTAATAAGGGAATTTGAGTTTTCGAATTTTCAGACTCCACTGGTCGTCGCACCATGCTAATTGACTCTTTAACCTAAGGGTAGTACTTGTTAAGATAGAGACCATTCTAGGGATGAGTTAACTTTTGCCCTTCTGCATTAACTAAATGATAGGCGTTACCAAAAAAAGCATGCGAGATAACATAAGGACCTTCCTAGTTGGATTGGAGCTTAGAGCGTGGACCACCAGATTTTACAAAGATTCTTTTAACAACCATTTCGCCAACTTTGAATTTTCGTTCAATAACTTTTTTTTGATAAAAACATGCTAAGCTATTCTGATATACGCATGCATGATTGGCGACTGACTATCTTTTCTCGTCTAAGAGTTCCAATTGAGCTAGGAGCGCTGAGTGGTGCTCATCAATGGAAAACTCCTTGTTCAACTGTACTCTTAAAGACGGGATGAGGACCTCGTATGGAATTACTGCCTCCATTTCGAATGTTAAGGAATATGGAGTCTGCCTAGTGGGCGTGCGGATTGAAATTCGGTATGCCCATAAAGCCTCCATTAATTTCTCTGGCCAGTCGAAAAGCTTATTGGATTTACACATTTTCTTGATGATTTTTATCAAAGTCTTGTTAGTTTTCTCTGCTTGGCCATTGCCTTGCGGATAATAAAGAGACGAGTGATGCAATTCAATTTTATACCTGTTACAGAGGTCCTTCAATTCTTGTGATATGAACTGTAGTCCATTGTCGGTGACAATGGTGCTTGGAATTCCGAATCTTGTGATGACGTTCTTCATAATAAACTTGTAGACTGTTGACGCTTTGACTTCCGTGTAAGCTTCGGCTTCTGCCCACTTGGTTAAGTATTCCGTTGCCGTGAGAATGAAGGATTTCTGCTTAATGCGGGAATTGGGATCACCGAGAGGTCGAATGATGTCGAAAGCCCACATGGAGAAAGGCCATGGGGAAGAAACAGGATGGAGTGAAGATGTGGGAGAATGGATCTTGTTGGCATAAAGTTGTCACTTAGCACACCTACGAACATACCCTACACGTCTTCTTCCATGGTGGGCCAGTAGAATCCTTGTCTAAGGATTTTCTTCGATAACATCTGTCCATTAACATGGCCACCACAAACTCTAGTATGAGCTCCTTCCATAACCTTCCAAAGCTCATCCTCATCCAAGCATCTCAGAAGAACACCGTTAAAACCTCGTTTATAAAGTGCTCCTCCAACTAGAGTGTATCTCTGAGCAACTCTCCTGATAGTCCTTTTTCTCCTCAGCTGTGGCTTCTTCAGGATATGACTGATCTTCACAGTATTTGGTAATTTCAAAATACCATGGTTTCTCTTCATCTGCCATCTCTTCTTGCAATTCTAAAAGCATGATTTCTCACTTCTCCACTATATCTCCATCTCTAACCTTCTTCAGCAATTTCTCTTTAGTCCTAAGGAATGAAGGGTCTTTCACGGCGAGTGAGAAACGCCTATGAACAATGATAGATTCAGATTGTTTACTGATCGAGAAATTCAGGGATGATGCGAGAGAAGTTAGAGTGTCGGCTAAGATGTTCTGATTTCGAGAAATATGGACGAAGATCAATTTGATGAAAAGCTTGGCATAGACAGAAGTGAGTTCTTGATAAGGCTTAAGTTTAAGATTAAGAGTTCGGTACTTGGTGAGCACTTGGCGAAGGATCAGCTGACTATCACCCACAATCCTGAGTTTGGTAGCACCATGGAGATGAGCAGCCTCAAGACCGGCTAGAAGAGTCTCATATTCAGCAATGTTGTTGGTGACAGGAAAGTCAAGCTGAAAGGCTTGTGGAATGGTGACACCTTTAGGTGATAGTAGAACGATACTGATACCTGTAGACACCGATTTTGGACCACCCTTTTGGTCATAAATCCCCTCCATCATCAGCCCACCATCATAAATCCCCCCATTTGGCCATCTCAGCCCACTAACAACTAAGCCCATTAACCAAATTCCAACTATAGCCAACCTTTTCGTGGAAGGCCAGCCAGTCCGCCTTCCACCCCCTTCGAAGGCCACCCCTTGCCTTCTACACCCTTGGAAGGCCAGCTACCTTGCCTTCTACCTTTTGGCCCCCTTTTTCACTTTCCACCACCTTTTCGTGGAAGGCCAGCCAGTCCGCCTTCCACCCCCTTCGAAGGCCACCCCTTGCCTTCCACCTCCTTCGAAGGCCAGCCACCTTGCCTTCCACCTTTTGGCCACCTTCTTCATATTTTACCACCTTTTCGTGGAAGGGCCTTCCACCTCCTTCGAAGGCCACCCCTTGCCTTCCACTCCTTTCGAAGGCCAACCGGGCCGCCTTCCACCACAAGATTAGAAGGCATGTTGCCTGGTCGTCCACTCCTTAACCACCCCCTTGACTCCGTCTTCCTCACGATCTCCTCTACTCGCCGCCCTCGTCCCCCACTATTCCGACCACTCCCCACTCCGGCGACTGCCGCGCGCACTACCTCCGACCCTTGACCACTTCCTATTGGCTCCAGGGTGATTTACGGGGATTTAGACCCCTGTTTTCTCCTATTTTTCCATCACCTATTTAACGCCCCCATATCCTCTCGAGCAGGGGGTTAAGAGGTGGCTTCTTGGAGGGAAGGCTCAGAGGAGGTTGGCAAGCGGGCAAGGAGTCAGAGAGTTTCAGAGGAATCCTTCGCACTTCAAATGGGCTTGTCCTCTTAACACTTTTCACCTTTTTCATTTCGTTATATTCTCACTTTCATCCATGCCGTAACATTCTCCCACTCTCACTCTTCTTTTACCTTCAACACATCATTTCACTTTTTCACACACGAGCACTTATCTGCATGCATGCATCTTAGAATGACTTAGCAATCCCTATTTACCCTTAGAGGTTTCAAACAAAAAACGGGAGGTGGGTGGCCATAACATATGGTCACCTTCCCTCCCAAACACCCATCCGGTGCGTCTCCCTCTAATTTTAGTTAATTTTTATGTTTGCATGAACGGATCCTACATGTCACAGTTCTAATCGGGCTATTTCTTTTCTTTGTTTGTCTTCTCTTTTCAGGGGCTCTTACCAGATTTTGCGCGCGGACTACTGAGCTCTCCTCCTCTGGCCGGCCGGAGGAAGAGAAGGGGAAACCACCATCTTCCGCTCCCACAGAACGCGATCACATCCTCACCATCCTGCAGAGCACAAGGACCGAAAGGTAATGCTCTTGGCGATCACATCCTTTATTTCTAACCCCCTTTAAATCGCCACAGTGCTAAGACGAACGGAGAAACCCCTCGCCCAAAGCCCACAGACGCAGCCGTGACGGGGGGGACGTTCCGGGCGCCTACAGCCCTCTGGCGATCACGGTGGGACACTCTCTTGCTCGCCGCGCAGGTAAGACAACTTAAAATACAAGAGCTCCTGTGGACGGCCAAGCACTTGGCCGCCCAGGGTCCTGAACGGCCAAGCGCTTGGCCGCCCAGACCGGACGGCCAAGTACCTGTCCGTCTAGTGGACCGGACGGCCAAGTGCCTGGCCGTCCAGCCCAGCCCGGACGGCCAAGCACCTGGCCGTCCAGAGCCCAGGACGGCCAAGCGTCTGGCCGTCCAGGCTGGACGGCCGACTACCTGGCCGTCCAGGCTCTAGGACGGCCAAGTAGCCTGCCGTCCAGGCGCCGGCCTTTCTAGCTGCCTATTTTTTAGTGTCCTTTTTTTATATTTTGTTGCGCATTCTAGTTTGCTTTCTTTTTTGTTTACTGTTCTCTTGACTTTTCTTTTCTTTTCTGTCTGCTGGATTGTTGGTTGATTCAAGGGTACTATCCGCACAGGGGTTTTTAAGGAAGAGCCGGCATCACATCTCTAGTCACCTCTCCCGCAGGATCTGACTCTGCACCTGAGGATTCCCACTCGGGTGCGACTAGTCTTATCCTGTTGGGAACCTCCGTCAGTCTCCGCGAGCCAGGGATTCCCACTTGGCCGCCGAGCAGGTTGCAACTGAAACCACCCTATAGGAACCTCGAGTTTGTGTGAGAAATTAACTCAACCTTTCCATTTACAATCACCCACCTATAGGTGTCACTGAGAGAATCATTTCAAAATTTAAAGACACCTAATTAAACCTTGGTGGAACATGTTTTGAAAGAAAAATTCCAGGGTCGTTAAGGGTTTGAACTTGATTTGTTAGAAACCGACTCTCATAATACACAGTTAACCTTCCAAGTGAAATATAAAACCTCTTAGGATTTGTATTTCATAATGAACCGAATGTATGTTAACATTGTGTATGATGACATGTATGAGTTTGGTAACAATGTCACACACAACCCTCTGTTTGAGATTGAAGAGGATCCACAACCAACATTTGTGGGCATGTTCCAAACACCTAGAGAGGAACTTAAGGCAAGATACTTGGATGAATCTTCCTCTTCAGAAAGTGACCCTGTAATCTCCAACAGAATCTTCCAAAACCCGAGGGAGGATCCGAAACTTACTGCCGTGTTATCACGGTACACCCCTGATCAACTCATCCAGTGGGCCTCCTGTGGCAAAACTCAAGATGCCACTCCTCGGAGAACTCACCTCCAAGGATCTTCCAACAGAGCTCAGACTCGCATCAACCAGCCAACTCCTACTCCAGTTGCTCCACCCGTCATGCCAATTCCAGTCTCTCAAACTACACCTCCTCCCAAGTAGAAAGAATTCCTTTACAAAAGTGAGGTTGAAACCTGTGTGCGTAAGTTCATGGCCGAGAAACTTACCTTGAAACAACCGCACTCTCTCTCTCGCTATTGTAAGCTCCCTCCGGCCTACTTTCCACCAGGATTCAAAACCCCCGAATACAGGAAATATGATGGCACCTCTGACCCTCATGATCACCTGTCAGGTTTCCTCATGGATTCCCATCAATGGCTCTACGACAGAATCCTCCTTGTCCATCTATTCCATAAATCCTTAGAAGGTGAGGCCTTAAGATGGTTTTCTTCATTGCCCGCCACAGACCTAATCAATTTTGATATGATCGCTGAAAAATTCATCACTCAGTTTAGCCATATGACAACCATGCCTCCCACCTTGTTTGATCTTGTGATGGAGAAGATGAAGCCTGAAGAGGAGTTCACGTATTTTGCCAACAGGTGGAGGGCAATGGCCTCTACGGCGAAAGTGGAAATCCCCGAATCTCAAGCTATCACCATGTTGGTCAACAACGCTACCTCGCAGCTTCGGTCTATTCTCATGCTGAGCGAATTTCACACATTCGCACAACTTTATAATCGAGCTCGGGTAGTTCAATCTCAGATTTGGAATTCCACTTTACCATCCTTCTTTGAAAATCAGAACAGAAATAAACGGACTACACAAATAGAGGGAGTGACAATCAATGAACAGGTGAGTGCCTTGAGGCAACCTTTTAGGACACCCAGTCCTATGTCCAGATCAGATAACCAATCCAATCAGAGACCATATTCAGCAGTTCCCCCTTTCTCCAGTGCCAAGATCAATTGGGGGCACATGAAAGGGGCTGCTGAAACCTTGGAAGTCAAGGGCCCTCTGCCCTCTTATCAGGTGGCCCAAGATCCATCTAGCTCTCTAGAAAGGGTGAGCACCCTTGTCAAAAATTTGGAACCAAATGTCGATCGTAGAGGACAGTACTAGGAGTATGAAGAGGTTGGGATATGGCGTGAGTGCCCTACTAGGACGACCAAACCTAGAGAGCCGTTGCAAGGAGTCTCCACTATCATCCAAGACAAACCTTTGGTCTTGATACGACCTAGGGAACAACCAACAGCCATCAACCCAGTTACTCGGGTCCAAGTTCCTTCAATTTCAATCAGAGAGTCTCCTCCATCCATCTTGTGTCCAACACCAAAGCCAGGTCCAGTAACCCAACTCTGCCTAATAAATTCACCACCGGTTCAACCCCTAAAGTCAGATCAGGCAGTGGACCCAAGTCCGATTGGTGTTACACTGAGCAATCGCATCATTCCCCCAACAAGTCAACCCTTGGACTCTCAAGAGGATTCAGATCTATCTAAAAGGATTACTCAATCCAAACATGACATCCTACAACATCTAGGGAGAACTCCCGCCAAGATTTCGGTCATAGGGTTGATTAGGAGATCTCCTACACACAGGGAGACATTGTTCAAGTTCCTCCAGCGAATTTCAGTCAATGGAGATCTTCCCATCAGGGGGCTCACAAATGTCATTCTCTCAGTCACCCAGACACCTACGATACCCTTCACTGATAAGGAACTGGCTCCCCCTGAATGCCAATCCCTTTCCTCATGCTTAACTGCAACACTCAAGGGTCACTCATTGGACTCCATCCTGTTGGACACTGGGGCATCAATCAATGTCTGTCTGCTCAAGACCCCAAAGAAAGTAGGGATCGACCCAGAAAAGGTTGAGTCTACTTCCATGATGGTCTCAAATGGGAAACTGGAAATTGGGCCAGTGGCCATGATCTTTGAATTCTACATCTCCATATACAACGCCATTCTGAGAAGGCCTTGGATGGACCAGACCCTGGGAGTGCCCTCCACTAATCCTCAGTGCTATAAATCCCCATACACTGGGAAGATTGTCAAAATGAAGGGTACCCCCTATCTTGAGCCTTTGTATTTAGTCTCGACTGAACAAATTCCATCCATGATCACTTCTGGAAAAGGGGCAGAGCCCATCCTTTCATCGGTCGACTCTCAGCCCAAGTCCCAGCCTAGCATAGGTTGGCAGCTTATGGACAAAATGGGGTATAGTTCGGAATCTGGCATAGGTAAGGAAGAGCAAGGAATTCAAGAGCCTATCTTTGAAAATCCGACCATTGGGGGATTCAAATTGGGTTACATACTAACCAAACCAACTGAAGGATCAAGAAAATGGAGTCTCATGGATCACTTTGTGAAGGAAAAACAAGAGGTACTCAAGATACACTATCTTGAGGATGAGTTAAAGGAAACAAGCAATGAGGTTCAAAGAGAAGGTGCAGAAGAGTTCGGTACACAGCTGCTGTTCTATGAACCAACCACTCAACAAGAAGGAGCCTCCTTAGTAAGGGATGAACAGGTACCCACCGCTCTCATTCCCTTCCTACTCTACACACCTGCCCTTCTCAGGCTCTTATCACCGGTGGTAGCTCACTCCTGGGGCGATTCTGCCATCATTGGGTCTGTGTCTCAAGGACCCACCTTTGCAACATGTTTGACTCACCCTCTGAGTCTTGTGCATAATCGCTTAGGGATTGGATAGCTTCCTCTTTATCTACAAGTTGTAGAGGTAAGTTGTAACGACCCGCCACCCTATAATCGGGGATCCGATTACTAAATGGGTACCGAATCATTAATTTGGAACCAAACCAGGATCTAAGTAAGTCTGGGAAACAAATAATAAACTAAGCTAAACATTCACATCGCATTGAATTGAAATGTAAGTGCAGGAATTAAAATTATTACAATGTGACTCGATACGGCAAATAATTACATACTCCAACAAAAAGGAAATAATTAAACATACAGGCCAGAAATAAAATAACAACTACGTCGGGGCATACCCCGGAATAACCGCTGACGGCGCTCAACACACGGCCGCACTCTCCTCGCTAAGTCTGTTGGGAGTCCTCACCTGAAAACCGCAGGGGTGAGTCTCAAAGACAAGACTCAGTAGGGATCCTTCGATCCCCACTGCCCACGCACACACCCACAAGTGTAAAATACGGCCGACGGTAAAGTAACAAGCACAACAGTGGGGAAAACCTCTACCCGCTGAGACCAAGCAGTAACCCCTCGGATAGCACTCTAGCTACTCCGGCCCAACTGGCTCAGGTGGTTACTCCTTCCCTCAGCATGAGTGACAGTCCGAATGTACCACGCCCACACCGGTACTAGCTGACCCCGGGGTTCACCAGGTGACCCTCTCTCACTAGGAGTCACCCCGCCCACGCCCCCACCGGCGCTGTGCTCCACCCACACCAGCACAGGGTGATCAAGCGCTACAACTGTCACTTCAGGTCCACAGTAACACAAAACCCGGCACAGTATGATCCGGTCACGTAAAAAGCCCGCGATTGCACGACACACAACGCAGTGCCATCCGGTCATGAAGAATCTATCATTATCCAGTGCACTAAAGCATGCATTAACTAACTACCTAGCAGTATGAACACATTTTACTGGCATGAATTAGTGTAGTTCTGTCTTGAATCGCGTCGCCCAAGGCCGACGCCATTCAAGCTCCCTGTACTGGTTCATAAAACACCGGCCTCAGAATCTGGCCTAAAAGGCGTCGACACAAGCGGTCACCTTTTGAAAGGCGTCAACATCCTCAGACGCCATTCAGCACATAAATCCAGGATTTGCAGAAAACATTAATCAGGGGATTTCTGTCTTAAAAGGCGTCATGGTGACCCGACTCTATTACGAATCGCGTCGCCCACCCATGACGTCTTTTAGTCCCAGAATTCCCGAACTGTCAGAGCCTTAGTAAGACGATTCCTGCCTAAAAGGCGTCATGATGGCCCGACGCCCTTCAAAAAGGCGTCGTCCATGCACGACGTCTTTCAACACCAGGAACCAGGTCTGTCATGAGCCCGAGGGCTCCCCTTTTCAACCCCAAAAACCCCAAAATCACCCAAAACAGAGGAGAAAGAGGGGCGAATCCAACCATCAGGAAACCACATTCATAGAAATCCCCCATATTATCAAGAAGAGCTCCTAAACATGCTTGTTCTACCCCTCAAAACTATAGGTCTAAAACATGCTTTAAGAGGGAGAATCATGGTTTGAACATAGAACACGATGGGAATCGTCACCCTACCGGTTACTTGAACTCCTCCAAGCTTCAAGCCGTCCACCCGACTCGCCCCACGCCGCCGCCGGTACCGCCGTAGTCGTCCTTACTCCACCGTGACGTCGGCCGCTGTCCGGAGAGTAAAACGCCACAGTGGAAGTGGAGGTGGTAGTGGTGGGAGCTAGGTATGGGATGGAGTGGAGGGAAAGATGAAATGGTGGAAGGAAAAGAGGGAGGAGAAGGGGCTGCCGCCGGGATCGCCAGAAGGGAGGAGAGAAAGAGAGGAGGAAGAAAATGAGGGAAAGAAGGAGGGCTCGCGGGGTTAACCAGAGACTGGTTAAAATGCGTCGACATAGACGGATGCCTATCAGATGATGTGACGGCTGCTCTGACAGGACTCTGAAACGTGTCGTTCTATACAGACGCCGTTTAGGAGACATGTCAGAGCCGTACTCTGACAATCCCAGAGTCGCAGTCTGAAAGGCGTCGTCCCATGCGGACGCCGTTCAGACGACACGACAGGGCCGTACTCTCGCGGCCCAAAGCCAGCCCACGTGGCACCCACGTGGCAGAACCTAAAACGCGTCTGCAACGGTGGACGTCGTTTAAACCGCGTCGAGCCCGCTCAACGCAAAACATCACAGAGTCTCTGCCCCACTGGAGCCTGAACTACAGGGTCCGACCCCGAAAACCGAATCCGAAAGCCTCAGTCCTTACATAAGTAGGTTCTTTCGTTTCCAGCAAATAAGTGTAAATATTTTGAAAAGTTTTCCTTTGGATAGGAGTCTATTTGCAGAAGTTCTACTCTTAAAATACAAAAAAATCAAAAATCTCAAGATCTCAAAAAAATCGAATATCCAAAAAACATCAAAAATATTTGTGAATATGTGCATACTTCAATGAAAATGACAAAAAAATCAGAAAAGACACAAAATCCAACTGTCTGGTGACTGTCATGTAACCCCCTGTCTAGGTCTAGTTGCATGATAGGTTGGGTTGACATTGTTGTTTGGCTAAGACTTTGGTCCACCAGAACCTTGGACATGTCTACTTTACTTTCATATGGATTCCTATGCTCATCATGAGATGCACACACCTGCACGTTTTTCAAAGAGAACCTGTTTAAAATGAGTTCCAAGTCTTTAGTGCACTGTCAAATGCAACCTTTGCTCTTCGTCTCTCGACCGATCAGGACAGTTGACGCCCTTAAACGGTCGAGCTCAGCAAACTGCGGTTCCTCAAAAACCCGATAGATGTAACCCCTCAAAAAAAAAAAAAAAAAAAGGGGCCCAGAAATGAAATGTAAAGGACCAGAGCACGTGAAGAGGGCAGTGACCCCGCAGGCGGAATATCAAATAACCCAAAAATAAATAAATGTCAAGAGCAGAAAAGAAATACAAAAAAGAAAAAGGGGTTCAAGCAATCATGAAAAAAGCCTAGTCGTGACCGTGCCTGGCCATGAAATCCAATAAAGACCTGAAAAGTCAAAATTGGGGCATCTAAGAGGTCAAAAGGGGTCCGTTTTGTCACAGCTCTCCCTTTTAACGGTTTTGTCGATCCTCCTGTGAGGTTTATCTCCAAAATTTCTTCACTTTTTCTCCCCCAAGGTTCAGCACGAGATAGGTATCTAAAGACTGAACATTATTTTAAAATGGTTCATTTTTAAAAAAATCGTCACATGCTCACATGATCACAGGAGTCCAAAATGGGTGAAGAGTAATGTCGATGTTTCTGGTGAACTAATTTCTTAACCATAATCTCAATGTGTTCGGACTTAGGTCAATGCATGCGCGTCACCAATCGGTGCGACGGCGTCTGATTCCGGGTCAGCGTCGCGCGGTTGACCGTTAGGGTTCCAAGGTGTTCCATCATATACCTTCTAGATTGTGAGGAAAGAGACCCGGGTCGGGCAAATTATTTACCTCAAAAACTTTTTGGGCAAACTTGGTGGTCGGAAGCAGCTGGGAGCCTAAGCATGGCATGATGGTATTGTCATCAGTATGAGTCTTAGCCGGTCAAGGTTAGTTTGAGGAGTATAAAGACCCAAATCAATCTAGATGCGTGCTTAGGATACCTGGGAAGTTGAGTGTGCATTTCCCTTTCATCATTCAACCAGCCTAAGTTTGGGCAGTCACCAGGTGGTCGGACAAAAAACATGTTTTCATTCATCACACACCTCATTTGTTAATATTCACCAGCATTTGCATATTTACTTGTCGCATCAATTTCAATACTCTCCCTGTTGTCTGGTTAGTTAGACACGGCCCCTTGACCCTATGCGAAGGCTAGGGAAAAGGTAGTTGCTCTATTTTGGGCAAGGGGCCGAAAACAGATACTACTAACGGTTTTCCCTTCATTTTGTGCATACAGAAAAAAATATATGTCCAAAAGGTGGACACTTTTGCTGTCGAGTCGAAGCTGAAAGCAGCCGGATTGACATTCTACTTTGAGAACGGCCATATCTTCCGTGCTGGCTTCGACTCGACAGGGACCTTTGTCCCTCGTTTCCTTGCAGCTTGTCATTAAGGTATTGTGGATCATTGATTATTTACATTTACTGATGTGCATTCTTGCAGTTGCAGGGAACCTGAAGCAAGTAGCATCGAAGACACAGGAGGCTAATAGCTTCGAGCGTATAGACTCGGAGTTCCTCTTTAAACAAAACAATGAGGAGTCTATACTCCTCAAGTTATTCGATTCGCCAATAAACTCCTCCTATTTGCATTAGGAATTGCATTAGGAATTTGTTAATTTTAAACCAGCATGCATTGCATAAGCATCATCCACCATTCCTGCCCTAGGGGCAATGACCATCATTCATCACTCTGCTTAACCCATCGCTGATCTGTGATTCTGGCAGTTGTACGTCTGTTAGCCCTTTGAATTGCAAGACCTCTTCCCTTTTTTCAATATGTGTACTTAAGATTCTCTCACTTGGCGATCCCATGATGCGACAGGCCACTGCGCGCCCGTTGTGTCGAGAGTTCTTCAAGTCACACTCCTACACCTTTCATGCTCGAGATCCCCTTGGGCCAGATCGCTACATTCTGGAGCGCCAAGGCCTCGCGATTCCAGCACCCGGGGGTCCCACGGACTGTGATTCTCTAGTACTGAACTTTGTTCCTTTTCCTAAACCACTCTTGCAACTCAAATAGCCAGCTTTCATACATTTGCCGCATTTGCATCTCATCCTTGGGGATAGCTCATCCCTTTCCGGGCGGTCCAAAATCTGGTTCGATTTCCGGAACACCAATTTATCATTCCGTTCCACTTCACTGCAAAACAGGTGTCCCGGAGGGGCATTTGTAGACACCGATTTTGGACCACCCTTTTGGTCATAAACCCCCTCCATCATCAGCCCACCATCATAAATCCCCCCATTTGGCCATCTCATCCCACTAACAACTAAGCCCATTAACCAAATCCCAACTCTAGCCAACCTTTTCGTGGAAGGCCAGCCAGTCCGCCTTCCACCTCCTTCGAAGGCCACCCCTTGCCTTCTACACCCTTGGAAGGCCAGCTACCTTGCCTTCCACCTTTTGGCCCCCTTTTTCACTTTCCACCACCTTTTCGTGGAAGGCCAGCCAGTCCGCCTTCCACCCCCTTCGAAGGCCACCCCTTGCCTTCCACCTCCTTCGAAGGCCAGCCACCTTGCCTTCCACCTTTTGGCCACCTTCTTCACTTTTTACCACCTTTTCGTGGAAGGCCAGCTCCCTTGCCTTCCACCTCCTTCGAAGGCAACCCCTTGCTTTCCACCTCCTTCAAAAGCCACCCCTTGCCTTCCACTCCCTTCGAAGGCCAACCGGGCCGCCTTCCACCACAAGATTGGAAGGCATATTGTCTGGCCGTCCACTCCTTAACCACCCCCTTGACTCCGTCTTCCCCACGATCTCCTCTACTCGCCGCCCTCGTCCCCCACTACTCCGACCACTCCCCACTCCGGCGACTGCCGCGCGCACTACCTCCAACCCTTGACCACTTCCTATTGGCTCCAGGGTGATTTACGGGGATTTAGACCCCTGTTTTCTCCTATTTTTCCTTCACCTATTTAACCCCCCCATATCCTCTCGAGCAGGGGGTTAAAAGGTGGCTTCTTGGAGGGAAGGCTTAGAGGAGGTTGGCAAGCGGGCAAGGAGTCAGAGAGTTTCAGAGGAATCCTTCGCACTTCAAATGGGCTTGTCCTCTTAACACTTTTCACCTTTTTCATTTCGTTATATTCTCACTTTCATCCATGTCGTAACATTCTCCCACTCTCACTCTTCTTTTACCTTCAACACATCATTTCACTTTTTCACACACGAGCACCTATCTACATGCATGCATCCTAGAATGACTTAGCAATCCCTATTTACCCTCAGAAGTTTCAAACAAAAAACGGGAGGTGGGTGGCCATAACATATGGTCACCTTCCCTCCCAAACACCCATCCGGTGCGTCTCCCTCTAATTTTAGTTAATTTTTATGTTTGCATGAACGGATCCTACATGTCACAGTTCTAATCGGGCTATTTCTTTTCTTTGTCTGTCTTCTCTTTTCAGGGGCTCTTACCAGATTCTACGCGCAGACTACCGAGCTCTCCTTCTCTGGCCGGCCGGAAGATGAGAAGGGGAAACCACCATCTTCTGCTCCCACAGAACGCGATCACATCCTCACCATCCTGCGGAGCACAGGGACCGAAAGGTAATGCTCCTGGTGATCACATCTTTTATTTTTAACCCCCTTTAAATCGCCACAGTGCTAAGACGAACGGAGAAACCCCTCGCCCAAAGCCCATAGACGCAGCCGCGACGGGGGGGACGTTCCGGGCGCCTACAATACCCTTATCATGAGAGTTCAGAGCTCTGTCAAAATGCAGAGTCCACATATCGTCTTTGATTTTGTCTATGGACATCAGTTCCTCATCCAAAAACTCCGATCGGACTGGATCAAAACGAGGAAGAAGGTAATAAGCAAGATGTTCAACGATGGCATAGCCTTTGATTGCTTTCTACTGAATATAGATGATATTGAATTAAGATAGAAAGCTCTGCCATCGTGCTAATCGATCTGTGAGAACAAATTTCTCGAGAAGAAATTCGATTGGATTCATTCTAGTAATGAGATGGACTTTATGAGTAAAAAAATAATGCTTCAGCTTCTAAAAGACCCATAGTAATGTAGCACAGGTCTTCTCCATCGTTGTGTATCTCTGTTCCGCAGGGTTGAGGAGTTTAGAGAGATAATAGGCTGCCCCTTCCTTCCCTTCTTCATCCTCTTATGCTAGGACAGCCCCCACCACATCATCTAGGACATAAATATATAAAATCAAAGATTTGTCTAGAGATGGTGGTCTCAAGACATGAGGACTTGCTAGATATGTCTTTAGTTCATCGAACGCCTCCTGACACTTATCGTCCCAATCAAACTTGACTCCCGACTTAGTAAGTTCGTAAAACGGCTTACACTTTTGTGAGTGCTGGGAGACAAAGCGGCGAATAAGTTGCAACCTCCCTATCAATCCTCTTAATTCTTTCAAATTTTGGGGAGGTGGCGTTTCTCTAATAGCCTTAGCCTTGTTGGGATCGATCTCAATTCCCCGTTTGCTCACGATGAATCCTAACAACTTCCCTGATGATACACCAAATACGCACTTTTTGGGATTCATCTTCAATTGATATTCTCTTGACCTTTCTAAAACTCTTGCCAATACCTTGGCATGTTTAGCTTTAGTCTTGTATTTCACTAATAGATCATCCACGTATACTTCTAAATCAATGTGCATCATGTCATGAAATATAGCCATCATAGCCCTCTGATAAGTGGCTTCAGCATTCTTCAGCCCGAATGGCATGACAACATAACAATAAGTGCCCCAAGGTGTAGTGAACGACGTTTGTGTGAGAATCCATCCATGAATGACAGTGTTTCATAACTAGCTGTATTGCCAATGAGTATGTCTATGTGAGGCAGTAGAAAATCATCTTTAGAACATGTCCGATTCAAATCTCAGAAGTCAATGCAAATCCTGACCTTCCCATCCTTTTTCATGACTGAGACTATATTTGACATCCATTGCGGATAGAGGACAACTCTAATAAATTTCACTTTATGCAACTTATTGACCTCTTCCCTCATTTTCAAAGCCATCTAAGAGTGGAATCGCCTCAACTTCTGTTTAACCGGGCTAGCTCCATCTTTCAATGTTAATCGGTGTTCCACTAAGGAAGAATCTAATCCCGGCATATCTTCATAACTCTAGGTGAAAGTGTCCTTATAGTCTTTGAGATCTTGAACCACTACCTCCTCATTTGCTTTAGAAAGATTTTTACCGACGAGGACAATCTTAGGTTTGTCTTCAGTTCCTAGATTAATATCTTTGGTAGAATCTTCTACGGCAGCTAAGGGTTCATCAAATCTCTTCACTCCACTAGTATACGCCTCAACGACGTCCTCGTCAACTTCCTCATCTTCAGTAATGGAGTCTTTCTCGTGTAGAAGTTCATATACCCCATACCCATCGTCGACTAACTCATCAACTTCACATTCTTCTGGCATCTAAATGGGATGCTCTAAAAGCTGAGGGATCTGCGAGCAAGAAAGACATCTTGAAGCTAGATCCTGGAGGTATCTATCTGGAACTTGTCTACCCGTAGACTTCCTAAACTTCCTAACCTGATTAACTCCACCAGACTCCCTAAATTCATTAAATTGCCTACCGCTAGACTCACTATCCTGACCTAGTGAGGGCGAAGAAGGATAAAAATCAAGGAATACCGGATGTGATACAGGTGAATCCTCCCTAGAGGAGAAGCGAAGCAGATCTAGAAGAGAGTCTTGCCCGACTGACCCGCGTGATAGGGTATATTCGGACAAGTAGTATTGTAAGGACTGAGATTTCGGGTTCTGTTTTCGGATCGGGTCGGATCCCTTGGTTTGGACCCTGTGGGGGGTCTTGAGATTGCTGACTGAATGGCGTCAGCACTGCTCGACGCCTTTCAAAAGGCGTCAGGTTGTGTGGACGCCATTTAGATCTGTTGGTTGTTGCGCCACGTGGGTGGGTTTCGGGCCGCGAGGGTACGGCCCCGGTCACATCATCTGAACGGTGTCCTGCTTGGTCGACGCGATTCAGACTGTGACCTCTGCGATTTCAGGGTACGGCGCCAGAGCGTTGTCAGTACAGCCTGTCCTGTCGTCTGAACGGCGTCCACGGTGGGTGACGCGTTTCAGACCGCTGTCAGTACGGCCGTCCTGTCAGACTGATAGGCGTCTACCTCGATCTACGCGTTTTAGCGGGATTCTGATTGACCCCGCGAGCCTTCCCTTCTTTCCCTCATTTCTCACCTTCACTCTCTCTCTCTTCGCCCTCTCCGCCCTCTTCCCTCTCTTTTCCCTTCCCTTCCTCTTCTTCCTCCTCCACCACTCCAACACCACCTTACCTCTCACCTCTACCTCCACCACTTCCTTCGCGGTGTTCCACTCTCCGGACGGCGGCCGACGTCCCGGCGGAGTGGCGGCGTCCTCGAGGGTACCGGCGGCGGTGTGCGGTGCGGCGGGACGGCGGCACGGAGCTTGGCGGAGTTCAAGAACCGGTAGGGGGACGAAACCTTGCATGTGTGCTCGTTTGCTTATTGGCGTGATGTGGCGTGTTTGGGGCTAGATTGAGCATGTTTAGGGGGATTCCTTGTGGGAATGGCGGTGCTTGTGGACTCGGTTTCGTAGCATGCTTGTGATGGTTGGACTTCTCTTCCTCCCCTTTTGGTTTTGGGGCTTTTCGGGGTGCTTGGGGTTCAAGGGTGTGACCCTCGGGTCGAACCAGGAAACCTGGTTTCTGGCGCTAAATGGCGTCGTGCCTGGTCGACGCCTTTCCGAAAGACGTCGGGTCGGTACGACGCGTTTTAGGGCAGAAACCTCCCTGTTCGAGGTTTCCTGAGTTAGGGGTTCTGCGCTAAATGACGTCATAGATGGACGACGCCTTTCTGAAGGACGTCGGGCCATCATGACGCCATTTAGGCAGAAAATGCCATCGTTTAAGGATTCGGTAATCTGGATTTCTGGGTTGAATGGCGTCGGGCGACCCTGACGCGTTTTAAACGGCGCCTTCACTGGTGGACGCGTTTTAAGGGTTAATCTGTCTTTGAATACACCTGTGTAAGGATCTTGAATGGCGTCGACCTCGGTCGACGCGATTCAAGACAGAGATGCTCAAACCCTATTATTTCATGCGTGTTTCACGGTAGGATGGTTCCAATGCATGCTTTGGGTTGTATACTGAGACGGAGGACTTCTGCGTGAGTGGACTTACATCACCTGTGTGTGTGTGTGTTTGTGCTTTAGCTATATATTGAGACTGAGGTTTACTGTGCGAATGGAATCATGATTATATGTGTGGTTGTGTTATGCGAATGTGGATCGGGTTAACTGTGGTTTACGTCTGTCACCATGGGCCGATGGGAGAAGGGCCATGGTATCTGTGGAGTGGTGCGTGTTGTGTTTTACCCTTGGCTGAGAGAAGCAGAACCACCTTGAGCCCGTCGGGCCGGAGTAGCTGGTGTGCTATCCGAGGGGTTGCTGTTTGGTCTCAGCGGGTCGGGGTTTCCCTTGGTTGTCGTCACAGCTTCTGGCGTGGTTCTTGCTGTGGAGCTGGTGGTGTTTCTGGTGGGAGTTGGTTTACCCTTTAGCCATTGGGCCTGATGTGACCTTTGATCAAGGTTACGAGTGGTACCTATAGCCCTTGGCCTGACGCAGCACGGGAGAGTTGGGTTTGTGGGTAGTTCCTGTAGCTTCGGCTTGACGGGGGTTCGCCGGTCCCCAGAGCCCTCCTGAAGCGCTGAGGCCTAGCGTGGAGGCAATCCGGACGGTAGGACAGTAGTCTAGACTGCTTGTGTGCACACGTAGCTGGCAGTGGCTGTACACTGGTTCCAGCTAGTCCTAGTTTGACTCACTGCCTCACCCTACAGTGCCCCGGAACACTGTAGGGGCGGACAGGCGTGAGCTGTGGTGGTAGTGTTGGGAGGCGACGTCTGACTTCGGTCGACAGTGTGGTTTAGTCGCTTCGTGGACTTTGGCTGTGAGTTGTGACTCTGTGTTGGGTTCTTCGGGTTGCTTAGAATGGTTCTTGTTACACTGCTTACCGTGCGTTTCATATCAGAGTTGGGTGCTGTGCTTACTGCTTTACTTATTTGCCATATATTCTGTTGTTACACTTGTGGGTGTGTGAGTGGGAGGCAGGGGATCGGATGATCCCTACTGAACCCATTTCTGGTGTGGCTCACTCCCTGCGGTTTCAGGTGTGGACCTCGAGGCGAGCGGAAGCGTGGAGTCTTCTTGGTGTGCGGACCAGCAGTTGTCTTAGTTCCGGGGTATGCCCCGATGTTGTTGTACTTCCTTCTGCCTGTACTTATTTAATTGTTGGACATGTAATTATTGTTGGACTATATACGGACATTGTTATTCTTCCTTCCTGCGCACTTACTTCCTTTGTAGTCCGTGAGATTGTTATATTTAGTCATGTTTAGCACTTACTCCTCCAGACGTGTTGTGCGAGATCCGGGTGTGAACCCGTAGTTAATGGGCCGACATCCATTTAGTGACCGGGTCCCCGGTCATAGGATGGCGGGTCGTTACAAGTATGATGTTTCCTCAACGAGGATTTGAAAGGAGGGAGTTACCAAATTTGCGTTTTTTTTTTTTGGGAGATTTTGAGTGTTAATGATGAAACATGAATGAATATGTAAAGGAGAAAGATGAGAAGATGAAGGTAACGACACCAAGGCCAAAGGATTGGAGGGTTCATATAATAGTATGTCCCAGATCAGATCATAGATCCTCTCAAGGTCGAGAGGAATCTGAGGAATCAAGTCCCGGGGGGACAAAGTAACTATAATGGGCGAAGCTGGAGGAATGTCTTCAGTGATGACCCTCAACCAACTCAGGGTCAGGAGCAGAGTACAGAACAGGGTATGGGGGGTGAAAACATGATGGGGATAGGTTCCCCTCTAGATAAGATCAGTGGTGAATCTAGACTGATAAGGGTCATTAGGCTCCCTTCGTCTGTCTCCTCACTTAGCAAAATTCTCTTATCAAAAATAGCCCCAGGACTTTCAAATAACTCGTTAATCAACGGAGGCCACTTTGGTTCTGAGGGATCAAGGAACAGCTTATTCAGTGCAATGTATAGGGCCCATGTGTCGAACTAGCGGTACCACTCGCACTCCGGATCTTGAGTCTTCCTCCTCTTCATTGGCCGTAGAGCCTCCAAGGATTGGTATGTCAGCAACTCAGAACAGTGCCTGGGTAGATCTCTCCCATATACGTCATGTAGGTCAAAGTGGAAAGTGATCACCACCGTGTTATCATTGTCATGATTAATCACGGGTCTCTTAATGAAGTATGTATATAAGGTCCAAGTTAAGGGACCTTGGTTTCTTTACACGGGGTGGTCATTGTCTTCCAGATTTTCTGACCATCTTCATTTTCCTGCTGCTGAACAATCTGTCGTTTCACCTTCACTGGCTTATAGCCCAGATCATTACCAGGTGCTCTTCTGCGGTCTTTCATAGGCTTGGTTCTGCCCTGTAGTTGTGTGCCCAGGCCTTTTCTTGGTTGATAGCCACCCTTCATCATGATATCCCAGCCAAGGGTACTCACGCACTTCCCCCTTTTCACAGCATCAACTGGACAAGGAATAGGTATAGTAGCTTTCAAAGGATTAGCCGAGGGAGAACAAACCTGTAACACTGACAGAATGGGTTGTCGGCCAGGTAAAGGAGTTGGCTTGATGTTCAAAGAATGAGCAGCAGTAAGGATCGGTATGCTCGTTACTTTAATAATCCGTACCTTATAAGGAAACTTGAGGCATTGATGGTTTGTAGAGGGTATGGCCTCAAAGGATTTGATATAGGGACAACCAAGGATGTCTTTTAAAGAGGGGTCGATTTCCAAGATGTGGAACTCGACCTCGGCATGGCAAACGGGACCTAACTCCACCTTCAAGTAAACCATTCCCAGAGAGGAACTGGTAGAGTTGTCTTAGGGGGTAACAAAGATGGGTGAAGGCAACCACTTTTCTTTGGGTACACTACAGAATTCTAAGGTCTTCGGTGACAACACATTAATAGAGGTCCCTGTGTCAACCAGACATGCATCCACAGCTTTTTTGCAAATGTTATCTATAATGCTGAGCTCCATGCTCCTGACTGCTGGTGGTGCTAGTTCAGATGTGTGGAATGAGATAGAGGGCTGATCCCCCTGTGGAACTAGCAATGTTGTGGTCTTCTCTACCGGCATATCTTCACTGACCATTATTCTCTGCAGATATTCTATCAGAGCCTCTTGATGGATCTTGGATCTTTTGATCAGTTCTAGTATGGAAATGCGTGCCGATGTTCTGTCTAGCTGCTTCAGTAGGTCATACTGAGTGCCGGGTGCACTCTCTTCATTCTGAATTTCTTCTAACGGCTGTGGTGGGCCATCTCTTATTGTGGACTGAGGGAAGACCTTATTGAAGATTCTCCCGCTCCGGAGCGTATGTTGTTCAATATTGGAAGGTCCAAGTGAGATCTTAAGTACCGTCGTATTGATAAGGGGTTTAGAGGGGGTAATGGGTTCATAAACGGGCTGTAACGACCCGCTATCCTATAATCAGAAACCCGATTACTAAATGGGTATCGGATCATTATCTACGGGTTCACACCCGAATCTCATACGACACGTCTGGAAAAGAAAGTGTTAAACAAGGCTAAATATAACAATCTCACAGACTTCAAGGAAAGTACAAGTACGCAGAAAGTAAATTAATAATGTTCGTATACAGTCCAACAATAATTACATGGTCTAAAGAATTAAATATGTACAGGCAAAAGCAAAGTACAACAACATCGGGCCATACCCCGGAACTGAGATAGCTGCTGGCCCGCACACCAAGGAGAACACCACACGCCGACACTCGCCAAGAAGTCTACACCTGAAATCGCAGGGAGTGAGCCACACCAAAATTGGGCTCAGTAGGGATCATCCGATCCCCGCCTCCCCCACACACACACACACAAGTGCAGCAATACGAAAATGAAGACAATTTAATTAAAGCAGTAAACACAGTTCCTAAATTCCGATATGAGACATATGCATCCGTAATGCAACAGGCACAGTTCTAAGCAATTTAAGTAACCCAACTCAACACCACAGTTCGTAACCAAAGATCCGGCTAAACACATAAACCACACTGTCGACCGCATACAACTGGCGCCTCTCAATACCACCAATACCCACGCCTGTCCACCCCTACGATGTTCCGGACACCGTAGGGTGAGGCAGTGAGTCAAACTAGGACTAATTGGGACTAGTGAACCACCACCGCCCAGTTACGTATGCACACAAGCAGTCTAGACCACTGTCTTATCTACCGAACTTCCCTCAACGCCAGGCCTAGGCGCTTCACGAGGGCCCTAGGGACCGGCGAAACTGTTAGTATTAGATGGTCTCAAAGCCAATCCGATATTGTATACTTATTCAAATTATTAATAAATGGCAATAATTCATTGCGTGTAATTAATTCGATCTGTGTTTATCGTATCACGATGAAGTCCATGAACATGTGCAATAGTCTTCAGATTATGATGAGATCATAATTACGGGACCGAATACTTATAAACACATGTTCTTAATTGTTCCTAGTCATAGGATGTTTGAGATAGGACATCGAACATCCGGATAGACTAGTATAGGTTACTACAGCTCATATGATGAGGGTGACTGATCCCATAAGTCACTTGTGTGGAGACACTATGCTGAACCTATAGGTGCTCATTGGTGAATGAGTTCACTGAACTGATCCGACTATGAATCGCTGGATGGTAATCACCTCACTGTTAACCAGCTTGATTCATTTGTCACGGTTGCGTGGATGATCCTTGGACCTAAGACTCCAAAGATATCTTGTTGGTAGGTTTCTGAGCTTTGACCTTGACGAACGAATCCCTAACCATGGGTTATCAATAAGTCAAGCGATCGGGTTCAGAAAAATGCCCTCGAAGGTAATTGCGTGTTCAATACGGGATCATCCGCTCTCGGTAGTTTGAGAGAGAATGTTCCGGGAATGATGCGCTTAAAGTCCCTGGTCAGGGCGGACTCTGTAATCGATAAGGAGTTATCGGATTCAGATTAGCGGCATCTGATTCAAGTGAATCGACCAAATAGGGTTTAACAGTAAACCATGCCCTAGGTCGATTCGGGAACATTGCACGGATGGAGGATTATATCCGCGCGCTAACCGATGACAGAAAGGTTCCAATAGGGGGTTGCGATAACCCCAGTGTCATCCAGGATCACGCAATGTTGCTTGGTATCCAACGTGATCGGCAGTCCGTCCGAATTTATTGTAGGACATTAAATTCGGCTGATTAATTGAATATAAGGATATTAATTAATTCAGTGGGTCAGTAAAGGGTTACTGGACTTAATGGGCTATTAACTGGACTGGTATTTGGGCCTAGAGGGTCACACGCAAATGGTTTTCAAGTCGATGGATAATCCGACAGGATTTCGGATAAGTCTGGGTTTTTATGACAAACCGCAAACTGACTTATTATAAAAGAACGGATTCTACGTCCGGGGCCAGCAACCCTAACCTAGCCGTCATTCGTTCTTTCTCCCTTTCTCTCTCTTCTGGACGTGCGGTTCCCAACTGCGCCACCTTCCATTCGACGGGGATTCCGAATCCGCATGTCGCGGCGGATTACGCGCAGCCAGACGGGATCTACGAACGCCGCAGCGAGCGAGGAAGCGAGGACGATCTATCGCGAGGAGAACCGCGTAGATACCGCTAGAGGTCGGGCATCTGCGCGACTTGCGGCATCGCTCCGACGGAACCGGAAAACAGACGCGGATTCGAATCCGCACAAGGTAAATTCGATTTACACTGGTTTTATTTTAATGATCGAAACGGGACAGATCCGATCCCGAATATTTTGTTCCGCTGCGTTTTAGGATCGGATCCCGACACAGCGATACCAACAGAAACCCCCTCAAGCCGAAGCTATAGGGACTACCCGTAACCCTAACCTCTCAGGTCACATCAGGCCAAAGGGCAAAGGATACCACTCGTAACCTCAATATCTCAAGTTAGATCAGGTCCAGTGGCGAAAGGGTAAACTCCAACAGCACCAAACCTGGCTCCATAGTAAGAAACATGCCGGAAACTGCCACGACAAACTAGGAAAACACCGACCCGCTGGGACCAAACAGCAACCCCTTGAATAGCGCACTGGCTACTCAAGCCTGTCTAGCTCTAGGTGGTTCTGCTTCCCCCAGCCATAAGTGAAACACTAACATGTATCCCTCCCACACCGGGACGGCAACAATGCCACATAGACACCGTGCCCCTCCCACACCGACACAAGGTGTCAAAAGCAAACCACAATCATTCCAGCTTCACAATCGCATAAACATATGCACACACAATGCGATTCCAATTATATAGAAATCCTCGGCCTCGATGTATAATTTCAAGCATATATTTAATCTAACTATATAACAATGTAAACACATATTAATAGCATGAATTAATGAGGTTCTGTCTTGAATCGCATCGCCCATGGCCGACGTTATTCAAGACCCTTAAACTGGTTCATCGGAAAATTGGCCTCAAAATATGGCCTAAAACACGTCGTCCCTGGAAGCCGCTATTTGAATAGCGTCGTTGTCCCTGGATGCCATTCAAAACAGAACTCTTTCTCACAGAAACCGCTTCCAGGATAAATCTGGCCTAAATGGCGTCGTCCTAGCCAGACGCCATTTAGAGCCCAATATCTGGTTCCCTTACAAACCTCTCCCCCAAAATTACCCCAAAAATATCCAAAAATAGGAAATGACGGTGAGAATCTAATTTAGTACTTGGAACACACTAATTCCCATTTTATAGAAATGACCATTTTCATTAAAAATCCCCTTAAACATGCTCATTCTACCCAATTCTCCACACACGTCGCATGCTTCAAGTAGGAAAACATGGATTAAAACAACCAAATCACGTATAAGGATCGTCCCCCTACCGGTCACTTGAACTCCTCCTAGTTCCGAGCCGCCGAACCGTCACACCGTAAATCGCCGTCGGTACCGCCGTGGACGCCGTCACTCTGTCGGGACATCGGCCGCCGTCCGGACAATGAAGTGCAGCGGAGGAGGTGGTGGTGATAGTGGTAAGAGGTAGAGAGGTGTTGGAATGGTGGAAGAGGAAGAAGGGGAAGGAGAAAAGGAAGGGGGAAACGGAGAGGATCGGAGAGAGGGAAGAGGGAGAGTGAGAAGGAGAGAATGAGAAAAAGGAGGGAAGGTTCGGGGTGTTAAATCGAAGTAGATGAAATTACATCGTCCTAGGAAGACGCCTTTTAGGTGACGAGACCGGGGCCGTACTCTCGTGGCCCGAAAATGGCCCACGTGGCGCCCATGTGGCACCAACATGGCACACTCTAAAACGCGTCTTCCTCTCAAGACGCCGTTTGAACCACGTCGAGCAAGCTCGACGCGATAAAGAACCTATGCCACTAGCCCCACAAGGGGTCCGGCTCCGAAATCGACCCAATAACTATACCCGAAACCTCAATCCTTACACGAGTGATGGTGGGGGATTGTTTGGTGGAGGTGCTAGAATGTGGATGAGTGGCTTGGAGGGTTGTATGATATTGGGGTGAATGGTTGATGCGGATGATGTGGGAAATGGCATGCGTAGCAATGGTTTAGAAGGCATGAGGGATTCGTGGTTGGGTTGCAGAGGGTTGGTGGAGACATGGTGGTGGAGGGGATAATGGGTCTAAGGAAGGTAGGTGGTGGAATGGGTCTATGGTAGGCGGGTGTCGGTATAGGCGTAACGGTTATGGTTTCTGGCTTGGGTATGCGGAGAATGCGGCGAGGCGGTTGCTCAGCGGTACTTGAGATGTGGCCTATTGAATAGATAGAGAAGGATTCCTCTTCCTTCCATTGTTGCCCCCTATTAGCCTCAAACTGGCTATTAGTAAGAATTGGGGCAACCTGGTTTTGGTACTCCGGCAGCGGATCCTACACTATTCCCATGTTCGATGGTGTTGTTGCTTGTGCTGGTGCTCTTTGCATCTGTTGTTGCTGCTGTCGTGGCTGTTGTTGCTGCTGTGGCTATGATCTTCTTGCCTTCAGGGCGGCTATGTATTTTCTTATCTCCTCCTAGTCAATACCCCCTTGTTCATTGAGATCATAGATGTAGTCCCTAAATTGGAAACACGCATCCACTGTATGCCCAGGTTGTCTATGGAAGACGCAATACCTAGAGGCATCAACATTTTGAGGCCAGACAGTTTTCTCCCTTGGTAGGACCAAAGCATTGGCTGCCATAAGGGCGTTGAATATGTCTGCTAGAGACTTCGGGAGCTGAGGATTGGATGCCCTCTTTGGGCCTGGAGGTTTTCTCTGCTGATTGTAATCGCCTAGAGGGGGTACATTGTGGTATGCTGGCTACTGACGTGGCTGGTTGAACGCCTGCTGATACTGTTGTTGAGGCTGATTATAGGCTGGCTGGTCTGGTTTCTGTGGTGGCCTAAAGCCCTGTTGATTCGGCGGTCTCTGCCTTGTATTCTGTGGCTGTTGTTGTTGGTTTCTCATGAGTTGTGGTTGGTTATTATTCATGGTACTGATGTGTTCATGGGATAGTGTGCCCTCAGTAGTGGGACCCATGCTAGGAGAATTTGACATGGCAGGCTTCCAAGGTGGAGGTCTGCTGGGTCTATGGGGGTCAAAGATGCTGGAGAAGGTCGAATCTTTGAAAGCGTTCTGGCAATAACGCGCCCTCTCATATAATTTCACCATGCTAGCCAAGTTGTTCAATGTAAGGACTAGCTTGTACTGGGGTGTTGCATTGGCAATCATCATTTTCACTTGTTCTGACTCAGACATGTGATCTTTTATCTTCTCTGTCATACCCCTCCATCTATCAGCATAGGTGATGAAGTCTTCATCGGGCTTCATCTTTTCATCTACTAAATCAGTTATTGATAAGGACTGTGCAATTCTGTCTTGGTATCGCTTGATGAATTTTCTTGACACAACTTCGTAGTCTTCCACATCATATGAATCTAACGAGAAAAACCACTCGAGGGCTGGTCCCTCTAATGATTTCTTGAATAAGAATGCCAACGACCTCTTGTCGTTCTGCCAGAAGGAAGACTCGTACATAAACTCCTTCAGGTGGGTGAAGGGGTTGCTAGAACCATTGTACTTTCTATACACTAGCATCTCAGAAGGCGACAGGTGAAACATTGGCAGATTGGGAAGGGTGATCTTAAGTACAGCCTTGGCTCCTATCATCTTCTTAAAACTATTGAACTGCTCGTCCATGCGGTCGGGATCAACCAGGGGAGGGGGAGGTGATGGAGCATGATAGGCTTTCCTCTTGGAGTAACTCGGGCAAGGGGGGCA
The DNA here is from genome assembly GCA_030544215.1 of Zantedeschia hybrid cultivar. Classification (NCBI taxonomy): domain Eukaryota; kingdom Viridiplantae; phylum Streptophyta; class Magnoliopsida; order Alismatales; family Araceae; genus Zantedeschia; species Zantedeschia hybrid cultivar. The sequence goes on from JARZZO010000015.1 coordinate 28,418,069, forward strand.
ATATGGTTGAGGTTTGGCGGCGCTTCCGCCATACCAGAAGGTATTTTGATGAGTTGGCGTATGCGGTCTAGCCGGGTACCTCGAGGAAGATTGTTGTGGCCCAGACGGCCGGGGAGTAGAAATATGAAGATGAACGGGAGAAGCACGGGGAGGAGGAACTTGATGACTAATGGGGTGGACTGCAGGATTGGGGTCAGCTGAACGCAAAGGCGTTTTCCCCTTGAGAATGGATTGGATAGCCTCAAGTTGTTGAGAGTTCACGTGGGTAGCCAGGGCTCCCAAGACGGTGACCAGATCAGGGGGGTTGTCAGACGAAGGCTTAGCTTGATCTTGAGCCTCTTGATAAGTAGGATTGGAGATTACGTGCACATGAGGATGATTAGTACCAGGATCATACTGGTTATGGGTAAACTGAGCCTGATGGAGGACATAAGTGTCTCCCTCGTATTCAGCGTGAAAGAAGTTGGAGTCATAGGGGGCATTAGCATCTCCCTCATTCTGAGAATGATAATCATAATTGCGAGGGGCATTAGCATCTCCCTCGTGTTCAAACACATCTTCCTGTTCAATGGCAACCATGCCGAGAGTTCTACTTGATCGGAGCATCATGATGTTAAGTTTTGACAAAGATTCAAACAAGTTGTGTAAAGAATTAGCAAACAAGTGGATGGTTACGTTATCTTAGGATTCATTGTTGAATTATTTGAATTGTTAAACACAAGTTCTCTCAATGGGGTAGGATCCTAGTTTCAGTTCAATTTTTCCACCGTTATACTCTATGGTTCTCTCACAACGTTATGAATAACTAACTAGGACATCAATTGGTACAACTAGCCCGATGAACAAGGAGGAATACCTTGCTTTTGGGGACTTACGAAGGTCTTAACACCAACCACTCTAGTTTGACCAAGGGACCGACCTAGTCAGAGAGAAGTGAAGATGCTAAAAAAGATGTTCCTATTAGGGGGGTGGGGGGGGGGGTTGGTGAGCCCTAATGCAAATGACCTATGGCCTGGGTGGCCTCTAATGTAGTATAAGATAAATATAGGTAACAAAGAAATCAATGATCTGAGGACTGATAGACAAAAGAAGGAACTGTTTAAATCACGTTGCTGTTCACCGATGCTATTCAAGACAGAAGCTTTTTCTATTAACAGATACTCAGGCAGTAGTGCAAACAGAAATATGAGGTTGAACGATGTCTTAGCAAAGCGACGCGGTTTGAATCGCGTCTCTTTGTCTAGACACTATTTAGAGCCTGAAAACTGTAAAAAGAGAGCAATTTCAAGGACAATCCACTCCCAAGTTATCAAGATAAATAGAAATCTGACTGATCATGCAAATTCAAGTTAAACTGATTTATTATCATACAAACAAACATAAACTCAATCTACCACACACTTTCTATCACACTCACAACTTCCAATCAATCACGGGAGGGCAAGATCTTGCCACAAAGGGGTGTGCATGTAGTGCACGTGGGGATAAAAGTAACTAAACTCACCAATTGGTGAAATGAGTGCCCGAGGGACACAAGTGGTGCACCGTGGGTGTCCAATGATAAAAAGTAAGAACAAATATTAAAAGACGGCAAGACCAAGTCCCACCGTGATCGCCAAAAAGTTGTAGGTGCTCAAATTGTGTATGTGATGTTCATGAGTTTCATGGGGTTCATATGAATAATAAAACTATTGAAAACTAAAGAATACGTGATCGCTAGAAACTGTCCAGACGGGACGCCATTTAGTTAATTAAAGCGGCCAAAATAGAAAGGAAATCCGAAAATGAAACCGAAAAACATTAGGAAACCTAAATAGCATCTCCTTCGGGCGACGTGCTTTAGATAATTAGAAAATTAATTCAAATTAAAAATAAAAAATCCAGACGGATTAGGACTTAAATGGCGTCTTCCTAAGGCGACGCTATTCAGTTAAATCTATATGAATTTAGAAATTTAATTTCGAACTGATTTCGGCTAAAAGTCTAAATGGCGTCGCGTAAGGATGACGCTAATTAACTAATTTCGAAAAAAATTAATTAATGATTAAACATCAGACCATTTTGGGACATTATAAGTATGACATAAAATTTACTCAATATGAAGTCAAAATTAGCGTGTCTACACTTATGTTGTAAAAGATGTTTTTCCTGGTATATAAGTTGGTTAACACAAAAGGTCAAGGGCTATCTCATCCCTGGAATAAGTTTTATCTAAAAAAATACTATCCTTAGATTAGGTGTGTCAACTAGCATGGTGCAAAGACCAGTGGAGTCAGATATTTTGAAATCCTAAATTCCCTCATTAGTCTTTAATAGTCTAATTTAGGGGAATTATACATACACAGACATGCTTTGTTCTTGAGTAACAAGAGATGTGAAGTCCAAGGAAGGTTGACAGTCTGACTAAGAGTGTAAAATGCAACTTGTTCTTTCTTACTCGGCTCGCAATGTCGGAACGAGGCTCATAATAGACTACTGAAAATACCTGCCGTCTTAGTAGGAGACCATCATTAAAAAAAAAATAAAAAAAAAAATCAAAAGATCCACCCCAAAAGCAAAAGAAAATGGTAAAAGCCAAATACAAAAAAAGCCACAAACGTCAAATCAAAAGGCCAAATATACAAATAAAAGGGAGCGCAAGGTCAAAATACCCTACAAACTGAAAATAATCAAACCCCAACGAACAATAGGGTGAAGGATGGACATCTTCCTAGGTGTCCAGAACCCTCTCGTGAGCTTTCTAGACCATTTCTTCTCTTCTCCCTAAGGGGCATACTCCAAGCTTAAGGAATGGTTTAAACTGACTAAGGGTCAGATCATCAAATGGGATCATGAACATAAGCACACTAAAAGCACGATGAACCAAGATTAGGTTATTGAAGAATAATTAGGGAATTAAGAGAACAAACAAGTAAGCTCTTTTGATCCATGTACCATACTAGTCTTTAGGTTAAGTTTTTTTCAAAAGTACAAAAAGTGGATATTTCAAAATACATAAAAATAGATATTTTAGAATCACAAAAAAATGGATATTTCAAAAGTACATAAAAAATGGATATTTCAAAATAAAAAAAGATATTTCAAAAGTACAAAAAAATGGATATTTCAAAAACATAAACAAATGGACATTTCAAAAACGAAAAAATAGATATTTCAAAATGACAAAAAAATAGATATTTCAAAATCACAAAAAAATAGATATTTGAAAAGTACAAAGAAAATGGATATTTCAAAATAAAAAAACTGGATATTTCAAAAACACAAAAAAATCGATATTTAAAAAATGAAAAAAATAAATATTTTAAAAACACAAAAAATTGGACATTTTAAAAGCAAAAAAAATCGATATTTCAAAATCACAAAAAAAAAGATATTTAAAAATCACAAAAAAAAATGAATATGTTGAAATTAGCATCCGCTTGCCACATCCTATGTGCTGCATCCTTTATTTTCAGTTAGTATATGTGTGCTTGTATATCACATTTTCAATTATTGTCCTTTTAATCATTTATTTTTCGCCTTCATTGAATAAAGGCTTTGCCCCTTAACCCTTCCACCAAAGATAAAATCAGGTTGTCGATTACTTAACCGGGCAAGGGGCTAAGCCAAAACAGACATTTAACTTGTTCGTTTAAGTTATGAGCAGGTCACAGGTATGCAAGAAAGGGACATTCAGAATGCACAAGAGATCCATGATTACATAAACAATAGTGTTTTATATATGAGAAGAGTATACATGTGTCAAAAGATCCAAAAGTACATCAGCCGGACTCCGGCAGTATAACAACGGTATAGGAAATGGCATGACATATGATAGCAGCAGCAGCAGCAGCAGCAGCAGCAGCAGCATCCTCAGGGTTGGCTCTCGCTGGCACCTTCATCCAGCTAACTCTGAGCCTCGTCCTATGCCTCTAGCACTCGAGGTAGTGGTGGTGGTGGCCGCATCGTACTAGGCTCGGCTCGACTGGAAGACACGACAACGCTCAAGGTGAATGCTATAAGGACTGAGGTTTCGAATCTAGTTGTTGGGTCGGTTTCGGTATCGGACCCTTTGTTTTATGCTCTCATAGGCCTGGGGCATGGGCTTTTTATCACGTCGAGCTTGCAAGATGCGATTTTGAACGGCGTCAGCCTTGGGGGACGCGATTTAGGAGCCATGCGGGGGTGCCACGTAGGCGAGCGGTGGGGCGCGAGTGTACGGTCCCGGTCTGATCGTCTGAAAGGCGTCTTGCAGGACTAATGCCATTCAGACATCTGCCAATGTACGATCCCTGTCCTGTCGCCTGAATGGTGTCTTCCTAGAACGATGCAATTTAAGCTTGTTCGGTTTGACGCCCGGGCCTTCCTTTCTTTCTCTCATTTCTTTCCTTCTCACTCTCTCTCTTCCCTCTCTCCGAACTTCTATGTTTCCCCTTCCCCTTCTCCTTCCTTTCCTCTCCTCATTCCTCCACTCCATCAACCTCCTACCCCTCACCACTATCTCCTCCATGGCACATTGCTCTACGAACGGCGGCCGACGTCTCGGTAGAGTGGGCGTCCACGGTGGTACCGGCGACGGCTTGAGGTGTAGCGGCGGCGGCTTGGAGCTAGAAGGAGTTCAAGTAACCGGTAGGGTGACGATCCTCGTTGTCTTTTATTTAGAACCATGTTTTTCTCGCTTTTAAGCATGCATTGTGTGTGTAGGTTTTGGGTAGAAAAAGCATGCTTTGGGAGAGGTTTTGATGAAAATGGTTAATTTTTATGAAATGGGGCTAGGTGTGCTTCACTTTGATTATTGGTTATCTTCCCCACCTTCTTCCATTTTTGGTGTTTTGGGGGAGTTAGGGGCCCTCAGTCGAGGCTCGGGTGTGAATGGCATCCACTCAGGATGACGCTATTTGAGATAGGCGTCGACTTAAGTCGATGCGATTTACGGCTCATGTTTTCGGTTGCCAAGGCTAGTGGGGGGATAAAGAGTTGAATGGCATCCACTCAGGGCAACGCCATTCAGGCCAGTGTCCCTGGGTCCCTGCACCTTGAAAAATTGAACCAATTTAAGGGTCTTGAATGACGTCAACAATGTACGACGCGATTCAATATAGAACCCCATTAATTCATACAATTAATATGTGTATACAATTTTAGATAATTCGGTTAAATGCATGATTGAAACTGTACATTGAGGACGAGGGTTTCCACGTGACCGGATCGCACTGTGTTCTATTTTGTGTGACCGTGGACCTAGAGTGACAGTTGTTAGTGCTTGACACCCTGTGTCGGTGTGGGAGTGACACGGCGCCGGTGTGGGAGTGGTGGGGTGATGCCTAGTGAGAGAGGGTCACCTGGTGTACCTCGGGGTATAGCTAGTACCGGTGTGGGAGTGGTACACTGCGGAGTGTCACTCGTGGCTGGGAGGAGGCAGAACCACCTAGAGCTAGACAGGCCGGAGTAACCAGTGTGCTATCCGAGGGGTTGTTGCTCCGTCCCAGCGAGTCGATGTTTTTCCGCATTCAACTGCATGGTTTGTGTGTTTTGCAGGAATGCTGGTTGTAGACTCCGGTGTTAAGTCAAGTGATTTTAGAGTTATGCATGTTGCATCTTCAAATGCATGTGTTTCATATCGGAATTTGAGAACTGTGTTTACTACTTTACTTATTTAATTGCCTATTCATGTTGTTGCACTTATAGGTGTGTGAGTGGGTGGTAGGGATCGGAGGATCCCTACTGAGACTATTTCAATGAGACTCACCCTTGCGGTTTTAAGGTGAGGGTTCCAGGCGGACGTAGTGTGGAGGGTTCCGTCTCTGGTTGTGCTCCAGCAGCCACTATTCCGAAGTATGCCCTGATGTAGTAGGTATTTTGCATAAACGTGATTGACTTTAGTCTAAGTGGGAGATTGGTAGTCTTAGGTGGCCTACTAGACAATCTGATTTTGTATAATCTCGTTCATTTATTAATAAAATGACATTATTTCATTGTCCGTAATTTGTTAAATTATCGTTTCATAATGAAATCCATGAATATGTGTAATAGTAATCAGATTATGATGAGATCATACTAATGAGACTGATCACTTATACACACATATTCTTAACTATTCTTAGTTGGAGGATGTCTGAGAAGGACATCAAATATCCGATTAAACTAGTACATATTACTCTTGCTCATATGATGAGAGTGACTGATCTCATAATCACTTGTGTGGAGACACTAAAGCGAATCTCTAGGTGCTCATTAGAGAATGTGTAACGACCCGCCACCCTATAGTCGGGGATCCAATTACTAAATGGGTACCGAATCATTAAATTTGGAGCCAAACCAGGATCTCGATAAGTCTGGGAAATAAATGATAAACTAAGCTAAACATCCACATCACATCGAATTGTAACGGAAGTGTAGAAATTAAAAATTATTATAATTCGACTCGACTCAACAAATAATTACATACTCCAATTGAAAAAGAAATAATTAAGCGTACAGGCCAAAAAAGGAAATAACAACTACATCGGGGCATACCCCGGAACTGCGGCTGCTGGCGCGCAACCCAAGGCAGCACTCTCCTCGCTACGCCTGCTTGGAACCTTCACCTGAAAATCGCAGGGGGTGAGTCTCATCGAAAAAGACTCAGTAGGGATCCTTCAATCCCCACCACCCACTCACACACCCACAAGTGCAATACACAATTATAGGCAATTTAACTAAATAAAGCAGTAACACAATTCCTATATTTTGATATAAAACACATGCATTTATAACAGTAACATGTACGATTTTGAAACTACCACAGAGTCCACAACTAGCGTCTCGGCTAAACACACAAGTCACATGGCCGAACGCGAAAAACATCGACCCACTGAGACCAAACAGCAACCCCTCGGATAGCACACTGGCTACTCTGGCCTGACCTGGCTCAAGGTGGTTCTGCTTCCCCCAGCACGAGTGACACTCCGAATGTACCACTCCCACACCGGTACTAGCTATACCCCGGGGTACATCAGGTGACCCTCTCTCTAGGCGTCACCCCACCACTCCCACACCGGCGCCTTGTCACTCCCACACCGATATAGGGTGCCTAAGCGCTAACAACTGTCACTCTAGGTCCACGATTGCACAAAACGCAACACGGTGCGATCTGATCACGTAGAAATTATCGTCCTCAAGTATGTTCTCAAACATGCAATTAACCAAACTATCTATCAACGTAAACACATGTTAATTGCAGGAGTTAATGAGATTATGTCTTGAATCGCGTCGCCCAAGGCCGACGTCATTCAAGACTCCTAAACTAGTTCATATGAAATCTGGCCTCGGAAGAAGGCCTAAAACACGTCGTTCAAAAGGGTCGCCGTTTAAAAGGTGTCGCTGTCCCTAGTCGCCTAAAAATGACAGAAACAGAGACAGGCCTTGGGGTGATCTTAACTTAAAAGGCGTCATGTATGGAAGTCGCCGTTCAAAAGGCGTCGTTGCCTCTGGACGCTATTCAATCCAGAGACAGAGTCTGTTATCTAGGGTTAAATGGCGTCGTGGGTGAAAGCAGCCTTTTAAATGACGTCGCTGTCTCCAGACGCCTTTTAACCCTGACAGACAGGTTCTCCCTCCGCCTTCCCCCAAGTCACAAGGCGGGATTTCTCCCCTAAATCGCAGAAAAACACCACAAAATAGAGGAGGAGGAGGAGAACCTAAATACCCATTAAAAACCCACAATTCCTCATTAAATGCAATTAGTATTTTCACCCCAAAAATCCCTTAAACATGCTCCAAAGCGGGAAAAACATGGTTTTAAACAAAATACAACGGGGATCGTCATCCTACCGGTTACTCGAACTCCTCCGAACTCCGAGCCGCCAACCCGCCTCGCCACACGCCGCCGTCGGTACTACCGTGGATGTCGTTACTCCACCGGGACATCGGCCGTCGTTCGGAGAGAAATGCGCCGCGAAGGAAGTGGTGGTGGTAGTAGAGGAAGTTGGGAGGTTAATGGAGTGGAGGGAGAGGAGGAATGGGGAGAGGAAAGGAAGGAAAGGGGGAAAGAGGCGCCGGAGGTTCGGAGGGAAGAGAGGAGAGAGAAGAGAAATGAGAGAGTGAGGGAAAGGAGGGAGAGTTCGTGGGGTCAAACAGAAACTGGGAAAAACGGATCGTCCAAGCCCGACGTCATTCAGATGAAAAGTCCGAGCCGTACTCTGATATACCAAGGCCGTACTCTGAATGGCGTCAACTATGCAAGATGCCATTCAGACGATATGACCGGGGCCGTACTCTCGCGGCCCAAAACCAACCCACGTGGTGCCTACGTGGCACAACCTAAAACACGTCCACCTTGCTGGACGCCGTTTGAACCACGTCGAGCAAGCTCGACGTGAAACAAGAACCCATGTCCCAGCCCCACAAGGGCCCAAACCAAGGGGTTCGACCACGAAACTGACCCGATAACCGGATCCGAAACTTCAATCCTGACATAATGAGTTCACTGAATTGATCTGACTGTACCGTTAGATAGTAATGTACTTAACTATCAACTAGCTTGATTCAATTATCACAGTTGTGTAGATGGTCCTCGGACCTGAGACACCAAGGACACATTATCAGTAAACTTCTATACTTTGAATTTAGTTTACGGATTCTATTCACAAGATTCTAAACAGTCAAAGATCGGGTATAACGGAATACCATCAAAGAGAATTAAGTGTTTAATAAGGAATCATTCGCTCTCAATATTAAGAGAGAGAATACTCTAAGTAGGATGCGCATAAGTCTCTGGCCAGGGCAGACAATAATATCGAGAAAGGAGCTTTCTGATATTATACGATAGCATCCGATCCAAGTGAGTCTACCGGTTAGGATTTGACAGTTCACCATATCCTGAGTTGACTCGAGAGCATTACGAGAATGAAGGATTAAATCCATGTGGTAATTGTCGGTGGAAAGGTTCCAAAAGTTGGTCACTTAACCCCGATACCTTCTAGGTTCACGCGATGCTCCTTGACACCCAACGTGATTGGAGGCCCAACCGAATTGTATGTGCGACATTAATTCGGTTGATTAATTAATTAATATGACATATTAATTGATTAACTAAGTAAGTAAGGAGTTACTAGACTTATTGGGCTATTAATTGGATTGATAGGTTGGCCTAGAAGGTCACACACAGAAGATTCTCATGGCAATGGATTAAAAGTGGGTTGTATACATTTCGTAATTTTGTGAAAAGCTGTGCAGTAAGTATAAAATATAGGGAGAGGGCTGAGCAAGCCAAGCATCTACTCAACCCTAGATGCCCCTCCTTTATCCCCCTCTCTCTCTCTCTCTAGCGCCCTTGGTCGGCCCCCTTCTCTGGGCTCTACTTCGCCGATTTTTTGACTCCCGTAAGACGGGAATTCAGCCGCATGTTGCGGCGATCGTCGAAGCGAACGGCGCCTTCTTCGAGCACTACGATGAACGAGGAATGTGAGGAAATTAGACGCGAGGAGAATCGCGTGGGCTCCGCTAGAAGCCAGACGTCTGCGCGGTTGGTAGCGTCACACCGACGGAAGTATTCGGATGCGGATTCAAATATGCGCAAGGTGATGTCTGATCACCATTTTTTCGGTTTGTTCTTTGAAATGGACAGAGATCGCTTTTATTTAATTTTATTTTGATTCCACTACGTCTGCAATCCCGAGAAACGAGAACCTTACAGTAGCATAGTATATCTTGGTCAAATTAGCTTAAGTATGATCATACAACATGTTGTAAGATCTAGAAAATGTTAGCCATTAACTTGAACTTAAAATATGTAATATAGTGTAAAACATACTTCTATAAGTCATACTTGCATGGCTAATTTGGTCATATCAGCATATTGTGGTATGTAAAATCTGATGATCATCAAGGAATTCTGAAGTATATGATATGTTCAATTATCATCTTATAATTTGCTCAACCAGACATGCATCCAAACTACAACATAACAGGCCACACTTGTCACCATAGCTTCTAAACAAAAAAACCAATGCCCATATCCACTGTGTAGAATCATGGATGCTTTACTTGACCATTCCATTAAACCAAGGAATTTATGGATTTAGTTCTTGTCGCCCACACTACACAAAGGCCTTACCTAATCAGATACTTACTTGAGATCAGCCCTTGAATCCTCTTAAGATGGTAATGTTCATAGCATATGTTTTCAAGCAAAATTTCTAGGTTCTTACAATGATTTAGCATGCAATGATAATGGTTAACCATGGACAAATATGGTCAGTAGATTTAATATTGTTTTAATCACATAAAAGATGAAAAGTGTCATTTAATGTGCAAAAGGATCCAAAAGTACAAATTGTGTAATCAACTCTAGGAGGACAAGCATGTGTTTCAATGTGTTGAATCAATTTTATAACCTTTGGAGCAACACTCATAATTTTTTGGCAATTACCTCAAGAAAAATAGACCAAAACTTAAATAATTATGGAAATAACATCAAATCAAGATGAAACATTTGGAATGATTTGAAAACAAGTTGTAGGGGTCAAATATTATGTTTTCATATGATTTTGATATAGAAATCATAAATATGATTAATCATATCCAAATAAGGCTAATCATAGGATTTTAATGATATTTATATCAATAATGGTCTAGTTTAAGTCTTTTTAATATAAACTTTTAATGTTTATTTGATTCAAGTGAATTCACAAGTTGTATAATGATCAAACTAAATGGAAAGAGTGTATTTAGCATGTCAATGATCGAAGATCTGATTTCGTGATTCATAAATTAGTAAATCATAATTTTCATGGATTACACTAAGAAAATACTACCTTTTCTCATGAAAAATATTAAATAAGGATAAATAATGATAATAGAAACTCATCATAAAAAATATAACATATCATTTTTTAATATAACTTTAAAGAAAAGTAAGAAAAGTCAAATCCTACCTTTCCAATAAATAGTCTTTCTTTGTATCTCTAGTTTGCTAGGCCTTCTCCATTAGGTGCTTCACCTTCTTTTGAGCCTTTCTAACTTCTTGGGATGACATTTAAACTATGAGAACTCTCTCTTAAAGCAATAACCTATCCCTCACAAGCTCTTACTGACAAATGAAAATATTTCTCTCTTTCCTTCTCACAAATTCTCACTAAGCCAAATCAAAAACTCCAGATATCACAAACATTTTCAACCCCCTATTCATAGTGTACGCCTCATGTTATAGTTCTAACAAGATGCCTAAACCATCCCAAGTAGTGGTTGGCCATGAATTTGGACTTTCCAGCTATAGGTAGGGTTTCAACTTAGAGCAAAACTTACTTAGATTACTCCTAGACTTTGTTGTTATCCAAAGATGATCAAATTCGACATATTAAACAACTCATTATAAAAAAAAAAAAAAAAAGAGAAATCAGCCTTCTAATGGGACTTATTTCACTTAGTCCGACTTTTCTACTTAAAGTTAGTGCTTAAAAGATTAGAACTGTGTCTTGTAAATTTATAAGCAGAGAACTAGTACGTTTTTTCATATATGAATTAAGAGTCTAATTATACTTGGTTTTATTGCATTTTTATTTTATCTAAAGTCCAAAACTACTCCAAAAGATTGCTTTAAGTGTTGGTTGCCAAACGAGAAGCCTTCCCTCTCATTTTTAATTCAAATCCTAATCTCATTAGGACTAGTTTTTCACTTCTCCAAATCAGCTACCTGAAACTTCATGAATCTGACCCTAAACATTGGAACTAGGAAATGTGATCTTCTACAACGTTGTAAAATTTTGAACTTCTTTCTAAGAATGTGGTTTTGTATTAATCTAATTTTTTTACAAGAAGATACACGCAAAACACTAAACTGGGTAAGTCTTAGTCCATAACCAGTGTTTAGACTAACTTAATAGTCTAATTCTAAATAACTAACTTAATGGTCCTAATTAAAACTATAAATGCACCTAAGAAAATACTGGGTATAGCACACTAATTGGGCCCACACTATTCACATAGTTGGCACTAGCCCACAGGTATGGGGGCACATCCTCGACCTTTCAGGCGACCACCCAGTAACGTCGGAATGTGGTCCATAATTAGAAATGCCTGGGTGGCCAAGGAGGAGCTAAAAGAGATAGAAAAAAAAAAAAGAAAAAAAGAAAAAAACGATATGCTACATCACCGGCCTAAAAGCCTCTCAAGCACCATGTATCTTCCCTCTCCTCTTGTCCTGACTAGTTCTGACTTGAGCATTAAAATACTTGCCCAGATTGTTTTTTTTTTTTTTTTTTTTTTGGGCCATTTGTTGGCAAGCCTAGCATTCCTACAATGAGCATATTCTATTAATACAAAGCATCGAGATAGTTCAGATCATCTTTTAATTTTGGACTTCTACATGCATACTTACACGTTAACACCTTAATACACTAGCATCTTAGCATCCTAGTATGTTAACATATCATAAAATATCAGAAAAGAACTCGTTCCGTGTGGATACTTATATTAAGGAAGCAGAAATTTATGATACTAGGAATATTATTTTAGTAAAAAGGAGAATTGAAAGGGAAAGGGTAGATCTTATGTTCATCTTATTTTAAAGTTTCAGTGGATCTTTTGGATCTTCTTTTGTTCCAAAAGAGGGACAAGAGCCCAATTTTCTATAAAGTGGTGGGCAGTCCTGTTCATGGTAACATGCATTAGTAAACTAAACTATGGCAACCACAGCACACATGCAGACTGACACACCCATGCTGGCAATCAGAAACGATTACTATCATTGTCATCGAATACCAATTAAACAAGATCATAAAAACCGACCAGAATAGCTGTTCAAGTGACAGACTACCACAATGTTTCGTACAGATCATCCAGTTTAGGTGCACATGGGCACATGTGGGGGGGCATAGTCCTCATTCTTAGGTGGAGAAACAACAATTTTTAAACAGCAAAGTATTGTGATTTATCAATTCTTTATTCTATTAGAGAGGGAGAAGGAGAGACAGAAAGAGAGAGAGAGATATGAGATAAGAATCACATCATAAGATGGACATAAGACTACAGGAAGGAGATCACCATGCATCCTGCTTGTGAAGTCGAGTGGAATGATCCATCCAAGATGATCATATACAAAATGTCCCATTCTAATAAGATAAGTTAATTAACAAAGAGCGTAGTAAACAAGGCTGATAATTCCTCAAACGGCTAAAACAGCTGAAGGAATTTTTTTTTCTTCTTCCCATGTTGAAAGAAAAAAGGGGAAAAAAAAAACAAGAGAGAAGAGGAGGAAAAGAAAAGGGTTGAGAAAGAAGGGCATTTCTTTCCCCTTCCCTCCAATCATTGGAGATTTTCTCTTCCCTTGGACGACGATCTCCTTCGCGGCGGCAGCAGCAACATCATCACCACCATTCCCTTTTTTTTCTTTTATTTTTTTGGATATGATCACGCCATGCAGAGGCAGAAAAAAAAGAAGCCCCCCTTTGCCACTTGCTACCGTCTTTTTGTTGCGCGTCTGTGCTGTGATCACGAGCGCGGATGAGGCGCGTCGACGAAGGGCACGGCGCGCAGGGGCGTCGGCGCCCAGGGGAGGGATTGCCCGGCGGCGGCGGCCGTGGGGACGGGGCGGTGCTGCGCCGAGAGGAGGGGGCGTGGCGAGGGGTTATGGTGGGTGTGGAGTTGATGCTGCGGGAACTGCTGCTGGCGGTGGTGACCGACGACGCCGCCACCGGCGAGGCCAGCGCGGTTCTCGGCCGCAAGCTGCGCGGAGGCGGGAGACGGCCCCGACCGGGAGGAGGTGGAGGCAGGGGCTAGGTTGGGGTTGGAGGCGGGGGCGGGGGAGACGGCCACGCGCTCGCAGGAGGGGCACATGGTGAGGGTGGTGGGCGGGGTCATGTGCATGTAGAGCTGCGGGGAGAGCTTGAGCGCCCGCAGCTCCTGCACCTCCTTCTGCAGCCGCCGGTTCTCCTCCGTCAGGTTCTCGCAGCACCTCTTCAGGAACTCGCAGTCCACTTCCGTCTGCTTCAGCTTGGTCCTGTTACCGGTGATCACAGCACAACAAACTATTTAGAAATGACCGCAACAGAGGAGAGAGAGAAAGAAAGAGATAGGTAACAAACGCACTCCCAGCTAGAGTACCCACCTTGCTCGTCGGTTCTGGAACCACACCTCCACCTGTCGCGGGCGCAGGTTGAGCTGCTTGGCCAAAGCCAGCTTTTGCTTCTGCTCGTTTCAAAGTAGAAGACAGGGAGAGTTTAGAAGACGGGCCAGACAGTTCGCAAGGCAACCCCACTGCAACTAGCTAGCTGTTACGGATTACATCAGTACGGTGGATACTTACAGGGTTGAGGGTGTTGTGCTCCTTGAAACTCTCCTCGAGGACGGCGGACTGCTCTTTAGACAGGCGGAGCTTCTTCCTGGAGCCCTCCCCGCCGTCCTCCTCGTCGCTGATCCCCCGCGAGCCCGACCGCAACAGCTCGTTCTCGTCACCGATGCTGCCGCTGTTGGGCCGGTGGCCCGGGTGGTGGTGGTCCTGGTCCTCCCCCCTGTCACTCCTTTTGCTGCCACTGACCACGCTGGAGACGGTGCTGTTGGGCGAAGACACTCCGGCCTCCTCCTCCTCGTCAGGCACCGCCCGGTCGGCCGCCGGCGCCCGGTTCACGTCGATACCCTTGAGGAAGGGCCTGGCCCCATTTCCACCGAACAGTTCCGGCGGGATCCGGCCCTCTGCAGCATCGGAAAAATAGAGCTCGACACGGTGAGAAAAAAAGATCAAGATCCGTTTTTTACGTTTAGAAACACACTTTCTACGTAAACAAAAGGAACAAAAAACTTCAGCGGATCTTCAAGGGATGGCGTATATCTGCAAGAGGGAAGGAAGGATATGCCATGGGCCACCCGAAAAAAGTGGGCAAAAGATTAAAGGAAGGGTACCCGAGGAGGAGGACGTGAGGAGATCGGCCCACAGTGCTGCCGCTGCCGCCCCTGGCGCCTTCTGGTGCGCGAGGAAGGCCGATGCGGCGGCGGGCGAGGGCATCAGGTTCATCTGGAGAGGTGGCGACCGGTGATGAGCCTCCTCCGGGGCGCCTCCCAGGCTCAGGCTCAGCGCCAGCTCGTCCTTTCTCATCATCATCTCTACCCTGCCCCTCTCTCTCCCTCTCTCTCTCTCTCTCTCTCTGTGCGCGCTGCGCTTGTCCTCCTACCCACCTAGTGCCTTTCTACCTTCCAAAACCCGCGGCCGATTTGTAGTAGTAGCAGCTGACAGTACCACCAGTAGGGCCGCCGGCCTGCTTCCTCTCCTCTTCTCCCGTCCCTTTTGAAGGGGAAAAGGCCTGCCTTTGGGTTTCCGCCCTAGGGTTAGGGTTAAGAGTACCACAGAAAGTGAAGAGAGAAAGCGTTGGAGGAAGACACTGGGAGGGGGGCGGGAAAAGGAAGCACCCGTGCGAGGGCGGACGAGGAGGGCGGTGAGGATGAGGGGGAGGCAAGCCCCTGCGCGGTTGCGGGTCTTATATGAGGCCGCGCCCTCGAGGGGAGGGGGAGACACCGCTTCCCTTTGTGTGATGACTTGTGTCAGGGCCTCCCCCAATATATGTCAATGATGGCCTCCGTTCTGCTCCCCGAGGCCTTTACCTCCACCCTCCCCCTCTAATTTCTTCAACTTTTCTTGGCCTTTTTTATTCTTTAAAACACTCCGGTTCCCCATGCTCACTAATCTCCGCTACTTCAGCAGTTTCCCCGGGGTTGACCGTTGACGTGCCTTCGCCACCCTAAAATCGGAAGATCCCAACCGAAAGCAGGTGGTGGTTCCTATCTAATCTCAGCCCTCCAAGACTACATTGGATGGTCGAGATTGGTGGACCTCGCGTCCCCCGTCCCCAAAGACTACATTGGTGGTCGAGAAAAAGGCTTTTTAACTTTTATGGGCATCAATTGTGTCAGAGCGTGCATGCGCTCATGATATTTTGCTCGCTCTCTCTCTCTCTCTCACTATTTTTTCGCTTTCTTGAACAGAACGATCGAGCAGGGTCTATCATTGCAATAGGCTGTGTATCATTGCCCAGTCTGTGCAATTATTATCCTGCTGAAACTGCCGCTGCAGCTGCAGCTCCCTGCTGCTGGTCCTGTTCGAGGGTGGACCTGCCCAGAGGACACGATTCATTGCTTCTGCATTGCATTCCCGGTAGTTCTCCTCATTCATCATCCGTCCCATGACAACTCACCATCATTATGTTCATCAGTATACCGGCACCTCACTAATTGGCTGGCCCACCTGCACGGGTAGATTTCTCAATGATATTATTATCATCTATTTAAAATAAAATAATTATAAATAAAAATAACAAAAGTCTCATTTTTCCTCTCACCGGAAGGATTATGTATTATTTTAAATCAGTCAAAATAATTGGTTGGTCCTATGTTACATAAATATTTTTGGCAAAGCATTCTTTTTCTGCTGAACTCAAGGAAGAGAATTTTTTCTCAAAAGTTCTGGCCACTTGTATACGATAAGGGCTTCAAGATACCACGTAAAACTAGATAGATAATGTGCACCTCCTCCTACCCCGCGCCTCTAATTAAAATTAAATGAGAAGTGGCTTCTCTATTTTCCTGCCCTTGTTATAATTATTATTCGGATGGCACACACATCTTTTCTATTTTTACCGTGCCTTGCCTCCAATGATGATGTGATCTGGCAACAAGGCAGGTGCATTACAATGCTTGTCGACCCCATCACTACCCCACTAGCTGAACAGTAGCCGCACGCTCCCATCGTCCAGAGGGGGCACGCTTACCCGAGCGGGGATGCTAAACGACAAAATAATTCCCTGGCGCGCACGCCGAGCTCGCTTGCTTGGCTGTCCGTCTCCAAGTGGAGTGAGTTTCTCAGCGACGAAACCCGAGCCAAGCCGAGCGGTGAGCGGATCGCAGCAGCCGGCGGCTCGCGTTCGGGGGCTGCGCCCTCATTGGTGCGTGCCCCTCCGACAGGCGAGAGTGGGGGTCACGTGGAAGCGGGAGGGAAATCGGGATGGCGCTGCCACGGGGCCTGTGAACACGTGGGGCCGTGGCGCGGTCGTGCGTGTCCTGCTGTCCCCTCCTTGTGCGACACCCACACTCTTAGCAATGATTTGTTCCTCGGAACAATTCTCTCTGGTTACTATTATTTTTCGCCTCTCCTTCCCTTTAGTTTTAATGCTCTCAAGCCTCCACTCGGTGTCCCGACGACCCCCAGCTCCTCAAGAAATCTATATAATAAAATGCATTCCTTCCTGGTCAAGAGTTTGGACCACACCAGTGATGCAGATTCTTCAAGAGCCCGAAAGTTTCCTCACCTTAGAAGGGAGGAAGGGTTACAAGTCTGTCATACGTAATAGTAAAGATCCCTCATTGAGAATCGTATAAATCAAATCGTAAAAGATATTATCACTTGAAATGAGATCTCGGACGGAGATGAAAAGACATCGATCTATCATTTTAGATTCAAATGATCCAGTCATTTTCGAAAGGCACACAAGAGCATAAAAAAAGATAGAGCAACCTAGAGGATCTTATTTTTACAATCCTTTTATCCGTAAACTAGAACATGCATGTCGGAGTTTACCATAACGGAACACCATCTTTTTAATCTTACAGTGCTTGACTTACCACGTAACCATTCTTTGTACAACAAGGGGCAAAATGTGCCGCGTGTGAAGGTTAGCTACTGGCCATAACGATGTGAGAGAAAAATATTTTCCAGTATTCGAACGGAGTGGTAAGCTACCTAGCTCGAGAATATATCGGTGAATTTGCGTGCGTTTCTGAGATCAGGATCTTATCTGGGTAATCATGATGACTGTGGGCCTGTGGCTAGCTAGCAACTAGGTGTACGCGCACAAAAAGAGAAAAACATTATGTTACACCCTCCGTTTGGTAACATAGTAATCTATAAAAGAAACATAATAAAAGGAATATGTTGCTTTTTCTTTATCGTTTTATTATAGTTGTTGGATCTCCTATTATAGGATAGTACGTCGTTACAGATTGCTATCAGAGCCTTGGTCTCAGTAAATATAATTAAGTTAAATAATATATTTCAGTAATAAATATATCACCCTATACAGACATGACGGCTGGCTTAGACTAAACGTTCTAATTCGAATTCCTTTGATTTTCATTGGTTTTAAGTGATAGATGGCTCATAGCAGGAGGACACCAGTTGTTCGCGATCAGGATGATGTTTTTAGTTTGTCCAAGACTAGTAGGTAGAATATGAAACATTTTGTTGAAGCGATGATGGGACTTTGTCTAGGTATCAGTTTCGAGATCCTAATGAGAGTTCAAGTTTTTAGGGTGGGTCTTCTACTGTGTTGGAGCAGTTCTTAAAGTTAAAGCCGCCTCGTTTATTTGGTCATTCCGACTTTGATGAGACCGCTTACTAGTTGAAGGTGATTAAAAATGTCTTTGATACCTTAGACTGTGCGGCGGTAGAGAGGATTTTGCTTGCTACCTTCATATTAAAAGACAATGCATATCGTAAGGATTAAGATTTCAGGTTCAGTTATCGGATCAATTTCGATGTCGGGCTCTTTAGTTTGACGCCCTGTGGGCCTAGTGTATGGCCTTTTAATCGCGTCGAGTTAGTGAGACACGCTTTTGAATGGTGTCAAACTTGGGGGACACAATTTAGGAGCCATGCAAGTGGGACGTATAAGGATTGAGGTTTCGGATACAGTTGTCGGGTCGGTTTCGGTGACGGACCCCTTGGTTTGAGCCTCGGTGGATCTGGAATGTGCCTTCTAAACGATGTCTGGGGTGCACGACACCATTTAGAATGGCGTCGGGCTGTACGGACGCCATTTATATAGCTCGCTGCTATGCCGCATGGGCAGGCGTTAGGGCGCGTGTGTACGGCCCCGGTCATGTCGTCTGAATGGCATCTTGGATGGATGATGCGATTCAAATATTCTGTCAGAGTACGACCCCGTCTTGTCGTCTGAATGGCATCTTTCCAGGACGACGCGATTTCATCTATTTCGGTTTGAGGTCCCGAGCCTTCCCTCATTTCTCTCATTCTCTCCTTCTCACTCTCTCTCTTCCCTCTCTCCAATCCCCTCCATTTCCCCCTTTCCTTTCCCCTTCATCTTCTTCCTCCACCACTCCAACACCTCTCTACCTCTCACTACTACTACCACCATCTCCACCGCGGCACTTTATTCTCCGGACGGCGGCCGATATCCCAGCGGAGTGACGGTGTCTACGGCAGTACCGACGGCGATTTGCGGTGCGGTGGTTCGGCGGCATGGAGCTAGGAGAAGTTTAAGTGACCGGTAGGGGGATGATCCTTACACGTGATTTGGTTGTTTTATCCATATTTTTTCCGCTTTGAAGTATGCGATGTGTGTGAATATTTTTGGGTAGAAAAGTATATTTTAAGGGTTTTTTTATGAAAATAGGCATTTTTGTGAAATGAGGATTAGTGTGTTTTAAGTGGTAATTTGGATTGTCCCCTTCATTCTCTATTTCTTGGGTATTTTTGGAGCAATTTTGGGGGGGAGGAAACCCCTTTTTGTGGCTCGGGGGAGGTTGCAGGGCAATCATATTTCGGGCTCTAAATGGTGTTTGGCTAGGGCGACGCCATTTGAAATAGTGACTGGCTAGGGCGACGCTATTTAGGCCAGATTTGTCCCGGGACCAGTTTTTGTGGGAATGAGTTCAGTTTTGAATAGGGTCTGGCTAGGGCGATACCATTTAGACCAGAGTCCCATTAATTTCCGTAATTTACATGTGTGTTTATTATTAGACAATCATGTTAAATACATACTTGAAATCATACATTAGGGGCAGGGATTTCCATATGATCGGAATCGCATTGTGTGTATGTTTATGCGATCGTGGACCTAGAATGAATGTGGCTTGTGTTTGACACTTTGCGTCGGTGTGGGTGTGACACGGTGTTTGTGTAGCAGTAATGCCGTACCGGTGTGGGAGTGGTACATGTTAGAATTTCACTTGTCGTTGGGAAAAGGTAGAACTACCTGAGCCAAACAGGTCGGAGTAGCCAGTGTGCTATCAAAGGAGTTGTTGTTCTATCCCAGCGGGTCGGTGTTTTCCTAGTTTGTCGTGGCAGTTTCCGGCTCGTTTCTTACTGTGGAGACGGTTTTGGTGCTGTTGGAGTTTACCCTTTCGCCACTGGGCCTGATGTAACCTGAGATATCGAGGTTACAAGTGGTACCTTTCGTCCTTTGGCCTGATGTGACCCAGAAGGTTAGGGTTACGGGTAGTCCCTATAGCTTCGGCTTTAAGGGGGTTTCACCGGTCCCCAGGGCCCTCGTGATGCCCCTAGACCTGGCGTGAGGGAAGTCCGGTCGATAGGACAGGTCTAGACTGCTTGTGTGCACATGTAACTGGGTGGTGGTGGTTCACTAGTCCCAGTTAGTCCTAGTTTGACTCACTGCCCCACCCTACGGTGTTCGGAACATCGTTGGGGTGGACAGGCGTAGGTGTTGGTGGTGTTGTGAGGCGTTGTTTGTACGCGTTTAGCAGTGTGATTTATGTGTTTAACCGGATCTTTGGTTACAAACTGCAGTGTTGAGTTGGGTTGCCTTAATTGCTTAGAATTGTGCCTGTTGCATTACGAATGAATATGTTTCATATCAGAATTTAGGAATCTTTGGGAGCTGTGTTTACTACTTTACTTAAATTGCCTACATATTTGTGTTGTTGCACTTGTGGGTGCGTGTGTGGGAGGCGGGGATTGGGTGATCCCTACTGAGCCCAATTTTGGTGTGGCTCACTCCTTGCGATTTCAGGTGTGGACTTTTCGGCGAGTGTTGGCGTGTGGTGTTCTCCTTGGTGTGCGGGCCAGCAGCTATCTCGGTTCTGGGGTATGCCCCGATGTTGTTGTACTTTTCTTCTGTCTGTACTTATTTAATTCCTTGGACCATGTAATTATTGTTGGAATGTGTAAGGACATTATTATTTTACTTCCTGCGCACTTGTACTTTCTTTGAGGTCCGTGAGATTGTTATATTTAGCCTTATTTAACGCTTACTTCTCCAGACGTGTCGTTTGAGATCTATGTCTGAACCCATAGATAATGATCCGATACCCATTTAGTAATCGGGTCTCCGATTATAGGATGGCGAGTCATTACAAGATGCATGGTCGGACGTCAGGGCGCGTATGTACGACCCCGGTCTTGTCGTCTGAATGGTGTTGCTCGTGGTTGACACGATTCAGAGATCTGTTAGTGTACTGCCCCGTCATGTCGTCTAATTGGCGTCGGTCATGGACAACACGTTTTCGGGTGATCGGTTTGACAAACCGAGCCACCCCCTCCTTTCTCCCTCCTTTCCTCATTCTCTCCTTCTCACTCTCTCTCTTCCCTCTCTCTGATTCCCTCCGTACCCTTCCCTCTTCTTCCTCTTCCACCACTCCAACACCCCCTTACCTTTCACCACCATCTCCTCCGCGGCACTTCACTCTCTAAACAGCAGCCGACGTCTCAGTGGGGTGACAGCGTCCATGGTGGTACCAACAGTGGCTTGAGGTATAGTGCATTGGCAGCAAGGAACTAGGAGGAGTTCAAGTAATTTGTAGGGTGACGGTCCTCACATGTAGTTCAATTATTTTAAACTATGATTTCCCACTTTGGAGCATGCTAGGGATACATGGGGAAATTTTAGGCATAGAATAAGCATGTTTTAGGGGGATTTGGACTAAAATGGATGTTTTTGAAAATGGGAGTAGTAGAGTAGTATGTTATTGTGTTCATGGATTTTTCCCTTCCTCCTTTTTGTGTTTTCATGCGTTTTGGGGGAGAAGGGACCCTATGTTGTGGCTCGGTGGAAACTGGGGGGGAGAGTTCGGTTTCAAGCGCAAATCCACTCAGGTCGACGCGATTTGAGATAGGCATCGACATGACTTACGGATAAGACCATTGAATGACGTCAGCTATGGGCGACACATTTCAAGACAGAGCCTCATAATTCATGTATTTAACATTGTGATTATTATACATTATGTTAATTAAATTCTTATATATTATTGGACAACCTTGTCAAATGCATGCTTAAAATCATATATTGGGGGCGGGGATTTCCATGTGACCGGATCGCATTGTGTTGTGTTTATGCGATTGTGGATATAGAGTGACAATTGTTAGTGCTTGACACCCTGTGTCGATGTGGGCGTGACGCAATGTTGGTGTGGGAGTGACAAGGTGACGCTTAGTAGGTAAGGGTCACCTGGTGTACCCTGAGATAACAGCTAGTACCGTACACTTCGGAGTGTCACTCGTAGTTGGGAGGAGGCAGAACTACCTAGAGTTAGACAGGCCGGAGTAGTCAGCACGCTATCTGTGGGGTTACTATTCCATCCCAGCGGGTCAGTGTTTTTCGGGTTGGCTTGGCAGTTTCTTGTATGTTCCTTTTAGGTGGACGTGTGATTTAATTACTGTTTTACTTGCTCATATCTTACTTTCATATATGTATCCTTGTTGTGTTGCGATTGTGTGTGCGTATGTGAGAGGTGGGGATCAATAGATCCCTACTGAGTCCATTTTGGTGTGACTCATTCCATGCGGTTTCAGGTGAAGGTTCTCTGCAGGCATAGCAGTTGTGGGGTTTCATCTCGGGTTGTGCGCCAGTAGCCACTATTTCGGAGTATGTTCCGATCTAGTTGTACTTTCAATTTCAGACATGTGCGCATAATTATTTCTTTTCAATTAGACATGCAATTATTTGCTGAGTTGAGTCGGACTGTAATAAATTTTAAATTCCTGCACTTTCTTTACAGTTCAATACGGTATGGAATGTTTAGCTTAGTCTATGTTACGTCCCAGATTCGGTTCAGTTTTTTTTTTTTAGTTGAACCGGAATCCAACCACGTAATCTCAGAATAAATTCTACTATAACAAACATATATGAGAGCCAAACAACCACAAGGCAATTTAAATAAATGCCATGACTATCAATTAATCCAAAGTATCTAAATATAGCCAATACCAAAATTCACAAATTACAATATCAATCAATTTGTAAATAAATTTTCAATCTCACCAATAAAGAAAAATACATCAGTCTCTCATTATCTCTACTACATCAAATCTAAGAAAGTTGTAAAATTTGAATCTAAATAACCTTCTGAAGATATTAAATGCCTCAATCAAAAGTCTCCTCAAATTCTATGTTCTCTTTCTCAGACTCTGAAAATGTTAATAGGATTTATGAGGACAACTACTCAGTAGGCTTCAAACCATCTATATGACTTAATATATAGTAAATTTTACAAATCACATTATACAATTATACTAAACATAATCTTACACAGTTCTACATATATATCAAATAAGAATATGATACAAAACATGGTCAGATATAAGTTTATCAAATCAAATGTGTTTTCTAATAATATAAATAGATCAACTAATATATAGCATATATAGCATGATCGAGCTCATATAAGACATATCAAATTCTACTAGCCATGATCAGAACGTATGACATATCGAATAGAACATATCAAATTGTGAAGGCATTACGTATCGCCGTCCCCTAAGCACATCTCATATTAAATACTAAATATCATGGTGTAGTAGCTTATCAAATCATATTCATATCATGGATCATATAGTTAAGACATTCATATGATTGCAAAGGGATAGTTAAACATGATGATCAAAAGATTCAAATGACTATGCTGAATTCAAATGAACATATCGAGCAAAGATTTTAGATTTATGTGCCAATTAAATAAATCAAATCATATTATAATAGACATGCACCCAAACCACAACATAAGGAGTCAAACAAAACAAATACCATAGCATCTAGGCAAATGATACAAAGGTCTTGGTCACTACACAGAACTGGGGAGTCTAAGTCCCATCCAACTCCAAACCGCCAAGGCGTTACGTATTGTCGTCTCCTAATTTTAGTCGGCCGGAAATCAAGATTCTACCCATTTGCTCTCGGGTTTCAAACAAAATACCCGATCCAATATGAATACTTATACTGGAATCGGGTCAAATATCTCCCTAAGATGGCAATGTCCAAGCAAAGTCAAATAATTATGGCATAATAAGATTAACATAGATAAAATGATGACAAAAGATTAGTATAGATCTGAAAACTGAATTATCAAATTGATACGTACATATAAGAGTTAAAATACATATTTTTATATACAAAATAGCCACTTAAAGAGTCACCATAGTCATATATAGAGAAAATTAGAGTAAAACTGATCAAAATAACTTTTTGTACAGAAACGATAACCAAGGAAATTTTCTCAGAATTTTTGGAATATTAAACATATTTTTTGGCTATTAAGACTAATTTTCATAATTGAAAAATCAACAAATAGGCTGAATAATATCAAACATATTCAAAAAATTACCAAAATTGATGAGTATGTCTAATAGATCATATGTAAAGTGTGGAAAAAGATTTCATCAATTTATGAATGGGTTTGATATGATGTTGGATTCTCACTTCGATTATGGGAATCCAACTTAAATAGAATTATAGCAAATCAAAACAGAGGGAAAACTGAATAGCAAACAAAATTATAAAATTCTCAAACTTTTCAGATAAGTCAAGGATATTATAACAAAGGACTTCACAAAATTTGGCATTATTTGGACATGGATCAAGTAAGATATAAAATTCACAAGTTAGGATTTCAAAACTGTCAGGACATATTATATAGTCTACGAAGAATATTATGGAATAAATATAAATTATTTTTTAAAAATTATGAAATTTATTGGACACAAGGATAAGACCTATAGTAATATTATATCAAAACTTTAGCTCAATTTAACATCATAACAAAGAGAACAAGCATCTGTAATTTGTGTGATCATAATTGGAAACATAACAAATTGAACGGACATATTATATAGGCTGAGATAATAATCATGAAATAAATAGTAAATAAAATCACAAAAATCTTAAACTTTATGATCATGAAATAGACATACATATATATATATCAAAGTTTTTATCAATTGATTAGCTTTTTAAAACTTTAAAAAATAACATAGTTTTTTAATACAAAATAGATCATATGTATAGTTATCCACCTACCTCTTGAAGAAAGATCGGCTCTTGGCTCCCCTATGGCTTCCTTGTTATTTATCAATGCCTTCTACTTCCTCTAAACTCTTTTTCACATTCTCTAAGCTCTTTCTCACGTTCTCTAAGCCTCCAATAACATAAGACATTGATTAGAATCAAACCTCCAGAAAAAATAACCATGAACAACGTTATTCTCTCAAGAACACCATATGAACTTACCCTTGGAAGAGAGCTGCATATAATAGAGCTTTGAGCATGACCCCAAAACTCTATTTATATTTATTTACTCTCCTAATATAGCCACCAACACCTTTTTTCTTTGCTGGAGTCAAACTCCTACTCCCCATAGCTTAATCTCCAAGTCAAAGTCACTTTCTAGTGCAAATTGGACTCTGTTCACGCTACCTGCAGTTTCCTTCTCTGAAGACCTTTAAATTCAACCCCTTAAACGTCCGAGTTAAGAAAACTTGATTATACAAGATTTTAGAACTTTTTATTACCTTTCTAATTCATCTAATCTCACTATTTTTGTATATGTATATAAAAAGATATGCCTATTTTACTAACATGCTGTCATGAGTACTCCGAACTCAGAAATCTGGCAGATTTCTTTTTCGTTCAAAGATGTCTTGATTCTCACTAGTAAACGACTTATTTTAAATATATAGTCTTCATAAAACCTTTAGAACATTGAGTCGTCATTCTAATGGATGTTTTCTTACTTAATTTAGAATTATATGTATGGAGTTATTCTTAATATACTAGGACTATGTCAAGTAAATATGTGTACAAAATCATAGTCCAAGTAGGATTCCAATTATGACTTTCTACCCTTAATTAGAATATTAATTATATTTAAATTTATTATGTTTTATTTCTAATCTAAGTCAAATATGTTATACATAACTTTTTAGGTCGTGGTTAACATTAATTATTCTATCTTTTGTTTCCTAATTCAAATCCTAATCCGATTAGGACTTGTTCTCTATGGGTACCCTTTTGTAAAATAGATCTTTGATATTTTTGACCTCTAAAATATCTGAATTAGTAAAAATGATATTCTACAAAGTTATAGATATTTTTATTCTCTTTCTAATGATATCAATTATACCTTAATCAGAAGTTTCTATAGAAAGTTATCATTATTTTACTATGTTATTGTTCAATACATCAACCCAGAATTTGAACTAAATTAGTGGACTATTCTTAGTAGTATAATTGGGTTATTGGGCTTTCATAATTGGGTTAATTAGAATAAATTTATTTACTTAAACTCAGTCATGAACTCTTATAATTAGTTAATTGGTCTAATTTAAATTAATTAAATTTATTAATAGTTGTAAAAGTGCAGGGTATAACAATTTATCATTTATTTTTCAAACATATCGAGATCTTGGTTTGTCTCATAATTTTAATGATTCGGTACCCATTTAGTAATCGGATCTTCGATTATAGGGTGGCGAGTTATTATAGTTGGTATCAGAGCATTCGGTCTGACAAATAAATGAGTAACTAGGTTAAATACCGTTTTTCAGCGAATGAATACATTCTCCCATACAGGCACGACGGTAGTTTAGATTTTGGGCTCTAATTAGAGGTTTCCTATTCTTGTGACTGTAGGCGATTAGATAGCTCCTAGAAAGAGAGTACCAATTATTCATGATCAAGGAGATGTTTCTAGTGGGTCTGAGGCCGATAGACAGAATATGGAATGCTTTATGGAGGCGATGATGGAGACGATGACTAGGTATCAGGCTCGAGATCCTAGTGAGAGTTCGAGTGCTCGGGGAGGGTCTTCGGCTACTTTGGAGAGGTTCCTGATGCTGAGGCCGCCTCATTTCACAGGTCGTCCTGACCCTGGTGCGGCAGCTCATTGGCTTAAGGAGATGGAAAAGACTTTCGATACTCTAGACTGTGCGGCAGTTGAGAGAACCCCGTTGGCCACCTTCATGCTGAAGGATGAAGCTTATGATTTGGTGGACCACCTTGAAGAATATGACTTATGTAGATTAGGATCTCAGGGAGATTCCATGAAAGACATTTGTGAGGGAGTTCAACGGACAGTACTTCCCTAGGCATATCCAGAAAGCCAAGGAAAAGGAGTTTATGGAGTTGACCCAATGGAGCGTGATAGTCCTTGAGTACCATATGAAGTTTGTCTCTTTAGGGAGGTTTGTTCCCTTCATTTTAGAAGATGAGGAGCAGTGCTGAACGATGTTCATCAATGGAAAATTCCTTATTCAATTGTACTCTTAATGACGGTATGAGGATCTCGTATGGAACTACCGCCTCCATTCCAAATGTTAAGGAATAAGGGGTTTCCCAGTGGGTGTGCGGATTGAAGTTCGGTAGGCTCATAGAGCCTCAACCAATTTTTCTGGCCAATCTGCGAATTTGTTAGATTTGCACGTCTTTTTGATGATTTTTATCAAAGTCTTATTTGTTGCCTCTGCTTGGCCATTGCCTTGCGGATAATAAGGAGACGAATGATGCAATGCAATTTTATACCTGTTACAGAGGTCCTTCCATTCTTGTGACACGAACTGCGGTCCGTTGTCGGTGACGATAGTGCTTGGAATTCCAAATCGGGTGATGATGTTCTTCATGATGAACTTGCAGACGGTTGATGCTTTGATCTCCACGTACGCTTCAGCTTCTGCCCACTTGGTGAAGTATTCCGTTGCCGTGAGAATGAAAGATTTTTGCTTGATGCCGGAATCTGGGTTACCAAGAGGTCCAATAATGTCGAAAGTGTTGGGTTTTCTCGGTTTCTCCGGATCGCTCACGCAGCGGAAAATAAAATTTTTACAGCGATCCGTTTCCCGTTTCGAAGAACTAAAATACGATAATCGGATTATCGAAGTTCTCACCGTGTGCAGATTCGAATCCGCAGCCGTTTGGTTCCGTCGATGTGACACCGCAAGCCACGCAAGCGCCCGGCCTCTAGCGAAGTCCACGCGATCCTCCCCGCGATGGATATCCTCGAGTTCGTCGTTCTTCGCAGCCCGCGAAGCCGCCGCTGGTCGCCGCAATGATCGCCGCAGTGCGCAGACGATTTCCCGTCGAACGGGATTCGGAGAAGCGGTAGAGCAGATCTGGATCTGCCTGGACTCCAGAGGAAGACAGAAACTGAGGAGGGGCGGCTAGGGTTAGCAGCAGCTTGGCCTGCTCAGCCCGTTCGCTATGTTTTCTACTAACCGCGCGGTTTTTCATAAAAACCCCCGGTTTGTATAAAACCCACTTATTTATCCATCGCCTTGAGAATCATTTGCGTGTGACCCTCTAGGCCCAAGTACCAGTCCAGTTAATGGCCCAGTAAGCCCAGTGACTCCTCACTGGCTTTATTAATTAATTAATAACCATTTATTAATCAATTAATCAATCGAATTGATGTCGCACATCAAATTCGACCGGGCCTCCGATCACGTTGGGTGCCAAGCAACACCGCGTGAACCCGGAAGGTATTTGGGGTTAAATAACCCACTCTTGGAACCTTTCCGTCGACAGTTACCGCGTGGATTTAATCCTTCATTCGTACAATGCTCTCGAGTCAACTCAGGGCATGGCGAGCTGTCAAACCCTAGCCGGTCGACTCACTTGGATTGGATGCCGCTGATGAATATCGGAAAACTCCTTTCCCGATATTATCGTCCGCCCTGGCCAGGGACTTCCGCGCATCCTTCCTAGAGCATTCTCTCTCTAAGTACCGAGAGCGAATGATTCCTTATTGACACACAATTCCCTTCGATGGTATTCCGCTGCACCCAATCCTTGGCGTATTAGAATCCCGTGGCTAGAGATTCGTAGACCAAGGTCAAAGTACAGAAGTCCACCGCCAAGGTGTCCTTGGTGTCTCAGGTCCGAGGACCATCCACGCAACTGCGACAATAGAATCAAGCTGGTTGACAGTGAGGTACAATACCATCCAGCGATTCAGTCGGATCAGTTCAGTGAACTCATTCTCCAATGAGCACCTACAGATTCGCCTTAGTGTCTCCACACAAGTGACTTATGAGATCAGTCACCCTCATCATATGAGCAGGAGTAATCTGTACTAGTCTAACCGGATATCCGATGTCCTTCTCGAATATCCTCCGACTAGGAACAATTAAGAATATGTGTGTTTAAGTGATCAGTCTCATTAGTATGATCTCATCATAATCTGATCACTATAGCACATATTCACGGACTTCATTATGAAACGATAATTAACGCGATTTACACATAATGAATATTATGTCATTTTATTAATAATGAACGAGATTTACATTGTTAGATTGGCTTGTAGGCCACCTAAACTAACAATTTCCCACTTGGACTAAAGCCAATCACCTTTATACAATAAGCCCATAGACTCTAGGTGACGCTCAAACACAATTTGAGCCAACGGCTTTGTCAGTGGATCTGCTACATTGTCGACGGATGGAACTCTTTCCACTACTACATCTCCTCTGGATATGATCTCTCTGATAAGGTGAAAGCGCCTCAGAATATGCTTCGATTTCTGATGAGACCGTGGCTCTTTCGCTTGCGCAATCGCTCCATTGTTGTCGCACAACAGTGGAACAGGCTCAGAGATGCTAGGAACTACGCCGAGGTCGGTGATGAATTTCTTCAACCACACTGCTTCCTTGGCGGCTTCAGCTGCGGCGATGTACTCAGCTTCAGTCGTCGAATCTGCAGTGGTTACTTGCTTGGAACTCTTCCAGCACACTGCCCCACCGTTCAAAGTAAACACGAATCCAGATGTTGACTTGCTATCATCTGGATCTGACTGGAAACTCGAGTCAGTAAAGCCTCGCAGTTTCAAGTCACCTCCTCCATAGACAAGAAACATATCCTTAGTTCTTCTCAAGTACTTAAGGATGCATTTCACTGCCTTCCAGTGCTCTTCGCCTGGATCAGCCTGAAATCTGCTCGTAACACTTAGAGCAAATGCAACATCAGGCCGTGTACATAGCATGGCATACATGATAGATCCTATGGCAGAGGCATAGGGTATTCTATCCATGAATGCCCTCTCATCAGGAGTCTTAGGATATTGCTCCTTTGAGAGATTAATTCCATGTCTCATCGGTATGAAACCTCTCTTGGAATTTTCCATGCCAAACCTTTTGACTATGGTATCTATGTACAAGGATTGGGTTATTCCAATCATCCTCTTTGATCTATCTCTATAGATCCGTATTCTCAATACGTAGGATGCTTCTCCCAAATCCTTCATGGAGAAGTTTTTCGACAGCCAAATCTTTACTGATGACATCATAGCTACATCATTCCCAATGAGTAGTATGTCATCTACGTAAAGAACTAGAAAAGTGACTGCACTCCCACTGGTCTTCTTGTACACACAAGGCTCATCTTCATTCTTAATGAAGTCATAAGACTTGACAGCCTCGTCAAATCTTATGTTCCAGCTCCGGGAAGCTTGCTTCAGTCCATAAATGGACCTCTGAAGCTTGCACACTTTATCTGGAGATTCTTTGGATGTGAAACCTTCCGGTTGTATCATATACACCTCCTCCTCAAGATTACCATTGAGGAAGGCAGTCTTCACATCCATCTGCCAGATTTCATAATCAAAATGTGCAGCAATGGCGAGTAGAACTCTGATTGACTTTATCATAGCAACTGGTGAGAAAGTCTCGTCATAGTCAATTCCTTGCCTTTGACGATATCCCTTTGCCACCAACCTTGCCTTATAAGTGTTGATCCGTCCATCAGCACCGATCTTTCTTTTAAAGATCCACTTGCAACCGATGGGTACAATACCCTCGGGCAAGTCCTCCAAGTTCCAAATTTAGTTGGTGTTCATAGATTGGATTTCTGAGTTCATGGCTTCTCGCCATTTCCCAGCTTCTGGACCTTCTATGGCCTCCTGATAGGTTTTAGGATCATCATCTTTATTATATTCTACCTTAGACTCTCCTTCAGTGATATGTCTCACATATCGTTCGGGTAGTTTAGGTATCTTGCCAGATCTGCGAGGCTCATTTATGTATATCTGAATAGATTCAGGAACTGATATCTCATCTAATGATAATGCAGCTGTTTGGGGATCTGGAACCTCTTCCAGTACTATTTTACTCCCACTGTTCTCCTGGATAAGGTATTTCTCTTCCAGAAAGACAGCTTTCCTGGCAACAAACACCTTTTGTTCATCAGGATGGTAAAAATAGTATCCAAAGGTTTCCTTTGGATATCCCACAAACCTACATTTATCAGTTCGTGATTCCAGCTTGTCTGGATCATGCCTCTTTACATGAGCAGGACAATCCCAGACTTTAACATGTTTAAATTCTGGTTTCCTGCCTTTCCATATCTCATATGGAGTAGAGGTCATAGACTTGCTGGGTACTCTGTTCAGTAGGTATGCTGCTGACTCTAGAGCATACCCCCAGAGGGACACTGGTAATCCTGAAAAGCTCATCATGGATCGCACCATGTCCAACAAGGTGCGATTCCTCCTTTCTGATACACCATTCATCTGTGGTGTATATGGAGGGGTCAGCTGAGAAAGGATACCATTATCCTTTAAGAATTGTGTGAAATTAGTACTCAAGTATTCTCCTCCTCGATCCGATCGAAGAGCTTTAATACTCTTTCCTAACTGCTTCTCTACCTCATTCTTGAATTCCTTGAACTTCTCAAATGCTTCCGACTTGTACTTCATTAAGTACACATAGCCGGATCTTGAGAAGTCATCGGTGAACGTAATGAAGTAAGAAAAGCCACATTTGGCTTGGGTAGACATTGGACCACATACATCTGAATGTATTAGTTCCAGAATGTCCTTGGCACGTTCTCCATGTCCAGTAAATGGAGATTTTGCCATCTTTCCCATAAGGTAGGATTCGCATGTTGCAAACGATTCATAATCGAATGCTGTTAAGTAACCATGCTTGTGCAACTTTTGCAACCTGCTTTCGCCAATGTGCCCAAGTCTACAATGCCACATGTAGGCTTGGTTCACGCAATTCTTGCTCTTCTTAAGAGCATTATCAATCTGAAGATTGTAATGAGAAACATCTAATAGATATAGACCGTTGACTAAAGATGCCAAATCTATTGATTTATTACCATAATAAATCGAACAACTTCTATTCTCAATTGTCAACCTATATCCTATCTTGTCCAAACAAGATATTGATATGATGTTCTTTATTATGTTAGGAACATAATAACAATCTTCCAATAGTAAGGTGTCTCCCGATGGAAGCCTGAGGTTTGCTGTCCCAACAGCAATCGCCGCAACTTTTGCGCCGTTTCCTAGCCTCAATTCCACCTCACCTTGTCTCAGCTTGCGCTTACTTGTCAGCATCTGCACATCATGGCAAATATGAGAAGCACATCCGGTATCTAATACCCAAGATGTGGAATCTCTAACTGACAAGTTGATATCTATCATATAGATATCTGAAGCTTCAGACAGCTTCACTCTTCCATGAGCTTTATCATGAAGGAACTCCTTGCAGTTCCTTTTCCAGTGACCATACTGCTTATAGTAGAAGCAGTCACCCTTCACTACTCTTTCGCCTTTGTCCTTCGATCTTTTATCGTTAGCTATCATCTCTGCTTCAGGGGCATCTAATGCCGATTCAGCAAGAGGATCAGCTCCAGGGACAAAGTTATTGCGTTCAGATCTGAAGACATTCTTCAGGCTTCTGAACCAATCTGAGTAGATCAGGTAAGTCAAAACAACATCAAGTATGCCACGGAGTGAGTTATTCGACGACATAATTCCCTACAGGAGATAAGTAAAATCTATTTAGCAGATGTTCAATTATCAAAATTTAAAACAAGACATGGTCTTTTGTTCAAGTTTAACTCCTACTAATTTTCGACGGACTGTATAACCCTCAGTTATACAGAACGGGAGACGCCGACAGTCTCCTAGTGGGGATCAGAATCTCAATGACTTGCACTACAGCCTTGTGGATAGCACAATAAACTGTAATGCAATCAGAGAGCACCCAACTCATGAGACTTGCAACTCCTTGCAATATCTGATCATAGCTTCGGTCCCCAGAGATTTAATGGCCTTGTGGATAGCACAACAAACCACTAATTCTGGTCTAAGCTAACCATCATTACGCGACGAGCATAGATTTGCATGCAGCCCTTGTGGATAGCACAACAAAGCTACATGGTTCCTCTACCCCGATCTATAGGCATCTAATGCCATAGCCACAGTTTCTCCTCCCAATTAAGCAGGCCTTGTGGATAGCACAACAAACCTGCCTAAAGTGATTCGAATCCTATGACTATAACGATGGTGGACCACGCGGTAAGTTCTCAACTACTCGTGTTATGGCTTAGAGTTTATCTGAGGGTATTAGGATAACTTTTATCTTAGTCTCTCCTAGGTGATAGTATATAAATATATCGTATATATTTACGAAATACTATAACCTGCTTTGATTCATAATCAAAAGATAAACAATGCATCACATACATGTCATTAGTGTGGGCATGGATAGCACAGTGGGTTTGACTGGAGCCAACAGTCAAACGCACACATAATCTAACACAACAATTACATTAGATACCCTGCAATCACATAGGCAAGAGATCTCCATCTGTACGCCTTCCTGATTGCAGTTGTGGATCGACCTCGCTCCTTCCTCGGTTGCCTCGATCATATTACATTAATTCTAGAATTAACAAGTAAATTGAAGAAGGCCTTATGGCGAGTACAAGAGAGAGAGGGAGGTAGAAACACATCGGAGTATGAGAGAGAGAGGTGCGCAGACCTCTATTTATTAACAATTAATAATCAAACATACATCCACGATCCACACATAATTCATTCATCACATGAATAATAAATTAAGTGCATATCCATGACCACGGTGTGTTTTAAACATCCCACACATGATTCAGCGCATCACATGGCTAAAACAAATGAGTTTTCAAAATATATATAATTTTGGCTTTCAAAAAGCTGGGATCCAATCAAAATTGGCATTTGAATTTCGAAAACTCATTTTATTAACTTAATCATGCAATTAAATCACATTTAAAAGTAATAAATACACATCACATGCGCATACACTCCGAATTAATAATTCCAGATTATTCCATGCAAATTAGAACAATTCTAATAATCTAACACTTAGATTTAAAACCCCATTAATAATCTAACAATTAGATTATTGATGACTAATCTAACTCTTAGACTAGTCCAAAAAAATTAATCATTAATTTATCATATAAATTAATAATTAATCCTAATTCTTTATTAATTATCAATCTAACAATTAGACTAAATAATTAATAAGTGTTAATTACTAATTTAACTATTAAACTAATAATTAACATAGATGAACAGTTAACCACAAATCTAACTTTTAGATTATTAGATTAATATTAATTATTAGTTTAACACTTAAACTAATAACTAATAATTCCTAATTAAACCTTCATATTAGTTAATTAAACCTAATTATCAATTTAACATTTAAAATGATAATTAATTCCAGTTAACTAATGAATACTAACTTAACACTTAAGTTAGACAATTAAAATTAATTATTAATTTAACATTTAAATTAATAACTAATTCCTTTTATTAACAACACTTTGTTAATATTAATGAATCTAAATCATTAATGCCAAACAAAATTAAAATTGAAAGATAATTTAAATGTTTCAAAACTGTTTTAAAACATTTAATTAAAATTCAATTTAAATATTGAATGGGCAATTGGGTTTAATTAGGAATTTAGGGGTTTAATGGATCAAAAAAAAGAAGGGGAAAAAACTGAAATAGGTTCAACCAATACAGCACCTGGCTCGAGCCAGGTGCGAGCCCTGGCTCGGTTAGGGGCTCGGACCTGGAGCGCCCTGGTCCGAGCGAGGGCGGAGCCGGCGGACCCGGTGCGGGTCAGTGCCGCTCAAGCAGGGAGGACCGGCCGGACCGGTCCGGTCGGACCGGCTCGGGACCGGCCGGTCCCCTCCTTTCTTCTCCAGCCCGCCCACACGAACAGGTTGCAGGAAACCCTAGGGGTTCCCCCCCCCCCCCGGCGGCGCCGCCCTGCGGCGGCCGGTGCTCCGGCGCCGTCCAGCCCGGCCGGCGACGGCCCCGGCGCCGGCAAGACCCATTTTTTTATCGGTTTAGGCTCCTTCAAAACACCCCAAAATTCTGGTTTTGCAGGATTTAAATCCGATTTGGGGCTAGAGTTTTGCAGCTCTCCAAGGCCATTCCAGGGCCGGAAAAATACCGGATGTTAAGTGGTGACTATCACCAGTTGATCCGGAGTCTCGGCCGGCCATCCCAACGATTGGGAAGGCGATTCAAGCCGCCGTAAAGTCGCCGTTCTTCGTCTCACGAAGAACACGAAAAACCCCCAAAATAATCTCGAAAAATCACGGAAAAATAATCAAATTATTTTTGTTCATCTCATGAACACAAATCCGTCATTTTGATCGGATTAAACGCATGGAATAACTCAAGAAAAATCAATTTCGGAAACCGAAACGGGACGAGAAACAGTGGAACCTGGCTCTGATACCACTGTTGGGTTTTCTCGATTTCTCCGGATCGCTCACGCAGCGGAAAATAAAATTTTTACAGCGATCCGTTTCCCGTTTCGAAGAACTAAAATACGATAATCGGATTATCGAAGTTCTCACCGTGTGCGGATTCGAATCCGCAGCCGTTCGGTTCCGTCGGTGTGACACCGCAAGCCGCGCAAGCGCCCGGCCTCTAGCGAAGTCCACGCGATCCTCCCCGCGACGGATATCCTCGAGTTCGTCGTTCTTCGCAGCCCGCGAAGCCTCCGCTGGTCGCCGCAATGATCGCCGCAGTGCGCAGACGATTTCTCGTCGAACGGGATTCGGAGAAGCGGCAGAGCAGATCTAGATATGCCTGGACTCCAGAGGAAGACAGAAACTGAGGAGGGGCGGCTAGGGTTAGCAGTAGCTTGGCCTGCTCAGCCCGTTCGCTATGTTTTCTACTAACCGCGCGGTTTTTCATAAAAACCCCCGGTTTGTATAAAACCCACTTATTTATCCATCGCCTTGAGAATCATTTGCGTGTGACCCTCTAGGCCCAAGTACCAGTCCAGTTAATGGCCCAGTAAGCCCAGTGACTCCTCACTGGCTTTATTAATTAATTAATAACCCTTTATTAATCAATTAATCAATCGAATTGATGTCGCACATCAAATTGGACCGGGCCTCCGATCACGTTGGGTGCCAAGCAACACCGCGTGAACCCGGAAGGTATTTGGGGTTAAATAACCCACTCTTGGAACCTTTCCGTCGACAGTTACCGCGTGGATTTAATCCTTCATTCGTACAATGCTCTCGAGTCAACTCAGGGCATGGCGAGCTGTCAAACCCTAGCCGGTCGACTCACTTGGATTGGATGCCGCTGATGAATATCGGAAAACTCCTTTCCCGATATTATCGTCCGCCCTGGCCAGGGACTTCCGCGCATCCTTCCTAGAGCATTCTCTCTCTAAGTACCGAGAGCGAATGATTCCTTATTGACACACAATTCCCTTCGACGGTATTCCGCTGCACCCAATCCTTGGCGTATTAGAATCCCGTGGCTAGAGATTCGTAGACCAAGGTCAAAGTACAGAAGTCCACCGCCAAGGTGTCCTTGGTGTCTCAGGTCCGAGGACCATCCACGCAACTGCGACAATAGAATCAAGCTGGTTGACAGTGAGGTACAATACCATCCAGCGATTCAGTCGGATCAGTTCAGTGAACTCATTCTCCAATGAGCACCTACAGATTCGCCTTAGTGTCTCCACACAAGTGACTTATGAGATCAGTCACCCTCATCATATGAGCAGGAGTAATCTGTACTAGTCTAACCGGATATCCGATGTCCTTCTCGAATATCCTCCGACTAGGAACAATTAAGAATATGTGTGTTTAAGTGATCAGTCTCATTAGTATGATCTCATCATAATCTGATCACTATAGCACATATTCACAGACTTCATTATGAAACGATAATTAACGCGATTTACACATAATGAATATTATGCCATTTTATTAATAATGAACGAGATTTACATTGTTAGATTGGCTTGTAGGTCACCTAAACTAACAGAAAGTCCATGGGGAGGAAACAGGATGGAATGAAGATGCAGGAGAATGAATTTTGTCGGCGTGAAGTTGACACTTAGCACACCTACGAACATATCCTACACAGTCTTCTTCCATGGTTGGCCAATAAAATCCTTGTCTAAGGATCTTCTTTGCTAGCATCTGTCCATTGACATGGCCACCACAAACTCCACTATGAGCTCCTTCCATAACCTTCCAAAGCTCATCTTCGTCTAGACATCTCAGGAGAACTCCATCAAAACCTCTCTTGTACAATGCTCCTCCAACTATGGTGTATCGTTGAGCAATTCTTCTGATAGCTTTCTTCTCCTCAGTTGTAGCTTCCTCAGGATACGATTGATCTTCACAATATTTTGCAATTTCATAATACCATGGCTTCTGTTCATCATTCATCTCTTCTAACAGCTCCATCAACATGATTTCTCTTTTCTCAATGATATCTCCGTCTCTGACTTTCTTCAGCAACTTCTCCTTAATTCTAAGGAATGAAGGATCTTTTACGGCGGGTGAAAGACGCCTATGAACTATGATTGATTCGGTTTGTTTGCTGATTGAAAAATTAAGAGAAGATGCAAGTAAAGCTAGAGCGTCAGCTAAGATGTTCTGATTCCTAGGGACATGGACAAAGATCAATTTCGTGAAAAGCTTTGAGTAAGCAGAAGTAAGTTCTTGATAAGGCTTGAGCTTGGGATCGAGAGTTCGATACTTGGTCAGCACTTGGCGAAGAATCAGTTGGCTATCACCTACAATCCTGAGTTTGGTGGCACCATGGAAATGAGCAGCCTCGAGACCAGCAAGGAGTGCCTCGTATTCAGCTATATTGTTTGTGACTGTAAAATCAAGCTGAAAGGCTTGTGGAATGGTGACACCTTCAGGTGATAACAGAACAATACCTATCCCTTTTCCATGAGAATTCAGAGCTCCGTCAAAATGCAGAGTCCACATATCATCTCTGATTTGATTTACGGACATCAGTTCCTCATCCGGAAACTCTGATCGCACTGGATCAAATCGAGGAAGGGGATGATGAGCGAGATGTTCTGTTATGGCATAGCCCTTGATCGCTTTCTGCTGAATATAAGTGATATCGAATTGAGATAGAAAGCTTTGCCATCGTGCTAACCTATCAGTAAGAACAGATTTCTCCAGAAGGAATTTGATCGGATTCATCCTAGCGATGAGATGGACTTCATGGGCCAGAAAATAATGCTTCAATTTCTGCACGACCCAGACCAATGCTGCACATGTTTTCTCCATCGCCGTATATCTCTGTTCAGCGGGGTTGAGAAGTTTAGAGAGATAGTAGGCCGCCCTCTCTTTTCCTTCTTCATCCTCTTGTGCTAGGACAACCCCCACTGCATCATCCAGGACTGAAATGTAAAGTATCAATGGTTTGCCTGGAGATGGTGGTCTCAAAACAGGAGGACTTGCTAAATAGTTCTTTAATCCATCGAATGCCTCATGACACTTATCGTCCCAATCGAATTTGACTCCCAGCTTGGTAAGCTCGTAAAACGGCTTACACCTTTGTGAGTGCTGGGAGACAAAACGGCGAATAAATTGTAACCTCCCGATTAATCCTCTCAACTCCTTCAAATTTTTGGGAGGTGGCATTTCTCTGATAGCCTTCGCCTTGTTAGGATCGAGCTCAATTCCCCGTTTGCTGACAATAAATCCAAGCAATTTTCCTGAAGATACCCCGAATACACATTTCTTGGGGTTCATCTTTAACTGATATTCTCTCGATCTCTCTAATACCCTTGCCAAAACTTTGGCGTGCTCAGCCTTTGTTTTAGATTTAACCAACAAGTCATCCACATACACTTCCAAATCTATGTGCATCATGTCATGAAATATTGCTATCATAGCCCTCTGATAAGTGGCTCCGGCATTCTTTAATCCAAATGGCATGACGACATAACAGTATGTTCCCCAAGGTGTAGTGAATGATGTTTTCTCTTGATCTTCTTCTGCCAGCTTAATCTGATTATATCCTGAAAATCAGTCTATAAACGATAAAGTTTCATAGCCAGCAGTATTATCAATGAGTACATCAATATGAGGCAATGGAAAATCATCTTTAGGACATGCCCGGTTCAAATCGCGGAAGTTAATGCAAATTCTGACCTTTCCGTCCTTCTTCATAACCGGGACTATGTTAGCCACCCATTGTGGATAAAGGACAACTCTAATAAATTTGGCTTTATGCAATTTGTCGACCTCTTCCTTCATCTTTAGAGCCATTTGTGGGTGGAATCGCCTTAATTTTTGCTTGACCGGGCTAGCTCCTTCCTTTAACGTTAATCTGTGTTCAACTAAAGATGAGTCTAACCCTGGCATATCTTCATAACTCCAGGCGAAAGTGTCCTTATAGTCCTTAAGTACTTGTACCATTACCTTCTCATCCTCCGTAGAAAGATTTTTACTGACGAGGACAACCTTAAGTTCGTCTTCAGTCCCTAAATTGATTTCTCTGGTGGGCTCTTCTACGGCAGCTGAGGGTTCATCGAATCTCTTCACTCCACTGGCATATGCCTTAGCTGCGTCCTCGTCATCTTCCTCATTTTCAACAATGGGGTCCTTTTCATGTACTAACTCATATACTCCATACCCATCATTGACTGACTCATCATTCATACAGTCTTCTGGCATCTGAATTGGATTTTCTAAAAACTGAAGGATCAAAGAACAAGAAAAGCATTTATCAGCTAAGTCCTGGAGGTATCTATCTGGAATTCGCCTACCCTTAGGCTTCCTAGACTTCCTAACCTGACTAATCTGCCTAAAACTAGACTGCCTAACTTCACTAAACTCCCTATCATAACCTAATGAAGATGAAGCAGGATAGAAATCCTGGGATACAAGTGGAAATACAAGAGAATCCTCCCGAGGGGAGGGACAGAGTAGCTCTAGAAGAGAATCTTGACCGAAGGACCCACGCGACGGGGTGCAATCGGACAAGTAAGATGTTTCCTCGATAAAGATTTGAGAAGAATTTGTTGTAAAATTGGCATTTTTTTTTGGATATCAGAGGAATTATACATGAAACAGGAATGAATACAAATGGGAGGAGAATCAGACGGAGGAAGTGGCACCAAGGCCAGAGGATTAGGGGGATCATATAGCAATATGTCCCATATCAAATTATACATCCTCTCTAGATCGAGAGGAGGTTGTGGAATAAGGTCCCGAGGGGACAGAGTGATCATAATGGGCGGAGCCCGTAGAATATCTTCAATAATGACCCGCGACCAAGTCGGGGTCAAGAGCAGTGTACGAAATAGGGTATGGAGCATGAAGACATGTGAAGGATATGTCCCCCTCCAGAGCAGATCTGTAGTGTAACTAGCTTCATAGGGGTCATCTGGCTCCCCTTCATCGGTTTCTTCAGACAGCAATATCTGCTTATCAAATATGGCACCAGGGCTTTCAATCAGCTCATCAATCTGCGGCGGCCACTTAGGTTATGCAGGATCTAGGAACAATCTGTTCAGTGCAATGTAAAGGTCTCTCAGGTCGAACCACCTGTACCATTCGCATTCAGGATCATGGAATTTCCTCCTTTTCATAGGCCGCAGAGCCTCCAAGGATTGGTACGTAAGTAGTTCAGAGCAATGTCTGGCCAAGTCCCTCCCATATATGTCATGGAAGTCAAAACACGAAGTAATGACCACCGTGTTGTCGTAGCTAAGTATGGGCCCCTTCACAAAGTGTGTAGACAGGGTCCCTGTTAAGGGATCTCGGCCTTCTTTGGGTGGTGTAGACATTGCCTCCCAGATTTTCGGACCTTCTTCGATCTCTGCTTGCTGAACCAGATCTTGTTTCAGTTTTCTTGGCCTATAGCCCAGACCACTTCCAGGTGCTGCTCGATGACTTTTAACAGGAGTGGTCCTGCCTTGCAACTGTGTGCCCAGACCTCTTCCAGGCTCGTAGCCGTTCTTCATCATAATCCTCCATCCTAGGGTACTCATGCACTTCCCCCTTTTTATGGCATCTAACGGGTATGGAGAAATAGTGGCGGCTTTTAAAGGATCAGCCACTGGACGGTAGACCTGTAATACCGACAGAAAAGGTTGTCGGCCAGGTAAGACAGCAGATTTAATATTCAAGGTATGAGCAGCAGCAAGGATCGGCATGCTCGTCACTTTAATAATTCGTCCTTTGAAAGGGAATTTTAGGCATTGGTGATTCGTAGAGGGAATCGCCTCAAGAGTTTTGATATAAGGACGACCCAAAATGGCATTTATAGAAGGGTCAATTTCAAGGATGTGAAATTCGACCTCTGCATGACTTACAGGGCCCAGCTCCACCTTCAAATAGACCATTCCCAGAGGGGAACGGGTAGAATTGTCATATGCCGTCACTGAGATGGGGCTGGGCAGCCATTTTTCTTTGGGCACACCGCACAGCTCCAGGGTCTTCGGAGGTAAAACATTGATCGAAGCCCCTGTGTCGACCAGGCATGCATCTACGGCCTTCTTACAGATGTTGACCGTGATGCTCAGAGCCATGCTTCTGGCTGCTGGCGGTGCTAGTTCCGATGTATGAAATGTAATGGAGGGCTGATCCCCTTGAGGAACTAGTAGCGCTGCAATTTTTTCTACCGGCACGTCCTCATTGACCATCACCTTCTGTAGATATTCCATTAAGGCTTCTTGGTGAATCTTGGATCTTTTGATCAATTCAAGTACAGTGATCCGTGCGGGTGTCCGATCCAGATGTTTCAACAAGTCATATTGAGTGCCTGGTTCACTCTCTTCATTATGGGCTTCCTCAGTCGGCTGCGATGGGCCGTCTCTAACTGTGGACTGAGGAAAGACTTTGTTGAAAATCCTTCCACTCCGGAGCGCATGTTCCTCAACCGTGGAGGATCCGGGTGACACCTTAAGTACCGCAGGGTTGGATGGTGTAGATGGCGTAG
This sequence comes from Zantedeschia hybrid cultivar, assembly GCA_030544215.1. NCBI lineage: Eukaryota > Viridiplantae > Streptophyta > Magnoliopsida > Alismatales > Araceae > Zantedeschia > Zantedeschia hybrid cultivar. The sequence continues at coordinate 28,460,060 of JARZZO010000015.1, forward strand.
AGGGTTGGATGGTGGATGGGTAAGTGGTTGGTGAAGTGGGGAATGGTACGCGTAATGGCGGTCTGAATGGTAAGGGGATATCTGGGTAGGTGGTAGTGGTAGCGGGTGAAGTAGGAAATGGTACGCGTAGTAATGGCCTAGATGGTAGGAGGGGCGCGTGATTGGTTTGCGGGGGGTTATATGATGGAGGTGTAGTGGTGCGGGGTGTGATGGGCTTGAGGAAGGTGGGTAGTGGTAATGGGTTATTGGGTGCGGGCGAGTGATATGTGGATGCCGGTAGAGGGGTGATGGTAATGGGTTGCGGCCTAGGTATGTGGATGGCGCGGCGTGGTGGTCGCTCTGCGGTACTTGGAACGTGACCCGTTGAACAAAGAGAGGAAGAGTCCTCTATTCTCCATTGTTGCCCACGACCAGCCTCAGACTGGCTGTTCGTCAAAATGGGAGCAACTTGGTTTTGGTTCTGGTGCTCCGGGAGTGGATTCTGCACTATGCCCATGTTGGGTGGTGCTGCTGCTTGTGCTAGTGGTCTTACTTGCTGCTGCTGCTGCTGCTGCTGTGGTCTTCTAGCCTTTAGGGCTGATATATACTTTTTCATCTCCTCCCAGTCTATGCTGCCCTGCTCATTGAGATCATGAATATAATCTCTGAATTGGAAGCAGGTGTCGATGGTATGCCCAGGTTGCCTATGGAAGTAGCAATACCTGGACGTGTCGGCATTTTGAGACCAGACGGCCTTTTCCCTTGGCAAAACTAAGGCATTAGCTGCCATTAGAGCACTGAAGATATCTGCCAAGGATTCTGGGAGGGCCGGGTATTCTGCCCTTTTCGGGCCTGGAGGTCTTCTCTGCTGGTTGTAGTCACCAGGAGGAGGGACATTATGGTACGCCGGCGGTGCGCGCGGCTGATACTGTAGCTGTTGCTGTTGCTGATATTGCTGCTGTTGGGGCTGTTGGTACTGCTGTTGCCGTTGCGGCTGTTGTAGCTGTTGCTGTTGCTGGTTCTGATTCGGCTACTGGGGCCGCTGATACTGTTGCTGATAATGGGGGTTCTACTGCTGCCTATACCCTTGTTGGTTCGGCTGCGGTGGCCTCTGGTACTGCTGCTGGTTCCTCACAAACTGGGGCGAGTTATTATTCATGCTACTGACTTTCTCGTGAGAGAGCGTGCCCTCAGTAGTCGGACCTGTGCTAGGAGAATTTGGCACTGCAGGCTTCCGAGGTGGAGGCCTGCTAGGTCTGTGAGGATCAAAGACGCTAGAGAACGTAGCGTCCTTGAAGGCATTTTGGCAGTACCGTGCTCTTTCATAGAGCTCTGCCATGTTGGTCAAATTGTTCAAGGAGAGGACTAGCTTGAACTGGGGCGTGGCGTTGGACATTAACATCTTCACTTGCTCGGATTCGGACAAGTGATCCTTCACCTTTTCAGCCAGGCCCCGCCACCTATCAGCGAAACTGACAAACTCCTCATCAGGTTTCATCTTTTCTACAATGAGGTCAGTGATGGACAAGGAGGGTGCAACTCTGTCTTGGTATCGTTGGATAAATTTGCGTGAAACGACACCGTAATCCTCTACTTCGGAGGGTTCCAGAGAAAAGAACCACTCGAGGGCTAGTCCCTCTAGAGATCTCCTGAACAAAAAGGCCAACCACCTCTTGTCGTTCTGCCAGAAAGATGATTCGTACATAAACTCCTTCAGATGTGTGAAGGGGTTACCAGTACCGTTGTACTTTCGATACACTGGCATCTCAGAGGGTGGCAGATGGAATACTGGCAGGCTCGGTAAACTGATCTCTGGCACAGCTTTAACCCCCATCATCTTCTGGAGGTTGTTGAATTGCTCATCCATGCGCTCCATCTTGGCCAGCAACGCTTGCGTAGTCAGATCTGCCTGGGGAGGAGGAGGAGGCGGAAGTACTTGATAGGCCTGCTGCCTAGAGTACATTGGACAGGGAGGACAATAAAGAGGAGGTCCGGCAGAGCTTCCGCCATGCCCGAGGGCATTTTGATAAACAGGCGTTTGCGGTCTAGCCGGTTGCCTAGATGATGAAAGCTGTGGCCCAGCTGGCCGAGAAGTAATATGAAGGCCTTCCATGGCCTGATGGATATAAGGAGGAGGAAGAGGAGGTTGTTGAGTAACAACAGGGGGAGCCACAGGATTTGGCTCAGCAGGCTGCACGGGTGCCTTCCCCTTCAGAATAGACTGGATCGCCTCGAACTGCTGAGGGTCCAGTTGGGAGGTAAGAACTCCCAAAGCGTTGACGAGATCCGAAGGATCAGAGGGTGAGGGATCATTCTGATTCATGTCCCCCTCTAGATCGGGATTAGGAATCGCATATTCATGCGGGGGAAGATCAGGATATCGATCCTGTGGATGAAAGAGAGGGGTCCGGACATTCCCATCTTGTCGATATGGAATGAGGTATCAGCATCTCTCCCATTCTCATAGTTGTAGTCCGAATCGCGAGGGGCATTAGCATCTCCCTCGTAGTTGATGATGGCGTCTTGAGCCATACTCAAGTCCCTGCCTGATCGCAGCAGCATGATGTTAGATTCCCTTTTCAAAGACTTGACAAACAAGTTGCACAGAGATTAATCAAACAAGTGGATGCTTAACGTGATTTCAAGGTTCCTTGTTGAGTTATTTGAATTGGATTAAACCACAAATTCGCTCAGGGAAAGGATCCTAGATTCAGTTCAATTTCCACCGTTATTCTCTAGGGCTTTCTCTCACAACGCTTTCGGAATCTAGCCGGGACTTCAATTGGTACAACCAGCCCGATGATCAAGGAGAAATACCTTGATTTTGGGGACTTATGGAGGTCTCAACATCAACTTCTCTAGTCTGATCAAGGGACTAACCCAATTAGAGAGAGTTGCTGACGTCGAGTAGTGTGTTCTTAAAAAAAGGAGGGTATTCGCCTCAATGCGTATGCCCTACGGCCTGGATGGCCTCTAATGCTTAATAATAATGGGTAGCTAGCACTCAAACCACATAAATCTGGGAACTGAAAAATAATTAAGAAATTGTCTGAATCGCGTCGATGGTAGTCGACGCTATTCAAAACAGAACTTAATTTTTTCGCAGAAACAGATCTGAAAAATAACTAAGAAGCTGTTTGAATCGCGTCGATGTTAGTCGACGCTATTCAAAATAGAACTTAATTTTTTCGCAGAAACAGATGCAGACAGCAGAGAAGATATGAAGACTGAAAGGCGTCTAGGGGTGTTGACGCGGTTTTGAAACGCGTCAGTGCTCCTGGACGCTTTTCAGTTCGCAGAAACAGTTTTGCAGGAGGATTTTCTGGGTTGAATCCTCCTCAAACAAGATAAAAAGCAGTAAACAATCAACTCATGCAGATTTTTTTTAGTTCCAGATTTTAACAGGATGATTTACTAACTAAACAACTAGGAAATCAATCAATCACACATCATTTTCATCACAAAAACAGCTTTTTGAACTAATCAAGGGGAGGGCAAGATCTTGCTACTGGGGTGTGCACGTGGTGCACGAGGGAAATTAATTAAACTAAAACACTCACCAATTGGTGAGGACGTGTCGAGAGACACAAATGGTGCACCGTGGATGCCCTATTGATGATAGCAAGAACAAAAAGAAACTAAAAGATGGCGAGACCAAGTCGCACCGTGATCGCCAAAAAAGCTGTAGGTGCTTAAAATGCTCGTGTGATTAACATGAAAAATCTATGTTGTTTAGTGCAAACTAACCTATTAAAAACAGCAACTAAGTGCAGTGATCGCCAGAAACTTTTGACTTAAAAGTTTCAAAAGAGAGTTTTGATCGCCTACCTGTTTGAACGCGGAAGATGTTAAGTCCTTGATTCCCCTCCTTCAGCCGGCTGAAGAAAGAGAGCCCTTCTCGTTCTTTGTTCTTGCTGTTGAATTTGAGGTTGAGGATCGTCCAGAAATCCTTTTGACTTTGTGCTTGATTTCCCCTTTTGATTCTCTTGTTGTTGTTGAGTGCAGCAGAGACAGAAAGAAAATGAAGAAACAATGATGAGAATTTAAATAGAAACAGTATCTAAACTAATCATGATTTTAAGCATGCGATTGAACAGCAAACTTACTTGTTAAATGGCTTTTGAAACCCCTTAATCAAATAGGTTTTGAAAGATGATGCTGTGGTGTGTGTTGCATGAAGTGAATATTAAAGAATGAAAAGATGTAGAATAAAAATGCAGAAATGAAACACTTATGCCCAATTGGTTGAAGCCTTGAAAGGATGAAGATTCTTGAAAGGACGCCGATTTCTGGAAATGGCAGCGCTCCGGCGTTCCGACGTTGTTGCTTCGATCTTCAACTCGTTATCGCTCAATTAACTCAAGATTATGCTTCACCTCTTTCTTTTTTTTTTACTCTCTTCGAGATGTAAGGTATTTATAGGCTTTTTCTGCGTTTGCGATTAACATAGAAAAATCTAGGATTTATCTATCTTAACCGACAAATAAATACTGATTAATTCATCTTTATCTGTAATTATCTAAAACGCGTCCACCATGGCTGACGCCTTTCAGATTAATTAAGATAAGGATAAATATCCGGAAAAACTTATCTTTATCTTTATTAGCTAAAACGCGTCTACATGTGTAGACGTCTTTTACACTGATTAAGATAAGGATAAACATCCGAAAAAGAAGTAGAAATAGCTTAGGAAACCTAAAACGCGTCAGCCTTCACAGACGCCTTTTAGTTAATTAATCAATTGATTAAAATTCAAATTTAAACGTTAAAATAAGAATAAACTCTAAATAGCGTCCACACAGGTCGACGTCTTTTAGAATTCTGCATATTTTAACTAAAATTTGAGCTAAAATCAATTTAATTGATTAACTTAAACATGTCTGTTAAACCCGACACTTAAAAATATCAATAAAAATTAATCAATGATTAAATATCAGACCATTCTGAGACATTATTATATGATATGAAATTTACTCGAAATGATGTCAAAATTAGCGTGTCTACATATGATTCAAGTTGGTGGGCATCACATTCCTTTGAAAAATCTCTTGGATCATAATCACAACTTCCTCCTTGACAATGAACCAATATTTCTGGAAGAAAATAGGGGGAAGTCCATCAGGACCAGGAGCTTTATAAGGGCCCATAGCCCTCAAGGCATTGTGAATCTCATCAGATGAAGGAACAGCACACAGGTTAATGTTGTCCAGATCACTGATAACATGTTGGCCTGCACAGGGGGGTTCCCAGGTGAGAAAGGAAGGATCATAATTACCAACCGTATATAAGTTTTGGAAATAGTCCACAAAGGTATGCTTAATAAGGTCAGCATCATGAATCCAGGTACCATTTTGCATTTGGACTCCGGAAATTCTATTGAGATTCCTCCTGCAAAGGACAGACACATGAAAAAACTTTGTATTCTTATCACCCCCCATATGCCATTTACCTTTAGTTCTTTGATGCCAAAACTCATTTTCTTCAAGGATAGCTTGTTTCAGGGACTCATTTATTTTCCTGCCTTCTATGAGATTTTCTGCTGTGATAGTGGCACTATCAATTTCATCAAGTCTCTTACTCAAAGCAGAGATTCTACCTTGGGCATTGCAGAAGTTCTTCTTCTTCCATCTCTTACAATGAAACTAAAGTTTAGCCATTTTGCTGGAGTAATTGGAGTTAAGAGGGGGAAGAAAATGCCATTTAGATGACAGCATATCCTGAAAATCTTTCCTCAGGGTCCAAGCTGCTTCAAATTTAAAAGGATATTGCTTCCTTCTAATGTGCGCCTCAGGGTTCAAGAGAATAGGTCTGTGGTCACTAGCCAGTCTCGGCAGGTGAAGGACCTTTGCATAGGGGAAATTTAGATGCCAATGAGAGTTAACCATGGCTTGATCCAGTCTTTCCCGGATGTGGAAAGAAGCTTTCCTATTATTTGCCCAAGTGTAAGCTGGCCCATCATGGCCCAGGTCTATCAGGCCAGCATCACTGATGAAGGAATTAAAATGTCTGATCTTGTGATTACTGACTGGATTGCCTCCCCATTTATCCTGCTGTCGGGTAACGGAGTTCGTATCACCAATGAGATAGACAGGTAAATCTTATTGGAAGATAAGATTTCGAATATGATCCCAGAACCTCCTTCTACAAGCAGTTTTAGGAGGCGTATAAATACAGAACAGGAGCCAACTGACACCATTAGCTTCATCCATCTTAGCAATAATGTAATTCTTTTCAGAATGGGTGATCTTCAAACTAATGTGAGTTTGCCACCATATCCAAAGACCTCCAGCTCTGCCATTAGACTCCACCACATGATAATTTGGAATACCTTTGTTACCAAAGAACTTATTACTGAATTTCTTATCTGCCTTCGTTTCTGATAGGAAAATAATATCAGGTTTAATTGAGTGGGTCAATTGAAGGATGTATGGAACTGTCGGTGACCCTCTAATACCTCGATAGTTCCAGACAATAAGCTTCATTTGGGTTGCTGCGGCAAGTTAAGGTCGGCCGCCACGACCAATTCACTGGACTGTAGGGGAGAAATTTCGTCAAGACCACCTGTCAAAATAGTAGAATTTATCGCTCCAGGACATTTCTTAGCTCTACTGTGCTTATTTTTTATACCACCAGGTTGATGTTTACCAATTCCAAGCATAGATCCCATTCTAGTAAGGGTCAGTAGATCTTCATCTCCTTTCAAGGGATCCAGCAAATTACTTTTGCATCTTTTTGTATTCTCTGACAGGATCAGATCGTCAGGATTTCCATCTGTCTTACGTTTGAGAGGTGTCACCATAATCTGCTGGTCCATACAGCTAGGAGGGCTAGCTTTTTTAATTTCAAAGTGGGACATATGTATAGGCACATCATGTAGTACAATGGAGCTTTTCTTAGGGCAGGCACTGATCTGTTGGATAGTATCACCATAGGAAGTACCAAGATCCTGGTGCTTAGACTCAGCATCACCTAGGTTGCCTTTACTCATGGAAGCACCCGCCAGAGAGGGGGTAGTTTCAATCTGTATAGGCCTAGGTGTACTGCTCCTGCAGGTTGAGGTATCCCACTCTGTCCAAGGACAACTCACTTTTTTCTCAACGGTCTGCATGATACTAAAAGGGATGATCTTGTCAGCAGGCAGACTAGGAGTAGCTCTATATCATATTCTCAAAGCCTCTTGGAACCGTCATCAAATATTAGAACCAACTCTCATAGAGTTTAACCTTCTCTTCTCTTTTTTCTTTCAAGAATAATACTAAAAACTTATTATCTAAGAAGAGTTGCACCCATTAATGGCTCTAGCACGATTTTAAGGGTTTATTTATAGTTAATTCCCCTCCTAATATAACCAACTGATCTCATTTTTTATGCTAGAGTCGAGCTCCAACTATACATTACTTAATCTTTAAGTTAAAGTACTTTTCTAGTGTAAGTAAGACTCAATTATCGCGGTCTTTTACTTCATAATCTTAAAACCTATAAATTTGATCATTTAAACGTCCGAATTAGGAAAAACTTTATTCTACTATAACTTCTTATTATCTTTCCAATGCCGCTAACTTCACTAGTTTTAGACTTTCGTATAATAGGTTATCCTTTTTTTACTAACCTGCTGTCATGAGTAATCCGAACCTAGAAATCTGACAGATTCTATTTTTATACAAAGATGTCTTGATTCTGACTAGTAAACAACTTATTTTAAAATCATTGTCTTCATAAAAGTTATATAATTTTAATTCATCTTTTTAATGGGAGTTATCATACCTAATTTAAATTTTTCTACACAAAGTTATACTTAAATATCAGGACTTTGTCAAATAAATATGTGTGTAGAATTTTAGCTCGAGTAGGATTCCAATTATGACTTTCTATCTACTAATTGGAATAATAATCATACTCAAGTTTATTGTGTTCTACTTCTAATCCAACTCAAATATATTTTATATAATTTTTTAGGTCATGGTTAACTTTAACTATACTTTCTTATGTTTTCTAATTCGAATCCTAGTCTTATTAGGACTTGTTTCCTATTGGTGGCCCTTTTCAAAACTGATCATCAATATTTTTTACTCTTAAAATATTTGAATTAATGAAATTAACTTTTTATAAATTTATATATCTTTTTATATTATTTTCAGTGGTACCAATCATGCCTTAATCTAAATTCTCTACAGAATGTCATCATTATTTTACTATGTTACTATTCAATGCCTCCAAATCTATAATTTATTAATTGAATTCTTTGGGTTGTAAAGGTGTATGGCATAACATCCTCTCTCCCTTAGAAATTTCATCCTCTAAATTTGTTAAATTATAATAATCTACCTTAATATTAATAGATTAGTCATACGAATTTCTAAGGCCATAAAATATAAGAGTAAAATATTATTAAATCAAGATCAAATCACTAAGATAAATAGATCTATTTTTTGAGGATCATTTGTCATGATATTTATATATTGATTATGATTTAATGTGTTAATAGATTTCAAGAACCGATCTAGTTAACCAACTTAATTAGTCAATAGACAAACTCATCTTGATATAGCTAAGGGCATAGGGCAGAAAGATTGATGGCTAACTAACTTTCATATGGTTATTTGGTAGTGTGCAATTGCCATACTATTAATAATAAGATCACTAGATTGAGCATGTATCAAGACAACTAGGGTATAGATCATGATCATAATAATCTCATCGTGGTTTATAATTACTTCTTAAAAGTATTTAGATCATTATAAGGGTATGTCAATTAATTCCTATGGATATTATATGAATAAAATTTTTCAAGATGAAGTATATGAAAATAATAGGGTAATTATAGCGAAATGGATATGATATCAACTTGAGATACGTAAGAGTCCTAACATTATAGTATGCGGTAAAAGAATCATCTATATTTAAGGCAATCTACTCATCCTAGAATTATTAGTATTTTATATTTAAAATCCTGTGTAAGTCCTAAAATATTGTATAAGAAGGATTTAAGGATATGTCTATAGGTGGCCTAATGGATCACTTTGAAAGAGATTTTATACATATCTATAAGTGTCTTCCTAAGTATTCTAATAAATCAAGATAATACATTTATAGTGAAACACCACTATCAAATGAACTTATATTTTATATGGTCTCTATACTTTCTCGTAGGAGTACTAACGATAAAATGATCTATGGCATAATATGATTCTAGTTACTTATCTGAAAAGTAGATTTAAGATCATCAACATCTAACCAAGCACATAACATAGACTTAAATAGGAGTCACTTATGAAATTGAAAGATATCACAGGAGAGCATTAACTTATCCTAGCATTTAAAGTGTTAATAGACTCTTTCTAATTTCTAAGCAACATAAGAGAATGTAGAAGAATGGATAATGTTAATTAAATCTATGAGTACTTTGTGGTCAAGGCATCCCTTAATACTAATTATCAAAGAATCATGGATAAAAATAGGTCAATTTTCAATGGCTTAACAAACCTTGTAGAAAGGTACATGTAGGTGGTATATATGCATCCTATAGCTAGCTCTCCCCCTTAAGAGGATGTAACTTAATCCTCTTAATTTTCATCCACGTCAAAAATTTCCTTCGTCTAAGTCTAATTATGTGAACATGTTACGTCCCAGATCAAGTTTTTTTTTTTTTTTAATTCGAACTCCGACTGTGTAATTTCGGGATAAATCCTATCATGACAAATAAGTATGAGAGGTAAACAACTACAAGGTAATTTAAATAAATGCCATAACTATCAATTAATCCCATATATCTAAATATAGCTAATACCAATGTTCATAAATTACAATATCCATTAATTAGTATCTCAATTATCAATCTCACCAAATAAGGAAAAATGCATCGATCTCACATCATTCCCTACTACATCAAACTACTAATTTGGTAATCAAACGCTCTTCTAAAAACTTAACTTGCTTGATTCCCTACATAGGCAGATCTTGAATCGATTTCTCCTAAAAAATAATTAGTTAGATTTGTGAGTTAACTACTCAAGATGCTTCAAACCATCCACATGACTTAACATATAGTAAGTTTACAAATCAAATTATAACAGATATACTAATATGATTTTACACAGTTCTACATATAGCTTAAATAAGAACATGATACAAAAATATGGTCAAATATAGATTTACTAAATTATATGTGTTTTCTAATAATATGAACAGATTAACTAAAAGATAGCATATTTGGCATGATCAGATTCTTATCTTACTAAACAAATCTACTAGCCATAAACTGAACAAATCAAATATCGAACTGAACATATAGCAAATTATCATTGCATAGTAAATTGCAAACATGGTTATAAAATTCTCAAACTTTACATAACTAACAAGGACAGTATGAAAAAGGTGTCTACAAAATTTGACATGATTTTGGCATAAATCGAGTGAGATAGAAGATTCACAAATTGAGATTTCAAAATTATCTGGACAGATTGTATAGTGTGAGAAACATATTATAGAATAAATATCAAAATAACTCATAAAATTTTAAATTTAATTGAGAATGCAGATAACATCCAAAATAAGATTCTTTAAAAATTATATCCCAATTGGACATTGTACCAAGGAGAACAAATATATGTAAATTAGGTGATCATAGTTAGAAATAAAATAGATTGATTGGATATATTGTATATGTTGAGATAACAATTATGAAATAAATAGTAAATAATATTATAAAAATATAAAATTTTATGTTCATGAAGTAGATATATAGATCAAATTTTTTTACCAATTAAACCTTTGCACGCCTCTGTTACCCTTTGGCAGTAACTAGTGGAACCATAAAAGCTACTATCTCCTACTATACTACACCCACTTTAAGGTAGTTTTCCTGCCCATAGATAGTAGGACCAATCCTTCTTTTCATGCTCATTAGTTTATAATTTTTTAAAAAAAGAATATAATTTTTAGTACAAAATAGATCATACTTAGTGTTATCCGTTTACCTCTTGAAGAAAGATAAAATCTTGCATCTCTTATGACTTCCTTGCAATCTATCCATAGTTTCCTCATCTTTTAACTTCTTTTTTACATTCTCTAAGCTTTTTTTCCACATTCTCAAAACTTTCAATAACATAAAACATTGATTAGAATCAAATTTCTAAAAAAGTCAACTAAGAAACATCATCTTTCTCTCTAAAGAACAACTATTTCATACCTTAAACTTGGAATTGTGTGCAAGGAGACTTATGCATGACCCCAATGATTTATTTATACTTATTTTACTTTCTAATATAATAACTAACACTTATTTTATTTCTTGGAGTCAAACTCCAACTCCACATTGCTTAATCTTCAAGTTAAAATGCTTTCCTAATGCAAGTAGGACTCAATTCCCGTAGCTTTTTGTTTCTTAATATGAAAACATCTAAATTTTACCCCTTAAACACCTGAATTAGGAAAAAGTCTCTTCTAAAAAATTGTAGAACTTTTTATTATATTTTTAACGCGATAAACTTAACTATTTTTAAACTTTCGTGTAAAAGGTTATTTATATTTTACTAACCTATTATCCTGAGTACTCCGAACTCAGAAATCTGACAGATTCTATTCCTATCAAAAAATAGCCTAATTCCGACAAGTAAACAACTTATTTTAAAAATATGATCTTCATAAAAATTATAGAATTTTAAGTCATATTCTTAATAAATTTTTTTTATATAATTTAAAATTTTATGTACGAAGTTATGTTTAAAACACCAGGACTATGTCAAGTAAATCTGTGTGTAGAATCCTAGTTCGAATAGAATTCCAATGATGACTTTCTACCTAGTAATTGGAATCCTTATCATAATCAAGTTTATTATATTCTACTTTTAAGCTAACTCAAATATACCTTACATAACTTTTTAGGTCGTAGTTATCTTTAATTATATTTTTTCTCATTTCCTAATTTGAATCCTAGTTCTATTAGGACTTGTTTCCCATTGGTAGTCATTTATAAAACTGATTATTGATATTTTAGGCTTTTAAAACATCTAAATTATAAAAATCATCTTATACAACGTTATACATCTTTTCATTCTCTTTTCACCAGTATCAACCATGCTTGAATCTAAATTTTTTATAGAAAGTTACAACTATTTTATTATACTGTTGTCTGGTGAGTTAAACTCAGAATTCTAACTAAGTTAGTGGGCTATTCTTATTAGTCTATTAGGCCCCTATAAAAGACGCCCAGGTAGATTGACGCTTTTATAAAAGGCGTCGCCTCTAGCCGACGTGGTTTAGTTGCATACTAATCAAGTTCGTTTGGCCGAGATTATATAGTTTCCTTGGATATGAGGTCTCTATTTAGCTAGTAATTATATGTAGTAATGTGTGCCTAAATAAAGAGCTTTTAGGCTTAAAATCCTAGAAAGTGATCTTTATATATAGTACACCCCTTTGAGCCTTCAAGAGAGTTGATCGGAGCACTGTTAGAGTGTCTTTCTAATATGAGAAGAGAGTCATATAGTTCTAAACGCGGACAACATTGTTGGAGCTCCATCTTCTTCTTCCAAGCATCTTCAAGAAGCCTTGGGAACCCGGTGGCTTTGGAGAGGCCAACTTTTTCTTTCTTTCTCTTCTTTGTTTTCATTTTCATTAATTTTTTTCATCATATGTTCACTCTTTTCACATACGTTCATTAGCATCTCATGCTACATCTTTACATTTTACATATAGGGATTTTAAAGAAAAGCACAAAACACATGAGTATTTTTAGTTAAGTTGCGTAACTCTTTTATTTCTCTTTGTTTCCTTGTCTTTTTTACGAGGTATTAGAAGAAAATTTTGAAAAGCATTACCCGCTTGCGGTGCATTATCCTCGAGAGAGTGAATATCAATAAGAAGGGCTTTTGCTCTTCGACCGGCCAAAAGAGGGAAAATAGACAGACTCACAATACTCTTTGATTGGAAAAGTAATTCACAATCACCTTATTTATTTTCTTCCGAGATCCTCGATCTCTGGTGATCATATTTCATTGTCAGTAATAGCAATATTGTTATGTGTCATTGAAAGCAGATTTTGAGAACCTACAACTTTTTGGTGACCACGATAGCTATCTTCGTTTTGTTTCATTATCTTTGAACTTTAGAACCCTCGTATGCACCTTTGGCACTCTCATGTGCCCTCCTTGGTGCTCCTCGAGCACGCTTTTTATTGGCTATTTGTCATCCCTTATGCACCTCGTGCACATCTTTTAACGTCAAGTCTTGGTTATTTTGATGATTGTTTCAAAGCTAATAGTTTATCAAAAAGTGTTGTGAATGGTCCATGCTTGACTTGAGTTATTGATTGCCTATTATCAACAAAGTGGAGTCCTTTCGAAACACCTTTTTTTTTCCATCCATCTTTTGTTTAGCCGATGGGAAGTGTCCCTTCGTGATCAATGGTACGGGTTCTGAATTGCGTCAAGCCAGCCCGACACATTTCTATTCCGCATCATTCATAACTGATGCCATTTAATCGGTTTGCTTGCTGCAAAAGAGTATATGTAAAGAAGATTGTTTTGCTGAATCACGTCGACACAGGCCGACGCGATTCACAAATCACATCTTTCTGAGCAGACGTGATTTGGGATTATTGCCTTATCTCTGTTATTGCTTGATCACTACAATAGAGGCCGTCCCAGTTACAGGGCATTTGGGTTGAGAGCCCACTCTCCCTCATTCTAGGAGCTATACACCCTTCTTAGCACACTTAATTCTCTCTGATCAGGGTTCGTCCCTCTCAATTGGACTAGAGTTATTTGCATTGAGACCTCGGTAAGTTACAAAAGCGAAGCATTCTCTGTTTGATCATTGAGTAGGTTTTACCATTGAACTACTCGAGAAAGAAAAGGTTGGACAACCAGTTTACAGAAGGTACAATGAGATCAAAGAGATCAAAGGTTGAACAGAGAAGCTGGAACAGGTTGGACAGCCCATTCATTGTGAGCGTGAGCATTTATAGAGGATAACAGTGGAAATCAAAATTGAAACAAGGAGCCTTCCTATGTTTGAGAGGATTCCATCCTGTCAAAAATCTATTCTAATCTAACAAATAACTCTCAAACAACGTAAGCATCCAAGTGTTTGATAATTGCTTGAAAGTTTGCCTGAACATCCTACTAATTTGTTCATTATGATGCTACGTTCAAGTAGAATTGTTGGAGTGGCTTCGTATGAAAATGATAATCTATTTGACTATAAGGAGGATCCCCACGATCCTCAAAATCAAATTCAACTCAATCTATAAGAACCGCACTATGATCAGTACAACCCTTCTTCAGGGTATCACGTCCATTCCCAAGTCTACACTATGGGATCTGAACCAAATCTCAACTCGGGGAAGCTGCAGATCAGAATGAGCATTCACCCCCCAATCCTACTCCTGATATAGTCTCCGCCCTCAGAGTCCTTGCTATTCATGTTGATCCTCAATAGCTTGAGGCAATCCAGGCTATTCTAAAAAGAAAAGCTCCCTTGGGTCCTTCTAAATCCATCAATCCTTCTGCTCAGATCTCTGCACAAATCCCCACTCAGGCCATAGAGAGCCTTCGTATCCTCAACCATACTACGCGCTTTGTCCTAGCTATTCTAGAAAGTAGGCCTTCTATACATCTCCACCTTAGCCAATTGATCCCCTCACATAGGCCCTCTTGATAAAGATGAACGAAATGGAAGAGTAGTACATGGACCTAAAGAAGATGATTAATGCTAAGGCAGGCCCTGAGGTCTCTGTTCTGACTTTGTCGCTTCCACCTGTTGCCATAAAAAATGCCAGTTTACAGAAGGTACAATGGGACTGGTAACAAATTCATTCACTTGAAGGAGTTCCTCTATGAATCCTTATTTTGGCAGAACGATAAGTGATCCCTAGCTTTCTTCTTCAGAAGATCGCTCGAAGGACCCTCCCTTAAATGGTTCTTCTCATTGGATCCAATAGACGCCGAGGACTTTGATACTATTTTCAGAAGATTCCTACAAAGATATAATAATCGGGTTGCTCCGTCCCTCTCTATTACAGACCTAGTTTCTGAAAAGATGAAGGCCGATGAAGTTCGTCAACTTCCTTGAAAAGTGGCGTGCTATGGCAGAGAAGGTTAAAGATCACTTGTTTGAGTCGGAATAGGTGAAAATGATGATTACTAATGCCACACCTAAATACAGGTAGGTCCTACACTAAACAACCTCACCAATATGGCTAAATTATATGAGAGGGCTTGTTATGCCCAAAATGCATTCAAGGACTCCACATTCTCTAGCCTTTTGGATCCCCACAGACCTAAAAGGCCTCCACTAAGGAAACCCAATGTACCAAATTCTTCCAACACTAGCCCAACAACTGAAGGCACGATAACAAATGCGCAAGTGAGTTCGATGAATAAAAACCAAGCCCCTTTTGTGAGGAACCAAGCCCAACCTTACAATAGCCAAAGGCCACAGAACCCTCAAGGCTTGAGGGCTCATCAATAGCATTCACCTCTGCCATCCTACAACCACCCTCGCCAACATCCAAACTCAACCAAGTGCCACCACCCACTAAGTACACCTAGCAGAAAAAATCATATGGACCTAAGAGAGCCTAGTATTCACTACTATCAGAGTCCTTATCTAACATCTTCAATGCTCTCATGACAGCCAATGCCCTTACATTGCCGAAAGAAAGGACCATCTAGCCGCAGAATGTAAATATGTCCCATTATTGTGTGTTTCACCGACAGCGTGGGCACACAATTGACGTGTGTTTTCAATTTTGGGACTATATTCATGATCTAAATGATCAAGGTGGAATTGATTGGGAGGAGATGCACAAGTACATCTCAACTTTGAAAGCTAAAAGACCTCCACAACAACAACAACAGCAGTAAGTTAAGCAAACGTCAGCTCAGCAAGTGGCACACCAACAATCGAATATGGGCATAGTGTACAACCTGCTTCCGGAGCACCCACCAAACCAACAAATCCCCCCCATCCTTACCAACAACTAATTCGAAGTAAATTGGGGACAACAATGGAAGGTAGAAGAAGCATCCTCTATATACTCCACCATCCACAGAACTAAGGCTTCCACCTCATCCACTCAGCCTCCACGCACCATCATCTGGATTACCAAACCTACACCGAGGCCACCACCTTCCTCCAGTCAACCAACATCTATCGTACAACCACAACCCCCAAAACCCAATCATACCCTATCCACTATAGCCTCCATGCCACCTCCATTACCCGCCAAACCCCTACTCATTGTCCTAAAAGTAGTACCACCAACAAATAACCCATTACCCCCACCGGTCCACAACCATCTTATGCCATCCAAGCCCCTCCTTCACATCCCTTTCCCAATACCAACCACCACCAATGTACCTCAACCCACTAAGCCCGTTATCCACATTCCACAATCTACACCCACCACCCAGCCTCATCACTCCCTGCCATCTAAGCCTCTGATCTTCAAGTCTCTGGCCGTTGAAACCCATCCTTCTTCCCTCACCATTGAGCTGCATCCTCTAGTGTTCTGGAGCGACAAAATCTTTAATAAAATGTTTCCCTAGTCTATTATATAAGACCATTCTCCTCAAGCCCCAGAAGAATAGCCAACTGAAGAAAGCATACTAAGTACCCAATATGATCTACTGAAGCATCTTGATAAGACTCTGACACGCATCTCTATGTTGGAACTAATTAAAAGGTCCAAAGTACACCAGGAAACTCTAATGGAATATTTGCAGAAGATCATGGTGAATGAATATGTGCCAGTAAACAAAATTGCTACCATCCTGACACCACAGAGTGATCAACCTGCTATATCTTTCTTGCATCCATATTGTCACCCTTGGCTGCATGAGGTATGACTCTCAGTATTACTGTGAATATTTATCAAAAAGCTATTGACACATGTCCAGTGGACACTAGATCTTCCACTAATGTGATGCCACCATGAACATTGAAGTTATGTGGGGTTCCAAAGAAGAAGTGATTATCGTTTTCCATCTTAGTCACAGCATATGATAGTACCACTAGGTTGTTGGGTTCTCGGGTTTCTCCGGATCTCATACATAGCGGAAATTAAAATATTATAAAACCTGTGATCCATTCCTGTTTCGATAAAACTAAAAATCTAAATAACCATTCATCGGATTATTACCTTCGCGCAGATTCGAATCTGCGATCGATTGGTTCCATCGGTGTGACACAGCCCGCCGTGTAGAAGTCCGGCCTCTAGCGAAGTCCACATTATTCTCCTCGTGGTGGATATCCTCACATTCCTCACTCATCACAGCCCAAAAACCCTTCACCATTCGCCGCAACGACCACCGCGACGCGTAGTCGATTTTCCGTTGGACAGATGTCAGAGAAGTGGCAGAGCAGACCCGAAGAACAGAGCCAGCCTGGGGCACCAGAGAGAGAGAGGAAGAGAGGAGGGGGCGGCTAGGGTTAGCAGTAGCCTAGCTTGCTCAGCCCGTTCGCTATCTCTTATATTAAACATGCAGTTTTTCATAAAAACCCCCGGTTTAATATAAAACTCACTTATTATCCATCACCTTGAGAATCATATGCGTGTGACCCGCTAGGCCCAATAACCAGTCCGGTTAATGGCCCAATAAGCCCAGTAACTCCTCACTAGCCTGATTAATCAATTAATAACTCATTATTAATTTATTAATCAATCAAATTAATATCTCATATCAAATTCGATCGGGCCTCCGATCTCGTTAGGTGCTAAGCAACACCGTATGAATCCGAAAGATATCAGGGTTAAGTAACCCACTCTTGGAACCTTTCCATCGACAGTTACCACATGGATATAATCCTTCATTCGTACAATGCTCTCGAGTCAACTCAGGGTATGGTGTACTATCAAACCCTAACCTGTCGACTCACTTGGATCGGATGTTGCCGTATAATATCGTAAAACTCCTTTCCCGATATTATCGTTCGCCCTAGCCAGGGACTTCCACGCATCCTTCCTAGAGCATTCTCTCTCTAAGTACCGAGAGCAAATGATTCCTTATTGATACTCAATTCCCTTCGACGGTATTCCACTATACCCGATCCTTGGCTGTTTAGAATCCCGTAGATAGATATTCATAAACCAAGGTCAAAGCACAGAAGTCGACTAACAAGGTGTCCTTGGCGTCTCAGGTCCGAGGACTATCCACGCAATTGTTACAATAGAATCAAGCTGGTTGACAGTGAGGTACTATACCATCCAGCGATTCAGTCGGAGCAGTTCAGTGAACTCATTCTCTAATGAGCACCTACATATTCGCCTTTGTGTCTCCACACAAGTGACTATGAGATAAGTCACCATCATCATATGAGCATGAGTAATCTATACTAGTCTAACCAGATATCCAAAGTCCTTCTCAGATATCCTCTAACTAGGAACTGTTAAGAATATGTGTGTATAAGTGATCAGTCTTATTAGTATGATCTCATCGCAATCTGATCACTATTGCATATATTCACGGACTTCATTATGAGATGATAATTAAAACGAGTTATATATAGTCTAATTGGCTTGTAGGCCACCTAAGACTAATAATCTCCCACTTGGACTAAAGTCAATCACCTGTATGCACTAGACCTATAGACTCTAGATGACGCTTAAACACATTTTGAGCCAATGGCTTTGTTAGTGGATCTGCTACATTATCGGCTGATGGAACCCTTTCCACCACTACATCTCCTCTGGAAATGATCTCTCTGATGAGATAAAAGCGGCTCAGAAAATGCTTCGATTTCTGATGAAAACGTGGCTCTTTTGCTTGTGCAATGTCTCCATTGTTGTCGCACAACAACGAAACAGGTTCAGAAATGCTGGAAACTACGCCGAGGTCGGGGATGAATTTCTTCAACCACATAGCTTTCTTGGCGGCTTCAGCTGTAGCAATATACTCAACTTTAGTCGGCGAATATGTAGTGGTTTTTTGCTTGGAACTCTTCCAATACACTGTGCCTCCGTTAAAAGTGAACACAAATATAGATGTAGACTTGTTATCATCTGAATATGATTGGAAACTTGAGTAAGTAAAGCCTTGCAGTTTCAACTCACCTCCTCCATAGACAAGAAACATATCCTTAGGTCTTCTTAAGTACTTAAGGATGCATTTCACTGCCTTCTAATGCTCTTCCCCTGGATCAGCCTGAAATCTGCTTGTAACACTTAAAGCATATGCCACATCAGGCCGTGTACATAGAATGGCATACATGATAGATCCTATGGCAGAGGCATAGGGTACTCTATCCATGAATGTCCTCTTATTAGGAGTCTTAGGAGACTGCTCCTTTGAGAGATAAATTCTGTGTCTCATCGGTATGAGACCTCTCTTGGAATTTTTCATACCAAACCTTTTGATTATGGTATCCATGTACATGAATTGGGTCATTCTAAGCATCTTCTTTGATCTATCTCTATAGATCCATATTCGTAATACATTGGATGCTTCTCCCAAATCCTTCATAGAGAAGTTTTTCGACAGCCAGATCTTTATCGATGACATCATAGCTACATCATTCCTAATAAGTGGTATGTCATCTACGTAAAGAACTAAGAAGGCGACTACACTCCCACTGGTCTTCTTGTACACACAAGGCTCATCTTCATTCTTAATAAAGTCATAAGACTTGACAGCCTCGTCAAATCTTATGTTCCATCTCCAGCAAGCCTGCTTCAGTCCATAAATGGACCTCTGAAGCTTGCACACTTTATTTGGAGATTCCTTGAATGTGAACCATTCTGGTTATATCATATACACCTCTTCCTCAAGGTTACCATTGAGAAAGGCAATTTTCACATCCATCTGTCAGATCTTGTAATTATGGTATGCAACTATGGCGAGTAGAACTCTGATTGACTTTATCATGCCAACTGTTGAGAAAGTCTCATCATAGTCAATTCCTTGTCTTTGACGATATCCCTTTGCCACGAACCTTGCCTTATAAGTGTCGATCCGTCCATCAGCACCGATCTTTCTCTTAAAGATCCATTTGCATCCAATGGATACAATATCCTCGGGCAAGTCCTCCAAGTTCCAAATTTAGTTGGTGTTCATAGAATGGATTTCTGAGTTCATGGCTTCTCGCCATTTCCCAGCTTCTGGACCTTCTATGGCCTCCTGATAGGTTTTAGGATCATCATCTTTATTATATTCTACCTTAGACTCTCCTTCAGTGATATGTCTCACATATCGTTCGGGTAGTTTAGGTATCTTGCCAGATCTGCGAGGCTCATTTATGTATATCTGAATAGATTCAGGAACTGATATCTCATCTAATGATATCACGTCTGTTTGGGAATCTGGAATCTCTTCCAGTACTATTTTACTCCCACTGTCTTCTTGGAGAAGGTATTCCTCTTCTAGGAAGACAACTTTTCTGACGACAAACACCTTTTGTTCACCAGGATGGTAAAAATAGTATCCAAAGGTCTCCTTTGGATATCCTACAAACCTACATTTATCAGTTTGTGATTCCAGCTTGTCTAGATTATGCCTCTTTATATGAGCAGGACAAACCCAGACTTTAACATATTTAAATTATGGTTCTCTGCCTCTCTATATCTCATATGGAGTAGAGGTCATAGACTTGCTGGGTACTTTGTTCAATAGATATGCTGTTGACTCTAGAGCATACCCCTAGAGAGACAATGGTAAACCCGAAAAGCTCATCATATATCGCACCATCTCCAACAAGGTGCAATTCCTCCTTTTAGATACACCATTCATCTGTGGTGTATATGGAGGGGTCAGCTGAGAAAGGATACCATTATCCTTTAAGAATTATGTGAAATTAGTACTTAAGTATTCTCCTCCTCGATCCGATCGAAGAGCTTTAATACTCTTTCATGTTTGCTTCTCTACCTCATACTTGAACTCTATGAACTTCTCGAACGCTTTCGACTTGTACTTCATTAAGTACACATAGCCGAATCTTGAGAAGTCGTCGGTGAACGTGATGAAGTATGAAAAGCCGCCTTTGGCTTAGGTGGACATTAGACCACATACATCTGAACGTATTAGTTCCAAAATATCCTTAGCACGTTCTCCATGTCCAGTAAATGGAGACTTTACTATCCTTCCCATAAGGTAGGAATCACATATCGCAAACGATTCATAATCGAATGCATTTAAATAACCATGTCAGTGCAACTTTTGCAGCCTACCTTCACCAATGTGTCCAAGTCTACTATGCCACATGTAGGCTTGGTTCACACAATTCTTGCTCTTCTTAAGAGTATTATCAATATGAAGATTGTAATAAGAAACATCTAAAAGATATAGACCATTGACTAAAGATGTTGAAGCTATTGATTTATTACCATAATAAATCGAACAACTTCTATTCTCAATAGTCAACCTATATCCTATCTAATCCAAACAAGATATAGAAATAATGTTCCTTATTATGTTGGGAACATAATAACAATCTTCCAATGATAAGACGTCTCATGATGGAAGCCTGATGTTTGCTGTCCCTACAGTAACTGCCGCAACTTTTGCGTCATTTTCTAGCCTCAGTTCTACCTCGCCTTTTCTCAGCTTGCGCTTACTTGTCTGCATCTGCACATCATGGTAGATATGAGAAGCACATCCGATATCTAATACTAAAGATGTGGAATCTCTGACTGACAAGTTGATATCTACCATATAGATATCTGAAGCTTTTGATAGCTTCACTTTCCCATGAGCTTTATTGCTAAGGAACTCCTTGCAGTTCCTCTTCTAGTGACCCTGCTGTTTACAGTAGAAGCAATCACCCTTTACTACTCCTTTGCCTTTGTCCTTTGACTTTTTATCGTATGCTATCATCTCTGTCTTGGGGGCATTTAATGCCAGTTCAGTAGGAGGATCAGCTCCAAGGACGTAAGCAATATGCTCAGCTCTGAAGACACTCTTCATATTTCTGAGCCAATCTGAGTAGTTCATGTCAGTCAAAAGATTGCATCAAGTATGCCACAGAGTGGGTTATTCAACAATATAATTCCCTATAGGAGATGAATAAATTTTATTTAGTAGATGTTCAATTTATTAAATTTTAAAACAAGTTATAGTCTTTTGATCAAGTTTCTCCCACTAATTTTCAACGGACTGTATAACCCTCATTTATACAGAACAAGAGATGCCAACAGTCTCCTAGTGGGGATTAGAATCTCAATGACTTACAGTACAGCCTTGTAGATAGCACAACAAACTGTAATACAATTAAAGAGCACCCATCTCATGGGACTTGCAACTCCTTGCAATATCCGATCATATCTTCGGTCCCTAGAGATTTAACGGCCTTGTGGATAGCACAACAAGCCATTAATTCTGGTCTAAGCTTATCTTCGTTACGAGACAAGCATAGATTTACAAGCAGCCCTTGTAGATAGCACAACAAAGCTACATGGCTCCTCTACCCCGATCAATAGGCATCTAATGCCATAGCGATAGTCTCACCTTACAATTAAACAGGCCTTATGGAAAGCATAACAAACTTGCCTAAAGTAATTCAAATCCTATGACTATAATGATGGTGAACCACGCGGTAAGTTCTCAACTACTCACATTACGGCTTAGAATTTAGACGAGGGTTTTTAGATAATTTTTATCTTAGTCTCTCCTAGGTGATAGTATATAAATATATCGTATATATTTACTAAATACTAGCTTTGATTCATAATCAAAAGAAAACAATGCATCTCATACATGTCAATAGTGTGGTCATGGATAGCACAATGGATTTGACTAGAGCCAACAGTCAAACGCACACATTATCTAATATAATTATTACATTAGACAATCCTGCAAAAATAAAGGCAAAGGATTTCCATCGAATCGCCTTCCTGGTTGCAGTTGTGGATTGTTCTCGCTCCTTCCTCAGTTGCCTCGATCAGATTACAAATAAATTCAAAATTTACATGTAAAAAAAAGAAGGCCCTATGGCGAGTACAAGAGAGAGGGAGGTAGAAGTACATCGGAATATGAGAGAGAAAGAAGTATGCAGACCTCTATTTATTAACAATTAATAAATATGCAATCGCACACCCATGATCTACATACATCATTCATCACATGAATAATATTAAAAATACATATCTATGACCACAGTGTGTTTTATTTTAATCCACACATGATAAGCGCATCACATAGCTAAAACAAAAGAGTTTTCAAAATAAATCATTTTGGCTTTCAAAAAGCATAGCTTCCAATCAAAATTGGCTTTTGAATTTCGAAAACTCTATTAATTAACTTAACATGCAATTAAATCATATTTAAAAGTATATAAAACACACATCATATGTGCAAATACTCCAAATTAATAATTCCATATTATTCCATGCCATTAGAACATTTCTAATAGTTAAAATAATCTAACATTTAGATTAATCAATATTAATAATATAACAATTAGACTATTAATATTAAATTACTAACTCTTAGATTAGTCCACTAAAGTTAATTATTAAATTTAACACTCAAATTATTAATTAACTCTAATTAATTATTAACTACTAATCTAACTCTTAGATTAGTTAATTAATGTTGATTACTAATTTAACACTTAAATTATTAATTAACACTAACTAATTAATAACTTTTAATCTAACTCTTAGATTAGTTAATTTTAAATTAATTATTAACTTAATACTTAAATTAATAATTAACTTAATACTTAAATTAATAATTAACTCTAATTAACTAAAAAAAGTTAATCTAATTCTTAGATTAGTTAATTAATATTAATTATTAATTTAACTCTTAAAGTAATAATTAACAGTACATAATTAATAACTACTAATTTAATACTTAAATTAGCCAATTAATTAATTAATTAACAATTAGATGAATTAATAATTAATAATCTAACATTTAGACTAATAATGATTAATTACTAATCTAACTCTTAAATTGATTAATTTAAGGTTATTTAATAATTAAACTAATAATTAACTATAATTAATCAACATCTAATTATTAATTAAATATGATTCAAAATCATTAATCAACCCAATTCAATAATATTAAAAAAAATAATTTTGAAAACACTTTGGAATATTAAATTTAAAATCTAATTATATTTTAATTGGGTCATGGGGTTTAATTTGGGGTTAATTGGGTTTAAAGGGACATTAAAGGGAAAAGGGGGTTGAATGGGCTCAGCCCACTTGGCCCTAGTTCGGACTAGTGCCGAACCAGGTCCGGCGCCCCTTGGCGCTGGCTAGGGCCCGATCTAGCTGGGGCCCAACCCGGTCCAACCGGTCGGACTTGATCGGGACCGGGCCCACCCCCTTTCTTCCCCAGCAACCCGTAGACCTAACTATTTGCAGGATTGGAGCTGGCAGTGGGGTGGTTGCACGCCGCCGGCAGCCGGCGCCACTTGGCCCCGACCGATGATACCCCCGGTGGCTGGTGCTGGTGGCGGCACCCCTCAAACTATAGTCCGAGCCCCTATTTCTTCCCCCCTTTTTTTTTTGTTTTCTGGTTTTCATAAAACCAAGAAGAAGAAGAAGAAGGGCTCCTCCCCTCCTGTCCGGCCACCACCAGCAGCCTCTTAGGCGCCGGCCACTGGTGCCGTTGGTGATCGGAGGGGCCCTGGTCATACCAAGGTCTCCGGCCACCTCCCCATCGCATGGGGACACCCGATTAAAGCCGCTACGAACCTCGGCTCTTTGTCCAACGTAGAATGAAAATAAACCCCAAAAAATCAAAATTGTAAAGTTATTTTTAATTTCAATTATTTCGTGTTCATCATATGAACACGGTTCTAGCAATATCATCGAATTCATGCATGGAATAACTCAAGGAATAATTATTTCGGAGAACGAAACGGGACGAGAAACAGTGGAACTTGGATCTGATACCACTGTTGGGTTCTTGGGTTTCTCTGGATCGCACATGCAATGGAAATTAAAATATTATAAAACTTGCGATCCGTTCCCATTTTGATAAAACTAAAAATCCGAATAACTGTTAATTGAATTATTACCTTTACGCGGATTCGAATCCGCGACCGATTGGTTCCGTCGGTGTGACACCGCCAGCCGTGCTGATGCCCGGCGTCTAGCGAAGTCCACACGATCCTCCTCGTACTGGATATCCTCACGTTTCTCGCTCGTGGCAGCCCACGAACCTTTCGCCGCAATGACCTCCGCGACACGCGGTCGATTTCCCGTCGGACGGGAATCAAAGAAGCGGTAGAGCAAACCCAGAGATCAAAGCCAGCCTGGGGCGCCAGAGAGAGAGAGAGAGGAAGAGAGGAGGGGGTGGCTAGGGTTAGCAGTAGCCTGGCCTGCTCAGCCCATTCACTATCGTTTATATTAACCACACAATTTTTCATAAAAACCCCCGATTTAATATAAAACGCACTTATTAACCATCGCCTTGAGAATTATTTGCGTGTGACCCTCTAGGCCCAATAACCAGTTCGGTTAATGGCCCAATAAGCCCAGTGACTCCTCACTGGCCTGATTAATCAATTAATAACTCATTATTAATTTATAAATCAATCAAATTAATATCGCACATTAAATTCCATCGGGCCTCCGATTACGTTGGGTGCCAAGCAACACCGCGTGAACCCGGAAGGTCTCGGGGTTAAGTAACCCACTCTTCAATTCTGGGTATGGTGTATTGTCAAACTTGAATCAGTCGACTCACTTGGATCGGATGTTGCCGTATAATATCGGAAAACTCCTTTCTCAATATTATCGTCCGCCCTGGCCAGGGACTTCTGCACATCCTTCCTAGAGCATTCTCTCTCTAAGTACCAAGAGCGAATGATACCTTATTGACACTCAATTCCCTTCGACGGTATTCCACTGTACCCGATCCTTGGCTGTTTAGAATTCCTTGGATAAAGATTCATTAACCAAGGTCAAAACACCGAAGTCCACCGACAAGGAGTCCTTGGTGTCTTAAGTCCGAGGACCATCCACACAATTGTGACAATAGAATCAAGCTAGTTGACAATGAGGTACTATACCATCCAGTAATTCAATCGGATCAGTTCAGTGAACTCATTCTCTAATGAGCACCTATAGATTCGCCTTAGTGTCTCCATACAAGTAACTGTGAGATCAGTCACCCTCATCATATGAGCATGAGCAATCTGTACTAGTCTAACCGGATATCAGATGTCCTTCTTGGTTATCCTCCGACTAAGAACTATTAAGAATATGTGTGTATAACTGATCAGTCTTATTAGTATGATCTCATCACAATCTGATCACTACTGCACATATTCACGGACTTCATTATGAGATGATAATTAAAACGAATTATACATAATGAATATTATGCCATTTTATTAATAAATGAACGAGATTTACATAGTTTGATTGGCTTGTAGGCCACCTAAGACTAACATAGGTGCCCATTGGGCATGGTTTACCTCAAAATAGAGTTGGGCCTTATTTGTCACCTTGAAATCGAATTTCATATCCTTAAAATAGACCCTTCTCTAAAAGGCATTCTCGGTTGCCCATATATCAAGCTCCTCGAGGCCGTACCCTTCACTAATCATCAATGTCTCAAGTTCCCTTATAAAGGTTTGGTTGTAAAAATCACAAGCATGCCAATCCTAGCTGCCATTCATACCTTCACTGTTAACCCTACTATTTTGAAATCAGTTTAGAAATCCATCATGTCTCTCCTAGAAACTTATTTATCGTCGGTTGACCAGCTAAAATCCACAGTACCCTCCCCATTTCCCATTGATGTGGTAAAATGGAGAAAACTTATGGATACCACAGGATGGTGCAGTATGTTGAAAGTAGGATATCAACTTGGAAAAGGATTGGGAGCACAACTACAGGGAAGGCTCAAGCCTGTGAAGGATAAACGGATCGTGCCAGGAAGTGGTGTGGGCTACAAGCCAGAAAACGTGAGACATGAAATGGTCTAGCAAGAGGAAGATGAAGAAGGGAATAAAGTATGGAAGACCATGGTGACACCTTGTAAGGAGAATAGGGATCCTCTTACGTGGACATTGTTTACTCATTTTGTCAAGGGCCTTGTTATTCAGTATATGGAAGGGACATGGCCAGATAATGTACCCCACTGCTCACTTATCAGTCTTTGGATGTTCTCCGATCTCTGAAAAGAAGAAAGTTTTATGATCTTGTATGTGAGTGGTACCGGCGATTTAATATGTGAGACCTGTATATCCCTCTGAACAGATTATTTCTTCACCCCACAAGCCAAAGTGGCCACTGCTGGTGGATGAGTTAATTGAAGGACCGAGCTCTATTAGCTCTATTATTGATTAGAGAATTTTGCTGAATGAAGAGACTGATGAGGAGGAACCTAATGACCCTTATGAAGAAGGTTTGACCGTGGACTACCTTTGGCTTGCTACCTACCCCTCTCATGTTTTTGCTCTTCACAGTTTTTTTAAAACACGCTACTGACCCGCACTTAGGCCAGATTGATCACTGAAGATATTCCCAGGGCACTACCCATTTTGATTACTCTTACACCATCTGTCCTCCTCCTTGAGCTCCACTTAATCCCGAGGAGATCTATGATAGAATTTGAGACATATTGTTATATTATCCCCCAAATACTTTACCATGGTGCCTCTCTCTCCTTCATCCTCCTCTACTCTATCCCCTCTTCAAGTTCATTTTTGCTTTATGATTGGTGAAAATCTCCAAAAAAAAAACATCAATTTCTCAATCTCCTTTCAAGTTATTATTGAAGTGACTTCTTACTTCTCGTTTGAGTGTGTGCCGCCCTGTGGGCCACTCATGCAATATTCTCTTTTACATCTACTCTGTCCCCCCTGTCTGGGGAGTTCACCTGTATTTTCTTTTGTATCCCATCATTTTTATCCTTCTTTGTTCTCCTTAGGTCAGGTTAGAGAGTCTAAATCTAATAGCTAAGATAGGTCTATGAAGTTCAAGGGTAGGCACATTCCGAATAGATACCTCTAGGAACTAACCTTCAAGTGTCATTCTTGCCCTTAGTTTTAGAGAATCCTATCGAGTTGCCGAAAGAATGTGAAGAAGATGAGTACATCGATGATGGATATAGGATTACATGAGAAAGACCCCATGGTTAAAGGAGAAGAAGAAGATGAGGATGCGACTGATGTGTAAGCTTGTGGAATGAGGAAATTCAATGAACCATCAGCTACCGTAGAAGAACCTACCAAAGAGATAAATCTAAGAGCTGAGGATGAACCTAGGATTGTCCTCATCAGTAAGAATCTTCACCCATTAGACGAAGAGACTTTGGTTAAGGTTATCATAGATTATAAGGACACTTTTGCTTGGGAGTTATGAAGACATGTCGGGGATGGATTCATCTTTGCAGAGCACAGATTGACATTGAAAACTAGAGTTAGTCTGGTTAAACAGAATTTAAGGTGATTCCACCCTTAGATGGCCTTTAAAATGAAAGAAGAGGTAGAAAATTTGGATAAAGACAAATTCATTAGACTTGTCCTCTATCCTCAGTGGATAACTAACATAGTACCAGTCATTAAAAAGGATAGTAGAATCATAATTTGCATTGACTTTCGGGACTTAAACATAGTGTGTCGTAAAAAATGATTTTTCATTGCCTCATATTGTTATTGTAATTGATAACATAGCTGAATATGAAACCTTATCATTCATGGGTGGCTTCTCAGGATATAATCAGATTCGCTTGGTAGAAGAAGATTAAAAGAAAACATCGTTCACTACACCTTGGAGAACTTATTGTTATGTGGTCATGCCATTTAGACTGAAGAATGCTTCAACCACCTATCAAAAGTCTATGATGACAATATTTTACGACATGGTGCACGTTTATTTGGAGGTATATGTGTATGATCTTATGGTGTAGTCTAAGACTAGACCTAATCATGTTGAAGTTTTGGCTAAGGTGTTGCAAAGATCAAGGGAATACTAGTTGAAAATGAATCCGAAGAAGTGTGTGTTTGATGTCTCTTCACAGAAGTTGTTAGGGTTCATTGTTAGTAAACGGGGTGTTGAAATTGATCCCAACAAGGCTAAGGCTATCATAGAGATGTCACCTCCTAAGAACTTTAAGGAACTAAGAGGATTGATCGGGAGGTTGCAGTTTATTCGTTGCTTTCTCTCCCAGCACTTATAGAGGTGTAGGCCGTTTTATAATCTTACCAAGCTAGGAATCAAATTTGATTGAGACGATAAGTGTCACAAGGCATTCGATGGATTGAAGAAATATATGGCAAGTCCTCATGTCTTGAGACCACCATCGCTGGGCAAATCAAGAGGATGAAGAAGGGAAGGACAGGGTAGCCTACCATCTCTTAAAACTTCTCAACCCCATAGAGTAAAGGTATACGGCGATGGAGAACTTGTGATGCACTTATATGGTCAATTGGAACTTTTAGACGAGAAAAGATGGTCAGCTGCTAATCATGCAAAAGTTTATCAAAATAGACTAGCATGTTTTTATCAAAAGAAAGTCATTGAACGTAAGTTCAAAGTCGGTGAAATGGTTGTTAAAAGAATTTTTGTAAAACCTGGTGGTCCGCATTCTAAGCTCCAACCCAACTGGGAAGGACCTTATGTTGTATCGCACGCTTTTCCTGGTAATGCTTATCGTCTTGTTAATGCAGAAGGAGAAGAGCTAAATCATCCCTGGAATGGTTTACATCTTAAGAAATACTACCCTTAGGTTAAAGAGTCGATCAATATGGTACAAAGACCAGTGGAATCAGAAAATTTATAAACTCGAATTTCCTTATTAGTCTGGATAACTTAATTTCAAGCCCATTACTGTACACACTGACACGTTTGATTCGTGAGTAACAAGAGATGACAAGTCCTAAAGAATATCGAAAGCTTGACTGAAAGTGTAAAGTACAAATCATTCGTTTTAAAGCAAAAATTCTGTTTTATACTCGGCCCATGATGTCGGAACGAGGCTTAGAATAGACTACCAAGAATACCCGCCATCTTAGTAGGAGGCCGTCATAAAAAAAGGGGGAGATCCGTCCCGGAAAAGAAAAAAGAAGAAAAGAAAAGAAAAGAAAAAGCAAAAAGGCAAAACGCCAAATGTCAAATCAAAAGGCCATTATATTACAAACGTTACATCAAGGCCATGAAATGAAATGAAAGGGAACGCAAGGTCGATAAATACCCCGGAAAGAAAATGACCGAACCCCAACGGATATTAGGGTAGGAAAGGGATACATACCAGATCGAACAATTCCTTCTGAACTTGTTCTAGCTGGGCCTCCGCATCATGTAGGCGGGTCCGGAGGTCGACGATGACCGCATCACGTGCGTCCTGCATGTCATACATACATTCATTCACAAATATAAATCAAGATAATAATAAAATTGGAGACGCATAAATGCATACTTAGATCGAGTGGTCAAAGGAGCCGAAGCTGATCGGCGTAGTGGGCCCGGTAGTGCTGGAGGTAGCCCTCGCTACTCTCCGCACGGGACTCCACCCGTACGCCCCGACGGTGCCAGTCCTCGTATTGCTCCGGGAACTTGGCACGCCAGTCGGTGAGGGCTTGCTTTCCCCTCATGCTCCTCCCCACACCCTCCGGGACTTCCTCGTCTATCCCTAGAACCCACATCTGCCTTCACATCTCGTTGAGGCAATGCACCCACATCTGCCTCCCAAACCTGCTCCTGCCAGCCGTCACCCACGGCTGACCCTCCTCGCCCATACCAAGGTACGGGCGCCAGATCACCTGCATATACATTAGATGCATTCATAAATAACTTGCATTTAATGAATAAAAATTTTGCATTTAATGAAATTGAACAAATTAAAAATTTACCAGTAGCTCGGGGTAATCAAGGAATTGACGGCGGAGGGCCGTCAGCTGGTGGTGCTGTGGAGCCGTGTCCACGACCGGCTGCCAACGGCAGGCCAATGGGACGGCATCCGGTCGAGCAATCCGCGCTCTACCGAGGGGGAAGTAGTAGTAACTCCACACCTGCATTCATAAACATATAGGTTAGAAAAAGCATCATATCATATTGCACTGCATATCATAAACAAATAATTAAACAATTTAATACCTGAAGAAATGGCGAGAAGCCGCTGACAGTGGTTTCACGGTCCGGCGTGACCGCGGACAGATCGGCGAAGAGGTGGGCCAGAAGGGCCGCACCCCAGGCATACTCTCCTAAGCTATCTAAGTCATCTAATAAATAAAGAAATCTACAGTGGATGTGGTCTCCCTTCGTACCGAAGAGCAACCGACCAAAGAAGAAGACTAAGAAGACCCTAAGCTGTCTATCTACCTCCTCCCCCTGACTAGGGTCACTACAGTAGACTGAGGAAGATGACTCTACTAGTCTATCCCTAAACTCCTCCCGGGTCTCGTCAGACCGACGCCGGGGCTCATCTAGTCCTAAAGCTGCCTCTACTTCTACCCTAGGAACCATCCTAGACTCTCTGCCTAGGCTGGACACCTCTATCCCTAGAAGAGCCTCTGCTAATCCCTGATAGTTGGGGTAAGTAACCCCACTAACTGGTCAGCCCTCTACCCTGAGGCCAGTGATCCTGGCCACATCCTCTAGGGTGGGGACCATATGCCCCCACGGCATTAGGAAAGCACGGCTTTCCGCATGCCACCTCTCCCGCAGCACCTGCAGGAGGACCAAATCGAGCCAAAATGGCTCGATGTCTAATACCTCGCCGAATCCCATCCGACGCAGGCGCGCCTTCTGGAAATCCGGGAGACCCCTATAGGCACCTATCACTAGGTCCCAGGAGATTCTAGCCCTCATCACTCCCTGCAAATAAAAACATAAAAACAAAGGTCAATAATGAATAAAAAACAGGAAAATCAGTTCTGTTTTGAAAGGCGTCAGCCCATATGGACGTCTTTTAAAACACGTCAACATGCCTTGACGCCATTCAAAATTATTTTCTATCTAATTAAAAAATTCGGAATTTATCTTGAAAGACGTCAGCCCATGGTGACGCCTTTTGAATGGCGTCACCTGGTCTGGACGCCTTTCAAGTCCAGATTCCGGGTTCTTTGAAGAACCCCGTTTTCCTCTCTTCTCTTCATCCATTCACACCATAGGGATCTTACCGTGTGGAGGTCGCCCTCCTCTTCTTCTTCCACCGCCATGGGTGCCGGTGGAGGGAGTTCCTCCTCCAAAAAGGCCTCGGCTTCGGCTAGCATCGCCGGAACCTCCTCGGGAGCTTCTTCTTCTTGCCTTCGCCGTCTCTTGGCTAGGGTCTTCATCTTCCTGGATCCTTCACCACGCTCCATAGCTCGAGTAAAGGGAGTTTTGAGGGAGAGATCGCCGGAGTTCGGTCGCCGGAGAGAGGGGAGAAAGAGAAGATTTTGTGAAAAGTGAGGAAGAAAGGGGGCCTTCGCGGGTCTGTTAACGAAAAGGTTGAAAGGCGTCGACTCAGACGGACGCGTTTTAGGGCGCATAAGTTGAGGCGGCAAGGACAGCTGTTTGAAATCGATTAAAAGACGTCCACACAGGTTGACGCGTTTCAAGATTCTGGTCAGAGCCGTACAGAGGAAAATGATTAAAGGCGTCTTTATGTGTTGACGCGTTTCAGGGAATTAATCATGGAATTAATGACAGAATCCTGGAGAAAATAGGAGAGAGAGTTGAAAGGCGTCAATGGTGGAAGACGCAATTTAAACTTTAAATCGGTTTTTGAGGATTAAATTGAATTTCTGAAAAAAAGAATTATTGTTGAAAGGCGTCTTTCTGAGTGGACGCATTTTACATTTAACAGAACCCGAACTGTTGAATTTTCAGGAAAAATCCAATTTTTACAAAAGGAAAAATCATGGGCACATCACAGAAAGTTGAGGAAAGATTTCAAGGTATGAAAAATCATTCTTTATTCAATAAAATTCTTTATTACATCATGAGAAAAGAGAAAGAGGACATTTAAGGAAGAATTTCATGAAGACTTTTGAGGTAAGGAAATTTCAATCCTCTATCTCTATCTTTAGAGGATTTTACACGATAACTGAAGCCAAGGTTCCATAGAGTAGTAATGATTTGTATGGCTTCATAATCTTCGTCGGATTCCAAGTCATGCTTCTTGATTGAAAGTGTGGGAGAGAACTCAGGGAATTCACGACGGCCCAAGCTAAGTTGAGTAAGGCACCGATGTGGATTGTATAACACGAACTCGGTGGCTCCAATCAACTTAAGATCCGCTCCTGCTGCACGGCGCACCCAAACAGGCTTTCCAACAAGAGCGAGTGGAGACGAGTCGAATATGTCGGACGTCATGAGCTTTAAATACTCTTTCCAGTCGGCTCGGGTTTTGAGTTTTGGAACCTTGTTAACCATGTGCTCATTGAACTTTACAATGTTAGCAACGCAATGAATTGGACTATTCAAGAAGATCTGAGATGGATTCAGAGGCCTTTTCTTGCTGTACTCAAACTTGAAGTGAAGTTCAACCCATAAAGCAAAGAGTAGCATGCATCCATAAGGAGGACGGCCCACAGATGCCGCAGAAAGCCCACTATAAAGATATGCCAAGAGTGCTGTGCTAATGGATTTACCTTCAAAGATTGCGCATATGGCACTGACCTGATCATCTTCTAAGATGTTATCCTGCGCAGGAAAGAACAAGGCACCGGCAAGGCATGTAACTAAAGCTTTTGTCACATCCTCCGCTTCATCCTCCCTTAGATCATCAATTTCGTATAGAGTCCACTCAGCAAGCTTTGTAAGATTGATCCCCTTCTTGGTAAGGCATCCTTTAGCCTCTGAAGGATCTTTCATAATCGATGTCAACAATTGTTGACCGGTGATTCTTTCTCTTGTAAAAGCTATCTTATCTTTATTCTCTTTGGTCTTTGGGAGACCTAATAGAAGCTCCGTCTCCTCCAAAAGGATTGTGCACTCGAAGTCTTGGAAGAAGAACGTATGAGTTTGGGGATGTCACCACTCGATCAAGGCACCCATAGCCGCCCAATCTACGTTCGAACTTTTGTAATGTCTGGCAAGCACTACAAGACCTTGAAGATTCCACTTGGATATGAACACTTGCATGGAAAGCTTAATGCTTTTTGCAAGTTTACGAATCCAAGGTAAGGAGGTAAACTTCCTTTGACCAGGAAACATGGGATAATTTTGAAAACCAAAAGGAACATGAAAAAAAAAACAAAAGAAAACATGAAGAACATGAAGAAGAATTAAAGGAAAGTTGATTGAACTTACTTGAAGATTGGGATTCCTTCTATTGAGGTGATTCTCCACATCAGAAAACTTCTCCAACTTCTTGTTTGAAGAATTCATCCGCTTTTTCAGAATTCCTCCTTCTTGAAGCTTGGAAACCTTGGAACTTTGAAGAAACCTTGAAATTTTGAAAAAAACTCAACTTTGGATCTTTGGATTATGGTAGGATTGCTTGGGAACAACCTAAGGGTGTTTATATAGAAGGAATTGCGATCCTAGGAAGACTTTTCCGGATTGGAAAAGGGATGTGCATTGGTAGAGTTGGAATCCGAATAGAGAACAGCCAGAAACCTGTTTCTGTGAGTAAAAGGCGTCGAGGAGAACTGACGCGTTTCAATGTTAAATGGCGTTTGCGCAACACAACGCGTTTAAGCCTTTTTGTTATTTATTCGAAATTCTGTGGTTTTGGATGTTTAAATTGAATATTTGTTTGGAATTATTAATAATTTTGATTGCAGGAAATTCAAAGAAAACCTGAGTAAAGCTGGAAAATGTCAAGAAGATCCCACTGTGGGAGTTCAAGAAGTCCTAACCGTGGCTAAAAAGACGGTTATTTCTACCCTTGTACTATTCCATGTAATTATTTTGCATTCGCATTACTATATGATAAATATTTACTAGAGTATATCAAGGACCTTGTGGTTTTAATGAAACTGGAATTTGAGTACCCCTTCAACAAAAACAGTGATAATTGCAGAGGATTCTTAATCGCACGGATAGGCCGTTGGATTGTTAATTAGTGAGGACGATGGTTCCACTTTTGTGAAACGGTGCGTGGATAAACGAGCTTCGGCTTAGCACTGGATTACAAGAATTGGTATCTTGACTCATTAATGGCAATTTAACAATATTATCCTTGATTAATTTATATTTTATTTGACTTTTTATTTTTCTTTTAGCCCAACATGCATCATGTAGGACTTTGAAATCATTGTGATAAGGATTAATTATTGATTAAGTTTCAGACCATTAAATTAAATAATCTCAAACATGATATGAAATATTCCATTCTGTATTGAGTATCTTGATTATCTTTGAGGTTCGCTTGAAGATATCCTTGGAATTCTATCCTTTTTTGGACTCTTTATCCAATATTTCTTGTTTTCTTTTAAGATCCATCATGGCTGCAGCACGTCCACATTGGCTGGCAAACGCTCCCCATGATGAAACCTACAGTGTCTATGACCTGGGGTACTTCCCACTCCGAGGAGGTTGGTCGACCTTATTTTATTTCCTTGTCTACTTCATCCAGACAGGATTGATTCCATTGATCTCTTTGACCTATCTTCATTGATGATTTTAAGAAAAATTTCAATCATGTGATGTTAAGAGCGTGTCTCATCACACCTTGGCATCACCTTTTCAGTACATTCCATTTCATTTCACTCCCTTGCAAAGACGATGCCAAGGTGAGGCAGCTGTAGACACGCTAATTTTGACATCATTTCGAGTAAATTTCATATCATATAATAATGCCTCAGAATGGTCTGATATTTAATCATTGATTAATTTTTATTGATATTTTTAAGTGTCGGGTTTAACAGACATGTTTAAGTTAATCAATTAAATTGATTTTAGCTCAAATTTTAGTTAAAATATGCAGAATTCTAAAAGACGTCGACCTGTGTGGACGCTATTTAGAGTTTATTCTTATTTTAACGTTTAAATTTGAATTTTAATCAATTGATTAATTAACTAAAAGGCGTGTGTGAAGGCTGACGCGTTTTAGGTTTCCTAAGCTATTTCTACTTCTTTTCCGGATGTTTATCCTTATCTTAATCAGTATAAAAGACGTCTACACATGTAGACGCGTTTTAACTAATAAAGATAAAGATAAGTTTTTCCGGATATTTATCCTTATCTTAATTAATCTGAAACGCGTCAGCCATGGTGGACGCGTTTTAGATAATTACAGATAAAGATGAATTAATTAGTATTTATCTGTCGGTTAAGATAGATAAATCCTAGATTTTTCTATGTTAATCGCGAACGCAGAAAAAGCCTATAAATGCCTTACATCTCGAAGAGAGTAAAAAAAAAAAAAGAGGTGAAGCGTAATCTTGAGTTAATTGAGCGATAACGAGTTGAAGATCGAAGCAACAACGTCGGAACGCCGGAGCGCTGCCATTTCCAGAAGTCGGCGTCCTTTCAAGAATCTTCATCCTTTCATGGCTTCAACCAATTGGGCATAAGTGTTTCATTTCTACATTTTTATTCTACATCTTTTCATTCTTTAATATTCACTTCATGCAACACACACCACAGCATCATCTTTCAAAACCTATTTGATTAAGGGGTTTCAAAAGCCATTTAACAAGTAAGTTTGTTGTTCAATCGCATGCTTAAAATCATGATTAGTTTAGATACTGTTTCTATTTAAATTCTCATCATTGTTTCTTCATTTTCTTTCTGTCTCTGCTGCACTCAACAACAACAAGAGAATCAAAAGGGAAAATCAAGCACAAAGTCAAAAGGATTTCTGGACGATCCTCAACCTCAAATTCAACAGCAAGAACAAAGAACGAGAAGGGCTCTCTTTCTTCAGCCGGCTGAAGGAGGGGAATCAAGGACTTAACATCTTCCGCGTTCAAACAGGTAGGCGATCAAAACTCTCTTTTGAAACTTTTAAGTCAAAAGTTTCTGGCGATCACTGCACTTAGTTGCTGTTTTTAATAGGTTAGTTTGCACTAAACAACATAGATTTTTCATGTTAATCACACGAGCATTTTAAGCACCTACAACATTTTAAGCTATCAGAAGAATTGATCAACGATACACCATAGTTGGAGGAGCATTGTACAAGAGAGGTTTTGATGGAGTTCTCCTGAGATGTCTAGACGAAGATGAGCTTTGGAAGCTTATGGAAGGAACTCATAGTGGAATTTGTGGTGGCCATGTCAATGGACAGATGCTAGCAAAGAAGATCCTTAGACAAGGATTTTACTGGCCAACCATGGAAGAAGACTGTGTAGGATATGTTCGTAGGTGTGCTAAGTGTCAACTTCACGCCGACAAAATTCATTCTCCTGCATCTTCACTCCATCCTGTTTCTTCCCCATGGCCTTTCTCCATGTGGGCTTTCGACATCATTGGACCCCTTGGCAATCCAGATTCCGGCATCAAGCAAAAATCTTTCATTCTCACGACAACGGAATACTTCACCAAGTGGACAGAAGCCGAAGCGTACGTGGAGATCAAAGCATCAACCGTCTGCAAGTTCATCATGAAGAACATCATCACCCGATTTGGAATTCCAAGCACCATCGTCACCGACAACGGACCGCAGTTCGTGTCACAGGAATTGAAGGACCTCTGTAACAGGTATAAAATTGCATTGCATCATTCATCTCCTTATTATCCGCAAGGCAATGGCCAAGCAGAGGCAACAAATAAGACTTTGATAAAAATTATCAAAAAGACGTGCAAATCTAATAAATTCGCAGACTGGGCAGAAAAATTGGTTGAGGCTCTATGGGCCTACCGAACTTCAATCCGCACACCTACTGGGCAAACTCCTTATTCCTTAACATTTGGAATGGAGGCGGTAGTTCCATACGAGATCCTCATACCGTCATTAAGAGTACAATTGAATAAGGAATTTTCCATTGATGAACATCGTTCAGCACTCCTTGCTCAATTGGAATTTTTAGACGAGAAAAGATGGTCAGCTGCTAATCATGCAAAAGTTTATCAAAATAGACTAGCACGTTTTTATCAAAAGAAAGTCATTGAATGTAAGTTCAAAGTCGGTGAAATGGTTGTTAAAAGAATTTTTGTAAAACCTGGTGGTCCGCGTTCTAAGCTCCAACCCAACTGGGAAGGACCTTATGTTGTATCGCACGCTTTTCCTGGTAATGCTTATCGTCTTGTTAATGCAGAAGGAGAAGAGCTAAATCATCCCTGGAATGGTTTACATCTTAAGAAATACTACCCTTAGGTTAAAGTGTCGATTAGTATGGTACAAAGACCAGTGGAATCAGAAAATTTATAAACTCGAATTTCCTTATTAGTCTGGATAACTTAATTTCAAGCCCATTACTGCACACACTGACACGTTTAATTCGTGAGTAACAAGGAGATGCCAAGTCCTAAAGAATATCGAAAGCTTGACTGAAAGTGAAAGTACAAATCATTCTTTTTTTTTTAAAAAAAAAAATTCTGTTTTATACTCGGCCCATAATGTAGGAACGAGACTTAGAATAGACTACCAAGAATACCCGCCATCTTAGTAGGAGGCCGTCATAAAAAAAAAGGGGGAGATCCGTCCCGAAAAAAAAGAAAAAGAAAAGAAAATAATAGAAAAAGCAAAAGGCAAAAGCCAAATGTCAAATCAAAAGGCCATTATATTTCAAACGTTATATCAAGGCCATGAAATGAAATAAAAGGGAACGCAAGGTCGATAAATACCCCGGAAAGAAATGACCGAACCCCAACGGATATTAGGGTAGGAAAGGGACATCTTTTTAAGTCTCCGGAACCTTCTCATGGGCTTTCTAAACTTATTCATCTTTTCTTTCTAAAGAGATGTACTTCAAACTTAAGGAATGGCTTACATTGACTAAGGGTCAAATCATCAAATGGGATCACGAATGGAAACACAAGTTCAAACACGATTGGTTTTAAGTTAAGTTGTTAGGTCCCGTTTGGTATCGGGATAGAACGGGGATAGGGATGGATTATACCCATTTTGCGTTTGGTATGCCAAAAATATGTGAGAATAAGAGGGGTTAAGAAGAATAGGGTTATCCCCAATAATGAGGTTAAGATTGGGGATAACTCATTCCACGTTTTAGGTGGAATGAGTTAATCCCATTTTTTCATCCCCATTTTTCTCTCCTCTGCCCCTCTGCCCGTACCCCGACGCCCCTCTCGTACTCCCGACGCCCCTCCGACGAGCAGCACGGCCGACCCCGGCATCCTGCCTCCTTCTCGGCGGCGACTCCGGCACCCGGTGGCATCCCCATTTCTCTCGACCCCGACGATCTTTTTCCTCTCCTCTGCCTGTACCCCCGACGCCCCTCTGCCCTTCCCTTCTAAACCCTAGACAACTCCGACGAACAGTGAGTCGACGGCGGCGACTCCTGCATTCTGCCTCTTTCCCGGCGGCATCTCCTTCCCGCGGCGACCTCGGCATCCCGTCTCCTTCCCGGTGGCATCCCGCCTCCTTCCCGACGGTGAGTGTTTCTCGATGGCGACCTCGGCATTACGTCTCCTGGCCCGCGGCATCTCGCTTCCTTTCCGGCGGTATCTCCTTCCCAGTGGCATCCCGCCTCCTTCCCCGCAGCATCTCGCCTCCTTTCCGGCGGCATCTCCTTCCCGGCGGCATCTCGCCTCCTTCCCGGCGGCAAGGTCTTCTCTTCCCCTCTGTTTGTTGGTTCTCTGCGTCTCGTGGCAAGGTGTTTCCTTTCCTTTCCTCTGTTGGTTGCTCCTTTGCTCCTGTGCATCACGTGTTCTTCGGATTTTTCCTTCAATGTTCCTGCAAACAATATATATGGCTATCATTTTTTCCTTCCCTGTTTTTGAACATGATGCTCCTATTTTATTTTCCCCTGCTATAGGCGATCGGTTGTGGTTGTGCAGCAATTATATGGTGCTTTCCTCGTTTTCTCCTTTCTTCTTCCTGAACATGATGCCCGTATTATTTTTTTATGTTGGGAATTTGTTGCTCCTTCTCTGTTGAAATTTGCTGCATTTTCTGTTTGTAATGTGCTGGTTTTTCTCTGTTGTGAATGAGCTGGTCCTTCTCTGTTATGAAGGTGCTACTCGTTTCTGTTGGCACTGTGCTGTTGAAAGCATGTGATTACTCATTCCCTCATGTTTCCACATAGCATATGGCGCTATTGCTCCTTCCCTCTGTCGCTTGTGGTTCCACATAGCATTCCACATACTCATTCCCTCTGTCGCTTGTGGTTCCTCCTCACTTGTATGTTTTTTATGTTTCCTCATTGCACGCGTCTGATTGCTCCATTGATATACACATATACGTTTTCTTATGATTTTACATTGATCTCATTATTTTATCTTTCTTTGTATTCAATAATCCTCCCTGGTAAAGAATGAGTCAGTCTAAGGATGGTAAAAGTAGAGTGGCTAATTGGAGTATCGAAGGTGATCGTACCTTGGTAGATCTTCTTGTAGAGCACAGGGTTAACAACGATGGATTTGCCAATGGCAATTTTACGAAAGAGGCTTGGAAGTCCACTGTTGTTAAATTCAATTCCATTTCTAAACTGGGCTATTCACTCCATCATTTGAAGAATTGTTTCAAAAACCTGAAGAAATTGTATTCCCTATACCTTAATCTTAAGAATAGGACGTCAGGTTGGGGTTGGGATGATGAAAAACATGTGCCTGTCCCAGGCGACCGAGAGACTTGGGAGGATCTGATAGCGGTATGTGAGTGGGTGTTGTATGACGAGTTTTTCATTTCATTACTTTCAGTCATTCATCACTAATAACGTGAGCAAATGTTACATTTTTTTCAGTGCAATAAAGACTATAAACAAATACAAGGAAAGCCTTTCTACTTCATGGAACAAATGCACCTGATTTGTTCCACTTCTTTGGCTAGGGGAGATAATGCTACACCTAATTCGGGTACCTCATACCTAGATATACGAAGTGAAACTGGAGATGAGGATGAAGTGACGGATGTGGACCTAGGCTTAGACTTCAATTTAAATTGCTTCAATTTAGAGGGTGAGACATCCGAATATAATGTCCAGCATGAAAAAATGCCAACTCCCACACCTAACATGAATGAGGAGGCTACTCCTCCACAGAGAAACACTTCCACTTCCACTAATGCTAATAGAAAGAGGAAGCGGGCTACTGATCTTGGTAATGAGCAGATGGATAGGCTAGTCAAGTTGGGTGAGGAAAGACTCAAATTGACAAGGGAGATTGTGGAGCATCAAAAAATGTCAGCTCCGTCCGTTGCAACAGCTCTTCAG
This sequence comes from Zantedeschia hybrid cultivar, assembly GCA_030544215.1. Classification (NCBI taxonomy): domain Eukaryota; kingdom Viridiplantae; phylum Streptophyta; class Magnoliopsida; order Alismatales; family Araceae; genus Zantedeschia; species Zantedeschia hybrid cultivar. Next base: position 28,501,151 of record JARZZO010000015.1, read on the forward strand.
GAGTTGATGAAAGTCACTGGAATTCCGCAAGAGTCTTTTTATAAAGCTGTTGATTTGCTGAAGCCTGTCGATGATCGTTCTATCTTTTTATCTCTACAAGATGAATTGAGGCTTGGGTGGATAATGACCCGCCTAGGCTACTATTGATATCCTTTAATTTGTTTTTTTAAATGTGATTTCTGTTGTTATTTTTATGTGCAAAATATGATCATTTCATACTTATATAACATAGGATCTTATCTTTTGACAACATGGAATTCGCTGCTATGAACCCTCCTGCCTTTGACATTCTTACATTTATGATGGAAGAGGAAGAGTATTGGGAACAAGTTGAACACATGGTCATACTTCATTTGTTATCGTTGTCATTTCACACTCATGGTCCTAGTAGGCCAATGCATACTGATATAGGTCGAGGGAATAGGTGGGTAAATGAGTTGATGGCAGGCCATGTGGGAAGGTCATATTCCAGTTTTCGGGTGCACCCATGGTTGTTTTTAAGACTGAGAGATAATCTCATGGAGCGGGGTGCCCTACAAGACACGAAGAACATGTCTGCTACTGAACAATTAGCCATATTTTTGCTTGAGGTTGGCCATGGTATTGGGAATAGGTTGCTTTGTGAATGGTTTCAGCACTCAGGGGAGACCATAAGTCGTCATTTTAACAATGTGCTCATGGCAATATTGTCAATACGTCGTGACTACATTAAGGGCCCTACTTCCGATGAACCGGTGCACCCAAAGATTCGTCGTGATCCAAAGTATTATCCTTTTTTCAAGGTAATATTATTTACCGTACACACCTAACATTCTTATCTATGTATCTTTGTGTCGTCATGTGTTTGATTAACTTTATTTCCTATGCCAATAGAATGTTGTAGGTGCAATTGATGGCACACATGTTTCTGCAAAGGTCCCACATATTGACCAACCTCGATTTCGAAATAGAAAGGGTGAAACCTCCCAGAATGTCATGGGTTGTGTGAATTTTGATCTAATGTTCACATACATTGTTGTTGGCTGGGAGGGTTCTGCTGCAGATATGAAGGTCTTGAGGTGGGCAATGGAGAGTGGAGGTTTTACTGTACCTAAAGGTAAATACTATTCAATACAGTAATTAAAGTACTCAATTTTGATGCTAAACAATAGCTACAACTTGTATCGTAGGGAAATATTACTTGGTCGATGCTGGGTATGCAAACACCCCTCAATTCTTAGCGTCGTACTGCGGCACTCGATACCATTTGTCTGAGTATAATTCTTCAAGAAGGAATCGGCTAACATATAAAAGTAAGAAGGATCTGTTCAATCATAGGCATGCTCAGCTACGTAATGTTGTTGAGCGTGCCTTTGGGGTATTGAAAGCCCGATTCACAATTTTAGTAAAACGACGAAATTATCCCATTAAGACTCAGGCAAAGATTGTAATGGCTTCTTGTGTCTTACACAACTTCATTAGGAAGGAACAAGGCCTTGATTTAATTTTCCAATAAGGAGAATGTGATTTGATGATGGAGGGAGACAATGAAGTAAACGAAGAGGATAATGTTAATGGCACAGAGGCTGCTAGAGGGGAGAGATTCAGAAACCAAATGGCCACTCGTCTTTGGGCACAACACACTAGGCGAGGGTACAAATTGCTATACATATCTTGTTTTACATTGGTTATTATTGTATTAATTTTCAAATGTGGTATATGACTGCACACCCATTGTCAATTGCAGGCACCGGGAAGAGGAAGGAGGGAATGATCAATGACATTTCATATGTTGTATTTTCGATATGTTTACATTTTATTTTCGATGCGTGGATTTTTTTTTCTTTTGCAATACATGGACATTTCATATGTTGTAATGCTACATTTATGTCATCTTTGTTCTACCCCCTGCGAGTGCCATAAGTTCAACCTTAATATTTCCTTGACATTGACATAGATATATGGTGGAAGCAAATGGTTTCAGTTTGGGTTGAACTGATAGCTGCCTTATACATATGTGGAAGCAAATGGTTTCTTTTTGGGTTGAACTGATAGCTGCCTTATACATATGTGGAAGCAAATGGTTTCATTTTGGGTTGAACTTATGGTTTGAACTTATGGCTGCCTTATACACGGATAGAAGCAAACGGTTTCATTTTGGGTAGACAATCATGACTGTTATGTCTTACTTGGTGTTTCTTGTAAATATAAACATGTGCATGTCTTTTATGTCCTACTTGGTCTTTCTTGTTCTTGTTCTTGCAGATTTCTTCTTATATGTACAGGTTTATATGCTTCAGTTGTTCTTTCTTTTGGTTAAGTTTTTTTTTCAGTGGCCTGTAAATATAAACATGTGCATGTGTTTATATGCCCCAGTTTTTTTTAATTTTTTTTTCTGTGGATTGGGCTGTAAATATAAACCGATGCACAGATTTATATGCCTCACTTGTTCTTTCTTTTGGTTAACTTGTTTTTTTCAATGGGCTGTAAATATAAACAGGTGCATATTAAGGGGCAGTGATGATGGGAAGGACAATTCAATTGATGCAAAATGCATGTGAAGGTCTCACGACAACCCTGCTCATTCAATTCAGGGTGAGTCAGATGGTTGGTTTGTGATGGCAACATATGCATTGTAGGTGATTTTAAAAAAAAAAGGAGAATTGACCATATGAGCCTCCATTGGGAGTCTCTCACATAATGTGCTGGTTTCTACCTCCCATAGGTATGCATTGTGATGACAGCCTATGCATTGCATAGGTCTATATGTCCGACTTCTTTGTGTTATTTTTGATGGAATTGTAATGTGATGATGGGCAATGATGATGGTAAGAACAGTTCAATTGATGCAAAATGCATATGAAGGTCTCACAACAACCCTGCTCATTCAATTCAGGGTGAGTCAGATGGTTGGTTTGTGATGGCAACATATGCATTGCAGGTGATTTAAAAAAAAAAAAGGAGAATTGACCATATGAACCTCCATTGGGAGTAATGATGGGAATGACAATTCAATTGAGGCAAAATACATATTAAGGTCTTACGGCAACTCTTGAGTCGATTGGCTGGTTTGTGATGGCAACATATGCATTGCATGGGATTTTTTTTTTTTAAAAAGAGAACTGACCATCTGAGCCTCCATTGGGAGTCTTCCACATATTGTGTTGGTTTCTATCTCCGATAGGTATGCATTGTGATGGCAGCCTATGTCTATATGTCTGATTGTTTGTTTTGATTTTTTTTTTTGAATTCTAATGTGATAATGGGCAGTGATGATGGGAAGGATAGTTCAATTGAGGCACAATGCATATGAAGGTCTCACGGCAACCCTTGAGTCGATTGAGTTGGTTTCTATCTCCGATAGGTATGCATTGGAACAATACTTGCTGCACAGCCGTGCTGTATATTCCACATACCTTCCGAGAAGGGTAAAAAAAACCACTATTTCAACAATTTGAACAACAAAGAAGAATCACGAGTCCTCTGTTAGGGAATTTAGCAGACTAGCTCATTCAATCACCTTGTCAGTATGAAGGAAGGCACCCTATTTGCAGTTCTACTTCTGTCAGTATGAGCCCAGATTAGTCCTAAAAAAATGAAAAATATTTTTTACAACATATAATAAGGATGTTTTAATTTAGAAGGACACTACTTCAAAATTGCCACCTGCTGCAATCCCTTTTCTTAAAAAAATAAAAAATGTTGAACTGGTCAGAATTTGGCCCAAACTCATCTACATTGGCCTAGGATTGGGTGAGTCTTTTGGCTATTCCAGCTTGGTTCCTACTAAAAAGGTGTGGGGTTGGGGTGTTCAGCTTGGTTCCTGATTGAGGTGTGGGATTGAATTTGTCTGACCATTCAGCTTGGTCCTTGGTTATCCCTTGAGATGAGCATCACCTTCTTGAAGACCTTCTATTCAAATCTTCATTACGATCTCCCAAGACTTATAACAGAAGGATGGCCAAGTTATGGTGGCCCAAAGCCAAGTTTTGTTACCTCCCTTTGGCCAATGCACATGAGTCTCTCCTTAACAACAGCAACTTGCTGTTTGCCTTCAATTGCTATTGGAGTACAGTGAATCTCAAAGGACCCAAAGGACCCATAAGTCTCAAACAAAAAGCCCATTATAGAATAAGCTTATTCTAAAATGATAGGGAGGAAATAATAGAGGACTCCGAACTCATAGGCTTGTGAAAGCCTATTCTTCAGTGGTGGATCAGCCTGAGGGAGTGTTGAATGATAAGAAAAGGAGCAGAGAATTCCTTATTGAAGCATCTTGAATTTCTTTCCTTCCAAACAGCCCAAATAAAAGCCCAAGTGGCATATTCCATGTATTCTTGTCTGAGTTGTCAGGAAGTAGATCTGCCCAATTGGTAAATTTACAGAATGTGGAGGAGGGATGAGTCCAGATCAGACCAAGGCATCTGAATAAGGCTGACTAAACAACAGAAATAATGTCACATTGTATGAATAAATGATCCACAGTTATGAATTGCTTATATCTAGGTAGAATAAGCAATTTTAGCCTTTTTGTCTGAATTGCTTATTCCCTCTTATTCTGAATTGCTTATGGCCTCATCGGAGGCTAGCAATGGAAGGAGGCTGCCAAGAATGAGACAGATTCTGTCAATTTTAATGACATATGGAGCTAGTGCATCTACCTCTTGATTGTATGACCATAGTATGTCAATGGTTGTTTAAAGAGAAATTAAAACTCAGTGGGCCAGTGGACAAGCTTAAAGCCAGAGTCTTTGCTATCTATTTCAATATTTATTCTCGTCTTACCAAGATGTCTGCTATCTATGTGCTTTTGGAATTGGTATCCATTCATCATCTTGAAGTCTACCAAATGGATGTAAGGTTGCCTTCCTTATATTAGGAAAGTGTTAGAGAATTTTTGCTATAGTAAATGTTTAATTTGCTCAATCTAAGCCCAAATAAGCTCACTCCTATTACCTTTCAGCCCAGCAAATCTAATCTACATCACTCAATTTTTCCCATATGGTCCATCTATGAACCTGCTTCACTCCCAGTAGGTTGTGACCTGAGGAGCAGCAAGAGTGGTGACTCCTTTGCTAGCCTATATGTTATACAATGTAAGATTGTGTATTATGCTACTTTTTCTCATCTATCTTTGGAAATTTTCTATTCATAACATAGTGCCAGCATCATTATCATCATCATCATTATCATTAGGAGTAAAGGTTGCTGCACCGGCAGCCAGTCCTGCACCAGCAAACTCTCAAGCCATCATCAATTCATCACCTATCAGTCTGGAAAGGAAGTTGACTGAAAAGATACCTGAACTGCTCCAAACCCATCTCCTTTTATCCTCCTGATTTGCATTCTGTTAACAGGACCATGAAGGATACTCAGCAGATAAAGAAGTTCCTCAAATTCCGTCTGAGTAGAATTTCTTCTGAGTTTCAAATTCCACTGCAGCCTGTTACCTCTTGAGTACAATTGAGGTAGACTCTTCCCCTTGTCTAAAACAATCTGATACAAATTTCTGAACAAAGTAGAAAAGGGCAGGTCTGAGCACCATTTATCCTCCCAAAATCTAATCCACTGACCATTCCCAACACAAAACATAATACCCGGTGTTATTAGGTGCATCACATTCACATTCACATTCACTATATTTGGAGAAAATGATATAGGGAATGCCAAATTTATCGACTGGAAGTGGTGCCCTTCATGTATCGAAAGAAGCTCAATTGCTGTTGCAAATTGCAACTTTAAGCTGTACATCCTCACCATTCAGTTCAACATTAGATACTAGTAAGAGGTACTGGTTAGCACTCGTTTCTCAATTAGACAACAATTTTTTTTTCCTAGGGAAAAAAAAAAAATGAGGTTTCATAGAACAGATAATACCCCGGGAAGGATCACAGCTTGAAAAATTTTATAACAGAATATATCGTCTGTCAAAATCATTCTCTGTCCAGTCAGTTGAGGTCAAAATCCTTGAGTCGATTGAGTGGTTTGTGATGGCAACATATGCATTGCATGTGATTTAAAAAAAAAAAAAGGAACTGACCATCTGAGCCTTTATTGGGAGTCTCCCACATATTGTGTTGGGTTCTACCTCCCATAGGTATGCATTGTGATGGCAGCCTATGTCTATATGTCCGATTGTTTGTTTTGTTTTTGTTTTTTTGAATTCTAATGTGATAATGGGCAGTGATGATAGGAAGGACAGTTCAATTGAGGCACAATGCATATGAAGGTCTCACGGCAACCCTTGAGTCGATTGTGTGGTTTGTGATGGCAACATATGCATTGCATGTGATTTAAAAAAAAAAAAAAGAACTGACCATCTGAGCCTCTATTGGGAGTCTCCCACATATTGTGTTGGGTTCTACCTCCCATAGGTATGCATTGTGATGGCAGCCTATGTCTATATGTCCGATTGTTTGTTTTGTTTTTGTTTTTTTGAATTCTAATGTGATAATGGGCAGTGATAATGGGCAGTGATGATGGGAATGACAGTTCAATTGAGGCACAATGCATATGAAGGTCTCACGGCAACCCTTGAGTTGATTGAGTGGTTTGTGATGGCAACATATGCATTGCATGTGATTTAAAAAAAAAAAAAAGGAACTGACCATCTGAACCTTTATTGGGAGTCTCCCACATATTGTGTTGGGTTCTACCTCCCATAGGTATGCATTGTGATGGCAGCCTATGTCTGTATGTCCGATTGTTTGTTTTGTTTTTGTTTTTTTGAATTCTAATGTGATAATGGGCAGTGATGATGGGAAGGACAGTTCAATTGAGGCACAATGCATATGAAGGTCTCACGGCAACCCTTGAGTCGATTGTGTGGTTTGTGATGACAGCATATGCATTGCATGTGATTTAAAAAAAAAAAGAAAGAACTGACCATCTGAGCCTCTATTGGGAGTCTCCCACATATTGTGTTGGGTTCTACCTCCCATAGGTATGCATTGTGATGGCAGCCTATGTCTATATGTCCGATTGTTTGTTTTGTTTTTGTTTTTTTGAATTCTAATGTGATAATAGGCAGTGATGATGGGAAGGACAGTTCAATTGAGGCACAATGCATATGAAGGTCTCACGGCAACCCTTGAGTCGATTGAGTGGTTTGTGATGGCAACATATGCATTGCATGTGATTTAAAAAAAAAAAAAGAGAACTGACCATCTGAGCCTCTATTGGGAGTCTCCCACATATTGTGTTGGGTTCTACCTCCCATAGGTATGCATTGTGATGGCAGCCTATGTCTATACGTCTGATTGTTTTTTTTTTTTTTTTTTTTTAAATTCTAATGTGATAATAGGCAGTGATGATGGGAATGACAGTTCAATTGATGGGCGCAGGGATTTGGGAAACACTTTGTAAACTGCTATCCTCTATCCAAGTATCCTTCTAAAATCAAGTTTTTGCTCCATTGCAAGTCTTTATGATGACACCTCTCTAGGTCTAGTCAGCAGGTCTGAGAATGTTTCCAAATGGTTTGTTTTTTTTGTCCGACTAGTTTGTATGTCCGACTAGTTTGTTTTGTTTTTTTTGTATATTAATGTTTCTAATAAGAATAGGCAGTGATGATGGAAAGGATAAATCAATTGATGCAAAATGCGAAGGTCTTACAAAGGTCTCAAAAGGTAAGTATTATTTTAAATAATATCATATATCTTTTACTTGTTATTGAACATTTTTTTCCCTTTTTCAGCATGGTGATAATTGTCCGTTCACTTGGTGGTGTCTATATGAGCGGAAATAACAGGTGGTCATACAAACTTTGGAGCTGAACAAGTGAAGGCATTTTGAAGACGTTTCTACATATTGTTATTTGATGAATGTAAATTTGAAACATGTTCATTTCTTATGAATGTCATGTACTAAAAAGAGACCTATGTACGTTATGTTTTTAAATATTAATGTAAATGAAATTTTTATATCCCATTACCTGTAGATGTGTTCAATTTATTGTTTAAATTGTCTTTAAAATCAATGTGAGGGGACCACGCCGAATATGGTAAATTTATAAATTAATATGTGTGAAAAAAAGAGTCACGTCAAATATGTTTTGTTTATGTGTCAATTAATATAAATATACAAATAAGGGGTCAAGTCAAATAAAATATAAAGTTGTATAATAAATTTTATAATATGTAATATACATAGACAAAATTTAATGTTATTAGTTGAAGTATCTCAATTATTTTAATAAATTTGTGTAATGGGAAATAGACAAATTTGAGATGTTTTAATTAATGACATAGAATAATATCTAACCAAATGTATGAAGTGTTCAATTTTTTTTTGAATATATGTGCATTTAAAATTAATATGAAAGAAGCAAGCTAAATATGATACATTTGATAATTTTAAAAATATGCTCTATTTGTAGAAATTTTTTTATGAAAAATTAATATAAATATACAAATAACGCAATTTATTGTTTAAATTATCTTTAAAATCAATGTAAGGAGACCACACCGAATATGGTAAATTATAAATTAATATGTGTGAAAAAAAGAGTCACGTCAAATATATTTTGTTTATGTGTCAATTAATACAAATATACAAATAAGGGGTCAAGCCAAATAAAATATAAAGTTGTATAATAAATTTTATAATATGTAATATACATAGACAAAATTTAATGTTATTAGTTGAAGTATCTCAATTATTTTAATAAATTTGTGTAATAGAAAATAGACAAATTTGAGATGTTTAAAATTAATATGAAAGAAGCAAGCTAAATATGATACATTTGACAATTTGTATAACAAGTTTTTTAAACTAATAACAAATTTTTTAAATTTGTCTATATTTGTATAACAAATTTTTTAAACTAATAAAATTACATAAACAATGTAGTATTCTAAAATTTTTAAACTAATAAAATTACATAAACAATGTAGTATTCTAAAATTTTTAAACTAATAAAATTACATAAACTAATATGCAATTGAAGTACCTCAAATTTTTCTAAGTCCCATTATGACATGCCAAACGGAGAATAAGTTTGCCCTTGTATTTTTGGAATAAGGAGGGCATTATTGTCTTTTTCAGTCACTTATTCCCACTACTATCCTCATGCGTACCAAACGAAGAATAAACTTACTTTTTGCTCTTAATCCAGTTTGTACCAAACGCACGCAAGATTAAGAATAGGGATAATTTGTTCTAGGATGACTTAAACCTATTCTGTTGAGATGTTATCCCGATACCAAACAGGACCTTAAAGAACAATTTGGGAATGAAGTGAATAAATGAATATGATCTTTTGATCTAAGTACCATGCTGATCTTTTAGTCAAAAATTCAAAAAAAATACATGTCAAAAAATTCCAAAAAAAATACATATGTCAAAAAAAATTAAAAAAAAAATTCCAAAAAAAATACATATATCAAAAATAAAAAAAATACATATATCAAAAATAAAAAAAAATACATATGTCAAAAATCCAAAGATAATACATAATCCAAAGAAAATACATGTCAAAAATCCAAAAAAAAATATACGTCAAAAAGTCAAAAATTCAAAAAAAATACATATATCAAAAATCCAAAAAAAATACATATAGTCAAAAAACCAAAAAAAATACATATGTCAAAATTCAAAAAAAGGCATATATTTCAAAACCCCAAACAAAAATGAATATTTCAAAACAACAAAAATATTTCAATTAGCATCTGCTTGTTGCATTTGGTGTGTTTCCTTCCTTTTATTTTCAGTGAGCCTGTCTGCTTGCATGTCGCATTTTTGCTTAAGTTCGATAATTCTCATTACCTTTGTTAATAAAGGCTATGCCCCTTGACCATTTATTGAAGAAAAGATTGATTGACCATTTATTTGGTCAGGCAAGGGGCTAAGCCTAAATAGATACTTAACCTGTTTGTTCAGTGTTGTACATGATACAAGACAAGCACAGGAACACAAGATTGGAGCCCAAAAGTTTCATGTATATTATCAAAAAAGTGTTTTGTACATGATACATGAAAAAAAGAAGATACATGAGCCCTCAAGGCTGACTCTCCCCTCCGCCCTCGTCGAGCTGACTATGGGCCTTGTCAGGCACATCCGGTGCTGGCCCTCGACTAGGAGGTGGAGGTGGTCCCATCGTGCTCGGACCCGCCTGGCCAGAGGACATGGCGACACTGGCCGTGAAGGCACTGGTCAGACCACGCTCATGGGCACGCTGCCGAGCTCGTTGATACCGTTCCTCCACGATCTTGCGCTCATGCTCCGCAACTGACAGCCGACCCTGAAGACTCTCCAGTTGAAGACGGTTGCGGTCTCTCTCCTCAGTCACAACCTCCAAACGAATCTGGAGGCGTGCAAGATCTCCAGTGGAGAGACGCGCCACCTGCTCCTCTAGAGCCCGGATCCGCGCAGCATCGGCCTCGGCACGAGCAGCTGCGGCACGGGAATGATCCAGCTCTGCTTTAGCCCTCTGAAGGGCTTCCTGAAGCTCATAAACCTGCAGAGGAAGATTTTATTAGTTCAAAGCAATCAAGTAATCAAATTCAGAAGTCAAAAGTTGAAGAATTTACCCGAGCAGCCCGGTCCTCCTCCGCGAGAGAAGCCCGGTGGATGGCGGAGGCGAGCTGAGTCTGGAGGTCAGCCAGGGCAGCATCGTGCGCAGCAGACAAGGAAGAAGATGAAGCTCCGAAGGAAGGGGGAGCCGCCTGGGTGTAGACGGCTCGCTGCACCGAAAGACAACTGTCAGTGATTAATCGCCAAAACAATTAATTAATTAAAACAATAATTCATATTCATGCATACATACCAGATCGAACAATTCCTTCTGAACTTGTTCTAGTTGGGCCTCCGCATCATGTAGGCGGGCCCGGAGGTCGACGATGACCGCATCACGTACGTCCTGCATGTCATACATACATTCATTCACAAATATAAATCAAGATAATAATAAAATTGGAGACGCATAACTGCATACTTACATCGAGTGGTCGAAGGAGCCGAAGCTGATCGGCGTAGTGGGCCCGGTACTACTGGAGGTAGCCCTCGCTACTCTCCGCACGGGACTCCACCCGTACGCCCCGACGGTGCCAGTCCTCGTATTGCTCCGGGAACTTGGCACGCCAGTCGGTGAGGGGTTGCTTTCCCCTCATGCTCCTCTCCACACCCTCCGGGACTTCCTCTTCTATCCACTCCTGGTGGAGACCCAGCGTCCTCATCACGAGCCGGAGGCGGAGGGGCTCGATCTCGTTGAGGCAATGCACCCACATCTGCCTCCTGAACCTCCTACTGCCAGCCGTCACCCACGGCTGACCCTCCTAGCCCATACCAAGGTACGGGCGCCAGATCACCTGCATATAGATTAGATGCATTCATAAATAACTTGCATTTAATGAATAAAAATTTTGCATTTAATGAAATTGAACAAATTAAAAATTTACCAGTAGCTCGGGGTAATCCAGGAACTGACGGCGGAGGGCCGTCAGCTGGTGGTGCTGTGGAGCCGTGTCCATGACCGGCTGCGAACGGCAGGCCAATGGGACGGCATCCGGTCGAGCAATCTGCGCTCTGCCGAGCGGGAAGTAGTAGTAACTCCACACCTGCATTCATGAACATATAGGTTAGAAAAAGCATCATATCATATTGCACTGCATATCATAAACAAATAATTAAACAATTTAATACCTGAAGAAACGGCGAGAAGCCGTTGACAGTGGTTTCACAGTTCGGCGTGACCGCGAACAGATCGGCGAAGAGGTGGGCCAGAAGGGCCGCACCCCAGGCATACTCTCCTAAGCTATCTAAGTCATCTAATAAATAAGGAAATCTACAGTGGATGTGGTCGCCCTTCGTACCGAAGAGCAACCGACCAAAGAAGAAGACTAAGAAGACCCTAAGCTGTCTATCTACCTCCTCCCCCTGACTAGGGTCACTACAGTAGACTGAGGAAGATGACTCTGCTAGTCTATCCCTAAACTCCTCCTGGGTCTCGTCAGACCGACGCCGGGGCTCGTCTAGTCCTAAAGCTGCCTCTACTTCTACCCTAGGAACCATCCTAGACTCTCTGCCTAGGCTAGACACCTCTATCCCTAGAAGAGCCTCTTCTAATCCCTGATAGTTGGGGTAAGTAACCCCACTAACTGGTCGGCCCTCTACCCTGAGTCCAGTTATCTTGGCCACATCCTCTAGGGTGGGGACCATATGCCCCCACGGCATTAAGAAAGCACGGCTTTCCGCATGCCACCTCTCCCGCAGCACCTGCAGGAGGACTAAATCGAGCCAAAATGGCTCGATGTCTACTACCTCGCCGAATCCCATCCGACGCAGGCGCGCCTTCTGGAAATCCGGGAGACCCCTATAGGCACCTATCACTAGGTCCCAGGAGATTCTTGCCCTCATCACTCCCTGCAAATAAAAACATAAAAATGGGAGTCAGTAATGAATAAAAAAAAGGAAAATCAGTTCTGTTTTGAAAGGCGTCAGCCCATATGGACGTCTTTTAAAACACGTCAACATGCCTTGACGCAATTCAAAATATTTATTCCTAATTAAAAAATTTGGAATTTATCTTGAAAGACGTCAGCCCATGGTGACGCCTTTTGAATGGCGTCACCTGGTCTGGACGCCTTTCAAGTCTAGATTCCGGGTTCTTTGAAGAACCCCGTTTTCCCCTCTTCTCTTCATCCATTCAAACCACAGGGATCTTACCGTGTGGAGGTCGCCCTCCTCTTCTTCTTCCACCACCATGGGTGCCGGTGGAGGGAGTTCCTCCTCCAAAAAGGCCTCAGCTAGCATTGCCGGAACCTCCTCGGGAGCTTCTTCTTCTTGCCTTCGCCGTCTCTTGGCTAGGGTCTTCATCTTCCTGGATCCTTCACCACGCTCCATAGCTCGAGTAGAGGGGGTTTTGAGGGAGAGATCGCCGGAGTTCGGTCGCCGGAGAGAGGGGAGAAAGAGAAGATTTTGTGAAAAGTGAGGAAGAAAGGGGGCCTTCGCGGGTCTGTTAACGAAAAGGTTGAAAGGCGTCGACTCAGACGGACGTGTTTTAGGGCGCATAAGTTGAGGCGGAAAGGACAGCTGCTTGAAATCGATTGAAAGACGTCCACACAAGTGGACGCGTTTCAAGATTTTTCCAGAGCCGTACAGAGAAAAATGATGAAAGGCGTCTTAGTGCGTTGACGCGTTTCAGGGAATTAATCATGGAATTAATGATATTATCCTGGAGAAAGTAGGAAAGAGAGTTGAAAGGCGTCAATGGTGGAAGACGCAATTTAAACTTTAAATCGGTTTTTGAGGATTAAATTGAATTTCTGAAAAAAAGAATTATTGTTGAAAGGCGTCTTTCTGAGTGGACGCATTTTACATTTAACAGAATCCGAACTGTTGAATTTTCAGGAAAAATCCAATTTTTGCTAAAGGAAAAATCATGTGCACATCACAGGAAGTTGAGGAAAGGTTTCAAGGTATGAAAAATCATTCTTTATTCAATAAAATTCTTTATTACATCATGAGAAAAGAGAAAGAGGATATTTAAGGAAGAATTTCATGAAGACTTTTGAGGTAAGGAAATTTCAATCCTCTATCTCTATCTTTAGAGGATTTTACACGATAACTGAAGCCAAGGTTCTATAGAGTAGTAATGATTTGTATGGCTTCATAATCTTCGTCGGATTCCAAGTCACGCTTCTTGATTGGGAGTGTAGGAGAGAACTCAGGGAATTCACGACGGCCCAAGCTAAGTTGAGTAAGGCACTGATGTGGATTGTATAACACGAACTCGGTGGCTCCAATCAACTTAAGATCCGCTCCTGCTGCACGGCACACCCAAACAGGCTTTCCAACAAGAGCGAGTGGAGACGAGTCGAATATGTCCGACGTCATGAGCTTTAAATACTCTCGCTAGTCGGCTCGGGTCTTGAGTTTTGGAACCTTGTTAACCATGTGCTCATTGAACTTTACAATGTTAGCAATGCAATGAATTGGACTATTCAAGAAGATCTGAGATGGATTCAGAGGCCTTTTCTTGCTGTATTCAAACTTGAAGTGAAGTTCAACCCATTAAGCAAAGAGTAGCATGCATCCATAAGGAGGACGGCCCACAGATGCCGCAGAAAGTCCACTATAAAGATATGCCAAGAGTGCAGTGCTAATGGATTTACCTTCAAAGATTGCGCATATGGCACTGACCTGATCATCTTCTAAGATGTTATCATGCGCAGGAAAGAACAAGGCACCGGCAAGGCATGTAACTAAAGCTTTTGTCACATCCTCCGCTTCATCCTCCCTTAGATCATCAATTTCGTATAGAGTCCACTCAGCAAGCTTTGTAAGATTGATCCCCTTCTTGGTAAGGCATCCTTTAGCCTCTGAAGGATCTTTCATAATCGATGTCAACAATTGTTGACCGGTGATTCTTTCTCTTGTCAAAGCTATCTTATCTTTATTCTCTTTGGTCTTTGGGAGACCTAATAGAAGCTCCGCCTCCTCCAAAAGGATTGTGCACTCGAAGTCTTGGAAGAAGAACGTATGAGTTTGGGGATGCCACCACTCGATCAAGGCATCCATAGCCGCCCAATCTACGTTCGAACTTTTGTAATGTTTGGCAAGCACTACAAGACCTTGAAGATTCCACTTGGATATGAACACTTGCATGGAAAGCTTAATGCTTTTTGCAAGTTTACGAATCCAAGGTAAGGAGGTAAACTTCCTTGGATCAGGAAACATGAGATAATTCTGAAAACCAAAAGGAACATGAAAAAAAAAACAAAAGAAAACATGAAGAACATGAAGAACATGAAGAAGAATTAAAGGGAAGTTGATTGAACTTACTTGAAGATTGGGATTCCTTCTATTGAGGTGATTCTCCACATCAGAAAACTTCTCCAACTTCTTGTTTGAAGAATTCATCCGCTTTTTCAGAATTCCTCCTTCTTGAAGCTTGGAAACCTTGGAACTTTGAAGAAACCTTGAAATTTTGAAAAAAACTCAACTTTGGATCTTTGGATTATGGTAGGATTGCTTGGGAACAACCTAAGGGTGTTTATATAGAAAGAATTGCGATCCTATGAAGACTTTTCCGGATTGGAAAAGGGATGTGCATTGGTAGAGTTGGAATCCGAATAGAGAACAGCCAGAAACCTGTTTCTGTGAGTAAAAGGCGTCGAGGAGAACTGACGCGTTTCAATGTTAAATGGCGTCTGCGTGACACGACGCGTTTAAGCCTTTTTGTTATTTATTCGAAATTCTGTGGTTTTGGATGTTTAAATTGAATATTTGTTTGGAATTATTAATAATTTTGATTGCAGGAAATTCAAAGAAAACCTGAGTAAAGCTGGAAAATGTCAAGAAGATCCCACTGTGGGAGTTCAAGAAGTCCTAACCGTGGCTAAAAAGACGGTTATTTCTACCCTTGTACTATTCCATGTAATTATTTTGCATTCGCATTACTATATGATAAATATTTACTAGAGTATATCAAGGACCTTGTGGTTTTAATGAAACTGGAATTTGAGTACCCCTTCAACAAAAACAGTGATAATTGCAGAGGATTCTTAATCGCACGGATAGGCCGTTGGATTGTTAATTAGTGAGGACGATGGTTCCACTTTTGTGAAACGGTGCGTGGATAAACGAGCTTCGGCTTAGCACTGGATTACAAGAATTGGTATCTTGACTCATTAATGGCAATTTAACAATATTATCCTTGATTAATTTATATTTTATTTGACTTTTTATTTTTCTTTTAGCCCATCATGCATCATGTAGGACTTTGAAATCATTGTGATAAGGATTAATTATTGATTAAGTTTCAGACCATTAAATTAAATAATCTCAAACATGATATGAAATATTCCATTCTGTATTGAGTATCTTGATTATCTTTGAAGTTCGCTTGAAGATATCCTTGGAATTCTATCCTTTTTTGGACTCTTTATCCAATATTTCTTGTTTTCTTTTAAGATCCACCATGGCTGCAGCACGTCCACATTGGCTAGCAAACGCTCCCCATGATGAAACCTACAGTGTCTACGACCTGGGGTACTTCCCACTCCGAGGAGTTTGATCGACTTTATTTTATTTTCTTGTCTACTTCATCCAGACATGATTGATTCCATTGATTTCCTTGAACTATCTTCATTGATGATTTTGAGAAAAATTCCAATCATGTGATGTTAAAAGCGTGTCTCATCACACCTTGGCATCACCTTTTCAGTACATTCCATTTCATTTCACTCCCTTGCAAAGACGATGCCAAGGTGAGGCAGCTGTAGACACGCTAATTTTGACGTCATTTCGAGTAAATTTCATATCATATAATAATGCCTCAGAATGGTTTGATATTTAATCATTGATTAATTTTTTATTGATATTTTTAAGTGTCGGGTTTAACAGACATGTTTAAGTTAATCAATTAAATTGATTTTAGCTCAAATTTCAGTTAAAATATGCAGAATTCTAAAAGACGTCGACCTGTGTGGACGCTATTTAGAGTTTATTCTTATTTTAACGTTTAAATTTGAATTTTAATCAATTGATTAATTAACTAAAAGGCGTGTGTGAAGGCTGACGCGTTTTAGGTTTCCTAAGCTATTTCTACTTCTTTTCCGGATGTTTATCCTTATCTTAATCAGTGTAAAAGACGTCTACACATGTAGACGCGTTTTAGCTAATAAAGATAAAGATAAGTTTTTTCGGATATTTATCCTTATCTTAATTAATCTGAAAGGCGTCAGCCATGGTGGACGCGTTTTAGATAATTACAGATAAAGATGAATTAATCAGTATTTATCTGTCGGTTAAGATAGATAAATCCTAGATTTTTCTATGTTAATCGCGAACGCAGAAAAAGCCTATAAATACCTTACATCTCGAAGAGAGTAAAAAAAGAAGAAGAGGTGAAGCGTAATCTTGAGCTAATTGAGCGATAACGAGTTGAAGATCGAAGCAACAACGTCGGAACGCCGGAGCGCTGCCATTTCCAGAAGTCGGCGTCCTTTCAAGAATCTTCATCCAATTCAAGGCTTCAACAATTGGACATAAGTGTTTCATTTCTGCATTTTTATTCTACATCTTCATTAATCTTTCATTCCTCAATATTCACTTCATGCAACACACACCACAGCATCATCTTTCAAAACCTATTTGATTAAGGGGTTTCAAAAGCCATTTAACAAGTAAGTTTGCTGTTCAATCGCATGCTTAAAATCATGATTAGTTTAGATACTGTTTCTATTTAAATTCTCATCATTGTTTCTTCATTTTCTTTCTGTCGCTGCTGCACTCAACAACAACAAGAGAATCAAAAGGGGAAATCAAGCACAAATTCAAAAGGATTTCTGGACAATCCTCAATCTCAAATTCAACAGCAAGAACAAAGAACGAGAAGGGCTCTCTTTCTTCAGCCGGCTGAAGGAGGGGAATCAAAGACTTAACATCTTCCGCGTTCAAACAGGTAGGCGATCAAAACTCTCTTTTGAAACTTTTAAGTCAAAAGTTTCTGGCGATCACTGCACTTAGTTGCTATTTTTAATAGGTTAGTTTGCACTAAACAACATAGATTTTTCATGTTAATCACACGAGCATTTTAAGCACCTACATCATACAAATATTGTTTTGATTCCTAAGAAATCTCCTGCTGGTTCTCCTTTAGACTATAGACCAATTAGTCTATCTAATGTTCTTTATAAGATCTGTGCAAAGTTACTTGCTGGCAGGCTCAAGAATTTCCTCCCTAAACTGATATCCTGGAATTAGTCTACCTTTGTCCCTAATAGACTACTGCTGGATAATATACTCATTACCCAAGAATTGGTGCATTCTATGAAGGCCAAGGGAGGTAAAGCTGGGAGTTTCTGTATGAAGGTGGATATTGCTAAGGCATATGATAAACTTGAATGGCCCTTTATATCTGCTGTGCTTCATAAGTTGGGTTTTTCCACTGCTAGTGTTAACCTCTTGATGATGTGTGTTTCTACTGCAACCTTCTCCATCAACATCAATGGGGATAATGTAGGTTTGGTTGTTCCTAGCAGAGGTATCAAACAGGGATGCCCCCTATCTCCCTATATCTATATTATGCATGCTGAAATGCTAACTCAACTCATCCAGGCACATATGCATGATCAGAAAATTTTGGGTTTCAAAGCTACCAGACAGGCCCCTGCTATATCCCACTTGATGTATGCTGATGATATTGTTATGTTCGGCACTGCTAAGGAGGAGGAGATTAATGAGTATTTGAAATGCTTAGAGACCTATGGAGGCTGGTCAGGACAATTCATGAATAAGGCCAAATCCAGCCTGATGTTCAGCAGTAATATCCCCCTTCCTGAGCAAGATTCTCTGTGCTCCAAGATGAACATCCCCCTGATGAGTAGGAGAGAACTTTACCTAGGGGTTCCCTTCTAGATCGGTAGAGGTAAAGTTGATCAACTATCCTACATTGTGGATAAAATGAAAAACAAACTTTCTACATGGAAGGCAAATACCTTGTCAACCGCAGGAAAAGTTACATTGATAAACTCAGCTCTGGCATCTATACCTGTTCATGTTATGGGTGTAGGCTTCCTCCCCAAAACCACAATTAAAAAGCTGAACCAGATTATGTGTTCCTTTATGTGGGGGGACACCCTTGATCACAAAAGAATTCATCTTTGTAACTGGAAATCCCTTAAGAAACACCGAGATGTGGGCGGTTTGGGTATCAGAGATATGGAAGTCCTCAACAAGGCAACTATCTTGAAACTTGTTTGGAAATTCATCAAGGAGCCTCATTCTAGTTGGGCCAGCTTACTCAGATCCAAGTATCTCACCAATACCAATTTCTGGGAAGCTAATGTGCCTACTAAGTGCTCAGTGTCCTGGGCAGCTATATTACAACTCAGAAATACCATGTCCTCACTGGGTTTCAAGATCATCAATGATGGGCTTTCTACAAATATTTGGGAAGATAGGTGGATTCCAGATTATATTGGGCCACTTATTGTCAAACAACAATGGGAAGATCTTACTCCTGTCTGGGTCTTCCAACTAATCAAATTTAAGAAATGGAATTTGGACCTCATCTATAGACTATTTAATAAGGAGATTGCTGATATGATCTGTCAGATTGAATTACCCATGAATGGGTCCTCAAGAGGAGATCAATTCATTTGGACTCTCACTCTTGATGGTAATTTCACTATTAAATCTGCCTATAGATATCTCTCTAGTATTTCATCTTCGGCTTCATCATCCTCCCCTGGGAGTGTTTGGAAGTACCTATGGCACCATCAAGTTCAGAAAATTGTCCCTCCAAAGGTAATTCATTTTGTGTGGAAGTGCCTGTCCAATGCTATTCCAGTTGCTGAGATTATTTCCAAGAGAATGCCTACTGTCAACTGCACTTGCCAGGTTTGCTCTTTACATCCAGAATCTGTGGAACACATGCTCTTTAATTGTGAGTTTGCAAGAGCTGTCTGGAAAGCCTCTCCCCTAAATTATCATGTTACCAATGACCAGAAGATTCTTGCAGACAAAATTGTTGATTGGTCTAACACTCCATTTGCCTCCAATGATAAAGATAAACACTTTCTATCTATTTGTTTCTCCCTAATGTGGCAGATATGGAAAGCTAGATGCAGAATGGTCCTTGAGGGTGTCAATGTTCATCCCCTTTCTGCTATGAGACATGCGATGGTTGATGTGGATTTCTAGTTTTCCTCTATCTTCTCAACTCCTACACCCCTGCAGTATCCCAGTAATGATAAGACTGCCTGGGTCCCTCCTAGTATTGGTACCTTCAAGATCAACTTTGATGGAGCTACTTCAGAATCCAGAGGTGCGGTGGGAATTGTTTTGCGAGATTGGCAGGGCTCTCCTTTAAACCTCATTACCAAAGTTCTCAAGACTTTTGACCCAACTATGGTAGAAGCTCTGGCAATGCTAACTGCTTTACGTATGGCTCATAACTTGAATGCTAAGGTGACTGTGGAAGGAGATGCCCTAGTTCTGATTGACGCTTCCCTCAAAATAAAAAACCCACCATGGAAGGTGAAGACTATTATTGAGAATTGCCAAACTTTACTCTCCAATGACATGATTGGTTTGCAATTTAGACCTAGAATTTGCAACAAGGCTGCCCATGCCTGTGCAAAGTATGCTTGTGCTTCTACTATGGAAGCTGATCGGAATTCTTCCCTGATTCCCCCTTGTTTTCACTATGTTATTCTATCTGATGTAACCGAACACCTTAATGAGTAATGCATATCTTATCTTCTTGGTCAAAGAAAAAAGAATATGATAAAGAGCTTAGAGAATGTGAAAATAAGCTTATAAAAAGAATAAACTATGGATAAATAGCAAAGAAGTTATGGGAGAACTAAGAACTGATCTTTTTTCAAGATGTAGGTAGATAATCATAAACATGATATATTTTGTACTAAAAATTATATTATTTTTGAGTTTTAAAATGTAATAAATTTGTAAGAAGCATGATATTTATTTCTACTCCATGATTATCAAATTATCAATTTTTAGGTTCTTATTTATTATTTATTCTGTGATTATTATTTCAACAAATGCAATATGTTTGTTCAGTCTTTTTTGATTTTAAATGTTACACCTGAGTTACAGATATTTGTTCTCATTGGTTAGATGTCCTATTGACCTAAATTTTTTACGAAAGCTAATTTTAAATGTTATATTCATGATCAATAAATTTTGTAATTTTATGAGTTATTTTGATATTTATTCCATAATTTTATTATCAGACTATATAATCTGTCTTAGTAGTTTTGAAATCTTAATTTGTAGTCCTTCTATCTCACTTGATCTATGTCTAAATCATGTCAAATACTGTGATGACCTTTTTCATATTCTCCTTAACCTCTATGTAAAGTTGCAATATTTTCTGACCTTGATTTTGATATTTATTTTATCCTCTATTTTAAATTGCTGAAATTCTATTAAAGTCGAATTTTCGGAATTGAAGCAGGAGTTCAAAATCATATCAAATCGATCTAGAAATTGATGAAACTTTGTAGACACTTCAAATATAACCTGTTTATTGTGTTCACTAAGTTTGGCTAATTTTTGAACCTATTTACCATTTTCCATCTAAATTATTAGATGTTTAGCTTTAAAAAATAGATTTTAATACCTAAAAATTATGATTTATGATCTAAAAAGTCTGAGAAAATAATTTAAGCTTAATTTTTGATCCAATAATCTTTTGGCATCAACTTTACTCTGATTATCTTCCTATATGACTATGATAACTCTTTAAGTAGCTATTTTGTATATAAAAACATGTATTTTAACTCTTGTATGTATATGTCTCTTTGTTAATTCAATTTTTAGATCTTTGATCATCTAATGCTCTCTATTATCTCATTGTGTCATATTTTATTATTATGTTTGGATATTGCCATCTTAAGGAGATGTAGGGCCCAATTATGGTATAAGCATCTATATTAGATATGACATTTATACCGAAGACAATGGGAGGAATCCTGATTTAAGATCAGCTAAACCATGGGATGGTGATATATAAAGCCTTGATGGTTTGGAGTTGAATGAGACTTAGACTCCTCAGTTCTGCATAGTAATTAAGACTTCTACATCATTGCCTAGATACTTTGGTATAAATGTAGGATTCTTTATATTGTGGTTTGAGTGCATGTTCGTTATGATGTGATTTGATATATTTGGTTGGCGCATTAATCTAAAATCTTTATTCTAGTATGTTCATTTTAATTTAGCTTCTTCATTTGAATCTTTTGATCATCTTGCTTAGTTATTTCTATAGAATGATATGAATCTATCTTATAATCTATATTCTAAATCTAATCTGATAAACTACCATGCCATGTTATTCATTATGTGATAAATGATAAATTTTGTTTGATATGAGATATATTCAATTAGATATGTGATAAGTTCTGTTCATAGCTAGTAGAATTTGATATATCATATATGAATCCGATCATACTATGTAAAGCTATATATTAGTTGATCTGATCATGTTTATTTGAAAATATATCTAATTTGATAAATTCTATTTTTTTACAATGTTTCGTATCATGTTCTTATTTGAGTTGTATGTAGAACTGTGTAAAATTATGCTTAGTATAATTGTATAATGTGATTTACAAATTCACTATATGTTACGTCATGTGGATGGTTTGAGGCCTACTGAGTGGTGGACTCATAAATCCAACCTACTAAAAATCGATCTAAGATCTGCCTAGGTAGAAATTCAAGCATGTTAAATTTTAAGAAGACTTTTTGGTTATAAAATTAGTAGTTTGATGTAGTAGGGAATGATGAAATATTGATGTACTTCTATTAATTTGGAGAGATTTAGAATTTATATTGTAAGGATCGAGACTTTCGGATCCGGTTTTCGGGTCAAAACCTGTTGTTCTAACCCTTGTGGGGGGGTGGAAGTTCTGTGTTGAATCGCGTCAGGACCTGGCGACGCGTTTTAAACGGCGTCCACCTTGGCAGACACATTTTCAGGTGCTGCCACGTGGGTGCCACGGGGGTTGGCCTTGGGCCGCGTGTGTACGGCCCTGTCAGGTCGTCTGAACGGCGTCTGCGGAGGACGACGCCTTTCAGACTGTGACTCTTGGTGTGTCAGAGTACGGCCCTGACAAATTGTCCGATTGGCGTCTGTGTAGGACGACGCGTTTCAGAATCTTGTCAGAGCGGCCGTCACATCACCTGATTGGCGTCCGTAGATGTCGACGCGTTTTAGCCAGTTTCTGGTTAACCCCGTGAGCCCTCCTTCTTTCCCTCATTTTCTCCTACTCTCCTTCTCTCCTCCTCCTCCGGCGACTGGCGGCGGCCACCTCCTCCTCCCTCTTTTCCTCCCACCATTTCGCCTCTCCCTCCACTCCATCCTCTACCTAACTCACACCACTACCACCTCCACTTCCACTGCGGCGTTCTACTCTCCGGACGGCGGCCGACGTCACGGTGGAGCAGGGACGACCACGGCGGTACCGGCGGCGGCGTGGGGCAAGAAGGGTGGACGGCGTGAAGCTTGGAGGAGTTTGAGTGTTCGGTAGGGTGACGTTCCCCGTAGCGTTGTGTTTAAGATCATGTTTTCCTCGAGATGCATGTGGTAGAACTTCGGTTTTGGGGGTTAGAATGAGCATGTTTAGGTTTTCTATGGGGGTGTTTGCTTATGAATTGTCTTGCTCTCCGTTTCCCCTCCAGTTTGAATGATTTTTGGGGTTATTTGGGGTTAGAAAGGGAGCCCTCGGGTTTAGGGCGTTCCTGGTTCCTGGGGTTGAAAGACGTCGTGCATGGACGACGCCTTTTTGAAGGGCGTCGGGCCATCACGACGCCTTTTAGACAGGAATCGACTGACAGGCAGATTGCCCGGTCAGGGATTCTGTGGCTAAATGGCGTCATGGGTAAACGACGCATTTTTGAATGGCGTCAGGCGTCCATGACGCGTTTTAACCACATAAATTCCCTGAGTAAAGCTCTTGGAAATTCCGGATTTTCGTGTTGAATGGCGTCTAGGGATGTCGACGCCTTTTAAAAGGCGACTACTGGTGTCGACGCCTTTTAAGGCCAGAATCTGAAGACTGATTTATATAAACCTGTACTTGGAGCTTGAATGGCGTCGACCTTGGTCGACGCAATTCAAGACAGAATCTCACTAATGCATGCCTGTAAAACGTGTTCATACTGTTAGATAGATGGTTAGCACATGTCTTAGTGCACCCGAAAGAGATGGATTCCTCAAGATCGGATGGTTCTATGTGTGTTATGCGATCGCGAGCTTTTCACGTGACCGGATCGCACTGTGTTGGGTTTTCAGTTACTGTGGACCTGGAGTGACATTGTAGCACTTTATCACCCTGTGCTGGTGGGGGCGTGAGCACAGCGCCGGTGGGGGCGTGGGCGGGGTGACGCCTAGCGAGAGAGGGTCACCTGGTGAACCCCGGGGTCAGCTAGTACCGGTGTCGGAGTGGTACATTCGGAGAGTCACTCATGCTGGGGGAAGGGGTAGTCACCTGAGCCAGTTGGGCCGGAGTAGCGAGCGTGCTATCCGAGGGGCTACTCCTTGGTCTCAGCGGGTCGAGGTTTTCCCACCATTGTTTGCACGGTCGGCGGGTTCTATCGAGATGACGGTTGTAGACTTTCTAACGGCTGGTTTAGAATGTGCATGATTATTATAATTGCAATTGCATGTATTCTCACGTAGAGAATTAGGAATTGTACCTGCCACTACACTTATTGCTTCACCGTTAGCTGTACTTTACACTTGTGGGTGTGTGCGTGGGCAGTGGGGATCGAAGGATCCCTACTGAGTCTTGTTCTTGAGACTCACCCCTGCGGTTTTCAGGTGAGGACTCCCAGCAGACTTAGAGCGGTGTGTGCAGCCGTGTGGTGTACGTCTTCGGCAGTCGTTCCGGGGTATGCCCCGATGTAGTTGTTATTTATTTCTGGCCTGTATGTTTAATTATTTCCTTTCAGCTGGAGTATGTAATTATTTGCTGTAATCGAGTCGCATTGTAATAATTTTAATTCCCTGCACTTTCATTTCAATTCAATGCGATGTGGATGTTTAGCTTAGTTTATTACCTATTTAGTAATCGGATCCCCGATTATAGGGTGACGGGTCGTTACATATATGCTAATTGATAAATATTGTAATTTGTAGACTTTATTATTAGCTATGTTTGGATATTTGTATTAAATGATGGTTATGATATTTATTTAAGTCACCTTGTGGTTGTTTAGCTCTCATATTTATTTGTTATGATAAGATTTATCTCAAGATTACGTAGTCAAAGTCTGAGTTAAAAAAAAATATGAACTTGATCTGGGGCATAACACAATGAGATTGTGATAATGAGATTAATTCATGCTAAACATAAATCTTAAATATTATCAGTCATAGGACATCTGAGATAGACATCAGATATCCGAATAGACTGATGTGTCTTATACCTGCTCATATGATGAGGGTGATTGATCTTATAATCACTCATATGCTGACACTAAAGCAAAGATGCGTGTGCTCATTACGAAATGAGTTCACTGAATTGATCAGTGTTAGAATTCCTGGATGGTCCTTATACCTATCTATCAACCAGGATATTCTACATCACAGTGGCACAGTAGATCCTTAAAGAATTGAGATTGATCCCAATAAGGCAAAGTCTATCATTGAAATGCCACCTCCTAAGAATTTGAAGGAGTTTCGTGGATTGATGAGAGGTTGCAATTTATTCGTCATTTTGTCTCCCAACCTTCCCAAAGGTGTAGGCCATTCTACGAGTTTACAAAGACGAGAGTCAAGTGCCAGAAGGCATTCAATGGATTGAAGAGTTGTATGGCTAATCCTCCTATTTTAAGACCACCTTCTCCATATAAACCTCTGCTTCTTTATATCTTAGTCTTACGTGATTCTGTGGGGACTATCCTTGCATAAGAAGACGGAGGAGGCAAGGAGAGCACATCATATTATCTATCTAAACTTCTCAAACCTGCTGAGCAGAGATACATAGAATGGAGAAGACTCGTGCCGCATTGGTCTAGGTATTGTAGAAGTTGAAGCATTACTTTCTTGCCCATAAAGTACATCTCATTGCTAGGATTAACTTGATTAAATACCTCCTTGAGAAATTTGTCCTAACTAATAGGTTAGCATGATGGCAAAACTTTCTCTCTTAGTTTGATATTACTTACATTCAAGAGAAAGCAATCTTGTAACGACCCGCCATCCTATGACCGGAGACCCGGTCACTAAATGGATGTCGGCCCATTAACTGTAGGTTCATACCCGGATCTTATACACACATCTGGAGGAGTAAGCGTTAAACAAGATTAAATATAACATTCACACGGACTACAAGGGGTACAGTGCGCAGGAAGTAAAGTAATAATGTCCGTATACAGTCCAACAATAATTACATGTCCAACAAATTAATTAAGTACAGGCAGAAATAAGGTACAACAACGTCGGGGCATACCCCGGAAACTAAGATAGCTGCTGGTCCGCACACCAAGGAGAACGCCACGTGCCGTCACACGCCACAAGGACCACACCTGAAAACACAGGGAGTGAGCCACACCAGAATTGGGCTCAGTAGGGATCATCCGATCCCCTGCCTCCCACACACACACCCACAAGTGCAGTAACAAAGGTACAGGTAATAAGACAAGTAAAGCTGTAACACGCCACTCCTAAAATCTCAATATGAACCATATGCATTCGAAATGTAACATGTATATTTCTAAAATCATTCTATTAGGAAGCCTACAACTCACGTCTCGGCAAAACACGCCAACCACTCCTCCGGGAGTGGGAAACACACCAACCACACAGCCGTAAGTAGGAAACACCGTTCACGCAACCGAAAGTGGGAAACACCGACCCGCTGAGACCAAACAGTAACCCCTCGGATAGCACGCTGGCTACTCCGGCCCAACTGGCTCAGGTGGTTACTCCTTCCCTCAGCATGAGTGACTCTCCGAATGTACCACTCCGACACCGGTACTAGCTGACCCCGGGGTTCACCAGGTGACCCTCTCTCACTAGGCGTCACCCCGCCCACGCCCCCACCGGCGCTGTGCTCACGCCCCCACCAGCACAGGGTGATAAAGCGCTACAATGTCACTCCAGGTCCACAGTAACACAAAACCACCAAAACCCGGCACAGTACGATCCAGTCACGTGAAATGCCCGCGATCGCACGGCACACAACGTAGTGCCATCCGGTCCCGAAGAATCCAAGTACACTAAAGCATGCACTAACCGAATATCTAGCAGTATGAACACATTTTACTGGCATGAATTAGTGTTGTTCTGTCCTGAATCGCGTCGCCCAAGGCCGACGCCATTCAAGTTCCCTAAACTTGTTCATAAAACAGAGGCCTACGGAAATCTGGCCTAAAAGGCGTCGACACCAGCGGTCGCCTTTTGAAAGGCGTCGACATCCTCCGATGCCATTCAGCTAAGAAATCCAGGAATTTCAGGAAAACATTACTTAGGGGATTTCTGCCTTAAAAGGCGTCATGGTTACCCGACGCCATTCAAATCGCGTCGCCCACCCATGACGTCTTTTGGTCCCAGAATCCCGAGCTGACGGACCCTCAGTCGGGGTGATTTCCTGCCTAAATGGCGTCATGATGGCCCGACGTCCTTCTGAAAGGCGTCGTCTATCCATGACGTCATTTAGCGCAAGAAATCACCAACTCGTGGGGCCTCGAACATGGAGGTTTCTGCCCTAAAAGGCGTCGTACTGCCCTGACGTCCTTCTGAAAGGCGTCGACCAGGCACGACGCCATTTAGCGCCAGAAACCTGGTTCCCTGGTTCGAACCGAGGGTTTCTCCCTTAACCCCAAATACCCCGAAGAAGCCCCAAAACGGAAAGGGGGAGGAAGAGAAGTTGATCCACACAAACATGCTACAAAACCACATTAACAAACACGGCCATACCCACAAGAATATCCCCCTAAACATGCTCAACCTAGCCCAAAATACATCACAATACGCCTAAGAAAACACGAGCAACACATACAAGGTTCGTCCCCCTACCGGATACTTGAACTCCTCCTGGCTCCGTGTCGCCGAAACGCCGCACCGCAGACCGCCGCCGGTACCCTCGAGTACGCCGCCACTCTGTCGGGACGTCGGCCGCCGTCCGGAGAATGGAACGCCGCGAAGGAAGTGGTGGTGGCAGAGGTGAGAGGTAGGGAGGCGTTGGAGTGGTGGAAAAGGAAGAAGAGGAAGGGAAAGGGGAAAAGTGGGATCGGAGGAGGCAGAGAGGGAGAGGAGAGAGAGTGAAGGGTGAGAAATGAGGGAAAGAAAGGAGGGCTCGCGGGGTCAATCAAGAACTGCCTAAAACGCGTCGAGCGAGAAGGACGCCTATCAGATGACAGGACGGGCCGTACTGACAGCTATCTGAAACGCGTCGACCACCACGGACGCCGTTCAGCTGACATGTCAGACACCGTATACTGACATCGCAGGGTGGCAGTCTGAATCGCGTCGTCTATTATGGACGCCGTTCAGACGACGAGACAGGGGCCGTACTCTCGAGGCCCAAAACCCGCCCACGTGGCGTCCACGTGGCACAACAACAAAACGTCCAAATGGCGTCCACCTATCAAGACGCCGTTTAAAAGGCGTCGTGTAGTGTAGACGTCATTCAGAAGAAACTCTCCAGACCCCTCCAGGTCCAAACTAGGGGATCCGACCTGAAACCGACCCGAAAACTGAACCCGAAACCTCAGTCCTTACATTCTCCCCCCCTTAAAAGAATTTCGTCCTCAAAATTGCAACTGCTCACACGATAATCACGGCTAACCAACATATGCCGGCAACACAGATCACAACAATCATTCTCACCAATCACACACACTGGGTTGCACATAACTAGCCTGCTATAAGTAACGAGGGCAAAATGCCTCTACTGCCTACCCGCATGGGAACTTACCAGAAAAGGTAAGGAACTGCTTCCCAGCATCTCTATCATGCGCCCCCAGGTCGCCCCGCTCACGGAGCGATACTGTCTACACACTCAACCCAATGATACAACTTTGTTTCGGAGGACCTGTCACTAGTGATTCTTAAAACACATTTAGACACACTGGAAAGGACAAGTCCTCAGCAACTTCACGTCCTGAAGATTCCAACACCTGGGGCGGATCCAGAACATTCCTCTGAGACGAAACACGAAACGCATCGTGTACTCCCG
The DNA here is from genome assembly GCA_030544215.1 of Zantedeschia hybrid cultivar. Classification (NCBI taxonomy): domain Eukaryota; kingdom Viridiplantae; phylum Streptophyta; class Magnoliopsida; order Alismatales; family Araceae; genus Zantedeschia; species Zantedeschia hybrid cultivar. Next base: position 28,529,788 of record JARZZO010000015.1, read on the forward strand.
CAAGATTGAACGGCAAGGCTGGCTGGCGATCTTCCCCGATTCAAGCAAAAACGGGAAGAGGCCCAGTACGGCGCGGACCCAGCTTACCTTGCTTCTCAAATCTCCTTACACCCATGGAGGGCGAGACTTGGAAAAAAAAACACGAAGTCCCCAATTCCAAACTAAATCGGTCTCTCACCGATGATAGCACAACACTGGCAACCTAAGCACACCGCTGTACCAACCCTGACCCTACTAACTGTCTCTTGCCAATCTCAGACTAGATCGCAAAGAATCGACACAGCCGTCTAAACAATACCTCATAAGGCGCCATGCCAATGCTAGAGTGGCAACTACTATGGTACACATAACCCCACTGAAACCAATGCTGCTCCCAAAAACCTCCTCAGTCTAGGCAACATGCCACGAGCAAAACTTCTGAAATCCGAATGGCCCCCCTCTGACCGCCCATCAGCCTCGGGATGATAGGCCGGGCTGAAGGTTAACCGCGTACTCAAAGTCTTCCAAAGACTCTTCCCATGATTAAGAAGTAAATCTCAAAGCCCGATCCGACATAATGGATAAGGGCACATCGAGCAGAAAGAGATGATCCAACTCACAAACAACTCAGCCAACTTACCGACTGACCAGTCCTCCCTGATAGCCAGGAAGTATGCTGACGTAGTCAGTTGCTCAATGGTAATCCAGATCACGCTCCGTCCACCAGGGAATAAAACAATCCTAATACATGCCTCAAGTCACAAGCTCCCGTCTCCACACCGGTATCGGCAAGGACTGCCACCACGCTACCGCTGCGCCACTCTGATATTCCACCCTAACCTGCCGACAATTAAGCATTCAATTACAAAATCAACTCTGTCCTCCTTCCTACTAGACCACTTTAACAATGATACGTCTTACTTGATCTGGGAAGCATCATTTATCTAGAACAGTGTGCCTTCAAAAGGGACACCCACGCACGTCCTTCACGGTCAAATCACAAAGTCTACCTCTAACCTGACTGTACTACTGCTGGCCAACCTGGCTCCATCAGCCTCACGTGGAATCCAAAAGGGAGATTCCACAGTCTGCTCAAATAACCCCCATACAAACAAAGCCTCTAGATCTATAGTACAAACACCACAGCTGCCAACTCTGAGTCATAGATGGATAGTTCTCCTCAAGCTTCTTCAACTGCCTATAGGCCACAATCTTACCAAGTTGCATCAGAAACGCACCCAAACCTCGATGTGATGTAACTGAATACCCCACAAATCCACCGGAACCTAATAGAAGTACCAACATTGGAGCCCAAGTGAGGCGAGTCTTCAACTTAATGAAACTCCGCTCACACTCCTCGGTCCACGTGAGACAAACTCCTCTACAAGTCAACCTCAACAAGGGGGGTTGCTATCAAAGAAAACCCCTGGACCAACCATCGGTAAAATCCTGCTAATGCCCTTACCAAACACACTCTTACACGGGGCTCCCCACACACAATTGGTCAAACAGCTCAATACCAAATTAAATATGTTCCATGATTCCACCAACATTGATAGACCAACATCATTATATAATAACCTTACAAAGTACACATTACAATACCAAATCACCACCACAACCCAAAATGCATAAAGAGTGCCATAAGAGTTCACAACTACTACTTCATAAGACAAGATAAGAGTGTCCATCTATCTCCGCATCTCGAATCTCCACAGAAAGAACACACAACACTATATAAGGTACCGGCTCCTACTGACCACTCGGCCCCTGACTTGCCTTATTCTTCTGGGGACAGTTCCTCGCGAGGTGTCCCCTCCTGCCACAGCCAAAACAGCTACCCGCGATCAATGGATACACCCGGTTGCCGTGATACCTACCACAACGGGGACAATAATCTGCCGCATCATGTCTCTTTCCCTGCTACCTGCTAGCCTCAGTCTGCATCTGTTGGGCCGAACCGTCCTCATCTTCATCACGTGACGTCCCTTGGGACCCGAACTCAAAGGAACTCAAACCGCCTGACGAAAGGACCGTTGATTTGCTCTTGCCTTGCAGCTTCCCTCGTACCGATCGCTCCAACTCTTCTGCCATCTGCTGAAATTGAGTCTCCACCGCTACCGCGCATCGAACCGCTGATGCCAGATCTCTACAACACTGAGGTGCCACCATTGTCCTTAGATCATATCGGAGTCCATCTACAAATCTCTCGGTTCTATATCTCTCCTGCTCAAATAAGTGTGGAACGAATACTCCAAGAGCCACAAACTTCGTATGATAATCTAGAACTGACATGTCATTATGCACCAATTCCATAAATTCTCTTTCCTTGGCCTCCTGGACGAGCCTCGGAAAGTACTGTCTACTGAACTCTCTCACAAATACCTCCCAAGGGATCTCTTTGAAGGATCTATTTGTAAACATCCTTGTCTTGACGGTAACCCACCACTCGTATGCATTATCCTTCAACAAATAGGTTGCCAACAAGGTCTTATCATTCTCGGCACATTCAAGAACGTCAAACGCCTTCTCCACTTCCTTAATCCAACGAGCTGCCTGGTCTGGGACTGGTCGACCTGTGAAAGAAGGGGTCTCCAACCTCAAAAACCGCTCTAATACCGTGAACTGGTCACCTCAGGAATTGGATCCCTCACTACCCTCTCCCTGCTGGTATCTACCCATAGCTCCAATCATAGCCTCCACGAAACGATCCACATTATGCCCTTCTGCCCCCGAACTCCCATCGTCTGATCTCGTACCACGAGCCAACGAAACTCTCTTCCTCGGCGCCATCACTACCTCACGAATGCAAAAATCAACACAAACACGTCAAAACCTATCACTCTACACCAGCAGCCATCGCCTGTACAGACTCGTAATTATTGTTGGACTACGATATCTAACCCAGTTTACCACATACTCGACCAGACTGAGCTCTGATACCAACTGTAACGACCCGCCATCCTATGACCGGAGACTCGGTCACTAAATGGATGTCTGCCCATTAACTGTAGGTTCATACCCGGATCTTATACACACATCTGGAGGAGTAAGCGTTAAACAAGATTAAATATAACATTCACACGGACTACAAGGGGTACAGTGCGCAGGAAGTAAAGTAATAATGTCCGTATACAGTCCAACAATAATTACATGTCCAACAAATTAATTAAGTACAGGCAGAAATAAGGTACAACAACGTCGGGGCATACCCCGGAAACTAAGATAGCTGCTGGTCCGCACACCAAGGAGAACGCCACGCGCCGTCACACGCCACAAGGACCACACCTGAAAACGCATGGAGTGAGCCACACCAGAATTGGGCTCAGTAGGGATCATCCGATCCCCTGCCTCCCACACACACACCCACAAGTGTAGTAACAAAGGTACAGGTAATAAGACAAGTAAAGCTGTAACACGCCACTCCTAAAATCTCAATATGAACCATATGCATTCGAAATGTAACATGTATATTTCTAAAATCATTCTATTAGGAAGCCTACAACTCACGTCTCGGCAAAACACGCCAACCACTCCTCCGGGAGTGGGAAACACACCAACCACACAGCCGTAAGTAGGAAACACCGTTCACGCAACCGAAAGTGGGAAACACCGACCCGCTGAGACCAAACAGTAACCCCTCGGATAGCACGCTGGCTACTCCGGCCCAACTGGCTCAGGTGGTTACTCCTTCCCTCAGCATGAGTGACTCTCCGAATGTACCACTCCGACACCGGTACTAGCTGACCCCGGGGTTCACCAGGTGACCCTCTCTCACTAGGCGTCACCCCGCCCACGCCCCCACCGGCGCTGTGCTCACGCCCCCACCAGCACAGGGTGATAAAGCGCTACAATGTCACTCCAGGTCCACAGTAACACAAAACCACCAAAACCCGGCACAGTACGATCCGGTCACGTGAAAAGCCCGCGATCGCACGGCACACAACGTAGTGCCATCCGGTCCCGGAGAATCCGAGTACACTAAAGCATGCACTAACTGAATATCTAGCGGTATGAACACATTTTACTGGCATGAATTAGTGTTGTTCTGTCCTGAATCGCGTCACCCAAGGCCGACGCCATTCAAGTTCCCTAAACTGGTCATAAAACAGAGGCCTACAGAAATCTGGCCTAAAAGGCGTCGACACCAGTGGTCGCCTTTTGAAAGGCGTCGACATCCTCCGACCCCGTTCAGCTAAGAAATCCAAGAATTTCAGGAAAACATTACTTAGGGGATTTCTGCCTTAAAAGGCGTCATGGTTACCCGACGGCATTCAAATCGCGTCGCCCACCCATGACGTCTTTTGGTCCCAGAATCCCGAGCTGACGGACCCTCAGTCGGGGTGATTTCCTGCCTAACTGGCGTCATGATGGCCCGACGTCCTTCTGAAAGGCGTCGTCCATCCATGACGTCATTTAGCGCCAGAAATCACCAACTCGTGGGGCCTCGAACAGGGAGGTTTCTGCCCTAAAAGGCGTCGTACTGCCCTGACGTCCTTCTGAAAGGCGTCGACCAGGCACGACGCCGTTTAGCGCCAGAAACCTGGTTCCCTGGTTCGAACCGAGGGTTTCTCCCTTAACCCCAAATACCCCGAAGAAGCCCCAAAACGGAAAGGGGGAGGAAGAGAAGTTGATCCACACAAACATGCTACAAAACCACATTAACAAACACGGCCATACTCACAAGAATACCCCCTAAACATGCTCAATCTAGCCCAAAATACATCACAATACGCCTAAGAAAACACGAGCAACACATACAAGGTTCGTCCCCCTACCGGATACTTGAAATCCTCCTGGCTCCGTGTCGCCGAACCGCCGCACCGCAGACCGCCGCCGGTACCCTCGAGGACGCCGCCACTCTGCCGGGACGTCGGCCGCCGTCCGGAGAATGGAATGCCGCGAAGGAAGTGGTGGTGGCAGAGGTGAGAGGTAGGGAGGCGTTGGAGTGGTGGAAGAGGAAGAAGAGGAAGGGAAAGGGGAAAAGTGGGATCAGAGGAGGCGGAGAGGGAGAGGAGAGAGAGTGAAGGGTGAGAAATGAGGGAAAGAAAGGAGGGCTCGCGGGGTCAATCAAGAACTGCCTAAAACGCATCGAGCGAGAAGGACGCCTATCAGATGACAGGACGGGCCGTACTGACAGCTGTCTGAAACGCGTCGACCACCACGGACGCCGTTCAGCTGACATGTCAGACACCGTATACTGACATCGCAGGGTGGCAGTCTGAATCGCGTCGTCTATCATGGACGCCGTTCAGACGACGAGACAGGGGCCGTACTCTCGCGGCCCGAAACCCGCCCACGTGGCATCCACGTGGCACAACAGCAAAATGTCTTAATGGCGTCCACCTATCAAGACGCCGTTTAAAAGGCATCGTGTAGTGTAGACGTCATTCAGAAGAAACTCTCCAGACCCCTCCAGGTCCAAACTAGGGGATCCGACCTGAAACCGACCCGAAAACTGAACCCGAAACCTCAGTCCTTAGAAATCTAAAGCTATGCCAAAGCAGAACACATTTTCCATCACCCTCTTCCTAGGTTCGATCCTGTCTAATCGGAATTTTCAGATGAGGAACTGACGTCCATAGGCCAATCTTCTAATCATATCTAGATACTGCATTTTAATAGAACTTTGAATTCTAACGGTAGGGGTATCGGCGTTGTTCTTTTATCACCAAGAGGTGTCACCATCCCTGAGGTCTTTCACCTTGCCTTTCTTGTCACTAATAATATTGTTGAATACGAGATTCTCCTTGCTAGCCTTGAGGCCACCCATCTTCATAGTGCTACAAACTTATGGATTGTGTGTGATAGTCAACTTATTTTTCGTCAAGTGCTTACTAAATATCGCACCCTTGATCCCAAACTAATGTGCTATCAGGAACTCACATTTTACGCCAAGTTGTTTAATAAGCAGATCTTTGTCCATGTTCCTCGAAAGCATAACATTCTAATTGACACCCTTGCCTTTCTTTCATCATCTTTAAACTTTCCACTTAGTAGACACTTTGAATATATTGTCATCTATAGGCATCTCTCTCCTACTGTAGAGGATCCTGTTTTTCTTAAGATTAAACAGAAATTATTGAAGAAGGTCTGACATAGAGATATTGTGAAAGAAAGAGGGGTGATGTTGCTAGAATTGTAAGAAGAGATGGCTAACGAGGAAAAATCATGGTACTACGAGATTACCAAATATTATAAAGATCAGTCTTACTTGGAAGAAGCCACAACTGAGAAGTAGGACATTAAAAGGATTGTCCAAAGGTACACTTTGGTTAGGGGAAAGCTTTACAGAAGGGGATTTGATGGTCTTCTTCTCAGATGCTTGGATGAAGATGAGCTTTAGAAAGTCATTAAGGAGGCTCACTCTGCAATTTGTGGTGGCCATGTGAATGGACAAATGCTTACGAAGAAGATCCTTAGACAGGGATACTATTGGCCCACCATGGGAGAAGATTGTACAGGATATGTTCATAAGTGTGTCAATTGTCAACTCCATGCTGACAAGTTTCATTATCCTTCATCTTCACTCTATCTATTGTCCTCCCCATGCCCTTTCTCCATGTGGCCCTTCGACATCATTAGTCCTTTCGGTGATCCTAACTCCTTTACCAAGCAAAAGCCATTTATCCTCACGGCAACAAAATACTTTACCAAATGGGCAGAAGCTGAAGTCTATGCGGAGATCAAAGCATCAACTTTCTGCAAGTTCATCATGAAGAATATCATCTCCAAGTTCGAGATTCCAAGCATTATTGTCACTGAAAATGGACCACAGTTTATCTCTGAAGAGGTTAAGGACCTCTGCAACAGGATAAAATTGCATTGCATCATTCCTCTCCATATTACGCACAAGGCAAAAGCCAAATAGAGGACACTAATAAAACCTTGATCAAAATTATAAAGAAAATATGTGAGTCTACTAAATACGCAGATTGGCGAGAAAAGCTAATCGAGGTTCTATGGGCCTACCGAACTTCAACGCATGCTCCCACTGGGCAAACCCCATATTCTTTAACTTTTGGAATGGAGGCGGTAGTTCCATATGAGATCCTTACACTATCTCTCTAGGTATAATTGGACAAGGAACTTCTCATTGATGAGCATCATGATTTGCTCCTTGTCCAATTGGAACTCTTAAATGAGAAGCAATTGTCCGCTACTAAGCACACTCAAGTGTACCAAAATAGACTTGTATGTTTTTACTAAAAGAAAGTTATTGAGAGAAAATTCAAAGTTGGTGAAATAGTCGTAATAAGAATCTTTGTCAAACTTGGGGGTCCTTATTCTAAACTCCAACTTAACTAGGAAGGCCTATATGTAATCAAAGACGTATTCCCTAGTAATGCTTATAGGTTAGTTGACACTGAAGGTCGGGAACTGTCTCATCTTTGGAATGGTTATACCTTCAGAAATACTACTGTTAGATGTATTGACTGGCATGGTGCATGGACGAGTCCAAACTGAAAGGTCAATATCTCAAATTCTTTCTTTAGTCTTCATGGTTTAATCAAAAGGGCAACCAAACACGCACTCACGCTCACCCCTTGAGTAACAAACAGTGTTAGGTCTGATGAAAATCAAAGTCAAACTAAGAGTGTAAGGTATTATCCATTCTCTTCTGCTCAATTCACGACGAGAGAGCGAGGAGACTACTAAATTTGTCTGTTGCCTTAGTAGAAGGCCGTCACAAAAAAAAGGAGAAAATTAAAGCCCAAACGTCAAAACCAAAATCAAAACTTGAAACCAAATGTCAAAAGGCCAAAAGTCCAAAGTCTAATCCAAAGGCCAAAACAAAAGGACAAAATCAAAGTGGAAAAAATCCCATAAAGAAAAATGACCGTACCCCAACAGACAATAGGGTAGAGGAATGACATCTTCTTAGATCTCTCGAATCCTTACGTAAGCTTTCTAGTCCCTTTCTTCCCTTCTCCCTTAGGGTGTACCCTAGGCTTGAGAAATGATAGTGGGTGACTAAGGATCTGACCACTGAATGGGATCAAGGTGTGTGCCCCTATAAGTAGGTTCTCCTTTACATTGGGCCATTAGAGAATAAAGAAAGAATTAAGATTCCGACTAAGTAAACTTCTTTTAATCTATATACCATACTGGTATCTAGGTTTAAATGTCAAAATCTATAAAAATAAATATATCAAAATCTAAAAGTTGAATATTTTAAAATAAAAAAAATATTTCAAAATATTAAATTTTTTTGAATACTTTAGAACCCAAAAAATATTTAAAAATCCATAAAAATGTGAATATAATTAAATCCTGAAAATGCATCTGCATCTTGCATATTGCATGATTGCATATTTTCTTTTCTCTATTTGCATTTGCCTACTTGCATGTTGCATTTATATGTTTCCTTTATTTATCTCTTTGCCTTAGTTAATAAAGGCTTCGCCTCTTGACCCATTTTCCAAGGATAGGATCAAGGTATTTTTTCAATTATTGGGCAAGGGGCTAAGCCAAAATGGATTAACTAAACTTGTTCATTCAAGTGTTTTTTCGTATGACACATGCACTCACAACAAAAGAAATATACCAGGATGATACCAAGAGGGAGAACAATAGTGCACACCACATTCAATTCTCATCAATAGCAGTCAATACATCATGGATATCAGCATACATGTCTATCAAGGTACATGATATCGCTATACATACACATACATATATCACTCAGAACAAAATACAACTGCAGACATGCCTCAACTCTCTCCCATGCTCTCAGCTTCATCATGATCATCCCCATCCCTGTGAGGAGGTAGTTTTAGACATGCTAATTTTGACATCATTTTGAGTAAATTTCATATCATATAACAATGTCCAAAAATGGTCTGATATTTAATCATTGGTTAATTTTTATTATTTTATTGGATTAATTGTTTAAATAATGTCGGCAAGATAGATGCCATTTAAGTTTATTAATAAAATTGATTTTAACTCATATTTTTAACCAAATATGAAAATCATCATAAAAGATGTCGGCCTATGAAGACGCCATTTAGGCTTTTATTCTTATTTCCATTTTTTATTTGATTTTTAATTAATTTATTAATTAACTAAAAGACATCTGCACAAGATGTCATTTAGGTTTCCTAATAATAATGGTTTCTTCTTCCCAAGTTTATCTTTATCTTAATTAAGCTGAAAGATGTCTCCCATGAGCAACGCGTTTTAGCTAATTACAGACAATGATAAAATAGCCTGTGTTTATCTGTTTCTTAGTTGGATTGGCTCCAAATTCTTTCATGTTAATCCATAAGTAGCCGCGGATGCGCATGCGAATCTTGAACTCAACTCTATAAATACCCAAGCCCTTGGTCATTAAAAAATTAGTGATAAAAGGTTAATGGAAAAAGTTAAAGAAGAATTGAAGCGCTGCGTGAAGAATTTCAGGAGCATTCAAAGGAGAGCAAGCTTCATCCTCTTCATCCTTTCTTCATCCTCTTCGTCCATTCAAGACCAAGGCTTCCAAGGGCCTTTCAATTTCATTCTTTCCACTTGTTTTCATCATCATTAGTATCATAATTTCATAATCATCACTTCATGTTATTCATACACTCACAACATTCATAATTTCCAACCCACATGCTAAAGGGGTTTTAAAAGACTACAAAACAAGTGAGTAATTCTGTTTAATTGCATGATTAAAATTCTGATTAGAATAGATTCTATACTCCATTAGTTCTTATTAGTTTCCTTTTTCTTTCTTTATTTCTTTACAAGGTACAATCATCAAGAAGATCAAGTAGAGATCATCATACAAAGAAGAACTAGAGCATAAAGGAAGATCCTTAAATTCACCAAATCAAAGCAAGAACAGAAGCACTAGAAGGGCTCTTTTTCTTCAGCTGGCTGAAAAAAAAGAATCAAGAATTCAACAATCTCCCAACTTCAAAACAGGTAAGCGATCATCCTTTTATCTTTTGAAGCTTTTTACTTAAAAGCTTTATGGCGATCACATTTAGTTTTTAATAAGTTTCATTGTCATATAATCAACATGAAATTCATGATTTCACAGATCATAATTTGAGCACTCACAGCTTTTTTGCGATCACGGTGGGACTTGGTCTCGCCGTCTTTTAAACTCTTATGTTCTTGCTTTTATCAATCGGGCACCTATGGTGCACCACCTGTGTCCCTCGAGCACGTTCTCACCGATCGGTGAGTTTTTAGTTTAATTGTTATTCCCACGTGCACACCCTTGCGGCAAGATCTTGCTCTCCCCGTGAATTGTTTCAAAGTATTGTGATTGTGATATGAATGTATGTGATTGATTGAGTTCTATTTTGTTTGAATGATAAATCATCTTGTTAAAAATTAAAATTCGCATGAGCTAATCATTTACTGCTTTATCCTGATAACTTAAGAGGGAATTGATCAAAAAATTCCTTCTTATTTGCTGTTTTTGTGTCTTAAATAGCGTCTACGAATAGCGAAGCGCTTTCGATCTGCGTCGCCATATCCCAATGCCATTTAGGCTGATATTCTTGTTGTCTACTGCCTGAGGTCCTGCGGATAAAATAAAGCTCTGTTGCAAATAGCGTCGGGTTACAGCGACGCGATTCAACCAAATTTTTGTTTGGTTCATTAGTCCTTAGATCTTTGATTTGATTGCTATCTACCCATTATGTATTAAGCATTAGAGGCCATCCTGGTCATAGGTCATACGCATTGGAGCTAACCCCCCCCTTCTCATAGGAACACATTTCTTAACGTCTTCACCTCTCTCTGATTGGGTCGGTCCCTCGATCAGACTAGAGTGGTTGATGTTAAAGACCTCCATAAGTCCCCAAAATCAAGGTATTCCTCCTTGTTCATTGGGCTGGTTGTACCAATTGAAGTCCTAGTTAGATTTTCATATCGTTGTGAGAAAGAGCCTTAGAATATAACGGTGGAAACCAAACTAAAACTAGGATCCTACCTATTGAGTGAATTTGTGGTTAAAAGAATCCAAATAATCAAATAAGGAATCCTGAATCAATGATAAACATCCACTTGTTTGTCTAATCTTTGCACAACTTGTCTGAATTATTTGCTAAAAATCTAATACCATGTTGCTTCGATCAGGTAGAGATTTGAGCATGGCTTCAGGTACTCTGGTTAACTACGAGGGAGATGTTAATGCCCCTCATGAATCTGATTATCATCTTGAAAACGGGGGAGATGCTAATGCCCCCCGTGATCCTCATTCCTACTTATATGAGCATGAGGGAAACCCCCATATCCCTCCTCCTGTCATTCACGATCAATATACTTCTGGCGTTGATCTTCCTTCGCATGAGCATGCGATGTCGAATCCTCTCTTCGAGGGAGCCATAGACCCAAATGAACCCTCATCCACCAATCCCTCTGATCTAGTTACCGCTCTGGGGGTTCTGGCCTCCTATCTGAATCATCAACAGCTCGAGGTTATCCAATCCATCCTGAAGGGAAAGATACCCTTACATTCTGCTGAATTGAATTCCACAGTTCCCCCTGTTGTTCCTCAACCTCCTCCCCAGCATACTTCCTCTATTCATCATGCCATGGAAGGCCTTCATGTTTCAACCTCCTGGCCATCGGGACCACAATTGTCCTCTTCAAGGCAACCAGCCAGACCGCCGACGCCAACTTACCAAAATGCCCTCGGGCATGGCAGAAGCGTTGCCGGACCACAACCCTATTATCCACCTTGCCCCGCTTATTCTAGGGAATAGGCTTCTCATGTACCACCACCACCTCCTCCCTAAGTTGACCCGACAACTCAAGCCCTGCTTGCGAAGATGGAATGCATGGATGAGTAGGTCAACAATTTCCAGAAGATGATGGGATTTAAGGTTGCGCATGAGAACAATCTTCCAAGTTTGCCTGTGTTTCACTTGGCACCCTCAGAAATGCCAGTGTATAGGAAATACAATGGTACTGGTAACCCCTTCACCCACTTGAAGGAGTTCATGTACGAATCCTCCTTCTTGCAAAACGACAAGAGGTCGTTGGCATTCCTTTTCAGAAGATCATTAGAGGGACCAGCCCTCGAGTAGTTCTTCTCGTTAGAACTATCTGAGGTGGAGGATTATGGTATCGTATCAAGGAAATTCATTCAACGATACCAAGACAGAGTCGCACCGTCTCTGTCCATAACTGATCTGGTTGGTGAGAAAATGAAGTCCGATGAGGACTTCATCGCCTTCACTGATAGATGGAGGAGTATGGCAGAGAAAATTATGGATCATATGTGTAACGACCCGCCATCCTATGACCGGAGACCCGGTCACTAAATGGATGTCGGCCCATTAACTGTAGGTTCATACCCGGATCTTATACACACATCTGGAGGAGTAAGCGTTAAACAAGATTAAATATAACATTCACACGGACTACAAGGGGTACAGTGCGCTGGAAGTAAAGTAATAATGTCTATATACAGTCCAACAATAATTACATGTCCAACGAATTAATTAAGTATAGGCAGAAATAAGGTACAACAACGTCGGGGCATACCCCGGAAACTAAGATAGCTGCTGGTCCGCACACCAAGGAGAACGCCACGCGCCGTCACACGCCACAAGGACCACACCTGAAATCGCAGGGAGTGAGCCACACCAGAATTGGGCTCAGTAGGGATCATTCGATCCCCTGCCTCCCACACGCACACCCACAAGTGCAGTGACAAAGGTACAGGTAATAAGACAAGTAAAGCTGCAGCACACTACTCCTAAAATCTCAATATGAACCATATGCATTCGAAATGTAACATGCATATTTCTAAAATTATTCTATCAAGAAGCCTACAACTCATGTCTCGGCAAAACACGCCAACCACATAGCCGTAAGTAGGAAACACTGGTCACACAACCGAAAGTGGGAAACACCGACCCGCTGAGACCAAACAGTAACCCCTCGGATAGCACGCTGGCTACTCCGGCCCAACTGGCTCAGGTGGTTACTCCTTCCCTCAGCATGAGTGACTCTCCGAATGTACCACTCCGACACCGGTACTTGCTGACCCCGGGGTTCACCAGGTGACCCTCTCTCACTAGGCGTCACCCTGCCCACGCCCCCACCGGCGCTGTGCTCACGCCCCCACCAGCACAGGGTGATAAAGTGCTACAATGTCACTCCAGGTCCATAGTAACACAAAACCACCAAAACCCGGCACAGTACGATCCGGTCACGTGAAAAGCCCGCGATCGCACGGCACACAACGCGGTGCCATCCGGTCCCGAAGAATCCGAGTACACTAAAGCATGCACTAACTGAATATCTAGCAGTATGAACACATTTTACTGGCATGAATTAGTGTTATTCTGTCCTGAATCGCGTCGCCCAAGGCCGACGCCATTCAAGTTCCCTAAACTGGTTCATAAAACAGAGGCCACGGAAATCTGGCCTAAAAGGCGCCGACACCAGCGGTCGCCTTTTGAAAGGTGTCGACATCCTCCGATGCCATTCAGCTAAGAAATCCAGAAATTTCAGGAAAACATTACTTAGGGGATTTCTGCCTTAAAAGGCGTCATGGTTACCTGACGCCATTCAAATCGCGTCGCCCACCCATGACGTCTTTTAGTCCCAGAATCCCGAGCTGACGGACCCTCAGTCGCGGTGATTTCCTGTCTAAATGGCGTCATGATGGCCCGACGTCCTTCTGAAAGGCGTCGTCCATCCATGACGTCATTTAGCACCAGAAATCACTAACTCGTGAGGCCTCGAACAGGGAGGTTTCTGCCCTAGAACGCGTCGCACTGCCCTTACGTCCTTCTAAAAGGCGTCGACCAGGCACGACGCCGTTTAGCGCCAGAAACCTGGTTCCCTGGTTCGAACCGAGGGTTTCTCCCTTAACCCGAAATATCCCGGAGAAGCCCCAAAACGGAAAGGGGGAGGAAGAGAAGTTGATCCACACAATATGCTACAAACCACATTCACGAACACGGCCATGCCCACAAGAATACCCCCTAAACATGCTCAATCTAGCCCAAAATACATCACAACACGCCTAAGAAAACACAAGCAACGCATACAAGGTCCGTCCCCCTACCGGATACTTGAACTCCTCCTGGCTCCGTGTCGCCGAACCGCCGCACCGCAGACCGCCGCCGGTACCCTCGAGGACGCCGCCACTCTGTCGGGACGTCGGCCGCCGTCCGGAGAATGGAACGCCGCGAAGGAAGTGGTGGTGGCAGAGGTGAGAGGTAGGGAGGCGTTGGAGTGGTGGAAGAGGAAGAAGAGGAAGGGAAAGGGGAAAAGTGGGATCGGAGGAGGCGGAGAAGGAGAGGAGAGAGAGTGAAGGGTGAGAAATGAGGGAAAGAAAGGAGGGCTCGCGGGGTCAATCAAGAACTGCCTAAAACGCGTCGAGCGAGAAGGACGCCTATCAGATGACAGGACGGGCCGTACTGACAGCTGTCTGAAACGCGTCGACCACCACGGACGCCGTTCAGCTGACATGTCAGACACCGTATACTGACATCGCAGGGTGGCAGTCTGAATCGCGTCGTCTATCATGGACGCCGTTCAGACGACGAGACAGGGGCCGTACTCTCGCGGCCCGAAACCCGCCCACGTGGCGTCAATGTTGCACAACAGCAAAACGTCTAAATGGTGTCCACCTATCAAGACGCCGTTTAAAAGGCGTCGTGTAGTGTAGACGTCATTCAGAAGAAACTCTCTAGACCCCTCGAGGTCCGACTCAGGGGATCCGGTCCGAAACCGACCCGAAAACTTAACCCGAAACCTCAGTCCTTAAATTCTCCCCCCCTTAAAAAAATTTCGTCCTCGAAATTGCAACCGCTCACACGATAATCACGGCTAACCAACATATGCCGGCAACACAGATCACAACAATCATTCTCATCAATCACATACACAGGGCTGCACATAACTAGCCTGCTATAAGTAACAAGGGCGAAAATGCCTCTACTGCCTACCCGCATGGGAACTTACCAGAAAAGGTAAGGAACTGCTTCCCAGCAACTCAATCACGCGCCCCCAGGTCACCTCGCTCTCGGAGCGACACTGTCCACACACTCAACCCAAGGATACAACTTGTTTCGGAGGACCTGTCACTAGCGATTCTCAAAACGCATTAAGACACACTGGAAAGGACAAGTCCTCAGTGACTTCACGTCCTGAAGATTCCATCACCTGGGGCGGATCCAGAACATTCCTCTGAGACGAAATACGAAACGCATCGTGTACTCCTGCAAGATTGAACGGCAAGGCTGGCTGGCGATCTTCCCCGATTCAAGCAGAAACGGGAAGAGGCCCAGCACGGCGTGGACCCAGCTTACCTTGCTTCTTAAATCTCCTTACACCCATGGAGGGCGAGACTTGGAAAAACACGAAGTCCCCAATTTCAAACTCAATCGGTCTCTCACCGATGATAGCACAACTCTGGCAACCTAAGCACACCGCTGAACCAACTCTGACCCTACTAACTGTCTCTTGCCAATCTCAGACTAGATCGCAAAGAATCGACACAGCCGTCTAAACAATACCTCATAAGGCGCCATGCCAACGCTAGAGCGGCAACTACTATGGTACACATAACCCCACTGAAACCAATGCTGCTCCCAAAAACCTCCTCAGTCTAGGTAACATGCCACGAGCAAAACTTCTGAAATCCGAATGGCCCCCCTTTGACCGCCCATCAGCCTCGGGATGATAGGCCGGGCTGAAGGTTAACTGCGTACTCAAAGTCTTCCAAAGACTCTTCTCACGATCAAGAAGTAAATCTCAAAGCCCGATCCGACATAATGGATAAGGGCACATCGAGCAGAAAGAGATGATCCGACTCACAAACAACTCAGCCAACTATCGACTGACCAGTCCTCCCTGATAGCCAGGAAGTGTGCTGACGTAGTCAGTTGCTCAATGGTAATCCAGATCACGCTCCCTCCACCAGGGAATAAAACAATCCTAATACATGCCTCAAGTCGCAAGCTCCCGTCTCCACACCGGTATCGGCAAGGACTGCCACCACACTACCGCTGCGCCACTCTGATATTCCACCCTAACCTGCCGACAATTAAGCATTCAATTACAAAATCAACTCTGTCCTCCTTCCTACTAGACCACTTTAACAATGATACGTCTTACTTGATCTGGGAAGCATCATTTATCTAGAACAGTGTGCCTTCAAAAGGGACACCCGCGCACATCCTTCACGGTCAAATCACAAAGTCTACCTCTAACCTGACTGTACTACTGCTGGCCAACCTGGCTCCATCGGCCTCACGTGGAATCCAAAAGGGAGATTCCACAGTCTGCTCAAATAACCCCCATACAAACAAAGCCTCTAGATCTATAGTACAAACACCACAGCTGCCAACTCTGAGTCATAGATGGATAGTTCTCCTCAAGCTTCTTCAACTGCCTCTAGGCCATAATCTTACCAAGTTGCATCAGAAACGCACCCAAACCTCGATGTGATGTAACTGAATACCCCACAAATCCACCGGAACCTAACAAAAGTACCAACATTGGAGCCCAAGTGAGGCGAGTCTTCAACTTAATGAAACTCCGCTCACACTCCTCGGTCCACGTGAGACGAACTCCCCTACGAGTCAACCTCAACAAGGGGGGTTGCTATCAAAAAACCCCTGGACCAACCATCGGTAAAATCCTGCTAATGCCCTCACCGATCACACTCTCATACGGGGCTCCCCACACACAATTGGTCAAACAGCTCAATACCAAATTAAATATGTTCCATGATTCCACCAACATTGATAGACCAACATCATTATATAATAACCTTACAAAGTACACATTACAATACCAAATCACCACCACAACCCAAATGCATAAAGAGTGCCATAAGAGTTCACAACTACTACTTCATAAGACAAGATAAGAGTGTCCATCTATCTCCGCATTTCGAATCTCCACAGAAAGAACACACAACACTATATAAGGTACCGGCTCCTACTGACCACTCGGCCCCTGACTTGCCTTATTCTTCTGGGGACAGTTCCTCGCGAGGTGTCCCCTCCTGCCACAGCCAAAACAGCTACCTGCGATCAATGGACACACCCGATTGCCGTGATACCTACCACAACGGGGACAATAATCTGCCGCATCATGTCTCTTTCCCTACTGCCTGCTAGCCTCAGTCTGCATCTGTTGGGCCGAACCGTCCTCATCTTCATCACGTGACGTCCCTTGGGACCCGAACTCAAAGGAACTCGAACCGCCTGACGAAAGGACCGTTGATTTGCTCTTGCCTTACTGCTTCCCTCGTACCGATCGCTCCAACTCTTTTGCCATTTGCTGAAATTGAGTCTCCACTGCTGCCGCACATCGAACCGCTGATGCCAGATCTCTACAACACTGAGGTGCCACCATTGTCCTTAGATCATATCGGAGTCCATCTACAAATCTCTCAGTTCTATATCTCTCCTGCTCAAATAAGTGCGGAACGAATCCTCCAAGAGCCACAAACTTCGTATGATAATCTAGAACTGACATGTCATTCTGCACCAATTCCATAAATTCTCTTTCCTTGGCCTCCTGGACGAGCCTCGGAAAGTAATGTCTACTGAACTCTCTCACAAATACCTCCCAAGGGATCTCTCTCAAGGATCTATTTGTAAACATCCTTGTCTTGACGGTAACTCACCACTCGTATGCATTATCCTTCAACAAATAGGTTGCCAACAAGGTCTTATCATTCTCAGCACATTCAAGAACGTCAAACGCCTTCTCTACTTCCTTAATCCAACGAGCTGCCTGGTCTGGAACTGGTCGAGCTGTGAAAGTAGGGGTCCCCAACCTCGAAAACCGCTCTAATACCGTGAACTGGTCACCTCGGGAATTGGATCCTTCGCTACCGTCTCCCTGCTGGTATCTACCCATAGCTCCAATCATAGCCTCCACGAAACAATCCACATTGTGCCCTTCTACCCCCGAACTACCATCGTCTGATCTCGTACCACGAGCCAACGAAACTCTCTTCCTCGGCGCCATCACTACTTCACGAACGCAAAAATCAACACAAACACGTCAAAACCTATCACTCTACACTAGCAGCCATCGCCTGTACAGACTCGTACTTATTGTTGGACTACGATATCTAACCCAGTTTACCACATACTCGACCAGACTGAGCTCTGATACCAACTGTAACGACCCGCCATCCTATGACCGGAGACCCGGTCACTAAATGGATGTCGGCCCATTAACTGTAGGTTCATACCCGGATCTTATACACACATCTGGAGGAGTAAGCGTTAAACAAGATTAAATATAACATTCACACGGACTACAAGGGGTATAGTGCGCAGGAAGTAAAGTAATAATGTCCGTATACAGTCCAACAATAATTACATGTCTAACAAATTAATTAAGTACAGGCAGAAATAAGGTACAACAACGTCGGAGCATATCTCGGAAACTAAGATAGCTGCTGGTCCGCACACCAAGGAGAACGCCACGCGCCGTCACACGCCACAAGGACCACACCTGAAAACGCAGGGAGTGAGCCACACCAGAATTGGGCTCAGTAGGGATCATTCGATCCCTTGCCTCCCACACACACACCCACAAGTGCAGTGACAAAGGTACAGGTAATAAGACAAGTAAAGCTGCAGCACACTACTCCTAAAATCTCAATATGAACCATATGCATTCGAAATGTAACATGCATATTTCTAAAATTATTCTATCAAGAAGCCTACAACTCACGTCTCGGCAAAACACGCCAACCACACAACCGTAAGTAGGAAACACTGGTCACACAACCGAAAGTGGGAAACACCGACCCGCTGAGACCAAACAGTAACCCCTCGGATAGCACGCTGGCTACTCCGGCCCAATTGGCTCAGGTGGTTACTCCTTCCCTCAGCATGAGTGACTCTCCGAATGTACCACTCCGACACCGGTACTAGCTGACCCCGGGGTTCACCAGGTGACCCTCTCTCACTAGGCGTCACCCAGCCCACGCCCCCACCGGCGCTGTGCTCACGCCCCCACCAGCACAGGGTGATAAAGCGCTACAATGTCACTCCAGGTCCACAGTAACACAAAACCACCAAAACGCGGCACAGTACGATCCGGTCACGTGAAAAGCCCGCGATCGCACGGCACACAACGCGGTGCCATCCGGTCCTGAAGAATCCGAGTACACTAAAGCATGCACTAACTGAATATCTAGCAGTATGAACACATTTTACTGGCATGAATTAGTGTTATTCTGTCCTGAATCGCGTCGCCCAAGGCCGACGCCATTCAAGTTCCCTAAATTGGTTCATAAAACAGAGGCCACAGAAATCTGGCCTAAAAGGCGTCGACACCAGCGGTCGCCTTTTGAAAGGCGTCGACATCCTCCGACGCCATTCAGCTAAGAAATCGAGAAATTTCAGGAAAACATTACTTAGGGGATTTCTGCCTTAAAAGGCGTCATGGTTACCCGACGCCATTCAAATCGCGTCGCCCACCCATGACGTCTTTTAGTCCCAGAATCCCGAGCTGACGGACCCTCAGTCGGGGTGATTTCCTGTCTAAATGGCGTCATGATGGCCCGACGTACTTCTGAAAGGCGTCGTCCATCCATGACGTCATTTAGCGCCAGAAATCACTAACTCGTGAGGCCTCGAACAGGGAGGTTTCTGCCCTAAAACGCGTCGTACTGCCCTGACGTCCTTCTAAAAGGTGTCGACCAGGCACGACGCCGTTTAGCGCCAGAAACCTGGTTCCCTGGTTCGAACCGAGGGTTTCTCCCTTAACCCCAAATATCTCGATGAAGCCCCAAAACGGAAAGGGGGAGGAAGAGATGTTGATCCACACAGTATGCTACAAACCACATTCACGAACACGGCCATGCCCACAAGAATACCCCCTAAACATGCTCAATCTAGCCCAAAATACATCACAACATGCCTAAGAAAACACAAGCAACGCATACAAGGTCCGTCCCCCTACCGGATACTTGAACTCCTCCTGGCTCCGTGTCGCCGAACCGCTACACCGCAGACCGCCGCCGGTACCCTCGAGGACGCCGCCTCTCTGCCGGGACGTCAGCCGCCGTCCGGAGAATGGAACGCTGCGAAGGAAGTGGTGGTGGCAGAGGTGAGAGGTAGGGAGGCGTTGGAGTGGTGGAAGAGGAAGAAGAGGAAGGGAAAGGGGAAAAGTGGGATCGGAGGAGGCGGAGAGGGAGAGGAGAGAGAGTGAAGGGTGAGAAATGAGGGAAAGAAAGGAGGGCTCGCGGGGTCAATCAAGAACTGCCTAAAACGCGTCGAGCGATAAGGACACCTATCAGATGACAGGACGGGCCGTACTGACAGCTGTCTGAAGCCCGTCGACCACCACGGACGCCGTTCAGCTGACATGTCAGACACCGTACACTGACATCGCAGGGTGGCAGTCTGAATCGCGTCGTCTATCATGGACGCCGTTCAGACGACGAGACAGAGGCCATACTCT
This sequence comes from Zantedeschia hybrid cultivar, assembly GCA_030544215.1. NCBI lineage: Eukaryota > Viridiplantae > Streptophyta > Magnoliopsida > Alismatales > Araceae > Zantedeschia > Zantedeschia hybrid cultivar. The sequence continues at coordinate 28,550,173 of JARZZO010000015.1, forward strand.
CGCGGCCCGAAACCCGCCCACGTGGCGTCCACGTGGCACAACAGCAAAACGTCTAAATGGCGTCCGCATATCAAGACGCCGTTTAAAAGGCGTCGTGTAGTGTAGACATCATTCAGAAGAAACTCTCTAGACCCCTCGAGGTCCGACTCAGGGGATCCGGTCCGAAACCGACCCGAAAACTTAACCCGAAACCTCAGTCCTTACAATATGTTCGAATCCGAACAAGTCAAAATGATGTTCTCCAATGTCACCCCTCAGTACAAGCTGGTCCTTACATTGAACAATCTGATCAGCATGGCAGAACTCTATGAGAGGGTGCGTTACTGCCAGAACGCCTTCAAGGATGCTACCTTCTCCAACGTCTTTGATCCTCACCAACCCAGCAGACCTCCACCTCGGAAGCCTGCTATGCCAAATTCTTCTAGCGGGTCCGACAACTGAGGGCACGCTCTCCCACGAGCAAGTTAACATCATGAACAATAATCAGCCCCAGTTCATAAGGAACCAGCAACCACCGCAGTATGCAGGGCAAAGGCCACCGAACCAGCAAGGTTACATACCACCAAACCAGCAGTACCAGCAGCCATAGCAGTAGCAGTACTAACAGCCACAGAACAAATAGTACCAGCCTCCACAACAACAATACCAGCCGCGCGCACCGCCGGCATATCACAATGTACCTCCTCCAGGTGATTATAATCAGCAGAGAAAACCTCCAGGCCCGAAAAGGGCAGTATATCTAGCACTCCAAAAATCTCTATTAGACATCTTTAATGCCCTAATGGCATCCAATGCTTTAGTCTTGCCTAGAGAGAAAACAATCTGGCCCTTGAACGCCGATACCTCAAGGTACTATGTCTTTCATAGACAACCTGGGCATACGGTAGATGCCTGCTTCCATTTCCGAGATTACATCTATGATCTCAATGAACAAGGAGGCATTGACTGGGAGGAGATGAAGAAATACATATCCGCCTTGAAGGCAGAAGACCTCAGCAGCAGCAACAACAACATCAACAACAACAGAGAGCGCTAGCACAGGCGACATCACCTCCGAATATGGGTATAGTAAAAAACTCGTTGCCGGAGCATCAATCCCGAAATTGGATTGCCCCCATCTTGACGAATACCCAATCTGAGGCTAATCAAGGGCAACAGTGGAAGGTAGAGGACTCTTCCTCTATTTGCTCAACAGGCCACTTCCCGAGCACCGCCGAGCAACCACCATGCCGCATTCTCCGCATATCCAAACCGCAACCCATCATCACCATTAAACCCATTACCCCCTCCATCACCACGCCTCCATCAAACAACCCTCTGCAAGCCAACTACACACCCCTCATGCCATCTAAACAATTACTCTGCATACCATTCCCCACATCACCTACCACAACTACTTAATCTAGTACCATACAACCATCCAAACCACTGCTCCGCATACCATTCCCCACTTCACCCGCACCAACCACTTACCCCTCCACCATCTAACCCTCTAAACCCCTCATCCGCACCATGCCTCCACCAAACAACCTCACGCCATCACCTGTTTATCAACCCGTCACCTTGTCCGAACCACCCACCAAACCGATAGTGCTCAAACTATCACCTGGCCCTTCCATTGACGAGCAACATACGCTTCGGAGCGGGAGGATCTTCAACAAGGTCTTTCCTCAGTCTACGATCAGAGACGGCCCATCACAACCGCCAGAGGAAGTACATAATGATGAGAGTGCACCAGGCACTTAGTATGACCTATTAAAACAATTGGACAGGACACCGGAACGAATCTCCATGCTTGAATTGATCACGAGATCCAAGACCTATCAGGAAGCTCTGATGGAGTACCTGCAGAAGGTAATGGTCAATGAAGACGTGCCGGTGGAGAAGATCACTACATTGTTAGTTCCTCAGGGGGATCATCCCTCTGTTTCACTGCATACTTCGGAACTAACACCACCACCAACCAGAAGCATGGCTCTGAGCATTATGGTCAACATCTGCAAGAAGGCCGTAGATGCATGCCTGGTTGACACAGGGGCTCCGATCAATGTTCTGTCACCAAAGACCCTTGAACTGTGTGGTACACCCAAGGAGAAATGGTTGCCTTCCCCAATTTTTGTTACAGCCTATGACAATTCTACCCGTTCCCCTCTATGAATGATTTATTTGAAGGTAGAGTTAGGCTTTGTTTGTCATACCGAGGTCGAGTTCAACATCTTAGAAATCGACCCCTCTTTGAAAGGCATCCTTGGCCGCCCTTACATTAAGTTTCTTAAGGCAATACCCTCTACAAATCATCAATGCCTCAAATTTCCATACAAGGGACGCATTATTAAAGTTACGAGCATGCCAATTCTTGCTACCACTCATTCTCTGAACATCAAACTGACCCCCTTACCTGGCCAACAACCTCTTTTGTCGGTATTATAGGTTTATCATCCTGTGGCCAAAGCCACCATGCTTGTTCCTTATCCAATTGATGCCATGAAGCGGGGGAAGTGCATGAGTACCCCTGGCTGGAAAATTATGATGAAAGGTGGCTATCAGCCTGGAAACGGTCTGGGCACGCAATTGCAGGGCAGAACTACGCCCATTAAAGACAGCCGAAGGACACCCGACAATGGCCTAGGGTATAAGCCAAGAAGATGCAGTCATGACATCATCCAACAACTAGAAGATGAAGACGGCCAGAAGGTCTGGGAAACAATGTCCACCCCATGTAAAGAAGGCCGGGATCCTTTAACATGGACCCTGTATACACATTTTATCAAGGGACCTGTAATTAATCATGATGATAACACTGTGATCATTACTTCCCATTTTGATCTGCATGACATCTATGGGAGGGAACTGGCCAGACACTGTTCAGAATTGCTGATGTACTAGTTCTTGGAGGCTCTGCGGCCGATGAAAAGGATAAAATTTCAAGATCCAGAATGTGAATGGTACCGGTGGTTCGACCTGAGGGATCTGTACATTGCATTGAACAGATTATTCCTTGATCCCTCGGAGCCGAAGTGGCTGCCACTAATTGAGGAGTTGATTGAAGGGCCTGGCACCATTTTTGATGAGAGAATTTTGCTGTCCGAGGAAACAAATGAAGGGGAGCCAGATGACCCCTATGAAGCTGGTTACACTACTGATTTTCTCTGGAGAGGAACCTATCCCTCTCGCATCTTCACCCTCCACACTCTATTCCATACTCTACTCCTAACCCCGACTTGGTCGCAGGTCATCACTGAAGACATCCCACGGGCTCCGCCCGTTATGGTTACTCTGTCCCCACAGGACCTTATTCCCCAACCTCCTCTCGATCTAGAGAGGATCTATGATTTAATCTGGGAGATACTATTGTATGATCCCCCCAACCCTTTGGCCTTAGTGTCGCTTCCTCCATCTCATTCTTCTCCCATTCATATCCATTCTTGTTCTATGATAAACTCAAATAATTCCCCCAAAAAAATGCCAATTTGAAAACTTCTTCCTTCGAAATCCATGTTGAGGAAACCTCATACTTGTCTGATTGTACCCTATCGCGCGGGTCATTCGGGTAAGATTCTCTTCTAGATTTGCTCTGCCCCTCCTCTCGGGAGGATTCTCCTGTATTCCCTCATATACCCCATGATTTTTATCCTTCTTCGCCCTCATTAGGTCAGGATAGAGAGTTTAGTGAAGTTAGGGAGTCTAGTGCTAGGCATGTTAATCAGGTTAGGATGTCTAGGAAATCTAAGGGTAGACAAATCCCAGATAGATACCTCCAGGATCTAGCCTTCAAATGCCTTTCTTGTTCTCAGATCCCTCAGCTGTTAGAGAATCCCATTCAGATGCCAAAAGATTGTGAAATTGATGAGTCAGTCAATGATGGATATGGGGTGTATGAATTGATACACAAGAAAGACCCCATTACTGAAGATGAGGAAGATAATGAGGACGCAGCTGAGGCGTATGCTAGTGGAGTGAAAAGATTTGATAAACCCTCAGCTGCTGTAGAAGAGCCTATCAAAGAGATTAATCTAGGAACCATACACAAACCTAAGGTTGTCCTCGTCAGTAAAAGTCTTTCTGAAGTAGATGAGGAGGCAGTGGTCCAAGTTCTTAAAGACTATAAGGACACTTTCGCCTGGAGGAGCTATGAGGATATGCCAGGGTTAGACTCATCACTAGTGGAACATCGATTGACATTAAAGGATGGAGCTAGCTCGGTTAAACAAAAGTTAAGGCGATTCCACCCCCAAATGGCTTTGAAGATGAAGGAAGAGGTCGATAAGCTGCATAAAGCCAAGTTTATTAGAGTTGTCCTCTATCCGCAATGGGTGGCCAATATAGTCCCGGTTATGAAAAAGGATGGGAAGGTCAGAATCTGTATTGACTTTCAAGATCTGAACCGGGCATGTCCTAAAGATAATTTCCTACTGCCTCACATTGACGTACTCATCTATAATACAACTGGCTACGAAACTCTATCATTTATTGATGGATTCTTAGGATATAATCAAATTCGTCTTGTCGATGCGGATCAAGAGAAAACATCATTCACTACAACTTGGGGAACATATTGTTATGTCGTCATGCCTTTTGGACTGAAGAATGCTGGAGCCACTTATCAAAGGGGTATGATGGCAATATTCCATGACATGATGCACATCGATCTAGAAGTGTATGTGGATGACCTGTTAGTAAAATCTAAGACTAAGGTTGAGCATGCCAAAGTTTTGGCAAGAGTTTTAGAAAGATCAAGAGAATATCAGTTGAAGATGAACCCTAAGAAATGTGTATTCGGGGTATCCTCAGGGAAATTATTGAGATTTATTGTCAGTAAACGGGGCATTGAGATCGATCCTAACAAGGCAAAAGCTATCAGAGAGAAGCCACCTCCCAAGAACTTGAAAGTGTTGAGAGGATTGATCGGGAGGTTGCAGTTTATTCGCCGTTTTGTCTCCCAGCATTCACAAAGGTGTAAGCCATTTTACGAACTTACCAAGCCGGGAGTCAAATTCGATTGGGACGATAAGTGTCAAGAGGCATTTGATGGATTGAAGAATTATTTAGCAAGTCCTCCTATCTTGAGACCACCATCTCCGGACAAACCTTTAATTCTATATATTTCTGTTCTGGATGATGCGGTGGGGGCTGTCTTAGCACAAGAAGGTGAAGAAGGAAAAGAGAGGGCAGCCTACTATCTCTCTAAACTTCTCAACCCCGCAGAACAAAGATACACGGCGATGGAGAAAACATGTGCAGCACTTGTATAGGTAGTTCATGAATTGAAACACTATTTTCTGGCTCATAAAGTCCAGCTCATCACTAGAATGAATCCTATTAAGTTTCTCCTGAGAAATCCGTCCTCATTGATAGGTTAGCACGATGGCAAAGCTTTCTATCTCAATTTGATATCACCTACATTCAGTAGAAAGCGATCAAAGGCTGTGCCATAGCAGAACATCTTGCTCATCATCCCCTTCCTCGTTTTAATCCAGTCCGATCGGAGTTTCCGGATGAGGAACTAATGTCCATAGAAAAAATCAAAGATGATATGTGGACTCTGCATTTTGACGGAGCTCTGTATTCCCACGGTAAGGATATTGGTATTGTTCTGCTGTCACCTGAAGGTGTCACCATTCCACAAGCCTCTCAGCTTGACTTTCCAATCACTAACAATATAGCTGAATACGAGGCACTCCTTACTGGCCTCGAAGCTGCTCATCTCCATGGTGCCACCAAACTCAGAATTGTAGGTGATTGCCAACTGATTCTTCGCCAAGTATTAACCAAATACCGAACTCTTGATCCCAAACTTAAGCCTTATCAAGAACTCACTTCTACCTATGCCAAGCTTTTCACTAAGTTGATCTTTATTCATGTTCCTCAAAATCAGAACATCTTAGCTAATGCTCTAACTTCTCTTGCATCTTCCCTCAATTTTCCAATTAGCAGACAATCCGAATCAATCATTGTTCATAGGCATCTTCACCTGCCGTGAATGACCCTTCATTCCTTAGAACTAAGGAGAAGTTGCTGAAGATGGTCAAAGATGGAGACATTGTGGAGAAATAAGAGATTATGTTAATGGATGATGAACAAAAACCATCGTACTATGAAATTGCCAGATACTGTGAAGATCAATCATATCCTGAAGAAGCCATAGCTGAGGAAAAAAGGGCTATCAGAAGAGTTGCTTAGAAGTACACTCTAGTTGGTGGAGCACTTTATAAAAGAGGTTTTGATGGAGTTCTCTTGAGATGCTTAGACGAGGATGAACTTTGGAAGATCATGGAAGGAGCTCATACTGGAATTTGTTGTGGTCATGTTAACGGACAAATGTTATCAAAGAAGATCCTTAGACAAAGATTCTATTGGCCAACCATGGAAGAAGATTGTATAGGGTATGTTCGTAGGTGTACCAAGTGTCAACTTCACGCCGACAAGATCCACTCCCCTACATCTTCACTCCACCCTGTTTCCTCCCCATGGCCTTTCTCCATGTGGGCTTTCGATGTTATTGGACCCCTTGGTAATCCTGATTCCGGCATTAAGCATAAATCCTTCATTCTTACGGCAACGGAGTATTTCACCAAGTGGGCAGAAGCCGAAGCTTATACGGAAGTCAAAGCGTCAACCGTCTGCAAATTCATCATGAAGAACAACTTCACAAGATTTAGAATTCCAAGCACCATCATCACTGACAATGGACCGCAGTTCGTATCATAGGAGCTGAAGGACCTCTACAACAGGTATAAAATTGCATTACATCATTCGTCTCCTTATTATCCGCAAGGCGATAGCCAATCAGAGGCAACTAACAAAACTTTGATAAAAATCATCAAAAAGACGTGCAAGTCTAATAAATTCACAGACTAGCTAGAGAAACTGATCGAGGCTCTATAGGCATACCGAACTTCAATCCGCACGCCTACTGGGCAGACTCCGTATTCCTTAACATTTGGAATGGAGGCAATAGTTCCATACGAGATCGTCATACCGTCATTAAGAGTACAATTGAACAATGAATTCTCTATTGATGAGCATCGTTCAACACTCCTTGCTCAATTGGAACTCTTAGACGAGAAAAGATGGTCAGCTGCTAATCATGCAAGAGTATATCAAAATAGATTAGCACGCTTTTATCAAAAGAAAGTCATTGAACGTAAGTTCAAAGTTGGTGAAATGGTCGTCAAAGCAATCTTTGTAAAACTTGGTGGTCCGCGTTCTACGCTCCAACGTAATTGGGAAGGACCATATGTCATATCACATGCCTATCCTGGTAACGCATATCGCTTAGTTAATGCAGAAGGGCAAGAGTTAACTCACCCCTGGAATGGTCTGTATCTTAAGAAGTACTACCCTTAGGTTAAAGAGTCGATCAGCATGGTGCAAAGACCAGTGGAATCAGAAAATTGTGAAACTCAAATTCCCTTATCAGTTTGGATAATTTAATTCAAACACATTACTACACATACTGACACGTTTGGTTCGTGAGTAACAAGAGATGAAAAGTCCGAGAGAATATCGAAAGCTTGACTAAAGGTGTAAAGTGCAAATCATCTTTTTTAAACAAAAATTCTATTTTTACATTTGGCCAACGATGTTGGAACAAGGCTTAGAATAGACTATCAAAAGTATCCGCCATCTTAGTAGGAGGCTGTCATAAAAAAAAAGGGGGAGATCCATCCCATGAAAAAGGAAAAGGAAAAGCAAAAGCCAAACATCGAATCCAAAGGCCATTACGTTACAAACGTTACACCAAGGCCATGAAATATAATGAAAAGGGAACGTAAGGTCGTTAAATACCCCATAAAGAAGATGACCGAACCCCAACAGATATTAGGGTAAAGAAGGGACACCTTTCTGGGTCTCCAGAACCCTCTCGTGGGCTTTCTAAGCAAATTCTTCCTTTCTTTCTAAAGAGGCGTACTCCAAGTTTAAGGAACGGCCTAGATTGACTAAGGGTCAGACCATCGAATGGGATCACGAATAAAAACACAAGATCAAGCACGATGAGTCTAAGTTAGATTATTGAAGAACAATTTGGGAATTAGGTCAATAAATAAATATGCTCCTTTGATCTAAGTACCATGTTGGTCTTTTAGTTTGCACATTATTTCAAAATCCAAAAAAAATAAATATTTCAAAATCCAAAAAAATATATAAAAAAAAAAATAGATATTCAAAATCAAATATTATAAATATTTTTGAAAAGCCGAAAAAAGATTTCAATTAGTATCTGCTTGTTGCATTTTGTGTTTCAGCAAGCATCTGCATGCTTGAATGTTGCATAATTCCGTTTCTTTTGATAGTTATTATTACCTTTGTTAATAAAGGCTTTGCCCCTTGACCTTTTTACCAAGGAAAGAATTGAATAATCAATTATTTAACTGGGTAAGGGGCTAAGCCTGAACAAATACTTAACATGTTTGTTAAGTGATGAACAGGGCATGATTTAAAAGGATCTACACAAGGCACAAATCTGAAGATGAAAGTTTCATCTATATCTCAAAAGTTTCATATACATGTGGGAAAAGATGAAGAGTCCATCGACCTCAGGACTCACAAAAGAAAAGGAAAGTACATGATAGCAGCCCTCACGGCTGACTCTCCTCGGCCCCTTCATTAAATTGGCTCTGGGCCTCGTCTTGGGCATCCGGTGCTAGAGCTCTGGACGGTGGCGGTGGTGGACCCATCATACTAGGACCAGCCTGACCAGAAAAAATGGCCACGCTGGCAGTAAAAGCGCTCGCCTGCCCACGCTCCTGAGCTCGCTGGCGAGCACGTCAGTAATGCTCTTCCACGCTACGTCGCTCATACTCCGCAACTCCAAGCTGGACTCGGAGGGAGGTCACCTTAGCATCAGCTGGCCGCCGCTCGTCACGCTCGCGGTCCTGGTCCTCAGCAAGCATCTCTAGATGGGTCTGGAGGCGTGTAAGCTCTCGAGGGAGGTCGTCGCTGGAGAGGCGTGCCAGCTGCTCCTCCAAAGCCCTGATGCGAGCAGCATCAGTCTGAGCTTGGGCAGCTGCAGCACGGGACTGCTCCAACTCCACCTCAGCCCTCTGAAGAGCTTCCTGAAGCTCAATTACCTATAAAAGAAGATGGTGTCAGTCAAGCAAGCCATAGGTCAAATTCAAAGAACATAAGAGAAAGGTCAGAACTTACTTAAGAGGCCCGATCCTCTTCCGCAAGGGAGGCTCGGTAGATGGCAGAAGCGAGCTGACTCTAGAGATCAGCAATGGAACCGTCATGGGCAGCAGATTAGGTGGAGGACAAAGAAGCACCAGTAAAGGAGGGAGGAGGAACCGCCTAGGTGTAGACGGCTCGCTGTACCAAGAGAATAACTGTCAGTGGCTAAACGTCAAAACAAATTAACTAATCAAAATGAACATTTCATAAACATGCATACATACCATATCAAATAACTCCTTCTGGACTTGTTCTAACTGGGCATCCGCATCTTGTAGGTGTGCTCGGAGGTCGATGATGGTCGCATCGCGCGCATCCTGCATAATATACATGCATACATTCATTCACAAATTGGAATAAAGATAATAATTAAAGTGAAAGACGCATCAATGCATACTTACATCGAGTGGATGGAAGAGTCGCAGTTGATCGGCATAGTGAGTTCGATACTACTGGAGATAGACTGCACTACTCTCAGCATGGGACTCTACCCACAAACCTCGGCGATGCCAGTCCTCGTATTGCTCGGGGAACTTTGCTCGCCAGTCGGTGAGGGCATACTTCCCCCTCATAGATTGTCTGATTCCCTCCGGGACCTCCTCATCTATCCACTCCTGGTGGAGGCCCAGGGTCCTCATCATAAGTCAAAGGCGGAGGGGCTCGATTTCGTTGTGGCAGTGGATCTACATCTGCCGCCCGAACCTCCTTCGACCAGCCGTCACCCACGGCTAGTCTGCCTCGCCCATGCCCATATATGGGCGCCAGATCACCTGCATGCACCTGCATGCACATAAATTAGATACATTCATTGCATTTAATAAGTGAAAGATTGCATTTAATGAATAAAATTGAATAAATTGTAACTTACCAATAGCTCGGGGTAGTCGAGGAACTGACGGCGAAGGGCCATCAACTGGTGGTGCTGGGGAGCTGTATCCACAATTGGCTGCTAGCGGCGAGCTAACGGGACAGCATCCGGTCACACGATCCTCGCCCGACCGAGTGGGAAATAGTAATAGCTCCATACTTGCATATATACACATATAGATTAGAAAAGCATCATACCACATCATTTGAATAAAATAAACAATAATTGAAATGACTTATACTTGGAGAAACGGCGAGAAGCTGCTGATAGTTGTCTCGCGGTCCGGCGTAACCGCAGAAAGGTCGGCGAAGAGGTGAGCTAGGAGGGTTGCACCCTAGGCATACTCGTGCAAATGGTCAAGGTCATCTAATAGACTCAAGAATCTACAGTGGATATGGTCACCCTTCATACCAAAGAGCAACCGGTCGAAGAAGAAAACTAAGAAAACCCTAAGCTGTCTATCTATCTCCTCCCCCTGATTAGGGTCACTATAAAAGACTACAGAGGAAAACCTAGCCATTTTATCTCTGAAAGCCTCCCGGGTCTCATCGGATCGATGCCGGGGATCTACTAACCCTACGGCAGTATCTACATCTACTCTAGGTATAGTCCTAGACTCTCTACCCAGCCCACCAAAGATCGCTATCCCTAGGAGACTCTCTACTAGCCCTAAGTAATCAGTGTAGGTCACTCCACACACTGTTCAACCCTCTACTCTAAGCCCAGTTATCCTGCCAATATCCTCTAGACTCGGGACCATGTGGGCCCAGGGCATTAGGAATGCCCGACTCTCTGCATGCCACAGCTCCCGCAGAGCCTATAGTAGCATCAGATCGAGCCAGAAAGGCTGAATCTCCAAAATCTCGCCAAATCCCATCCGGTACAGCCGCGCCTTCTGGAAATACGGTAGGCTTCGATAAGCGCCGACGACTAGGTCCCACGAGATCCTAGCCCTCATCGTCCCCTGCAATCAATTCAGCAAAATCATCAGTCATGGACATTCTAAAAAAAATCAATTTCTGAAAATAACTCATCTTGTTTGAATGGTGTCGGCCTAGGAGGACGCCCTTTGAAAGGCGTCGTCTAGTCTTGACGTCATTCAAATCTTTCTAAATTATTAAAAAATATTTTTTTCTTGGTTGAATGGCGTCGACCCAGGTGGACGCCCTTTGGAAGGTGTCACCTGGTCTGGACACCATTCAAATCCAAATCCGGACCTTTTGTGAAGGCCCCTTTCCTCATCCAAATTCACACAAAAATACATCCTACAGAGAACTTACCAGGTGGAGGACGCCCTCCCCTTCTTCTTCTTCTCCCATGGCCACGAGTGGAGCTTCCTCCTCTTCTAGAAACGCCGCCATCGCTGCGAGGTCGGCCGGCACCACCTCAAGAGCTTCCTCCGCCGCCACCACCAAGAGGGAGGCGGTCCGTCGTCTTTTTACCACCACTTTGGCCTTGCTCGATCCTCCACGTTCCATACCTTAGAAGAGGAAGAAAGAGGGAGCTTGGGTAGAGAGACGAGCTTGGATTGAGAGAGAGAGATGGAGAGGATCTGTTGGAGAGATCGCCGGAGATCACTAGAACTCGTCGGAAAAGAGGGCTAAAGTTGAGAAGATCGCTGAAGAGGAGGGAAGTCACCGGAAAAGTTGAGAAGATCGCCAGAGGTGAAAGAGAGAGAAGAGAGCAAGGGTGAATGAGGAAGGAGAGCTCAAGCTCGCGTAGGTTCTATTTGGAAAGGTTAAAACGCGTCAAAGGACAGCGACGTCTTTTACAGCACATAAATTAAGGCGGCAAAGAAAATTTTTGAAATTGTATGACTAGCGTCTACCAGTAACGACGTGTTTCAGGTTAAACCGCTAATTCTGGTCAGAGTCGTACCAGGCACAATGATTAACTACATCTTAGCAGTACGACGCGGTTCAGTAGATTAATTACGGGATTAATGGCAGAATTCTGTGAAATGTAGGAGAGAGAATTGAAAGGCGTCTACCTATATGGACGCGTTTTAGGCATAATATGGCATTTTAAGGAATAAATCTTTGCAAATTCGGAATTTAATTAAGGTTTAAAGGCGTCTTCCTGAGTGGACACGATTTACAATTAGTAAATCCGAAGTTTGATCTTTTAAGGAAAAATCTTGGTTTATTTTAAGGAAAAAATTACGAATAAATCATAAAAATTTGGGGATTGATTCTTTAATGAAAATAAATTCTTTATTACATCAAGGGGATAAATGAGAGTGTTCAAGGAAGAATTTCTTGAAGCCCCATTACATATGGATATGCTAATCTTCTGTGAGCTTCATGTGAAGATTTTACACGATGAATAAAGTTGATGTTCCATAATGTAATTATAAGCTCGGTTGCTTCAAAGTCTTCATCAGATTCCAATACACGCTTCTTGATTGGAGAGATGTGGGAAAACTCTGGGAATTCATGGTGAGGCATGCTGAGTTGAGTATAGCAGCGATGAGGATTATACAACACAAACTCAGTTGCACCGATCAGGCAGAGCTCTGCACCTGCTGCACGGTGTACTCGGATCGTCTTTCCGACAAGAGCAAGTAGAGAAGAATCGAATCCGTACAATGGCATTGTCTTCAGATAAGCTCGCCAATCAGCTGTAGTCTTGAGTTTGGGCACTCGGTTGATCATCATTTCATTGAACTTCACGATATTGGAAATATGGAAGATTGGACTATTTTGATATATCTGAGATGGTCTTGCAGAATTTCTACTATAGTCCTCGAATTTGAAGTGGAACTCTACCCACAGAGCAAAAAGAAGCATGCAACCATGAGAAGGCTGACCTATAGATGCTGTAGAAAATCCACTGTAAAGATAGGCTAGGATTGTCGTGGCAATCTATTTCCCTTCAAATATCCCATAAATTGCACTAATATTGTCTTGGGCAGAGAAGAATAAAGCTCTAGCCAGACATGTGGTGAACACTTTCACCACGTTCTCAATATCATCTTCTTTGAGTTCCTCAATCTCATACAAGGTCCACTCTATCAACTTTGCAAGGTTAATCCATTTCTTCGTAAGGCATCCTTGAAATTCCTTTTGATCGTTCATAATCTTCATCAATAGTTATTGACCTATGATCTTTTCCCTCATAAGTGCGATCTTGTTTAGGATCAATTCATCATTGTTCAGCTTGATCTTAGGAAGGCCCAGTAAGAGTTCGGCCTCTTCAAGGAGTATGGTAGATTCGAAATCAACAAAGAAAAAAGTGTGGGTTTGTAGACGCCGCAATTCAATTAGAGCTCCCATCGCTGCCCAATCTACATTCGAACTTTTGTAATGTTTTGCGTGGACAATTAAGCTTTGGATATTCCACTTAGAGACATAAGATTGCATGGAGATAGTGATATTTTCTGCAAGCTTCCGAATCCAAGGAAGGGAAGAGAATCTTCTTGGACCGAAGAAGAAAGGATATTCCTAGAAAAGAAAATTTTAGAACATGGAAATAAAATTGAATAGAAGAGAGATTAACTTACTTGTAGGTTAGGATCTCTCCCGTTCAAATGATCCTTCACCTCTGAAAGCTTCTCGAGTGTCTTTCTCACCCTTTTGTTTGAAGAATCTATCTCTTTTATCCACCTTGAGCTCTTTTCCTCTCAAAACCTTGATTGTTCTTGAACTTTGAAGAGAATCCCTTACTTTGATCTCTAGATTGTGTATGGATTTGCCTTAATACAAGTTAAGGAAGCTTATGTATAGAGATTTGCGATTCTGAAGAGTCTTTTCCGAATTGGAGAAGGGATATGCATGAAGAGAGTTGGAATCCGAATGGAACACAGGGAAATTCGTTTATGCGACTTAAAAGGCGTTGACAAACAGCGACGTCATTTAATTCTCTATAATGGCGTCGGCACGACACGACGTGTTTCAGATATTTTCTGTTATTTACCCGAAATTCCATGTTTAATGCTTAATTAAATATTTGCTTGAAGTTACTGATGATTTCTGAGTGCAGAAAATTAAAAGAAATGACAATAAAGTTGAAAATCTCAAGAAGGTCCCACTGTGGGAATTTATGTAACAACCCGCCACCCTATAATCGGGGATCCGATTACTAAAGGGGTACCAAATCATTAAAATTTGGAGCCAAATCAGGATCTCGATAAGTTTGGGAAATAAATGATAAACTAAGCTAAACATCCACATCACATTGAATTGTAAAGGAAGTACAAGAATTAAAAATTATTACAATTCAACTTGACTCAGCAAATAATTACATATTCCAACTGAAAAGAAGTAATTAAGTATACAGGCCTGAAAGGAAAATAACAACTACATCGGGGCATACCCCGGAATAGTAGCTGCTGGCATGCAACTCGAGACAAAACCCTCTACGCTAAGCCTGCCTAGAACCCTCACCTGAAAATCGCAGGGGGTGAGTCGCACCGAAATAGACTCAGTAGGGATCCTTCAATCCCTACCACCCACTTACGCACCCACAAGTGCAACAATACGAATAAAGGCAATTTAAATAAATAAAGCAGTAAACACAACTCTGAAACCACTCCATCACGGAGTCCACAACCAGCATCTTGGCTAAACACGCAAACCACGCGGCTGAACGCGGAAAATACTAACCCGCTGAGACCAAACAACAACCCCTCGGATGGCGTTTGCTACTCTGGCCTGACCGGCTCTAGGTGGTTCTACTTCCCCCAGCACGAGTGACACTCCGGATGTACCACTCCCACACTGGTACTAGCTATACCCCGGGGTACACCAAGTGACCCTCTCTCTAGGCGTCACCCCACTGCTCCCACACCGGCGCCGTGTCACTCCCACTCCGACAGAGGGTGCCTGAGTGTTAACAACTGTCACTCTAGGTCCATGATCGTACAAAACATGTCGCAGTGAGATCCGACCCCGTAGAAAACCTCGACTTCAAAGTATGGTTTTAAACATGCATTTTATCCAAACTATCTAATAATGTAAACATGTGTTAATTATATGGATTACTGAGGTTCTATCTTGAATCGCGTTGCCCATAGCTGACGTCATTCAAGACTCCTAAACTGGTTCATGTAAAACCTGGCCTCAGAAGATGACCTAAATCGCTTCGTGCAAGGTAGTCACCTTTTAAAAGGTGTCGCTGTCTCTAGTCGCCTATTCACGACAGAAACATAATCAGGGCTCGGGATGAACTGGGTTAAATCGCATCTTGGGAGGCAGCCGCCATTTAGAATGGCGTCGCTGTCGCAAGACGCCATTAAGCGTTCTCAAATAGGTTCCCCCAACCTTCCCGAGTACTAAAAGTGGAATTTCTTCCCCCAAATTGCATAAAAACGTACTAAAATAAGGAAGGAGGAGGAGAGTCCAAATACTCATTAAAACATACCATTCCCCAATTTATAAAGTTACCATTTTCACCTCGAAAATCCCCTAAACATGCTCCAAAGCAGGAAAAATATGGTTTTAATCAAAACACAACGGAGATCGTCATCCTACCGGTTACTTGAACTCCTCCGAGCTCCAAGCTGCCCAACCGCCACACTAGAAGCCACCGCCGTAGACGCCGTTACTCCACCGGGACGTCGGCCGTCGTTCGGAGAACAATACGTCGTGGAGGAAATGGTGGTGGTAGTGGTGGAAGTTAGGGGGGGGGTTGATGAAGTTGATGGAGAGGAAAAGAAAGTAGAAGGGGGAAGGGAGAGAGAAGGGATTGGAGAGAGGGAGGAGAGAGAGGAAGATGAGAGAAATGAGGGAAAGGAGGGAGGGTTCGCGGGTTTAAACCGAAACTAGCTAAAACTCGTCGCCCAATACCATCGTCATTCAGACGACAAGACCGAGGCCGTACTCTCGCAGCCTGATACTGGCCCACGTGGCACCGACGTGGCACACTCTAAAACGCGTCCCCCTTACAGGACGTCGTTTGAACCGCGTCCTATGCCCCAGCCCCACAAGGTCCCAAACCAAAGGGTCCAACACTAAAATTGACCCAATAACTAGATCTGAAACTTCAATCCTTACAATTTATGAGTCCTAACCGTGGCTAAAAAGACGGTTATCTTTATCTCTATCCTTGTATTATTTCATGTAGTTGATTTACATCATCATTACTATCTAATAAATATTTATTAGATTATATCAAGGACTTTGTGGTTTTGATAAAATTGGAATTTGAGTTCCCCTTCAACAAAAATAGTGATAATTCCAGAGAATTCTTAATCGCACGGACAGGCCGTTAGGTTGTTAATTAACGAGGACGATGGTTCCGCTTTTATAAGACGGTGCGTGGACAAACGAGCTTCGGCTTTGCATTGAATTACAGAATTTGTATCTTAACTCATTAATGACAATTTAACAATATTATCATTGATTAATTTATATTTTATTTGATTTTATATATTTTTTTTAGCCCAACATGCATCATGTAGGACTTTAAAATTATTATGATAAGAATTAATTCTTGATTAAGTTTCAGACCATTAGTCAAATAAATCCTAATATAATATGAAATATTCCATTCTGAATTGAGTATCTTGATTATCTTTGAGGTTCGCTTGAAGATATCCTTGAAATTCTATCATTTCTTAGACTCTTTATCCAACATTTCTTATTTCTTTTAAGATCCATCATGGTTGCAGCACTTCCACATTGGCTGGTAACCGCTTCTCATGATGAAAAACCTACAGGATTTGTGACCTAGGGTACTTCCCAATCGTAGAGGTTGATCGATTTTATTTTGTTTCTTTTGTTTCCTTCATTCAGACATGATTGATTCCATTGATCTTTTGAGTTACCTTCATTGATTGTTTATGAGAAAAATTTATATCATATGATGTTGAAAGCGCGTCTCATCACACCTTGGCATCACTTTTTCAGTACATTCCATTTCATTTCACTCCCTTGCAAAGTCAATGCCAAGGTGGGACAGCTGTAGACACGCTAATTTTGACATTATTTTGAGTAAATTTCATATCATATAACAATTCCCCAAAATGGTATGATATTTAATCATTGGTTAATTTTTATTATTTTATTGGATTAATTGTTTAAATAATGTCGGCAAGACAGATGCGATTTAAGTTTATTAATGAAATTGATTTTAATTCATATTTTTAATCGAATATGAAAATCATCCTAAAAGACGTCGGCCTATGAAGATGCCATTTAGGCTTTTATTCCTATTTTGATTTTTTATTTGATTTTTAATTAATTTATTAATTAACTAAAAGACGTCTGTACAAGACGACACCATTTAGGTTTCCTAATAATAATGGTTTCTTCTTCCCGAGTTTATCTTTATCTTAATTAAGCTAAAAGATGTCTCCCATAAGCGACGTATTTTAGCTAATTATAGATAATGATGAATTAACCTGTGTTTATCTGTTTCTTGGTTGGATTGGCTCCAAATTCTTTCATGTTAATTCATAAGTGGCCGCAGATGCACATGCGAATCTTGAACTCAACTCTATACATACCCAAGCCCTTGGTCATTAAAAAATTAATGATAAAAAGTTAGTGGAAAAAAGATAAAGACGAATTGAAGCGTTGCGTGAAGAATTCCAAGAGCATTCAAAGGAGAGCAAGCTTCATCCTCTTCATCCTTTTCGTCCATTCAAGACCAAGACTTCCAGAGGCCATTCAATTTCATTCTTTCCACTTGTTTTCATCATCATTAGTATCATAATTTCATAATCATCACTTCATGCTATTTACACACTCACAACATTCATAATTTCCAACCCACATGCTAAAGGGGTTTTAAGAGACTACAAAACAAGTGAGTGATTCTGTTTAATTGCATGATTAAAATTCTGATTAGAATAGATTCTATACTCCATTAGTTCTTATTGGTTTCCTTTCTCTTTCTTTATTTCTTTGTAAGGTACAATCATCAAGAAGATCAAGTAGAGATCATCATCCAAAGAAGAACTGGAGCAGAAAGGAAGATCCTCAAATTCACCAAATCAAAGCAAGAACAGAAGCACTAGAAGGGCTCTTTTTCTTCAGCCGGCTAAAGAGAAGGAATCAAGAATTTAACAATCTCCTAACTTCAAAATAGGTAAGCGATCATCATTTTATCTTTTGTAGCTTTTTAGTCAAAAACTTTATGGCGATCACATTTAGTTTTTAATAGGTTTCATTGTCATATAATCAACATGAAATTCATGATTTCACACATCATAATTTGAGCACTCACAGTAGTGGAGGACGTATAGATTCTGGGAGGCAACTCCTCTACTAGACCTCTCCCTATGATCGTCCTCCACATTCCTCTGGTACTCTGACGATGTGGCTAAGATGCTCTCGGAGAACATGATGTTGTAACCTCCCTGATAGGCATGCTCCTAGGCCCGCTGATATCTCTCCTCGGCATCGCATCAACATCCCTCCTCTATCCCAAGGCTCATGCACAGGGAGACATTCTCAGCCTTTGTCTTCTTCCTCCTCTCTTGCTCCCAGTCCTTCTCTTCCCCATCACCTCCAATTGAGCCTATAGGACAACGATCTCTCTCGAAAAGTCCCTAGCGGCTCATCGTGCCATCTCCTCTTCCAACTTTGAATGCGGCAGACCCTCTGTATAGCCTCTTCTTACGTTGTTTGTGTCTCTTTTCCGGTTATAGTGATCTCTTGCGGGGACTAGGCCAACTTATACTCTGTCTTGCAGAGGGTCTCTCTATTCTTTGCAACCTATAAACAGAAGAGCATTCTTATCATCAGCAACAAGGAAAAATAAATGAATGAGCGACAAGATTAAATGTATGATTTTCTATGAGATCTATGTGAGAATGGTTGTTTATTGCTTACACGGTTGGCAAGCCCACACTCTAATTCTAAGGCACAGGTGATGGCGCTCGAGAGTTGCTGCCACAGTGACGACACCTTGGGAACCTAGGTACTAGAGCTACAAGCGTTGATGTAACGACCCGCCACCCTATAATCGGGGATCCGATTACTAAATAGGTACCGAATCATTAATTTGGAACCAAACCAGGATCTAAGTAAGTCTGAGAAATAAACAATAAACTAAGCTAAACATTCAAATCGCATTGAATTGGAAGGAAAATGCAGGAATTAAAAGTTATTACAATGTGACTCGATACAGCGAATAATCACATACTCCAGCAGAAAAGAAATAATTAAGCATACAGGCCAAAAATAAAGATAACAACTACGTTGGGGCATACTCCAGAACAACAACTGACGGCGCGCGACTCACAGCAGTACACACCTCGCTAAGTCCGCCTGGAACCCTCACTTGAAAACTGCAGGGGTGAGTCTTAACGAAAAGACTCAGTAGGGATCCTTCGATCCCCACTGCCCACTCACACACCCACAAGTATAAAACACAGCTGAAGGTACAGTAAACAATTAAAGCAGTAATTACTACTCCTAAATCTCGATATGAATCACATGCATCTGAAATATATTTAACATGCATATTTCTAAAACCAGTCTACCAGGGAACCCACAACTAACGTCTCGGTAGAACACGCCAACCACACAAACGAAGGTGGGGGAAAACACCGACCCGCTGAGACCAAGCAGTAACCCCTCGGATAGCACTCTAGCTACTCCGGCCCAACTGGCTCAGGTGGTTACTCCTTCCCTTAGCACGAGTGACACTCCAAAGGTACCACACCCACACCGGTACTAGCTAACCCCGGGGTCCACCAGGTGACCCTCTCTCACTAGGCGTCACGCCGCCACACCCACACCGGCGCTGTGCTCCACCCACACCAACACAGGATGATAAAGCGCTACAACTGTCACTCTAGGTCCACAGTAGCTCAAAACACAGCACAGTAAGAAGTCCACGGTCGCACGCAACACCACGTGTACGATCCAGTTACAAGGAATCCATCACCATCGAGTATAACTTAAAGCATGCATTTAACCAACAAAACAACTGTCTAAAAGTGTAACATATTTTAATGGCATGAATTAGTGTGATTCTGTCTTGAATCGCGTCGCCCAAGGCCGACGCCATTCAAGTCTCCTAAACTGGTTCACAGAAACTCGGCCACAGAACCTGGCGTAAAACGCGTCGCTATAAGTAGCCGCCTTTTGAAAGGCGTCGCAGTCCCTAGTCGCCTTTTAGCGACCGAAAATAGGGACAGGCCATGAGGTGATTTCCATTAAAATGCGTCGTTGACGCAAGTCGCCTATTGAAAAGGCGTCGCTGTCCCTGGACGCTTATCAGTCTGGGGACAGGGTCTGTTATTGGGTTAAATCGCGTCGTGGGTGGGCGCCGCCTTTCTAAAAGGCGTGTCGCTTCACCTCGACGCCATTTAGCCCCGACAGACAGGTTCTCCCCTTCGCTTCCCCCAATCCTCGAGGTGGGATTTCTCCCCCAAAACGCATAGAAAAAGGTACAAAACATAAAGGGGAAGGAGGAGAACCCAACTACCCATTAGAACACCCAATTTCTCATACATGCACTTAGCGTTTTCACCCAAAAAAGCACCCCAAAACATGCTTCAAACGCTGGAAAACATGGCTTCAAACGAAAATGCACTGGGGATCGTCACCCTACCGGTTACTTGAACTCCTCCAAGCTCCAAGCCGCCCACCCGTCTCACCCCACGCCGCCGCCGGTACCGCCGAGGTCGTCGTTACTCCACCGGGACGTCGGCCGCCGTCTGGAGAGAAAACGCCGCGGAGGAGGTGGTGGTGGTAGTGGTAGGAGTTAGGAGGTCGATGGAGTGGAGGGAGAGACGAAATGGTGGGAGGAAAAGAGGGAGGGGAAGGAGGCGTCGCCGGAATCGTCGGAGGAAGGGAGGAGAGAGAGAGAAGGAAGAAATGAGAGAAAGGAAGGAGGGTTCGCGGGGTAACCAGAAACTGGGTAAAACGCGCCGCGCTATACGGACACCTATCAGTTGACATGACGGGCCATACTGACAGAACTCTAAAACGCATCGTCTACCCAAGACGCCGTTCAGACGACAAGACCGGCACCGTACACTGACAACCCAGGGTCGCAGTCTGAATGGCGTCGTCCATCGCGGACGCCGTTCAGACACGACAGGGCCGTACTCTCGCGGCCCAAAACCAGCCCACGTGGCATAATCTAAAACGCGTCTGCAATGCTGGACGCCGTTTAAACCGCGTCGAGCAGGCTCGACGCGAAACGGAACAGAGTCTCAGCCCCATTAGGGCCTGGACTACAGGGTCCGACCCCGAAAACTGACCCGATAACCGGATCCGAAAACCTCAGTCCTTACAGCTGATAGCACCATGTGTGGCTCTGACTCTAGTCGGGCCCCTGCACATGCAAGGAGATGGTTGTTAGTGGTAAAACACATAATTTCAAGGCATAAATAGAATAGAATTATTTTCATTCTTTCATGCTTAGCATAGTAGCTACCTCAGCGTGGACTCGAGCTAGCTCCTGCTCAACATTGGCCAGCCGGGCCTACAAGTCCACAATCATGGCATCCCTAGCATCTTGCAATCATCATTCAAAGTTAGTTGCATGGCATACTTTCATAAAGGTAAAATAATGCTTTTTAATTTTACTTACTTCTTGGGGCCCAACTGGCAGAGGTAGCCGATGTAGTGGGTGCAGTATCTCTCCAAATATGCTTCACTGCTCACTGCATGAGACTCCATGTCCATACCCATGTCACACCCACTCTCATGGTGATATGGGAAGCAAGCTCTCCAATCATACCCTTGGTCTTTCCCCTGGTCTTCCTTCCCACCTTATTCCTGGGCATTGGTAACTCCACCCACTCCATGTGGAGGACCATCGTGCACATCGCTAGTGATATCCATAACGGCTAGATCTTGTTCAAGTAGTGGACCCACAGGTCCCTCCTGAAACAAGGTTTGTCGGCCTCAACACCTGGTTGCATCACATCATCCATGCCCTAATATGGCTACCATACAACATGCATCCATTGGCATTCATCATTAGTTACAATTCATTCATATAAAGAAATGTCCATGACATGTTTGCATACTAGAGTAGGTGCAAAATCCAAGACCTTTCTCTAAAGATACGTCAGCTTGAACTGCATCGGGGCGCTGTTGTGAATCATTATCCAATGCTATGCCAGCGAGAATGCCTCCCGATCATGTTGTTGTGCTCTCCCTAGCAGGAAGTAGTAGTAACACCACACCTGAGCATGCATCATTTAGGGTTAGTCACATTCATAATATGACATAATACATTAAATAATGAAAAACAACAAAACTTTACATTTAGGAATATGTGTACCTAAAGGAATGGTGCAAAGACATTGACTGTCATCTCTTTTACCTATCCTGGTGGATAGGTCATTAAACAAGTGTGCCAAGAGAGCCGCACCCCATGCATAGAACTGACTAAATCTACATTTGCCAGTATGCCCAAGAACCTACAGTGTATATCGTCACCCTTCATCCCTAGAAGGAGCCTCTCCAACATGAAAAATAGGAATCTCCTCAAATCCATGTCCGCTCTGTTTGTATCCTCCTCATTTGTGTAGAAGACAGTAGCCACTGCACCCTTCATCCTTTTGATGAAGTCGGTATGGCTCTCACGACGCTCTATCAGGCGCCCTCTAGTTCCAGTCCATCCATAGCCATAACTCATCCTACTATGCAGCAATCTCGGTCAATCTCCCCACCTATATCATGCCCCATCAAGTCTACTGCCAATCCTCTATAATCGGGGTAAGTGAGCCCGCTCATGGCCTCTCCGTGGACCTAGAGTCCTGTAATCCTCACCACATCCTCCAACGAAGGCACCATATGACCCCAGGGTATCAGGAAGCTCCTGCTCACAGGATCCCACCTCTCCTTCAGTACCTGAATCAGCGCATGATTGATCGAGAAAGGCTTGGTGTCTAGGAACTCTCCGAACACCAACCTCATCAAGCGGGCCTTCTTGAATTCCGGGAATCCTCAATATACTGCTCGCACAAGATCCTAAGACATCCTAGCTCTCATGACTCCCCATGCATTAAAGAAAATCATTCATTAAGGAAGCATGCTCAAATGGATTAAGGTTTGAAGTCCTGCCTCTATTACTGAAATGTGTCAGTGTCAAGCAACGCATTTCAAAACAAGTCAGCTTACACTAACACGATTGAGCCTTCTTCCCGATGCTGAAGTCTAGGTTCTCCCAGCTCATTTGACACCCAAATCAAATGAAAATACGCATCGAGGAAGAGAGGGAAGAAGCCTTACCCTCTGGATCTCCTCTTCTTGAGCAGCCCCTTCATTTTATTCTACCGCTATGGCCGGTAGAGCCGCTGCCGGTGCAGGTGCTGCCATCACGGGTGCCGCGGATGCATCTACCACCATCACCATCACCTCATCACCACCCTCATCACCGCTATCACCACTGTCGCCATTGTCGCTCCACTCCTCCTTGGATGCTATCATTGTCGACACAACCATGGCAATCGCCTCGACCTCTATGTTCATTGTTTTTGGGATCGACAACTGGTGCCTTTTGCCTGGAAAAGAGCTGTCCATGGCGATTGAATAAGAGTAGGGGAGGTGAAGGAAGAATATAGGATAAAGGAGGGGTGTGTTTAGGGCACGGGCTTGTCGCTGCAGAGTAATGGAAATGAGGAGAAGGATGCACGGTTTATATAGATTTCAAGGAAAGTCTAAATCATGTCACCTATGGAGGACGCATTTGAATGCGTTCCATACAGTTCTAGGAAGACAACACTGATGGATGGGAATTGCAGTCTAAATCGCGTCACGGAGTGATGGACATGTTTCAAGAGGCGTCATTCCATAATGGACGCATTACACAAAGGCAAGTTGGAACAAATTTTTAAGACAATGTTGGAAGGCATCATGTCGGGCTAACGCCTTTTATGTCGGGGAATAATTTGAAATTTGGTGAAAAATCAAGAGGGTCAGGGAATAATGACATGTTTCATATTGAGGAATAATTTGAATTTCAGGGAAAAATTAAATGGTGTCAATTTAGGATGATGCATTTTAGAGCATTTGCTTTTTGGAATTCTAGATTATTTCGAAGGCGTCACCTATGGCTGAGGCATTTTGAAGGTGCTCGGACAGAAAGTTAAGATTTTTAGGAATAATTGGGTATACGCTTGGAGAAAAATTGGGAAAAATCTGAAAAGCAAAGGAGAAATCATGCTTCATTGGAAATGGTCATTTTATTGAAACAATAATTCTTGGAATACATGAAGCTACATCTATGGGATTTTTTGCCTAAGTTTTCTAAGTTGAATCACATATGCTTTCCATAATGCTTTGTTCTCTTCCTCGTGTGGACCACCTCTCCTCAAATACTTCTCCTCCATAGGCACGAGATGGTCTCAATCTCATCTTTGTCAAAACTGACCATATATCCCTCTTCTTAATGGGTTGACGGTGCGATAGCTTGTGAAAGATGTAGCGGACCATCCCGACCTGAGAATGGCAGCAGTGCATATTATATAGAACAATTCAGTCCCACTGATGAGTTGAAGATATATGCCAGGTTCGCAGCAAACATGGACCCCTTTTTGGAGCAAGGCAGGAGGGATGTGTGTGAATTGGTTCTGTGCCATGATGTTGAAGTAATTGTGCCAGTCTCCTTGACTCTTGAGCTTTGGAACTCAGTTCACCATTTGATCGTTGAAGCCCCTTGCATTAGCAAGGTGATAGACGGGGCTTTTCTTGTAAATGCGGGAGATGCTTGGAGCTTCTTGACAGAAGTCAAATTTGAAGTGTAGATTGATCTAACAAGCCAAGAGAAGCATGCACCCATAAGGAGGTTGGCCAGTGGACACTGCAGTTAGGCCATATAAAGGTAAGTTAAAAATGCTAGGCTTATGCTTTTGCCTTGCCATATTCCACTAATCGCACTCAATTGGCCATCTTCTAAGATGTTGTCTTGAGCTGGAAAAAGGATTGCACCTCCCAAGCATAGGCAAACCCCTTCATTGCATCTTCTAGATCTTCATCAGTCTTAGCCTCTGGGATTGTCTTCATCGTCCATTCGGACAATTTTTGCAAGTTAATTCCCTTTTGAGTAAGGACACTTTTGATGTCTTCCAGACTCTTCATGATGCTTTCCAAGAGTTGTCGTGAGATGAGCTTTCTTGACATGAACTTTATCTCTCCATATTTATCTTCAGATTTATCAAGATAGTGCTTCTTTGACCTCTTTAATCCCAAAAGAAGTTCCATTTCTTCAAGCAAGATAGTGGCATCAAATGTAGTGAAGATGAAATCGTGCGTTTGAGGGTGCCATAGTTCCACGAAAGCTCCCATCGCCGCCCAATCCATCAACACTTTGGTATAATGCTTAACATGGACCACTAACCCTTGTATATTCCACCGAGTAGTAATCTCCCTCATGTTGATGGAGATGTTGTCAACCAATTTCGAAATCCACAACATCTTCTTGAATCACCGAGGACTGGGGAAGAGTGGGTAGTCCTAGGGATGGAAGAGAGAAGAATACTAGTCCTACTATAAGACAGAAGAGGTGATGAAGTGAATGAAAATGAATCCCACCGTGCAACATGATAAGGAGAAGAGGAGTAGAAAAGTGACTGGAAGAAGTTTGAAGAGTGAGTGTTGATTGAAAAAGGAAATTGAGTTGAGTTGAACAAACCCTTCCATTCAAAATCTTCCAACTAATGTGCCCTTATACATTGGTGAGCCTCTTGATCTCGGTGCTATCTTCATCTTCCGTTCTGGCCCTCTTGCACATCCTAGAGTTCCCTATGGGTTGTTTGAATTGGGAGCATCACTTAAGAAGAAGTTTCCTCTTATCCTTCCTCCTCCTTTTCCTTCCTTCTCTCTTTCCTTGCTAGGCCTTCCTTTCCATTCAATTGGCTACAAGGGGAGAGTATGGGGGGGGGGGGGGGGGGGTATTTATTATGTTGGGTGTGGAATTAATGGTTCTATGTCTTGGTTTGAAGAGGAGTGTTAGTTCTATGTATGGCTTACAAGCCAATCAGACTTATTCTTATTTATTTATTAATGGCAATACATATTCATTATATGTAAATCTTCTTTTTTAATATTAATCATATTATAGTGAAGTCCATGAATACATGGAATGATTGTCAGATTGTGATGAGATTACAATAATGAGACTAGCAATCTATAAACATGCATTCCTAATTGTTCCTAGTCAGTGGCTATCCAAGAAGGACATCGGACTTCCGATTAGACTAGTATAGGACTCCAGCACATATGAAGAGAGTGACTAGTCTCATAGTTACTTATGTGGAGACACTATGTTGAACCTGTAGGTGCTCATTGGGAAATGAGTTCACTAAATTGATCCGACATGGATCGCTAGATGGTAATTTACTTGATTATCAACCAGCTTGATCCTTTGTCGCAGTAGCGTGGATGGCCCTTAGACCTTAGACACCAAAGACTCCTTATCAGTGGACTTCTGGGCTTTGACCATGACTTATTGATTCCTATCCATGAGATTATAATCAGTCATGTAATCGGGCTTAGCGGAAGACCTTCGACGGTGATTGTGTGTCAATAAGGAGTTATTCGCTCTCAATAATTAGAGAGAGAATGCTCTAGGTTAAATGAGTTGAAGTTCTTGACCAGGGCATACTCAATATCAGGAAAGGAATTTTTTGATAGTGAATAAGTGCGCATTCATGTCGAGTGCGATAACCGGTAAGGGTTTGACAATTAACCATGCCCTAGGTTAACTCGGGAGCATTGTACGAATGAAAGATTAAATCTACATGGTAATTATGGATGGACAGGTACCAAGAGCGGGTTACGGAACCTCATTGCCTTCCGAGATCATGCGGTGTTGCTTAACATCCAACATGATCTGAGATCCAGACAATTACCGTGAGACAGTAATTCAATTTTATAATTAATTGAATATGAGATATTAATTAATTACAATAAGCCAAAAAGGAGTTATTTGGCCTATTAGGTCGAAAACTGGACTGGTGTTTGGGCCTAGAAGGACACATACAAAATGGTTCTCGGTTAGGGATAATTAAGTAGGTTTTATATTAATTGGGGGTTTTATGAAAAACTGCCATAGTTAATATATAATATAGCGAAGAGGGTTGCCCTAGGCCAAGATCTAGAGCAACTCTAGCTACCCCCCTCCTCTCTATCTCTCTCTCTCTCTCTCTATGTGCTTTGGGCACCCCTCGGGGTGGCTCTCTAGTTTCTGTCTTCTCCATGTTGCGATTCCCACTCGCCGGGATTTCTTCGTCAGCATGCCGCGATGATCTCAGCGGATTCAAAAGCACGACACGGTTGCCGATTCGAGCGAGGAGACAAGGGTGATCCCACAACAGGAAGACCACGTGGATACCACAAGAGGTTGGGCGTCTGCGCCACTGACGGCATCGCTAGTTCGGAACAAAACATAAGCGGATTCAAATCCGCACAAGCTAATTTTGAATCACTGCTTTGTGTTTTTTTATTGAAATGGATAGGTGACGGTGGGATATAATTGTATTTATTGTATATTACGCTGCGTTCTTGGTGCCCCACCTAATCCTTACAGTGGTATGAGAGCCAGGTTCCACTGTATTTTTCTGTTTCGATCTTCCCTGATTTGAATTTTTTGCATTATTTCATGCACAGTTAATTGATCTTGTCGTTCCTCTTGATTCATGTGTTGAATCTGCATCAAAATATATATATATATTTATTTTAATTTCAAGAAGAATGGGATCAGAACGGTCCCAGGGGTTGTGTTATTCTTTGGGTTAGAGAGGACGAGGGAGAGTTCTTTTGGGGCATGGAATTAACTTATAGTTTGAATCACTTGATTGCGTGTGCATGCTGATGTGTTAAATGATTTATAACATAAGAATTAAAGCATGCTAGAAATTAGAAGTTTTTGAAAATTTAAATTTATTCCCAATGTTGATTGAAACCCGATTTTATGAAAATCAAAATTAAATTATTTTCAAAATCTAATTTCTTGCCCATTGTAATGCGCAACTTTATGTGTAGATGGTTGAAAGCTAACTGTAGTCATAGATATGCATGTTTATCTGTATCATGTGATGATGTGGAATTCTGTGGATTTGTGATTGATGATGAGTTTAATTAATTGTTCATTAAATATGGCTTGCATGCCATGCCTCTCTCTCACTCCAATGTAATTCTATCTTTCTCCTATGTACTCTACCATAAGGCATTCTATCACAAAATGTATATTTGATTTATGTATTTTTTATGCAATTACTATAACTGATCGTAATGTAAGATCAATGAGTGAGGATGATCTACAGGTGCAACAGTGAAGGACAAGGAGATGTGATCCCCTACATAATGATTGCAGCAATTGATGCAAATGTTATGTTAATGTTTTGTATGATTCACCATATGGCTCTGGTCCAATCACCATGCTATCTATGATCACAATTAATGAACATGTATAATTGATACATAGTTTGTTAGTTTGATTATGAATCAAATTACTATCTAGGTATCGATAAACATATGTGATATATTTATTATCTATCACCTAGGATGAGATCAACTTAAAATTTTAATCAAACCTCTCGTTAAAATATTTAAAACATAGCACATTACTTGAGAACTAAATGCGTGACCCATCCATTATTATAGTTTTAGATGCTTCGATCTAGATTGTACAGATTTGTTGTGCTATCTACAAGACTTGACTCTCTATTTCTAAGACTAGAACTATGGCATGCTGATGCCTTACCACAGGGTAGAGGATGGTGTTACTAGTAGCATCCGAATCTATTTTTGTTGATGGTAATGCTTAAACCATAAGTTAGGAGTTTGTCGTGCTATCCACAAGATCACTAAATTTATGGGGGCCAAATAACGATCATATATTGCAAGGAGTTGCAAGTGCCAAGAGTTAGCTGTTTTATGATCTTAGTGTGGTTTGTTGTGCTATCCACAAGACCACATAATGAGTCATTAAGATTTTGATCCCCACTAGGAGATCGTCAGTGTCTCCCATTCTGTATATCTGAGGGTTATATAGCTCGTCAAAAATTAGAGGGAGTAACATTTGATAAAAGTCCATATCATGTATTTCTAATAAGTTGAACATATGCTACTTTTAATATTTTCTCCTATAGGTAAAAATATCGTCACATAATCCACTCTGTGGCATACTTGATGCCAACAAGTTGACAGGCCAAAACTACTCCAATTGGCACATAAATCTCAAGATTATTTTGAGATCAGAGAAAATTGCCTATGTCTTGGAGAGTGAGGTGTCACCTAAGCCGGCATTAGATGCCAATGAAGATGACATGATGGTATATGAAAAATGGAAAGAGGACTCCAATCTTGCCCAATGCTATATGTTGGTGTCATACGAAAACATGGATGTCATATCCATCCTTCTTCACTTGAAGGAACTATTTGAGGAGTAGAGTAGGGTTGAGAGATATGAGATATCCAAATCCCTATTCAAGACTCATATGGCAGAGGCGTCTTCAGTGCAGATGCATATATTGAAGATGATAGAGTGGACATAGAGGTTGGAGGCTCTTGGGGTGTCTTTAGGCAAGGAGATGCACGCAAACCTTGTCTTAGCCTCACTTCTAGCTTCATACTCTCAATTCATAGTGAACTTCACATGAATAAGATTCAGGCGACATTAGCTGAGCTGCTTAATAAACTAAAGACTGCTGAGGGTAACCTTATGAAGGACAAGCCCGTTGTTCTCTTAGTTGGTAAGACCAATAAAAAGAAAAAAGTTGTCCAAGCCTTTAAGAAGGACAAGAACAAGTAGTAGCCCAAGAAGAAGCTCACTCCCAAGAAAGACAAAAAAGCAAAAAACGGCGAGCATTTCTACTATCATCAGAAGGGACACTAGAAAAAGAACTTCAAGAAGTACCTAGATGACAAAGCTCAAGGAAAGGTGAGGCTTGGAGAAGCTTCAGGTATCTATCTGATAGACACATACTTGTATATTAGAGATTCCACTTCATGGGTATTAGATACTGGATGTGCATATAAATTATTTGCGACTACAAATTTAGTTAACAAGTTGTACCTATTGGATGCTTCTTATGATTCTCTGTACCTTGATAATGCTTCTAAGAGAAGCAGGAACAGTGTGAACCCCACCTACTTGTGGCATTGTAGATTATGGCACATTGGTGAAAATAGAATCCAAAGGCTGCATAAAAATGGATACTTGGATCCATTTGATTATGAATCATATGCAACTTATGAGTCGTGTTTAATGGGTAAGTTGACTAAATCTCCATTTACTAGACATGGAGAAAAGGCCAAAGAAATATTGCAACTGATACATTTAGATGTATGCGGTCTAATGTCAACCTAAGACAGAGGTGGCTACTCTTACTTTCTTACATTTAATGATGATCTCTCTATGTATACTTAATGAAGTACAAGTCAGAAGTATTTGAGAAATTCAAGGAATTTAAGAATGAAGTGAAGAAGCAAATTGGAAAGAGTATTAGAACTCTTCGATCAGATCGAGGAGGAGAATACTTAAGTACAGAATTCACACAGTTTTTGAAGAATAATGGTATCCTCTTTTAGTAGACTCCTCCCTATATGCCTCAGTTGAATGGTGTATCTGAAAGGAGGAATCGCACCTTATTGGATATGTTGCGGTCTTTGATGAGCTTTGCACAGTTACCTATATAATTTTGGGGATAGACACTAGAGTCTGCAACATATTTATTGAACATGATTCTAAGTAAATCAGTCATTTTCACACCATATGAGATATGGAAGGGCAGGAAACTACACTTTAAACATGTCAAGATATAGGGATGTCCTGCTCATGTGAAGAGACATGATCCTAACAAACTGGAATCAAGGACTGATAGATGCAGGTTTGTGTGTTACCCAAAAAAAACTTTTAGGTACTCTTTTTACCATCCTGGCGAACAAAAGTTGTTTGTTGCCAAGAAAGCTATCTTCTTTGAAGAAGGATTCTTCCTTCAGAAGGATAGTGGGAGTAAAATAGTTCTAGAAGAGGTTCTAGACTTACAGATAATAGCTGGCACATCAGATGAGCCATCAGTTCTTGAACCTGTTCAAGAACACGCACCCAAGCCTCGTAGGTCTACGAGAATGCCCAGGCAACTTGAAAGTTATGTTGGACATATAAGTCAAGATACATATGTGGCATCCCATAGTGAGGATGCTGATCCCTAGATCTACTATGAGGCCATTGAAAGTCCTGACGCAAGCAAATGGCAGGAAGCTATGAACTCTAAGCTATAGTTCATGTTCACCAACCAAGTTTGGAATTTGGAAGAGTTGTCCGAAGGTATTGTACCTATCGGAAGCAAGTGGGTCTTTAAGAGAAAGATCGGTGCAGATGGATGAATCAATATTTATAAGGCAAGGTTGGTAGCAAAAGAGTATCGTCAAAGGCAAAGAATTGACTATGACGAGACTTTTCACGAGTTGCCATGATAAAATCGACTAGAATTCTTCTTGCCATTGTGGCACACTATGATTATGAGATCTAACAAATGGATATGAAGACTACATTCCTCAATGGAAACCTTGAGGAAGAAGTGTATATGATATAACCAGAGGGTTTCACATCCAAGGAGAATCTAGATAAGGTGTGCAAGCTCTAAAGATCCATTTATGGATTGAAGAAAGCATCAAAGAGCTGGAATACAAGATTTAATGAGGCTATCAAATCTTATGACTTCATTAAGAATGAAAATGAGCCGTGCATGTACAAGAAGAACAGTGGGAGTGCAGTTATTTTTCTTATACTTCTTGTTGATGACATCCTACTCATTGGGAATGATGCAGTGATGTTATCTTCAGATAATGTATGGCTGTCTAAAAATTTCTCCATGAAGGACTTGGGAGAAGTATCCTACATATTCGGAATATGGATTTATAGGTATAGATCAAAAAGAATGCTCGGGTTGTCTCAATTCTTATACATAGATACCATTGTCAAAAAGTTTGGCATGGACAATTTTAAAAGAGGTCTCATACCGATGAGATATAGAATTTATCTCTCCAAAGAACAAGCACCTAAGTCTCCTAAAGAGAGGGCATTGATGGACAAAGTACCCTATGCCTCTCCCATAGGTTTCATCATGTATGCTACTTATGTACTAGGCCTGATGTAGCCTATGCTCTAAGTGTTACAAGCAGATATTAGACAAATCCAGGTACATAACACCGGAAGGCTGAAAGCTGTGAAATGTATCCTTAAGTACTTAAGAATGACTAAGGATTTATTTCTAGTCTATAGATGATAGCAAGTCTACTTCCGGATTCATAATCACTTTGAACGGAGGTTGCAGGGAGCTGGAAAAGTTTAAAGCAAGAAACCACTACTAATTCGACGATTGAGGCAGAATACATTGTTGCAGCGGAAGTGGCCAATGAAGTAGTTTGGATGAAGAAGTTCATCACCGACCTTGGCGTAGTGCCTACTATGATCATGTTATGTTCATGTACAACAATGATGGGGCAATTGCACAAGAGAAAGAGCCACGGTCTCATCAGAAGTCAAAGCACATTCTTAAGTATTTTTACTTGATCAAAGATATTACCACCAGAGGAGATGTATCAGTGGAAAGGGTTCCATCAGCTGACAACATAGGATACCCATTGACAAAGCCCTTGTCTTAGATTGTGTTCGAACGTCACCTACATTGTATGGAGATAAAACACAAGGGTGATTGGCTTTCGTCCAAGTGGGAGATTGATAATTCTGTATATGGGCCTATAAGCCAATCAAACTTATTCTTAGTCATATATTAATGACAATAAATATTCATTATGTGTAAATCGTCTCTTTTAATATTAATTGTATGATAGTGAAATCCGCGAATACATTGAATGATTGTCATATTGTGATGAGATCACAATAATGAGACTGACAATCTATTGTTGGGATCTGGGCGGGGGCGCGACAAACGCAGTGGAAGAAACAAAATAATCCCAGCCCGATGCCCGCTGATCCATTTCGGAACGAAAATTGGAAATCGAAAAACTGGATTGTGATCTCATCACCTTGTGCGGATTCGAATCCGCGACTGTTGCAGTTCCGTCGAGGCGATGCTGCTAGTCGCACAAGCGTCCGGACTCCAGCGGTATCCACACGATCTTCCGCGGTGGTTCGTCTTCGATTCCTCATCCAGATTAGCACGCTCGCTGAAGAATCTTCGCCGCAACGATGTCCGGATCATCCGAACGAGAATTCTTGACTCTCGAGAAATGCGCACGACAGAGAGGAGAGAGAGAGGGAGACAGCCAACTTTGAGAGCTCCTAGAGATTGGCCCAAAGTTTCTCAACAGCACGTATATATATTAAGTCGGCGTGACTTTTCACAAAAGTCCCTGAGTTAATATAATTCCCACTTTTGAACCACCGATTGAGAATCAATTTGCGTGTGACCCTCTAGGCCCATTAACCAGTCCGATTTTCAGCCCGTTAAGTCCAATAACTATTTATAGACTTATATTAATTAATTTAGATATTAATTAACATCTCATGTTAATTTGGTCGGACTTCCGATCAAGTTGGGTGCCAAGCAACACCTCATGATCCTAGAAGGTAATGGGGTTCAGCAGCCCACTCATGGAAGCTGTCCGTTCACAGTTACCGCGTGGCTATAATCCTTCGTTCGCACAATGCTCTCGAGTTAACGTAGGGTATGGTCAATTGTCAAACCCTAGATGGTCAACTCACTTGAATCAGATTTCGTTGTACAATATCCGAAAACATCTTTTCAGATATTGTATCTGCTCTAGCCAGAGACTCCTGCGGATCTATTCTAGAACATTCTCTCTCCAATTATTGAGAGCGAACGATCCTCTATTGAGCACACAATCACCTTCGAAGGTCTTCTGCTGGACCCGATCCTTGACTTTTAGAAATCCCATGGATAAGGATTCGTAAGCTAAGGTCAAAGCCCAAGAGTCCACCGCCAAGGTGTCTTTGGTGTCTCAAGTCCTAGGACCAACCATGCCACTGTGACGATGAATCAAGCCGATTGACAGTCACGTAAATTATCATACGGCGATTCATTTCGGATCAGTTCAGTGAACTCATTCTCCAATGAGCACCTACAGGTTTATCATAGTGTCTCCACACAAGTGACTAACAAAATTAGTCACCCTCATCATATGAGCTGGAATAACCTGTACTAGTCTTATCGGATGTTTAATGTCCTTCTCAAACATCCTATGACTAGGAACAACTAAGAATATGTGTTTATAAGTCAACAGTCTCATCATAATCTAATGATTATTGCACATATTCATGGACTTCATTATATGCAATAATAAATGCGTCAATCTACAAAATGATATATTTTCCATTTATTAGTGGACCAGATTGAAATAGGTGCCTTATGATTGGCTTAGAGGACACCTATATCTATCATCTACGAACTTGCATTCTTAATTATTCCTAGTGAGTGGATATCCGAGAAGTATATCGGACTTCCGGTTAGACTAGTACCGGTAACTTCAGCTCGTATGAGGAAGGTGACTGGTCTCATAGTCATCTGTGTGGAGACACTATCTTGAACCTATAGGTGCTCATTGGGGAATGAATTCATTGAACTAATCCGACATGGATTGATGGATAGTAATTTATTTGATTGTCAATTAGCTAGATCCATCTTCACATAGCGTGGATGGTCCTCAGACTTGAGACGCCAAATACTCCTTGTCGATGGACTTCTGGGTTTTGATCATAACTTATGTACTCCTATCCATAGGATTCTAATCAATCATGTGATCAGACTCAACGAAAGACCTTCGAAGGAACTTGTGCGTCAATAAGGAATCATTCGCTCTCAATAATTAGAGAGAGAATGCTCCAGGGTTGAAAAATCCAACTAGTGTTTGGGCCTAGGGTCACATGCAAAAGGGTTCTGGATTCGAGATAATTAAGTGGGTTTTATATAAACTCGGAGTTTTCAAGAAAAAACACCAAAGTTAATATAAAGTATAGCTAAGAGAGCTACGTTGGACCAAGCTCTAGAGCAGCCCTAGCCGCCCCCTCCTCTCTCTCTCTCTATGTGCTCTGGGCGCCCCCCCCCCCCCTCGAGTGGCTCTCAAGTTTTTCTCTTCTCTACGCCGCGATTCTCGCTCGCCAAAATTTCTTTGTTCGCATGTTGCGACGATCTTAGCAGATTCAAAAGCACGGCACGACTACCGATTCGAGCGAGGATAGGAAGATGATCCCACACCAAGAAGACCGCGTGAATACCGCTAGAGGCCGGACATGTGCGCAGTTGACTGCATCACTCGTTCAGAACAAAACGTACGTGGATTCCAATCCGCGTAAGGTGATTTCGAATCGCCACTTTTTGGCTTTTATTGAAACGGATTAGTGACGATGGGACATAATTATATTTTTTTAATGTTCTAGTGCTTTTTTGGTACCCCACCCGATCCTTACAGTGCGAAAGAAGGGTCGGATTGCATTTCAAAATCAGATTTGTGGTTTCTATTCACGAGAGATAAATTGTGTCAGCCTGATATGACCCGTATTAGAACGTTCAAATCGCATCACTCATAGGTTACGCGATTCAAGCTATCTATGGATCATTATTACCATGCTTGTTATATTCATAACTTGATATTTTTCTAAGCATGCTAATCAATTTTTGGATGCAGATTAAACTAGGTAATATGCCGCATCATATTATTGAAATGAGTTTTTATGTCAAGCTGGTCACACTATTAGATCAAGTCTCACGAATACCTTATATTCTGTCATGTATTCCCTTCTTGTAATGCATTCGCATATTACTATATGGCATTAGTTATTAAATTATATCTATATCAAGGATCTTGTGTGTAAGGATTGAGGTTTCGGATTCAGTTATCGGGTCGGTTTCGGTGTCAGATCCCTTGATTTGGACCCCTTAGTTTGAAAGGCGTTGGCCTAGGAGGATGCGATTGAGAAGCCATGCTAGTGGGACTTGTGGTTGGGCGTCGGGGCGCATGTGTATGACCCCGGTCTTGTTGTCTAAATGGCGTCGCACGTGGTCGACGCGATTCAGAGATATGTTAGAGTACAACCCCATCTTGTCGTCTGATTGGCGTCGTCTGGGAACGACACATTTTAGCATGATTCGGTTTGACTCCCCAAGCCATCCCTCCTTTCGATCATTCTATCCTTTAGTCTCTCTCTCTTCCCTCTCTCCATCTCCTCCATCCCCTTCCCTTCCCCTTCCCCTTCTTCCTCTTCCACCACTCCAACACCCCTCTACCTATCACCACTTCCGTCACCATCTCCATCGTGGCACTTCACTCTCCGGTCGATAGCCGACATCCCAATGGAGTTGTGGCGTTCACGGCTGTACTGGCAGCAGTTTGCAGTGTGGCGGTTCGGCGGCAAGGAGCTAGGAGGAGTTCAAGTAACCGATACGGTGACGATCGTCGCATGTGATTCGTTTGATTTAAACCATGATTTCCTGCTTTAGAGCATGCTATGGAGGTGTGAGCATTTTGGGTAGAATAATCATGTTTTAGGTGGATTTTGATGGAAATAGAAATTTTTGTGCTTAATGGATTCCCCCACATCTTCATTTGTGTTATTTTTGTTCGTTTTGGGGGAGGGGTTTTTGTGTTGTGGCTCGGAGGAGGCTTGAGGGGAGTTTTGTTTTTCAGGCGCTAAATGGCGTCGAGCTTAGGTGACGCCATTTAAATGATGTCGACCACAGGCGAAAAGATTTAGGCCTAGATCCCTCATGTCCCAAGGCCAATTTCTATGGGAACCAGTTTTAGGGCGTTGAATGACGTCGACTCAGGACGACGCGATTAGAAGCCAGGTGTGATGCTGCTAGAAGTGTACCCATTCACCACTCGGCCTGATGTAACTTGAGATGTCAAGCTTACAAGTGTATACCCTTTCGCCCTTTGGCCTGATGCAACCCTGGAGGCTAGGGTTACGGGTCGTCCCTATCTCTTCGGGTTAAGGGGTGTCTCATCGGTCCCCAGGGCCCTCGTGTAGGCCAGGAGTGGAGGGAAGTCCGGTCGATAGGACAGTGGTTTCGACTGCTTGTGTGCACACGTAACTAGGTGGTGGTGATTCACTTGTCCCAGTTAGTTCTAGTTGGGCTCACTGCCTCACCTTATGGTGTCTAGAGCCTATAGGGGCAGACAGGCACGAGTGTTGGTTGTATTGTGAGGCGTTGTTTGTACGTGTTTGGCTGTGTGGTTTGTGTGTTTAGCCGGATCGTTGGTTGTGAACTGTAGTATTGAGTTGGGTTGCTTGAGTTACTTTAGAGCTATGTCTGTTGCATTTACAAATGCATTTGTTTCATATCTCTCAATGGAATTTGGGAATCTTTGGAGTTGTGCTTTCTTCTCTTCGACTC
This sequence comes from Zantedeschia hybrid cultivar, assembly GCA_030544215.1. Classification (NCBI taxonomy): domain Eukaryota; kingdom Viridiplantae; phylum Streptophyta; class Magnoliopsida; order Alismatales; family Araceae; genus Zantedeschia; species Zantedeschia hybrid cultivar. The sequence continues at coordinate 28,587,450 of JARZZO010000015.1, forward strand.
TTGCCGTTGTGGCTATAGCTTTATTGCTTTCATTTACAACTTTCCTTTACTTCTGTGGTTGCCTGATAGTGTTTTCGAGAGGTGGGGATCGGTGGTCCCTACTGAGCCCAATTCTGGTGTGGCTCACTCCCTATTTTTTCAGGTGTGGACCTCTCGGAAAGCGTTGGCGTATGGGTTTCTTCTTGGTGTGGGCGCTAGCAGCTATCTCGGTTCTGGGGTATGCCCCGATGTTGTTTTACCTTTTTTTTTTTTTCCTGTACATATTTGATTTCTGTGGACCATGTAATCATTGTTGGATTGTATATAGATATTGATATTGTGCTTCCTGTGCATTTGTACATTTCTTGTGGTCCGTGAGATTGTTATATTTAGCCGTGTTTAACACTTACTTCTCCAGACGTGTTGTTTGAGATCCAGATGTGAATTTGAAGATAATGGTCCGATACTCATTTAGTAATTGGGTCCCCGATTATAGGGTAGCGAGTCATTACACTGTAGCTTTGATAAATCTAGAATTTGAGTTTCCCTTTTAACAAAAACAAGGATAATTCTAGGTGAGTCTTAGTTGTATAGATAGGACGTTAAGTTGTAAAGTTGATGGGACGATGGTTCTGTCTTGTAAGCGAGTGCATAGACAAACGACCTTCAACTTAGCATATGTTTGCAAAATTAGTGTCTCAACTCATCAATGACAGCTTATAATATTATCCTCGAGTATCTTATATTTTTTTTAATCTTAATTTTTCTTTTAACCTAGCATGCATACATGTAGGATTTTGAAATCATTGTGGTAAAGATCAACTGATTGATTCATTTGAAGACCACTCAATTCCCTTTAAGTCCCAACATGATATGAAACATTCCATTTCGAATCGAGTACTTAGCTCTCTTTGTAGTTGTTTGAAACTATCCTTCGAAGAACATCTCTGCTTGGATATCTCTCTTATACTCATTTTTACTTTTCCTAAGATCCACCTTAGTTGCAGCACATCCACATTGGCTGGGAATCACTCTTCAATGGTGAAACATGTGAGTTTACTAACTAGGGTACTTCCTTGTGCAGAAGTTGATCTGATTTCTTTCCTTCATGCCCTCGTGCACATTTCTTATCCTATCTATTTCCTCTATCCAAACAAGATTAATTCTGATGATTGCTTTGAGTAATTTCACTGGCAACTTTGAAAAGATTCATATCATGTGATGTTAAGTGCATGTCTCATCACACCTTGTCATCTTCTTTTCAGTCTATGTTCGTTTCATTCCATTCGCCACCATCTCACTTCATTTCGTCTCATTCCCTTGCAAAGTAGATGCCAAGGCGGGACAGCTATAGACATGCTAATTTTAACATCCCATTAAGTACATCTCATGTCACACCATAATGCCTAGAATGGTCTTTATTTGAATCATTTGGATGGTTTTTACCTACAATTGTTGACTTTTAGCCACGATTTAAGAATTGCGTCATATCATTGTGACACGTTTTGATCCACCTAAGGGGCGTTATCCATCACTGACGTGTTTCATCACATTAACCCTAATTATTTTTGGACCCAATTTCAAATGATTTTTGGCTATTTGTGAAAGATGTCAACTCACCCTTCTAGAGGTTGCTTGGAGATCAAGGAATGAATTTCTTATTGATTTATTGTGGGAATTAACCTTCCTAAATATTTCTGACCTTTTTGTGACTCAAGAGAGGTTGGCCATTGGGAGACTCGTGCTTCTACCCTTGAGAATCAAAACTCTTGCATCCTTTCATGAATATCATCCTCTCTTCCTCTTCCTCTTGCTCTCAAGAAGACTGATTGATCCATAGACGAAGGAGATCAAATCAGATTGGCTTAAAGGGACCAACACACCCATGTTCTTTACCTGTTTTCCTAGTATTCTTTCATTTTGAAAACATGGTTTGTATGCATCATTAATTTCTCTTACGTTTTCTATCACACACTCACATCATAGCATTCATATTCCCACCTATATCACATATAGGAGTTTGAAAACCACCGCAAAGTGAGTCTTTGATTTAGCTTCATGATTTTCTACATTAATAGAGTAGATACTACACTGCAAAGTAGATGCTAATCAAGTTTATCTTCTTGGCTTTCTTTCGTGTCTTTATGTGCAAGGTGAAGAAAGAAGTCAGGAAACTGTTTGGAGGATCCTCAACGAACCAATAATAAGATCATTCAGAAGAGGGTTAAAGCTTGAAGAAGAGAGGTTCTTCGTCTACGGTCAGCTGAAGAGGAAGAAGAAAGAACCACATCATCCCGAAAACCTCGGTGAGGTAATTTTACGAGAACACTTCTTTTTTTTTTCATCTCATTGAGAACAACATTTTTTGGCGATCACGATCCTTTATTATTGATATTTAATTTGGTTTCATAGAGGCATTGATTTGCTATCTTCACAATGTTCATACGTTTCAAGGAGCGAGAATGCATAACATGTGGTTTTAACCATCGATGACTATTGATTGCCCACCATCTAGAAGGCTTAATATAGAAACTATTTTCTTTAAGTCAAAAAGACATAGCTACCAATCTAAGAAAATGTCAAATGGCTTTCCATCAACTTTTAGTCAATTCGATCTCTATGCTTTTCTAGTTAGAGAATGATAAGTAGAGAAGGATCATGTAAAAGGTGAAAAAAGGAAGCAAATACTACATTAAGGACTTGTTTTTTAAATTAAATGGAGCATACAAGCTAAATTATTTATCATTTTCAACATATGCCACTAGTAACAAGCATTAAGCAATGACACTAGGCACAATGCCCAATGACTGAATTTCTAGAAATTGTTCCATACGATCTCTAAGCCCCACACTCCCTCTCTAGTGTTTGCTTATCTGATTTGCATCTTGACTTATGCATTTCAACATAAGCCTTCAGAGCTTCCTCAAACTACCCTTCTTAACATAATGCTTCAATCAAACATGCGTATGAGGGAATTTTATGTCTCAATGGTCAGCAAACTCCCAATCTCATTAATAGTGTTGAAAGCAAAAAATGCTTCATAAGAAAAAGGGAGATGATCAAGAAATAAGGGTACAAAAATTAAAGAAAATTAATCACTGATTTAAGCTTAAGCTCCTTTGATGGTAATGCTGAAAATAGGTATCCTCAAAGCCAATCACATGACACCTATGTACATTATTGTTTATTAATAAATAGCAATTTATTCATTATGTTGATTGGTGTTTAACTTATTGCTCATAATAAAGTCCTTGAAACTATGTGGGGAATATTAGATCATAATGAGATTATAATAATGAGACTAATATTCCTAACCATAATTCCTAAATTGTTCCCAGTCATAGGATATTTGAGGTAGGAAAACTTATACTAGATAGACTAATGTGTGTTACGCCTGTTCATATGATGAAGGTGATTGGTCTCATAGTTACATGTGTGGATACTAAGGCAAGCACACAGGTGTTCATTAGAAAATGAATTCACTGAACTGATCCAACTTGAATCGTTGGATAGTGATCTACTTGACTATCAACTAACATGATTCAATGTCACAGCTACATGGTTGGTCCATAGACCTAAGACGCAAAAGATACCTTGTTGGTTGACTTCTGGACTTTGACCTTGTCCTAAGGATCTCTAACCATAGGGTCCCGATCAATCAAGTAATTGAGTTCAGCGGAATACCTTCGAATGTGATTAAGTGTTCAATATGAGATCATTTGTTCTTAGTAATTAGAGAGAAAATGCTCTTGGAATGATGAGCGGGAGTCTCTGACTAGAGAGAACATTATATCAGAAAGGGGTTTCCTGATATAGTACTATGGCATCTAATCCAAGTGAGTTGACCAGATCGGAATTGAAGGTTGACTATGATAGAATTGGGTGGCCTCAAAGCCAATCATTGTACATTCTAGTTCAGAATATTAATAAAGGCAATTATTTCTTCATTTATAGTTCTCAAAAATTAACTATCGTAATGAAGGTCCATAGACAAGTGTGTAGGATATTGAATCATGATGAGATCATGATAGTGAGATCAATATTCTTAGTCACTTATCTTAAACAATTCTCGATCATAGGATATTTGAATTGGACATTAACTATCCGATAAGATCGACGCAGGTTATTTCTGCTCATGTGATGAGGGCGAATGATCTCACATTCACTTGTGTGATGACACTAAGACACTAAGTCAACCAGGGAATTCAATCGTTGCAGTAGCGCAGTTGGTCCTTTGACCTGAGTCACCAATGATACCTTGCTTGTAGAACATTGTGTCTTGATTCTCTGGCTTGTGGACTTTAACCATTAAGTCCAATATAGTCAGTCTCTCAGACACAGTGGAAAGCTTGCGAAGGTGATTGAGTAAACAACAGGGGATCACTCACTCTTGGTATACGACTGGAGAGAGAATGTCCTATGGATGTGTACACAGAAATCCCTAGCCAGGGTCAACTGAAAGAGATGTCTTTCTAGAAGTTAATTGAGTACTGGAATCCATCTAAATAATGCTATAAAGGGTTTGACTGTAAAACTATACCCTTGTGTTATTGGGACATTGGATAAGTGAAGGATTTAATTTGTACGGTATCTGCAGACGGAAAGGTTCAAATAAAGGGAACAGTATCCTTTATATCTTCTGGGATCATGAGGTAGTGTTTGGTGCCGTTCATGGTCAGAAGGTCAAGTGGATTAATCATTGGATGATAAACCACTTATTTATTGAATTAATTATTTAACATATGATGTTTAAATAATAATTAATAAATACTAAACTTTAGAATTAGTTCTAAGTTTAGTGGGTCTGAAACCAGACTGATATATGGGCCTGAAGGGTCACACACATAAAAGTTCTCGTAAGACGGTGAGAGATGTTAAATATTATATTTATTTGAATTTTTGTGAAAAGCCGCAGGACAAACATGAATATTTAAATAGAGAATTATCTAAGGCCAAGTTCTTAGATAATCATGAGAATTATTCCTTGTGCTTATCTTTATTTCTTATAAAAGGAGGCCAAGGGGTGGGGGTTGAGTTGGACGTACATAACACCTCAAGTATTTTTCTCTCTCCTCTCTCTCTCTCTCTCTCTTGAAGAAGACCATTCTCTCTTCTACTTTCAACTGCATGGTGGATTTGAGATCGGGTCGAAGTACTCAAGCCGAGGAGGAAATCGCGTCTGCGTTGGGAGCTCGTATGGATACCTCTGGAGATCGTGCGCGTGTGTGATTACCAAAATGGTTCAATCCACGGGAGATTCGAAACCTCGCAAAGGTGAAGAACAATTCTTCCCGTTATTTTTATTTTATCCGTTTACGATCCCAGCAACCCGATACTTGGAATCGTATTTAATTTCCGCTGCATTCCGACGATTCCTTATAGACTATACCTCGGTTGACTAGAGAGTATTATACGGATGAAGGATTATAGCCACGTAGTAACTATTGACGGATAGGTTCCTTAAGCAGGTTGTTGAACCCCACTACCTTCCAAGATCATACTGCATTGCTTGACACCCAACTTGATCAGAAGTTTGACCGATTAATATAAGATATTTATTCGGCTAATTAATTAATTAATATATAATATTAAATTAATTAATTTAAGCCGGTAAACTGTTACTGGACTTATTGGGCCGAAAACAGGACTAGTACTTGGGCATGGAAGGTCATACGCACAAAAATTCTCAGTTGATGGTATTTAAGTCGATTTTATATTAATTTAAAGACTTTTGTGGAAAGTTGCACCAATTTAATATAAATAAGCGCTAAGAGGGAAACCTGAGCCAAGCTCTTGGGATTTCCCAAAGATAGCCACCCCCTCACTCTCTCACAGAGATGTGCGCCCCGTACGGGGCACCTGCTTTCTTCTCTACTCTGCCTTTTCTACTTCCTAATCATCCGGAGCTTTGCTCACATGCTGCAGGCACTGTCGCAGAGAAGAGATGTCAACGAATACACCAAACCAGACGAGGTAGCAAAGACAAACCATCAAGCGGGAATCGCATGGATATCACTAGAGGCTGGACATTAGTATGGCTAGCGGCATCTTTCTGTTGGAACCACTAGGATGTGGATTCGACTCCGTACAAGGCGAAATTCGTTCATCGATCAGCATAATTTTTTACTGAATTGGATTGGGAATGGGCAGACAAATATTTTAATCTCTTATTTTCACTGCGTTTTCACCATCCTACTCGAATCCTTACAGTGGTATCAGAGCCAGGTTCCAACTTGATCCATTTTAGATCTCTGAAATTGACTAGAATTGTTCGATGCAGTAAAGATTTGATCATTTTAGTTTCACATGATTCATAGTGATGAATCGAGCCTAAATCCCTAATGTTTATGCAGAAAAAATGAATTGATTTTTTTTTTTTTTGCAATTTTCTGCATTTTTGGGGAAGGAGATGGTTGGAGGAGGGGTGCTAGAGCACCACCGATGGGACCAATGGTGCTAGCAACTTCGACCAGCCACTTTCGTCCCTAACGAGGCACCGGGGGAGCCTGGCGACAACGGCACCCCCGCCTTCCTCCTCCCGCAATTGCCTGCAATAGTAGGGGTGTGAAGGGGAGGGTGGAGCCCAGTGATGTCGGGCTAGAGTCCACCAACCGTCCACCACTGTCCCTAACAGGGGCAATAGAGGGGCCCAGTGGTGCCGACACCCTCACTTCCTCCTCCGGCAGCCGCGTGGAACAACAGGGGCACACATGGGGCGGTGGAGCCCGATGGCACATGGGCTAGGGCAGGAGACCCTACCCCGTGGACCAGTCAAGCTGGCTGGGCCGGTCCCAACTGAGCCAGGCTGGCCCAGGCTAGGCCTGAGCCAAGCCAGCCCTTTGGGGTTGGTCTGGCCTGGGTTAAGGGCCAGCATGCCAAGGCCGGTCCAGCAACCCCCCCAACCTACTTTTAGGGGACCATTTAATTAAAATTAAAATTATTTTTGTTTTTAAATTATTTTACAATTGAAAGTTAATTATTTTAATTAATGAGGTCATTTTAAATTATTATTCATTTTCTTAACAAGGGTTGTTAAGAAATTATTCTGTCTCAAGGACTACTTAATAAGAGTTTATAAGAAAGTATTTTACTTTAAGAATTTCTTAACAAGAGTTGTTAAGGAATTATTTTATCTTGTTAATTTCTTAATAAGTGTTGTTAAGAGATTTATTTTGAAAATTTCGTAACAAATGTTGTTAAGAGATTATTTTAGAACTTCTTAACAAGAGTTGTTAGGAGAATTAGTTAAATTTGGGGATTACTTAACAAGATTTTTTAAGGGATTAATAATTAATCGAAGAGTTAGATTAATTTTTTAGAAAGCTTCTAAATTTTGCATGGAACATTCTTAGAATTGATTCCTGTGAATTGTTTGTACATGTTGATGTTGTTAATGCTTTAAAATTAGATTTAAAAACATGTTAGAAAATAAAAGTCTTCTAAAATTCAAATTCTCAATTTTGATTAGAACCCAGATTTTGAGAAAATCAAATCATTTTATTTTAAAAACATTTTAGCCTTCATGTGTGGATGGTTAAAACTTGTGGTGGTCATAGACAAGCACTTTAATTAACATGTCATGTGATTGTATATGTATGATTGTAGATTGTTGTGAAATGGTTTGATTAATTAATTGTTAATTAGTGAGGCCTGGATGTCTCCCTCTCTCTCATTCCAATGTACTTATAGCTCCCTCCATTAATGTACTTATAGCTCCCTCCATTAATGTACTCCACCATAAGGCTTTCTTTTACTAATGTAAATTTGATAATTGTATTAATTTTATTAAATGTAATTGATCGTGATGGCCGAAGAGGAGGAAGGATGATCCATCAATGCAACCAAGAAGGTGTCAGGAGATGAAATCAGTAGGGCTTATGTGTTTGCATGTTTAATTAATATAAGTGTGATATTGATTAGTTTGATGATTGACTATATGGCTCAAGCCTAATCACTATGCTGTCCATGACCACATAATTAACATGTATATTGATGCATGTAGTTTATTTTTGTTTATCAATCAAATATTATTATATAGGTATAGTTAAATATATGAGATATATTTATGTACTATCACCCAGGACGAGACCAAGATAAAATTAAATAAATCCCTCATTCTTAAGTTTTAAGTTGTAGCGCGAGTCGTTGAGAACATACCGCATGGCCCTCTATCATTATAATTTTAGGATTGAAGTTAGATCTGGGAGGCTTGTTGTGCTATCTACAAGACCTATCAGATTCTGATGACAAACTAAGACTATGGCATGATGATGTCTTAAATAGGGTAGAGTCATGCTGTAACTTTGTTGTGCTATCCACAAGGATTGTATCTTAATCTATGCCTGTTATGTAATGATAGAAATGCTTAAATCGTACATTAATGGTTTGTCGTGTTATCTACAAGGCTATTATTGATCTCGGGGCCGAAGTATGATCAGATATTGCAAGGGGTTACAAGTGCGAAGAGTTGGCTGCTCTCTTATCATAGTGTGATTTGTTGTGCTATCCACGAGGTCACATTATGAGTCAGTGAGATTTTGATCTCTGCTAGGAGACCATTAGTATCTCCCGTTCTGTATATCTGAGAGTTATACAGTCTGCCAAAAAATAGTGAAATATAATTCAAGATTAAAGACCACATGTAAATTAATTGAACCATCTATTAAATCGCTTTATTGCCTCTAAAAGTAGCAATTATCGTTAAATAATCCGATACGTGGCATACCAGATGCTAACATACTGACATGCCCTACTTATTTAGACTGGCTAATAGAATCTGAAGAATGTCCTCACCTCCAAGAAATAGCCTTTATCCTTAACGAGCAGTTCTCACTTGAGCTTGGTGACAATGCCAGTAGGGAGAAATTTTATGAACTCTTACTTGGTAAGACCAGGATGAAGAGAATGTTAGGGTTGGCCTTTAATAAAGGTAAGGGGAACAAGCCTTAAAGGACTACACCAGTTACATAAAAGGATCAACGCAAGCCAAATGAAAGGGAGGAGTACTTCGTGTAGACACGCTAATTTTGACTTCATATTAAGTAAATTTCATGTCACAATTATAATACCCCAGAATGGTCTGATTTTTAATCATTAATTAGTTTTTATTGATTTTTTGTTGAAATTCGTTAATTAACGTCGACCATGGCCGACGCCTTTTAGATTTCTAGCCGAAATCAGTTCAGAATTAAATTGCCAAATTTAGATAGATTTAACTGAATGACGTCACCTATGGACGACGTCATTCAGGTCCTAATCCGTCTAGGTTTCTGATTTTAAATTCAAATTAATTTTCTAATTATCTAAATCACAACTCCTATAGATGACGTGTTTTACCTTTCCTAATCTTTTACGGTTTCCTTCCGGAATTTCTTTCTATGTTGGCCCCTCCTAATTAGCTAAATGGCGTCCCGGATGGATGACGCGTTTCAAGCAGTTTCTTGAGAAGTGTGATTTGCCCGAGCTAATCCGGTCTCCATGCTTGGAAGGGTTTCTAACTCATAGATGCCCATCCAAGGCGAGTTCGTGTGCAAAACAAGAGCCTTATTGAAGCCATAACACTCCAAAACTACTCTCTATATATACAGTACCTTTTGGACCTTTGAAAAATGTTGATAATTGGTGATTTTGGAGCTCAAGACAAGGTGTTTGAAGACTCTCAAGGAGGAAAACGTGGACAGTAAGAGGGGCTTCATCTAAGGCTTCTTTTTCTTTATCCTCTTCATCCTTTGAAGCTTTTGAAGACCAAGGCTATGGAGGGGCCAACCAACCATCTTCCTTTCTAGTTTTCTTTCTAGTTTCTCACTGATTTCATATAGTTTAATCACTGATTTTCATATGATTTTTCATCACATTAGTCCATCATACATACACTCACATCATATTTTCCATGCCTACATATTAGGAGTTTAAAAAAACTAAAACAAGTGAGTTTTCTTTGTTTAGTTCATGTTTGACTTGCTAGATAGAATGGAAATTACTCTACCCCATAGCTCTAATCCACTTTTCTCTTTTCCTTTGTTTAATATCTTCTTGCAAAGTTTGAAGAACACCAAGAACTTGAAGGAAGATTTGGAAGAAAGGATTGGAGGTTTGAAAAGCACAAGAAAACAACTACAAAAACAAGAGTAAATAAAAAGAAGACTCTTCTATTTCAGCCGGCCGAAAGAGAGGAACAAAGAACCCAATCTCCCGATTTTACAAGGTCAGAGAAGCGATCATCTTTTCACTGAAACCCTTGGTTTCTGGGGATCACAATTTTTATTAGATTTGTTAATTATATGACACATGATATTATAATAATAACACACACGATTTGAACACCTACAGCTTTTTGGCAAAATGACAATGCCAGTGTACCGAAAGTACAAGGGCACGGGCAATCCTTTTCTCCACCTTAAAGAATTCTTGTATGAATCCTCCTTTTGGAAAAATGTCAAGCGGGCACTGGCTTTCCTATTCAGAAGGTCATTGGAAGGGTCAGCTTTAGAATGGTTCTTCTCCTTAGATCCGAGTGAAGTTGAAAATTTTGACGTAGTATCCAAGAAATTCTTGCAAAGGTACAAGGATTGGGTTGCACCTACCCTATCCATTACAGACTTGGTTAATGAAAAGATGAAGCCAGATGAAGACTTTGTGGTGTTCACCGATAGATGGCGATCTATGGCTGAGAAAATAAGAGACCATTTGTCTGAGCAAGAGAAAGTGAAAATGATGATTGCTAATGCTATGCCACAATACAAGTTGGTCCTAACTCTGAACAATCTGACTACCATGACAGACTTATATGAGAGGGCGCGCTATGCCCAGAATGCATTCAAAGATACAATGTTCTCCAATGTGTTTGATCCCCATCGGACTTACAGGCCACCACCCAGAAAGCCTAGCATCCCAAATGTTACTACAACTGGACCAACCACTGAGGGAACCATATCCCATGAACAGATTACCATCATGAATAATAACCATGGTCAGCTAGTCAGAAATCAGCCATCACCATGTAATGTACAAAGACAGTCAAATCAGCAGGGTTATAGGCCACCCTCTCAGCAATTCCAACAACCACCCCCTCAGCAATTTCAACAACAACCTCATCAACAACCACAGCAGCTTTAGTTACCCCAACACCCTCCTCAGCAAGTGTATAATCAACCCCGACAACAACCAAATTAATAACTAGGTTCCTCCTCCGAATGATTATTCCCAGCAGAGGAAACCTCCCGGTCTCAAGAGAGCGGCATATCCTCAATTACCAGAGACTCTCTCTAACGTCTTTAATGCTCTCATGGCAGCAAACGCCTTGGTGTTGCCTAAGGGAAAGACCGTTTGGCAACCGAACGCAGATGCCTCACGGTATTATGTATATCACCGATAGCCTGGGCATATTGTAGATGTCTGCTTTCAATTCAGGGATTACATTCACGATCTAAATGACCAAGGAGGAATAGATTGGAAAGAAATGAGGAAGTTCATTGCCACCTTGAAGGCGAGAAGACCAGAACAGCAGCAGCCACAACAACAACAACAATAGTAGAGAGTGCTAGTTCAGCAAGCAGTACCACCACAGAATATGGGCATAGTACAAAACCCGCTACCGGAGCATCATAATCAGATTGCCCCGATCCTCACGAATAGCTAGTCTGAGGCTAACAGAGGGAAGCAATGGAGAGTCGAAGAAGCCTCGACTATATATTCCACAGGTCACAGCCGAGATACTACCAAACCACCACACCGCCGCATCGTCTACATCTCCAGGCCGTCGCCAACCCCATCATCACCCATACCCACTAATCCTACTCCACTACCCACCTTCCTCAAACCCATAACCCCTATGCCACCACCAAATAACCCTCCACCACCTGTCTACAAACCCATTGTCCCATCCAAACCATTATTGCGCATACCGTTCCCTATGCCGTCAACCATCCACCATGAATCCATACTACCATCTAAACCCCTCATCCGTATTAACCAATCACCCGCTGTATCGCAAACCCAACCCATAATGCCCTTTCAGCCCCTCATAAACCCAGCAGTACTAAAGGCATTGCCTACCTCATCCATTGTTGAGCTCCGGAGCAGCCGCATCTTCAGCAAAGTATTCCCACAATCTGCCGTCTAGGAAAGTCTGTCACGAGTAGCTGATGAAGTACAGAATGAAAAGAGTACCCCAGACACTCAATATGATTTGCTGAAGTATCTTGATAGGACACCGACACGCATCTCTATTATAGAATTAATAAAAAGATCTAAGACCCATCAAGAAGCATTGATGGAATATTTACAGAAGGTCGTGGTTAATGAAGACGTGCCGGTAGAAAAGATTACTACTCTGCTAGTTCCTCAGGGGATCAGCCCTCTATATCCTTCCACTCCTCTGAATTGGCACCCTTGGCAGCAAGGGGCATGGCGTTAAGTATAACTGTTAACATTTGCAGCAAAGTCGTGGATGCATGTCTGGTGGATACTGGAGCATCTATCAATGTGTTGCCTCCAAAAATACTAGAATTTTGTGGTGTACCTAGAAAAAAATGGTTACCTTCCCCCATCTCTGTCACTGCTTATGACAACTCCACCCGTCCCCCTCTGGGAATGGTATATTTGAAGGTTGAATTGGGACCAGTCTGTTATGCCGAAGTTGAATTCCACATTCTGGAGATTGACCCTTCACTGAAAGGGATACTCGGCCGTCCTTACATTAAGCTACTCGAGGCTATACTATCTACAAACCATCAGTGCCTTAAATTCCCTTTAAAGGACGAATCATCAAGGTCACGAGCATGCCTATTCTTGCTACTGCTCACTCGTTAAATACAAATCCAATTCTAGTCTCTCCACCCGTTCAACGACCCATCCTGTCCATGCTACAGACTTACCTACCATCGGCTGACCCATTGAAAGACACCATTCCTTTATCCTATCCGATTGATGCTATAAAGAGGGGGGAGTTCATGAGTACCCCTGGATGGAATATCATGATGAAGACTAGGTACTGACCTGAAAAAGGTTTTGGGGGAGTCCATGCTACAGACTTACCTACCATCGGCTGACCCATTGAAAGACACCATTCCTTCATCCTATCCGATTGATGTTGTAAAGAGGGGGGAGTTCATGAGTACCCCTGGATGGAATATCATGATGAAGACTACGTACCAACCTGAAAAAGGTTTGGGGGCACAACTGCAAGGTAGAATTAAGCCAATGAAAGATGACATAAGGATACCTGGGAATGGCTTGGGTTACAAGCTAGAGAAAGTAAGGCATACAATTGTCCAGCAGCAAGAGGAAGAAGATTGGTCACAAAATATGGAAGACAATGGTTACACCGTGTAAGGAAAACCGGGATCCCCTGACTTGGACCTTGTCTACCCATTTTGTAAAAGGGCCCGTGATCCGACATGATAATGATAACACTGTGATAATAACTTCCCACTGTGATTTGCATGACATTTATGGAAGAGAATTGGTCAGACAATGCACATCGCTATTGACATACAAATCTTTGGAGGCTCTACGGCGGATGAAAAGGAGGAAGTTTCATGATCCTGAATGTGAGTGGTACCGCTGGTTCGACACTTGGGACTTATATATAGCAATGAACATACTATTCTTGTACCCTACCGAGCCATAGTGGCCGCCATTGATTGATGAACTGATAGAAGGGCCTGGGGCCATATTTGATAAAAGAATTTTGCTGAGTGATGAGACGGATAAAGGGGAGCCAGATGACCCCTATGAAGCTGGTTTAACAACTGATCACCTCTGGAGGGCCACTTACCCCTCTCATGTTTTCACCTTCCATACTTTATTTTGCACTTTGCTTCTGAGCCCGACCTGGTTGAGGGTCATTACTAAAGATATACCATGGGCGCCGCCCATTATCATCACTCTGTCCCCTCAGGACATTCTACCCCGGATTACTCTCAATCTAGAGAGGATCCATGACTTGATCTGGGACCTACTACTGTATGATCCCCTTAATCCCCTGGCAATGATGCCATTTTCTCCACCTTATGATCATCATCCCCCTTTTCAAATTCATTCTTATTTCATGATAAACACTAAAAATGTCCAAAAAAAAAAACGTCGATTTGGCAACCTCTTCCTCCCAAATCCTCGTTGAGGAAACATCCTACTATCTATCCGAATGTACCCCATCGCGCGGGTCGCTCGGGTAGGATTCTCTTCTAGATATACTATGCCCCTCTTCTCTAGAGGATTCCCCTGTGTTTTCTCATGTATCTCCTGATTTTTATCCTTCTTCGTCCACTAGGTCAGGATAGGAAGTCTAGTTGTAAAGAGTCTAGTTCTAGTCAAGTTAGTTAGGTTAGGAAGTCTAGGAAGTCTAAGGGTAGAAAAATTCCAAATAGATACCTCCAGGAGTTAGCGCTAAGATGCCTTTCTTGCTTTCAAATCCCTCAGTTGCTGGAGAATCCTATCCAGTTGTTAGAAGAGTATGAGGCATATAAGTTGGTTGATGATAGGTATGGGGTATATGAGTTGGTACATGAAAAGGACCCCATCATTGAAGGAGAGGAAGAAGATGAGGACGCAGCCGAGGCGTATGCTAGTGGGGTGAAAAGATTTGATGAACCCTCAGTTGCTGTAGAAGAACCAATCAAAGAAATCAATCTAGGAACCGAAGAAGAACCTAAGGTAGTCCTCGTCTGTCAAAATCTTTCAAAACTAGACGAAGAGGCATTAGTTTGAGTTCTTAGAGAATACAAGGACACATTCGCCTGGAGTTATGAAGATATGCTGGGGTTAGATTCTTCTCTAGTGGAGCATCGACTAACCTTGAAAACTGGAGCTAGCCCGGTCAAACAGAAATGAAGGCAGTTCCACCCACAGTTGGCTTTGAAGATGAAAGAAGAGGTCGATAAACTACATAAAGTCAAATTTATTAGAGTTGTCCTCTATCCGCAATGGGTGGCTAACATAGTCCTGGTCATGAAAAAGGATGGAAAAGTCAGAATTTGTATTGACTTTTGAGATTTGAACCGGACATGTCCTAAGGATGATTTCTCACTGCCTCATATAGATGTGTTGATTGATAACACAGTTGGATTTGAGACTTTGTATTTTATGGATGGCTTTTTACGATACAATCAAATTAAATTGGCATAAGATGATCAGGAGAAAGCATCATTTACTACTCCTTAGGGTACTTATTGCTATGTTGACATGCCATTTGGATTGAAGAATGTTGGAGCCACGTATCAAAGGGCTAGGATGGCTATATTTCACGATATGATGCATGTCCACCTAGAGGTGTATGTGTATGATCTTCTCATTAAATCTAGGACTAGAACTGAGCATATTGAAGTTTTGGCGAAAGTTTTGAAAAAATCAAAGAAGTAACAATTGAAAATGAATCCAAAGAAATACGTATTTGGTGTCTCGTCGGGAAAGTTGTTAAGGTTCATAGTCAGTAAACGGGGCATTGAGATCGATCCCAACAAGGCCAAAGCTATTATTAAAATGCCACCTCCCAAGAATTTGAAAGAGCTAAGAGGATTGATCGGGAGGTTGCAGTTTAATTGCCGCTTTGTCTCCGAGCATTTACAAAGGTGTAAGCCGTTCTACGAGCTTACTGAACCGGGAGTCAAATTTGATTGGGACGATAAGTATCAGGAGGCATTTGATGGGTTAAAGACGTACTTGGCAAGCATTTAATTCTATATATTTATGTCCTGGATAACGCTGTGGGGGTTGTCCTAGCACAAGAAGATGAAGAAGGAAAGGAGAGAGTGGCCTATTATCTCTCTAAACTTCTCAACCCCGCTGAACAGAGGTATACAACGATGGAGAAAACGTGTGTTTCACTGGTGTGGGTGGTTCGAAAATTGAAACACTATTTTCTAGCCCATGAAGTCCATCTCATCTCTAGGATGAATCTGATCAAGTTCCTTCTCAAGAAATCTATCTTTATAGATCGATTAGCACGTTGGCAGAGTTTTCTATCTCAATTTGATATCATTTATATTTAGCATAAAGCAATCAAAGGCTATGCCATAGTAGAACACCTTTCTCATCACCCTCTTCCCATAATTGATTCAGTCTGATCGGAGTTTCTGGATGAGGAATTGATCTCCATAAACAAAGTCAAAGATGACATGTGGACTCTGCATTTTGACGGAGCTCTGAACTCTCATGGTAAGGGTATCGGCATCGTTCTCTTATCACCTCAAGGTGTCATCATTCCACAAGCCTTTTAGCTTGCCTTTTATGTTACCAATAACATAGCTGAATATGAGGCTCTTCTTGTCGGCCTCGAGGCTGCTCATCTCTATTGTGCCACCAAACTGAGGATTGTAGGTGATAGTCAATTGATTCTTCGCCAAGTGCTTACCAAATATCTTACCCTTGATCTCAAACTCAAGCTGTAACGACCCGCCACCCTATAATCGGGGATCCGATTACTAAATGGGTATCGAATCGTTAATTTGGAAACAAACCAAGATCTTGGTAAGTTTGGGAAATAAATAATAAACTAAGCTAAACATTCACATCGCATTGAATTAAAAAGGAAGTGTAAGAATTAAAAATTATTACAATGCGACTCGACTCAGCAAATAATTACATACTCCAACAGAAAGGAAATAATTAAGCATACAGGCCAAAAAATAACATAATAACTACATCGGGGCATACCCCGGAACAACGGCTGCTGGCGCGCGACCCAAAGCCACACTCACCTCGCTACGCCTGCCTGGAACCCTCACCTGAAAACCGCAGGGATGAGTCTCATCGAAAAGACTCAGCAGGGATCCTTCGATCCCCACCGCCCACTCACACACTCACAAGTGTAGCAACACAATTATAGATAATTTAAGCAAGTAAAGTAGTAAACATAATTCCTAAATTTCGATATAAAACACATGCAATCGAAATATAACATGCACAATTCTGAAATCATTTTACTACGGAACCCACAACCAGCATCTCGGCAAAACACGCCAACCACAAGGCCGAACGCGGAAAACACTGACCCGCTGAGACCAAATAGTAACCCCTCGGATAGCATGCTAGCTACTTCAGCCCAACTAGATCTAGGTGGTTTCTGCTTCCCCCAGCACGAGTGACACTCCGAATGTACCACTCCCACACTGGTACTAGCCATACCCCGAGGTACACCAGGTGATCCTCTCTCTAGGTGTCACCCCGCCACTCCCACATCGGCGCCGTATCACTCCCACAGCAACACAGGGTGCCTAAGCGCTAACAACTGTCACTCTAAGCCCACGCTCGCACAAAACACAACACGGTGCGATCTGATCACATGAGTACATTTCTAAGCATGCAATTAACTAAACTATCTAACAATGTAAACACGTGTTAATTGCAGGGATTAATGAAATTCTGGCTTGAATCGCGTCGCCTAAGGCCGACGTCATTCAAGCTTCCTAAACTGGTTTATATAAAAACTGGCCCTAGAAAATTACCTAAAACAAGTCGTGCATGCTAGTCGTCGTTCAAAAGGCGTCGTTGTCCCTGGACGCTCATCAGTCCAGAGACAGAGTCTGTTATTTGGACTAAATCGCGTCGCTGTCCCTCGACGCCATTTAACCCTCACAGACAGGTTCTCCCTCCGCCATCTCCCAATCCATGGGGTGGGATTTCCTCCCCCAAATCATGTAAAACACTAAAAAAAGTGGGGAAGGAGGAGAAGAACCTAAATACCCATTAAAACTCCCAATTTGTCATTTCATGCAATTAGTGTTTCCATCCCAAAAACCCCCTAAACATGCTTCAAAGCGGGAAAAACATGATTTTTTTTTAGTACAATACAACGGGGATCGTCACTCTACCGGTTACTCGAACTCCTCCTAGCTCCAAGCCGCCAACCCGCCTCACCACACGTCGTCGCCGGTACTGCTGTGGACGCCGTTACTCCACCAGAACGGCGGCCGCCGTCCGGAGAGAAGTGCGTCGTGGAGGAAGTGGTGGTGGAAGTGGAGGAAGTTGGTAGGTTAATGGAGTGGAGGGAGAGGAGGAATGGGGAGAGGAAAGGAAGGAGAGGGGGAAAGGGTTCGCCGAAGCGTCAAAGGGAAGAGAGGAGAGAGAAGAGAAAGGAGAGAATGAGGGAAAGGAGGGAGGGTTCGCGGGGTCAAACAGAAGCTGGGTAAAACGCGTCGTGCAAGCCTGACGTCATTCAGACGACAAGACCGAGCTGTACACTGACAAACCAGGGTTGTACTCTAAATGGCGTCATCCATCTAAGATACCATTCAGACGATAAGACCGGGGCCGTACTCTCGCGGTCCAAGGCTAGCCCACGTGGCACAGCCTAAAACATGTCCACACTGTTGGACGCCGTTTGAACCGCGTCGAGCAAGCTCGACGCGAAAAGGAAACTAAGTCTCAGCCCCACCGAAACTAACCCGATAACCAGATCCGAAACCTCAATCCTTACATTCTCCCTCCCTTAAAAGAATTTCGTCCCCAAAATTATCTGCTACCAATTATCGAGATTGAAAATAATGGTACAAGCTCACAAGAGAACTTACGAGAAAAGGTAGGGAAACTGCTCCCGCATCTCATCCTCGCGCTCCCAGGTCACCTCGCCCCTGGAGCGATGCTGCCAAATCACCTTAACCAGATGAACAACCTTGTTCCGAAGGACCTGTTCCCTGCAATCCTCAATACGTACTGGAAATTCTAGAAAGGACAAGTCCTCAGCGACTTCCAATGCTGAAAAATCTAAAACGTAAGATGGATCCTGAGCATATTTCCTCAGCAAAGAAACATGGAACACATCGTGCACTCCTGCAAGACTGGGCGGCAAGGCTAGTTGATACGCCATTTTCCCAATTCAAGCAAGAATGGGGAAAGGCCCAACATATCGCGGACTCAGCTTACCTCGCTTCCCGAATCTCATCACACCCTTGGAGGGTGAGACTCGGAGAAACATGTGGTCCCTAACCTCAAACTCAAGCGGTCTCCTACGGATGTCTGCATAGCTGTTCTATCTGCTCTGAGCTGTAGTCAACCTCTGCTGCACCACTCTGGCAACCTCAGCACATTGATGTACCAACTCTGGCCCTGCTATCTGCCTCTCACTAATCTCAGACCAATTCACAAGAGATCAACACAGCCGCCCGTACAATGCCTCATAAGGCGCCATGCCGATACTAGAATGATAACTGTTGTTGTAGGCAAATTCCACTGTAGACAAGTGCTGCTCCCAAGAACCTCCCCAATCTAGGCAACATGCCTTGAGCATATCCTCTAGTGTCTGAATGGTCCTCTTCGACTGCCCATCAGTCTCGGGATGATAAGCCGAGCTGAAGGCTAACTACGTGCCCAAGGCCTTCTGAAAACTCCTCCAGAATCTAAAAGTAAATCTCGGATCCCGGTCTGACACGATGGATAAGGGCACCCCGTGCAGAGAGATGATCCGGTCCACAAACAACTTAGCCAATTTGCCGACTGACCAATCCTTCCTAATAGGCAGAAAGTGAGCCGACTTGGTCAATCGATCAACAATGACCCAGATCGCGTCTCTTCTACCAGGGGACACAGGCAATCCCATCACAAAGTCCATAGTTATGTGTTCCCATTTCCATTCCGGGATCGGCAAAGGCTGCAACAATCCTCCTGGTCTCTGGTGTTCTGCCTTAACCTGCCGACAAGTCAGGCACCTTGCCACATAATCATCCACGTCCTTCTTCATACCAGGCCACCAAAAGTGCCTCCTCAAACAATGATACATCTTAGTCGTTCCGGGATGCACTGCATATTTGGAACGGTGCGCCTCATCTAGGACACTCCTGCGCACGTCCTCCTCGACTGGGACATAGAGTCTGCCTCTAAACCTGACTGTACCATCATCCCACAGCTCCACCTCTGGTGTTTGGAGAACCTGCGGTAACTCTGCATCTGCCCTATAAGCTTCTATTACGGCATGGTACACTGCTAGCCTCACAGTTAAGCTGGACAACACGGCTCTGTCAGCCTCTTGCAGAATCCTAAAGGAAGATTCCCCACCTGCTCATATAGCCTCCATTCTTGAACCATGAGATATGACACGACCGTCTTACGACTCAAGGTGTCTGCCACCACATTTGCCTTGCCCAGATGATAAGAAAGGTCGAGATCATAATCCTTGATAAATTCCATCCACTTGCACTGCCTCAAGTTCAAATTCTTCTGCGTGAATACATACTTCAGGCTCTTGCAATCGGTAAAGACCTGAAATTTCTCTCCACACAAATAGTGTCGCCAGATCTTCAGTGCAAATACCACAGCTGTCAATTCTAAGTCATGAGTGGGGTAGTTCTCCTCATGCTTCTTCAGCTGCCTAGAAGCATAGGCCACAACCCTACCATACTGCATCAGAACTGCACCAAAACCTCGACGAGATGCATCTAAACAAACCACAAACCCACCAGAACCTGATGGAAGCACCAGCACTGGAGCCGAAGTGAGGCAAGTCTTCAACTCAATGAAACTCTGCTCACACTCCTCGGTCCACACGAAATGAACTCCCTTACGAGTCAACCTCAACAAGGGGGTCGCTATCGAAGAAAAATCCTGGACAAACCGTCTGTAATAACCTGCTAACCCGAAGAAGCTCCTGATCTCAGTTACTGTTGTCGGTCTGCTCCAATCCATTACTGCCTCAACCTTGGCTGGATCCACTACAATACCATCTCCAGAAATGACATGTCCCAGGAAGTGCACCTTATCTAGTGAGAATTCACACTTGCTAAACTTGGCATAGAGTTGGTGCTCTCTCAGAACCTGCAATACCACCTAAAGATGTGTGACATGCTCTTCCTCAGAAGAAGAGTATATGAAAATATCATCTACAAATATCACCACAAACTGATCCAGGTAGGCCCTGAAGACCCGGTTCATCAAATCCATAAAAGCCGCCGGAGCATTGGTGAAGCCAAAAGGCATAACCAAAAACTCATAATGTCCATACCGAGTCCTAAAGGCCATCTTACTAACATCAACCTCACGGATCCTCATCTAATAATACCCTGATCTCAAGTCAATCTTTGAAAATACCTTTGCAGACTGCAACTGATCTATCAGATCATCGATCCTCGGAAGTGGATACTTGTTCTTTATCGTCACTTGGTTCAGCTATCTATAATCAATACACAACCTCAGAGAACCATCCTTCTTCCTGACAAATAGAACTGGAGAACCCCACAGAGAAGTGCTGGGATGGATAAAACCCTTATCCAGCAATTCTTGTAACTGTGCTTTCAACTCAGCGAGTTCGGCTGGAGCCATCCGATACGGGGCCTTAGACAAGGGCGCCGTACCGGGTGCAAGCTCGATAGAGAACTCAACCTCTCGCTGAGGAGGAAGGTCAGGCAACTCCTCAGGAAACACATCAACAAAGTCACAAACTACAGGCACCTCCCAAGGACCGGAACTACTACTAACATCAGCTATAACAACAGAGGCAAGGAAAGCCTCACAGCCACCAACAAGCAATCTCTGGGCCTTAAAGGGAGAAATAAGAATACCACGAGAAGAGAGCCTAATACCCTAGAAGTAGAAGGTCGGAATGTCTAGAATAGAGAAACGCACCCTCTTCCTGTGGCAGTCCACCTCGGCATAATAAGCCTCCAACCAGTCCATGCCCAAGATGACATCAAAGTCGCGAATAGCAAGCACAGCTAACTGGGCAGGTAACTCATGGCCCTCAATGGTCAAGAGAACCTCACTCAAACAGTTATAAGACAACATGAAATCCCAGAAGGAACCTCTACCATCAGTCCATCAGACATCTCAATAACGGGTGCAGAAAGGATATCTACAAACTACTCAGAAATAAAAGAATGCAAAGTGCCTGAATCAATTAACACATGCGCAGAGTTACCAAGGACAGAAAGTGTACCTTCCACCAAGTTGGACGCATGAGCCTCCTTCCTAGTGATAGCTAGAACTCTCCCCTGGGTCCTCGGCTTCTTCTGATCACTTGGCCCCTGCCCCTGACCATGCCCCTGCGGGCAATACCTCGCCAAATGGCCCTGCTGGACACAAGTGTAACACCTCCCAGAAAAAGCAGGACACTGAGTCCCACCGTAAGTACCACCGCAATGTCGACAAGCTGCCGGAAGCCTCTGAGTTGCCTCCTACTGAGCACTGGACACCGACTGACTCTGCTGGCTCTGCCTGGGTCTGCTACTACCGCTGCTGTCACAGCTACTGCCACCTCCTCGAAAGAACCTCCTGAATCTAGAGCTAAGTGAAAACAATCCTGACCTGGACGAAGGAGCTGCTGCTGCTGTTGTCTTTCCCCTGCCATGAGTTGGCCCCTGAGTAGTCAGTCCCCTCTCCCGAGCTGACTGATCATGTTGTGCCTCTACTGCTGCGGCACACCTAACCGCCGATGCCAAATTTGTACAACAGTGGGACGCCACAAAACTCCTCAGATTGGACCTCAGTCCATCCACAAATCTCTCAGTCCGACGCTCCTCGTCTCCTGAGATAAAAGGCACAAGCCTCCTAAGCGAAACAAACTTCATCTGGTACTCAAGCACTGTCATGCTTCCTTGGGTCAACTCCATAAATTCCCTCTCCTTGGCCCTCTGGACATGACTAGGGAAGTACTGCGCATTGAATTCCTTCACAAATGTCTCCCATAGAATCTCCCTGAGATTCCTATCCGCATATGACAAACTCTTCAAAGTGGTCCACCAATCGTAGGCATCATCCTTCAACATCAAGGTAGCCAACGGAGTCCTCTCAACTGCCGCACAATCCATGGTATCAAAAGTCTTCTCCAACTCCCTCAACCAATGAACAACCTCATCAGGGTCGGGACGACCGGTAAAATGAGGCGGCTTCAGCTTCAGGAATCTCTACAGAGCAGCTGAAGGCCCTCCCCGAGCACTAGAACTCTCACTAGGGTCTCGAGTCTGGTATCTAGCCATAGTGTCCATCATAGCCTCCATGAAACGCTCCATACTCGGCCTACCAACCTCAGATCCACTAGGGACATCTCCCCGCTCTCTAATAACTGGCATCCTCTTCCTAGGAGCCATCTAATTGCCTACAATCACAAAAATCAAAAAGTTCTAATAAGAATCCTAAAACCTACACTACCGCCGTGCCTGTACGGGATAATATAATTGTTTGCCGAAGTTACAATATTTAACCTAGTTATTCATTTATTTGCCAGACTGAATACTCTGATACCAACTGTAACGACCCGCCACCCTATAATCGAGGATCCGATTACTAAATGGGTATCGAATCGTTAATTTGGAAACAAACCAGGATCTTGGTAAGTCTGGAAAATAAATAATAAACTAAGCTAAACATTCACATCGCATTGAATTAAAAAGGAAGTGCAAGAATTAAAAATTATTACAATGCGACTCGACTCAGCAAATAATTACATACTCCAACAGAAAGGAAATAATTAACCATACAGGCCAGAAAATAACATAACAACTACATCGGGGCATACCCCGGAACAACGGCTGCTGGCGCGCGACCCAAAGCAACACTCTCCTCGATACGCCTGCCTGGAACCCTCACCTGAAAATCGCAGGGGTGAGTCTCATCGAAAAGGCTCAGTAGGGATCCTTCGATCCCCACCGCCCACTCACACACCCACAAGTGTAGCATCACAATTATAGATAATTTAAGCAAGTAAAGCAGTAAACACAATTCCTAAATTTCGATATAAAACACATGCAATCAAAATATAACATGCACAATTCTGAAATCATTTTACTACGGAACCCACAACCAGCGTCTCGGCAAAACACGCCAACCACAAGGCCGAACGAGGGAAACACTGACCCACTGAGACCAAACAGTAACCCCTCGAATAGCACGCTAGCTACTCCGGCCCAACTGGCTCTAGGTGGTTTCTGCTTCCTCCAGCACGAGTGACACTCCGAATGTACCACTCCCACACTGGTACTAGCTATACCCCAGGGTACACTAGGTGACCCTCTCTCTAGCCATCACCCCGCCACTCCTACACCGGCACCGTGTCACTCCCACACCGACACAGGGTGCCTAAGCGCTAACAACTGTCACTCTAGGCCCACGGTCGCACAAAACACAACACGGTGCGATCCGATCACATAGAACCCATCATCATCGAGTACATTTCTAAGCATGCAATTAACAAAACTATTTAACAATGTAAACACGTGTTAATTGCAGGGATTAATGAAATTCTGGCTTGAATTGCGTCACCCAAGGCCGACGTCATTCAAGCTTCTTAAACTGGTTTATATAAAAACTGGCCTTGGAAAATGGCCTAAAACGCGTCGTGCATGTAAGTCGCCGTTCAAAAGGCGTCGCTGTCCCTAGACGCTCATCAGTCTAAAGACAGAGTCTGTTATTTGGGCTAAATCGCGTCGCTGTCCCCCGACGCCATTTAACCCTCACAGATAGGTTCTCCCTCCGCCATCTCCCAATCCACGGGGTGGGATTTCCTCCCCCAAATCGTGTAAAACACTAAGAAAAGTGGAGAAGGAAGAGAAGAACCTAAATATCCATTAAAACTCCCAATTTCTCATTTCATGCAATTAGTGTTTTCACCCTAAAGACCCCCTAAACATACTTCAAAGAGGGAAAAACATGGTTTTTTTTTTAGTACAATACAACGGGGATCGTCACTCTACCGGTTACTCGAACTCCTCCTAGCTCCAAGCCGCCAACCCGCCTCACCACACGCCCTCGCCGGTACTGCCGTGGACGCCGTTACTCCACCGGAACGGCGGCCGCCGTCCGGAGAGAAGTGCGTCGTGGAGGAAGTGGTGGTGGAAGTGGAGGAAATTGGTAGGTTAATGGAGTGGAGGGAGAGGAGGAATGGGGAGAGGAAAGGAAGGAGAGTGGGAAAGGGTTCGCAGGAGAGTCAGAGGGAAGAGAGGAGAGAGAAGAGAAAGGAGAGAATGAGGGAAAGGAGGAAGGATTCGCGGGGTCAAACAGAAGCTGGGTAAAACGCGTCATGCAAGTCCGACGTCATTCAGACGACAAGACCGGGCCGTACACTGAGAAACCAGGGTCGTACTCTAAATGGCGTCATCTATCCAAGACGCCATTTAGACGATAAGACCGGGGCCGTACTCTTGCGGCCCAAGGCCAGCCTACGTGGCACAGCCTAAAACACGTCCACACTGCTGGACGCCGTTTGAACCGCGTCGAGCAAGCTCGACGCAAAAAGAAAACTAGTATCAGCCCCACCGAAACTGACCCGAAACCTCAATCCTTACACAAGCCATATGAGGAACTCACCTCAGCTTATCCCAAGTTTTTCACCAAATTGATCTTCGTCCATGTCTCTTAGAATCAGAACATCTTAGCTAATACTTTTGCCTCTCTCACATCATATCTAAATTTTCCAATCAACAAACAATCTGAATCAATCATCATTCATAGGCGTCTCTCTCCGGCTGTAGATGACCCTTTCTTTCTTGGGATTAAAGAGAAGTTGCTGAAGGTCAGAGATGGGGATATCGTAGAGAAGCGAGAAATCATGCTATTAGAGCTACAAGAAGAGATGGAAGATGAAGAGAAACCATGGTATTACGAGATTGCCACGTATTGTGAAAATCAGTCCTACCCTGCAGAAGCCACAACTGAGGAGAAAAGGGCTATCAGGATAATTGCTCAAAGATACACCCTGGTTGGAGGCGAGTTATATAGACGTGGATTTGATGGTGTTCTTCTGAGATGCTTAGACGAAGATGAGCTTTGGAAGATCATGGAAGGAGCTCATGCTAGAGTTTATGGTGCCATATTAATGGACAAATGTTCTCAAAGAAAATCCTTAGACAAAGATATTATTGGCCGACCATAGAAGAAAATTGTGTAGGATTTGTCCGTAGGTGTGCTAAGTGTCAACTTCATGCTGACAAGATCCATTCTCCCTCATCTTCACTCCATCATGTTTCCTCCCCATAACCTTTCTCTATGTGGGCTTTCAACATCATTCGACCTCTCGGTGATCCTAATTCCTGCGTTAAGTAGAAATTCTTTATTCTCACTGCAACGAAGTACTTCAGCAAGTGGGCAGAAGCCAAAGCTTACATAGAAGTCAAAACATCAACAGTTTGCAAGTTTATCATGAAGAATATCATCACAAGGTTTGGGATTCTAAGCACCATCGTCACCGATAATGGACCGCAATTCATCTCACAAGAGCTGAAGAACCTCTACAACAGGTATAAAATTGCATTGTATCATTCATCTTCTTATTATCTGCAAGTCAATAGCCAAGCAGAGGCAACTAATAAGATTTTGATAAAAATCATCAAGAAAACGCGTGCATCTAACTGATACACAGACTGGCCAGAGAAACTTGTTGAGACTCTATAGGCCTACCGAACTTCAATCCGCACGCCCACTAAGCAAACTCCATACGCACTAACGTTTGGAATGGAGGTGATAGTTCCATACGAAGTCCTCATCCCATCATTAAGAGTACAATTGAACAAGGAATTTTCCCTTTACGAGCATCGCTCTGCACTCCTCGCTCAATTGGAACTTTTAGACGAGAAAAGATGGTCAATGGCTAATCATTCACGAGTTTATCAAAGTAGGTTAGCACGTTTTTATCAAAAGAAGGTCATTGAACGCAAATTCAAAGTTGGTGAAATGGTGGTCAAAAGAATTTTCATAAAACCTGGTGGTCCACGTTCTAAACTCCAACCCAATTGGGAAGGACCCTATGTTATCTCGAGTGTTTTTCCTGGTAATGCCTACAAACTAGTTAATGCAGAAGGTCAAGAACTATCTCACCCCTGGAATGGTTTGTATCTAAAGAAATATTACCCTTAGTTTAGGTATGTCGATCGGCATGGTGCAATGACCAGTGGAGTCCGAAAATTTGAAATTCTAAATTCCCTCTTTAGTCTTTGATAGTCTAATTCAGGTGCATTATACACACACAAACACGCTTTGTCCTCGATTAACACGAGATGTAAAGTCCAAGGAAAACTGACAGCTTGACCAAGAGTGTAAAAGTACAACCCATCCTTTTTATACTCGGCTCGCAATGTCGGAACGAGGCTCAGGATAGACTACTGAAAATACATGCCGTCTTAGTAGAAGGCCATTATAAAAAAAGGGGAAGAAAAAAGATCCGCGCCACAAAAGAAAAACCAAAAAGGCAAAAGTCAAATCAAGTACAAAAAGGCTACAAATGTCAAATCAAATGGCCGCAAATGTCCGAATGAAAGGGAGCGCAAGGTCAAAAATATCCTGCAAAGTGAAAATGACCGAACCCCAACGGACAATAGGGTAGAGGAAGGACATCTTCTTGGGTCTCCAGAACCCTCTCGGGAGCTTTCTAGACCATTTCTTCTTTTCTGTCTAACGGATATACTCCAAGCTCAAGGAATGGCCTAAGTCGACTAAGCGTCAGATCATCAAATGGGATCAGAGATATAAGCGCAATAAAAGCACAATGAACATGTTTTAGGTTATTAAAGAATAATTAGGGAATTGAGATAACAAATAAATAGGCTCTTTTGATCCACATATCATGGTGTTATGTAGTTTAAATGAATATTCCAAAACCACAAAAAAATTGAATATTGCAAAACCAAAAAAAAAGATATTTTAAAATATTAAAAAAAATTGAATATTGAAAAACCATAAAAAATAAATAGATATTTCAAAATACAAAAAAAATGAATATTTTAAAATACAAAAAAATGAATATTTCAAAATACAAAAATGGATATTTCAAAATGACAAAAAAAATAGATATTTCAATTAACATCCTCAATTATTTTTTATTATTGCCTTCATTGAATAAAGGCTTTGCCCCTTGACCCTTCTATCAAGGATAGGATCAAGTAGACGGTTACTTAATCGGGCAAGGGGCTAAAACAGAAAAGACACTTAACATGTTTGTTCAAGTCATGTACAGGGCGCAAGTATGCAAGGACATTCAAAGTCAAAGAGACAGTGGAAGCACGAAAAAGAGTTTCATTCATATATTAAAAGTTTTCTACACATGTGAAAGGATGAAAAATCCATTATCATGACCTAAAAGGATAAAAAAAGTACATCAACCCTCACGGCAGACTCTCTCCGGCTCCCTCATCGAACTGGCTCTGCACCTCGTCTGGTCCCTCTGGCGCTCGGCTAGGTGGTGGTAGCGGCCCCATCGCACTCGGTCTAGCTTGACCAGAAGATATGGCGACGCTGGCAGTAAATGCACGACCGTGCCCTCTCTCTTGAGCTCGTTGGCGAGCACGTAAGTAACGCTCCTCCACACTACGTCACTCGTGCTCAGTGACTCCAAGTTGTGCCCAGAGGGAGGTCACCATGGCATCAACCCGCCACTGCTCCTCTCGCTCACGTTCCCTGTCCTCTGCAATGATCTCCAGACGCGTCTGGAGGCATGTAAGCTCGCATGGAAGGTCGTCGCTGGAGAGCCGTGCCAACTGCTCCTCTAGAATTCTAATGCATACAGCATTAGCCTGTGCCTAGGCTGCCATGCCCCGAGTCTGCTCTAGCTCCACCTCAGCCCTCTGGAGGGCTTCCTGAAGCTTAACGATCTGAAAAGGAAACAAACTATCACTGCAAGCCAGTTACGCAATCGACATCAAGTTCAAGAATGAACAGAGAAGGTTGAAGACTCACTCGGGCGGCGCGATCCTCCTCAGCTAGAGAGGCTCAATGAATGGCTTGAGCCAGCTGTTCCTGGAGGTCGGCGAGGGCAGCATCATAGGAAGAACCAAAGGAGGAAGCTCCAGCTGTGTATAAAGAAGGATGGGCGCGTGGGTATAAGTAGCAGGTTGTATCAATAAGAAAGTCATTGTCAATGGCTAAGCGTCAAAACATGTAATTAATAAAAGAATTCATCCATGTCATAATTCATTCACATATACCAGATCGTGGAGTTCCTTTTGAACCTGCTCGAGCTGGGCATCTGTGTCCTGGAGGCGAGCCCGGAGGGTGACGATGGTCGCATCGCGTACATCCTGTATAAGCACATGTCATTCATGCATTCACAAACTTAAATAAAGAAATAATAAAATGAAAGAAGCATAAAAGCATACTCACATCAAGAGGGCGCAACTGTCGGAGTTGGGCGGCATAGTCCACCCGGTATTGCTGGAGGTAGCCCTCGCTACTCTCCGCCTGTGAGTTAACCGGGACACCACCCCGGAACCAGTCATCACGCTGGCCCAGGAACTTCGCATGCCAGTCCGTGTGCGCCTGCTTCCCCCTCATGGATCGCCCAATCCCCTCCGGGATCTCCTCCTGGACCCACTCCTGGTGAAGTCCCAGGGTCCCCATGGCCAGCCACAGGTGGAGGAGCTCGATCTCTTTCAGGCAATGGACCCACACCCTCCTGCCCAACCTCACTCTGTTGGCTATCACCCACGGCTGCCTTGCCTCATCCATGCCCAAATATGAGCGCCAGATAACCTACATACATTTAAGTTAGTTGCATTCATAAATCAATGAATAAATTGTATTTAATTAAAATAAACATGATTGCATTAAATAAATAACTCACCAGAAGCTCCGGATAGTCGAGGAACTGACGGCAGAAAGCAGTCAGTTGATGGTGTTGAGGAGCCGTCTCAACAATTGGCCACCACCTGTGGGCTAGTGGTACTGCATCTGTCTGAATGGCCTTCGCTCGGCCCAGAGGAAAATAAAAATAACTTCAAACCTACACAAGCAAACATATAGGTTAGAAATCATTGCATACATTAAATCATTTCACATGCATTCGTTGAATTAAATAAAAATAATTGTACCTGAAGAAACGACGTGAAGCCGCTGATGGTGGTCTCACGGTCCGGCATGACCATGGACAAGTCGGCAAAAAGGAGGGCCAGGAGGGCCGTACCCCAAGCATACTCACCTACCCTATCTAAATCCTCTAACAAACTAAGAAATTTACAATGGATCTGGTCACCCTTCGTACCGAAGAGCAACCGACCGAACAAGAAAACTAGAAAGATCCTAAGCTGTCGGTCTACCAACTCTCTCTGACTCTCATCCCAACAATAAGAGCCGGCAGCTGACCTAGCTAACCTATTTATGAACCCCTCCCGGTACTCCCCCTGGTCCTGCCTAGGGTCCTCTAATCCCAAGGCATCCTCTACTTCCACCCGCCGGAGGGTCGTAGACTCTTTGCCCGGTGTCCCTAACACATCTAAACCTAGGAGACACCCTGCCATCTCATGGTAATTGGGATAAGTAATCCCACTCACCGCCCAACCCTCCACTCGAAGGCCGGTGATCCTAGCCACATCCTCGAGGCTGGGGACCATATGTCCCCAAGGCATCAGGAATGCCATGCATTCCGGATCCCACGCCTCCCTTAGAACCTGAAAGAGGACCAGGTCCTGCCAGAATGGCTCTATGTCGAATAGCTCTCCGAACCCCATCCTTCTAAGATGGGCCTTTTGGAAGTCCGGGAGCCCTCTGTATGTTGCTATCATAAGATCCCAAGAGATGCGAGTCATCATCGTTCCCTGTCAAATTGTCAAGCAAATGTTAGAAAAATCACTATATAAGCAATTAAAATCAATTTTTGAATAGGACCCCTACCTTGAATGGCGTCGACCATGATCAATGCCGTTTGAACGGCGTCACCTAGTTCCGACGCCATTCAACCACGGGTCCCCAGACCCGTGGCATTCCCCCCTTCGGTTCCCCATCTCCCAAGTGTTATAAATAGGGGAGTTTTGAGACTTACCATCGAAGGACCTGCTTCTTGGGGTTGTGCCGTCTGCGGGGTCGCTGCCGGTGCCGCTTATGGAGCCTCCTCGGCTTCCATAAACTCCTCGGCCATGGCGAGATTCGTGAGGTCTTGAAAGATATTGGGTTGCGTCGGGAGTACGTCTTCGTCGTCTCCCTCTAATTCGGGCACGCCAAAGATCTGTTGGCACTTCCCGCTCGGTCCCCCTCGCTCTATGGTGTTTGGATAGAGAGTTTGGGGAGGGTGAAGGGATGAGAGGAAAAGAGAGGGAAAATCACCGAGAGAGAGAGAGAGAGCGTGAGAGTGAGGGCAAGAGAAAGAGAGGACGAGAGAGAAAGAGATGGCCGGAGATGAGGGAGATGGTTGGAGGTGGCCGGAAATGTCCTAGGTCGCCAGAGAAAGCTTGGATCGCCGGAGAGGAGGGAGAAAAGAAGAGAGAGAAACCAAGATAGCCAAATAAGGAAGAAGGGTGCTCGGGTTCGCGAACGCTATTCAAAACGGTTAAAAGGCGTCAACACAGAACGGCGTGATTCATGACGCACAAACTGAGGCAGACAGTTTGAATTTTGAAATTCAGCTAAAAGCGTCGCCTATAGTTGACGCGTTTTAGGATTTACCGCCTTTAATAGTTAGATCTGTACCACGGAGTCAAGGAAAAATTAGAGAAAATCAGAGAAAGGCGTCGACCATGGTCGACGTTATTCAAGTAATTTAATGTTAAGGAATCTTTGAAAAATAGGAGAGAGAAATGATTAGCGTTGCTCATGGCCGACGTGGTTAAGGCTATTTTAAGGATTAAATTCTAATTTTCAAAAATTGAATTTTGTTGAAAAGCGTCTTTCTGAGTCGACGCTATTTGGATTAATGAGCCCGAAACTTGTTATTTTGAGGTAAATGAGTTGTTTTGCTTAAGGAAAAAGTCTGAAAAATTACACAAGTATTAAGGAAAGATCTTTATTGCAATAAAAGGAAGAAGTTTTATTGAGAATTCAGAAATTACAATTAAACTTTGGGTAGAGTTTGAGAGCTTTCAGGCCGGATTTTCTGAAGCTCTTTTACATAAGCTTTCCATAACTCTCGATTGGCTCATGATAAGTTTTAACACAACGGTGGAATCCGATGTTCCATAGAGTTGCAATGAGTTATGTCGCCTCAAAGTCTTCATCGGTACCTAATGCCCGCTTCTTGATTGGAGAAACATAAGAGATCTTAGGAAATTCATAGCGTGGCATACCAAGTTGAGGATGACAGCGATGTGGATTATAGAGAACAAACTCGGTCGCCCCAATCAGTCAAAGCTCTGTGCCAGCACCATGGCGCACTCGAACCGTCGTTTCCATGAGAGCAAGTGGCGTGGATTCGAATCCAGTCCTTGGCATAGTCTTGAAATAAGTACGCCAGTCAGCTCGAGTCTTGAGGTTGGACACCTGATTCGTCATGTTGTCATTGAACTTCACAATGTTGGCAATATGGAAGATAGGACTATGCTGAGACATTTGGGATATTCTTAGAACTTTTTTCTCATTATGGTTGAATTTGAAGTGGAATTCCACCCATAGAGCTAAGAGTAGCATACTGCCGCAAGGAGGTAGACCCGTAGAAGCTGCAGAGAGCCCGTTGTAGACACAAGCCAAGACTGTTGTGCTGATCTACTCTCCTTCAAAGATCCCACTGATTTTGCTGATCTGATCATCTTCCAAAATATTATCTTGGGCAGGAAATAGTAGTGCTCCAACCAAACATATAGTGAACGCCATCATTACAGTCTCTGTATTTTCTTCATTGAGATTGTCTATCCTTTTCAAAGTCCATTCAGCTAGCTTTGCAAGATTGATCTCCTTCTGAGTAAGACAGCCTTGAATTTCTTTTGGATTCTTCATAATCTTATTCAAGAATCGATGACCATTGATCTTTTCCCTCATGAACATCATCTCAGTCAAATCAGGTCCATCATTGTTGACCTTAAGCTTAGGAAGGCCCAATAAGAGTTCACTTCTTCCAAGAAGAAGGTGGCTTCGAAAGTGGAGAAAAGAAAAGTATGAGTTTTAGGGTGCCATAGCTCGATCAAAGCGCCCATTGAAGTCCAATCCATGCATGTGCTCTTGTAATGTTTAGTATGGATGATCAATCCTTGGATGTGCCATTTGGATATATAGGATTGCATGAAGAGATTAATTTTTTCAATTAGCTTTTGGATCCATAGAAGAAAAGAAAATCGTCTTGGACCGGGGAAGAAAGGATATCCCTTGAAAAGAAAATAGCATAGTTTTAGCATATTGAAGAGAATTTAGAGCATGGAGAATTCATATAAAATAATGAAGAAAATAATAAAAAATTGAATAGGAGAGAGAGAGTAACTTACTTATAGGTTCGAATCTCTACCACTTAGATGGCCTTCCGCATCAGGAAGCCTCTTAATCGTCTTCCTTGCCCTCTTGTTTGAGGAGTCCTTAGTAAAATTAGCCATCTTCTTTAAATAAAATTGATTCCCTCCTTGATTGCTTGATTTCTTCCTCTTTCCTCTCTTTTCCCTTGAGTCTTGAAGAGAATTCTTTAGCTTTCCCTCTTGATTGCTTGTTGTGTTGAATTGAATTGAAGAGAGAGAGGTTTTATAGAGAGATATATGAAGTTGGGAAGCCCTTTCCGAGTTGGAAGAGCGAGTTTGAGGGAGGAAAGTAAAGTCCGGATTGGAGTTAGAGTAGCCTATTTCGATAAGTTAAATGGTGTCTTGACGGGGTGACGTTATTTAAATGACGTCGACTCAGAGCGACGCCGTTTTAGGAATTACTTGATATTTTCCAAAACTGCATATTATCTGCTATTTGTTTATGTTTATTCATTTGCTTCAAGTTTACTGATGAAATCTGAGTGCAGGAAAATTCAAGGAAATGAAAATGATGCTGAAGTTTCTAATAAGATCCCATTGTGGGAGTTTCATTGAGTGCCAGCCGTGACTAAAAAGACGGTTATCTCTATCCCTGTACTTTATTATGTAATTGATTTGGATTATCATTACTATATGATAAATACTTATTAGATTATATCAAGGACTTTGTGTTATGATGAAACTAGAATTTGAGTTCCCCATCAACAAAAATAGTGATAATTCCAAAGGATTCTTGTAAGGATTGAGGTTTCGGATCTAATTATTGGGTCAGTTTCGGTGTCAGACTCCTTATTTTGGACCCTTGTGGGGCTGGGAACATAGGTTCTTTATCACGTCGAGCTTGCTCGACGCGGTTCAAACGGCGTCTTGTTAGGAAGACATATTTTTAGAGTGTGCTACGTCGGTGCCACGTAAGCGCCACGTGGGCCAGTTTCGGGCCACAAGAGTACGGCCCTGGTCTTGTCACTTGAATGGCGTCGGCGTTGGACGACGCATTTTAGCTAGGTTCGGTTTAAACCCACGAACCCTCCCTCCTTTCCCTCATTTATCTCATTTTCTTCTCTATCCTCCCTCTCTCCAAACCCCTCGCTCTCCCTTCCCCCTTCTTCTTCCTTTTCTCTCCCTCCACACCATCAAACCCCTTCCCTAATTTCTACCACTACCACCACCATTTCCTTCGCGGCGTAGTGCTCTCCAGACGGCGGCCGATGTCCCAGTAGAGTAACGGCGTCCACAGCGGTACCGGCGGCGGTTTGTGGCCTGACGGTCCGGCAGCTTGAAGCTCGGAGGAGTTCAAGTAACCGGTAGGGTGACGATCTCCGTTGTATTTTGATTAAAACCACGTTTTTCCTACTTTAGAGCATGTTTAGGAGATTTTCGGGATGAAATTCTATTTTTTTACTCGGAAGGCTGGGGGAACCTGTTAGCGAATGTTAAATGGCGTCTTGGGACAGCGACGCTGTTTTGAATGGCGGTTGTCTCCCACGACACGATTTAAGTTCAAATCACCCTGAGCCCTGATTCTGTTTCTGTCGTGATTAGGCGACGAGAGACAACGACGCCTTTTAAAAGGTGACAACCTTGCACGACGCGTTTTAGGCCATCATTCGAGGCCAATTTTCGCATGAACCAGTTTATGGGTCTTGAATGACGTCGGTCTTGGGTGACACGATTCAAGACAGAATCTCATTAAAGCATGCAATTAACATGTGTTTACATTGTTAAATAGTTTGGATAAATGCATGTTTAAAAACATATTCGAGGACAATGATTTCTACATGATCGGATCGCACAGTGTTGCGTTTTGTGCGATCGTGGACCTAGAGTGACAATTGTTAGCGCTTAGGCACTCTGTGTCGGTGTGGGAGTGACACGACACCGGTGTGGGAGCAGTGGGGTGACGCCAAGAGAGAGGGTCACCTGGTGTACCCCGGGGTATAGCTAGTATCGGTGTGGGAGTGGTACATTCGGAGTGTCACTCGTTCTAGGGGAAGCAGAACCACCTTGAGCCAGGTTAAGCTGGAGTAGCCAGTGCACTATCTGAGGGGTTGCTGTTTGGTCTCAGTGGGTCAGTGTTTTCCGCGTTCGGCTGCGTGATTTGCGTGTTTCGCCGAGACGTTGGTTGTGGACTCCGAGGTGGAGTGTTTTCAGAGTTGTGTTTATTGCTTTATTTATTTAAATTGCCTTTATTCATATTATTGACTTGTAGGTGCGTGAGTGGGTGGTGGGGATCGAAGGATCCCTACTGAGTCTATTTCGATGAGACTCACCTCCTGCAGTTTTCAGGTGAGGGTTCCAGGCAGGCGTAGCGAGGAGGATTTTGTCTCGGGTTGCGCGCTAGCAGCCATCGTTCCGAAGTATGCCCTGATGTAGTTGTTATTTCTTTTCAGGCCTGTATGCTTAATTACTTCTTTTTAGTTGGAATATGTAATTATTTGTTGAGTCAAGTTGAATTGTAATAATTTTTAATTTCGGCACTTCCTTTATAATTCAATGTGATGTAGATGTTTAGCTTAGTGTATCATTTATTTTCCAGACTTATCGAGATCCTAGTTTGGCTCCAAATTTTAATGATTCGGTACCCATTTAGTAATCGGATCCCCGATTATAGGGTGGCGGGTTGTTACAATTCTTAATCGCATAGATAGACTGTTAGATTGTTAATTGATAGGGACGATAGTTCCACTTTTATGAAATAGTGCGTAGATAAATAAGCTTTGGCTTAGGATTGAATTGCAAGATTGGTATCTTAACTCATCAATGACGAGTTTAATAATATTATCCTTAATTAATTTATAATTTATTTTATTTTTTATTTTCTTTTAGCCCAGTATACATCATATAGGATTTTGAAATCATTGTGATAAGAATGAATTAATGATTAAATTTCAAACCATTATTCTAATAAATCCCAACATGATATGAAATATTTCATTCTGAATTAATCTCTCAATTATCTTTGAGGTTTTCTTGAAGATACCTTTGGAATTCTATCATTGCATGGATTCTTTATCCCAAATTTTCTTGTTTCCTTTAAGATCTATCATGGTTGTAGCACGTCTACATTGGCTGGTAACCACTTTCCATGATAAAACCTGCGAGGTTTGTGACCTAGGGTACTTTCCAATCGTGGAAGTTGATCGACCTTATTTTATTTCTTTTGTCTACTTCATCCAGATAGGATTGATTCTATTGATCTCTTTGAGTTGCTTCGTTGATTATTTTGAAAAAGATTCTCATCATATGATGTTGAGAGCGTGTCACATCACACCTTGGTATCACCTTTTCAGTACATTCCATTCTATTTCACTCCCTTGCAAAGTCAATGACAAGGTGGGGCAGTTGTAGATACGCTAATTTTGACTTCATAATGAGTAAATTTCATGTCACAATTATAATGTCCCAGAATTGTCTGATTTTTAATCATTAATTAGTTTTTATTGATTTTTTGTCGAAATTCGTTAATTAACGTCGACCATGGCCGACGCCTTTTAGATTTCTAGTCAAAATCAGTTTAGAATTAAAGTGTGAAATTTAGATAGATTTAACTGAATGACGTCGCCTATGGACGATGCCGTCTAAGTCTTAGTCTGTCTAAGCTTCCGATTTTAAATTCGAATTAATTTCCTAATTATCTAAATCACGACTCCCATGGACGACGTGTATTATCTTTCCTAATCTTTTACAGTTTCCTTCTGGAATTTCTTTCTATGTTGGCCCCTCCTAGTTAGCTAAATGGCGTCCCAGATAGATGATGCGTTTCAAGCAATTTTCTGATAAGTGTGATTTGGCTGAACTAATCTAATCTCCATGCTTGGAAGGGTTTCTAACTCATGGATGCTCATCCAAGGCGAGTCCGAGTGCGGAAGAAGAGCCCTATTGAAGCCAAAACACTCCAAAACTACTCTCTATATATACAATACCGCTTGGATCTTTGAAAAAGGTAGGTAATTAGTGATTTTGGAGCTCAATGCAAGGTGTTTGAAGACTCTCTTGGAGGAAAACGTGGACAACAAGAGGGACTTCATCTAAGGCTTATTTTTTTCATCTTCTTCATCTTTTGAAGCTTTTGAAGACCAAGGCTATGGAGGAGCCAACCAACTATCTTCCTTTCTAGTTTTCTTTCTAGTTTCTCATTGATTTCATATAGTTTAATCACTTATTTTCATATGGTTTTTTATCACATCAGTCCATCATACACACACTCACATCATATTTTCCATACCTACATATTTGGGGTCTAAAAAAATCAAAACATGTGAGTTTTCTTTATTTAGTTCATGTTTGACTTGCTATATAGAATAGATACTTTACCCCATAGCTCTAATCCACTTTTCTCTTTTCTTTGGTTTAATATCTTCTTGCAAGGTTTGAAGAACACCAAGAACTTGAAGGAAGATTTGGAAGGAAGGATTGGAGGTTTGAAAAGAACAAGGAAACAACTACAAAAACAAGAGTAAATAAAAAGAAGGCTCTTCTTTTTCGGCCGGCCGAAAGAGAGGAACAAAGAACCCAATCTCCCGATTTTACAAGGTTAGTAAGCGATCATCTTTTCATTGAAACCCTGATTTCTGGCGATCACAATTTTTATTAGATTTGTTAATTATATGACACATGATATCATGATAATAACACACACGATTTGAACACCTACACTTCCAATAGCACCAGCAAGGACACTGGAAGAGGAACTACAAGTTTTATCTTGTAGAGAAGGCAGACAATAAGAATATGAAGTTTGGAGAAGCTTCAAGTATTCTTTCAATTAACTTTTGCTTGTCTATTAGAGAATTAGCATCACTGATGTGAGATACTAGATATGCCTCTCATATCTGCAATTGTATGCAGATTTTGACAAGTTAAAAGAAACTAAGAGTTGGAAAGGTTGACCTGAGACATGCGAATGATGCAAAAGTTGCAATTGTTGCTGTGGAGACAACAAACCTCTAGATTTCCTGAAGAGACTTAATGAAACTTAATAATTATTATTTTATTCCATCTATCATCAAGATCTCAATCTTAGAATTTTTGTTGAGTTAGAGTTGGTAATCCATCAACTGATAAAAGAACAAAACATGTTCTATTTATTTGAGAAATAAAATGATCGTATTTGTAAAACCAATCAATAGTTCATACCTACTTGATATGACATGACATGCGATGAATGTTAATAAACCTCTTGAAGTAACAGGTAAAGTGTGAATCTTGAATATCTATAGCACTGTAGGCTATGTCACAATGATGAGGGCAGAGTTGAAAAGTTGCATAAAATGGACATATTAATCCATTTGATTATGAATCACATGCAACAAGGGAATCTAGTGTCATAGGAAAGTTGACCAGTTCTCCATTTACTGGACATGGAGATAGAGCCGAGGACTTATTGGAACTTATACATATCGATGTATATGGCCCAATGTCCACTCAGGCCATAGATAGTTACTTATAGTTCATCTTACTTAATAATAACATCTCTAGAAATTCAACTATGTGCACTTAATGAAGTGCAAGTCAAAAACATTTAAGAAGTTTAAAAGAGCTAATAATAAAGTAGAGTGACATACTAGAAAGAACATTAAAACTCTTTGATTTGATCGAGGAGTCGAGTACTTGAGTATATGATTCATACAACTCTTTAAGGATAATGATATCCACTCTCTATTGACCTCTCCTTATACGCCACAGTTGTATAGTGTATTTAAAAAGAAGAATCGCATCTTATTAGATATAGTGCGATCTATGACAAGTTTGCCTAAATTTCTTGATTTCTTGTGGGCTTATGTATTGACACTAGATATCTATCTTTTGGATAAGGTTTCAAGTAGATCAATACATACTACTCCATATGAGATATGGAGAGGAAAGAAACCTAACTTGAAGTGTATTAAAGTCATTGGATGTCCAATTCTTGTGAAGAGGCATGATCCAAGGAAGTTGGAATCAAAGATAGAGATGTGTAGATTTGTGAGATATCCAAAAAAAGTATTTAAATATTTTTTTTATCAGTTGAGTGACAAAGAGTGTTTGTCACTAAGAGAAATATCTTCTTTGAAGAGTAATATGTCTTTGGAGAAGACAATAGAAGCTGGATAGAACTGAAAGTAATTCCATATACACAAGTTAACACTAGATCATCGGATGATCTCTTTTCTGGAACTTATCATGACACACATTAAAGAGCGATGTACGTATTTTAGAGTCTCCAGACAACTAGGTAGATATGTATGCCATACTGAAGACGGCAAAAGGAGAGAAACTCTACAATAAGGATGATGATCCAAAGACCTATAGGGAGGCTCTTAGTAGCTCTAACTTTGGGATTTGATAAGAGGCCATGAATTCTGAGATGCAATCTATGTACACCAACCATGTTTAGAATTTGGTAGACTTGCCTGAGGGTATAATACTCATCGGTTGCAAATGTATCTTCAATAGGAAGATCAATATAGATGGATTGTTCAATACTTATATGGCAAAGCAAGAGGTTGCACAGACTCAAGCTTCAAATTTGACTTGGCAGAAGGCAAATAGACGTCAGGTTTTATCTTCACCCTTCGTATGGGTGCAATGGATTAGAAGAGTTCCAGGCAGGGAATCATTTTTGATTTGACGATAAAGACAAAACATATACTAATACAGTGTGGATGAAGAAGTTCATCCCTGAACAGGGAATAGTTCTGGATGCCTATGATCTTGTCCCACTATTATGTGACAACAATGAGACGTTTACATAAGTGAAAGAGCTGCGATCTCATCAAAAGTCGTAGTATGTTTTGAGGTCCTTTCACCTGATCAGAGAGATCATTACAAGAGGAAATATCGTAGTGGACAAAGTTCCATTTGAAATAATGATATAGCAGATCCACTGACTAAGCCTTAGTCTTAGACCATCTATGAGCGTCGCCTAGGTTTGATGGAGACCAAAACGTGAAGGTGATTGGGTTTATTTCAAGTAGGAGAATGTTGGAAATACATGTCCTCAAAGTCAATCATATGGCGCCTATGTACATTCTTGTTCACTAATAAATGGCAATTAGTTCATTATGTTGATTAGCGTTTAACCTATTCCGCATAATAAAGTCCTTGGAACTATGTGGAGAATATTGGATCACAATGAGATTATGATAACAAGACTAATATTCCTAACCATAATTCATAAATTGTTCTCAGTCATAGGATAATTGAGATAGGGCATCTTATATCCGTATAGATTGGCGTGTGTTATACATGTTCATATAATGAGGTTGACTGGTCTTACAGTCACATGTGTGAAGACACTAGGGCGAGCACACAGGTGCTCATTAGAGAATGAGTTCACTAAACTGATCGGACCTGAATTACTGGATGGTGATCTACGTGACTATCAACCAGCTTGATTCAATATTACAGTACATGGTTAGTCTGTGGACCTGAGACACCAAAGACGCTTGTCGTAGACTTCTGGGTTCGACCTTGGCTTAAGGATCTCTAACGATGGGGTCCTGATTAGTCAAGGGATTGGATTTAGCAGAGTACCTTCTAAGGTGATTGAGTGTTCAATACAGGATCATTCTCTTTCGATAATTAGAGAGAGAGTGTTGTAGGAATGATGAACATGAGTCTCTAGCTAGAGCGGACATTATATCAAAAAAGGGATTTTTTGATATAGTACAACAACATCTAATCCGAGTGAGTTGACCAAATAGGATTTGATAGTTGACCATGTCCTGGGTTGACTCAGGAACATTGTACGGATGAAGGATTATAGCCATGCGGTAACTATTGATGGATGGATTCCTTGAGAGGGTTGATGAACCCTATTACCTTCTGGGATCAAGCGGTGTTGCTTGGCACCCAACTTGATCAAAAGCCAAGTAAATGTAAATTCGGGAACTTTTGTGAAAAGTCGCACTGATTTAATATAAACAAGCGCTAAGAGGGACCCCTAGGCCAAGCTCTAGAATTTTTCTAGAGATAGCCCCCCACTCTCTCTCTTAGAGTCGTGCTCCCTATACGGGACGCCCCCTTTCTGCTCCGCTTTGTTGCTTCCATTTCCTGATCATTGGGAGCTAAACGAGGGAGCGAAGATGAACCATCAAGTGGGGAACGCGTAGATACCGCTAGAGGCCGGGTGCTTAGGCGGCTAGCGTCTTAGCTCCATCGAAACCACTCAAACGTAGTTTCTACTCTACGCAAGGTACAATTCGTACACTGATTAACATAGTTTTGTTGAAACGGATCGGGAATGAGCAGTCATATATTTTAATATGTTGTTTCAACTATGTTTTCACCATCCCGCCCGGATCCTTACAATTAACAACATGCTTAACTTCCAATCAAAAGCTGTAAATTGTAGCTACGTTGAGGTAAAAACTGAGCTCCAAGTCAGTTGGTTTTGACCAGCCTGAGCTCCGACTCCTACTATTCTCTGACCTTAATGATTGCTGGCAAAGTGATTTAACAAATCAAAGTTGATCACCAGCCTAACCTATCTCACAGAAACCTGATCACCAATCCTTGCCTAACAGAAGCCTGATCACTAGAATGAGCAACAAGAAACTTGATCACCTACATGACAGAAGCTTGATCACCTACTTGACAGAAGCCTGATCACCTACCTGACAGCAGCCTAATCACTAGCCTGATCACCTACCTAACATGGAGTTGTAAGAAAATGGTATCCATCCTTTTCAAGTCTTAACTGTTATGCTACAAAAAGATGATTATTGCTTATGAAGAAGTTAATAAAAAAGTTAAAGTAACTAAGCCAGTGATCACCATTATGGCTAGCATTATGCAAACAAGCTTGATCACCAATTCATACCTGACAGAAGCCTAATCACTAGCCTAGGCAACAAACAATTAGGAGAAAAATGAGTCTATAACTATTGGACAACACTTACACTATGATAAATTCATAATATAAATTGAGAACATGATTACAACTTAGGAGTCAGAACTTGACACCACCCATAGTCCACTGATCACAACCTAAATTTAGATCACAACCTAAATTTTAGTCCGCTAGTAAGAACTCAAAATTAGAAATCAGAACCTGACACCACTTATTGATCACATAAATCACAAGCCTAGACTGGATTCCACTTGATCAGTGACTGCAATTCACCTGAAATAAAGCACATAAATGATAGACTACATACATAACCACATCACATAACCTGATCATAGACATAACCACATCATTTAACCTGATTGCATACATAACCACACAGATAATTCATGCACATCAACCACATACAAGACCCTAAATTCATTAATTGCATTCTTAAGAAAATGACAGCAATCATTTCACACAAAAACCAGCTAATCACCAACTAACAGACCACTTATTTCATCTCAAAAACCATAAAAATTAGCTCATGAACAGCTAGTAGACCATCTAATCCCCTATATGTTCATGCCACATACATGAGCCTAAATTCGTTGATTGCATTCTTAAGAAATTGACATCAATTGTTTTACACAAAAACTAGCTAATCACCAGCTAATAGACCACTCGTTTCATCTTAAAACCACAAAACTAGATGATCAATAGGTACAACCTATCGTCGTCCTTGACCACCTACCCCGAATTCTTGTGCCTAGTTTGCTCTGAGTGCGTACAACCCATCCCCGTCCTCGACCACTCCCTTGCCTTAATGAACTTTCAACAAGTGGTCAAATATCATTAGTTGGCTGGACTTTCTTTGGCCTTCTTGGTGCTCAACTGAAATAAAATCAATACAAAAGCACAAGATTCAGAACAATAAACAAGTTTAGAGTGAATGCAAAAAAGAGAAAAGTATACGACCTTTTACTTGAGCTCATAGGAAGGTTAATAGGGTTCTTGCATGTGTTTGCATGACGTCCCGATTGTCTACACCTTTGGTGCTTGTGTATTGTTTTTACTTGCTTTAGCTCTTCATGAACTCTAATATGAGCTTTCCCAGGCCTTCTAGGATGCTGCCTAGTATAGGGAGGATATATAATTTGGCTAAGACTATTCTAATTATCTTTATCTAGCATTAGGCTTATGGCTTCTTCATACATCTGCTTATTTGCCTCAACTGTAAACATCTATCAACATACTTCTTCCATTATTTAGCTCTAAATGATGTAATGAATACACGTGTATGGACACATTGTAGGTCAGTCTTCTGCCATTTCATGCAACTGCAATACTTAGCATCCACATCTACTATGAAACACTCATATAGAGTCATAACCTAGCCATTTGAATTGGTGCTTTTCTCTAATA
Source organism: Zantedeschia hybrid cultivar (assembly GCA_030544215.1). Taxonomy (NCBI): domain Eukaryota; kingdom Viridiplantae; phylum Streptophyta; class Magnoliopsida; order Alismatales; family Araceae; genus Zantedeschia; species Zantedeschia hybrid cultivar. Next base: position 28,630,719 of record JARZZO010000015.1, read on the forward strand.
TGTAATTTTCCAAACTGCTGGTGGTACTAGTGATGTATGTCCTAGCAATGGGCATATATATATATTATTGAGCAAGTCTGAGCTTCTCCAATGTAATTATTAAATGATTCACTAAGGTTATTGGTAATGTGCCTACATGAACAATAACATGTGAACTAGGACCTACTCCAACATATCCCACTCATAGCTGGAGAAGTCAAATAGGCATATACTTCTGGGGTCATCTTTGAATGCAAAATTATTTTATGCCCTTATAGCATTCTATAGTAGACTTTTCTTGGCAACACTAGGGAACAACTTCTTGAAGTTTTTGTAAAAGCGTCTAAGACATGTCATGTGCTCAACCCACCTATACACTATATAGATTACTTCTTCTAGGCCTTTCTGCTTGTCTGTAATGAATGATAAGTTTTCAGGGTGTCCAATGGCCTCCTTCAACTTTTCTAGAAACAAGTCTAAGTATCATATGTCTCACCCTCCACTAGAGTGAATGCTATTGGAAAGAGACATGAATTACCATCTATAGCTGTGGCTAAAAGCAAGGCACCAAGGAAAGTGGACTTTAGTTGGCATCCATCTAGACCAATCAATGGCCTACAACCCTTTATGAAACCATCAATCGAACCTTTTTCTCTTAAAGGTATTATGTTATTCATTCTTTATCACACTTCTAGGGCTCCTTACTCGAAGTCCATGCTATAAGTTAGGTACCCTTCTATAGAGATCATCCCAAGTGCCATGGGCCATTTCCAAAGCTAAAATGTTTGCCATGTATAACCTATAATATGGAAGCACTACATGATTTGAAGCTTACAGCCTCCTTCCAATCTCTCTTACCTTTACATCTCCCTCATTCTTTATCCATGGAATGATACAATCCACATCTTTGTAGCCATTGCATTTCCCCTGTTATTTTGTAAAGAACATGCTCATTATGCATACTATTCACTTGGAAGGTGACCCCATCACCAAGCCTAGAGGCATGTAATCGCCAATCACTATTTGGAGCTTTACATTTGACACTGATCCTTGTCAGTTTGGACTTAATCCCCTTCACCTCAAACTCAGTAAGGATAGCGCACTGAGCTAAAGCAACCCTAAATGCATGTACATTCTCATATAGAGCACCAACGTTCATGTATGGCTTCTTGGCATTACTAAATCCAAAATCACCATCATTAGTGTCAACTACACAATCATCATCATCTTTGTCTACATTCGTCCCTAAGCTAGAAGGGCTATAGGGGCTATCATTTGACTGAACTAGTACATTAGGGTTAGCATCAAACAAGGTTTTAACTTTACTTCCCACAAGATTCTCCATTTAAATAGCTTCTGTCACCTCTTCACTAAAGGGTAACACATTATAATCACCTCTGGCATATATGTCAACCTATGAATTTTGGCCATATATATATATCAGATGCTTCCAGTAAAGCCACATCACTATCAACATTCACGTACTAATGCTTCTTATGCACTAAACCCATGAAATGCAATGGTTGTAAAATATCTTACTTCAATAAACTAGAAGCAATCATCTTCAACTCCAACATATTGGCTTACTCTCTTGTCCTTAAAGCCACTAGGTCTCACTCTAGCCTCCCCATCATGTCCACTCAACCTCTTCCAAAAATCCCCTATAATGTAACTTGATTCTATACACAACCTCAATTACACTTATTACAAAAGAAAAGTGACAACGCATTGTATCTTCAACACCCAATAATTATACTAGACAAATAGTTAAGTAAAATGACACTGGACAAATAGTTGTCTATGCATATGAAATTACATTTTGTTTGTGTAAATAAAATTATAGGGTGTAAAAATAGTTGTTTGACCAAATTACTAAGTTCTCCATCTAGAAGAAATTGGACAACCTATAACAAAAGTTCAACCAATAGAGAGAGAGAGAGAGAGAGAGAGAGAGAGATGCATCCACAAAGAGTGACCCAATGCTATTGTTGTGGCTTCCAATGCCTAGCTACTTGACCAGGGTAGACTTTTCCTCTTGGACCTCAGGCCTCCTCCACAGACAATTGTGTATTCTTGTCTCTGCAAGACATAGAAAATTGAGAAGAAGAGTACAAACAACATTGGTCCGGACCGATAAAGGTCTAAACTTTGATCCTCCTGCCCCTTCCTAAAACATACCAACGCCACACACACACATACATACATAGAGAGAGAGAGAGAGAGAGAGAGAGAGAGAGAGAGAGATGGAGTTGAGTGCTATTAGTGCCTACTATTACTGCTATGGTTGCCAATGCTAGAGCTACTATGTCTACTAGTCCTAGCTACATCTAGGCCGGACAATGCTGACGACAACAACCAGTAAAGGTTTGAACTTTGACCCTCCTACCCCTTCCCAACGCAAACCAAGGCAAGAGAGAGAGAGAGAGGCACCCATAAAGAGGGACCTGAGTGTTTCCGATGCCTGTTGCTACTGTCGTAGCCGCCAGTGCTAGTACTATTCTAGCTACCGTTGCTAGCTGCTCTTGGGTCTGAAAATGTTGATGACAACAACCAGTAAAGGTCCAAACTTTGATCGCCCTGCCCCTTCCCAACACAAACCAAGGCATACGCGGGCACTCACGAGAGAGAGAGAGAGAGAGAGAGAGAGAGAGAGAGAGAGAGAGAGAGAGAGAGAGAGAGAGAGAGAGAGAGAGAGAGAGAGACTTGAGTGTTGTCGGTGCCTACTGTTGTTGTTGTTGCCACTACTGCTAGGTGCTACTAGGTGTCAGGCAAGAGGGGAGGAGGAAGAAAAGGGGAAAGAGCGGGAATAGCCAAAGAGTAGGGATGGTTCGAATATACCTCATCCATATCCAAGAACAGGTGTAGATTAGACATTTCTCAATTTAATCTAATGATGTTTAAGCTATGTGAATGGGCATTGACGGTAGGGGCATTGCATAGGATACTTATGGGGCATTTGCGTTCTCAATATTTTTTTGAAAAGTAGAGAATCACGAGAAATGTTTTCTGGGGAGTAAAAACTCGTGAAAAATATTTTCCTACAAAATAAAAACACATGTTTGTTAATCTTATAGAGAATGGGGAGGGGTAGGGAAATAGATATGAAAAAAAAAAGAAACATTTTGAGAATATCGAAAATATTTTCCAAACTAACTTTTACTCGCGTTTGCAAAACATGTGAAAGTTAGTTGGGAAAATATTTTCCCAATTTTTTTTTGCAAATGCAAACACCCCCTTAACGATATTGGTGGTATCTAGGGTTTGAGAAAATCTTGTTGGACCACCAGATGCTATTATGTCACCTGACAGCATAAGCAAAATAAAAAATTTATTTTTTAAAAGCCCCCAACATGCCCTAGATACCCATATAACCTGTTTTTTACTGTTGATTAGGGCTTGGTTTTCGAATTTTCATCTGTTTTGAGGACATTCGATCGAAAATCGGATTATATAGACATCTAAGACATGTTGGAGGCCTTCACAAAAATGATTTTTTTTTATTTTGCTTGCACCTCCAGGTGGCGTAATAACACCTAGCAGTGCAGCAAATTTTTTTCCTAGGATTTTCTATAAAGGCAGAGATATAGGAGTTATTTTTAACGATATCACAGATATGGGAATAATTTTTTTAAAATAAACTTTATTTATTTTTATATGAGTAATAGATCTTTAAGTACAACAATTTATGACAGCATAAATGTATAAAAAGAAACTGTAGAATAATTTAACAGTACCTCAAACATAAAGAAAACGTCATTTTATGGCGTTTCACGACGCACCAAACTGAATCCTTAATCATTAGTTAAATGTAAGCAATCCGATGACTTACGGCGTCACTCGTTCCGACTTGCATCATTTGTCGCGCACTTACGTGGGCTACGGATCATGAGACGCTACATTGGCCCGGAGGGATGCGTCCAAGTGGCATGCGGTGCAGTCTATGTACATCAACGATAATCTGGTAAGAAACGTAATTGTCTGCACCTTTTTATCTAGATGTTAGTCTTTTTTAAGATTCAACAAAAAATATTTATGTTTAAAGTGATAAGATCAATCATGTACAATACCTTTTGTTGAACTCAGAAATTCAGATAAATGGTTCAAACCAACTCGTCCGTTTGGTAAAAGATTTTTGCCGATTAACCAAGTGACAAGAAGGGGGGGTTGGTTTGGACGAGGCGATGATTCGCCTTGACAGGTAGGGGATGATTAACCCATCCCCTCCTTTCCCCTCCCGACAAGATCGGTGAGACGTGGGCGTCCCCCCTCCCCCACCGTACGAGGCTTTCATCCCAAAATCCATATATTGCATGATGACATCCTCTTCCTTCCATGCTCAACTATAAGCTAATTAATCATGATACAGACGTATGCTTTCTCTCTCTCTCATGTCCATGTGACCCGCACGTGGTTCGGGTCCCTTCTTCCAGGTCCCTCATCCCGTGGATCAATTATGTTCCATAATTCCTCTCACCCAACAGCTTTTAATCCAACAACTTGGCCAGCATAACGAATCCGAACTAGCCTGTGGGATTAAGAACGCTGGTAAGCTTACGCACCTCTTGAAACTCTCTACTTTTAAAAGCCATGCCCGGCCCTTTTACGCCGGACGCCGGTGACAGCAACGTGGACGGTGGAGACGTTGTCCCCGCTGGGCGAGCACTTGAGTGTTAAATAATTGACCACACGCATGTGGAGCCTACTTGGGAAGTCCCGCAGCCAGCAAAGCACCAGTACGGCTAGACGGTAGACTCCCCCCTCATGGACGCACGTGAGGGGCTCCTCCAGTTCAAACTCGGGCGAAGACCGGGTAACAGAGTTGGAGTCGGTCCACCGGACCCGGTCAGCGACAAACAGCGGGGCCGAAATCATTGCCGAGATCCAACTGCTGGCCGGTGGGTTCTTTCCACGCAGCTTCTCGTGTGTTCCGTCAGACGTGGTCCCCACGTGGCGGAAGTGTGAGACGGAAGCTCTGCCGTTGGATGTGAATATGAATTTACGCTGGCCGTTTAGATGCTTGGGACATTCTGACGACATGCGGAAGTGCACGTGCGGTTGGTCGTCGTTGCACGTGCCCTGGAGCATAAAGGGGTCCGTCCCTTTATTTGTACTGGGCCATGTGGCCCGGAGATTCTTGTTGCAGTCGAGAGAGAGGGAGGGGGAGAGGTAGGGCAAAAGGGCGGGCCCAATGCTCAACGGCCGTACGGAGATCCAGTAGCCACGTGTGCCGAGCCACGTGGGTGGCACGTGATCCTCCGCTGATGCTTCACCTTCGACGCTGACGCCCCTTGACCCCAGCGCGCCGTCCCTCATTGATCTATGTTGACTTGTAATACAATTTTTTGACACATTTATTTTTGCTAACATACTCTAGAAATATTCTAGTCTCTTCCATTATAACAGTTTCACCACGTACCCAATCATCAGTGATGATACTTCTTTTAAAGAAAATCTTCGTACAGGTTAAATTATACTGTATTGAATTTTTGTATTGTAAAATTTTGTGAAATTTTTTAAACATAAATCATCTTTAAAAGTGAATTGATAAAAAATTATTCATAGGAACATAATAGCACACATATCACTACTTTTAGCAAAATGTTACAAAAATGTAATATAGAAGTTAGCCGCGATGATATTTTTGTATTATTTTCTTTAAAAACAATGATATGTGCATTAATAGAGATGACATTTTTTGTAACATTTTGTTAAAAATAATGATATGTTTGTTAATACGTTTCTAAGAATGATCTTTTTGTCAATTCTCTTTTAACGATGATCTATATGCAAAAAAACTCAATTCCCAGAGGCATAAGTATACAACAGCTAGTGTTGCCGACGGGTGCAATGAGCAACTGGATGCATCAAGTAATGTTTATCGCCTGACTAATCAGTCAATGTCAAAAGAGGAGAAAATTGATGCCCCCCACCAAAAGGGTGATTGAGGTAATTAAGGAGTAAGGAGACTCTCAAAAAGATCAAAAAGATGCAGTATCCCACATTGAATCTTTAAGAACTCGTACTTAAATTTGGTCTCTTCGACGATGAAAGAGTGTGGCATGCCATGCCTTAGTTTTACCCTTTAGGTAATTAAAATGGTTACAGAAATCGTTAATTTTCAGTATCCTTAAGAAAACAAATATTACCGAAGGAGAAAAAATTTGCCCGGTCCAAAAGTATAGTTAGGCCAACCCATGAAGGAGAGGTCCGTGGATCCACTAAATCCTGTGGCCTACAAAGGACGTTCGAAGAAAAAAAAAACTTCGGTATAAAAGTTCGAATCGGATCCTCATCAGAGTTCTCCCGGCCACGCATGACCCCATGTTTCTATTAAGAACCCGAGATCCCTCATCGCACGAGTTTGGAACGGAGTCAGATCTCATAATGTGCCTCGAATAAGAGTTTTCTAGCTGAAAGTTATCCCTTTATACAAGGCACGACTACTAAATTCATTGGAGTTTACTCCCGCGGAAGGACTCTCTACCTGACTGTTATAAAAGGCCCCATACCCTGCGAGCACATGTATGCTCTCTGGCACACAAGCCTCTGCAACTTTGTCTTCTGCTTCCCTAGCCTTTTGACTTAGGTACCGGAGCGGACTCCCTTGGTCGTTCCTGGAGGCTCCTCTTACGGTTAGTGGCGGAGTCACTCAAACATTAGGTCATAAGCATTGTTGGGTCGGTGGAGGCTTGGGCTAGATCATATGGAATCCTAAGTTGGGCCAATGAGGTCCTGGGTTGAGTCAGTGAGGTCTTGAGAGCTAGACTATTTTGAAGTGGGCCAATGGATTTGACAAAAAATGTTGGATCCGCCGCTACTTACGGTAATCTATTTTGTAGGGACTACACTGCGACATTCTTCTGATCGGAGTTTAAATGTCCTAATTTTAATAGACGAAATTTTGATCCATCAATTACTCATTATCTCCATCGACTGTCATTATGTCAATATTGGCTAGGAATGCTATACACAAACATATATAAGCCATCAAAAACAAGTACAACTATGGGTTTCATCATCTAAAAGAAATAGAAGGGACAAGTGTACATCCTTGTCCATCCTATTACAAAAGGTTATACATATCCTTATCCTCTTTTAGTTAAGCTCCGACGGATTACGGAATTTTCCGTTACCAATTGCATAATAATCATCCACCAAAAGATGGTAAGCAAGCTGGTGATCCACATGCACGTACTAATCATGGAGAGTATGATGGAGATTGTGATTATAGAGTGAATGATTGGTGGGATGTAAGGTGTGTGGAAGGGAGGGGGGTTGTTCAGTTTGGAATATGGATGGTGGGAACCCCCTGTCTCCCCCTCTCCCCTCTTCGCCTTCCCTCTTCTTCCTCCCTATTCTGTTTCTTTCCGTTTGTTTATGGTCTCCCAAATTCCTAATCCTGCAACTTGGCCATCTTCTTCTCCCTGTACATATAGACAGCTTCCTACCACGCCCATGTTTTCCAGGTAGTAGCCAAACTGTACTTCCCCCGTTCCCCGTATTCTAATGGGACGGGGAAAAAGCAAAACTGGCACAAGCCTGCGGAAGGAAGGTGCCTCTTACTAATTGTTATTATTTCAAACTAATCATGCCCCCGTTACCCCACCACGTGATTTCATCATTCGAGCACCACATCTCTAATGATACAGAACGAGATCCATCCCCCACCCGCTGCTGAGTGGTTCTCATAAAATCTGTCAAAAACACCACACACCCCTTTTCATATATGCTATAATAGAAGATTAGGGCGTCCTCTCCTATAAGCCAAGTGCACTACATGATCTCGTTTAGTGATGCGAGCTTGCATTACTTTTTGTCGTCCGGCAGTACCTTTGGTCGACAAGCCAATTTGGAGCCAGCAAGCTCCTTGGAATTCTAATATGGTTCACGGTGGTTGGCCACATGGCCACTTGCCTTGATCATAGGTGGGCGTGGGGAGCTTTAAATGGTCATCATCATATATATTATACAGGTATATATGTGGCATTATTTCTTTATGGTCAGTCGAAATTCTATTTAATTAGACGTAAAATCCAGACTAGAGATTTTGTGCTAGATATGTTCTCCAATAAAACCTACACACAACAAGATGTTGCTGCACTGCACTGCATGCAGTGCAACGAGTTACTGTTACTACACCGCACGGGGTGCAATCTTTTTTCTTTTTTTTGAATTTTTTTTTTTTTTTTATGTTGAGCCCCATAATTTTCTACATGCCCGTATAATCCGATTTTCGATTGGATGACTAAAAAAAACCTGAAAATAAAAAATTAAGCCTAATGAACAATAAATCTTTTGGGTCGTCTGATTGATGATCGACTTTTACAAAATGTGTTGAACATGATGGGCACGACTTAAAAGCATTCAAAAAAATAAAAAAAAATTGCTACAACCGTCCGATCTAAAAGCATGTTTCGCAGATTAGCTTAGAGTTTTACCTTGATGAGCACTTGATGAATGGAATTCGTTAGGTATACATAGACTAGGTATCCATTGGATTGGATAATACTTTGCACTTTTCTCCCTCCAATAAGCTCGTCGATACTTGACTTTAAGCGTCATTTATGCATATGTAGTATCTATCCTTAAAACACACACACACACATCTATATATATATAGATAGGGGACATACATAACGCGCCCTAGAGTGCATTTAAGTTAGATGCGTCCTCCTAAAAATTCATCTTTTTTATTTTAAAAATAAAATAATAATAAAAATAAAAATCGTCATAATTGTTAAAATATTTGAATACCCCCTCTATGTGGTTTCCCATCTCTTTGGCTTTAATTGTCACTGTAGCGGTCAGAAACTGGTCGGATCATGATGACCGTCCGATCAAAGTTCCCGACTACTCAATAGAATTTGTAGTTGAGTAGAAATGGTCAGTGCTGAACTTGCAAAAGGGAGGAGAAATGTCAAAAGAGCCCCCCATCTATTGGAGAGTAAAACCCTCCGATGCCTAACTTAGATGCTAGCAAGCGAGATCTTGCTAGGGGTTTTTGGACTCAATGTCGTGTACCTGTGATCGAAGAAAGTATGGGGCTTTATAGTCTCTTGTCTCGGAGGCGTCATGCGGACAGTTACCTTTGGAGAGGCCATGATCCCACTATCCACTCCTCTTGATTAAGGAGATCGTGGCATAATAGGCAAGGAGGGATCTGCTCGTGATTGGGAGGAGCAGATCGTATGGACCTGCCTAAACTACATAGTGATGCCGTTATCGTGCAAGGCCTGCCTAATGGCGGGGAGGCATTATGGGCCGCCCCTAGGAGGACCTTTGTGATCTTAGGAGGTCGAGAGGAACTCTGGACGATTGGTCTTTGCCTGGTTGAGTTGCCGATATTGGATGTCCGAGAGGGATGGCTGACTTACAGATCTCAGGTGCCTTGACTGAGGCCCTGGAGGGTCTTGGGAGCTACCAGCAGGTTCATAGCCTGGTGGTCTAAGGACCTAGGGTTGTTGAATTCAGATTCCCAACCTCAGGTGTCGGTCGGGACACAGAGAGCTATATGGCTCTCTCGTGTCGGCTCTTGTAGGCGGTAAGCCTTTAGGCCAGGACCCAATCGCCCCTCGTCACTGGCCCCCTCACTCTCGAATTCGAATTTCGAATATGAGAGTGAAATTGAGCGGGAAGCCCAACGAAAGGACGCCTTCACTGCTAGGTGTGAGACACGTGGCACCGCTTGCCCTTTGAAAGGATACTCCCGCGTGCCCTTTCGTAATCCTCGAGTGACCCTTGGGATCTTAGTTGTACTTCGAAACGACGCCCATTTATGGGAAGAGATGATGCCCCTTTGCTTTTTGCGATCCTCGAACGTTCCCCAAGGTGTTGATTGTCCACGTAGCGTCATTTCGTGTATGATTAGACCCCCAGGGCTGTGGTTGCAGGGCGCGTCTCTTCATCTCCAGGCAAAACGCCTGGGCCGTCATCATAAGGGGTTGTCCTGGCATCTCTTGAGATTCCTGACAGGAAGAGAGGTGAGCAAACTTATCGTCCCCCCTATAAAAATAGGGGCACGGGGTGAACCAGGCCCACTCTCTACTTGCCTAAAGCTTTCTGCGGACACCGGAGTTGTGGAAGAAGAAATCTCTCATCGTTCGCGCTCCCCTCATGTTCTTCAGTGAGTCCATCCCGGCTCTGAGCCCTGTTAGTTCCTCAGGGTCTCCTAAGACTTCTTCTCCGCTTCCATCTTCCTCTGGGACCGCTTCTTGGTCTCCGGAGTCTTCGTCTTCCTTCTCTAGCGAGGCTTATCTTTATACCGAGCGATCTTTCACCCCCTCGTCCATGGCTTTAGACAAAGCTTCCAGTTCCTCTGGCCAGTCCGAGAGGAGGGCTCCCGCCCTGGCCTGTCATAGCCGTAGTTTGATTAAGCAGGATGAGTTGAGGAAAATGATGGGGTATCGAGTGCCTCACGGGTACCGTCTTATTGAGGCCGGTCCCGACGATCACCTCTCTTTCAAGGCCCCTAATTCTTTCGTAGTATATCGGGAGATGTTTCTGATAGAATTGGCTGGACTAAAAGCCAATCATAAACTCAATTTGTACATTCTAGTTCAATATCTTAATAAAGACATTCCTTTCATTATGTGGTTCTTGTTGTGCTATTCACAAGGTCATTATAGCTTTGGGGACCAAAGTATGATCAAATATTATAAGGAGTTGCAAGTCCCATGAGATAGGTACTCTCTGATCGTATTGCAGTTTGTTGTCCTATCCACAAGGCTATAATACAAGTCAATGAGATTTTGATCTCCGTAGGAGACTATCGGAGTCTCACGTTTTGTATATCTGAGGGTTATACAGTCTACCGAAAGATAGTGAGAGTTAATTCAAGATAAAAGTCTATGTCTGAATTAATAAGAATTATCTGCTTAATCACTTTATTTTCTCTGAATGTCTAAAATATCGCCAGATAATCCGATATATGGCATATTGGATGTAAGAGGATTGACACATTCCACTCATTTAGACAGGCTTGACGTATCTGAAGAATGTCCTCAGATCCAAAGAAATCTGGTGATCTCTTGCTTGGTGAGACCAAGGTGAAGAGACAATTAAAGGTAAACCTTTGGAAAAGATAAGTCAGCTAAAAGGGAGGAATATTTCTACTACTAGGTGTAAAAACACTAAAATAAGCAAATGATTAGAATATAAAATTGGAGAAGTTGCGAATATTCTAATTAATAACTTTTACCTATCCATTAGAGAATTCAAATCTCCAGTTTGAGATACCGGATATGCTTCTCAAATCTGCTAAAGTGTGTAGATTGAGATAAGTGAAAAGAAGATGAGGGTTAAAAGAAATTCACCTTAGATTTATGCAAAAGTTGCACATGTTGTTGTAGGACAACAAACTTCAGGACGCTTTCAAGAGACTTAATAGAATTTAATAATTATCATTTTATTCCATTTGTCATCAAGATCTTAATCTCTAATCCTTGTTAAGATCGAAGTGGTTATCTATTGACTGAGTAGGAACAAATGTTGTTCTGTTTATTTTAGAAATAAATGATTTGAATTTTAAGATCAGTTAATAGATTCTTGATGTGACATCTCATGTAATGAATGTTCATAAGTCTCCTGAACAGAAGGAAAAAGTATGAGTCCATACTATGGCCATATATATGAGGATAGAATTCAAAAGTTGCATAAGATGGATACTTTGATCTACAAGATTATGAATCATATGTGATAAATGAATCTTGTCTCATGGGAAGGTTGACTATTTCTCCATTTATGAGATATGGAGATAGAAGTAAAGATTTATTAGAACTTGTACATACTAATGTACGTTGCCCAATATCTACTTAAGGTTTAGATAGTTACTCCTATTTTCTATTCCTTGATGTTTACTTCTCTGGAGATTCGGATATATGTGCTTGTTAAAATACATGTCAAAAATACTTGAGAAGATTAAGGAGTTTAGAATTCATATAGAGTGACATATTGGAAAGAGTATTAAAACTCTTCGATAAGATTGAACATATGAATACTTGAGTACATGATTCGCACGATTCTTCTAGGATAATGGTAACCTTTCTGAATTAACTTCTATTAATATGTGACAATTGTATAGTGTATTATAATAAAAATCGCACTATATTAGGTATAGTACGTATATGATAAGTTTGCCTAATGTTTCTTATTTCCTTAATGGTTTTGTTACGTCTTGGATCTGGTTATTTTTTTTTCTTTATTTTTTTTAAATTCGGAATCCGACTACGTAATCTTAGAACAAATTCTACCATAAGAAACATATATGAAAGCTATACAACCACAAGGTAATTTAAATAAATGCTATAATCATCAATTAATCCAAAGTATCTAAAAATAGTCAATACCAAAGTTCACAAATTACAATATCCATCAATTTGTATATAAATTCTCAATCTCACCAATAAAGAAAAATACATCAATTTCTCATTATCCCTACTACATCAAATCTAAGAAAGCTGTAAAATTTGAATCTAAATAACATCTTGAAGATATTAAATGCCTCAATCAGAAGTCTCCTTAAATTTTATGTTCTCTTTCTCAGACACTAAAAATGTTAATAGGGTTCATGAGTACAACCACTCAATAGGCTTCAAACCATCTACATGACTTAACATATAGTAAATTTTACAAATCACATTATACAATTATACTAAACATGATCATACATAGTTCTACATATATCTCAAATAAGAAAACGATACAAAATATGGTCCGGTATAAGCTTATCAAATCAAATGTATTTTCTAATAATATAAATAGATAAACTAATATATAGCATATATGGTATGATCGAACTCATATCAAACATATCAAATTCTACTAGCCATGATCAGAATGTATCACATATCGAATAGAACATATCAAATTGTTAGGGCGTTACGTATCGCCGTCCCCTAAGCACATGTCATATCAAATAGCAAATATCATGGCGTAGTATCTTATTGAATCCGATTCATATCATAGATCATATAGTTAAGACAGATTCATATGATTGCAAAAGGATAGCTGAACAGGATAATCATTCAAATGACTAAGTTGAATTCAAATGAACATATGGAGCAAAGATTTCAAATTTATGTGCCAATCAAACAAATCAAATCATATCATAACGGACATGCACCCAAACCACCACATAAGGAACCAAACAAAACAAATACCAAAGCATCTAAACAAATGATACAAAGGTCTTGGTCACTGCGTAGAACAAGGTAGTCTAAGTCCCACCCAACTCTAAACCGCCAGGGCGTTACATATCGCCGTCCTTTGCTTTTAGCAGGCCGGAAATCAAGATTCCACCCGTTTGCTCTTGGGTTCCAAACAAAATACTCTATCCAATATGGATGCTTCTAATGGAATCGGGCCAAATATCTCCTTAAGATGGCAATGTCCAATCAAAGTCAAATAATTATGGCACAATCAAATTAACAGAGATCAAATGATGATAAAATATGAGCATAGATCTAAAAATTGAATTATCAAATTAATACGTACATATAAGAGTTAAAATATATACTTTTATATACAAAATAGCCACTTAGAGAGTCATCGGGGTCATATATATGGATAATCAGAGTAAAACTGATCATAATAGGTTGCTAGATAGAAATGATAGTCAAAAGAATTTTTTTAGAATTTTTGGAATAACAAACATACTTTTCGACCATCAAAACTAATTTTCAGAACTAACAAATTAACAAATAGGTCGAATAATATCAAACAGATTCAGAAAATTATAAAATATGGAGAACATGTCAAAAAGTTCCTATTTAAAGTGTGAACAAAGTTTCATCAATTTTTAGATTGGTTTGACATGATTTTGGATTCTCACTTTGATTCTAAGAATCTAACTTAAATAGAATTCCAGCAAATCAAAACAGAGGATAAACAGAATATCAAACAAAGTTATAACATTTTAAAAATTTATAGAGAAGTCAAGGATAATATAATAAAGGTCTCTACGAAGTTTTGTATGATTTGGACGTGAATCAAATGAGATATAGGATTCACAAGTTGAGATTTCAAAACTATCTGGACATATTGTATAGTCTGAAAATAATATTACAGACTAAATATCAAAAAAACTCTAAAAATTATGAAATTTATTGGGAATTAATATAACATAAAAATTAAACTTATTTACAAATTTTAGATCAATTGGGCATCGGACCAAAGATAAAAAATATTTGTAAATCGTGTGATCATAATTAGAAACAGAACAAATTGAACGGATAGATTACATAGGCTAAAATAATAATCATGTAATAAATAGAAAGAAAATCATACAAATATGAAACTTGAATATCATGAAGAATACATATAAGTCAAAGTTATTACTAATTGATTAGCTTTTAAAAACGTTTAAAAATAACATAATTTTTTAATACAAAATAGATCATGTATACAATTATCCGCCTACCTCTTGAAGAAAGACCGGCTCTTGGTTCTCCTATGGCTTCTTTACTATTTATTAATGTCTTATTCTTCCTCTAAACTCTTTTTCACATTCTATAAGTTCTTTCTCACGTTCTTTAAGTCTCCAATAACAAAAAACATTTATTAGAATCAAACCTTCAAATGAAATAAATATGAACAACTTTATTCTCTTAAGAACACCACATGAACTTACCCCTTATAAGAGAGCTGCATGCTATAGAGGTTGAGCATGACTCAAAGCTATATTTATACTTATTTACCCTCCTAATATAATCATCAACACCTCCTTTCTTTGCTAACGTCGAACTCTTACTCCTCATAGCTTAATCTCCAAGTCAAAGTCACTTCCTAGTCCAAATCGGACTCTGCTCACACTACCTGCAATTTTATTTTCTGAAGACCATTAAATTCAGCCCCTTAAACGTCTGAATTAAGAAAAACTATCTTCTACAAAGTTTTATAACTTTTTATTATCTTTTCAATGCCACCATGTTTATGATTTTTGGACACCTATACCAAAACATATACCTATTTTACTGACCTACTATTATGAGTACTCCGAACTCCGAAATATGGCAGATTTCCTTCATATCTAAAGATGTCCTGATTCCAATTAAGCAACAACTT
This sequence comes from Zantedeschia hybrid cultivar, assembly GCA_030544215.1. Classification (NCBI taxonomy): domain Eukaryota; kingdom Viridiplantae; phylum Streptophyta; class Magnoliopsida; order Alismatales; family Araceae; genus Zantedeschia; species Zantedeschia hybrid cultivar. The sequence continues at coordinate 28,645,758 of JARZZO010000015.1, forward strand.
ATTTTAAACATATGTACTTCATACAACTTCTATCATTTTGAGTCATAGTTCTAATAGAAGTTATCTTGCGTAATTTTGAATTATATACACGGCGTTATGTTTACAATACTAGGACTATATCAAGTAAATCCGTGTACAGAATCCTAGTTCAAGTAGGATTCCAATTATGACTTTCTATTCATTAATTAGAATCTTAATTATATTTAAATTTATTATGTTTTACTTCTAATATAAGTCAAATATGTTATATATTACTTTTTAGGTCATAGTTAATATTAATTATATCAATTTTTGTTTCCTAATTCAAATCCTAATCCGATTAGGACTTGTTCTCTATAGATAGCCCTTTCTAAAACTGATCTTTGATATTTTTGACCTCTAAAACATCTGAATTAGAAAAAATGATCTTCTATAAAGTTATCTATATTTTTATAATCTTTCCAAAGACATCAATTATGCCTTAATCAGAATTTTCGATACAAAGTTATTATTATTTTACTATGTTACTCTCTAATACATCAACTTAGAATTTGAACAAAATTAGTAGGCTATTCTTAGTAGTGTAATTGGGCTATTGGGTTTTTATAATTGGGTTAATTAGAATAAATTAAGTTACTTAAACTCAGCCATAGATTCTTATAATTAGTTAATTGGTTTAATTTAAATTAATTAAATTTATTAATAGTTGTAAAAGTGCGGGGTATAACAAGTTTAGCATAAGATGTATATCCTTCCGATGAAGTTCTGACTAAATAATGTGTATCTATCTATATGAGATATGGAGTTGAAAGAAGTCGGACGTTAAGTATGTTAAAGTCAGGCAAAGTCCAGCCTATAATGTGATGATGCATGATCTAAGGAAGTTTGAATCAGGGACAAATAAGTGTAGATTTGTGATACATATCTAAAGATTTTAGATATTATTTCTATCAGCTGAGTGATGAAAGAATGTTCATCGCTGAGAAAACTATCTTCTATGAAGAGGAATGTGTCCTTGGAGAAGACAGTGGGAGTTGGATAGAATTTGATTTTAAACTGTGCAAGTTTGTTGTGCTGACCACAAGACCTGTCCTTCCATTTCTAAAGGCTAAAACTATGGCATGTTGATGCCTCACCACAAAGTAGAAATGGGTATTACTTTATTGTGCTATCTACAAAGGTGGCATCCTACTCTACTCCTGTAACATAACCATGGTAATGCTTGAACCATAACTTAGTGGTTTGTTGTGCTATCCACAAAGCCACTAGGATTGTGGGGCATAACTATGTTTAGACGTTGCCAGTACACAAATTAACATAGGATCTTGAGATGGTCCTCTTTTGAATGGAACCTATTATCACACACAATTAAAAGCGACATAGGTCTTTTAGAGTTCTCCTGACAACCAAATAGATATGTTTGACATATAGAAGTTGGCAGAAAGGGATGAACTCTAAGAGGTGGATGATGATCCAAAGACTTATGATGTGGCTTTTAGTGGATCTAACTTCGAGAATGACAAGATATTCTGATATCCATTCTGTCCATGCCAATCAAGTTCAGAACTTAATGAACTTGCTTGCAGGTAATGTACCCATCAGCTGCAAGAGATCTTCAAATGGAAGACAGATCTTGGTGGACTGTTTGACTTGTATGGCAAGAAATGACCAAGGCAATAGTTAAAGTCAAAATTTTGACCATAATAAGTCCTCTCGATAGTTGTCATAGTTGAGTAACTCAGAATTCTCCTTGCCACCACTCTCAGTGATGATGACGACTAATGTTAGATAGATGTTATAACTAGCTTTTTCATTGTGATTGAGGAAGAGACGTATATGATATGAGCTTAAAGTTTTACATCTATAGAATAAGCTTTAAAGTAAGGTTCTCGAAGTTCGAACAAAGGATTTGACTAGGTGATCAGATCCTGTGAGTTTATTTAGAATGAACTTGAACTGCATGTGTACAAGTAAGCTAGTGGGAGTGTAGTCACACTATTAATGTTTTCTATTAATACATCCTGGTCATTGAGCATGACAAGGGAATGTTACTTTCGATGAAAGCATGATTATCCATTCTTTCTTCACAAAGGTTTTGGATGGAGAATCCTGTTAGTATTAGGTGGTCTGAAAGCCAATCCGATACTATATATTATTCAGTTTATTAATAAATTACATTAATTCATTGTGTGTAATTAGGTCGATCTATGTTTATCGTATCACGATGAAGTCCATGAACATGTGCAACAATCTTTGGATTATGATGAGATCATAATTACGGGACTGAAGACTTATAAACATATGTTCTTAAGTGTTCCTAGTCAGAGGATGTTTGAAAAGGATATCAAACATCCGGATAGACTAGTACAGATTTCTTCAGCTCATATGATGAGGGTGACTGATCCTATAAGTCACTTGTGTGGAGACACTATGTTGGACCTATAGGTGCTAATTGGGGAATGAGTTCACTGAACTGATCCGACCTAGAATCGTTGGATGGTATATACCTCACTGTTAACCAGCTCGATTCTTTTGTCACAGTTGCGTAGATGATCTTTGGACCTGAGACACCAAAGATACCTTGTTAGTACGTCTCTGAGCTTTGACTTTGACTAACGAATCCCTAACTGTGAGTTATCGATAAGTCAAGTGATCGGGTTCAGGGAGATGGCCTCAAAGGTAATTATGTGTTCAATACGGGATCATCCGCTCTCGGTAATATGAGAGAGAATGTTCCAGAAATGATGCGCTTAAGTCCCTGGCCAGGGCAGACTCTGTATTAGATAAAGAGTTATCCGATATAGATTAGGGGCATCTAATTCAAATGAATCGATCGGCTAGGGTTTAATAGTAAACCATACCTTAGGTCGATTCGAGAACATTGCACCAATGAAGGATTATATCTGCGCGCTAACCGATGACGAAAATGTTCCAATAGAAGGTTGAGATAACCCCAATGCCATCCAGGATCACGCGATGTTGTTTGGCATCCAATGTGATCGGAAGCTCGTCCGAATTTATTGTGGGACATTAAATTCGGTTGATTAATTAATATAAGGATATTAATTAATTCAATGGGTCTGTAAAAAGTTATTGGACTTAATGAGCCATTAACTGGATTGGTATTTGGGCCTAGAGGGTCACACGTAAAAAAGTTTTCAAGTCGAGGGATAATTTGACTGGATTTTGGATAAGTGTGGGTTTTTATGAAAAATCATAAAACCACTTATTATAAAAGAATGGCCACTAGGTTGGGGGCCAGCAACCTTGACCTAGCCACTGCCTTCTCTCTCTCCTCTCTCCTGGGCGCATGTCTCGAGGCCGGCCCTCTGGAGGCTCTACTCTGGCTCCCGATAGCTCCGCCTTCCGTTCGACGGGAGTTTCCGAATCCACATGTCACGGCGGATTACGCGTAGCCAGACGGGATCCACGAATGCCGCATCAAGCGAGGAGGCAAGGATGATCCATCGCGAGGAGAACTGCGTGGATACTACTAGAGGCTAGGCACCTGCGTGGCTTGTGGCATCGCTCCGACAGTACCAGAGAACGAACGTGGATTCGCATCCGCGCAAGGTAAATAAGATTTGTCTGTTTATTTTCGCTGCGTTTTCGGTCGGATCTCGACACTGCGAACCCAACACATCCTGTATTGAAAATACGGATCTATGATGATAGATCAAGTTAGGATGACCCAATCTGAGACCTGATAGAGTATTAGGCTTATAATGGGAAGAGTGTGTCCCTAGTATACAGAGAAAGTGATTTGAATCTATCAGGTCATACTAACTCAGGCTTTAGATCTAACATTATATGGAGTTGCAATGAAATGGAAGAGTTCTAGGCAGGAAATGTTGGATATAGGTGTCCTCAAGGCCAATCATTAGGTACCTATTACAATCTGGTTTACTAATAAATGGCACTTTATTCATTATGAAGATTGGCGGGTTTATTATTGCACATAATGAAGTCCTTGAATATGTGCAATAGTCATCAGATTATGATGAGATCATAATAATGAGACTGATGACTTATAAACACACGTTCTTGATTGTTCCTAGTCGAAGGATGTTTGATAAGGACATCAAACATCCGATAAGACTAGTACAAGTTATTCCAGCTCATTTGATGAGGGTGACTGATTTCGTTAGTCACTTGTGTGTAGACACTATGGTGAACCTGTAGGTGTTCATTAGGGAATGAGTTCACTGAACTGATACTACATGAATCATCAGATGGTAATTTACCTAACTGTTAGCCGGCTTGATTCATCATCATAGTGACTTGGTTGATCCTTGGACTTGAGACAACAAAGACATCTTGCCGATAGACTTTTGGGCTTTGACCTTGGCTCAAGAATCCCTATTCACGGGATCTCTAATAGTCAAGGATCGGCTCTAGCAGAAGACTTTTGAAGGTGATTGAGTGTTCAATATGGGATCATTCGCTCTCATGTAACTGGAGATAGAATGCTCTAGGATAGATCCGTAGGAGTCTCTGGATAGAGCGGACACAATATCAGAAAAGGTATTTTCTAATATTGTACAATGGTCTCTGATCCAAGTGAGTTCACCATCTAGGGTTTGACAGTTGACCACAACCTAGGTTGACATAAAAGAGCATTGTGCGAATGAAGAATTATAACTACGCGGTAACTATAGACGGACATGTTCCATGAGTGGGTTACTGAACCCCATTATCTTCGGAGATCATACGGTATTTCTTGGTACCCAACTTGATTGGAAGTCTGGCCGAATTTATATGAGATGTTAATTCGGTTAAGTGATTAATTAAATATAAGATTAATTAATTACTAAAAGTCATCAAAGTGTTATTTGACTTAACCGGTTGAAAACTGGACTGGCAAATCGTCTTAGAGGGTCACCCGCACAAAGATTCTCAGTCGGTGGTGTTTTAGTGTGTTTTAATCAATTCGGGGACTTTTGTGAAAAGTCACGCCAACTTAATATATATACAGGACGTGTAGAAACCTTGGACCTAGCTTTAGGAGCCTCGCCCAGCTAGATGTCCCTCTCTCTCTCTCCTCCTCCTCTAGGAACCCCCTTCAAGGCGCCAGACTCTTCCCATCTCTACAACGCGCAATTCCCGAATGTCGGAAATTCTCCGACCGCCTGCTCCAGACAACCATTGCAGCGAAGAATTATCAGCGGGCGTGCTGATCTGAACGAAAGAGCGAGGATGAACTGCCGCAGAGGATCATGTGGATACCACTGGAGGCCGGACGCTTGTGTGGCTAGCGGCATCGCCTCGACAAAATCGATACGGACGCGGATTTGAATTTGTGCACGGTGATATTCGATCACACGATTTTTTGGTTTTATTGCTTTTGTTCCGAAATACATCGAGGGAATTGGGCGGGATCAATTTTTCGTATTCCAATTCCGCTACGTTCTTTGCATCCCGCATAGATCCCAACATGAAACTACTACATATTTGGTGACAAAGATAAATGTACACTGTTGAAGGAACAGTATGGATGAAGGAGTTTATCTTTGAGTTAGAAATGATTCTATACACTTCCTATTTCATCCTATTGTTGTGTGACAACATGGGAGTAACTGATTAAGTAAAAGAGTCGTAGTCTCCTCAAAAGTTGGCGAATATTCTGAGGCACTTTCACATGATCAGAGACATTAATTCCAAAAAATATTAAATTGCAAATCAACATATTAAGCTATTATCTCATACTACGTTGGAGTATTGCCTAAGTTTAATTGTGATCAAACAGGAAGGTGATTAGTGTTAATCCAACTAGGAGATTGTTGGATATAAGTGTCCTCAAAGTCAACCAGTAAACACCTGTGGACATTCTGGTTCACAAATATATAGCAATTAATTCATTATAATGATTGATGATTAGATAACTGAGTATAATGAAGTCCATAGAATTATGAGGGAATATTAGATCATAAGGAGATTGTGATAACGAAACTAATACTCTTGACCATAATTCCTAAACGTTTTTAGTCATAGGATATTAGAGATTGGACATCTAATATCCAGATAGACTAGTGTGTATTGTACTTGCTTATATGATGAACTTGATTGATCTCATGGTCACGTGCGTGGAGACACTAGGGCAAACATACATGTGCGATTGGAGAATGAGTTCATTGAACTAATCTGACATGAGTCATTAGATGGTAATTTACTTGATTGTCAGTAGGCTTGATTCATCATCACAGTAGCATAGTTGGTCCTTGGACTTGAGACACCAAAGTCATCTTGTCGGTGGACTTTGAGTTTTTGACCCTGGCTCACAAATCCCTATCCACAGGGTTCCTAATAGTCAAGGATCAGGTCCAACAAAAGACCTTCAAAGGTGATTGCGTTTTCAATAGGGGATCATTTACTCTTAGGTTATTAGAGAGAGAATGTTCTAGGAAAGATGCGCGGGGGTCTCTGGCCAGAGTAGACACAATATCATAAAAGGTATTTTCTGATATTGTATAGGGGTATCTTATCCAAGTGAGTTGACCATCTAGGGGTTTCACGGTTGACCATATCCTAGGTTGACTCCAGAGCATTGTACGAATGAAGGATTATAGCCACGCGGTAACTATAGACGAACAAGTTCCATGAGTGGGTTGTTGAACCCATTACCTTCCAGAATCATGTGGTATTGCCTGGCACCCAACTTGATCAGAAGTACAACTGAATTTACATGAGATGTTAATTCAATTAAGTAATTAATTAATATGAGATATTAATTAATTACTATAAGTCGATAAAGTGTTATTCGACTTAACAGCTGAAAATCAGACTGGTAAATGGGCCTAAAGGGTCAGACGCATTAATATTCTCAGTCAATGGTGTTTTAGTGGGTTTCATATTAATTTAAGGACTTTTATGAAAAGTCACGCCGACTTAATATATATACATGTCGTGTAGAAATCCTGGGCCAAGCTCCAGGATTGCTCCATGCTAGCTGCACCGCTCGCTCTCCTCCTCCTCCTCTGGGGGCTCCATTCCGGGCGTTGTGTTCTTCTCCGTCTCCACTGCACGCGATTCCCCATGGTTGGAAACCTTCGCCCGCATGCTGCAGGCTCCGTCGCGGCAGAGGATCTTTAGCGAGCGTGCCGATTCGGACGAGGGAGTGAGGATGAACCACCGATGAGGGTCGTGTGGATACCGCTGGAGGCTAGATGCTTGTGCAACTAGCGGCATCACCTTAACAAAACCGACATAGATGTGGATCCGAATCCGTGTACAGTGATTTTGATCATCTGGGTTTTCTTGTTTGTTTTTGTTTTATCCAAAACGGATCAGGGGATGGACAGGATCGATTTTTGTCGTTCATTTTCTCTACATTCTTCATCGTCCCGCCCCACTCCTTACACCTTCTTGTAGACCTTTTAGGGTATGGTCCAGACCATGCAAGCATAGACTACCTTACAGAGTCAGGATAGGACATCGAGAGCTATGATGATGGACAAATTCAATAGGCTGGGTCCTCCTTCTTTTAAGGGGGAGAGTAAAGTTGACGTTGCTATGAAATAGTTGACGCAGATGAAAGAATATTTTTAAGACCATCAACTATGTTGAAGAGAGCAAGGTCCAACTGATAACCTTTATACTCAAAGACCATACTGATTTTTGGTGGAGCTCGGTCAAGAGGATTGTTTTTACTAACCACGTGGGGTCCATCTTGTGGACTGAGTTCTTGATTGAGTTCAGGAAGAAATATTTCCCCTCACATGCTCGTATTGCCATGGTATAGGAGTTCATTGTTTTGACACATGGGAGTTTGTCTGTGGCTGAACATGAGGCCAAATTTGTGGAGCTGGACCATTTTTCCCTGCACTTCTTTTCTGAGAAAGAGAGGGGGTGAAGAAGTTAGTGCATGGGTTACATGGTGCTATTCGAGGTCGATGGCTCTGCTCCGACTTTGTACTTTGACCAAGACCTTAGAAACAACATACCTTGTGGAGCAAGAGCAAAATCCCTTTCTAAAGGAAAGGAAGAGTCAGAATCGAAAAAGGTAAGCCACTGCAATACTAGGGATTCGATAAGAAGAAGTTCGCACCAGCTGTGGCAAGGAATATAAAGAAGGTGGAGCATCCCATTTGCACATAGTGTAGGAAACCCCACATAGGCACCGAGTGTTGGTGCACCACTGGAAAATGCTTTGGTTGTGACGAACCTGGCCACATGATTCACGATTGTCCTAAGCAGAAGGACAATTATGCGACTGGAGTACCGACAAAAGGGAAGGCGTGCATCTATGTGCTAACCACTGAAGAGGCTAAGGCAGAGCCCAACATGGTTACAGATATTAGTCTAAGCAAATCATCCGTGCTTGAGTTTTATTTGATTCTTGTGCTACACATCCTTTCATTTTCACCTAAGTTTATTGATTGATTCCTTAGAGGGTGTAGTTTTTTTAGAGAAACTCCCTCTTACTGTCATTATCATTATAGGTGAGACCTTGATTTTTGAACTTGTAGAGTCTGCCTTTAATGTGTGCATTGTGGGTAGATATTTGTTCGTTTGGCCCTATGTCACTAGAATGGTGGATTTTAATGTTATATTAGATATGGACTTTTTAAAGGAGCATAATGCATTGCTAAATTGTCATAGGAAGAGGGTTATATTCCAAGGTCCTAGACCCATGGATGATTTTTATTATCAGTGTCCGAAATCTACGTCAGGAAGGGTGTTTGTCTCTACAATAAGGGCAAAGAAGTTAGTTAGGCAGATAAGTATGGTGATTGATAATGACAAAGGTAAGATGGTTCAGGACATTAGAGTGATTCGGGATTTTATTAATGCATTCCTTGAGGACCTACTTGGTTGCCATCATCACAGGAGATCGATTTCATTATTGATCTTATACTAGGGACTATCTTGACTTTTAAGGTGCCTTATCCTATGGCTGGTGTGGTGTATGTGTTAACGATTTGGCGGCATTGTCTCTACAATAGAGGTGATCAATAACCACAAGAGTTTGAGATATATATTTGTATAGAAGAACTTAATCTGAGATCAAGGTGTTGAGTGGAGTTCTGGAAGTACAATTGCATGCTGATTGGAAGGCTTTGAAAGATGTCATTGAGAGTACACCTCAGATACATAGAGAGAGGTCGTACATGATGCATTTAGCTATTCGGACTAATCAGATTGACCGAATCATTCAAGTATAGGGAAAAGGATCAGTCTATAATAGCTATGATTAGTAAGTCTAAAGTAACGCAAGGATACGATGTCGACATTCGGCTTGGCAATATGTTATGTATGCGGAATGATGAAAGAGGTGACTTATGAGATGGGTGATGTGATTTGGGAAGGAAGGAAGGCTAAGCCAAGATTGATTGGGCCCTTCGAAATTCTTCAACGAGTTGGTGAAGTAGTTTACAAGTTGGTTTTACCACCTACATTATCTAATGTGCATTCAATGTCTCACGTGTCTATACAGAGGAATTATATATTAGATCCATCTCATATGATCGAATGTAAGCCACTCAAGGTGCAATCAGATTTATCATATGAAGGGAGGCCGATTCGCATTCTGGATTGCAAGGAGAAAGTAGTGCGAACTATAGTGGTTTCTTTAGTGAAAGTTCTACGGCAGCACTGCTCTATGGAGGAAGGCATGAAGAAGAAGCATCCATTCTTATTTAGTGAGTTAGGATGCTTTAAATTTCGAGAATGAAATTTTTTTAAGGAGGAGAGGATGTTATACACAAGATCTTGAACCCATTTTATTTAGTTAATGGACTTTGAATTATTAAACTTAATTTAGTTAATTAAGTAGATTTTAATTGAATAAGCACAACTAAATTAATTAATGAGCCATGGTAACTTAAGTCCATTTATGGTCTATTATTTAATTTAATAATAGATTAAGAATGAAAAGAAATATTAGTCAAGCCAACTAGACCCATTAAGCCCATTAGTGTTCTTAGAGGGAAACTAGTGTGTTGTGGACTTAGTCAAAGTTTTAGATTCGCAGAGTGTGTGACAACAGCTCAGTGAAATAATGATATCTTTGCACTCGATTAAACAAAAAATATGATCATGGTACCATTGGAAAGAGAAAATTATGTTATACAACTTTATCAAAAGAAGATTTTTCTAATTCTAACATTTATGAGGTCTAATTTAATGATTTTCATATTAGAAAATAATGGGCTACGGAAATTGAGACCTAGTTGCACTAGGAGAAGCTCTTTAACTTGGCCATTAAGTCTTCTCTAGTTGGAGTTCGACTCCGACATGAAGAAGACATCCTTCAGATTGGATTAGAAATTAAAAAAAAAAAACTATAAATAAACCCTTGAGGATGAGTATGAACTCTCTTGCTCGCAGCTATGTTCCAAGGATAAGTTCATATATTGTTCTTAAAAAACATAAAGTGTATTCTTGATTAATTCTCTTAGGAATTGATTCTAATCTATGAATTGTGTTCTTAAAAGATTAGAGGATGGAGAAGAAGCTTTGGATTACGAGGGAACCAGAGTTTGAGTGCTACAGAAGAATTGGAAGGGTTGGTTTATTCTTCCTCTAAAGGTAGGTGATGATAACCCATTAAATGAATATTTTGTATTATATGTAAAACTCAAGTTTTATTTTCAAAAGTGGTCATTTGATAATATGGAATGATCATATTTATGTTTAGACTCCCTAATTTTGATTAGAATCTCAAGATCAATGCTTAATTCCTAATTTTTCAAAGTTCCGTATAGTAGTGTTGAATCGTGTCGGCATCAGGTTACGCGATTTAAATTGTGTCAACCGATATGACGCCTTTTATGCATCTCTAAATCATGTCAAGGGTCCCTGACACAATTCAAAATGCATCAACTATACCTGGTGCAATTTAAGTTCTTGATTAAGTAGCCATAAGCCTTTACCTACGATTTTTAGAACCTATACCTATAGTTTTGAGAACTTATACCTATGGTTTTCATATTGAACTTTGCTTAGCCATAACTCCTTATTTTCTTGGCTAATCGACCTAAAATTTTGACCATATCTTTATTTTGACATGCTCTACCTGTCAGTAAATGTTTTTAATTTTTAGTTTTTATTTGCATATTATTCTGCTATTTATTCGATTGGCTCAATTTGACTAAAGTTATATATATGCCATTTGATATTTTAAATCACTCGTATGATATCCAAATTCATTAAGACTTTGTTCATATGATGTATAAGACATATTTGACATGTTAACAAAGCTTTATCAATTTTTGAAACTATTTTATATTTTTAGATCTATTTATTTAATTTTTAGCTTTAAAAAAAGGTTTAATGCCTGAAAATTATATTTATTGATCCAAAAAATTTGAAAAAAATCTTGGAGATTACCTTTCTGTTCAATGAACTCTTGGAATCAACTTGCTCTGATTTTTCATATAAATGATCATGTTGACTTTTTAAGTGACTATTTTGTGTGTAAATATATGTATTTTGACTTATTAGCCCTTTGGTAATTCTATTGTCAGGTCCATGATTATCATATGCTCTATCTCATTTTATTGTGCTATATATATAGACTTTGTTTAGACATTTTCATTTTAAGAAGATTATAGGATCATATTCCTTATAAACATTTGTATTGGATAGAGCATTTTGTATGTGAAATATAAGGGCAATGAGTAAAATCTTAGTCAGGTGGTAGGTAAAAAGTGCCACAAAACCTATTTGCCATTTGTATGGTTATGGTGGGACTTAAAATCTATGGCTCTGCATAGGGCGAAGACCTTTGCATCATTTGCCTAGATACTTTGGTATTTGTTTCTTCGGTTCTTTATATGGTCGTTTAGGTGCATGTCCATTATGATATGATTTGATATGTTTGAATGTCACATAAATTTAAATTCTTTGCTCCATATATTCATTTGAATTCAGTTTAGTCATTTGAATCCTTTGAGCATCTTGCATAACTATTATTTTGAAATCATGTGAATATGTCTTAACCTTATGATCCATAATATGAATATGATTTGATAAGCTACTATGTCATGATCTTCATTATATGAGAAGCTCAATTTCATATGAGATACGTCCAGTTCGATATGTGACATTCTGTTCATTGCTAGTAGAATTTGATATGTTAGATATGAATCCGATCATGCCACATATGTTATATGTTAGTCGATTTATTCATGCTATTAGAAAACACATGTGATTTAATAAATCTATATTTGACTATGTTTTATATCATATTCTTATTTGAGTTATATGTAGAAGTGTGAATCATGTATATTTGTTATCATCATTTTTCAACTATTATATTGTTTAGCATTTGGTAGATTTGATGCCATTATGGAGGATTTCACATTGTGTGTGTTGCTGTCATTATATACATAGATATCGGAAATCCAAATCTAATCTTCAGGATATATGGATTCTTATCTTAGGGTGTAGGGGTTACCTTTATATAGCGTATGTCATCATTATCAGTTGGTAATAGAAGTTTAAGGGTAGATTAAATCGGCAAATAATTTGTTGAGGGAGCATGATACCCTTTGGCCTTCTCTATTGAAAATTTAGAATTGGCATTTCTCTCCGAGAGTATCGATGTTTTGTTGGAAGCTCTTGCACAGGGCTCTCCCGGTAAAGAGTAGGATTGTTGAAGGTGGGTTCCAAATTTTTTTTCCGTGTTCTTGTTGCGCAAATCCATAGTGTGAGGACCTTAGTCACCTGTTTATCCATGGTGATATTGCTTTAGCGTTATGGCATTGGTTTGGACACTTCTTCGATGCCAAATGTAGTAACAATCAGAATATCATTCTCAGATGCTAGCATATTATTAAATGTTCTAATATGAATAATCCTCATGGGTTTATTTCGGTGTACTTATTATTGTTAATGATTTGAGAAATTTGGAAGGCTAGATGTACCAATCGTTTTGAAGCGAAGAGGCCTTATTACTTGGGAATCATATCAAATCATGGCCAACTGAACAACCTCTTTGGTAATTAACATAAACAGAGCATCCCAATTAACAACCTAAAATTAACACTACTCCTATTACACCCATTTAACAGTCCGTGTAATAGCTTATTTGCCTCAAAATGCATTTTTTTTTGCACTAATGTTCAACAAATCCCTTAACTTTTCCAATAAAGAAAAACATCACAACTTTTTCGTAGCAAAATGAGTTTTTTGGCAATGATAATAAGCACACTCTTCATCTAAACCTACCCCCCAAGGCCAAATAAAATAAAAAAAAGAAACGGTCCTAACAAAGTGTTTTGATAATAGAATTCTATACCTGGGAAGTGGCCGGCAGAACTATTCCCACCCTCTGACTCTGAGGTGATGGCACAGTGAAGGAGGTGATGGCGCGGTGGAGGAGGATGCGGTGCAATGCTCAACAGGACCGACGTGCTCTGCGAAGCTACTCCTAGTGTCCCGGACGAGTGCGGTGGAGGAGGATTGAGTGCGGTGGAGGACGATTGGGCTGGTGTAGTGAAAGAAGATTGAGCGCAGTGGAGGACGATCAAGCCGGCACGATGGAGAAAGATCGAGGGCGGTGGAGGACGATTAGGCCGGCACAGTGGAGGAAGATCGAGTGCGTGTTAGTCTTAGGTGGATTACAAGCCAATCTGACTATGTAAATCTCATTCATTTATTAATAAAATGACATTATATTCATTATGTGTAATTCGTATTGTTATCGTCTTATAATGAAGTCCGTGAATATGTGCGAAAGTAATCAGACTATGATGAAAGCATACTAATGAGATTGATCACTTAAACACACATATTCTTAATAGTTCCTAGTCGGAGGATATCCGAGAAGGACATCGGATTTCCGGTTAGACTAGTATAGATTACTCATGCTCATATGATGAGGGTGACTGATCTCATAGTCATTTGTGTGGAGACACTAAAGCGAATCTGTAGGTGCTCGTTAGAGAATGAGTTTACTGAACTGATCCGACTGAATCGTTGGATGGTATTGTACATCACTGTCAACCAGCTTGATTCTATTGTCGCAGTTGTATGGATGGTCCTCGGACCTGAGACACCAAGGACACCTTGTCGGTGGACTTCTATGCTTTGACCTTGGTTTATGAATCTCTAACCACGGGATTCTAAACAGCCAAGGATCGGGTACAGCAGAATACCGTCAAAGGGAATTGAGTGTCAATAAGGAATCATTCGCTCCTCTAGGAAGGATGCGCAGAAGTCTCTGGCCAGGGCGGACTATAATATCGGGAAAAGAGTTTTTCGATATTATTCGACAGTATCCGATCTAAGTGAGTCGACCGGTTAGGGTTTGATGGTTTACCATACCTTGAGTTGACTTGAGACCATTGTACAAATGAAGGACTATATCCACGTGGTAACTGTTGGTGGAAAGGTTCCAAGAGTTGGTTACTTAACCCCAAAACCCTCCTGGTTCACGCGGTGTTGTTTGGCACTCAACGTGATCGGAGGCCCGATTGAATTCGATGTGCGACATTAATTCGATTGATTAATTAATTAATATGAGTTATTAATTGATTAATCAGGCCAGTGAGGAGTCACTGGGCTTATTGGGCCATTAATCGGACTGGTTATTGGGCCTAGAGGGTCACACGCAAATGATTCTCAAGGTGATGGATAAATAAGTGGGTTTTATATTAACCAGGGGTTTTTATAAAAGACCACACGGTTATTATAAAATATAGCGAACGGGTTGAGCAGGCCAAGCTACTGCTAACCCTAGCCTCCCCCTCCTCTCTTCCTCTCCTTCTCTGGCATCCCAGACGAATCTGGATCCCCGGGTCTACTCCGCCGCTTGTTCGACTCTCGTTCGACGGGAAATCATCCGCGCGATGAACCGATCGTTACGGTGAACGGCGAAGCTTCTTGGGCTGCGAAGAACGAGGAACATGAGGATATCCGTCGCGAGGAGGATCGCGTGGACTCTGCTAGAGGCCGGGCACTTGCGTGGCTTGCGGTGTCACACCGACGGAACCGAACGGTTGCAGATTCAAATCTGCACGCGGTAAGAATTCGATAATCCGATTATCGATTTTAGTTATTCGAAACGGGAATGGATTGCATGTTTTTAATCTTTATTTTTCGCTGCGTTTTGTGATCTGAAGAGACCCGGGACTCCAACAGTGCTATCAGAGCCAGGTTCCACTGTTTCTCGCCCCGTTTTGATCTCCAAAATAATTTTTCTTTGATTTATTCCATGCATATAATCCAATTAAAATGATGAAATTGTGTTCATAAGATGAATAGAAATAATTAGATTATTTTTCAGTAATTTTTTGGATTTTATTTCGGGTTTTTCGTGTTCTTCATGGGACGAAGAACGGCAGGTTTTCGGCGGCTTCATACGGGCTTCCCAAGTGTTGGGATGGCAGGCCGGGACCCTGGATCCCCAGGGGATAGTCACAACTATCCACCAGTCATCATAGCCGGCACCGGAGTGGCCTTGGAGGGCTGCAAAATCAAGCCCTAATTCGATTTTGAAAAACCAGAAAATTAGATTTTGTGAGTAACCGAGGCCTCGGCCAACAACTTCCTTTGCAATCGCCGGTGGCCCTACTGATGTCGGAGGCATCGCCGGTCGGAGCTAGGCGACGCCGGGGGCCGGCCAGCGGCGGCGCTGGAAGCCCCCACCGCCGCCACCAAAACCTGCAACATGAAGAGGGGTTTTAGGGTTTTCAGGTTGGGGATGATAAGGAGCCGGGCCCCCCCCTCCCGAGCCGGTCAGACCAGCCACAAACCGGCTGGGTCCCTCTTAGCCCGGGCTGAGCCCAGGCACCCACCTGTTGGACGCCTGGTTCAAGCCCTGGCTCAGCAGGGTCCGAGCCAGGGCTCGGGCAATGGGTTGGGCCCATTTCATTTGATTTCCCATTATAACCCCCCCCCCTTTAAGTCCCAATTTAAATCCTATAAACCCCAAGCCCCATTAAATTAAATTGGATTTAATTTAAAATTTAAAATTGTTTAAAAATTTAAATTGTTATTCAATTAGAATTAACAAATTGTTGTTAGACATTAAAGTTAGTTATTAATTTAAGTGTTGAATTAATAATTAATATTAATTGACTAATTTAAATGTTAAATTAGTATCTATTAGTTAATTGGAGTTAATTATTAATTTAAATGTTAAATTGATAATTAGTTTTAGTTAACTAATCTAATAGTTTAATTAATAGTTATTAATTAATTGATGTTAATTATTGGTTTAAGAGTTAAATTTATAATTAACATTAGTCAACTAATCTAAGAGTTAGATTGGTAGTTATCATTTAATTGATGTTAATTATTAATTCAAGAGTTAAATTATTGATTAACATTAATTAACTAGTCTAAGAGTTAGATTAGTAATTAATAATTAATTAGAGTTGATTATTAATTTAAATATTAAATTAATGATTAATTTTAATTTACTGATCTAAGAGTTAGATTAGTAATTAATTATCAATAGTATAATTGTTAGATTATTAATATGGTTTAGTCTAGTTGTTAGATTATTAATATGGTTTAATCTAATTGTTAGATTGTTTAATTATTAGAAATGTTCTTATTTGCATAAAATAATCTGGAATTTATTAATTTGGAGTGTGTGCACATGTGATGTGTATTTTATGCTTTTAAATTTGATTTAATTACATGTTAAGTTAATTAAAAGTATTTTTGAAATTCCAATTTTGATTGGAACCTAGTTTTGAAAGTCAAAAAATTATTTAATTTTGAAACTCTTTTATTTAGCTATGTGATGCGCTTATCTTGTGTGGATTGATATAAAACACACCGTGGTCGTGGATATGCACTTATTTAATTATTCATGTGATGAACGATGTGTGTGGATCGTGGATGTATGGTTGAATGGATATTTATTAAATTGTTAATAAATAGAGGTCTGCGAACCTTTCCCTCTCACATACTCCGATGTAATTCTACCTCCTTCTCTCTTGTACTCGCCATAAGGCCTTCTTCTATTTTACATGTAAATTTAGAATTTAATTATAATATGATTGAGGAAACCGAGGAAGGAGCGAGGACAATCCACAACTGTAACCAGGAAGGCGAAAAGATGAAGATCCTTTGCCTATGTGTTTGGAGAATGATCTAATATAATAGTTATGTTAGATTTTGTGTGCGTTTGACTGTTGGCTCCAGTCAAACCCACTGTGCTATCCATAACTACACTTGACATGTATGAGATGTATCATTTTAATTTTGATTATGAATCAAAGCAGGTATAGTATTAATTAAATATATGTGATATATTTATATATTATCACCTAGGAGAGACAAAGATAAAAGTTATCTAAAAACCCTCATCTAAAATCTAAGCCGTAACGTGAGTAGTTAGGAACTTACCGCGTGGTCCACCATCGTTATAGTCATAGGATTCGAATTACTTTAAGTAGGTTTATTGTGCTACCACAAGGCCTGTTTAATTGTGAGGAGAGACTGTGGCTATGGCATTAGATGCCTATATGATCGGGGTAAAGGAACTATGTAGCTTTGTTGTGCTATCCACAAGGGCTGCATGTAAATCTATGCTCGTCGCGTAACGATGGTTAGCTTAGACCAGAATTAGTGGCTTGTTGTGCTATCCACAAGACCATTAAATCTCTGCGGACCGAACATATGATCGGATATTGCAAGGAGTTGCAAGTCCCATGAGATGGGTGCACTTTGATTGTTTTACAGCTTTCTTGTGCTATCCACAAGATTGTACAGCATGTCATTGAGATTCTGATCCCCATTAGAAGACTATTGGCGTCTCCCGTTCCGTATAGCTGAGGGTTATACAGTCCGTCGAAAATTATTGGGAGTTAAAACTTGATTAAAAGACCATGTCCTGTTTTAAATTTTAAAAATTGAACATCTGCCTACGTCCTTGGACCTGATCCTCCTGTTGAACAGACATTGGATGTCTCTGAGGCAGAGATGATCACGTACGATAAAAGGTCAAAGGACGAAGGCAAATGAGTAGTAAATGGTGACTACTTCTACTATAAGCAACAGTGTCACTAGAAGAGGAACAGCAAGAAGTTCCTCACTGATAAAGCTTATGGAAAAGTGAAGCTATCAGAAGCTTCAGATATCTATATGATAGATATCAACTTGTCAGTTACAGATTCCACATCTTGGGTATTAGATATCGGATGTGCTTCTCATATCTGTCATAATGTGCATATGCTGACAAGTATGCGCAAGCTGAGAAAAGGCAATGTGGAATTGAGGCTAAGAAATGGCGCAAAAGTTGCGGCAGTTACTGTTGGGACAACAAACCTCAGGCTTCCATCGGGAGACGTCTTATCATTAGAAGATTGTTATTATGTTCCTAGCATAATAAAGAACATTATATCAGTATCTTATTTGGACAAGATAGGATATACGTTGTCTATTGAGAATAGAAGTTGTTCGATTTATTATGGTAATAAATCAATAGCTTCGGCATCTTTAGTCAACGGTCTATATCTTTTAAATGTTTCTTATTACAATCTTCACATTGATAATGCTCTTAAAAAGAGCAAGAATTGTGTGAACCAAGCCTACATGTGGCATTGTAGACTTAGACACATTGGTGAAAGCAGGTTGCAAAAGTTGCACAAACATGGATATTTGAATGCATTCAATTATGAATCGTTTGTGACATGTGAGTCTTGCCTTATGGGAAAGATGGCAAAATCTTCATTTACTGGACATAGAGAATATGCCAAAGACATTCTGGGATTAATACATTCAAATGTATGTGGTCTCATGTCCACCCAAGCCAAAGGTGGCTTCTTGTACTTCATCACGTTCACCGATGACTTCTTAAGATTCGGCTATGTATACTTAATGAAGTACAAGTCGGAAGCATTTGAAAAGTTCAAGAAGTTGAAGAATGAGGTAGAGAAGCAATGAGGAAAGAGTATTAAATCTCTTTGATCATATCGGAGAGGAGAATACTTGAGTACTAATTTCACACAATTCTTAAAGGATAATTGTATCATTTTTTCAGCTGACCCCTCCATATACACCACATATGAATGGTGTATCAAAAATGAGGCATTGCACATTGTTGGACATAGTGCGATCCTTGATGAGCTTTTCGGGATTACCAGTGTCCCTCTGGGGGTTTGCTTTAGAGTTAGCAGCATGCATACTGAATAGAGTACCCAGTAAGTCTGTGGTCTCTACTCTATATGAGATATGGAAATGTAGGAAACTATAATTTAAACATGTTAAAGTCTGGGGTTGTCCTGCTCATGTAAAGAGGCATGATCCAGATAAGCTGGAATCATGAACTGATAAATGTAGGTTTGTGGGATATCCAAAGGAAACCTTTGGATACTATTTTTACCATCTTCGTGAGCAAAAGGTATTTGTCGCCAAGAAAGCTGTTTTCATGGAAAATGAATACTTTCTCTAGGAGGACAGTGAGAGTAAAATAGTACTAGAAGAGGTTCCAGATCCCCAAACAGTTGCAATATCATCGGATGAGATATCAGTTCCTGAATCTGTTCAGGTACGCACATATGAGCCTCATAGATCTGGTAAAGTACCTAGCCACATATAAGGTAGAGTATAATGAGGATGATAATCCTAAAACCTACCAGGAGGCCACAGAAGGCCCAGAAGCCAGAAAATGGCGAGAAGCCATGAACTCAGAAATCCACTCCATGTACACCAACCAAGTTTGGAACTTGGAAGACTTGCCGAGGGTAATGTACCCATCGGGTGCAAGTGGATCTTTAAGAGAAAGATCGGTGCTGATGGACGGATCAACACTTATAAGGTAAGATTGGTGGCAAAGGGATATCATCAAAGGCAAGGAATTGACTATGATGAGACTTTCTCACCAGTTGCCATGATAAAGTCGATCAGAGTTCTACTCGCCACAGCCGCACACTACGATTACGAGATCTGGCAGATGGATGTGAAGACTGCCTTCCTCAACAGTAATCTTGAGGAAGATGTGTATATGATACAACAAGAAGGTTTCACATCTAAGAAATCTCCAGATAAAGTGTGCAAGTTTCAAAGGTCCATTTATGAACTGAAGCAAGCTTCCTGGAGCTGGAACATAAGATTTGATGAGGCTGTCAAATCTTATGACTTCAATAAGAATGAAGATGAGCCTTGTGTGTACAATAAGACCAGTGGAAGTGCAGTCACTTTCCTAGTTCTTACGTAGACGACATACTACTCATTGGGAATGATGTAGCTATGATGTCATCAGTAAAAGTCTAGCTATCGAAAAACTTCCCTATGAAGGATTTGGGAGAAGCATCCTACGTATTGGGAATACAGATATATAGAGATAGATCAAAGAGGATGCTTGGAATGACCCAATCGTTGTACATAGATACTATAGTCAAAAGGTTTGGCATGGAAAATTCCAAGAGAGGTCTCATACCAATGAGACATAGAATTAATCTCTCAAATGAGCAGTCTCCTAAGACTCCTGAAGAGAGGGCATTCATGGATAGAGTACCCTACGCCTCTGCGATAGGATCTATCATGTATGCCATAGTATGTACACGGCCTGATTTGCACATGCTCTAAGTGTTACGAGCAGATTTCAGGCTGATCCAGGCGAAGAGTACTAGAAGGCAGTGAAATGTATCCTTAACTACTTGAGAAAAACAAAGGATATGTTTCTTGTCTATGGAGGAGATGACTTGAAACTGCGAGACTATACTGACTCGAGTTTCCAGTCAGATCTAATGATAACAAATCTACATCTGGATTTGTGTTTACTTTGAACGGAGGCGTAGTGTGCTAGAAGAATTCCAAGCAAGTAACTACTGCAGATTCGACAACTGAAGCTGAGTATATCGCTGCAGTTGAAGCCGCCAAAGAAGTAGTGTAGTTGAAGAAATTCATCACCGACCTCGGCGTAGTTCCCAGCATCTCTAAACATGTTCCGCTGTTGTGAGACAACAATGGAGCCATTACATAAGCGAAAGAACCGCGGTCTCATAAAAAATCGAAGCATATTCTGAGGCGCTTTCATCTTATCAAAGAGATCATATCCAGAGGAGATGTAGTGGTGGAAAGAGTTCCATCTATCGACAATGTAGCAGATCCACTGAGAAAGCTATTGTCTCAAATTATATTTAAGCGTCACCTAGAGTCTATAGGCTTAGTACATAAAGGTGATTGGCTTTAGTCCAAGTGAGAGATTGTTAGTTTTAAGTGGCCTACAAGCCAATCTGACTATGTAAATTTCGTTCATTTATTAATAAAATGGCATTATATTCATTATGTGTTATTCGTATTGTTATCGTCTCATAATGAAGTCCGTGAATATGTGCGAAAGTGATCAAACTATGATGAGATCATACTAATGAGACTGATCACTTAAACACACATATTCTTAATAGTTCCTAGTCGGATGATATCCGAGAAGGACATCGGATATCCGGTTAGACTAGTATAGTTACTCATGCTCATATGATGAGGGTGACTGATCTCATAATCACTTGTGTGGAGACAATAAGGCAAATCTGTAGGTGCTCGTTAGAGAATGAGATCACTGAACTGATCCGACTGAATCGCTGGATGGTATTGTACCTCACTGTCAACCAGCTTAATTCTATTGTCGCAGTTGTGTGGATAGTCCTCGGACTTGAGACCCCAAGGACACCTTGTCGGTGGACTTCTGTGTTTTGACCTTTGTTTATGAATCTCTAACCATGGGATTCTAAACAGCTAAGGATCGGGTACAGTAGAATACCGTCGAAGAGAATTGAGTGTCAATAAGGAATCATTCGCTCTCAGTACTTAGAGAGAGAATGCTCTAGGAAGGATGCGCTGAAGTCTCTGGCCAGGGAGGACGATAATATCGGAAAAAGAGTTTTCCGATATTATTTGGCAGCATCAGATCCAAGTGAGTCGACCGGTTAGGGTTTGACGGTTTACTATATCCTGAGTTGACTCGAGAGCATTTACGAATGAAAGACTATATCCACGCGGTAACTGTCGGTGGAAAGGTTCCAAGAGTGAGTTACTTAACCCCAAAACCTTCCTGGTTCACGCGGTGTTGCTTGGCACCCAACGTGATCGGAGGCCCAATCGAATTTGATGTGCGACATTAATTCGATTGATTAATTAATTAATATGAGTTATTAATTGATTAATCAGGCCAATGAGGAGTCACTGGGCTTATTAGGCCGTTAACCGGACTGGTTATTGGGCCAAAAGGATCACACGCAAATGATTCTCAAGGCGATGGATAAATAAGTGGGTTTTATATGAACCGAGGGTTTTTATGAAAAATCGCACGGTTAGTATAAAATATAGTGAATGGGCTGAGCAGGCCAAGCTGCTGCTAACCCTAGCCACCCCCTCCTCTCTTCCTCTCTCTCTCTGGCGCCCCAGACGAATTTGGATCCCCGGGTCTGCTCCGCCGCTTCTCCAACTCTCGTTCGACGGGAAATTGTCCGCGCGATGAACCAATCTTTGCGGCGAACGGCGGAGGCTTCGTGGGCTGTGAAGAACGAGGAACGTGAGGATATCTATCACGAGGAGGATCGCGTAGACTCTGCTAGAGGCCGGACGCTTACGCGGCTTGCGGTGTCACACCGATGGAACCGAATGATTGCGGATTCGAATCTGCACGCGGTAAGAATTCGATAATATGATTATCGATTTTAGTTATTCGGAAATGGAATGGATTGCATGTTTTTAATCTTTATTTTCCGCTGTGTTTTGCGATCCGGAGAAACCCGAGACTCCAACAGTGCGGTGGAGGACGATTAGGCCGGCACGGTGGTGGAAGATCGAGCACGGTGGAGGACGATCAGGCCGGCACGGTGGAGGAAGATCGAGCATAGTGGAGGACGGTCGGGCCGGTGGGATGGAGGACGATCGGGCTGGCACGGTGGAGGACGATCGGGCTAGCTGGATGGAGGACGATTGTGCCGGTGGGATGGAGGAGGAAATGGCTGGGAGGAGGGGATGGTTGGAAGCGGAGGAGGAAGATAGGGTTTCTTCGGCCCAGTTTTCACCCCTACCCCCAAGAATTCTATAAATAATGAGGGCGATCTTCTTTGGAAGTTGAGAGTAAATCCATTTGGTGATAGATAGAGGCAATGGTGGATCTAGTATGTAGGCAGTGGGGTCCCAGGACCCCACTGGATTTTACAATACCACAGCTCAGTTCAGGCCAGAGTGTTCTAGGACCCCATTGACCCACTCGCAGGACCCCATTAGACCTTGGTCCAGCCGTCCAATCTATTTAGTAGCCCATGGCCCTGCGCACAATCACATGTTCATCTCTCTGCCCGTCCGTATCTTTCAAATAAATCGTTCAGTCTAAGTGAACCTCATTGATGTCCTAACAATGCAAATGTTAGCTGATCGATAACCTGTGTATTCAATCGATTATTAGTTTATAGGTCAATTAACGAATTATCTTTTCAAATCGACATTTATAGTGGATAAGGTAATAAATACACTTTTTTTTTTTTTACCAAATACATACGGTATACTAAGATTCAATTATCCGACTGATTATTAACTTATAAGATTGTTAGCGGATAATATTTTTAAACTTATAACTTAACGGATACGGTCATGGATCTACCTTAGATCAACACCAAATTCGACCCTTTTGCATTGCTAGCTGTCCCCCCTCCAATTTGACCCGCAGTATTTAATCCCGGTGACCCCACTGGATAAAATTTCTGCGTCCGCCACTAGATAGAGGGTCCCTATTGTCTAACAATGTTTCTTGCTGATTTAGTAGTAAATATACCATAAGAGGTGGGCATCCAAATGATCTCACATTCCCCTGAACATGGAAGTGTAGCTCATTGCAAGTTGTGTAATAATAGAACATTTGCCATGGGAAAAGTATGTTTTCTACATAATCAAGGCCCACAATGTGGTCTTGACAACATTTTCTACAGCATAAAAATAGTGATAGAATAAAATAAATTCATCACTAGTTTGATTGAAAGAAAAGCCTACAAAGGACATATCTAGAGAGAAGAGGAGGCGTGTTTCAGAAAATTAAGATAGTGTAGCCACATGAATTTTTTAATTTACTAATGAGCAAAATAGTGAAAACCATACTATGTAAAATTTAGGTGACTGAGATGCACAACTATCTTAGTCATTGAGACCTAATTGGCTCCAATTCTGAGTCTCGCTGTATGGATGTTCAACGATATTAGCAAAATCACTTTTTTTTGCAGATGTTGTTGAACAATAGCTATTCAATTCTTAGTGATCAAGATGGCGATCACATAATCTAATATTTTGAATAGTTATGAGATAAATTATTTTCTTGAAAATTTCATTGTGCTTTAGTTTATGAACTTGTGATTTATTAGTTTTAGGTTGAATGTTAAAAAACAATCAAAACATTGCAACCAAGATGAAAAAAGTTGAAAGTAACAACCATACTTCTACCCTAATCTTGGATTCTAATTTGTAACCTTTACCTAAAGGTCAAAAAAATAAAGGAATACATAAATGCCAACCAAAATCTAGTATCTTCCATTGAAAATAATTAGGTGAGTAAATGCCACCCAAAATCTAGTTTCTTCTCTTGAACATAACTAGTTGAAAGCCTAAAAATACTTACAATTCGAAGTTATGGCAAACATAACCTTTTATTTTTGTAATAATGAAATAAAAAATTCAGACATACCTCCAACTAAAACTGCACCAAGCGTTGCTTTAAGTGTCTACCGGCATGGCGTGGGCCGGGCCTATCTTGCTGTGCGCTCGACCGAAACCTCCTCTGCTGGCCCACTAAATTGTGCCGAAGTCCGGCGAGGAAGCCTAACAAATGGGTTCAAGCTTGGAACCAGGCGGGCCAAGATGGGCTGGCCATTTGTTACCACGCATAACACGAGCGAAGGACGAACTTCCATCCCCAACCTTATGTTACTACCTTTCTCTTCAGGAGGATATAACGGAGCTCAAATTACCAGCCAATAAATTGGAAGATTTGCTAATGTGGATGCACTTGGAGATCTCAAAGGATACTGACATATCTATTTACTCATCCATTGTCAAAGCTTAGGTGGGTGCTTGCTTATATTCTATCAAATTTTATATTTATACATTGGTAGCATATATATATTCTCATAATAAATTTAATTTGTCCAAATCAGTACTAAAATTGTTAGAGTTTAATCATTAACAGTCTTAAGACTTCTCTCTCTCACTTCTAACTGACCCTTTCCATTTAGTTCTTCTCTCTGTGTTCCGCCAATATCATTCCGATCTTAATATTATAGAATTTAAACTATTTCAAAACTAATGCTTCAACCAAATAGGGCATAAGAAAAGAACGAGGATACAGGTCTTTTAAGCTTTTAGGACAATCTAAAGGAGAACTTGTGGATCTAGAAATTTTACAAAAAAGGACAGTCACACATTTCTTTCTTTTCTCATCCTAACCATCACGCATGTCTCATCCATTGCTTTCACCGTTTATATACAACATTTCAGCTAATCTGAATTTGGACTTCCTCTATTACTTGTCTCATTCTCCACCCACTCTCTTGCCCCATTCTTTTGTATGCGTGTTAAACGTTTGAAAAGTTGAACTTGTGAGATGCAGTTCCTGCCAAACACTAGTAGAAAGCAGAGTATTAAGTGGTCATGAATAATTAAAAAATTGTCGTTAAAAGTATTTGCGACGGTTAAATCGTTATCGCTAAAAGTTTCATCACGAATACTTAGTAATGAGTTATGTAAAAGCCGTCGCTAATAGTGTGATTATTCGCGACGGTTATTAATTAAGTTGTTGCTAATACTTAAGTACTTGTGACGGCTTAGTTACAGTCATCGCGAATAACCGACACTATTAGTGACGACTTATAAGAAAGTTATCGCGAATATTGTACTATTAGCGACGGCTATATAGAGAGCCATCACAAATAATCCTTTTTATTTTTTTAAATGTTATACCATTAGCCACGACTTAAACTATAGCCATCGCAAAAAAAAAAAAATTTATTTTTTATATATTGTCAATAATCTAAAAATGTCACAATATATGAATATTTTTTATTGTTTTATTACTTTGTTATTCTTATTGTTCTTAATATTTTTATTATTCTTCTTATTCTTATTATTAATGGCTTTAAAATAGAAGCTTCCTGAGAGGTCCTCGTACTACTCCTAGCTAAGCACGCCTGATTACAAAATTCCTTGCAAGAATTGAACCAATACTCTTCAACTACTTTGTTGATTCATGATACAAATCAATTGTATTTGAAAAGTTCTAACCCTCTTAAATAGGTGACGTCATTGTCGCCAAATTCTTAACCTAAAGTAAGAAACGAGTGATTGAGAACCTAAGACTTTAGGGCATTTTGTACATAAGCCCATTTAAAATATATACTTGAATATAGACTAGATTGAATAATTGTAATAGTAACTTTTAAAAAATATATATATTAGTTATTTTAGTAAAGTTGGTTAGAATATTTTAATATATAACTGAATTCACAGTTTTAAGTATATATAATTACATTTATATATAATTAAATATTAATATATAAATATATTTTAAGTTGTACTTTTATATGTATTATTATTGATATAAATATTATGGTTAAAGAATACATAAAAATGACAAATTTTATTATTCTTATTATTTTATTACTATATTATCTTATTCTTATTATTTTTAGTATTCTTATCTTTAGGGTGTTTTGCATAGAAGTCCATTTAAAATATATACTAGAATAAATAATTGTAATAGTAACTTAAAAAAGAATAATTATAATAGTTATATTAGTAAAGTTGGTTAGAATATTTTAATATATAATTGAATATACAATTTTATGTATATATGATTAGGTTTATATATAATTAAATATTAATATATATAGAAACATAGTTTAGACTATACTTCTATATGTATTATTATTGATATAAATATTATGGTTAAAGAATACATAAAAAAAAAAATATTAATTTTAATAAATAAAATACTATTGAAGATAATATATATTTTAAATATGTTACTAAAAATTTTAAGTCTTTAAAGATGCAATTTGCTTGAAAATAAATACTTATATATACTAAGTTAACTATGTCATACTTACACTAATATAGCTAAGTTAACAACTATATTTAACTATACAATATTCAGCTATCTTATATTAGTTATACTAGTTAAGTAAATAGTTAACTATAATAGTTAACTACTTATTTACCTATACTATTTTCGTTAAATACTTATATGAAACTTCATAGTTACATAAGGTATATTTAAGTGTATTACTTAAACTAATATGCTAATATATTTAACTAATATACATACTTAAATATATTTAATAATATTTATGTTATATGTTTACTTAATATAACTATGTTTATACTAATATATTTAACTTATATAATGCATACTTACATGCTTAAATAGTCAAGTATATTAGTTAACTATATACTTCACTATACCAATTACATACTAATATATACTTAACTGCATATTTAGTAATATTGTATTTAGTTAACTATACCTAATATATTTAACTTAACTAATATACTTAGCTAAGTAAGTATATTCAACTATTTTTATACTATATATCTACTCAATATAACTATTGTTATACTATAATATATATACTAAGTTAAATATATTTAACTATATTATATTATACTAAACATTTACTTAGTATAACTATATTTAACTGTACTAAATATTAACTTAGTATAACTATTTTTAACTTATTATAAATATATTTAACTATGCTAAATATTTACTTAGTATAACTATATTTAACTATACTCAATATTTTCTTAGTATAACTATATAACTATATTAAATATTCACTTAGTATAACTATGTTCATGTTATATATTTAGTTAATATAGCTATATTTATACTAATGTATTGAACCAATATAATGCATGGTTAATTATGTAACTTAACTGTATATTTAAGTACATTATATTAAGTTAAATATATTTATCTATATTATACTATACGAAAATATTTATTATATATAACTATATTTAATTATACTAAATACTAACTTATTATAACTATATTTGACTATATTAAATATTTACTTAATTTAACTATGTTTAACTTAGGATCCGTTTGGTTACATGTAAAATATAATCAACTTGAAATGATTTCCTAAGGAAATACATTTACAAGAAAAATGAAAACAAAATTCGTCATTTGGTGCTCATGAAAATATTTTTAGCTCTTTTAAAAAAAGACATTCAGTCTTATCCCATAGATGCCAAATAAGGAAAGGTAGGAGTTAACGAATTAACTTTACCATTGATTTGGGCTTTACATATTACCAGAAAGGTGATTGTGATATACTTTTAAGGAAAAGCTTTTCCCAAGGCTCATTTTACGTGTAAACAAACAGACCCCTAGTATAATTATATTTCACTATACTAAATATTTACTCAATATAACTATATTTAACTATACTAAATATCTATTTGGTATAAATATGTCTATATTATATATTTATCTAGTATATGTATATTTTCTAATATATTTAAGTAATATATTTAGTTAGTGTAACTATATTCAACTATACTAAATATTTACTTTGTATAACTTTGTTTAACTTAATATAACTATGTTTAAGTATACTAAATATTTACTTAGTATTACTATATTTATAATAAAATAATACCTAATTAAATATTTTGATTATGGCCATACACATGAACGCTGCTATGTAATTACTTAAAAAGAAAGATGAAAGACCTATGAGACAAAAGAAAGATGTCGATACCTATACACTACTAATATTTATTTATGTATACAGCTTAATTAGTTAAGTCAATTAATTAAAGTTCATAATTAGTTAATTGTATTTAATTATATAACTATCATATAATTAACTATGTCATTCTAAGTTAACTATAATATATTTTTAACTAATAATGACTAGTTAAATATACACTTATATTTATATTTAGTAATAAAATATTTAGTTATAAAATATTTAGTTAACTATAACTATTATATTTAAGTTAATTAATATACTTAGTATAGACACGCTAATTTTGACATCATTTCGAGTAAATTTCATATCATATAATAATGCCTCAGAATGGTCTGATATTTAATCATTGGTTAATTTTTATTGATATTTTTAAGTTAATTATCTAAATAGTGTCGGGTCAGACAAACATGATTTAAGTTAATTAATTAAATTGATTTTAATTCAAATTTCAGTTAAAATATGAAGAAGTCTAAAAGACGTCGACCTATGTAGACGCCATTTAGAGTTTATTCTCATTTTAATGTTTAAATTTGAATTTTAATCAGTAGATTAATTAACTAAAAGACGGCTTCATGTCATGACGCCATTTAGGTTTCCTAAGTTCTTTCTACTTCTCTTCTGGATATTTATCCTTATCTTAATTAGTCTAAAAGGCGTCTCTGTGTGGCAACGCGTTTTATCTAATTACAGATAACGATAAATTTTTCCCGGATGTTTATCTTTATCTTAATCAATCTGAAAAGCGTCTCTGAGTGGCGACGCGTTTTAGATAATTACAGATAAAGATGAATTAATCTATATTTATCTGTTAATTAAGTTGGATAAATCTCAAGATTTTTTCATGTAAATCCGCGGATGTAAAGAAGTCTATAAATACCTTACCTCTTGGACGAGTGACAGTTAGTGATGTTGACGCAAGTGACAGTAATAGTGATTTTAGAGTGATAATTTGTGTGCGATTCAAGAAGGAGGCGACGTCCGAACGCCGAAGTGCTGCTACTTCCAAGAGTCGGCATCCTTCTTCATCCGTCCAAGATCCATTGAAGACCAAGGCTTCCAGGGGCCATCCAGCATTAGCTTTCAATTCATTTCTGCATATTTCTCACATTTTCATCCCATTAGTCTCACATCCTTCATCACATCACTCCATGCAACACACACAACACTAGCATCATTTTCAAAACCTATTTGTTAAAGGGGTTCAAAAGACCATCCCAGCAAGTGAGTTCACCTGCTTAGTTGCATGTTTAAAATTTTCTCTGGAATGGATACTACTTTTTCCTAAGTTCTCATCATTGTTCTTTGTTTCTTTCTACTTCTTGCAAGGTACAAAGGAGAATCAAAGGGAGGGAATCAACAACGAACAACAAGGAATTTGGATGATCCTCAAAACTCAATAGCAGCCAAAGCAAGAACAAAGACAAGAAATGGCTCTCTTTCTTCAGCCGGCTGAAGGAGGGGAACCAAGAACTTAACATCTCTCACGTCCAAACAGGTAGGCGATCAAATCTTCTTTTGGACTTTTTAGTCAAAAGTTTCTTGCGATCACATCACTTAGTTTCTTTTTAATAGGTTTATTTTGCACTTAAACAACATAGTTTTTTCATGATAATCACACACTCATTTTAAGCACTCACAGCTTTTTTGGCGATCACGATGGGACTTGGTCTCGCCATCTTTTAATTCTTTGTTCTTGCTGTTATCAATCGGGAACCCACGGTGCACCACCTGTGTCTCTCGACACGCCCTCACCAATTGGTGAGTTTTTAGTTTAGTTGATTTCCTACGTGCACCACGTGCACACCCTTGTGGCAAGATCTTGCCCTCCCCGTTGATTAGTTGAAAAGCTGTTTTTGTGATCAAGATTGTGTGATTGATTGATATTTCAGTTGTTTATTTGATAAAATCATCCTGTTAAAATTTGAAACAAAATTTCTTTTTGCATGAGCTGATTATTTATCGTTTTTATCATGTTTTGAGGAGGAATCGATCCAGAAATTCCTCCTGGAAAACTAAATATGTAACTTGAAAAGCGTCCAGGAGCAGCGACGCATTTCAAACTGCGTCGCCCAACGCAGATGCCTTTCACCCTCATTTTTGTGCTATCTGCTGCCTGAGCTTCTGCGAAAAAAGTAAGGCTCTGTTTGAATAGCGTCGACTAACTGCGACGCGATTCAGGCAGTTTGTTATTTCTTCTTCAGTTCTCAGATTTTGTGATCTGTGTGCTATTACCCATTATGTATTAAGCATTAGAGGCCATCCAGGCTACAGGTCATACGCATTGAGGCTAACACCCTCCTCTTCTTAGGAACACTCTTCTTGACGTCTTCAACTCTCTCTGATTAGGTCGGTCCCTCAATCAGACTAGAGTAGTTGGCGTTAAAGACCTCCGTAAGTCTCCAAAATCAAGGTATTCCTCCTTGATCATCGGGCTGGTTGTACCAATTGAAGTCCCAGTTAGATCTTCATAACGTTGTGAGAGAAAGCCATAGAATATAACGGTGGACATTGAACTGAAACTAGGATCCTATCTCTTGAGCGAATTTGTGATTTAATTAAATCCAAATAACCCAACAAGGAATCCTAAAATCACGTTAAACATCCACTTGTTTGTCCAATCTCTGTACAACTTGTTTGCCAATCTCTGAAGAAAAATCTAACATCATGCTGCTTCGATCAGGCAGGGACTTGAGCATGGCTCCAGATGCCATTGTCAACTACGAGGGAGATGCTAATGCCCCTCGCGATTCTGATTACCATTTCGAGAGCGGAAGAGATGCTGATGCCTCCCGTAATTTTATTCCTTGTCCAGTTCGGTATGAGGAGAATGTCCCAACCCCTCTTTATCATCCTCATAAGCAATATTCTGATCCTCCCCCGCATGTGCATGCGGTTCCTAACCCTATCTTCGAGGGAGACATGAACCAGAATGATCCCTCATTTTCTGATCCCTCGGATCTTGTAAATGCTTTGGGAGTTCTTGCCTCCCGTCTGGACCCTCAATAGTTCAAGGCGATCCAGTTCATTCTAAAGGGGAAGACGCCCGTGCAGTCTGCCGAGCCAAACCCTGCGAGTAAGGACTGAGGTTTCGGGTTCAGTTTTCGGGTCGGTTTCGGACCGGATCCCCTGAGTCGGACCTTGAGGGGTCTGGAGAGTTTCTTCTGAATGACGTCTACACTACACGACGCCTTTTAAACGGCGTCTTGATAGGTGGACGCCATTTGGACGTTTTGCTGTTGTGCCACGTGGATGCCACGTGGGCGGGTTTCGGGCCGCGAGAGTACGTCCCCTGTCTCGTCGTCTGAACGGCGTCCATGATGGATGACGCGATTCAGACTGCCACCCTGCGATGTCAGTGTACGGTGTCTGACATGTCAGCTGAACGGCGTCCGTGGTGGTCGACGTGTTTCAGACAGCTGTCAGTACGGCCCGTCCTGTCATCTGATAGGTGTCCTTCTCGCTCGACGCGTTTTAGGCGGTTCTTGATTGACCCCGCGAGCCCTCCCTTCTTCCCTCATTTCTCACCCTTCACTCTCTCTCCTCTCCCTCTCCGCCTCCTCCGATCCCACTCTTCCCCTTTCCCTTCCTCTTCTTCCTCTTCCACCACTCCAACGCCTCCCTACCTCTAACCTCTGCCACCACCACTTCCTTCGCGGCGATCCATTCTCCGGACGGCGGCCGACGTCCCGGCGGAGTGGCGGCGTCCTCGAGGGTACCGGCGGCGGTCTGCGGTGCGGCGGTTCGGCGACACGGAGCCTGGAGGAGTTCAAGTATCCGGTAGGGAGACGAACCTTGTATGCGTTGCTCGTGTTTTCTTAGGCGCGTTGTGATGTATTTTGGGCTAGATTGAGCATGTTTAGGGGGATATTCTTGTGGGTATGGCCGTGTTCGTGAATGTGGTTTTATAGCATGTTTGTGTGGATCAGCTTCTCTTCCTCCCCCTCTCCGTTTTGGGGCTTCTTCGGGGTATTTGGGGTTAAGGGAGAAACCCTCGGTTCGAACCAGGGAACCAGGTTTCTGACACTAAACGGCGTCGTGCCTGGTCGACGCCTTTCAGAAGGACGTCAGGGCAGTACGACGCCTTTTAGGGCAGAAACCTCCATGTTCGAGGCCTCTTGAGTTAGTGAATTCCGGCGCTAAATGACGTCATGGATGGACGACGCCTTTCAGAAGGACGTCGGGCCATCATGACGCCATTTAGGCAGGAAATCACCCCGACTGAGGGTCCGTCAGCTCGGGATTCTGGGACTAAAAGACGTCATGGGTGGGCGACGCGATTTGAATGGCGTCGGGTAATCATGACGCCTTTTAAGGCAGAAATCCCCTAAGTAATGTTTTCCTGAAATTCCTGGATTTCTTAGCTGAATGGCGTCGGAGGATGTCGACGCCTTTCAAAAGGCGACTGCTAGCGTCGATGCCTTTTAGGCCAGATTTCCGTAGGCCTCTGTTTTGTGAACCAGTTTAAGGAACTTGAATGGCGTCGGCCTTGGGCGACGCGATTCAGGACAGAACAACACTAATTCATGCCAGTAAAATGTGTTCATACTGCTAGATATTCGGTTAGTGTATGCTTTAGTGTACATGGATTATTCGGGACCGGATGGCACTGCGTTGTGTGCCGTGCGATCGCGGGCTTTTCACGTGACCGGATCGTACTGTGCCGGGTTTTGGTGGTTTTGTGTTACTGTGGACCTGGAGTGACATTGTAGCGCTTTATCACCCTGTGCTGGTGGGGGCATGAGCACAGCGCCTGTGGGGGCGTGGGCGGGGTGACGCCTAGTGAGAGAGGGTCACCTGGTGAACCCCGGGGTCAGCTAGTACCGATGTCGGAGTGGTACATTCGGAGAGTCACTCATGCTGAGGGAAGGAGTAACCACCTGAGCCAGTTGGGCCGGAGTAGCCAGCGTGCTATCCGAGGGGTTACTGTTTGGTCTCAACGGGTCGGTGTTTCCCACTTTCGGTTGTGTGGACGGTGTTTCCTACTTACGGCTGTGTGGTTGGTGTGTTTCCCACTTCCGGAGGAGTGGTTGGCGTGTTTTGCCGAGACGTGAGTTGTAGGCTTCTTGATAGAATGATTTTAGATATATACATGTTACATTTCGAATGCATATGGTTCATATTGAGATTTTAGGGGTAGTGTACTGCAGCTTTACTTGTCTTATTACCTGTACCTTTGTTACTGCTCTTGTGGGTGTGTGTGTGGGAGGAAGGGGATCGGATGATCCCTACTGAGCCCAATTCTGGTGTGGCTCACTCCCTGCGTTTTCAGGTGTGGTCCTTGTGGCGTGTGACGGCGCGTGGCGTTCTCCTTGGTGTGCGGACCAGCAGCTATCTTAGTTTCCGGGGTATGCCCCGACGTTGTTGTACCTTATTTCTGCCTGTACTTAATTAATTTGTTGGACATGTAATTATTGTTGGACTGTGTACGGACATTATTATTTTACTTCCTGCACACTGTACCCCTTGTAATCCGTGTGAATGTTATATTTAATCTTGTTTAACGCTTACTCCTCCAGATGTATGTATAAGATCCGGGTATGAACCTATAGTTAATGGGCCGACATCCATTTAGTGACCGGGTCTCCGGTCATAGGATGGCGGGTCGTTACAGTTGGTATCAGAGCTCAGTCTGGTCGAGTATGTGGTAAACTGGGTTAGATATCGTAGTCCAACAATAAGTACGAGTCTGTACCGGCGATGGCTGCTGGTGTAGAGTGATAGGTTTTGACGTGTTTGTGTTGATTTTTGCATTCGTGAGGTAGTGATGGCGCCGAGGAAGAGAGTTTCGTTGGCTCGTGGTACGAGATCAAACGATGGGAGTTCGGGGGCAGAAGGGCATAATGTGGATCGTTTCGTGGAGGCTATGATTGGAGCTATGGGTAGATACCAGCAGGGAGACGGTAGTGAGGGATCCAATTCCCAAGGTGACCAGTTCACTGTATTAGAGCGGTTTTTGAGGTTGGAGACCCCTTTTTTCACAGGTCGACCAGTCCCAGACCAGGCAGCTCGTTGGATTAAGGAAGTGGAGAAGGCGTTTGACGTTCTTGAATGTGCTGAGAATGATAAGACCTTGTTGGCAACCTATTTGTTGAAGGGTAATGCATACGAGTGGTGGGTTACCGTCAAGACAAGGATGTTTACAAATAGATCCTTGAGAGAGATCCCTTGGGAGGTATTTGTGAGAGAGTTCAGTAGACAGTACTTTCCGAGGCTCGTCCAGGAGGCCAAGGAAAGAGAATTTATGGAATTGGTGCAGAATGACATGTCAGTTCTAGATTATCATGCAAAGTTTGTGGCTCTTGGAGGATTCGTTCCACACTTATTTGAGCAGGAGAGATATAGAACCGAGAGATTTGTAGATGGACTCCGATATGATCTAAGGACGATGGTGGCACCTCAGTGTTGTAGAGATCTGGCATCAGCGGTTCGATGCGCGGCAGCGGTGTAGACTCAATTTCAGCAAATGGCAAAGGAGTTGGAGCGATCGGTACGAGGGAAGCGGCAAGGCAAGAGCAAATCAACGGTCCTTTCGTCAGGCGGTTCGAGTTCTTTTGAGTTCGGGTCCCAAGGGACGTCACGTGATGAAGATGAGGACGGTTCGGCCCAACAGATGCAGACTGAGGCTAGCAGGCAGCAGGGAATGAGACATGATGCAGCAGATTATTGTCCCCGTTGTGGTAGGTATCACGGCAACCGGGTGTGTCCATTGGTCGCGGGTAGCTGTTTTGGCTGTGGCAGGAGGGGACATCTCGCGAGGAACTGTCCCCAGAAGAATAAGGCAAGCCAGGGGCCGAGTGGTCAGTAGGAGCCGGTACCTTTTACAGTGTTGTGTGTTCTTTCTGTGGAGATTCGAGATGCTGAGATAGATGGACACTCTTAACTTGTCTTATGAAGTAGTAGTTGTGAACTCCTATGGCACTCTTTATATACATTTTGGGTTGTGGTGGTGATTTGGTATTGTACTGTGTACTTTGTAAGGTTATTATATAATGATGTTGGTCTATCAATGTTGGTGGAATCATGGAGCATATTTAATTTGGTATTGAGCTGTTTGACCAATTGTGTGTGGGGAGCCCCGTGTAAGAGTGTGATCGGTGAGGGCATTAGCAGGATTTTACCGATGGTTGGTCCAGGGGTTTTCTTTGATAGCAACCCCCCCCCCCCCTTGTTGAAGTTGACTCGTAGGGGAGTTCGTCTCACGTGGACCGAGGAGTGTGAGCGGAGTTTCATTAAGTTGAAGACTCGTCTCACTTGGGCTCCAGTGTTGGTACTTCTATTAAGTTCCGGTGGATTTGTGGGGTATTTAGTTACATCACATCGAGGTTTGGGTACGTTTCTAATGCAACTTGGTAAGATTGTGGCCTATAGGCAGTTGAAGAAGCTTGAGGAGAACTATCCATCTATGACTCAGAGTTGGCAGTTGTGGTGTTTGTACTTTAGATCTAGAGGCTTTGTTTGTATGGGGATTATTTGAGCAGACTGTGGAATCTCCCTTTTGGATTCCATGTGAGGCTGATGGAGCCAGGTTGGCCAGCAGTAGTATAGTCAGGTTAGAGGTAGACTTTGTGATTTGACCGTGAAGGACGTGCGCATGTGTCCCTTTTGAAGGCACACTGTTCTTGATAAATGATGCTTCCCAGATCAAGTAAGACGTATCATTGTTAAAGTGGTCTAGTAGGAAGGAGGACAGAGTTGATTTTGTAATTGAATGTTTAATTGTCGGCAGGTTAGGGTGGAATATCAGAGTGGCGCAGCGGTAGCGTGGTGGCAGTCCTTGCCGATCCCGGTGTGGAGACGGGAGCTGGCGACTTGAGGCATGTATTAGGATTGTTTTATTCCCTGGTGAAGGGAGCGTGATCCGGATTATCATTGAGCAACTGACTACGTCAGCACACTTCCTGGCTATCAGGGAGGACTGGTCAGTCGGTAAGTTGGCTGAGTTGTTTGTGAGTAGGATCATCTCTTTCTGCTCGATGTGCCCTTATCCATTATGTCGGATCGGGCTTTGAGATTTACTTCTTAATCGTGGGAAGAGTCTTTGGAAGACTTTGAGTACGCGATTAACCTTCAGCCCGGCCCATCATCCCGAGGCTGATGGGCGGTCAGAGCGGGCCTTTCGGATTTCAAAAGTTTTGCTCGTGGCATGTTGCCTAGACTGAGGAGGTTTTTAGGAGCAGCATTGGTTTCAGTGGGGTTATGTGTACCATAGCAGTTGCCACTCTAGCATTGGCATGGCGCCTTATGAGGTATTGTTTAGATGGCTGTGTCGATTCCTTGTGATCTAGTCTGAGTTTGGCAAGAGACAGTTAGTAGAATCAGGGTTGGTTCAACAGTGTACTTAGGTTGCCAGAGTTGTGCTATCATCGGTGAGAGACCGATTGAGTTTGAATTGGGGACTTCGTGTTTTTCCAAGTCTCGCCCTCCATGGGTGTAAGGAGATTTGAGAAGCAAGGTAAGCTGGGTCCGCGCCGTGCTGGGCCTCTCCCCGTTTTTGCTTGAATTGGGGAAGATCGCCAGCCAGCCTTGCCGTTCAATCTTGCGGGAGTACACGATGCGTTTCGTGTTTGGTTACAGAGGAATGTTCTGGATCCGCCCCAGGTGTTGGAATCTTCAGGACGTGAAGTCGCTAAGGACTTGTCCTTTCCAGTGAGTCTAAATGTGTTTTGAGAATCACTAGTGACGGGTCCTCCGAAACAAAGTTGTATCCTTGGGTTGAGTGTGTTGACAGTATCGCTTCGGGAGCGAGGCGACCTGGGGGCGCGTGATTGAGATGCTGGGAAGCAGTTCCTTACCTTTACTGGTAAGTTCCCATGCGGGTAGGCAGTAGAGGCATTTCTCCCTCATTACTTATAGCAGGCTAGTTATGTGGAGCCCTGTGTGTGTGATTGGTGAGAATGGTTGTTGAGATCTGCGTTGCCGGCATTTGTTGGTTAGCCGTGATTATCGTGTGAGCATTTGCAATTTCGAGGACGAAATTCTTTTAAGGGGGGGAGAATGTAAGGACTGAGGTTTCGGGTTCAGTTTTCGGGTCGGTTTCGGACCGGATCCCCTGAGTCGGACCTTGAGGGGTCTGGAGAGTTTCTTCTGAATGACGTCTACACTACATGACGCCTTTTAAACGGCGTCTTGATAGGTGGACGCAATTTAGACGTTTTGCTGTTGTGCCACGTGGATGCCACGTGGGCGGGTTTC
This sequence comes from Zantedeschia hybrid cultivar, assembly GCA_030544215.1. Lineage (NCBI taxonomy): Eukaryota > Viridiplantae > Streptophyta > Magnoliopsida > Alismatales > Araceae > Zantedeschia > Zantedeschia hybrid cultivar. The sequence goes on from JARZZO010000015.1 coordinate 28,683,584, forward strand.
GCGCCGCGAGAGTACGGCCCATGTCTCGTCGTCTGAACGGCGTCCATGATGGACGACGCGATTCAGACTGCCACCCTGCGATGTCAGTGTACGGTGTCTGACATGTCAGCTGAACGGCGTCCGTGGTGGTCGACGCGTTTCAGACAGCTGTCAGTACGGCCCGTCCTGTCATCTGATAGGCGTCTTTCTCGCTCGACGCGTTTTAGGCGGTTCTTGATTGACCCCGCGAGCCCTCCCTTCTTCCCTCATTTCTCACCCTTCACTCTCTCTCCTCTCCCTCTCCGCCTCCTCCGATCCCACTCTTCCCCTTTCCCTTCCTCTTCTTCCTCTTCCACCACTCCAACACCTCCCTACCTCTCACCTCTGCCACCACCACTTCCTTCGCGGCGCTCCATTCTCCGGACGGCGGCCGACGTCCCGGCGGAGTGGCGGCGTCCTCGAGGGTACCGGCGGCGGTCTGCGGTGCGGCGGTTCGGCGACACGGATCCTGGAGGAGTTCAAGTATCCGGTAGGGAGACGAACCTTGTATGCGTTGCTCGTGTTTTCTTAGGCGCGTTGTGATGTATTTTGGGCTAGATTGAGCATGTTTAGGGGGGTATTCTTGTGGGTATGGCCGTGTTCGTGAATGTGGTTTTATAGCATGTTTGTGTGGATCAGCTTCTCTTCCTCCCCCTCTCCGTTTTGGGGCTTCTTCGGGGTATTTGGGGTTAAGGGAGAAACCCTCGGTTCGAACCAGGGAACCAGGTTTCTGACACTAAACGGCGTCGTGCCTGGTCGACGCCTTTCAGAAGGACGTCAGGGCAGTACGACGCCTTTTAGGGCAGAAACCTCCCTGTTCGAGGCCTCTCGAGTTAGTGAATTCCGGCGCTAAATGACGTCATGGATGGACGACGCCTTTCAGAAGGACGTCGGGCCATCATGACGCCATTTAGGCAGGAAATCACCCCGACTGAGGGTCCGTTAGCTCGGGATTCTGGGACTAAAAGACGTCATGGGTGGGCGACGCGATTTGAATGGCGTCGGGTAACCATGACGCCTTTTAAGGCAGAAATCCCCTAAGTAATGTTTTCCTGAAATTCCTGGATTTCTTAGCTGAATGGCGTCGGAGGATGTCGACGCCTTTCAAAAGGCGACTGCTAGCGTCGATGCCTTTTAGGCCAGATTTCCGTAGGCCTCTGTTTTGTGAACCAGTTTAAGGAACTTGAATGGCGTCGGCCTTGGGCGACGCGATTCAGGACAGAACAACACTAATTCATGCCAGTAAAATGTGTTCATACTGCTAGATATTCGGTTAGTGCATGCTTTAGTGTACATGGATTATTCGGGACCGGATGGCACTGCGTTGTGTGCCGTGCGATCGCGGGCTTTTCATGTGACCGGATCGTACTGTGCCGGGTTTTGGTGGTTTTGTGTTACTGTGGACCTGGAGTGACATTGTAGCGCTTTATCACCCTGTGCTGGTGGGGGCGTGAGCACAGCGCCTGTGGGGGCGTGGGCGGGGTGACGCCTAGTGAGAGAGGGTCACCTGGTGAACCCCGGGGTCAGCTAGTACCGGTGTCGGAGTGGTACATTCGGAGAGTCACTCATGCTGAGGGAAGGAGTAACCACCTGAGCCAGTTGGGCCGGAGTAGCCAGCGTGCTATCCGAGGGGTTACTGTTTGGTCTCAGCGTATCGGTGTTTCCCACTTTCGGTTGTGTGGACGGTGTTTCCTACTTACGGCTGTGTGGTTGGTGTGTTTCCCACTTCCGGAAGAGTGGTTGGCGTGTTTTGCCGAGACGTGAGTTGTAGGCTTCTTGATAGAATGATTTTAGATATATGCATGTTACATTTCGAATGCATATGGTTCATATTGAGATTTTAAGGGTAGTGTACTGCAGCTTTACTTGTCTTATTACCTGTACCTTTGTTACTGCTCTTGTGGGTGTGTGTGTGGGAGGCAGGGGATCGGATGATCCCTACTGAGCCCAATTCTGGTGTGGCTCACTCCCTGCGTTTTCAGGTGTGGTCCTTGTGGCGTGTGACGGCGCGTGGCGTTCTCCTTGGTGTGCGGACCAGCAGCTATCTTAGTTTCCGGGGTATGCCCCGACGTTGTTGTACCTTATTTCTGCCTGTACTTAATTAATTTGTTGGACATGTAATTATTGTTGGACTGTGTACGGACATTATTATTTTACTTCCTGTGCACTGTACCCCTTGTAGTCCGTGTGAATGTTATATTTAATCTTGTTTAACGCTTACTCCTCCAGATGTATGTATAAGATCCGGGTATGAACCTATAGTTAATGGGCCGACATCCATTTAGTGACCGGGTCTCCGGTCAAAGGATGGCGGGTCGTTACACTGCGGCTTCCCCTGCCATCCCTCAACAACCTCCTCATCATCCTCCCTTCATTCATCAGGCCATGGAAGGCCTCCATGTCTCAACTTCTCGGCCAGCTGGGCCGCAGCTTTCCTCTTCTAGGCAACCGGCCAGACCGCTGACGCCTGCTTATCAAAATGCCCTCGGGCATGGCGGAAGCTCTGCCGGACTTCCTCTTTATTGTCCTCCTTGCCCTACGTACTCCAGGCAACATGCCTATCAAGTACCTCCACCTCCCCCTCCTCCCCAGGCTGATCCGACCACGCAAGCGTTGCTGGCAAAGATGGAGCGCATGGATGAACAATTCAACAACCTCCAGAAGATGATGGGGGTCAAAGCTGCACCAGAGATCAATTTACCAAGTCTGCTAGTGTTCCACCTGCCACCCTCTGAGATGCCAGTATACCGAAAGTATAACGGTACTGGTAACCCCTTCACCCACTTGAAGGAGTTAATGTACGAGTCATCCTTCTGGCAAAACGACAAGAGGTCGTTAGCCTTTTTGTTCAGGAGATCTTTAGAGGGACCAGCCCTCAAGTAGTTCTTTTCCTTGGAACCCTCCGACGTAGAGGACTATGGTATCGTCTCCCGAAAATTCATTCAACGATACCAGGACAGAGTTGCCCCCTCCCTATCCATTACTGACCTAATAGCAGAGAAGATGAAGCCCGATGAGGAGTTTGTCAATTTTGCCGATAGATGGAGGGGCTTGGCCAAGAAAGTTAAAGATCACTTGTCTGAGTTTGAGCAAGTAAAGATGCTGATTTCCAACGCTACGCCTCAGTTCAAACTAGTCCTGTCTCTGAACAATCTGACCAGCATGGCAGAGCTCTATGAAAGAGCGCGGTATTGTCAGAATGCCTTCAAGGACGTTATGTTCTCTAGCGTCTTTGATCCTCACAGACCTAGCAGGCCTCCACCTCGGAAACCTGCAGTGCCAAATTCCCCCAGCACAGGTCCGACTACCGAGGGCACGCTCTCTCATGAGCAAGTTAGCAGTATGAACAACAACTCGCCCCAGTTTGTGAGGAGTCAATAGCAGCAGTACCAGCGGCCACAGCAGTCGAACCAGCAGGGGTACAGGCAGCAGCCAAACCCCTAGTATCAGCAGCCCCAGCAGCCGAATCAGCAACAACAACAGCAACAGCCACAGCAGCCGCCGCAACGGCAGTTACAGTACCAGCCTCCGCCACAGCAGTATCAGCAACAGCAACAGTACCAGCTGCGCGCACCGCCGGCGTATCATAATGTCCCTCCCCCTGCTGACTATAACCAGCAGAGAAGACCTCCAGGCCCGAAGAGGGCAGAATACCCAGTCCTCCCAGAGTCCTTAGTAGACATTTTCAGTGCTCTAATGGCAGCCAATGCCTTGGTCCTACCAAGAGAAAAGGCAATCTGGCCTCAAAACGCCGATACCTCTAGGTATTGCTATTTCCATAGACAACCTGGACACACTATTGACACCTGCTTCCAATTCAGAGATTACATCCATGATCTTAACGAGTAGGGCGGCATTGACTGGGAGGAGATGAAAAAGTACATATCTGCCTTAAAGGCAAGAAGACCACCATAGCAGCAGCAGCAGCAGCAGCAGCAAGTGAGAGCACCGGCACAAGCAGCAGCACCATCGAACATGGGCATAGTGCAGAACCCGCTTCCGGAGCACCAAAATCAGAACCAAGTTGCCCCTATTCTGACAAATAGCCGGTCTGAGGCTAACTGCGGGCAACAGTGGAGGATAGAGGACTCTTCCTCTATTTATTCAACGGGTCATATTCCGAGTACCGCAGAACAACCACCACGCCGCACCATCCACATACCCTGACCACAACCCATTACCATTACCCCTATACCAACACCCGCATATCACTCACCCGCACCCACTAACCCATTACCACCACCCGCTTTCCTTAAACCCATTACACCCCACGCCACTACGCCTCCATTAAATAATCCACTGCAAACCAACCGCGCACCCCTCCTATCATCCAGACCACTACTCCGTGTACCATTCCCTACTTCACCTGCTACCACTACCGCTTACCCAAATACCATCCAACCTTCTAAACCGCTATTACGCATGCCGTTCCCCACTTCATCCACTATCCAACTATCTAGGCCTCTAATCCGCACCACGCCATCACCAGTTAACCCCGCGCCGTTACCTAAATACCAACACTCCACCCCATCCGCACCATCCAACCCTGCGGTACTCAAAGTATTACCCGGACCTCCCACGGTTGAAGAACATGCGCTCCGGAGTGGAAGGATTTTCAACAAACTATTTCCTCAGTCAATAGTTAGAGACGGCCCATCACAGCCGACGGAGGAAGCACACAATGAAGAGAGTGGATCAGGCACTCAATACGATCTGCTGAAGCACCTTGACCGAACACCGGCACGGATCTCCGTGCTTGAACTGATTAAAAGATCAAAGACCCACCAAGAAGCCTTGATGGAATATTTGCAGAAGGTGATGATCAACGAGGACGTGCCAATGGAGAAGATTGCAGCACTGTTAGTTCCTCAGGGGGATCAACCCTCTATTTCATTTCATACATCGGAACTAGCACCGCCAGTAGCCAGAAGTATGACTCTGAGCATCACGGTCAATATCTGCAAGAAGGCCGTGAATGCATGTCTAGTTGACACAGGGGCTTCGATCAATGTTTTACCTCCGAAGACCCTGGAATTGTGCGGTGTGCCCAAGGAAAAATGGCTGCCTAGCCCCATCTCCGTGACGGCATATGATAATTCCACCCGTTCCCCTCTAGGAATGGTTCATTTGAAAGTAGAGCTAGGCCCTGTAAGTCACGCAGAGGTCGAATTTCACATTCTGGAAATTGACCATTCTTTGAATGCCATTTTGGGTCGTCCTTACATAAAAACTCTTGAGGCGATTCCCTCCACGAATCATCAATGCCTCAAATTTCCCTTCAAAGGACGAATCGTTAAGGTTACGAGCATGCCGATCCTTGCTGCTGCTCATTCTTTGAATGTCAAACCCACTTCTTTACCTGGCCGACAACCTTTTCTGTCGGTATTACAGGTTTACCATCCAGTGGCTGATCCTCTGAAAACTGCCACTATTTCTGCTTATCCATTAAATGTCATAAAGAGGGGGAAGTGCATGAGTACCCCAGGATGGAGAATAATGATGAAGAATGGTTATCAGCCCGGAAGAGGCCTGGGTACACAGTTACAAGGCAGGATCACTCACGTCAAAGACCACCGAAGAACACCTGGAAGCAGCCTGAGCTATAGGCCAAGAAAACTAAAGCAGGACATTGTTTAGCAAGCAGAGAATGAAGGCAGCCAGAAAGTCTGCGAGACGATGTCTACACCACACAAAGAAGGCCGGGACCCCTTAACTTGGACTCTATACACTCATTTTGTAAAAGGGCCCGTAATAAGCCATGACAACACGGTAGTCATTATTTCATGTTTTGACCTCCACGATATATATAGGAGAGACTTGGCTAGACATTGCTCAGAACTGCTCACGTAGCAGTCTTTGGAGGCTCTGCGGCCTATGAAAAGGAGGAAATTCCAAGACCCTGAATGTGAATGGTACAGGTGGTTCGATTTAAGAGATCTCTACATCGTATTGAACAGGCTGTTTCTCGATCCTGCAGAACCCAAGTGGCCGCCACAGATCGATGAGCTGATTGAAGGTCCTGGTGCTATTTTCGACAAAAGGATACTACTGTTAGAAGAGACTGATGAAGGGGAGCCAGATGACCCCTATGAAGCGGCTATACCACAGATTTGCTCTGGAGGGGGACTTATCCTTCTCATGTTTTCATGCTTTACACCTTGTTTCGCACTTTGCTCCTGACCCCGACTTGGTCGCGGGTCATTATTGAAGACATTCCACGGGCACCGCCCGTCATGTTCACTCTGTCCTCTCGGGACCTCATTCCACCACCTCCTCTCGATCTAGAGAGGATGTATGATTTAATCTGGGACATACTGTTGTATGATCACCCTAATCCTTTGGCCTTAGTGCCACTTCCCTCATCTCATTCTCCTTTTATTCATCTTCATTCCTGTTTTATGCTTAACTCTTCTATTGCCAAAAAAAAAAACGCCAATTTGGCAACAAATTCTTCCCAGATCCTCATTGAGGAAACCTCTTACTTGTCCGATCATACCCCATCGCGCGGGTCTTTCGGTCAAGATTCTCTTCTAAATCTACTCTGCCCATCCCCTCGAGAGGATTCTCCTGCATTTCCATCTGTATCCCATGATTTTCATTCTGCTTCACCTGCATTAGGCCAGAATAGGGAGTCTAGTGAAGTTAGGGAGTCTAGTTCTAGGCAGGTTAATTAGGTTAGGAAGTCTAGAAAGTCTAAGGGTAGACAGATTCCAGCTAGATACCTCCAGGATTTAGCTAATAGATGCCTTTCTTGCTCTATGATCCCTCAGCTATTGGAAAATCCCATTCAGATGCCAGAAGACTGTATGGACGATGAGTTAGTCAATGATGGATATAGGGTGTATGAGTTGATACATGAAACAGACCCCATTATTGAAGATGAAGAAGATGACGAGGACGCAGCTGAGGCATATGCCAGTGGAGTGAACAGATTCGATGAACCCTCAGCTGCCGTAGAAGAGCCTACCAGAGAAATCAATTTAGGGACTGAAGACGAACCTAAGGTTGTCCTCGTCAGCAAGAATCTTTCTGTAGAGGATGAGAAGGCAATGGTACAAGTTCTTAAAGACTATAAGGATACTTTCGCCTGGAGTTATGAAGATATGCCGGGGTTGGACTCATCCTTAGTTGAACACAGGTTGACTTTAAAGGATGGAGCTAGCCCGGTCAAACAGAAGCTAAGGCGATTCCACCCACAAATGGCTCTGAAGATGAAGGAAGAGGTCGACAAATTACATAAAGTCAAATTTATTAGAGTTGTCCTCTATCCGCAATGGGTGGCCAACATAGTCCCGGTTATGAAGAAGGACGGGAAGGTCAGGATTTGTATTGACTTCCGAGATTTGAACCGGGCGTGTCCTAAGGATGATTTTCCATTGCCTCATATTGACGTCCTCATTGATAACACTGCTGACTATGAGACTTTATCATTTATGGATGGGTTTTCAGGATACAATCATATCAAATTGGTAGAAGAAGATCAGGAGAAGACATCATGAAGATCAGGAGAAGACATCATTCACTACACCTTGGGGAACATACTGCTATGTCGTCATGCCATTTGGATTGAAGAATGTTGGAGCCACTTATCAGAGGGCTATGATGACAATATTTCACGACATGATGCATATCGATCTAGAAGTGTATGTGGATGATTTGTTAGTAAAATCTAAGACAAAGGCTGAGCATGCCAAAGTTTTGGCAAGGGTACTAGAGAGATCAAGGGAATATCAGTTAAAGATGAACCCCATGAAATGTGTATTCGGGATATCTTCAGGAAAATTACTTGGATTCATTGTCAGCAAACGGGGAATTGAGATCGATCCCAACAAGGCAAAGGCTATTAGAGAAATGCCACCTCCCAAAAACTTGAAAGAATTAAGAGGATTAATCGGGAGGTTGCAATTTATTCGCCGTTTTGTCTCCCAACACTCACAAAGGTGTAAGCCGTTCTACGAGCTTACCAAACCAGGAGTCAAATTCGATTGGGACGATAAGTGTCAGGAGGCATTCGATAGATTGAAGAATTATTTGGCAAGTCCTCCTGTTCTGAGACCACCGTCTCCAGGCAAACCATTGATACTTTACATTTCTGTCCTAGATGATGCAGTGGGGGCTGTCCTAGCACAAGAGGATGAAGAAGGAAAGGAGAGGGCGGCCTACTATCTCTCTAAACTTCTCAACCCCGCTGAGCAGAGATATACAGCGATGGAGAAAACATGTGCAGTATTGGTCTGGGTTGTTCAGAAATTGAAACATTATTTTCTAGCCCATGAAGTCCATCTTATCGCTATGATGAATCCAATCAAGTTTCTTTTGGAGAAATCTGTCCTTACTGATAGGTTAGCATGATGGCAAAGCTTTCTATCTCAATTCGATATTACCTACATTCAGCAGAAAGCGATCAAAGGCTATGCCATAGCAGAACATCTCGCCCATCACCCCCTTCCTCGTTTTGATCCAGTCCAATCAGAGTTTCCGGATGAGGAACTGATGTCCATAGACCAAATCAGAGATGATGTGTGGACTCTGCATTTTGACGAAGCTCTGAATTCCCATGGAAAGGGTATTGGCATTGTTCTGTTATCACCTGAAGGTATCACCATTCCACAAGCCTTTCAGCTTGACTTTCCAGTCACCAATAATATAGCTGAATACGAGGCGCTCCTTGCTGGCCTCGAGGCTGCTCATTCCCATGGTGTTACCAAACTCAGGATTGTGGGTGATAGCCAATTGATTCTTCGCCAAGTGTTAACCAAGTATCGAACCCTTGACCCCAAACTCAAGCCTTATCAAGAACTTACTTCTGCTTATTCAAAGCTTTTCACTAAATTGATCTTCGTCTATATTCTTAGGAATCAGAACATCTTAACTGACGCTCTAGCCTCACTTGCATCTTCTCTTGATTTTCCAATCAGCAGGCAATCTGAATCAATCATAGTTCATAGGCGTCTTTCACCCGCCGTGAAAGACCCTTCATTTCTGAAAACCAAGGAGAAGTTGTTGAAGAAGGTCAGAGATGGAGATATCGTGGAAAAAAGAGAAATCATGTTGATGGAGCTGTTAGAAGAGATGGATGATGAATAGAAGCCATAGTACTATGAAATTGCCAAGTATTGTGAAGATCAATCATATCCTGAAGAAGTCACAGCTGAGGAGAAAAGGGCTATCAGGAGAGTTGCTCAACGATACACCCTAGTTGGGGGAGCACTGTACAAAAGAGGTTTTGATGGAGTACTTCTGAGATGTCTAGACGAAGATGAGCTTTGGAAGGTTATGGAAGGAGCTCACGCTGGAGTTTTTGGTAGCCATGTTAATGGACAAATGCTAGCAAAGAAGATCTTTAGACAAGGATTTTATTGGCCAACCATGGAAGAAGACTGTGTAGGATATGTCCGTAGGTGTGCTAAGTACCAACTTCACGCCGACAAAATTCATTCTCCTGCATCTTCACTCCATCCTGTTTCCTCCCCATGGCCTTTCTCCATGTGGGCTTTCGATTTCATTGGACCCCTTGGAAATCTTGATTCCGGCATCAAGCAAAAATCTTTCATCCTCACGGCAACGGAATACTTCACCAAGTGGGCAGAAGCTGAAGCATACACGGAAGTCAAAGCATCAACCATCTGCAAGTTCATCATGAGGAACATCATCACTAGATTTGAAATTCCAAGCACCATCGTCACCGACAATGGACCGTAGTTCGTGTCACAAGAATTAAAGGACCTCTGCAATAGGTATAAAATTGCATTGCATCATTCGTCTCCTTATTATCCGCAAGGCAATGGCCAAGCAGAGGCAACTAACAAGACTTTGATAAAAATCATCAAAAAGACGTGCAAATCTAACAAATTCACGGACTAGCCAGAAAAATTGATTGAGGCTCTATGGGCCTACCGAACTTCAATCCGCACGCCCACTGGGCAAACTCCTTATTCCTTAACATTTGGAATGGAGGCGGTAGTTCCATACGAAATCCTTATACCGTCGTTAAGAGTATAATTGAACAAGGAATTTTCCATTGATGAACACCGTTCGGCACTCCTTGCTCAATTGGAACTCTTAGACGAGAAAAGATGGTCAGCTGCAAATCATGCAAGAGTTTACTAAAATAGACTAGCATGTTTTTATCAAAAGAAAGTCATTGAACGCAAGTTCAAAGTTGGTGAAATGGTCGTCAAGAGGATTTTTGTAAAACCTGGTGGTCCATGCTCTAAGCTCCAACCCAATTGGGAAGGACCTTATGTTGTATCGCATGCTTTTCCTGGTAACGTTTACCGTCTGGTTAATGCAGAAGGGGAAGAGCTAACTCACCCCTGGAATGGTTTGCATCTTAAGAAATACTACCCTTAGGTTAAGGAGTCAATCAGCATGGTACAAAGACCAGTGGAATCAGAAAATTTAGAAATTCAAATTTCCTTATAAGTCTAGATAATTTAATTTCAAACACATTACTACACACAGTACACGTTTGATTCGTGAGTAACAAGAGATGCCAAGTCCTAAGGAATACCGAAAGCTTGACTGAAAGTGTAAAGTACAAATCATTCTTTTTAAGCAAAATTCTGTTTTTTACACTCGGCCCATGATGTCGGAACGAGGCTTAGAATAGACTACCAAGAATACCCGCCATCTTAGTAGGAGGCCGTCATAAAAAAAATGGGGGAGATCCGTCCCAAAGAAAAGAAAAGCAAAGCAAAGGCAAAAGCCAAACAACAAATCAAAAGGCCATCACATTACAAACGTTACATCAAGGCCATGAAATGAAACAAAGAACGCAAGGTCGATAAATACGCCAGAAAGAAAATGACCGAACCCCAACGGATATTAGGGTAGGAAAAGAACATCTTTTTAGGTCTCCGGAACCTTCCATGGGCTTTCTAAACCAATTCTTCCTTTCTTTCTAAAGAGGCGTACTCCAAACTTAAGGAACGGCCTAGATTGACTAAGGATCGAATCATCAAATGGGATCACGAATGGAAACACAACTTTAAACACAATGGGTTTAAGTTAAATATTTGAAGAACAATTTGGGAATTAAGTTCATAAATGAATATGATCTTTTAATCTGAGTACCATACTGGTCTTTTAGTTTACACCATAGTTTAAAATCTAAAAAAAAATACATATTTCAAAATCCAAAAAAAAGTACATATTCCAAAATAAAAAAATATATACATATCCCAAAATCTAAAAAAAGACACATATTTCAAAAATTCAAAAAAAAGTACGTATTTCAAAACCCAAACAACAAAAATATTTCAATTAGCATTTGCTTATTGCATCTAGTATGCTTCATTCTTTTTATTTTCAGTGAGCATTTGTCTGCTTGGATGTTGCATTTCTTGCTTACAATTCGATTACCTTTGTCGATAAAGGCTATGCCCCTTGACCCTTCCACTAAGAAAAAGATTGATTGACCATTCACTTGGTCAGGCAAGGGGCTAAGCCTAAACAGATGCTTAACCTATTTGTTAAGTGACGTACAGGAATGCAAGGCAAACACATGGGACACCAAAGTTGAAGGCAAAAGTTTTGTACATATATCAAAAGTGATCTGTACGTGATACACAAAAAAAGAGGAAAATACATAAGCCCTCAAGGCTGGCTCTCTCCTGCCCGATCGTCTATCTGGCTCTGAGCCTCATCCTGGGCATCTGGCGGTGGAGCTCTAGGCGGCGGCGGACCCATGGCACTCGGACCAGCCTGACCGGAGGAGATGGCCACGCTGGCTGTTAAAGCGCTCGCCTGCCCGCGCTCCTGAGCACGCTGCCGAGCACATCTGTACCTCTCCTCTATACTCCGGCGCTTGTGCTCGGCAATGCCCAACTAGACTCGGAGGGAGGACATCTCCGAGTCCATCCTCTGCCGCTCCAGACGCTCCCTCTCCCTCTCCTTGGTGATAAACCCCAGCCAGGACTGGAGGTGAGAAAGCTCCCGAGAAAGATCCCCGGTGGAGAGGCGAGCCACCTGCTCCTCAAGATCGCGAATCCGAGCCACCTACTCCTCGAGATCGTGAACACGAGCTGCATCCACTTCAGCCCTCTGAAGGGCTTTATGAAGCTCAGCAACCTATAGGAGAAGTCATGGTTAGTCCAAGGCAATCAAACAATCAAAATCAAGTTCAGAAATCAAAGGAAATAACAAGACTTACTCGAGCGGCACGGTCCTCCTCCGCGAGGGAAGCCCGGTATATGGCAACTGCGAGCTGGCTCTGGAGGTCTGCTAGAGAAGCCTCATGGGCAGCAGAGGAAGAGGATGACGATGCTCCATATACAGGGGGAGCCGCCTGGGTGTAAACGGCTCGTTGCACCAAAAGACAATCATCAGTGGTTAATCGTCAAAACAAATTAATTAATTAAAACATTCACTCACATTCATACATACCAGGTCGAAGAGCTCCTTCTGGACCTGCTCTAACTGGGCCTCCGCGTCGTGTAGGCGGGCCCGGAGGTCGATGATTACGGCATCTCGTGCATCCTGCATACCACACATACATACATTCATTCACAAATATAAATTAAGATAATAATAAAACAAAAGACTCATGAATGCATACTCACATCGAGTGGTCGGAGGAGCCGAAGCTGGTTGGCGTAGTAGGCCCGGTATTGCTGGAGGTAGGCCTCGCTACTCTCCGCCCGAGACTCCACCCTGACGCCGCGGCGGTGCCAGTCCTCGTACTACTCTGGGAACTTGGCACGCCAATCGGTGGGGGCTTGCTTCTCCCTCATGCTCCGTCCGACGCCCTCCGGGACCTCCTCGTCGATCCACTCCTAGTAGAGGCCAAGCGTCCTCATCACGAGCCGTAGGCGGAGGGGCTCGATCTCGTTTAGGCAGTGCAGCCACATCTGCCTGCCGAACTGCCTCTGGCCAGCCATCACCCACGGCTGACCCCCTTCGCCCATTCCCATGTACGGGCGCCAGATCACTTGCATATAAGTTAGATGCATTCATATAAATAACTTGCATTTAATGAATAAAAGATTGCATTTAATGAACAAAATTTAATAAGTTAAGAACTCACCAGCAACTCGGGGTAGTCGAGGAACTGACGGCAGAGGGCCGTCAGCTGGTGGTGCTGGGGTGTTGTGTCCACGATTGGCTGCCAACGGCAGGCCAACGGGACGGCACCAAGACGTACTATCCGCACTCGGCCGAGCGGGAAGTAGTAGTAGCTCCACACCTGCATACATGAATATATAGGTTAGAAAAAATCATTTCATTACATTGCATATCATAAACAAATAAAAAGACAATTTAATACCTGAAGAAACGGCGAGAAGCCGCTGATGGTGGTCTCACGGTCAGGCGTGACCGCGGACAGGTCTGCAAATAGGTGGGCCAGAAGGGCAGCACCCCATGCATACTCTCCTAAGCTATCTAAGTCATCTAGCAAATAAAGAAAGCTACAATGAATGTGGTCGCCCTTCGTACCGAAGAGCAACCGATCAAAGAAAAAGACTAAAAAGACCCTAAGTTGCCTATCTACCTCCTCCTCCTGACTAGGGTCGCTGCAATATACAAGGGAGGATGACTCTGCTAACCTATGTCTGAACTCCTCCCGGGTCTCGTCCGACCGACGCCGGGGCTCATCTAATCCTAGGGCAGCCTCTACCTCTACCCTAGGGACCATCCTAGACTCTCTACTTAGGCTAGACATCTCTATGCCTAGCAATGCCTCTGCCAATCCTCGATAGTCGGGGTAAGTCACCCTGCTAACCGGTCGGCCCTCTACCCTAAGGCCAGTAATCCTGGCCACATCCTTTATGGTTGGGACCATATGGCCCCACGGCATTAGGAAAGCCCGGCTTTCCGCATGCCACCTCTCCCGTAGCGCCTGCAGGAGGACTAGATCGAGCCAAAATGGCTCGATATCTAAAACCTCGCCGAATCCCATCCGGTGCAGGCGCGCCTCCTGGAAATCCGGGAGCCCTCTATATGCACCAATGACCAAATCCCAGGAAATCCTCACCCTCATGGTTCCCTGCACATTAAAAAAACAAGAATTTCATCAGTTAGTGAACATAAAGACAAACAAAGCATTCCTGGATCAAAAAGGCGTCGAGACATATAGACGCCTATTGAAAGGCGTCCATAGGTCCTGATGCAATTTGGAGCACTTTTTGTCTAATTAAAAAATTGGGAATTTTGCCTGAATGGCGTCGGACCAGGGTGACGCCGTTTAAAAGGCGTCACCTGGTCTGGACGCCTTTCAAGGCCCGATTCTGGGTTCTTGAGGAACTCCTTTCTTCCCTCCTATTCCACTCCAATCAAACACATAAGAAAACTTACCAGGTGGGAGGCTTCCTCCTCTTCTTCTCTTCCCTCGACCGCCGTCGGTGGGGGAATTTCTTCCTCTAAAATGGCCGCCACCGCCTCTAAGGCCATAGCTTCCTCGGGGCGAGCCGCCTCGCGCTCCTCCCTCCTCACGACCCGCACGACGCGGCGGCGTTTTCCCCTTGATCCTTCACCGTGCTCCATCGAGAGAGAGTTAGAGAGAGAGAGAACCGGAGGTTGCCGGAGTGGAATCGCCGGAGAGGAAGAAGAAAGAGGAAGTTTTAGAAAAGTGAGGAAGAAGAGAGGGCCTTCGCATAAATTGAGGCGGCAAGGCCAGCTGTTTGAAATTGAGTGAACGGCGTCCACATGAAACGACGCGTTTCAGGTTACCACCAATTCTGGTCATAACCGTACAAGATATGATTATGAAAGGCGTCCAACCATGCAGACGCATTTCAGAAGATTAATCACAGAATTGATGGCGGAGTTCTAGAAAAAGTAAGTGAGAGAGTTGAAAGGCGTTTCGGATAGTGGACGCGTTTTAAGCTTAAATCGGGATTTTGAGGATTAATGGCTAAATTTTGGAAAATGAATTATGTTTGAAAGGCGTCTTTCTGAGTGGACGCGTTTTGCATTAAGTAAACCCGAACTGTCATATGTTAAGGAAAAATCCAGTTTTTGCTAAGGGAAAAATTATGGACATATCACAGGAAGTTAAGGAAGGGTTTCAAGGCATGAAAAATGACTATTTATTCAATGAAATCTTTTATTACATCAGGAAAAGAAAAAGAAAAGAAAAAGAAAAGAAAAACACTTAAGGAAGAAGTTCATGAAGTGCTTGAATGTATGGAAATTTCAATCCTCTATCGCTATTTTTAGAGGATTTTACACGATAACTAAAGCCAAGGTTCCACAAAGTAGAAATAAGTTTTGTGGCTTCGTAGTCTTCGTCAGATTCCCCTCTTGATCGGAGATATAAGGGAGAATTCGGGGAATTCATGATGATTCAGGATGAGCTGAGTAAGGCACCGATGGGGGTTGTACAACACAAGCTCAGTAGCCCCAATCAATTTAAGTTCCGCTCCCGCTGCACGGCATACTCTGATGGGCTTTCCAACAAGACCGAGTGGAGAAGAGTCAAACACGCTCGACGGTATGCATCTCAGATATTCCCTCTAGTCAGCTCGGGTCTTGAGCTTTGGTACTTTGTTGACCATCCGCTCGTTGAACTTCACGATGTTGGAGATGTGGTGGATTGGGCGGTTCAAGTAGATTTGAGACGGTCTTGGCGACATCCTCGTACAGTACTCAAATTTGAAGTGTAGCTCAACTCACAAAGCAAAAAGTAACATGCACCTGTAAGGAGGACGACCCTTGGACGCCGCAGAGAGCCCACCGTAAAGGTAGGCCAGGATCGCAGTGCTAATGGATTTCCCCTCGAAGATTGCGCAGATCGCGCTAACTTGGTCATCTTCCAACATGTTGTCTTGCGCAGGGAAAAACAGAGCTCCGGCAAGGCACGTGACGAAAGCTTTCGTCACATCTTCAGCTTCATCCTCCATTAGATCATCGATCTCATACAAAATCTATTCAGCGAGCTTTGTAAGGTTGATCCCTCTATTGGTAAGGCACCCTTTTGCTTATGAGGGATCCTTCATAATTGACGTCAACAGTTGTTGGCCGGTGATCCTTTCTCTCGTCAAAGCCATCTTGTCCTTGGTCTTTGGAAGACCCAATAAAAGCTCTGTCTCCTCTAAGAGGATAGTGCACTCGAAATCCGGGAAAAAGAAGGTGTGAGTTTGAGGATGCCACTGCTCAATCAAGGCACCTATAGCCGCCCAATCCACGTTCGAGCTCTTGTAGTGTTTAGCATGCACCACCAATCCTTGAAGATTCCACTTAGAGATGAAGGCTTGCATGGAAAGTTTAGGACTTTTAGCCAATTTGCGAATCCAAGGAAGAGAAGTGAATCTCCTTGGGCCGGGAAACAAGGGATATCTCTGAAAAATAAAAAAAAAGAATTTGAAGAACATGAAGAACATGGAGGAGAAAGAAGAGATTGAAGAAGAAGAATTGAAGGAAAGCTAATTCAACTTACTTGGAGGTTGGGATCCCTTCTAGTAAGGTGATTCTCCACATCGGAGATCTTCTCCAGCGACCTCCTCATCCTTTTGTTTGAAGAACTCATCCTATTTTCGAGTTTCTTCCTTCTTGAAACTTGAAAACCTTGGAAAACCCTTGAACCTTGAAGAAAAACTCAACCTTGGATCTCTAGATTGTGGTAGGATTGCTTGGAAACAAGTTAATGATGTTTATATAGAGGAAATTGCGATCCTAGGAAGATTTTTCCGGATTGGAAAAGGGATGAGCATTAGAAGAGTTGGAATCTGAGTAGAGAACAACTAGAATCTGTTTCTGCGACTCAAAAGGCGTCGTGGGACACCGCCGCATTTTAGATGAGTAAAGAGCGTCGGCGCGACACGACGCATTTCAAGCTTTCTGTCATTTACACGAAATCTCATATTTTGATGCTTAATTAAACACTTGTTTGAAATTACTAATGATGTTTAGTGACGTCCGAATGTCGAAGTGCTGCTACTTCCAGGAGTCGGCATCCTTTTTCATCCATCCAAGATCCATTGAAGACCAAGGCTTCCAGGGGCCATCCAACATTAGTTTTCAATTCATTTCTGCATATTTCTCACATTTTCATCCCATTAGTCTCACATCCTTCATCACATCACTCCATGCAACACACACAACACTAGCATCATTTTCAAAACTTATTTGTTAAAGGGGTTCAAAAGACCATCCCAGCAAGTGAGTTCACCTGCTTAGTTGCATATTTAAAATTTTCTCTTGAATGGATACTACTTCTTCCTAAGTTCTCATCATTGTTCTTTATTTCTTTCTACTTCTTGCAAGGTACAAAGGAGAATCAAAGGGAGGGGATCAACAGCGAACAACAAGGAATTTGGACGATCCTCAAAACTCAATAGCAGCCAAAGCAAGAACAAAGACAAGAAATGGCTATCTTTCTTCAGCCGGCTGAAGGAGGGGAACCAAGAACTTAACATCTCCCACGTCCAAACAGGTAGGCGATCAAATCTTCTTTTGGAACTTTTTAGTCAAAAGTTTCTGGCGATCACATCACTTACTTTCTTTTTAATAGGTTTATTTTGCACTTAAACAACATAGTTTTTTCATGATAATCACACACTTATTTTAAGCACTCACACTTAGTTAAGTATATTTAATAATATTTATATTATATATTTACTTAGTATGACTCTACTATATTAACATATTTAGATAATATTTTGCATACTAAATTTGGTAACTTAATTATATATTTACCTATATCATACTAAGTTATTTATACATTGTATTAGGTAGAAATTATATTTAAATATAACTAATATAAATAAATATTACTTATAAGTTATATTAGTTATATTATTGTAATTATATGAAAAATATTAAGTTAAATATTCTAATTATACTTTATAACTAACATTAGTACGATATTAACTATAAGTGTATTAAATATAAATTTAATATATAACGATATTAACGATATTAAAAGATGGCTAACATAGTCGTTGCAATTAGTACTATTATTGGTGACGGTTTTTATGCAGCCGTCGCTAATAATATTATTGGTGACGGCTCTTTTCAGCTATCGCAAATAATATTATAATAGTGACAATTTTTTTGTAGCCATCGCTAATAATATTATAATAAGGACGGATGGTATTTATACCGTTGCTAATAATATTTTTAGCAACGGTTTTCTTATAATTCATCGCTAATAATATTATTTGCGATAATTTTTAGCCATTGCAAATAATATTATAATGACGATTTTTCTATAATTGTCACTAATAAATATTATAAAAGCAATAGGTGACAATTTAACCATCACTAATAATATTATTTGCGACAACTTTCTTATGAGCCGTCGCTAATAATATAATTACCGACGGCTTTTTATAGCCATCGCTAATACTACGATTTCTACTAGTAAGAAATATAACAAGAAATTTGTATTCACATATAATATTGTATGAGAGTTTGATGTTTATAGGGTGTTTAGTTGCTATATTAGATAACTCGAATAATATCAATTCTTATATTGCTACTAATAGTGGCTATTTGATTACATTATATCATTTAAAATTCAATATAAGAATAAACTTGTAAAAAAATGATAGAGCTTAATCTTCAAGAGTCTAAAGACCTCCTCAACTCTCTCTTTTCTCCTCTAACTTTTCTTGTCCCATCAGTTGTCCTCCTCCATGTTATTTCGATATCCATTTTAATATTACCATCGTAGATCTCAAGAATATGAATATTAAAGATAATTATCAAAACTAACATTCCAATCAAACATGGTATAATATACCTATTTTTAATGATTGCGAAGGATATATAGCTACGTAAAAATAAAGACAGCAAGAAAAATACATCATAAAGGATAGAAATAAGGATAGGTCTAGACATGATAGGTATCTGTTCACATCCTCCTATGCATCCTTCCAAATTGCCTTTTAGATACGAGTGTGGTTTCAGTAAGTGCAAGTGTGAACCGAGTTTTTTTAAAAAAATACTTCATTGGGAATGGGAAAAATTTCATGCAAAAGGGTTATAAAATCTCTTCTCTTCTGAGTTAAAAATGTAGAAATGGTGGATTTGGATTCGATCCTGATCCGGATCTGAAAGGTCCATCCCCTAATATATAGTTTCGAATCCGGAGCCAGTCAGATCCGGATAGTAGATTTGGAAACCTTTTGGGTTCGGCGGACTCTGGCGGATCACCTTGTTGAACATGGCCACCATCACCGCCTTCGCCTGCTTGGAACCGTAGCACCGGAGTTCTCCCCCTGCTCAAACCCCGGGCAAGTCGTCACCCCTAGCACCAAGTCGCCGGATGTCACCGTCGTCGCCGGAGATGGTGAGACTAGCCTCTACGGAGGCGTAGGAGAAGCGGGTCTTGTAGGTTGCGGTGGGCGACTTAGAGCCGGGCGACCGTCCATCGAGGAAGGAGCCATCGGGCATGGCGGGCGGTGACGTTGAACTGCGGGGTTTGGACGAACTTGAGGTGGAAAGAGGGGAGCTTAGGCTAGAACCAGAGGAAGGTGAGGGCGGCGGTGAGCGTGAGGACGAGGAGGGCGAGGCAGATATGGAACAGCTAGCTGTAGTACACACATGACCACATCCTCCTCCTGGAACCACATGTCGGGTTCTCCGCATCCATCTGCCGCCCACGCTCGTCACCAGCCCTCGATGCGTCAGCATCACCCCGTTGGGCAGCCCGATCGTCCCCGACGAGGACAGCACTGCCACTCCATCGTTCGGCCTTATCTCCACCTCCGACAGCTCCCCCTCGTTGCCTTCATCAACTCTACCTCCACATACCCGTTGATGCACAGTACCACCTTGACCCAAGTCAGTACAACATTAGACTGGACTCCAATAGTAACCAGTCTCAAGATGTCATGCGTAAAGTAGATTCGTCATTCAAGACACAATTGACAACTTTTTCTTTGTTTCCAACCGATTTTCAATACAATGTAAAGCATTAAAATATCACCAAGAGTACACAAGATTACCATCACAATTTAAAATACACCCCACTGGACACCTAAATACAACGTAAGCCATTGCACGTTGGTGGTATGTAAGTGCTCAACGTTATATTTTAAATTGTGATTATAGTCTTATGCTCTTGATAGTATTTAAGTGCTCTATATTGTATTGAAAATTTGCTGAACTGAGAACAAAGAAAAGGTTGTCAACTGCATCTTGAATAACGAACCTACTTTACACATGACATCTTAGGACTACTTACTGCTGGAGTCTGGTCCAATGTTCGTCATCTTTGTAACCCCCAACCATGTTGTGGCACACCACCAGCTTCCACTGTGGGGAGATCCATGCAGCGGCGCCTGTTTCAGCAGCCCCATCGATGCCTGATTGAAGGGATAGTGGAAGGAGGCGAAGTAAGTGCATGGCGCCAGGAAGGCGAGGGCGCCGGTGAGGGCGAGGACAAAGTGTTGGATTTTACCCAATTAGTGGTCCACTTGTATTTATTGGGCTGCACACTTGCACACCATTAGGCATCTAATTAATGCAATAGGTTATTGGGTTTAACCCATTAGGTGCCCATTGAGGATCCTGTAATGGGTAGGATCCGTTTAGTAGTTAGAACGGGACTGGTCCCTCCTCTCTATAAAAGAAGTCTATGACTCCCCATTAGGTCATACGCATCAAGAGAAATATAGAGAGGAAACCAGTGGAGACAGTGCCAGGGCTACACCGTCTCCTCGTCCGGGGTTCGTGCATTCTTGTTCGAGGCTCGTCGTTCGTGGGGATCGACTCCGGCATCGTCTTTCTCGTGTGTTAGGGATGGCTTCTGCTCCAGGTATTCCTAAAATTCGTAACAAGTGGTATCAGAGCCCGTGTCGGAATTTTTGGGTTCCGATCTACGGGATTCTTCTCGGTTTTATAAAGAAAAAAAAAAAACATTTCGTCGCCAGGTTGTTGCGGCCGCACGGCGCGCGGACCTGCGCGGGGAGGCGGACTGCCACGGCCCTTGCGGAGCGCGCCGTGCGGGGCGGCGGCCTGCCACGCGGGCCCACGCGGGGCCCCTGCGGGGCGTGCCGCGGAAGGTGGCGGCGGGTTGCCGCAGCCACGTGGGGCCGCAGCCACGTGGGGCCGCGCAGGGCTGCGCGGCACACCCGCAGTGGGCCCCGCGCGGGCGCTGCGGGCCACCCCCCTACGCGGGCGCTGCCCCGCAGCGCCTCGCCACGGGGGGCAGGGGGCCGCCCAGCGCGGCCCCGAGCGGGTGTTGCCCCGCAGTGCCCCGCCGCGCGGGGGGGGCCGCCCATCGCGGCCGCCGGCCCCGCGCGGGTGCTGCTCTGCAGCGCCCCGCAGCGCAGGGGGGGGAGGGGGCGGGTGGCGCCGTCGGGGGCCGTTTTCCAGCGTACTGCGGGGTGCCGCCGTGGGTTTCCAGCGAGGGTTTTCCGGTGGCGATTTCCTAAAAACGGTTTCTTAAAATTGAGTTTCCTAAAATTATAACCCTAACTTTCCTTTTTGGGAGGTTGAAGATGATGGGTTTTAGGAAACTATTGAGTTTTATTTGGGTTAGATTTTAAATCCGTAACGGATCTTGGTTAAAGGTTTTCGGGTCTTACTTTGGGTATTAGATCCGTTAGGATCTTATTAAGACCCAGATTCGGATCCATTTGATAATTTCGTAACGGATGTAAGTTAACGGGTTTTGGATTCGGATTTTGGGTACGATATCCATTTGGATATCATTAAGACCCGAATCCGATTTCCGATTAAGTTCCCGACCATAACCCGTTAATCTAACTCAAATCGAACCCGTTAACCCGTTAAGATCCAGAACCACATCCGTTTATATCCGTTTGTGTAGATGTATCCTTTAAGTTAAATGATTTTAAATCTTTATCTTTTAAAGCTCACTAATGGCCAATTAATTGATCCATTAAGTTCTGTATCTTTGGCCCAAATTTCTGGGCCCATTTTAGGTCCATTAGTGATCTTTAAAGGATAAAAGATCCTATTTCAAATCTGTTTGGATACATACACAATTTCTGAAAATCTGTTTGTAGCTTTGGTTATTTCTGCAAATAGAAACGGGTATTTTTGCAATTCAGTTTATTTTTGCAAATTGAAAACGGATATGTTTGCAATTCTGGTTGTCCTTGCAAACTAAAAAGTATGTTTACAATTCTGGATATTTCTGTAAACTGTACAGATTATGTTTGCAATTCAGATTTCTTTTCTGCAAACAGAAAAAGACATATATGTAACAGCATGCTATAAACTTGTAAAGTAGCCATTTTAATGTAGTTTTAAGCATGTTTAATGTTGTTTATGAATCAATAATTGTTGCTGTAAATTTAGAAGATATTTCTTGTGATTATTTATCCTCTTTACAGTTTATAATCATTCATGAATATCTCCATTTTAGATTGCAATAGTTATTGTGTTTATGTCCTTTTTTTTTGCTCATATTATGTGTTAATTGATGCTATTATGTAGTTTTGTGGTAAATTTTGATTTCTAAATGATTAGTTTGACCACCAAAGTGGCACTAATCATGAGGATTGATAAAATCTTACCATATTAAGTTTTAAATAGCATTATTGATGAGCATTTAGTTATTTGTTATCATTTTAATTGGGGGAGGATGTTTTAGAATTCAAAGTGTGTAAGTAGATCACCAAAGTGACCTTATGCATGGAGAATAATAAAATATACTCGTTAAGAAATTAAAATGATCTCAAATGTTTGTGTTCTTGGCTTGATTGTAAATTTAACTCTCAAAGGAGTATTTATTTTCATGTCATGAGCAGGATAAAATAAAATTTATCTACATGGCGATTCTTGAGAGTTATGTAGCCAAAGGTACTCTCTCTTGATATCAAAGTGTTTATAAATTTTAGTTTTATCATTTAAGTTAATCTGGGGAGTTCGTCTATGAAGTTATCGGACGAATTGATAAAGTAGTTCATATTAAATAATTGAATTACTTTGCAATTTAAATCTTGTCTCATTACTTGGAATATTTTAGTTCCATTGCCTTATATGTGAGCATGTGTTTGTTTATTTCAGTTGCTTCTTCTTTGTTTGCACCATTTAATGCTAGTATGCCGTACCTGAATGGCACTAATGTAATGACTGAGATTTCGGGTTCGGTTTTCGGGTCGGGTTCGGGTCGGAACCCTTGGTTTGGACCCTGTGGGGGGTCTTGTGACTGCTGACTGAATGGCGTCAGCACTGCTCGACGCCTTTCAAAAGGCGTCAGGTTGTGTGGACGCCATTTAGGTCTGCTGGTTGTTGCGCCACGTGGGCGGGTTTCGGGCCGCGAGAGTACGGCCCCTGTCAGATTTGTCTGAACGGCGTCCACCTCGGTCGACGCGTTTCAGACTGCGACACCTGCGGTGTCAGGGTGCGACGCCAGAGCGTTGTCAGTACGGCCTGTCTTGTCATCTGAACGGCGTCCGTGGTGGGCGACGCGTTTCAGACCGGTGTCGGTACGGCCGTCCTGTCAGACTGAATGGCGTCTGCCTCGATCGACGCGTTTTACCTCGTTCTAGATTGACCCCGCAAGCCTCCCCTTCTTTCCCTCACTTTCGCCTCTCCACTCTCTCTCTTCGCCCTCTCCGCTCCCTCCGCCCTCCTTCCTCCCTTCCCTTCCTCTTCTTCCTCTTCCAACTACTCCATAGCTTCCCTACCTCTCACCTCTACCTCCACCACCTTCCTCGCGGCGTTCCCTTCTCCGGACGGCGGCCGACGTCCCGGCAGAGTGGCGGCGTTCTCGAGGATACCGGCGGCGGCGTGGGGCGAGACGGGTCGGCGGCGAGGAGCTTGGAGGAGTTCAAGAACTGGTAGGGGGACGAAACCTTGCATGTGTTCTCGTTGCTTTCGGCGTGATGTGGCGTGTGTGGGGCTAGATTGAGCATGTTTAGGGGGTTTCCTTGAGGGAATAACGGTGTTTGTGATCGTGGATTCGTAGCATGATTGTGTGGTTGAGCTTCTCTTCTTCCCCCTTTGATTTTGGGATTTTCGGGGTGCCCGGGGTTCAAGGGTGAAGCCCTCGGGTCGAACCAGGAAACCTGGTTTCTGGCGCTAAATGGCGTCGGGCTGGGTCGACGCTTTTCCGAAAGACGTCCGGTCAGCACGACGCGTTTTAGCGCAGAAACCTCCCTGTGTGAGGTTTCCTGAGTTAGGGGTCTGCGCTAAATGACGTCATGGATGGACGACGCCTTTTAGAAGGACGTCGGGCCATCATGACGCCATTTAGGCAGGAAATGCCCCCGTTTAAGGGTTCTGGAATCTGGATTTCTGGGTTGAATGGCGTCGGGAGAGCCAGTCACGTTTTAAATGGCGGCTTCACTGGTTGACGCGTTTTAAGGATAAATCGGGCTTTTAATAAACCGGTCTAAGGGTCTTGAATGGCGTCGACCTCGGTCGACGCGATTCAAGACAGGAATGCTTAATGCTGTTATTTTATGCATGTTCCACGGTGGGATGGTTCTAATGCATGCTGTGGGTTGTATACTGAGACGGGGACTTCTGCGTGAGTGGAATTGCATCACCGTTGTGTGTGTGTGGGTGTGCGCGTGTGTGCTTTAACTATATACTGAGAATGAGGTTTTACTGTGCGAATGGAATCATGTTATATGTGTGGTTGTGTTATGCGAATGTGGATCGGGTTAACTATGGTTTACGTTTGTCACCATGGACCGGTGGGGACAGGGTCATGGTGTCTGTGGAGTGGTGCTTGTTGTGTTTCACCCTTGGCTGAGACAAGCAGAACCACCTTGAGCCCGTCGGGCCGGAGTAGCTGTGTGCTATCCGAGGGGTTGCTGTTTGGTCTCGGTGGGTCGGGGTTTCCCTTGGTTGTCGTGACAGCTTCCGGCGTGTTTCTTGCTGTGGAGCTGGTGGTGTTTCTGGTGGGAGTTGGTTTACCCTTTAGCCAGTGGGCCTGATGTGACCTTTGATCAAGGTTACGAGTGGTACCTATAGCCCTTAGCCTGACGCAGCCCGGGAGAGTTGGGTTTGTGGGTAGTTCCTGTAGCTTCGGCTTGACGGGGGTTCGCCGGTCCCCAGGGCCCTCCTGAAGCGCTGAGGCCTAGCGTGGAGGCAATCCGGACGGTAGGACAGTAGTCTAGACTGCTTGTGTGCACACGTAGCTGGCAGTGGCGGTACACTGAGTCCAGCTAGTCCTAGTTTGGCTCACTGCCTCACCCTACAGTGCCCCGGAACACTGTAGGGGTGGACAGGCGTGAGCAGTGGTGGTAGTGTTGGGAGGCGACGTTCGACTTCGGCCGATAGTGTGGTTTAGTCGCTTCGTGGACTTTGACTGTGAGTCGTGACTCTGTGTTGAGTTCTTCGGGTTACTTGGAGTGGTTCTTGTTACACTGCTTACCGTGCGTTTCACATCAGAGTTGGGTGTTGTGTTTACTGCTTTACTTTAATTGCCATTTATTCCTGTTGTTACACTTGTGGGTGTGTGAGTGGGAGGCAGGGGATCGGATGATCCCTACTGAGCCATTTCTGGTGTGGCTCACTCCCTGCGGTTTTCAGGTGTGGACCTCGAGGCGCAGCGGAAGCGTGGTGTCTTCTCGGTGTGCGGACCAGCAGCTGTCTTAGTTCCGGGGTATGCCCCGATGTTGTTGTACTTCCTTCTGCCTGTACTTATTTAATTGTTGGACATGTAATTATTGTTGGACTGTATACGGACATTATTATTTTCCTTCCTGCGCACTTGCTTACCTTGTAGTCCGTGAGATTGTCATATTTAGTCTTGTTTAGCACATACTCCTCCAGACGTGTTGTGTGAGATCCGGGTGTGAACCCGTAGTTAATGGGCCGACATCCATTTAGTGACCGGGTCTCCGGTCATAGGATGGCGGGTCGTTACAACTAATTTCACTGAATGAAAACAAAGGGTACAATTTGCCTTGGGATGTATGGACTTAGATTTAGCATTACGTGAGGTTATGCCGGCTCCACTTACTTCAGAAAGTTCAATGGAACAACAGACTCATTACGAAAAATGGGAAAAGTCCAATCGTCTATGCCTTCTGTTCCTTCAGGGACATGTTGGACAGAACATCAAGGGATCTATCCCAGATCAGACTACTGCTAGTGGATTTCTTAAAGCCATTGAGGAACAGTTCATTAGTTCTGATAAGGCCAAAGCCAGTACTTTAATGGCTAAACTGTCCTTAATGAAATACACTAGTGGCAGTGTTCGAGAGCATATAATGATTATGAGAGATATTTCTGCTCAACTGAATGCCATGTAAGTTATTATTTCAGACACTTTCCTAGTCCATTTTATTTTCAACTCTTTGCCTAGCGAATATGAGGCATTTAAGATCTCCTACAACACACATCAGGCTAAATAGTCAGTCAATGAATTGATGACCATGTGTGTCCAAGAGGAAGAGAGATTGAGAGGAGAGAGGAACAATGTTGCTTTGTTTACCTCTCATAAAGTGAAAAGGGGATCAGGAAAGAAGAAGGGTGTCCAGAAGAAGGGCAAGAAGAAGGACAAGTCAAAAGGCAAAAATGACAAGTGCTTCTTCTACAAGTTACCTGGACACGTTAAGAAAGATTGTCTAAAAAGGAAGGCATGGTTTGAAAAGAAAGGTAATCTCTCATCTTATGTTTGCTATGAGTCTAATTTAGTCAATGTTCCTAAAAGTACATGGTGGATTGACTCAGGTTCTACTGTACATGTTGCCACTTCTATGCAGGGATTCCTTTTCCAAAGGCCTCCGAATGAGGGTGAGTAGAGCATCTTTTAAGGAAATAAGACGCGCTCACAAGTCAAGGCAGTAAGAATTTATAGGATAGTTATGGAATCATGATTTTTTCTAGATTTAGAAGACACTTTTTATGTACCATCTTTTAGTAGAAATTTGGTTTCAGTATCAAGACTTGATTCAAAAAGTTTTCAAGTTAATCTTGGAAATTCTTCAGTTGAATTAATAAAGGATTCTATTGTTATTGGTACTGGTTGTATATCTGATGGTTTGTATAAATTGTGTCTTAGCAATGTGATTGAACAATCTCATAATACCCTGCATACTTCGGTTCTTACTGGCAACAAGCGTGGTAGAGTTAATGAAAATTCATCCATGTTGTAGCATAGGAGATTAGGACATATCTCCATTAAGAGGCTCAAGAGGTTAGTGGGAGAAGGAGTGTTATACACTCTGGATTTCACTGACTTCGAGACATGTGTTGATTGCATTAAAGGAAAGCAAACACACATGCCTAATAAAGATGCCACAAGAAGTTCTGGAATTTTAGAAATAATTCACACTGATATCTGTGGTCCTTTTCCACCCTGTCTCACTGGTGAGAGGTACTTCGTCACCTTTATAGATGACTATTCTAGATTCATGTATCTCTATTTACTTCTTGAAAAGGCAGAAGTTTTCAATGTCTTTAAGGATTTCAAGAAGGAAGTAGAGAAACAATCAGGGAAAGTAATCAAGATAGTCAGGTCTGATAGAAGTGGCGAGTACTATGGTAGGTATACTGAGATGGGACAAAGGCCTGGTCCATTAGCTAAATTTCTTAAAGAGGAGAGTATTGTACCTCAGTACACTACTCCTGGCAGCCCATATGAGAATGGAGTTGCAGAAAGAAGGAATCGAACGCTTAAAGAGATGGTCATGGCAATGTTAAGTCATTCTACCCTTCCTTTATCCTTGTGGGGCGAGGCCGTTAAGACAACTGCTCACATTGTGAATAAGGTTCCTACGAAGGCTGCGCCTAGGACTCCGTATGAGTTATGGTGTGGTAGGAAACCTTTTGTGAGCTATATGCGCACGTAGGGGTGTGCAGCTGAGGCTAGACCATACAATCCACAGGAAAAGGCTTTTGATCTCAGAACAACTAGTGGATTCTTCATTGGTTATCCAGCGAGATCAAAAGGGTATAGATTCTATTGCCCATCTCATGTTCCCATCATTATAGAAACATATAAGACATGGTTCCTTGAAGATGGCGGAGTTAGTGGGAGCGGACCTTCTCGAGAGATTTCTTTTGAGGAGTTACAGGATCAGGTTGAAACACTTGTAACAACTGACAACGTTGTTCCCATATTCATTCCTCGGAATGAAATCCTAGGGGAGCAAATAGTTGCAGTTGGTCTACCCCAGGTTGCTCTAGAGCCAGAAGATGTCGCTATTGTTGACCAACCACCTCCTCAGGTGGATCAGGGGCCAACATTGCGTCGATCTGAAAGAGTCAGGAGACCTGCTATATCTGATGAGTTCATAGTATACCTACAGGAGGATAGTGTAGACAGGGGTGACATTGATGATCTAGTGACGTTTTTACATGCCATGAAGAGTGAAAAATCTGCCTATTGGTTTGAAGCCATGAAAGAAGAGCTTGACTCAATGGCTAAAAACCAAGTCTGGGATCTCGTTAACTTGCCTAAAGGGTCCAAACTCGTTGGATGTAAGTGGATATTCAAAACTAAGGTGGACTCTAAAGGCAGAGTTGAACGATATAAGGCCAGATTGGTGGCTAAGGGTTTCACTCAAAGGGAAGGCATTGACTATGATGAGACATTCTCTCTAGTTTCCAACAAGCTCTCATTCAGAATAGTCATGGCCTTGGTATCTCATTTTGACGTGGAGTTACATCAGATGGATGTGAAAACGGTGTAGACACGCTAATTTTGACATCATTTTGAGTAAATTTCATATCATATAATAATGTCTCAGAATGGTCTGATATTTAATCATTAGTTAATTTTTATTGATCTTTTTGAGTTAATTATATAAATAGTGTCGGGTCAAACAGACATAATTTAAATTAATTAATTAAATTGATTTTAACTCAAATTTCAGTTAAAATATGAAGAAGCCTAAAAGACGTCGACCTGTGTAGACGCCATTTAGAGTTTATTCATATTTTGATGTTTAAATTTGAATTTTAATTAATTGATTAATTAGTTAAAAGACGTTTGCAGGGCACGACACATTTTAGGTTTCCTAAGTTGTTTCTACCTCTCTTCCGGATGTTTATCCTTATCTTAATCAGTCTGAAAGGCGTCTCCCTTGGGCGACGCGTTTTAGATAATTACAGATAAAGATGAATTATTCCCGGATGTTTATCCTTATCTTAATTAGCTAAAAGGCGTCTTCCCTGGGCGACGCGTTTTAGATAATTACAGATAAAGATGAATTAATCTGTATTTATCTGTTGTTTAAGCTGGATAAACCTCAAAATTTCTCCATGTAAATCTGTGGATGCAAAGAAGTCTATAAATACCCAGCCTCTTGGACGAGTGACAGTTAGTGATGTTGAGTGATAATTAGCAATTATTTTGGTGGTGATTGGAGCAAAGAAGTTTGACGACGTCCGAACGCTGAAGGAGCGAAGTGCTGCTACCATCAGGAGTCGGCATCCGTTCTTCATCCATTCAAGATTCTCTCAAGACCAAGGCTTCCAGAGGCCATCTAGCTTAACTTCCCATTTATTTTTCTTCTCACATTTTCACCATATTAGCATTACATTTTCCATCACATCACTCCATGCAACACACACGCACACTAGCATTGTTTTCCAAACCTATTTGTTAAAGGGGTTTAAAAGACCATCATACAAGTAAGTTCACATGTTCAGTTGCATGTTTAAAATTTTCTCTGGAATGGATACTACTTCTTCCTAAGTTCTCATCATTATTCTTTATTTCTTTCTATTTCTTGCAAGGTACAAAAGAAGAGCAAGGGGAGGAATCAACAGCGAACAACAAGGAATCTGGACGATCCTCAAAACGCAATAGCAGCCAAAGCAAGAACAAAGATAGAAATGGCTCTCTTTCTTCAGCCGGCTGAAGGAGGGGAACCAAGAACTCAAGAATCTCCACATCCAAACAGGTAGGCGATCAAATCTTCTTTTGAAACTTTTTAGTCAAAAGTTTCTGGCGATCACATCACCTAGTTTCTTTTTAATAGGTTTGTTTTTTCACTTAAACAACATAATTTTTCAGGATAATCACACCCTCAATTTAAGCACTCACAAACGGCTTTTCTCAATGGGGACCTAGATAAATAAGTGTTTATGGAGCAACCTCAAGGGTTTCGTGCTGAAGGGAAAGAACACTTGGTATGCAAATTAAGAAAATCTATTTACGGACTTAAGCAAGTCTCCCGCCAATGGTTCATAAAGTTTAATGAAATTATACTATCCTTTGGGTTTAAGGAAAACATTATTGACGAATGTTTGTACTTAAAGATCAGTGGGAGTAGTTTCATTGTTTTGCTTTTGTATGTGGATGACATTTTACTTGCTAGCAGCGATCTTGGTTTATTGCACGAAACCAAAGCTTTCCTTTCTAAGAACTTTCAGATGAAAGATATGGGTGATACCCACTATGTCTTGGGCATTGAAATCACTAAAGATAGACCCTCAGGCACTCTTGGTCTCTCTCAGAAAGCTTACATCTCAAAGGTCTTGGAAAGGTTCAACATGCAGTCCTGCGCACCCAATAAAGTACCCATTGTAAAAAGTGATAAATTCAGTGAATTACAGTGTCCCAGGAACGACTTGGAAAGGAAGCAGATGGAGCCCATCCCATATGCTTCAGCCGTTGGGAGCTTGATGTACCTTCAGACTTGTACACGTCTAGATATAGCTTTTGCCGTCGGTATGCTCAGCAGGTATCAGAGTAACCCAGGCATGGATCATTGGAATGCTGCCAAGAAAGTCATGCGGTATCTTAAAGGCACATTAGATTTCATGCTCACTTACAGAAGGTCAGATCAGTTAGAAGTGGTTGCCTATTCTGATGCTGATTTTGGCAGCTGTCTTGATTCGAGGAAGTCCACTACAGGATATATCTT
Source organism: Zantedeschia hybrid cultivar (assembly GCA_030544215.1). Classification (NCBI taxonomy): domain Eukaryota; kingdom Viridiplantae; phylum Streptophyta; class Magnoliopsida; order Alismatales; family Araceae; genus Zantedeschia; species Zantedeschia hybrid cultivar. The sequence continues at coordinate 28,714,297 of JARZZO010000015.1, forward strand.
CCTTCTAGTAGGAGGATCTATCACTTGGTGCAATGAGAAGCAGAGTATTATAGTGGCTTCCACGATGGCAGCTGAGTTCATTGCTTGTTTTGAGGCTAGTGCACAGGCCATCCAGTTGTGGAATCTGCTCACAGGTCTATCATTTATTGATTTCGTCTCCAGACCTATCAGGATATATTGTGACAATTCCGCTGCGGTCTTCTTCTCTAAGAACAATAAGGCGTCCAAAGGTGGTAGAGCCTTAGACATTAAGTATTTTACTCTTAGAGACAGAGTGAAGAATCAAGAAGTGTCTATAGAACATATTGGGACGAATCTTATGGTTGTTGACCCACTCGCGAAAGGACTACCTACTAGCACTTTTTGTAGTCATGTGATTCGGATGGGTCTTGTCAGTTCTCTCGATATGTTGTGATTCTTCTATTGCTTTCTGCCTTTTTCATTTATCTTGTATACATGTTGGTTATAGATTTAAGCTGGCAGATTGTATGTTTAAGTGGTGACCAATAGATAAACATTATGTTTGAGTTTATCTACAGTTCCATATTTGACGTTCAATTATAGTAAGTTGATGGCATTGTGGTACATGGAAGGAGGTGCGTAATCGAATGCATTTGCCGCCATGACTCATGTCATTTGATTTACTGTTCTTGAACCTTTAAGATTCCGTTAATTGGAATGGTGTGTAGTTTTGTTTTATCATGTGCACGCATACCGTGGTTCTCTCTTCAGGTGCTTGCCCATGATGTCAAATCTTCAAGAGTCCTTTTGAAACTATATATATTTATACTATAAGTATGTTTTCAAAGGAAGATTGGATATGCTTAAGACAAGTTGGACCCAGTGGGAGAATGTTGGGTTTTACCCAATTAGTGGTCCACTTGTATTTACTGGGCTGCACACTTGCACACCATTAGGCATCCAATTAATGGAATAGGTTATTGGGCTTAACCCATTAGGTGCCCATTGAGGATCCTATAATGGGTAGGATCCGTTTAGTAGTTAGAACGGGACTGGTCCCTCCTCTCTATAAAAGAAGCCTGTGACTCCCCATTAGGTCATACGCATCAAGAGAAATAGAGAGAGGAAACTAGTGGAGACAGTGCCAGGGCTATACCGTCTCCTCGTCCGGGGTTCGTGCGTTCTTATTCGAGGCTTGTCGTTCGTGGGGATCGACTCCGGCGTCGTCTTCCTCGTGCGTTAGGGATGGCTTCCGCTACATGTATTCCTAAATCCCTAACACAAAGAACCAGATGAGGAGTCGCTAATGTAATTGGAGGCAGAGAGCGACAGGTGGTGGAGGGTGAAGGTCCGATGGCTCTGATCGGAGCTCCTCGGTGGCTTCGTTCGAAGAATGAGCTTTAACGGAGCCGGAGACAAAACGGGATCTTTCGGAGATTTCTGATCGGATTCTCGAAATCTCCAATTTGATTTTCATTCCTCGTCTGGGTACCATCCAAACCTGCACGTAGAAGATCCCTTCTCTTTAGATATAGAAGAAAGGATGTGCGGTTGCATGATTTTATGGGAGACGCTATGGCACTACCCCTAGTAGTTCTGGCTACATCATATCTCAGCTCAGCTATTCGTCCTTTAGATTGGAATTATGAATTAGGTTAGATTTCTAATTTTTAAATACAAAATATCCACTTAGATCGATGTTTTAAAAATAAACTACATTCATGTTATCTAAGACAATTATATATGCTGTTTAGTAACCATAGAGATTGCTTGATTATTATTCTATCTTGATCAAATTTACACTTAAATTCTAAACTAGTTTATGTGTAGATTGAGATCACTACAACAAAGTTGGTCTGTACTTACGGCAGATAACCGTAAGTTGTGTACCAAACACCGTTGGTAAATGTCTCTACCTACGAAACTCCCTACGGCCAACAACCGTATGTGTAGCAACCGTTCTTATAGACTATACCTACGGTTATGCAACCGTAAGTTGTCAAAGTCTATACTGTCGGTTTAGTAACCGTAATGAGAGATTGATCTATACGTACCGAAAATACCGTAAGTATATGCAAACTAAACTGTTACAATATAATAGTTTAAAAAATTCCTTATCATCTGTACTGACACAAAAAACCCTAAGTATTTGTTTATCAAAACCGTTAGAATATGACTTATCGAATAATACCTAATAATTTATAGTCACACAAATTAATTATAGTTAGACATCACATACGCTTTATATCATTTTTATTTATACCATTTCACATAAAAGGAAATATATCAATTCTTTGCAATGGAATTCTGCACTCATTCTATATTTCTCGTATAATGTACTCGTAACACATTTCCATCATGTGCACACATTATATCACACATTGAATAAATTTCTTCATATAACAAAATGTATACTTGTGTCAATATATTCCACCTGTAAAGTTTAAAAACATATCACAACACCAAACGAAATCGGTCACATGAAGAAAATTTACATCTATCTATCAATTACATAGCACATCCGTTTTTCAAAAGTACAATAAAAAAAGTTTTAGATAGATAAGAGCAAAAAATATCCATGAACCATAAGACCATAAGTTGATATCTCCTCCATCCAAACTACACTATATATGGTTGAACTTGTAAGAAAAAAAAATGTTACAAGATTATTTTCAAAGTCTAAATAAACAATTATATCTAAAAATTTAAATAAATAAAAAATATTACATAGTCATTAAACCAAATAATGTGACTACCCACAGGATGTCTCATATTTATTCTTTCTACATCCTTGACAAACAGTAGTGCATCCGGTTTGACTGCTAAAAGAACAGATACCTCAAGTGTCACCTAAAACTTTTTCCATCATAACTCTATCTTTTTTCTCACTCATAACTATGCCATTTCCAACTTCTTCTCCACCCATATCCAATAATTTGACTCACTTTCCTTAAATCTGTGTAAAATTTTTAAAAAATAGAAATACGAATGAACAAAGTATTATTTTATAATAGTACTTAATTTTGTCAAATGATGAATCAATATACCTGCACATCATTAGCTGCCAACACACTTGCAGATGACTGGACATATCTTGATAAATCTAGATTGTTCTCCCCAGAATTTTGTCCCTATTAAATGATTTGATCAAACTAACTTCCAATAAGAAAGCATACATCAAATGTCTAGTGAGACTAGCTAGTAAATAAAAGACTGATAATAGAACTAGAAATATTTTATAGAAAAGAGAAAATTTTAAACCAAACAAAAAAAGTTGCAACATAATAGTGACTGCACACGTCCTCTAGTTAATCTGGGCACTTTAGCCCAACAAAAAAATTCCTCACTACAACTAGAGATGAAAATTACCTAAAGTATAAGCGACTCAACCTTGTTAATTTTTTTAACCAATTCTTTGACCATTTCAGTCAACTGAAAAATATCCTGTGCTTGTTGGGACGATCCACCCCACAAACTTTTTGGTGTTGGACCGGTGCCAACTCCACGTATGCGTCATGCCTGATCTTTGCCAAACACTTGCATATATGCATCATTAACTGTGGCAATCGAGAGATTAGATGAGGTCGACAACCGTGTTGACTTTTGGTCGTGAAGTTTTTCCTATAGTGAGTACTAAATTATCACTTTTGAAATTCAAAACTTATGAAAAATGTCATACAATCATAGGGGCACAATCTTCATTAACTGGTTGTCCATTCTTTTTGATGCGAGTCTTAATAAATAAGTCCCCGCGATCTAATTTAACTCTATATTTTTCAAACTATAATAAAATAAAAATATTCATAATAAGAATCAATTTAATTTTTTATATAGACTATAGTGAATTAAAAAAAACTAAATATATCTATATAGAGTTTACAACTTAACCTCTTATTCATTTATGTCAACAAAACTCTTTGTACCAGTACAATGGAAGAATGTATACTTCTTTTTGTTTTCTTTATTGATCTCGATGTACCTCTACAAGATAATCCATAAAAAATTGAATTAATAAAAATTGAATAGAAACAACAATCTAAAAAGGTGCACTTATAACTGAAGATTACCTTCCATTTTGGCATACACCATGTAGCCACCACCCTTCTCCACTGCTCTTCATTAACGTATGAATCATCTGGAATTTTTTGCTGACTTTTTTTTAAACTAAGATTGATATATTTGTTCCTCAACTATTTTGTTTTCATGATCTCTATTTTTGGTCCAGATATTTCATTATCCATTCTCTTACATATTCAGTTATGTCATATTTTCTCTACACAAAACATAGAAAGGTTAGACAAAGTATAACAAATTTGAAAATGAAATAAATCCACATGAATTTATCATGAAATTATCACCTTAATGTAATCTCACACATCATCTTTGTTATTTTTTGACATTGCCCTCTAATTTTCTATGTCAATAGGCAACTTATTAGCCGTTCTTACAAGTGTTCCGAAGAACAATAGTAAGGAGTGCCCTCCCTCACCGATTGGTTGTCCAAGTTCATTAAGCTGCACAAAAATACGCTTACCATCCTCCATCCCATGCACATCTCGAAATGTGATGGGTCCTCGAGGCTTTCTTCTGCTGGATGCATGGCCAATTTTCTCTTCTCTAAACTCAAGTGCAATAATAATGTTTGGCTGCTTTCCTATGGTTAGCATATACCAAAATGAATCAATATCTGTCCGACTAAACCAACCATTAGTAAGCTGACAATAAGACAAAAAAATTATGTCCATCATAAGGACAAATTACAGCAAAACAATAATATAACACAGATAACGGAATGAGAACAAATAAAATATGGATAACCGTCCTGAGAGAAAGATTGTGGAGCACTCTGTATGAACAAGTGAATGTAGTACAACACGAAGAAGCCACATTCTTAGCCATTTGTTTGTTGTGGCACCTACATAATTAAAATATACCACAAAATCGATTGTGACACCTCAGATAAAACAACTAAAAAAATATAGAAACAACTATATGTATTTTGGCACCTTGTACTCGCTTAGAAACAACACCAGATTTGAGAGATTAGCCTTGCACATGTGCCATCCAGGCTACCAACCCTTGACAAGGCAGCTATGGAAGCTTCAAACATAAGACTACAACTACCAATTGCCCAGGCCATGGAGCCAATCAAAGGATGGGCCCAGCCATGTCATGCCTTTTCAGGCCTTGCACAGCCTAGGCCCCAATAAAAAAAAAAGGTTACTATAGGCCTGCGGCCTACCCCAGACTTGGGACACAAAGGCCCACACCCAGCCCAATGCCACCATTTCACTAGACTCCAATAACTCTTCTTGCAATCCTTTAAAGACAACATGGTAAACTTAATTCAGCAAGCTTTGCAAGAAATTCAGTGATATTTGATTTTTGAGGATGCCACTAATATATATTGATGTGGTAGAGATGCATGCTTCAGATAGAGTAATGAGACAATTTGGTAGATTACATCATATTTCAGCTCCAATAGAGCTTAGAGATTGCATCACACTTGAGGGATGGGGAGGCATGGATTGGATTGTTTATCATCGTCAATATATAAAAATGTGGAATGATAGGAGTTGTATAAGCCAGGTGACAGATTTGACAGTTGATATCGAGAGACAGAGTGTATGATGTGTAAGTATCACACAAAGATTTATTTGTTCGTCAAATTTTCTTTATCATATGCATTATGAGCCATGTGATCATGTTGAGATGATATTAGTGGATGGTACGAGAGATTTGCATATCGTGGTATATTATGGTTTGCAAAATAATACAAATGTAGATGATTTATATATCAAATATGGGAACATGCAGACATATATCGAGAGTGTATTATCTCAGCCTTTGAGTGTATCGATTTCAGGTGTAGGACACGCAGGGATAGCATCTGTTGATGTAGGACCTTAGAGTTGGCACCATGAGAGCCAACACCATCAGAACCAGCACATAGTGATGCAGCACACTTGTAGGGGGCACATGAAGAATATCCATTTATAGGTCTTATCCAGTATTGTGTTTTGTGAAACTAAAGGGTACACACATGTACAGGAATCATCCAGTATGTACGAGCTCATTGAGATAAGCACAGGTGGGAGGTTGAGTAGGCATAATCTGCATATCCAGCAAATGGGACCTGACACTACGACAGAACTTTCAGCATTTCACATTTCTCAATCTACTCAGACACAAGATTTGCATAGCAAACTAGTCTTGGATCATCCTAGAGGATACTCCCGACAGCTGCACAAGTGTATTGTAGGTCATTCTTCTGGGCAAGCTGTTTTTGATGGCAATATCAGGGTCAACAGGTTTGTCGAGCACTTGTTCCATCAGATTACGAGTTACTCGTTTATGGTGCATACATAGATGTTGAATATTTCTGGTGGTTGGCTTCATAAAATGTGTGTTTTCCTTAGCAGTCGCCATGCACCTCAGTAAGCCTTGCCTGAAAGTTTATAGTCAAAAGCCTTGCTTGGATGAAAATGTCCCATCTCCCACCCACGAGCCCACCCACCAACACACACAAAGAAGGCAAGCCTGACCTTGCTGTTTTGTGGACCATGTAGGTGGAATGGGATTCGTGTAAATTTCTGAGTACAATTTTCTGGGTTATTTGGAAAAAGAAGAATAATCCTGCTCCCACGGAGCTGCCATCAGTGATCTAGAGGAAGATCAGCTCTTTTGGGTTTCGAGAGTTCTGAAAACTCCAAACAAGAACGACAATAAAAGAGAAATATGCTCCAACTGAAGCATGTAGGAACCAAACTGAACCCCAAGTTCACCAACGATCTTTGCAACACAATTAGAAAAAGAAAATGAAAGAAATCAAATCGAAAGAAAATAGAAATTATTTCTGCATTATTTGGAAACAAATCAAAACAAACAGAAAGGGTATTAATCATTTTTTTTGAAAAATATGCACACCTAATAACTTTAATGTTGTACCAAATAGATCCCGAGTTCATTCTTTTTTTTTCTTCTCTCAGACTTATTGTTTTTAAACTATCTTAGTGGAGAATGGCATTTCTCTGTTTTTAACTGAAGTCTGAGTACAACGTACATGTTAGAATTTTATTTTTTTGAGATCCAGAGATGGCAGCTATTGACTTAATAAACTGGATGCCTTTAAGGTTTAATTTGCTCTTCTTGAGTCAGCAGTGCTAGTGACCACCAAATCCAGTTTGCAACTGATATGCTCACCCTAATCCTTTCCAGCAGGATGGACTTTTTTCATCCTAAGCAACTCCCCCATGTCTACAAAACCCCTTGAGCTTTCAGTCAACATCTTCTTTTTGTGGCATTGGTTCCTAGTAAAGTTTAGCTAATGCGCCCTCCACTTAGGATAAAAAATAGTACGAACCAAGTTTGGAAAATGACTGGTCTCTTGATTGCTACAAGCTACCCACAGGTTATGGCTTTTACAGCAAGTGGGGTCTCTCCACAGGAAAATGACTCAACATCTTGATAGAAACAGATTGGCACATCTCAAGATAAAAAGTTCACCTTAGAATCAGGTAAAGCACTATCTCAAGACATACTTTTCCAGTGGAGTTTTCACATGTACATACCTATAAAAAGTTCAGCTTAAGCAAGTTTTTACACAACATCCATTTCTTCATCTCCATAATGAAATGCATAAAAATAGGTGGAAATGGCAATGAGAAGCAAAAATGAATGCTCAAACCAAACACAAATGATAAATTTTGTCAGGATTGATATCGGACTGTTACTTGACCACCGAGCTAAATCATGGATCAAATAAGATGAGGAAAAGCGGCGAGGGTATATCCCTCATACTTTCAAATATGATAATTTACAGATAATCACAATTGTATCCTACTTATTTGTGTATATGGTTCGGATCAATCATTTGTTAAATTCCATCAAATGGCTTTGGTTAGATGATTGATAAAACCTTAAATTACTCTATAAATTTCCATTCGAGATTGAAATAAAAAACAGAGCAGCAACATAAATGACATTCTCCAATTACATCCTACTCATTTACTGCCTTACCTTCAATGTTATCCAGGACTTGTGCGTTCAGAAATACAATCTTCTCCTTAACACGAACGTAACGGCTATTTTTATGCCGCCCACCTCATGGATGCTTCTAAGGCTCATAAAAATACTATAGACCATGTAAGAAGGATTTTTTTTTTCAAGACTAGTTTCTCTTGACCTATTCTTTTTCTAGCCAAAAAAGCATGGTTAAATTTTAGTGTGTGGCATACATGCCCCCTTCCAACAAGGATAGGTGGGAGTCTCTCTCTCTTTCTACGAAGTGTTTTCAATAATTCAAAATTACATGTGGAATAAGAAGTGGAATAGTCAAGATATCCTTTCCTTTTTCTTTCCTTCTATTTAAAGAATAAATATCAACTGCGATGCTATATGAAAACATGTCAAGTTAACAAGTAGCCAGTAGATCAACTAAAAATTACCTTCAACATACCATGAAACCTTACTTTCTAATGTCAACAAGAAGCTCTTTTGGTTCTGCCCTCAAAAGTGAATCCAAAAGCAACATAATTGGAGGGTTAGCTGAAGATTGAAAGCTTTGTCCAAAGTGACATAAGATTAGAAAGTTCCAATGCCCCCTATTAAGAAACACAGTATTAGTGAAGCATATATACATACATTGTGCTATACAAGCAATCACTATATGTAACGACCAGTTACCCTATAATCGGAGATCCGATTACTAAATGGGTACCGAATCATTACAATTTGGAACCAAACTAAGATCTTGATAAGTCTGAAAAATAAATGATAAACTAAGCTAAATATTCCACATCACATCGAATTGTAAAGAAAGTGCAGAAATTAAAAATTATTATACTTCGACTTGACTCAACAAATAGTTACATATTCAAACTGAAAAGAAGTAATTAAACGTATAGACTTGAAAGGAAAATGACAACTACATCGGAGCATACTTCAGGACAGTAGCTACTGGCACGCAACCCGAGACAAAACCCTCCACACTACGCCTGTTTGGAACAATCACCTGAAAACCGTAGGGGTGAGTCTCATCGAAATGGACTCAGTAGAGATCCTTCGATCCCCACCACCCACTCACGCACCCACAAGTGCAACAATACAAATATAAGCAATTTAAATAAATAAAGCAGTAAACACAACTCCTAAATATTGCCAAATTTTGATATAAAACGCATACATTCATCAATGTATTATGAACAACTCTGAAACCACTCCACCACGAAGTCCACAACCAGCGTCTTGGCTAAACACACAAACCACACAGCCGAACGCGAAAAACACCGACCCGCTGGGACCAAATAGCATCCCCTCGGATAGCGTACTGGTTACTCCGGCCTGTCTACCTCTAGGTGGTTCTACTTCCCCTAGCACGAGTGACACTCCGAACGTACCACTCCCATACCGGTACTAGCTATACCCCGGGGTACACCACGTGACCCTCTCTCTAGGCGTCACCCCACCATTCCCACACCGGTGCCGTGTCACTCCCACACCGACATAGGGTGTCTAAGCGCTAACAACTGTCACTCTAGGTCCACGGTCGTACCAAACACAACACAATGCGATCTGATCATGTAGAAATCATCATTCTTGAAGTACGTTTTTAAGCATGCATTTAACCAACTATCTAATAATGTAAACACATGTTAATTGCATGGATTAATGAGGTTCTGTCTTGAATCGCGTTGTCCATAGCCGACGTCATTCAAGACCCCTAAACTGGTTCATACGAAAAATTGGCCTTAGAATATGGCCTAAATCGTGTCGCCCCTAGCAGCCGCCATTTAAATGGCATTGCTGTCCCTGGACGCTATTTAAAACAGAGACAAAGTCTCTTATCTGGGTTAAATCGCGTCTCGGGTGGAAGCCGCCATTTAAAATGGCGTCGCTGTCCCCAGACGCCATTTAACATCGCAGACAGGTTCCCCTTCTGGCCTCCCCCGAGTTACAAAGTGGGATTTCTCTCCCAAATCGCACAAAAACGTCAAAATGGAGAATGTAGGGGAGAAGCCTAATTACATTCATAAAGAATCCCCTTAGAACATGTTTTCTACCCCAAAAGTACCCACACATATTTCATGCTTTCAAAGCCGTGAAATCATACTTTTAAACAAAACACTACGTGGATCGTCACCCTACCGGTTACTTGAACTCCTCCTAGCTCCTTGCCGCCGAATCGCCACGCCACGAGTCGCCACTGGTACCGCCGTGGACGCTGTTACTCCACCGGGAAGTCAGCCGCCATCCGGAAAGAAATGTGTCGCAGAGGAGATGGTGGTGGTAGTGGTGGAAGTTAGGGGGGTCAATGGAGTGGAGGGAGAGGAGAAATAGGGAGAGGAAAGGAAGGAAAAGGGGGAAGGGGATGGGTCAGAGAGAGGGAGGAGAGAGAAGAGGATGAGAGAAATGAGAAAAAGGAGGGAGGGTTCGCGGGGTCAAACCGAAACTAGCTAAAATGTGTCGCCCAAGATCGACGCCAATCAGACGACAAGACGGGTTCGTACACTGACATACAGGGTCGTACTCTAAATGGCGTCGACCATGCAAGATGTCATTCAGACGATAAGACCGGGTCCGTACTCTCGCGGCCCAAAATCGGCCCATGTGGCACACTCTAAAATGCGTCTACCTAACCGAACGCCGTTTGAACTGCGTCGAGCAAGCTCAACGCGATAAAGAACCCATGTCCTAGCCCCACAAGGGCCCAAATCAAGGGGTCCGACACCGAAATTGACCCGATAACTGGACCCGAAACCTCAATCCTTACATTCTCCCTCCGTTAAAAGAATTTCGTCCTCGAAATTGCTGCTACAAAAACTAGCACAAAAAACAAGATTATATAGGTAAAAAGGAGAACTTACGAGAAAAGGTAGGGAAACTGCTCCCGCATCTCATCCTCACGCTCTCAGGTAGCCTCGCCTCCTGAGCGATGCTGCCAAATCACCTTAACCAGAGGAACAACCTTGTTCCGAAGGACTTGCTCCCTGCGATCCTCAATACGCACTGGAAATTCTGGAAAGGACAAATCCTCGGCGACTTCCAATTCCGAAAAGTCTAAGATATGAGACGAATCCTGAACATACTTTCTTAGCAAAGAAATATGGAACACGTCGTGCACTTCTACAAGACTGGATGGCAAGGCTAGCTGATACGCCGTTTCCCCAATTCGAGCAAGAATAGAAAAAGACCCAATATATCACAGACTCAACTTACCTCGCATCCCAAATCTCATCACATCCTTGGAGGGTGAGATCCGAAGAAACACGTGGTCCCTAACCTCGAACTCAAGCGGTTTCCTACGGATATCTACATAACTCTTCTGCCTGTTCTGAACTGTAGTCAACCTCTGCTGCACTACTCTAGCAACCTCCGCACACTGTTGTACCAACTCTGGCCCTGCTATCTACCTCTCGCCAATCTCAGACCAATTCACAGGAGATCGACACGGCCGCCCGTACAATGCCTCAAATGGCGCCATGCCGATACTAGAATGATAACTGCTGTTATAAGCAAATTCCACTGTAGACAAGTACTGCTCCCAAGAACCTCCCCAATCTAGGCAACAAGCCCTGAGCATATCCTCCAGTGTCTGAATGGTCCTCTCTGACTGTCCATCGGTCTCAGGATGGTAAGCCGAGCTGAAAGCTAACTGTGTACACAAGGCCTTCTGAAAACTCTTCCAGAACCTAGAAGTAAATCTTGGATCCTAATCTGACACGATGGATAAGGGGACTCCATGCAGAGAGATGATCCAGTCCACAAACAACTTAGCCAACTTACCGACTGACCAGTCCTTCCTAATAGTTAGAAAGTGCGCAGACTTGGTCAATCGATCAACAATGACCCAGATTGCTTCTCTCCTACCGGGTGACACGGGTAATCCCATCACAAAGTCCATAGTCACATGTTCCCATTTCCACTCCGGGATCGGTAATGGCTGTAACAACCCTCCTAGTCTCTGATGTTCTACCTTAACCTGTTGACAAGTCAGGCACCTTGCCACATATTTAGCCACGTCTTTCTTCATACCAGGCCACCAAAAGTGCCTCCTTAAACAATGATACATCTTAGTCGTTCCAGGATGCACTGCATATCTAGAACGCTGCGCTTCATCTAGGACACTCCTGCGCACCTCTTCCTCAGTTGGAACATAGAGTTTGCCTCTAAATCTGACCGTGCCATCATCCCACAACTCCACCTCTGATATTTGTTGAATTTGTGGTAGCTCTGCATCCGCCCTCTGAGCCTCGATCACTGCATGGTACACTGCTGGCCTCACAATCAAGCTGGCCAACACAGCTTTATCAGCCTCTCGAGGAATCATAAAGGAAGATTCCACAACCTGCTCATATAATCTCCATTCCTGAATCATAAGATGTGATACAACCGTCTTTCGACTCAAGGCGTCTGCCACCACGTTTGTCTTGCCCGGATGATAAGAAAGGTCGAGATCATCATCCTTGATAAACTCCATCTACCTGCACTGCCTCAAATTCAGATCCTTCTGCGTGAATACATACTTCAGGCTCTTGTAATCAGTAAAAACCTGAAACTTCTCCCCATATAAGTAGTGCTGCCAGATCTTCAGTACAAATACCACAGCCGCCAACTCTAAGTCATGAGTAGGGTAGTTCTCCTCATGCTTCTTCAGCTGCCTAGAAGCATAGGCCACAACCTTACCATGCTGCATCATAACCGCATCCAAACTTCAACGAGATGCATCAGAGTAAACCACGAATCCACCAAAACCATATGGAAGCACAAGAATTGGAGCCGAAGTGAGACGAGTCTTCAACTCAGTGAAGCTCTATTCACACTCCTTGGTCCACACAAAACGAACTCCCTTACGAGTCAACCTTGACAAGGGGGTTGCTATTGAAGAAAAATCCTGAACAAACCATATGTAATATCCTGCTAATCCCAGAAAGCTCCTGATCTCAGTCACAGTCGTCGGTCCACCCCAGTCCATCACTGCCTCAATCTTGGCTAGATCCACTGCAATGCCGTCTGACATTCCCCAGGAAGTGCACCTTATCTAGCCAGAATTCACACTTGCTAAACTTGGCATAGAGTTGGTGCTCTCTCAGAACCTGCAACACCACCTGAAGATGCGTGGCATGCTCTTTTTCATAAGGAGAATATACCAAAATATCATCTATAAACACCACCACAAACTGATCCAGGTAGGCCCTGAAGACCTGGTTCATCAAATCCATAAAAGCTGCCGGAGCATTGGTCAAGCCGAAAGGCATAACCAAAAACACATATTGTCCATACCGAGTCTTAAAAGCCGTCATACTCACATCAACCTCACGGATCCTCATCTGGTAATATCATGATCTTAAGTCAATCTTGGAGAATACCTTGGCAGACTGCAACTGATCCATAAGATCATCGATTCTCGGAAGTGAGTACTTATTCTTTATTGTTACCTAGTTCAACTATTTATAATCAATGCACAACTTCAGAGAACCATCCTTCTTCCTAACGAACAGAACTGGAGCACCCCACGGAGAAGTACTGGGACGGATAAAACCCTTATCCAGCAGTTCCTGCAACTGTGCTTTCAACTCAGTAAGTTTGGCCGGAGCCATCCGATACAGGGCCTTAGACAAGGGCGTTGTACCTGGTGCAAGCTCAATAGTGAACTCAACCTCTCGCTGAGGAGGAAGGCCAGGCAACGCCTCAGGAAACACATCAACAAAGTCACATACTACAGGCTCCTCCCAAGGACTGGAACCACTACTAACACCAGCTACAACTACCGAGGCAACGAAAGCCTCACAGCCACCAACAAGTAACCTATGGGCCTTAAAAGTAGAAATAAGAATACCACGAGAAGAGAGCCTAATACCTTGAAAGTAGAAGGCCGAGATGCCCGGAATGGATAAATGCACCCTCTTCCTGTGGCAGTCCACCTCGGCATAATAAGCCTCCAACCAGTCCATGCCCAAGATGATATCAAAGTCACGAATGGCAAGCACAACTAACTGGGCAGGTAACTGATGACCCTCAACGGTCAAGGGAACCTCACTCAAACAGTTATAAGTCAACATGAAATCCCCAGAAGGAACCTCAACCATCAATCCATCAGATAACTCATCAATGGGTGCAAAAAGAATATCTACGAACTACTCATAAATAAAGGAATGCGAAGCACCCGAATCAATCAACACATGCGCGGAGTTTCCAAGGACAGAAAGTGTACCTTCCACCAAGTTGGACGCACGAGCCTCCTTCCTAGTGATAGCGAGAACTCTCCCCTAGGTCCTTGGCTTCTTCTGATCTCCCGGTCCCTGCCCGTGACCATGCCCCTACGGGAAATACCTCGCCAAATGGTCCTGCTGGCCGCAAGTATAACACCTCCCAGAAAATGCAGGACACTGAGTCCCACCGTGAGTACCACCACAATGACGACAAGTTGCAGGAAGTCTCTGAGCTACCTCCAGCTGAGCACTGGATACCGATTGACTCTGTTGGCTCGGCCTGGGTCTGCTACTATCGCTACTGCCACAGCTGCCGCCACCGCCTCGGAAGAACCTCCTGAATCTGGACCCGAGTGAAGAAGATCCCGATCCAGACGAAGGAGCCGCTGCTGTTGTCTTTCCTTTGCCATAAATCGGCCCTTGAGTAATGATAAGTTGATAATTTTATCATTTAAGGGCAATCATATGCATCACACTCACATTTTTATCTGTAAAATAGTATGAAATGATAGATAATTTCGTACCAATTCCAACGGTACCAATTTCGTCAAATTCCGACTTAAAAACATCGTCATTTCATGTGATTAATGGAGTATAGTGCATTTACGATTTTTACGACAAAATCGAGATGAAAATAAATAAATGTAATGATTTTTATGATAATATGCTAATTTGAATTTATTTTATGTGAATAAAACATGAAGGAAGCTGTGGTGCAATGGTTAAGTCTTTGCGGACATATGGGAGGTCAAGAGTTCAAACCTCAGCAGAATTGCCCATCTTTTTGGAAACATAAAAGGAGTAGGGGCAAACTGGTCATTTACTTCTCAGATTAGGGTTGCCCTAATTCTTACCCAAATAAGCCAAGAAGAGCGGCCTCCACCTCCATTTCTCCCCTTTCCTCTTTTTGAAAAGACCCTCCTCTTTTAAAAGACCTCTTATTTCTTTCTAAGGGAACTATTGAATTTTTTCTCTCGCTACTATTCTCTCCCTCTCCGCACGTCTCTCTTTCATTTATTTTTCCTCTCTCTCTCTCTCATGCACCTCCCTCCTCCTCTTTTCTGTTTTGTCTTCTTCTTCTTTGTCCTTTTCTTCCTCCCTCCTTTTTCCCCTCTCTGATACGCTCTCTCTCTCACTTTTTCTCTGTTTTATTCTCTCTCTCTCTCTGCCTCACTCATCCTCCCTCTCTCCACCTTTTTCCCTCTTGCTCTGTCTCTCTCTTCTCTCCTCTGCAGCCTGCATCAGAAGCACCCAGCCAAGCTCCCCCACGTAGAGCCCCCGAGCCCGCGCCCTCCACGCGGCAGTGCCAGGCAGTTCGCAACCGCTGCCCCTCATCGCCCGTGCCTGCACGAAGCAGGCACTCCCGCTCGGCCGCCTCTAGGAGCCACGCGGCGCGCTCAAACGCGCCCACGCACGTGGTCGCCGCCGCCCTCCTGCAAGTAGGCCCCGCCAGGGCCACGCGGTGTCACGCTGCTGTTCGCGGGGCTGCACATCGTCGCCCGTGTCTTGCGGCGCCGCCCCGTCAGCACACTGTGCCCGCCAGAGCCACTGCCGTGCGCCCGAGTGCACTGTACTGCACCAGCCACCGCACCCCTACTGCCAGCTCCCTACGCACAGAAGCCCTGTTGGCCATTGTTAGGATGTTGCAGTATTTTCTTTTGCTTTTGTTTATTTCTTTTCTTATTCCAGTTGTTTAGATTAATTAATTAGGTTTAATGATTATCACTTGTTGTTACTTATTTCAAGAATTTTGCAACAATGTTTATGGCTTTTCAATGATTATTAACATTCCCTTAATTTTGCATGATTCAAACAATGGTGTGTGTTAACATAGATTTTTCATATGAGGTTGCATTTAGTTTATGAAAATTACCTCAAATAATTAGTTTTTGTTTCTTTAGGTAGCTTAGTTAATTGAATTGCTACTTTAAGTAGAAAATTAACTAATCATTCAAATTCTCACCTATTTTTAGATAATTAAGAATCACAAGGTTTTCAAAATTAAAATCTTATTTCCTTGTGGATCGACTCGGTTCTCACCGCTTACTATTTTCAAATCAATTGTGAGTCTGGTAATATTTGAAGTTGATTGTCGTGAGCGTTTAACGATGCGTATCGCGTGCATATCAAGTAACCAGTCCCCTCTCTCGACCCGACTGATCGTGCTGTGCCTCTACTGCCGCGGCACACTTAACTGCCGATGCCAAGTCCGTACAATAGTGGGACGCCACAAAACTCATCAAGTTGAACTTCAGTCCATCCACAAACCTCTCAGTCCAACGCTCTTCGTCTTCTGAAATAAAGGGCACAAACCTCCCAAGCGAAACAAATTTCATTTGGTACTTAAGCACTGTCAAGCTCCCTTGGGTTAACTCCATAAATTCTCTCTCCTTGGCCTTCTGGACATGCCTAGGGAAGTACTACGCATAGAACTCTTTCACAAATGTTTCCTATGGAATCTCTCTGAGATTCCTATCTGCATAAGACAAGCTCTTCAAAGTAGTCCACCAGTCATAGGCATCATCCTTCAACATGAAGGTAGCCAACAAAGTCCTCTCAACTGCCGCACAATCCATGATATCGAAAGTCTTTTCTAACTTCTTCAGCTAATGAACGGCCTCATCAGGGTTGGGACGACCTATAAAATGAGGCGGCTTCAGCTTCAGGAATATCTCCAGAGCAGCTGAAGGCCCTCCCTGAGCACTAGAACTCTCACAAGGGTCTCGAGTCTGATATCTGGTCATCGTGTCCATCATAGCCTCCATAAAACGCTCCATATTTGGTCTACCAACCTCAGACCCACTAGGAACATCTCTCTACTCCCTAATAACTGACATTCTCTTCCTAGGAGCCATCTATTCGCCAACAGTCACAAGAATTGAAAATTTCTAATTAGAACCTGAAACCTACACTACAACTGTGCCTATACGGGATAATGTAATTATTTGCCGAAATTACAATATTTAACTTAGTTATTTATCTATTTGCCAAACCGAATGCTCTGATACCAATTGTAACGACCCGTCACCCTATAATCGGGGATCCGATTACTAAATGGGTACCGAATCATTAAAATTTGGAGCCAAACCAGGATCTTGATAAGTCTGAAAAATAAATGATAAACTAAACTAAATATTCCATATCACATCAAATTGTAAAGGAAGTGCAGGAATTAAAAATTATTACAATTCGACTTGACTCAGCAAATAGTTACATATTCCAATTGAAAAGAAGTAATCAAGCATACAAGCCTAAAAGAAAAATAACAACTACATCGGGGCATACCCCGGGACAATAGCTGCTGGTGCGCAATCCGAGACAAAACCCTCCACGCTACGCCTGCCTGGAACCCTAACCTGAAAATCGCAGGGGTGAGTCTCATCGAAATGGACTCAGTAGGGATCCTTCGATCCCTACCACCCACTCACGCTCCCACAAGTGCAGCAACACAAATATAGGCAATTTAAATAAATAAAGCAGTAAACACAACTTCCAAACATTCCCAAATTTCGATATAAAACGCATGCATTCATCAATGTATCATGCACAACTCAGAAACCACTCCACCACGGAGTCCACAGCCAGCGTCTTGGCTAAACACACAAACCACACGGCCGAACGCGAAAAACACCGACCCGCTGGGACCAAATAGCAACCCCTCGGATAGCGTACTGTTTACTCCGGCCTGTCTACCTCTAGGTGGTTCTACTTCCCCTAGCACGAGTGACACTCCGAACGTACCACTCTCATACCAGTACTAGCTATACCCCGGGGTACACCACGTGACCCTCTCTCTAGGCGTCACCCCACCATTCCCACACCGGTGCCGTGTCACTCCCACACCGACATAGGGTGTCTAAGCGGTAACAACTGTCACTCTAGGTCTACGGTCGTACCAAACACAACACAATGCGATCTGATCATGTAAAAATCATCGTCCTTGAAGTATGTTTTTAAGCATGTATTTAACCAACTATCTAATAATGTAAATACATATTAATTGAAGGGATTAATGAGATTTTGTCTTGAATCGCGTCGCCCATGGCCGACGTCATTCAAGACCCCTAAACTGGTTCATATGAAAAACTGGCCTCATAATATGGCCTAAATTGCGTCGCCCCTGGCAGCCGCCATTTAAATGGCGTTGCTGTCCCTGGAGAAGGTAGGGGAGAAGCCTAATTACTTTCATAAAGAATCTCCTTAGAACATGCTTTCTACCCTAAAAGCACCCACACATATTTCATGCTTTCAAAGTGGTAAAATCATGGTTTTAAACAAAACACTGCGAGGATCGTCACCTTACCGGTTACTTGAACTCCTCCTAGCTCCTAGTCGGCGAACAGCCACGCCACGAGTCGCCACTGGTACCGCCGTAGACGTCATTACTCCACTGGGACGTCGGCCACCGTCCGGAGAGAAATGCGACGCGGAAGAGATGGTGGTGGTAGTGGTGGAAGTTAGGGGGGTCAATGAAGTGGAGGGAGAGGAGAAATGGGGAGAGGAAAGGAAGGAGAAGGGGGAAGGGGATAGGAATGGGTCGGAGAGAGGGAGGAGAGAGAAGAGGATGAGAGAAATGAGTGAAAGGAGGGAGGGTTCGCGGGGTCAAACCGAAACTAGGTAAAACGCGTCGCCCAAGACCGACACCAATCAGACGACAAGACGAGTTCGTACACTGACATACCAGGGTTGTACTCTGAATGACGTCGACCATGCAAGACACCATTCAGACGATAAGACCGGGGCCATACTCTCGCGGCCCAAAACCGGCCCATGTGGCGCCCATGTGGCACACTCTAAAATGCGCCCCCCTAACCAGACGTCGTTTGAACCACATCGAACCCATGCGCCAGGCCCACAAGGGCCCAAACCAAGGAGTCCGACACCGAAACTGACCCGATAACTGGATCCGAAACCTCAATCCTTACACTATATTTTGAAGGTAACCCACCAAAGACATATTGGAACAAAAGTGTATTTCTTTGATAACACATTCGTATCTTTTATCCATGAAAGAACCTTTTTTCTGGAAGAAGGGTGCGTGTACATGGTGAACCATAAACAATCAAAATATTGTTGGGTTCTCGGCGTTTCTCCGGATCGTTTACACAGTGGAATTAAATAAAAAATTGACGATCTGTTTCCCATT
The DNA here is from genome assembly GCA_030544215.1 of Zantedeschia hybrid cultivar. NCBI lineage: Eukaryota > Viridiplantae > Streptophyta > Magnoliopsida > Alismatales > Araceae > Zantedeschia > Zantedeschia hybrid cultivar. Next base: position 28,733,614 of record JARZZO010000015.1, read on the forward strand.
TCAAAAATACTAAAACCGGATTATCGAATAATATATTCTTACCATGCGTGGATTCGAATCCACGACCGATCGGTTCCGTCGGTGTGACACCGCAAGCTGCGTAAGCACCCGGCCTCTAGCGGAGTCTACCCGATCCTCCTCGCGACGGATATCCTTACAGTTCCTTGTTCTTTGCAGCCTACGAAACCTTCGCCGTTCGCCGCAACGATTGCTATAACCCGTGGATGATTTCCCGTCGGATGGGAGTCGGAGAAGCGGCGGAGCAAACCCGAAGATCAGAACTGACCTAGGGCGCCAGAGAGAGAGAGGAAGAGAAGAGGGGGCGGCTAGGGTTAGCAGCAACCTGGCCAGCTCAGTCTGTTTACTACATTTTATGTTAACCACGCAGTTTTTCATAAGAACCCTTGGTTTATATAAAACCCACTTTATTATCCATCGCCTTGAGAATCTTTTGCATGTGACCCTCTAGGCCCAATAACTAGTCCGATTAATGGCCCAATAAGCCCAGTGACTCCTCACTGGCTTAATTAATCAATTATAACTCATATTAATTAATCAATCGAATTAATGTCGTACATCAAATTCGATTGGGCCTCCGATCACGTTGGGTGCCAAGCAACACTGTGTGAACCCGGAAGGTATCGGATTAAGTAACCCACTCTTGGAACCTTTCTGCTGACAGTTACTACGTAGATATAATCTTTCATTCGTTCAATGCTCTCGAGTCAACTCAGGGTATGGTTTACCGTCAAACCCTAACCGATCGACTCACTTGGATTGGATGCTACTATATAATATCGGCAAACTCCTTTACTGATATTATCGTCTGCTCTAACCAGGGACTTCCGCGCATCCTTCCTAGAGTATTCTCTCTCTAAGTACCTAGAGCGAATGATTCCTTATTAGCACTTAATTTCATTCAACGATATTCCGCTATACCCGATCCTTAGTTGTTTAGAATCCCGTAGTTAGAGATTCATAAACTAAGGTCAAAGCACAGAAGTCCACTGACAAGATGTCCTTGGTGTCCCAAGTCCGAGGACCATCTACGCAACTGCGATAATAGAATCTAACTGGTTGACAGTAAGGTACTATACCATCCAGCGATTCATTCTGATCAGTTCAATGAACTCATTCTAAAATGAGCACTTACAGATTCACCTTAATGTCTCCACACAAGTGACTATGAGATCAGTCACCCTCATCTTATGAGCGGGAGTAATCCGTACTAGTCTAATCAAATATTCAATGTCCTACTCGGATATCCTCCGACTAGGAACTATTAAAAATATGTATGTTTAAGTGATCATTCTTATTAGTGTGATCTCATCATAATCTGATCACTATTGCATATATTCACAGACTTCATTATGAGACGATAACAATACGAATTACACATAATGAATATTATGTCATTTATATTAATAAACGAATGAGATTACAAAGTCATATTGGCTTGTAGGCCACCTAAGACTAATAATCTCCCACTTGGACTAAAACCAATCATCTTTATGTACTAAACCTATAGACTCTAGGTGATGCTCAAACACATTTTGAGCCAATGGCTTTGTCAATTGATCAGCTACATTGTCGACAGATGGAATTCTTTCGACCACTATATCTCGTCTGGAAATGATTTCTCTAATTAGATGAAAGCGCATCAGAATATGCTTCGATTTCTGATGAGACCGTAGCGCTTTCGCTTGTACAATGGCTCCATTGTTGTCGCACAACAGCGGAACAAGTTCAGAGATACTGGTGTAGACACGCTAATTTTGACATCATTTTGAGTAAATTTCATGTCATATAATAATGCCTCAAAATGGTCTGATATTTAATCATTAGTTAATTTTTATTAATCTTTCTGGGATAATTATCTAAATGACATCAGTTAAGTTATATAATTAAATAAATTTTAACTCAAATTTTTAATCAAATATGAAAAAGTCTAAAAGACGTCGACTTGTGTAGACGCCATTTAGAGTTTATTCCTATTTTGATATTTAAATTTGAAATTTTAATTAATTGATTAATTAGCTAAAAGACGTCTTCCAAGAGCGACGCCATTTAGGTCTCCTAAGCTGTTTCTGTCTCTTTTTTCGGATGTTTATCCTTATCTTAATTAGTCTGAAAGACGTCTCCCATGGGCGACGCGTTTTAGATAATTACAGATAATGATGAATTAATCTGTGTTTATCTGTTTGTTAGTTGGATAAACTTCAAATTCTTTCATGTTAATCTTTAAGTAACCGTAGATGTAAGGCCTATAAATACCCAACCCTTTGGTCATTAAAAAGTTAGTGATAATAGCGATAATTGAGTGAAATTTGAGCAAAGAATCTTGGCAACAACGTCCAAACGCTGAAGGATCGAGGTGTTGCTACTTCCAAGAGTCTTGAAGCAAGCTACATCCTTTCTTCATCGTTTCTTCGTCCATTCAAGAGCATTCAAGACTAAGGCTTTCCAGGGGCCATCCAATCTAGTTCTTAATTTATTTCGTTAATCTCTGCTTGGTTTCATCATCATAGTAGTTCAAAATCTCATTCATCACATCACTCCATGCAACACACACTCACTAGCATAATTTCAAACCTATTTATTTAAGGGGTTTAAAAGACCATCAAAACAAGTGAGTTCTTTGTTCAAGTTGCATGATTAAAATTTCTACCGGAATAGATACTACATCTATTTGAGTTCTTATTTTTTCCTCTCTCTTTCTTTCCACTTTCTTGCAAGGTACAAAAGGAGATAAAGAGGAGAGAATTATCAACAACAAGGAAAAGGAATCTGGATGATCCTCAAAACCCTATAAGCATTCAAAGCAAGAACAAAGTCAAAAGGGCTCTCTTTCTTCAGCCGGCTGAAGAAGGAGAATCAAGGACTTCAACATCTCCTAATTCCAAAACAGGTAGGCGATTAATCTTTTCTTTTGGAACTTTTTAGTTAAAAGTTTCTGGCGATCACATGCACTTAGTTTCTTTTTAATAAGTTTATTTGTCACATAATCAACATAATTTTCATGATAATGACACTCCTAATTTGAGCACTCACAGCTTTTTGGCGATCACGGTGGGACTTGGTCTCGCCATCTTTTAATCTTTGTTCTTGTTTTCATCAATCGGGCACTCTCTGTGCACCACCTGTGTCTCTCGACACACCCTCACCGATTGATGAGTTTTTAATTTAATTGTTATTCCTACGTGCACCACGTGCACACCCCTGTGGCAAGATCTTGCCCTCTCCGTTTGATTGATTGGAAAGTTGTAGTTGTGATAAGAAGATTGTGTGATTGATTGATATTTTAGTTGTTCATCTGATGAAATTATCCTGTTAAAAATTGAAAAAAAAAGAATCGCATGAGCCGATCATTTACTGCTTTCATCCTGTTTGTTTGAGGAGGAATCGATCCAAAAATTCCTCCAGGATTGTTCATTCTGCGACTTGAAAAGCGTCCAGGAACAGCGACGCGTTTTATACCACGTCGTCTAACCCAGACGCCATTGAGACCAAATTCTCTGCTGTTTGCTGTCTGAGATTCTGTGAAAAATAAGGTTATGTTTGTATAGCGTCGACCAATAGCGACGCGATTCAGACAGTTTCTTGTTTTTCTTCAGTTCTCAAATTTCTGATCTGCTTACTACTACACATTACGTAATAAACATTAGAGGTCATCCAGGCCGCAGGTCATACGCACTAGGGCTAACACCCCCCTTTTCTCTTAGGAACACCTTTCTTGGCGTCTTCACCTCTCTCTAATTGGGTCGGTCCCTCGATCAGACTAGAGTGGTTAGCGTTAAAGACCTCCGTTAGTCCCCAAAATCAAGGTATTCCTCCTTGTTCATCAGGCTAGTTGTACCAATCGAAGTCCTAGTTAGATTTTCATAACGTTGTGAGAGAAAGCCATAGAGTATAATGGTAGAAATTGAACTGAAACTAGGATCCTACCCATTGAGTGAATTTGTGATTAATTGAATCCAAATAACCCAACAAGGAATCCTGAAATAACGTTAAACATCCACTTGTTTGCTTAATCTCTGTGCAACTCGTCTGCAAATCTTTGAAAAAAATCTAATATCATACTACTTCGATCAGGTAGGGATTTAAGCATGGCTCCAGATGCCTTAGTCAACTACGAGGGAGATGCTAATGCCCCTCTCGAGTCTGATTACCACTTTGAAAGCGGGGGAGATGCTGATGCCCCCCGTAATCTCCATTCTTGTCCAGTTTGATATGAGGGAAACCACCAAACCCCTCTTCCTTGTGCTCATGATCAATATTCTGATCTTCCTCCGCATGTGCATGCGGTTTCTAATCGTATTTTCGAGGGGGGCATGAACCCGAATGATCCCTCATCCTCCGATCCCTCGGATCTAGTGAACGCTTTGGGAGTTCTTGCCTCCCGTCTGGATCCTCGACAGTTCGAGGCAATCCAGTCTATTTTGAAGGGGAAGACGCCCATGCGGTCTGCTAAGCCAAATACTGCGGCTCCCCCTGTTATTCCTCAACCACCTCCCCATCATGCTTCATTCATTCACTAGGCCATGGAAGGCCATCAAGTCTCAACCTCTTGGCCACCTGGGCCACAACTTTCTTCCTCGAGGCAACCGGTCAAGCCGCTGACGCCTACTTACCAAAATGCCCTCGGACATGGCGGAAGCTCTACCGGACCTCAGCCCTATTGTCCCCCATGCCCTACATACTCTAGGCAACAGGCCCATCATGTTCCTTCACCTCCCCCTCCTCCTCAGGTTGATCCAACGACACAAGCTCTAATTGCAAAGATGGAGCGTATCGATGAACAGTTCAACAACCTTTAGAAGATGATGGGAGTTAAAGCTGCACCTCAGATTAACCTGCCAAGTCTGCATGTGTTCCATTTGCCACCCTCCAAAATTCCAGTATACTGGAAATACAATGGTACCGGTAACCCCTTCACCCATTTGAAGGAGTTTATGTATGAGTCATCTTTCTGGCAAAACGACAAGAGGTCGTTAGCCTTTTTGTTCAGGAAGTCATTAGAGAGACCAACCCTCGAGTGGTTCTTTTCTTTAGAACCTGCTGAAGTGGAGGACTATGGTATCATGTCACAAAAATTCATTCAACGATACCAAGATAGAGTTGCCCCCTCTCTGTCCATTGTTGATTTGATAGCAGAAAAAATGAATTCCGACGAGGAATTCGTCAGTTTTGCTGATAGATGGAGTGGTATGGCAGAAAAAGTGAAAGATCATCTGTCTGAGTCAGAGCAAGTAAAAATGTTAATCTCCAATGCCACACCTCAATTTAAGTTAGTCCTCGCCCTGAACAACTTGACCAGCATGGCAGAGCTCTATGAAAGAACATGTTATTGTCAGAATGCTTTCAAGGATGCTACATTCTCTAGTGTCTTTGATTCTCACCGACCTAACAGGCCTCCACCTCGGAAGCTTGCCGTATCAAATTCTCCTAGCACAGGTCCAACCACTGAGGGCACGCTCTCCCATGAGCAGGTTAGTAGCATGAACAACAATCAGCCCCAATTCGTAAGGAATCAGCAACCACAGTACTAGCGGCCACAGCAGCCAAACCAGCAGGGTTGCAACCAGCAGCAGCCGAACCCACAGTATCAGCAGCCTCAGTACTAGCGGCCTCAGTAGCCGAACCAACAACCACAACAGCAGCCACAACGGCAATTACAGTATCATCCCCCACAACAGCAGTATCAGCCCCCATAATAGCAGCAGTACCAGCCGCGCGCACCGCCGACTTCCCATAATGTTCCTCCTCCTACTGATTATAACCAGTAGAGAAAGCCCCCAGGCCCGAAAAGGGCAGAATATCTAGTCCTTCCAGAATCCTTGTCAGATATCTTCAGTGCTTTAATGGCAGCCAATGCCTTGGTCCTACCAAGAGAAAAAATAGTTTGGCTCCAAAATGCCGACACTTCCAGGTATTGTTATTTCCACTGACAACCTAGACACACTATAGATACCTGCTTCCAATTACGAGATTATATTCATGATCTCAACGAGCAGGGAGGCATTGATTGGGAAGAAATGAAAAAGTATATAGCCGCCTTGAAGGCGAGAAGACCATAACAACAACAACAGCAGCAACAACAACCAGGAGCGCCGGCACAGGCAGCGGCGCCTCCAAACATGGGTATAGTGCAAAACCCACTCCCGGAGCACTAGAACCAGAATCAAGTTGCCCCTATTTTGACAAATAGCCAGTCTGAAGCTAATCGAGGGCAACAGTAGAAGATAGAGGACTCTTCCTCTATTTATTCAACAGGCCACACTCCGAGCACCGCATAACAACCACCACGCCGCACCCTCCATATACCTAGACCACAACCCGTTAGCATCACACCTATACCAACACCCGCATATCACTCACCTACACCCATTAACCCATCACCACCGCCCACTTTCCTTAAACCCATTAACCCATCACCACCGCCCACTTTCCTCAAACCCATTATCCCCCATGCCACTACGCCTCCATTAAACAACCCCCCGCAAGCTAATCACGCACCCCTCATGCCATCCAGACCACTACTCCGCATACCGTTTCCCACATCACCCACTACTACCACCACTTACCCAGATACCATGCAACCATCTAAACCTCTACTCCGCATGCCATTTCCCACTTCATCCGTACCAACCACTTACCCCTCCACCATCCAACCTTCTAAGCCCCTTATCCGTACCATGTCACCACCAACCAACCACACGCCATCGCCCTCACACCAACCCTCTACACCATCTACACCATCCACTAACCCTGCGGTGCTCAAGTTATCACCCGGCCCTTCCACAACTGAAGAACACGCACTCCGGAGTGGGAGGATCTTCAATAAGGTCTTTCCTCAATCAACAGTCAAAGACGGCCCATCACAGTCGTCGGAGGAAGCACATAATGATGAGAGTGCACCAGGCACTCAATATGACCTGTTGAAACATCTTGATAGAACACCGGCACGAATCTTTGTGCTTGAATTGATAAGGAGATCGAAGACCCATCAGGAGGCTTTGATGGAGTATCTACAAAAGGTGATGGTCAACGAAGACGTGCCGGTAGAGAAGATCGCCGCACTACTAGTTCCTCAGGGGGATCAACCCTCCATCTTATTTCATGCCTCGGAACTAGCACCACCAGCAGCCAGGAGCATGGCTCTGAGTATTACGGTCAATATCTACAAGAAGGCCGTAGATGCATGTCTGGTAGACATGGGGGCTTCAATTAATGTCCTGCCTCCGAAGACCCTTGAATTGTGTGGTGTACTCAAAGAAAAATGGCTGCATAGCCCTATCTCTGTAACAGCTTATGATAATTCCACACGTTCCCCTATGGGAATGGTCTATTTAAAGGTAGAGTTAGGCCCTGTATGCCATGCCGAGGTCAAATTTCACATTTTGGAAATCGATCATTCCTTGAATGCTTGTTGTCACCAAAAAATTGAACGAGAAGAAGAGCCTAAAGATCAACAAAGAAGGCCCAAATCAAAGAGAATTAAAAGGAACAACCGAGCCCAATAATTCAAGCAAGAAAGGTATAAGCAATTTTTCAAAGAAAGCCCAAATGAAGAAGATTTAAGGGGCAGCAGTTAAGCCCAATTTTGCAAGCCAAATGAATCAAAAAGGGGTCACTCTAGGGCCCAAATGATGAAGAAATCCAATGGTGCAACCGGGCCCATTATCTCAAGAAAAGGAGGTCCAAGCAATTTTTCAAAGAAAGCCCAAATGAAGATTTAAGGGGCAGCAACTAAGCCCAATTTTGCAAGGCAAATGAACCAAAAAGGGGCCACTCTATGGCCCAAATGATAAAGAAATCCAATGGTGCAACTGGACCCATTATCTCAAGTAAAGGAGGTCCAAGCAATTTTCAAAAGAAGGCCCAAGTGAAGAAAGATAATTGACAGCTGTCATGACCATTCTTGAAGGTCAAAGAAGTCAAAAAGGGGTTACTTTAAGCCCAAATGATGAAGAAATCCAAGGGGGTAGGCCTAGGCCAGTTATCTCAAGCAAAAGAAGCCCAATAGGGCCAATTTGGGCCTAAAAAGTAAAGGCCCAAACCCAATTTCGTGGCAGCCTTCAAAAGGGCCCAAATGGTCCCCCCCATAGCCTATTCTTATCTCTTTGGCCTATGGTCAAATCTGCCCAAAGGAGGATAAGAAGAAAAGCAAGTGGTCCCTCCCTCAAGATTCTTCTAGAAGAGGGTAGGTGAAAAGCAAAAGGACAAGTCAATCATGATTCTCCAAGTGTTGTGGCCTCATTGGAGGGCTCTCAAGAGGGGTTTCTTACCCCTAATCCAAGGCTAATGGATGCCTAATCTACCCCCCAAAAGTAACCCAACTTTATCTATAAAAGAACCCCCATCTTATACAAGAAAAATTTGGAAACAAAAATCCCAAAAAATAGAAAAGAGAAGAAGAAAAGTGAGAGAGCTTGGAGGAGCACGTCTCCCTCCTCCTTCCCCTCCATTTCCTGCATCCCAAGAGAGAAGAAAGGGTTAGAGAAGAAGATAAAAAGAAAGGAAGAGTACTAGAGAAGAAGAGAGTAAGATTGTAGGCTTCAAGAGCCACTCTCCCTTCTCATCCCCTCTCCAAGGTAGAGTGGGGGTGAAGAAGGGATCTATTTCTGTCTCCTTGCTTTCTTATAATATTTTTCTTCATTTTGATTTTCATAGAAACTTCTATCTCCCTCTTGATGTTCATCCATAGTGATTGAAAGTAATGAAATGCAATGTTCAGATTTTCTGAGTCTGTTTTGTGAATCTGCAGGTTATCTTGCTTTTATGTTATTTTTTCCTTCATAAGGCATGTGTTTTTCGTATGGGGATGGTAGAGGGGCCTTTCTAGTTCATAGAAATAGTCTCCTCAAGTCTTGAAACCCCCTAAACATGGAGATATGACCAGAAATGTGCTTTGTTGTCCAGATTTCTTGAAAACTGATTTTTCATTTATTTGTCTTTGGTTTTGGGGTTTTCAAGGTGACTTAGCCTTCCATGACCCTTATAAGTACATCCTCTCCATGTATGATGTTCCCCTAAGGCCAAACATCAAGAGAAGTCCCCTAAGTTTCATATATATTAAGATCTAAGTTTCTGTTTTAATGTTGGAACCGAATGGGTTTTGTTTGGATTTCTTTCTTTTGATGGCTAAGGGTTTAGGCCCTAGAGGTTCTCAAGGAGGTTCCTTCACTAGTTGAGGATGAGCTTCTTTGGGTAGAAACCCTCTAACATGGAGCCAAGAAAGGGAGATCCATGAAAAAGATAAAAAAGTATGCCTAAGTTTCTCTTATGTTCATATTCAAGTTTTCATGATATTTTCCTAAAGAAATGCATGTAAAATATATTTTAAATAAATATTATAGGCCTTGTAACTTTTATACCTTCTTTTCTATCATTTGTGTTAGTTTTAAGCTCATTTTTTACCGAAAATCTAGGTTTCAGCCTGAATCTGGGGTTTGCAGGTGCTACAGTGTTGAGTCTGCGCCTCCCTGCACAGACTCAGCGCTAGTTGCAGGTTTTGAGTTTGCGCCTCTTTCAAGTGGGTTTTAGGGCTTGAGGTGATTCTTTGATCCTCCCCTAAGCTGTCCAAATGATCCTTGGACCTAGGGCTGTCCCTTTGAGGCCCAATGAAGGTCCTAAATGGCTTGGGCTTTGGGTTGTTAAGCCCTTAATGTTTCAAATCGAAGTTTTGCCATATGTTTTAAGCTTTTAAATATTTTCCGATGTTTTTCAAGGATGTCCCGATCTAAGGGTGCCAGCAATCTCATGTTGGGTAACCCATCAAGGGCCCTCATACAAAAAACATCATTCTTGTGTTCTCATTTTTATAGGTTCATTTAAATGATATGTCCCGAAGTCCCAATGAGTTGGCGGAGTTCCTTGCTCCCCAAATGTAGAAATGGAATGGGTGATTCCCTGTAGATAACCCTTTCATTTTGAAGGCATTAAGGGCACCCTTTGGGTGAGTGGTTGGATGCTCGGCACGCCCCCCTTTATAGCTACCTCTATGGTTCATGGCTACATGTGATCCTCTAGGGAAATTGGTGGAGTTCCTTGCTCCCCATATGTAGAGATGGTTTGGATTACCCCTTATAGGTTTTTCTTACATCTTGAAGGCATTAAGGGCACCCTTTCGGTGAGTGGTTGGATACTCGGCATGCCCCCCTTTATAGCCATCCCTATGGTCCATTAGCCATTACATATCCCTTTAAGGGAGTTGGTCCTTCATGTCCCTTCATGCCATGATCCTTCATGAACATTTTAAACTTTTTCATTGGGTTTTCCTAATGAAAGGTTGAAATTCAACTTGGAATCACTATATTGAGTACTTTTAATGCTTTATAAAGTGATCCAAGAAGAATGGGATAAACATGAAGAAATCATGTCATTTGAAGAAATCCACACAAGAACCACTCCTTGAAAAGGCCTTATGTAACCATACTCAACTTCTGAGATTTCTCAATGATATCCTCCCCAAATTTGTGGTGATTCTTGGATCACTTCAAGTTGAAAGAGGTGTAAACCTGAAATTATGTTCAGATTTTGAGTCTGCGCACCTATACCATGGAAATTCAATTGGGAATGGGGTACAATATGTTTTTCTCCAGTCCGGATTTCATGTTCTAACTTTAATGGTTGAAACTAACCCTTTGATGGATTTAATTGCAGCTTGAACTGTGCAAGAACTTCAAAAAACCATTTTCAGATTTGAATCTGCGCACCCATGTGCAGACTCAACCCAAAAACTGTCAAGTGATGGATTCTTGGACCAAGGATAGTGGTTATGACTCAAATGATTCAAAATAACAAAATTTAGATTATATTTAAATCAGAAAAGGTTAAAAAATGGACATTCTCCCTTTTAAATAAACACAAAACTTCCAAACTTAAGTTGAGTCTGCACATCTTTCATAAGCTCATTTCAAATGAAAAAATCAACTAAACAATAAATAAAATTGCTCAAATCACTCACAATCATATATCAAACACTCCATATCATTTAAATAAATATCCATTTACAAAAAGGATCCAAATCCCCTCAAAATAAACAAAAATAACAAGTTCAGTTGAGTCTACGCACCCCTTGCGTAGACTCAAACCCATTTTTCTTGTCTCCTTGATATTTGAAGCTCCCCAGCTCTTTGAAACTCTTGGAATTCCCCTCAACCTCAGGAGGTTCCATCTTTTCAAGAACCTTGCTCAAATCCTCTTTGAACTTAAGTCTACGCATCAATCCCAAGGCCAAAACCTCGTCTCTTGGCCCCCAAATCATGTCCGCAGTTCCAAATCTGTAAATAATCACCAAACAAAACATAAAATCAAGTTATCCCACCAAAAATCCAATAAAACAACTCATAATTAAAAAATTCATAGTTTAGACTTGAGTCTGCGCATCTTAGCGCAGACTCAACCCTGAAATTCACAAAAAATAAAAAAGTAACTTCCCGAGCACCAAAAGATGATCTAAAATCCTCTAAAAATCAAGTTTATTCTTATCTATCAGAATATCAAATAAAAACACCAAGTTGTTCTTGAAAAAATGCATAAAACAACTCAAAATACTTTGGTGACAAATGAGTCTGCGCTACCTAGCACAGACTCAACCCTGAAATCCCAAATTTGGTCTTTTTGACCTTAATTTCCCTCAAAATTAAATCCAAAAATTTACATAAAAAATTCATACTTTATATAAGTCAAAAACCTAAATAAAATCTTTAAACTCTTTTCATAAAAAATATAAAAAATACTAAACACTTTGTTAAACAATGAGTCTGCACTCTATAGCGCAGACTAAACCTTAAATTCCTAAAATCTGGTATTTTGGCTATTAAAAATCTATCAAATCAAATCAAACTCTTAAGAATAAAACATATATTTTCCAAAAATCAAAACCTAAATTAAAAATGATAACTTTTACCTAAAAATTACTTAAAAAAGTAAAAAATAGACTTGTGGCAGGTGAGTCTGCGCTACCCTGCGCAGACTCAACCCCTAATTGCTAAAATCCAAATCTTTCAATTCTAATTCCTTTAAAATTGAATAAAAAAAAACAAGATAAGAATAAAAAAACTTCTTATAAATCAAAAATCAAATAAAAACTCATATTTGTCCTTTTGCAAAACATAAAAAATACCTAAAAGAAGCCTCACTTCAACCTTGCTCATTCTCTAAAAAACTACAAATTTAAAACATAAAAAGTGTAAGTATTTGAAGTATCTTCCACTCAAATCAAATAAGAAAACATAAAAAACACTTTTTCATACCTTCCAAATCAAATCTAAAATCTCTTCACTCTAAAACTGAAAAAACACAATAAGAAATGTTTATTAGACTTCCTTGATAAAAAATGTCATCTACTTCAAGTAAAATACCATAAAAAAGATCTTCAATCCGCTCACAAATCAAAAATCAAAATAAAATACAAGCATTCTCATTGGTAACAAATGAGTCTGCGCATCCTTGCGCAGACTGAACTTTATATTCATTCCCAAACATAAAAATTCAACACATCTTCAATACATCCCCATAAATCAATCCAAAAATGCTAAAAAATATCTCTCATCATTATCCATCAATAAAAAATCAATAAATCAAGTCTTGCGTAGACTCAACTTTAAACTAAAAAATGAGTTTTCTTCTCAAATAAAAATTAAAATTCATTCATATTTTCAAATGCAATCTTGTATATCTTTCTTATATCATTTTAAAGGGTGTTATTCTATTCTTCCGACGATTAATCAAGTGTTTTCCTCTTAAGAGAATGTAATTAACACTATTCCATTTATGGGTAGCGAGATCGGGTCGAAGAACTACGCAATCATCTGATTGAGTCAGATAAAGCGCACAAATAACAAATTTAAATCTAAAATCAAAAAATCAAGATTAAGTGTATTTTTTCCCTAAAAAATGTACGACAATCTCTTTTGGCATGCCCTGTGGGACCTGTCCTCCCTTCATCTTCTTGTCAGAAGAATAAGGATAACACCCATTCTTTGAAGTTATTGATTATCTCTTTGTTGTATTACAGGAGACTCAATAGAATCGAAAGTTTTTTTCGGCCCTCTGGTGGTCGAGAACCATGCTCGCTATGGCTACCTGGCGGTACCTGTGGCATTCGGGAGCTTCCCTCCCGTTATTGGTTTTCCGAATTTTCTCGGGGTGGTCTTCATGCAACCTGAGATTATATCTGATGTACCTCAAGCACAAGTAGTCAACTGTTGCACTATTTACAATCATGCTACATCATCTTCAAAACAATATCGGAGAAAATACCCGAAAGGGTCAAAATCCCCAGTTCAATTCAAAGGCAGTCTCTGCACAATGGTCTAGGACCAAAAAATCAATTATTGTTGGGAGCCTGCGGGTCTTTCTAGACGGCAGCAAAGTTGATACTTCCAAAGACCGACTGGTTCCAAATATTCCAGTTCAAAACTCATTCCAGATCTTTGAAGACATGGATAGAGAAAGAATGAAAAATGAAAGAAAAGAAAAAGGAAAAGCTAAGACTCAGATGTCTGAAAAGCAAGAAAGAAACCCCAAACCAGCTTATTGTTATGGGACGAAATATTGTCAAGAGCCACCAGCAAAACAAATCTGGGTGCCCAAACTTCAAGAAGATCAATATGCACAAGAAAAATCAAAGCCAATCTTCCAGTCACAAAGGCGGCAAATATGGAAACCAATTCAAAGGTAGCTGCCTCATACTGAGTTGCCAAAAAGAAGGAAGTCAAGAGAAAGATATGAAAATGAAAAGCCAAAAAAGCCTTCGAAAACATCTGTATTCCAAAGGCTGCAGTAGAATCCTCCTTCCACAAGGAGATCAGCAGAATTCACCTAAGGAAGCCTGATAATTTATTCATATCATACTATCAACAAATATGCGGCACTCCCTGAAGATCCAGAAGAAGTCAGAGATTTAGCCTCAAGGCCGGGTCTAGTTACCCGAAGAATGCAAGCGGCAGCCATAGTTGCCCAAAATTTTCCTACCCTATTGGAAAACATTGATGAAGAAGCAGAGCTATCTGCAAATGTCATTGAAGCATCAGGAGAAGCTCTTTATGCACCAGCAGAGCAGCAGCTTCCACAGCAAATCAATCAGCAAAAAGAAGCAGAACCAAACATAACACAGTTGTTATTGCAAGAAATTGAGTTGCTGAAAAAGCAATTGAAAGAAAAAGATGCCCAAATGCAAGGGGCAGGATGGGCTGGTAAAGAAGGAGGTACTTCAACTGTAAGGAATCGCCTAGAATGCAGCGGAAAAATAAATCGATTCCTTTGTATCGGTTGCTGGGATCGTAAAACGGACAATTAAATAAACGCGGGAAGAACGGTTCTTCATCTTTGCGGGGTTTCAAATCTCCCGTGGATGATTCCGACTCGGTAATCGCTCATGCGCACGATCTCTAGAGGTATCCACACGAGCTTCCAATGCAGACGTGTTTTCCTCCTCGACTTGAGTACTCCGACCCGATCTCAAATCCACCATGCGCGGAAAGAGAAAGATCTACTCCAAGAGAGAGAGAAGGAGAGAGAGAGAGGAGATAGAGAATCTGAGAGTGTGTATTTTTTGTCCAACCTCTTTCACCCCTCCCCTTGGCCTCCTTATATAAGAAATAAGCATAAGCACAAGGATTAATTCTCATGATTATCCAAGAGTTTGGCCTTGGATAACTCTCCATTAAATATTCATGTTTATCCTGCGACTTTTCATAAAAACCCAGATAAGCATGATATTTAACATCTCTCACCGTCTGACGAGAACTCTTATGTGTGTGACCCTCTAGGCCCATATATCAGTCCGGTTTCAGGCCCATTAAACTTAGAACTAATTCTAAAGTTTAATATTTATTAATTAATATTTAAACATCATATGTTAAATAATTAATTTAATAAATAAGTAGTTTATCATCTGATGAGTAATCCACTTGGCCTTCTGACCATGAACGGTACCAAACACTACCTCATGATCCCAGAAGATATAAGGGATATTGTTCCCTTTATTTGAACCTTTCCGTCTGCAGATACCGCACAGATAAAAATCCTTCACTCATCTAATGTCCCAATAACGCAAGGGTATGGTTTTATAGTCAAACCCTCTATCACATTATTTAGATGGATTCTAGTACTTAGTTAATTTCTAGAAAGACATCTCTTTCATTTGACCCTGGCCAGGGATTTCTGTGTATACGTCCATAAGACATTCTCTCTCCAGTCTTATACCAAGAGTGAGTGATCCCTTGTTGTTCACTCAATTACCTTCGCAAGCTTTCCACTGTATCTGAGAGACTGACTATCGTAGACTTAATGGTTAAAGTCCACAAGTCAGAGAATCAAGACACAATGGTCTACAAACAAGGTATCATTGGTGACTCAGGTCAAAGGACCAACTATGCTACTGCAACGATTGAATTCCATGGTTAACTAATAGGTATAATTACCATCCATGAATTCTTATTTGGGTCTGTTCAGTGAACTCATTCTCTAATGAGCACCCACAAGTTTATCTTAGTGTCACCACACGAGTGAATGTGAGATCATTCACCCTCATCACATGAGCAGACATAACCTGTGTCGATCTTATCAGATATTTAATGTCCATCTCAAATATCCTATGATTGAGAACTGTTTAAGACAAGTGACTAAGGATATTGATCTCACTATCATGATCTCATCATGATTCAATATCCCATACATTTGTCTACGGACCTTCATTACGATAGTTAATTTGCAAGAACTGTAAATGAAGAAATAATTGCCTTTATTAATAATCTGAACTAGAATGTACAATGATTGGCTTTGATGCCACCCAATTCTATCATTCTCCCACATGGACTATAGCCAATCACCCATGTGTCTAAGTCCCATAGACTTAAGGTGATGTTCTAAATTGTTTTGAGACAATGGCTTAGTCAAGGGATCTACTACATTATCTTCAGATGAGACTTTCTCAACTACTATATCTCCTCGGGCGATAATCTCACGAATCAGATGAAATCGTTTCAGAATGTGTTTTGACTTCTGATGTGATCTTAGCTCCTTCGCTTGAGCTATTGCCCTATTGTTGTCACACAATAATAGAACAAGATCTGAAATGCTTGGAACTACTCCAAGTGCAGAGATGAACTTCTTCATCCAAACCGCCTCCTTGGCCGCTTCAACTGCACCAATGTATTCTACTTCGGTCGTCGAATCTGTAGTTGTTTCTTGTTTGGAACTTTTCCAACTTACTGCACCTCCATTTAACATGAACACAAATCCTGTAATGACCGAGATTTCGGGTTCTGTATTTGGGCTGGGTTCGGGCCGGATCCCCTGGTTTGGACCCTGGAGGGGTCTTGAGATTTCTGGCTGAATGGCGTCAACAGTGCTCGACGCCTTTCAAAAGGCGTCAGGGTGTGTGGACGCCATTTAGGCCTGCTGGTTGTTGTGCCACGTGTGTGCCACGTGGGCGGGTTTCGGGCCGCGAGAGTACGGCCCCTGTCAGATTTGTCTGAACGGCGTCCACCTCGGTCGACGCGTTTCAGACTGCGACACCTACGGTGTCGGGGTACGGCGCCAGAGCGTTGTCAGTACGGCCTGTCTTGTCGTCTGAACGGCGTCCGCGGTGGGCGACGCGTTTCAGACCGGTGTCGGTACGGCCGTCCTGTCAGACTGAATGGCGTCTGCCTCGATCGACGCGTTTTAGCAGAATTCTGGTTGACCCCGCGAGCCTCCCCTTCTTTCCCTCATTCTCACCTTCACTCTCTCTCTCTTCGCTCTCTCCGCCCTCTCCGGAGATTTTCCTCCCTTCCCTTCCTCTTCTTCCTCTTCCAACTACTCCATAGCTTCCCTACCTCTCACCTCTACCTCCACCACCTCCTTCGCGGCGTTCCCTTCTCCGGACGGCGGCCGACGTCCCGGCGGAGTGGCGGCGTCCTCGAGGGTACCGGCGGCGGTGTGCGGTGCGGCGGGACGGCGGCACGGAGCTTGGCGGAGTTCGAGAACCGGTAGGGGGACGAAACCTTGCGTGTGTGCTCGTTGCTTTCGGCGTGATGTGGCGTGTGTGGGGCTAGATTGAGCATGTTTAGGGGGTTTCCTTGAGGGAATAACGGTGTTTGTGATCGTGGATTCGTAGCATGATTCTGTGGTTGAGCTTCCTTTCTTCCCCTTTTGGTTTTGGGGCTTTTCGGGGTGCCCGGGGTTCAAGGGTGAAGCCCTCGGGTCGAACCAGGAAACCTGGTTTCTGGCGCTAAATGGCGTCGGGCTGGGTCGACGCTTTTCCGAAAGACGTCCGGTCAGCACGACGCGTTTTAGCGCAGAAACCTCCATGTTCGAGGTTTCCTGAGTTAGGGGTTCTGCGCTAAATGACGTCATGTATGGACGACGCCTTTCTGAAGGACGTCGGGCCATCATGACGCCATTTAGGCAGGAAATGCCCCCGTTTAAGGGTCTGTAAATCTGGATTTCTGGGTTGAATGGCGTCGGGGCACCCAGACGCGTTTTAAAAGGCGACTTCAACGGTGGACGCGTTTTAAAGATGATCTGGCTTTTAATAAACCTGTCTAAGGGTCTTGAATGGCGTCGACCTCGGTCGACGCGATTCAAGACAGATATGCTTCAATCCTGTTATTTCATGTGGGTTTCACTGTGGGATGGTTTAAATGCATGCTTTGGGTTGTATACTGAGGCGGAGGACTTCTGCGTGAGTGGAATTGCATCACCTGTGTGTGTGTGTGTGTGTGTGCTTTAGCTATATACTGAGACTGAGGTTTACTGTACGGATGGAATCATGATTATATGTGTGTTTATGTTATGCGAATGTGGACCGTGTTAACTGTGGTTTACGTTGTCACCATGGACCGATGGGGACAGGGTCATGGTGTCTGTGGTGTGGTGCACGTTGTGTTTTACCCTTGGCTGAGACAAGCAGAACCACCTTGAGCCCGTCGGGCCGGAGCAGCTGGTGTGCTATCCGAGGGGTTGCTGTTTGGTCTCAGCGGGTCGGGGTTTCCCTTGGTTGTCGTGACAGCTTCTGGCGTGTTTCCTGCTGTGGAGCTGGTGGTATTACTGGTGGGAGTTGGTTTACCCTTTAGCCAGTGGGCCTGATGTGACCTTTGATCAAGGTTACGAGTGGTACCTATAGCCCTTGGCCTGACGCAGCCCGGGAGAGTTGGGTTTGTGGGTAGTTCTTGTAGCTTCGGCTTGACGGGGGTTCGCCGGTCCCCAGGGCCCTCCTGAAGCGCTGAGGCCTAGCGTGGAGGCAATCCGGTGGTAGGACAGTAGTCTAGACTGCTTGTGTGCACACGTAGCTGGCAGTGGCGGTACACTGAGTCCAGCTAGTCCTAGTTTAGCTTGCTGCCTCACCCTACAGTGCCCCGGAACACTGTAGGGGTGGACAGGCGTGAGCAGTGGTGGTAGTGTTGGGCGGCGACGTTCGACTTCGGTCGACAGTGTGGTTTAGTCGCTTCGTGGACTTGACTGTGAGTCGTGACTCGGTGTTGGGTTCTTCGGGTTACTTAGAATGGTTCTTTGTACACTGCTTACCGTGTGTTTCATATCAGAGTTGGGTGCTGTGTTTACTGCTTTACTTTAATTGCCATATATTCCTGTTGTTACACTTGTGGGTGTGTGAGTGGGAGGCAAGGGATCGGATGATCCCTACTGAGCCCATTTCTGGTGTGGCTCACTCCCTGCGGTTTTCAGGTGTGGACCTCGAGGCGAGCGGAAGCGTGGTGTCTTCTTGGTGTGCGGACCAGCAGCTGTCTTAGTTCCGGGGTATGCCCCGATGTTGTTGTACTTCCTTCTGCCTGTACTTATTTAATTGTTGGACATGTAATTATTGTTGGACTGTATACGGACATTATTATTTCCCTTTTTGCGCACTCGTTTACCTTTGTAGTCCGTGCGATTGATATATTTAATCTTGTTTAGCACTTACTCCTCCAGACATGTTGTGTGAGATCCGGGTGTGAACCCGCAGTTAATGGGCCGACATCCATTTAGTGACCGGGTCTCCGGTCATAGGATGGCGGGTCGTTACAAATCCAGACATGGATTTGCTATCATCCATATCCGACTGGAAACTTGAGTCAGTAAACCCTCGAAGTTCTAAGTCGTTTCCTCCATAGACGAGAAATAGATCCTTAGTCCTTCTTAAGTATCTAAGGATACATTTCACCGCCTTCCAGTGTTCCCCACCTCGATCAGCCTGATATCTACTAGTGACACTTAGTGGGTGTGCCACATCAGGCCTAGTACATAGCATTGCATACATGATAGATCCTATTGCCGAGGCATAAGGAACTCTATCCATGTATGCTTTCTCTTCAGGTGTCTTGGGAGACATTCCTTTAGAGAGATAAATTACATGCCTCATTGGAACGAGACCTCTCTTGGAATTTTCCATGCCAAACCTTTTGACTATGGTATCTATGTACATAGATTGGGATAAGCCAAGTATCCTTTTGGATCTATCTCTATAGATCCTTATTCCCAGAATGTAGGATGCTTCTCCCAAATCTTTCATGGAGAAGTTTTTGGATAACCAAGTCTTTACTGATGACAACATTCCTACATCATTCCCAATGAGTAGAATGTCATCAACGTAAAGTACCAAAAAGGTAACTGCGCTCCCACTAGTCTTTTTGTATACACAAGGTTCATCATCATTCTTAATGAAGGCATAAGATTTGATTGCTTCATCAAATCTTGAGTTTAAAGTTCGAGATGCCTACTTTAATCCATAAATGGATCTTCGCAGCTTGCATACCTTACTTGATTGCTCTTTGGAAGTGAATCCTTCAGGTTGTATCATATACACCTCTTCTTGAAGGTTCCCGTTAAGGAACGCTGTTTTCACATCCATTTGCCATATTTCATAATCATAGAATGCGGCGATAGCAAGAACTATTCTGATTGACTTAATCATGGCAACTGGAGAAAATGTTTCGTTATCGTCAATGCCCTGCCTTTGACGATATCCTTTTGCTACCAGCCTTGCCTTGTATGTGTCAATCTGTCCATCTGCCCCGATCTTTCTTTTAAAGATCCATTTACTGCCAATAGGTACTATACCTTCTAGCAGATTAACCAAGTTCCAAACTTGGTTGGCATACATGGACTGAATTTCTGAATTCATTGCCTCTTGCCATTTCTCTGATTCTTGACTATTCATTGCTTCTTGGTAGGTTTGAGGATCATTATCCTCATTTAAGTGCACTTTTGGTTTGCCATCATCAATATGTCCAACATATCTTTCAGGCTGCTTAGGCACTCTACCTGATCTGCGAACCTTTTATGTATTATCTTGAACAAGTTCTTGAGTCAATGGTCCAGTAGATGAGCCAGTATTGATTTGTGAGTCTGGAATTTCTTCCAGTTCTATCTTGCTCCTATTGTCTTCTTTTGAAAGATATTCTTTTTCTAAGAAGACAACTCTTTTTGCGACAAACACCCTTTGATCGCTGGGCTGATAGAAATAATATCCAAAAGTCTCTTTTGGATATCCCACAAATCTACACTTTTCTGTCCTGAAATCCAGTTTATCTGGATCATGTCTTTTGACATGTGCAGGACAACCCCAGACTCTAACATGCTTAAAGTCCGATTTCTTCCCTTTCCATATCTCATATGGAGTGGAAGATACTAACTTACTGTGAACTTTGTTCAACAGATATGCTGCAGTCAATTGTACATATCCCTATAAAGAGATTGGAAGTTTAGCATAACTCATCATTGATCGTACCATATCTAATAGAGTACGATTTCTCCTTTCTGATACACCATTTAATTCTGGTGTATAGGGATGAGTCTACTGAGACAAAATACTATTATTCTTAAGATATTGTGTGAATTCTGTACTTAAGTATTCACTACCTCGATCTGATCGAAGAGTTTTGATACTCTTTCCAGTCTGGTTCTCAACTTCATTTTTAAACTCTTTAAATTTCTCAAAGACTTCTGACTTATATTTCATTAAATATATGTAGTCATATCTTGAGAAATCATCTGTAAATGAAACGAAGTATGAGTAACCACCCATAGCATGAGTGGACATTGAACTACATACATCACTATGTATTAGTTCCAATAAGTCCTTAGCTCTTTCTCCATGTCCTGAAAATGGAGTTTTGGTCATTTTTCCCATGAGACAAGCCTCACAAGTTGCAAATGATTCATAATCAAATGGATCAAGATATCCATTCTTTTGCAACCTAATGATCCTGTTCTCATTTATATGACCGAGCCTACAATGCCATAGGTATGATTTATTCACATCCTTATCTATTCGTTCAAGATACTTATTTACTGGACAAACATCATATGAAATATCAAGTAAATATAATCCATTTAATAAATATCCAGAAGCAAATAATTTGTCTCCTTGATAAGTGGAACAACCTTTATTCTCAAGTTTCATAGAATATCCTTGTTTATCTAATCATGAAATAGATATGATATTCCTAATAATGATTGGAACATAATAATAATCTATTAGTTCCAATGAGTCTCCTGACGGCATCTGAAGTCTTGCTGTCCCCATAGCTAACGCAACAACTTTTGCTCCATTCCCAAGTCTCAGATCCACGTCTCCGCGGTTCAATCTTATTTTACTTGTTAGCACCTGCAAGTTATTGCATATATGAGAAACACATCCAGTATCTAATACCCAAAATGTTGATTCTCCATAAGACAAGTTAAGATCGATCATGAGTATACCTGAAGCTTTACCAAGCTTGTCCTTTGCTTTTTCTGCTAGATAAATCTTGCAGTTTCTCTTCCAGTGACCTTCTTTATGGTAGTGGAAACACTGACCTTTATCATTGACTTTAGCTTTGTCCTTTTGAACCGCCGGTTTGCTTTTCACTAGCTTCTTTGGCTTACCTTTCTTAAAGGTCTATCTAGCTTTTCTTTTCTTATTGGTCTTACCAACAACCATTACATGTGGCTTATCTTTCTGGATAGTGCCTTCTGCTGTCTTCAACATGTTGAGCAGCTCAGCCAGTGTAACTTCAATTTTGTTCATATTGAAGTTGATAATGAATTGTGAAAATGAATCTGGAAGGGACTGTAGGATTAAGTCGATGCTTAGGTCATTGTTCATAACTAAGCCAAGCACTGCAAGCCTCTCAATCCATTCTATCATCTTGAGCACATGAGTTTGCACAGATGTGCCCTTGCTCATTCTGGTCCTGAATAGTTTCTTAGATATCTCATATCTTTCTGTTCTGGATTGTTCACCGAACAACTCTTGTAGGTGATTCAGAATGGACTTAGGTTCCATGTTATTGTTAGTATTAGATGGTCTCAAAGCCAATCCGATACTATGTACTTATTCAGATTATTAATAAATGGCAATAATTCATTTTATGTAATTAATTCGATCTGTGTTTATCGTATCACGATGAAGTCCATAAACATGTGCAATAGTCTTCGGATTATGATGAGATCATAATTACGGGACCGAAGACTTATAAACACATGTTCTTAATTATTCCTAGTCATAGGATGTTTGAGATAAGACATCAAACATCCGGATAGACTAGTATAGGTTACTTCAGCTCATATGATGAGGGTGACTGATCCTATAAGTCACTTGTGTGGAGACACTATGCTGGACCTATAGGTGCTCATCGGCGAATGAGTTCACTGAACTGATCCGACTATGAATCGCTGGATGGTAAATACCTCACTGTTAACCAGCTCGATTCTTTTGTCACAGTTGCGTGGATGATCCTTGGACCTGAGACACCAAAGATATCTTGTTGGTAGGTTTCTGAACTTTGACCTTGACTAACGAATCCCTAACCATGGGTTATCAATAAGTCAAGCGATCGGGTTCAGGGAAATGCCGTCGAAGGTAATTGTGTGTTCAATACGGGATCATCCGCTCTCGGTAGTTTGAGAGAGAATGTTCCAAGCATATAACACTGGACTTTAATGGAGTCCTCCTTCCAGTTTTCAAACATCATTAATTCATCCTCGTTAGCATTTTCACCGGGTTGTTCTGGATCTGGTTGATCCAGGACATAGGCTTGCTTTTCACACCTGAGGACAATCTTCAGGTTGCGTAACCAGTCAATGTAATTTGGTCCCGTGAGTTTGTTTGCATCAAGTATGCAACGAAGGGGGTTAGGTGACGACATAGCGACCTACAAGGAAATATAATGAAAAATAAGCAGATAGTTCTTAAAATCAGATTTAGGACTTTTAATCTAGATTATTACTCCCACTATTTTTCGGCGATCTGTATTACCCTCTAATATACAAAACGGGAGATTCCGGTGATCTCCTAGTGAGGATCAAAATCCTTTGGGCATCATGCATGTGATCTTGTGGTAGCACAACAAATCACATCAAATCCCTTAGGCAGTCAACTCTTGACAATTGCAACATTTGCAATATCCGATCAAATTTAACCCCTGAATCAGAATGACCTTGTGGTAGCACAACAAATCAAATGATTTAGTTAAGTTTATCCATCATTACTTAGATAACATGAATTCATAGTGCAATCCTTGTGGTAGCACAACAAAACTACACTATTTGTCCATCTATCTTAATGACATCACATGTCGTAGACCTGGATTAATTTCTAAATCAAATAGACCTTGTGGTAGCACAACAAATCCATTTGAAATAAGAATTATCCTTAGATCTATAATGATGGTAGAACGTCGGTCCCCACGGCGCCGGTGGACATTGCCGACGGCATCGAACGTCGCCGGACGTTTGGTTTCTCCCTGTACGCACCTCTTTGTACTCACGTTGCTGTTTGCATGCCATCGGAATGAGAGAGGGAGGCCGCCAGTTAAAAGAGGAGGAGGATAGGCCATACAGCGCCGTATATGCCGGTAGTAGTCCTCAGTGGTTATCCCAAGCTTCCTACATGTATTTGCAGGCCGGTTCTGAATGCGGCCTATAGTGCATGGCGTAGGGAAGGATAACGCCAACTGCCGCCTGTGATGGGGAATCTCCGGTTATCATCAGAGATGTATCTGGTCGAACCAGATTGCCATAGAAAACAGGGATCAACCCTGTGGCTCCCCCAAAAATTATCATGATAATCTTCTACCCATTTGGAGCAGCCCCAAGAAAGGCCCTATTTAAATCCGGGATCATATCCCAATAATTTTAGACATTCTAAAAACACGGGGAACGATTCCCTGATATTTAAATAAATTTTAGCCCAAGAACACGTACAATACAGGTTCTTCACGCATAAGGAGAGAAAAAAAAAATCACGGAAAATGATGCCGTTTTAAGATCGAACCAGCAACCTGGCTCTGATACCACTGTAAGGAATCGCCTAGAACGCAGCGGAAAAATAAATCGATTCCTTTGTATCGGTTGCTGGGATCCTAAAACGGACAATTAAATAAACGCGGGAAGAATGGTTCTTCACCTTTGCGGGGTTTTGAATCTCCCGTGGATGATTTCGACTCGGTAATCGCGCACACGCACGATCTCTAGAGGTATCCACACGAGCTCCCGATGCAGACGCGTTTTCCTCCTCGACTTGAGTACTCCGACCCGATCTCAAATCCACCATACACAGAAAGAGAAAGATCTACTCCAAGAGAGAGAGAAGGAGAGAGAGAGAGGAGATAGAGAATCTGAGAGTGTGTATTTTTTGTCCAACCTCTTTCACCCCTCCCCTTGGCCTCCTTATATAAGAAATAAGGATAAGCACAAGGATTAATTCTCATGATTATCCAAGAGTTTGGCCTTGGATAACTCTCCATTAAATATTCATGTTTATCCTGCGGCTTTTCATAAAAACCCAGATAAGCATGATATTTAACATCTCTCACCATCTGACGAGAACTCTTATGTGTGTGACCCTCTAGGCCCATATATCAGTCCGGTTTCAGGCCCATTAAACTTAGAACTAATTCTAAAGTTTAATATTTATTAATTAATATTTAAACATCATATGTTAAAAAATTAATTTAATAAATAAGTGGTTTATCATCTGATGAGTAATCCACTTGGCCTTCTGACCATGAACGGTACCAAACACTACCTCATGATCCCATAAGATATAAGGGATATTGTTCCCTTTATTTGAACCTTTCCGTCTGCAGATACCGCACAGATAAAAATCCTTCACTCATCCAATGTCCCAATAACGCAAGGGTATGGTTTTATAGTCAAACCCTCTATCGCATTATTTAGATGGATTCTAGTGCTCAGTTAATTTCTAGAAAGACATCTCTTTCATTTGACCATGGCCAGAGATTTCTGTGTACACGTCCATAGGACATTCTCTCTCCAGTCTTATACCAAGAGTGAGTGATCCCTTTTTGTTCACTCAATTACCTTCGCAAGCTTTCCACTGTATCTGAGAGACTGACTATCGTGCACTTAATGGTTAGAGTCCACAAGTCAGAGAATCAAGACACAATGGTCTACAAACAAGGTATCATTGGTGACTCAGGTCAAAGGACCAACTGTGCTACTGCAACGATTGAATTCCCTGGTTGACTAATAGGTATAATTACCATCCATGAATTCTTATTTGGGTCTGTTCAGTGAACTCATTCTGTAATGAGCACCCACAAGTTTATCTTAGTGTCACCACACGAGTGAATGTGAGATCATTCACCCTCATCACATGAGCAGACATAACTTGTGTCGATCTTATCGGATATTTAATGTCCATCTCAAATATCCTATGATCGAGAACTGTTTAAGACAAGTGACTAAGGAAATTGATCTCACTATCATGATCTCATCATGATTCAATATCCCATACATTTGTCTACGGACCTTCATTACGATAGTTAATTTGCAAGAACCTTAAATGAAGAAATAATTGCCTTTATTAATAATCTGAACTAGAATGTACAATGATTGGCTTTGAGGCCACCCAATTCTATCATCAACTTCCTCTTATCCTCGGGTGGCCAACCCTCCAGTTCCACCTCCTCCGTCTCAAAATCTTCTAAATATATCTATGCAGTCATCTAAGACTATGCGTATGAATGAAACACCTGCATATATTCAAGTATCCAATAGTCAAGTTGCTCCTGCAACAGTATTGAAAGACAATTTCATCTCAAATTTGCCACTTCAAGCCTCCTAAGTTCAAGGAGTTAATTTCTTCCCAAATCCAGCAGATCCTGCTGTGGCTCAAACGCTGATGCTAGAACAGCTCATTGATATGAAGCTGGCAGAAAGAGTAGAAGGTACCTCCACAGTATATGATGTGTACAAAGTACTATATCCGGTGCATCATGCCATGAAAAGGCTTCCGCTAGGAATGACCAAAGTGCCCAAGTTTGAAAATTTTAATGGCCAAGGAAATCCAAAAGAACACTTGGCATATTATAATGGTGCAATGGGAGACCTAGCCACCGATGAATCTTATATACTGAAATTTTTTGGGTCTTCATTAACTGGACTCGCATTTGAATGGTATTCTTCTCTTCGGCCTGGATCTATTGTTGGGTGGGCCGACCTTCAGAAGCAATTTCAAGACAGATTTTATCTGGTGCGGAGAGAAATCACTCTGGCAGAGCTATATACTGTGAAACAAGAAAACAATGAAAATGCTTCCAAATTCATTGCTAGGTGGAGGAATCTTAGCATGAAGTGCAAAAGACCACCATGTCAAGTAGATGCAGTGGTGATATGTAAAAATAATCTGAAAAATGAAGTCCTTGAAAGGTTGGTAGCCATTGAAATCAAATCTTTTGACAAATTGAATACTGTGGTATCAGAAGTTGAAAATTTTTTGAGCCGATCCAGAAGTGAACCAAGCAACAACAAAGAAAAATTTGATAGAAGAAATGCTCCACGTGAGTCAAATACAGTAGATTTATCTACGTTCATCACGGAGCAACAAAAGAAAGGTCCAGCCATCCAGGCCGAAACCAGCAACAATAGAGAGAAAGAAGCCCGAGTCTTATCTTCTCTCAGAGACAGAATGAACAGGCCATACAACTTCCCAAAAGACAAAACTCGTGTTCTATTTGAATGGGCACGAAAATACAATCAGATTGTGTTACCACAGTCGAAGAGGCCAGAAGATGCCAAAAGATCTAATGATCCAAATTATTGTCCATATCACCAAATTATGGGACATCCTATTGAAGAATGCTATGTGTTCAAAGATGCAGTTGAAAATTTAATTCAGAAAGGTGTCCTGAAGATGGGAGATCATCTTGTCGATCCTCCGCAGCCTCATGCCTGGACAAAAGCAAATGTGGCATCTGTAAATGTGCATCATATGGTTCCTATTTACCAGTCATTAAGCTCAGAAACTGCAGAAAAAAGCACACAAGCCACTTATGAGCAATTGGTACTTCAACCACTCCAAGCATCTCAGTGGCAAACAGTAAAAAAGAAGGCAAGATCTCATATCAAGTAAAGATCATCAGAAGTATATATTCATGGAGGTATTCCACGACGGTCGACATATGTTCAACCTGTCCCTCCACCAAATTTGGATAATATGATGTCCGATATGTCCAAAATAGTTTTATCTACGCCAGTCAAAGCTGCAGCTTCAGGCAAAAAATAATGTGTGTCTTTCCCTCAGCAGAAGACATCCCAATCAAGTTCAAGTTACCCTGCTCCAGCAAGCAGTATATGGAAATGAGTAGATCCTCATACTGTAAGGAGGGTTACCAACAGAAGAAGAAAAAGAGAAACACCAATACCAATTCTACCTAAGGATAAAGATCCGCTGTCAAACTTGCAACAGGTAATAGACAGCTTGGATGAATATGAACAGCCTCAAAGAAAGCCAACAAAGCTGAAGCATTATATCCCATGGGAGAAACTCCAAAATATGAAAATGAAGCAAATACATGAAGAAGCCCAATTCTGGGAACATGAAGTCAAAAAGTCGAAAACTGATGATAATCAGGAAAATGGGAAAGAAGAGCAGGAAAGCATTTGCACTGTCATGTCTTGCAACACAATCTCAACAATAAATGAAAGTGAAGATGATGAGGAGGAAGAAATCTTCCTTGCTCCAAAAATGGAAGTGATGGAAAGCTCTACATCAACTCCAAATGAGCAACATGTTACCCGCTCTAGCAAAAAGTGGGGACAGAAGCCTCCATTGGCTACCACTCAAAAAATTATCCAGCTGCAAGGGGAAACACCATATGTTATCACAGATCCAAAATTCAGAGGAATGGAATCCATGCCTTTGTCAAAAAGAAATATTCAAATCCCGCCTACGGTCGGGCTGTATCCAGAAAATTCTGATCAAGAAAATGGGGTGTTACCCTCTTTATATGAATTCATGACAGTTCAAAAGTCTACGAAGAAAAGTAAACAAGTCCAACAGCAGCCGTCTGAAGAACAAGACCCTCAGGTTGCCTCTCTATAAGTTCATGATAATGAAAAAGCAGAAAAGAAAGTCATCGGATTACTAAAAAGGTTGCCATCTAAATTTATTGTGTGGGAAGTCTTGTCACTCAGTGAGGAATTGCGAAAGGCTCTCATTGTAACTTTAAAAACTCCTCAAATTTATGAAGCTCATGCAGCAGAAATTCAAGAAATACCCTATGAGTCATTCACGGCTTCCATCACCTTCACTGAAGATGATATGTGACTGCCTACAAATGACCACAACAAGCCACTCTACATAAGAGGAAAGATAAATGGACAATCTGTCAATAGAATTCTGTTTTATCAAGGCTCTGCTGTCAGCATCATGCCTCTTAGAACTTTCCAGAAATTTCATTTTCATATGCACCTAAGAAGAGTGCAAGATTTCAAAATAGCTGGATTAAAAAAGAAGTCAGAAACACCAATTGGGGCAGCTGAATTTGAAATGGTCGTCGGTGACTTTCACTTTACAGTCCTCTTCCATATCATAAATTCTGATACCACATACAAAGCTTTGCTTGGGCGGCCATGGATATATCAATATTTTGTGGTGCCCTCCTCATTGCATCAATGCATCAAATTTCCTTGGGAAGGACAAATACAGCGAGTCTTCGCTGATCTCGAGCCTTTTGAGGTTCATGAATGTCATCTTATGGATGCCAATCTCTATATACCTCCACCCCTGGAGGAAAAAGAAGAAATAGAAAAGCCTGATACCAGTCGGAGCAAGGAATGGTTTCCTCCTCCACCAAATATCGGCTCTCTCAGTCTTGAAGATAAAGAAGCTACAGTTCTGAAAAGTCCTTCCGCAAAGACAACCAAACAGCAAGATGTACTCTCTATAGAAGTCATGGTCCCAGTCGGACTAATACATACTATGGAAGAGTATGAATGTCAGCTTGTAGAGCCTTTGAAAAAATTCGTGGTTCCTCACGAAGATGGACATAAAACAGTCTTTTATAGAGCTGATGACCAGTCAAATACTGAAGACAAAGATTGCTATATTCCCTATATAGAAGAAGAATTATGGGTTGACATCATGGGTCTCCCAGACATGACAAAGCATACTGAGGAATTAGTTAAGGCTCAGTCAATTTCATTATATCAAACAAAAAAGGAATGGAGCAGGTTCCAACAACTATGGTACCCTCCTAACATGTCCAAAGCATTGATGCAACATACACAATATCCAGGCTTGGGATATACCTTGCTGGAAGAAGAAACTCCTGAATTTTCAGTAAATATGACATCTATTTTGCCAGAAATATCAGAAATTGCACAAGCAATATATGATGACTATGATGAAGAGCAGCCCACGGGTCAGTCTATTCAAGAAAGCCAGCCAGAAGTTGATCAATCTCCTATTCCGGCATGTCAATGCTGGAAACATCTTGAAGAAGAAGACATCCAAGTCACAGAAGTCAAGGAAAATGATATCCCAAGTTCCGATATGGTTCAGAATATACCAGAAGAATAAGAAAATCCATCTATTACCCCTAAACCTCCTGTTAACACAGGTCAAAGGGAAGATGAGCTCACTCAGCTTATAGAAAATCAGGCAGATCCTGCCCCAAATATTTTCACAGCAAATCAATCAAATGAAATTGACCAAGAAGTCAACAAAATTGAAGAAGAAGTATATGAAGAAGATCTAATGGAGCTCCAGCCAGCACCTCCAGAACTTGAAGATGGAGGGCAAGTTACGGTTGATGAACTCCTTGAAATCAATTTGGGCTCTGAAGAATGTTAGAATTGGGTGGCCTCAAAGCCAATCATTGTACATTCTAGTTCAGATTATTAATAAAGGCAATTATTTCTTCATTTAATAGTTCTCGCAAACGACTATCGTAATGAAGGTCCATAGACAAATGTATGGGATATTGAATCATGATGAGATCATGATAGTGAGATCAATATCCTAAGGCAATTGTCTTAAACAGTTCTCGATCATAGGATATTTGAGATGGACATTAAATATCCGATAAGATCGACACAAGTTATGTCTACTCATATGATGAGGGTGAATGATCTCACATTCACTCGTGTGGTGACACTAAGACAAACAAGTGGGTGCTAATTAGAGAATGAGTTCACTGAACAGACCCAAATAAGAATTCCTGGATGGTAATTATACCTATTAGTCAACCAGGGAATTCTATCGTTGCAGTAGCACATTTGGTCCTTTGACCTGAGTCACCAATGATACCTTGTTTGTGGACCATTGTGTCTTGATTCTTTGACTCGTGGGCTTTAACCATTAAGTCCACCATAATCGGTCTTTCAGATACAGTGGAAAGCTTGCGAAGGTAATTGAGTGAACAACAAGGGATCACTCACTCTTTGTATAAGACTGGAGAGAGAATGTCCTATGGATGTGTACACTGAAATCCCTGGCCAGGGTCAAATGAAAGAGATGTCTTTCTAGATATTAATTGTGTACTAGAATCCATCTGGATAATGCAATAGAGAGTTTGACTATAAAACCATACCCTTGCGTTATCGGGACATTGCATGAGTGAAGGATTATATATGTGCGGTATCGGCAGACGGAAAGGTTCAATTGAAGGGAACAGTATCCCTTATATCTTCTGGGATCATGAGGTAGTGTTTGGTGCTGTTCATGATCAGAAGGCCAAGTGATTTGATCATCAGATGATAATTCACTTGTTTATTATATTAATCATTTACCATATGATGTTTAAATGTTAATTAATAAATATTAAACTCAAGAAACAGTTCTAAGTTTAATGGGCCTGCAACCGGACTGATATATGGGCCTAGAGGGTCACACACATAAGAGTTCTCGTCAGACGGTGAGAGATGTTAAATTTCATGCTTATCTGGGTTTTTGTGAAAAGCTGCAGGATAAACATGAAT
Organism: Zantedeschia hybrid cultivar; assembly: GCA_030544215.1. Lineage (NCBI taxonomy): Eukaryota > Viridiplantae > Streptophyta > Magnoliopsida > Alismatales > Araceae > Zantedeschia > Zantedeschia hybrid cultivar. The sequence continues at coordinate 28,764,814 of JARZZO010000015.1, forward strand.
GGAGAATTATCCAAGGCCAAACTCTTGGATAATCCTGAGGATTAACTCTTGTGCTTATCCTTATTTCTATATAAGGAGGGCCAAGGGGGAGTGGTAAAAAGTTAGTTGGACGAATTTTACTCCCCAGATTCTCTCTCTCCTCTCTCTCTCTCTCCTTCTCTCTCTCTTGGAGTGGATCTGTCTCTCTCCGCGCATGGTGGATTTGAGATCTGGTCGGAGCACTCAAGTCGAGGAGGAAATCGCGTCTGCTGCGGGAACTCGTGTGGATACCTCTAGAGATCGTGCGCGTGCGCGATTACCGACTCGGCATCATCCACGGGAGATTCGAAACCCTGCAAAGGTGAAGAACTGTTCTTCCCGCGTTAGTTTTAATGTCCGTTTTACGACCCCAGCAACCGATACAATGGAATCATTTTTATTTCCGCTGCGTTCTTGGCGATTCCTTACAAAGAAGACCCAAGACCAACATATATAAGTGCATTGCTTAGTCAAGAACAACAGCAAGCATATAAAGAAATGCCTGGGTTAGATCCAAAAGTAGCTCAACATGAGCTGGCCATTGACCCAGCCATCGAGCCAATCAAACAAGCTCCGAGAAGAATGAGGCCGGAGCAGATAAACAAAATCAATGCCGAAGTCGACAAGTTAATTGACGTTGACTTCGTACAAGAAAATCAATATACAACATGGCTGGCAAATATTGTTCCAGTCAAAAAGAAGAATGGATAGATCAAAATCTGTGTAGACTTCAGAGATCTAAACAAGGGATGCCCAAAGGATGACTTCCCAGTTCCTGTTACCGAAATTATGGTCGATGCCATCACAGGACATGAAGCTTTGTCTTTTATGGATGGATCGTCGGGATATAATCAAATATGGATGGCTGACAAGGATAAGATCCATACTTCCTTCAGAACAACTCCTAAAGGAATCTTCCACTATAAAAGAATGCCCTTTGGCCTCAAGAATGCTGGTGCAACATACCAAAGAGCAGTGACCAAGATATTTGATGAATTCCTTCATCAACAAGTTGAATGTTATATTGATGACCTAGTTGTCAAAACCAAGAAAAAGGAAGATCATATGCAAGATCTCCGCACCATATTTGAAAGGCTGAGGCAATACAGCTTGAGAATGAACCCCATGAAGTGTGCCTTCGGGGTTTCAAGTGGCAAATTTCTGGGTTTTATTGTCAGATATAGGGGCATTGAAATAGACCCAGCCAAAATCAAAGCTATCCAGGAGCTTCCGCCTCCGAAGAATCTCAAAGAGCTGCAGTCCCTTCAGGGACGGCTCGCATACATTCGAAGGTTCATATCCAACCTAGCCGGACGGTGGGAACCCTTCTCTAAATTAATGAAGAAAGATGCCCCATTCATATGGGATGATGAATGTCAAAATGCGCTTGAGAAAATCAAGCAATACCTTGCATCGCCACCCGTGTTGGGGGAACCTATCAAAGGCCAGTCATTAATCTTATACATCACTGCTCAGGAGACTTCTCTGGGGGCAATGCTGGCTCAAGACAATGAAGAAGGCAAAGAGCAAGCACTATATTACTTAAGCATAAGGCTGATCGGGGTTGAGCTCCGGTATTCACTTATCGAAAAGATATGCTTAGCCCTGGTCTTTGCAGCTAAAAGACTCAGGCACTATATGCTATCACATGAAATCTAGCTCATCTCTAGGGCTGATCCTCTCAAATATATCCTCAATCGACCAGCCTTGAAGGGTCGTTTGGGCAAATGGGCAGTCCTCCTCATGGAGTTCGACATCAAATATGTCCCTCAGAAAGCCATCAAAGGTCAAGCCATTGCAGACTTCTTTGCAGCGCATCCAGTGCCAGAAGATTCACCGTTGGTTACCGATCTGCCAGATGAAGAAACATTGGAAGCTAACCATATAGAACAAAAGATATGGCAGCTATATTTTGACGGGGTCTCCCGTTCAGCAATTGTACAAGATGGTACATTCACTACAAAGGCTGGGGCAGGCATTGTCCTGATATCTCCAGAAGGCGAGGTTCTGCATACCTCGTGTTCCTTAACTAAGCCATGCACCAACAATGAAGCTGAATATGAAGCTTTGATAGTTGGCTTGGAAGTTGCTCTGGATATGGGCATTCAAATGATTCAAGTCCATGGAGACTCAATGTTGATTATATACCAAGTCCAAGGAATATATGATGTCAAAAAGCCCGAGTTGATTTCTTATCACAAAAGGGCCCTCAAGCTGATACAAAGATTCTATTTCTTTGAAATCAATCATATCAACCACAATACAAATGCTCAAGCTGATGCTCAGGCTAAATTAGCAAGTTCTCTTGCTCTGCCACCAGAGGGATACCTTGAAATATGGGTCAAGAACATAAGATTATTACCAACTGTGTTGGGAGAAGAAATAGAAATGCAAACAGAAGTATGTGCAGTGGAAGAAGCTGATAAGCCTGATTGGAGGGAAATGCTTCTCGACTGGTTCAAGCATAAAATATTGCCAAGCACCCGAATCAAGCGTGCTAAATTGATCCGTATTAAGGATTCATATGAATACAAAGGAGACACTCTCTTTTGAGTGACATATGACGGCAAAAGAAAAGTTCTCCTCAGATGTCTGTCACCAAAAGAGATAGCTGAAGCCTTGAGGGAAATTCATGCTGGGGTCTGTGGTGCTCACCAGTCTGGCCCCATGATAAAAAATCAACTCAAACAATTGGGCTACTACTGGCCCACAATGTTCGATGATTGTGCGCAGTATGCCAAATCATGTCACAAATGCCAGGAACATGGCCCAATTCCAAGAAAACCTCCGGTGCCCTTGCACCCTATAGCACCATCATGGCCTTTTGCCGAATGGGGCATGGACGTTGTCGGTCCATTCATACCCTCCTCAAGAGGTGCTAAATATATTATGGCCGCCACGGATTATTTTTCCAGATGGGCCAAAGCAGTAGCATTAAAAGAAGTCACTGGGGCAGCCGTCAAAAGGTTCCTCCGCGAAAATGTGTTGTTTTGATATGGTGCACCCAGTCAGATCATTTCAGATAATGGAACGTGCTTCCGAAATCAAATCATATACAAGTTAGCTGCGAAGTTCAAAATTGATTGAAGGACCTTCACAGTCTACAATCCACAAGCCAATGGGTTAGCAGAAGCCTTTAACAAGACTCTATGCAACCTTCTAGCAAAGACAGTCAATTCAACTAAAAAAGACTAGGAAGAAAGAATGTATGAAGCATTATGGGCTTATAGAACCATATACAAAACTCCAATAGGTTGTTCTCCCTATTCCTTAGTATATGGGTCAGAGGCAGTCATACCAATTGAATTGGAAGTCCCCTCTTTGCGCATTGCCTTAGAGAAGGGGCTTATCAAAGGAAATCAATCAAATGCAGAAAGGCGGCTCGAGGAGTTATTAACCTTGGAAGGCGATAGACTTCGAGCCCAACAAAATATCTAGATATATCAAGCTCGCATGGATCGAGCATTTGATAGACTAGTCAAAGAAAGAGCCTTCAAGAAAGGAGACCTAGTTATGGTCAAAAGAAGAGAAGTCATGGCATTAAATCCAAAAGGAAAGTTGACCAGTAATTGGATCGGCCTCTATGTCGTCAAAACTGTTTATGAAGGAGGAGCATATACCCTCACCAATCATAAGGGAGAAGTACAGTTTCCTCCCTTAAATGGCAAACATATGAAGCGCTATCATGCGCCACCTCCGTGCTTTCCAAGCGAAGGTTGAAAAAATATATGAAGCACTGTCTACGGTGTGAATATGATCACCATGAAGACAGTCAAAAGAAATCATCCAGTTCTCGGGATGTATTTCCCCGAGACTATAAATCTTAAATGGCATGGTAAAATTAACCTGCCTATATGAGCCAAGGACATTGAAGAGGCTCCAAGAGGCTTTACGAAGCCGCCCCAAAAGCACCTCATGGGTTGCCAATGATGAAATGCCATTGAAAAAAGAAAGAAAAGGAAAAAAAAAAGTTGGCACGACTATCCCGCCAGTCGAGCAATGATGCTGAGGCAAACCCGGTGCGGAGGGAGTATAAATCATTTCTCGCTTCCCGTTTTATAACCGGTCGAAGTTTTCAATCAAAGCAATCTGAATCGATGATGTTTTTCGATTTTGAAATTGTTTGATATAAACATGCATATGTCTTGCAACCTTGTCTCTTCAATGAATAGGGGGCAAGAAGCTATAAAGAAACAGAAAAGATGGCCTGAGTCATACTGGACCTTGCCATTCAAGTACAAATTCAAATTCAAGTTCAAATTCAAGCACAAATTCAAATACAAGCACAAAGTCAAGTATAGACTGGCCTGGGTTAGCAAGGCTCCGCCGCTCAAGTTCAAAGCTCCAGCTCAAACTCGAGCAGAAAATCAGGTTCAAAATTCAAGTTCAAAGTTCAAGGATCAAAGCTTCAACTTAAGGAGCAAATTCAAATTCAAATCCAGAGCTCCGCCTGAAGGGCAAATTGATGCTCAAAAGCAAATCGGCTTGAGTCCACAGGACCCGCCGCTCAAATTGAAGCTCAAGTTAAAAATTCAAGTTTAAATTCAACCCCAAGTTCAAATTGGCTTGAGTCAACAAGACCCGCCGCTTAAATTCAAGTTCAAATTCAAAGCTTCAAATCAAGCTCAAGCTCCAAATGCGAGCTCAAAATGCAAGTTCAAATGTAAGTTCAAAGCTCCAGTTCAAACTAGAGCATAAAATCAAATTCAGAATTCAAGTTCAAAGTTCAAGAACCAAAGCTTCAACTTAAGGAGCAAATTCAAATTCAAATTCAAATCTAGAGCTCCGCCTGAAGGGCAAATTGAAGTTCAAAAGCAAATCAGCTTGAGTCAACAAGACCCGCCGCTTAAATTCAAGATCAAATTCAAGTTCAAATTCAAAGCCTCAAATCAAGCTCAAGCTCGAAATGCAAGCTTAAATGCAAGTTCAAAGCTCCAGCCAAAGAGCAAGCACAAATCCATGATAAGTCAGCCTTGGTCAACAGGACCCGTTGCTTAAGTTCAAGCTCAATTTCAAGTTCAAAATCCAAGACTAAAGCAAAGTTGAAAGCAAGAGAATGGCCTGGGATCATTCGATCCCGCCATTCAAAGTACAAATTCAAAGCCCCAATTGAAGTTCAAATGCAAGAAACCAAGCCTAAATCCAGGCTCAAGTTCAAATGCAAATCGGTCCAAGTCAGCAAGACTCTGCCGTTCAAGTTCAAAATCAAATCCAAATGCAAATTGGCATGTGTCCTACTGGATTCCGCCATCCAAGCATAAAACAAGAAAGATGGCCTGGGCTCATTCGACCCCGCCATTTAAGCTCAAATCCAAATACAAACCGGTCTGGGTCATGAAGACTCTACCGTCCAAATTCAAAGCAAGCTCAAAACAAAGGGAGTGGCCTAGATACATTCAGCACCGCCACTCAATTTTAAGCCCAAAGTCAAATCCAAGTACAAGCAAATTCAAATCAAAGCGAAGTAAGTCGACCGGGGTCTTCAACGACTACGTCACACCGGTGGCTGGCCCGGGTCCCTCATGACTCCGTCATCCCCGAAAGACCGGGTCTCCGAAAGGAGTACTCCGTCAACAATCAAGCAAATTCAAATCAAAGCAAAGTAAGTTGACCGGGGTCTTCAACGACTACGTCGCATCGGTGGCTGGCCTGGGTCCTTCGTGACTCCGTCATCCCCGAAAGACCGGGTCTCCGAGAGGAGTACTCCGTCACCAATCAAGAAAATTTAAATCAAAGCAAAGTAAGTTGACTGGGGTCTTCAACGACTACGTCGCACCGACTGATGGCCTGGGTCCCTTGTAACTCCGCCATCCCCGAAATTACTAGATCTCTGAGAAGAGTACTCTGTACTCCCTATCTACCTCGGCTAATAACCTATGAGTCTGCTGTGGTAGTTAGGGTTCATCCATTCAAAATCATCCCTAGTTATCATGACCAAAAGCCTTTAAGCCCGCCATTGATAATTAGGGTCCTCATGACTTAGGTATCTAGGTTTGCATCATTCAAACACCCCTGTCTACTTCAGGCTACAAACCTATGAGTCCGCTTGAAGTATTTTGGGTCCATGCATTTCAAATCATACCTATGTTACCACGACCAAAAACCTATGAGTCCGTCGTTGGTACTTAGGATTTGCATGGCGTAGACCCTTCCGGTCCATTCCACCCTGCATAGTGGTTAAGATCCTTACGATCTTTGCCACCCCAATAAAGGCTCAGACCCTTACGGTTTGTGCCATTTTCAATAAACAAGTTATTGAGGTTTTCATTGCCCCTCTCACTCTGTCCTTTCTTTTTAAGCTTCAATAATCCCCATAACATTGTTAGTTATGGAAGCCAATAAACATTGCTAAGTCAGCTTCATTTGAAATCTTTTCCTTTCAGCTTTGCAGTTACCATGGATGCATACTTCACTCTACTTCATTTACAACATGAGAAGAAAGAGGGATATAAAAAAAAAATGAGAGAAAAATCAAAAGGGGCTTAAAAAATATAGATGCCTCGCCGGACTTGATTGTACCTTCTGCGGTCAAGGGAAACAAGGGCTATATACCCGGTTGTGGTGAAAACCCGAAAGGGTGCTACAGGAAAAATCGGGAACCCCTCCGTGTGAAAACCCGAAAGGGCGTACGGGCAAAAGCAAGAGGGGGCCGACTCCAATGAAAACCCGAAAGGGCACTTGGGTCGGTAAAGTGAATAAAAAAAAAGAAATTCAAGTATGGCATTCTTTGAAAAGGGGATATGATACAAAATTCTCCTTATAACGTGCCGAAAGTTTACAAGGAATGACTTCCATCCCAGCTTACATGGAAAAGCAAAAAGGAAATACCCTTCCCAAGTACAAAGTTCAAGCATAAACAACATCATGGATCCTCAAGTAACATAGACAGCAGTGGAAGTCCTTCCCCAACTTGAGTATGCAATTCAGAAAGAGCTTCTTCTTCAATCTGCAGCTTGGAAACTTCACTAGATAATGATTCAAGAAGGCCCTGGGAAACCAAAAGATCATCTTGATGTCTATGTAAATTGTTCCTTAAAGTTTCCAGTTCGACTTTCGCAATAGCAAGTTCATTCTCTAAGCGCTGAATATTTTCCACCAACAAGCCTTCTTTCTGTTCAAAGCCGGCTATTTCTGCCTGTTGTTGTGAAATTTGAAGAGAAACAGGCTGCATCTGCAAGTTATATTCATGCCGCTGAAGAGACAAGGCTTGGTGTCGATCTCGTATAACTGAGTGAATATATTCTTGACGCTTAAAAAATCTCAAAGCAGTGTAAGCAATAGGAAGCCATTCATCCAAAGAAGCTCCTGCCAGATGAATCCATGTAGTCATGCTCTCAATTTGCTGGTGTAGAAGATCATATGATGAACTAGGCTGTCGGCATATAATATGTTGTAAAAGCTTGATATTGGCGCCAAGGACATCAACACCCTGTATGCCTGAACCAGCAGGAATAGAAGGGATTGCAATATGTACAGACTCATCGAATGAAGTCCAGTCCATGATCGTTTGACGGGAAGAGGAAGGCACTGAACTGGATGAAGGCTCGGTGATAGAAGGGGCAGATGTGACAACTACAATGCTTGATATGGCTGGGGGTAAGTCACTTTCTGTAAGTTTAGCTATAGGCAGAGCAACTATAAAGGCAGAAGGTCCGGCTAAAGTAACTGGCTCAGAAGAAATCTGTACAAGGGATGATGTGCATATATGAGTCACAATATTAATAAGCCGAAGAATATGTTCAGCAGAGTTTAATCTACATGGGACAGGACGGGATACTATCACCTGTTGACTCAGTGAACTTGTTCCCGAGTCAACCCCGCCTTGCTCTGAAATAGCCACAATATCCGCAAGCTCAGGAGATGAAAGTTCCACAGTCTTGATATTTGAAAAGGTAATGACCTCCGTCAAAGTTATGACAGTTGGAACCATCGAAGTCTCTTATGGTTCCGCATCTTCAGCAAAAACAACTTCTGCCTCTTCAGAAGAAGAAACTGGTATGGAGGCCAATATTTCAAAATCCATGTCCCTTTCAGTCGGAACATGAGGAATTTCCATCCTTTCCGCATAAGCCGGGGATGCCTCATATTCAAATATATACAAGTTAAGTTTAAATGATGGAAAAAGCAGAAAAAATGTGGTAAAGAGAAATTACCATAGTAGACTGCATTGTTTCAACCTGATGAGTCTGTGATATCAAGCCTTCAGTTGCTTCAAAACCTATATGGTCGAAGTCAGAAATTCAGTAGTGAAATGAAATCACTATTTCTATAAGTCTCAGAAGGGTTACCTTGATCCCTCGGGGGCGACCAGATAGTTGTCTCTGGAAAAGCTTCACTACTAATATGTTCAGTAGTATGGGAAGAAATGGAAGGTGAAGGAGGAATGCCGCTTATTTCTTCTACACTGGAAGAAGTATCATCAGTTTCTTCTTTCCTTGTCTGAGCCAATAATCTCGAGGATTGGCACTTGGGCTGGACAATCTTTTCAGGGGGGACAAACTCTTTGGGCCCTTTGCGAAATCCTTTTGCAACTTGCTTGACCCTCCCTGTAAAGGAAACAAAAGGAAGCTGTTCATCATCAATGTCAAAATTCTGAAAGGCGTAAATCCAAAGCATAGTGCATACCACCCTTGGCTGGGGATGGAGAAACCAGGGCACTCGCCCGCTTGGCAGTCTTTGCTATAAAAGCTTCAAATTCAGCAAGCACTGGCAAATTGACAGGAGGAAGAGGTTCAGGGGCAGGCTCTTGTCTCTTCTTAGTACGTGCCTCTTTGGCAGCGGCAACTGCCATCCCTATAGCACTGACCTCCACAGGGGATGCGGGGGTTGATGCTTTAGAAGGCACAGGAGGAAAGAAAGATAGTCTCTTTGCAATAGCCACTGGCCTCCGATGCTGCTGAGTTAGATATTTGGCCGCAGGCACTACAAGAAATATGCAAAAGAAGAAATCAATTTATATAAGCAGAGGCAAGGCACAAAGCTCAAAAGAAGTCAAGCACAAATGCAGATACTTACAACAATCAACTTCATAACAGTTTGACAAAGGCCAGTATTCATATATGGAGGACTTATCTCTAAGCGAAGCCTCCTTCACAATATATATGACATCATTCATCGTCTTTGCTTCAGAAGCTAGGCTACTGAGATCATAATGCCTTTTATCGCTCAAGCAAATGCCCAAGCGCAAAGCATCAAGTCCCCACCCATCTATATGATCCCAAGAAGCGAGTAGTTTTGCATCCAACATACCCTGCGTAGTGGAATCCTGGGATACACCACAGTATTTCAAAAGGGCAAGTAGCCAGCTGGTGCCCTTGTAGAAATCAAGTTTCTCCTCCTTGTGCGGGACATAAAATCTCTGAATACCTGAGAGACTCTTAGGATCTTGCTGAGAATCTCTGCCACTGATATCTTCCTCTTCCGGGAAATCGATATCAGGATAATCTTCAGAAGTTACAGAAATATTAAATTGCTTCAAGAAAGCCCCTTTCAGCTCTTCGGTATCCAGCCTTGTCAACTCTGGATCTATCAAGGGTAAAGAATCTCTGTGACGAGCCTTATAAGCTGCCCCCTCTCTACATACTTAACAGCATTCTTATCATCTAAGAAGTAAAGATAATGGAACTCTATATCAAAAGGGATTTCCCTCTGGGTCTCCAAGATTTTCTTCTCAGCATTGGGTCCTCTCCTGGCTATAGATATTGGTGCGCATTCGCCACCATCTAACATATTCACATGTCACATGAGGAGCATGGACAGCAGAAAGAATTCTGAAAGAAACATTTTCAAAGCGGTGGAAATAATCCCACCATTCACGGGCCCTCTGCAGTCCGCTGGAGCCTAAAAGATGGCGGTCAGGAAGCTGAAATATGTGATCACAAGAAGGAATGCACTGATCATATCCAAAATTCGGGCCGAAACGGAAAGGATAATAGGGTTCTAAATGAACTACAGATCCCTTCCGATATACCAAGACACTAGGTCCGATGGACAGAAGCCATGGTCTAATCTGACTATCCAATGCAGATTTCTTCAGCAACTGCTTGGTCTGAGAATGGATGAACTCAACAGGATTACCCTCGGCAAACACTTTAAAGGGGCTCACTGGAGGATGAGAATTGGCAGTATGCTTCCAAAAATGTAAGTCCCCTTCAGTTTTTCGCCTAGTGTCAGTCAAGATACCGCGAATTTCATATAGTTGCTTCTGGGTATCCCCTCCATCAACACTTGCATATTCAATCATGCGTGGAAATATGCGAGGGGAAGTCAGGCTCTTCGGGGCAGACTCTGAAAAAATAGAAGCCACCCAGGCATTGAAGAAATGAATGGGACCCACAACATTAAATTCTCGTGGTTTCTCTTGCTCAGCCACCTGGCCAAGAGTTTTGAAAATCAAGCACAGAGTAACTGGAGCTAGAGATAGTTTAATTCCCCAGGCTAGTTCACATGCTCCATAAAGCGTCTCAGGACGAATTACTCCCTCATCCCCCTGAGGAATAGCAAAATTTGAAAGCCAGTAGGCCAAGTATGCTGCCAGATGGGTATTCCTATCTAAGTCCAAGGGATTGGCATCTTTCTTGTGTTCTTTAAAGATGATATCAGGATATCCTTTTCGGTGCCTGGCTGTCTTCCCCATGAAGACTGGAGTCTCACCAGCCCCAGGAAAGTCTGTATATCGAATGTCAACGTTATGAAAGAAACGGAGCCAAACAACTCCGCGGACTCGTGTCCTCCCTCTGCGGGATCTCTTTTTCAGTAACTCTTCACCAAAAGCTAGAATCATGTAAGCGTTGAGGAGGAATCTGTAAGACCTCCAGGTTGCATAACGGCCCTTGCCATCTGTTATGTCCTTGACAATGTCGGGATGACATATTTCTTTATAAGGCTCTCCATCAATGGGCAAGCTAGAAAGCTGATGTAAAGTCCACAAATCTAGAGATGTCTCTCCTTCCGGAGTATAAAAAGTATTGAACTCCTTCATGAATACCTCGATCATGCCACAACAAAGGCCTTTGAAGATCGGGTATCGGAATCGAGCGGCATACACACTACCGAGAAGATCCACTCGGCTCAGCAAATCATGGTAATGCTTCCAGACATAATCAGTGTACTCTACAAAATATTCTTTGAAACTGTGGCCGGACTTAAGCTTCAAGTCAGCAAACCAGCCCATTGTTGCATTCAATCTAAACCTCATGGCTAAACAATCAAAAATCAATGGCTCTTCTTTGAAGCCCCATTTGTATGGAGAAAGAAATAGCCCATGCCGCCTCTATTTCGAATCTGGGATACCTCTGTCATATACCTACTTGGCAGGAATAAATGAAGGCGAGTGGGTCAGAATGCCGTCCTGAGGACGCATGATATTAGTCCCACTAGGCATGAGCATATCTCTAGCATAACCCGACTTGAACAAAGATTCGCCGCGGGTTACAGTTCCCCTCAGGTTATCTCAAAATTTCAAAATGGCATCCTCGGCATAAAAAGCCCTCCTTTCAGAACTCACTCCATTGACCTTGAAGTCAAGCAAGAAGTTGTACAAATGCTGATCACTGGGAAAGTGGACTGGATAATCTTTGTCCCGTCTATATTTATAGAATCCTTCTGAAAAGACAAGTCTGCTCTCATCAACCTTGCCATCTGATTCATCGGCAAAGGGATGGTCCAAGGCAGCAACCTCAAAAAATTGCAGTAGTTCACTGTCCTCATCTATGCCTGCTGCAGGTGTCAAGTAAAAGGGACTTATCACAGGCCCACTCTCTTCAGCCATTATAGGAGTCTGTTCAGAAGACCATGTTGGAGAAACTGACACATCTTCAGAGACAATCTCGGGCATCACAGCTTTGTCTTTCCCCCGAGAAGCCATTATACTGAAAAAGAAGAGGCAACAAGTCAAAATCAAATGCAAAAAGTTTTTCTCGAAAAAATAAAATTTTGTCAAAATTTCGGCAGCATCTCCCCTTAAAAGAGGGCTGTTAAAATTTTATCAAGAGCCATCCGGAACAGACCGAGATGCTCCGATAAGAAGAAGACCCATGTCAGAGACAGAGGGGTGTAGAAATGGCATTCTAGTAACCCACTTCCCGAGAGCCGAGCTACAACCAGGATTAGGTACTGAAGCCGCAGCCCCAGGGATTGCTCCCGTGGGAACTGCCAAAGTCAAACAACAAAGATGCCGATCCACCCGACCTGCAATCGCTACAGTAATGAGTCTACGCCTACTGTAGATCGGTGAGCTCATAGTCTGTTTCCTGCAAAAAGAAGACAAAGAAAAAATGTTAGAAGATGAATACAAGGCAGAAGAGACCCTCTTCACTCTCCCCATGCCCAAATCAATGGCGGCCAACAACACCCCATCAGTCCCACCGGCCAAAAAATCAGAAAAAAAAGGCTTTGCCTTTCACCTTCAACCAACAGATGAGACGCTGGTGAAGAGGCTGAACTGTGATCCGAAGTCTGCAGCTGACTGTGCCTACCGGACCAGCCTCCCTTGCGCACACCAACAGCCGCGTGGCTGAAGCCCGCAAGCCCAACCAGTGAAGGCTTTCCCTGTGATAGCGGTGGTGCTCCCCAAGAACTGCTGCGACACCCACTACCAAGGAAGGAAATGAAGAACAGAGCCGGGCCTATAAGCCGTACCCCGGCCTCCTCAAGCCCCTACGATGCAGCTCACGAAGAAGAAAAGAAGCACGGCCGGCGGCTCTGAACCCGGCGAACAACACCTACAGGCGATGACAGTAGCGCTCCCCGACGGGTTGGCAGCGTTTGTTGACGGAAGAAGAAAGAAGGAGGCAGCCGACGTGCAGACAGCAGCGGTGGCACTCCCAAACGACGGAAGGCCAACGCGCAGACAACGGCGGTGGCACCCTCCGAAGACCCATGTGGCTTCAGTCAAAGGCAAGAACGAAGAGGAGGAAGAGCTCGACGGCGACGATCGGCGGCGGCAATGGCCTGCTCCCGTGGCTCCGGCAGCTCTGTCCACCGGCGATGGCAAGAGGAGGAAGAGGAAGAGGCGGACTGATGCTCAGAATCCCCCAGCTGAAAAAGCAAAGGGAAAAGCCCGCCCCTTCCCTCTTTTATAGCCGACCGGGTCAGTTTTGAAGCCTTAGTCGGTCCAAGGCCTGAACCGGCGCAGACTCAAGGGCATATGCCCCCGTCTTTCAAACCTCACATACGCGAACCCGTTTGAAGCCAAAATGAAACCGAACTGGCCCAGACTCAAGGGGATCTTCCCCTTTCTCTCAAACTCAATATACATGGCTAGGTTTGGAGCCAAATTGAAGCCCGAACTAGCGCAGACTCAAAGGGTACATGCCCCACCCTCTAAATTCAAGAAATCCGGTCGGTTTAAAGCCCAAATTAAACCTGGACTGGCGCAGACTCAAAGGGTGTATTAACTTATGATTGTCCGAAGCTCGAGACCCGATCTGAGTCGATCGCGGAAACAAATTCAAAAAGGAATCTTAGTTATTACAACAGTCCTCAAGCAAAACAAGTCCTTAAGGGGTGAATCAAGACCTTTAAGTGGGGCCGGTTTTAAACTGTGAGCCGCTTAAATAGGAGAAGTACGTGACAATGGGCCACGCATACAACTCACTTCATCGCCTCTGGTCTCCGTACGTGAGCCGCATGCGTGGGGGGAATTTTTTGTCACCAAAAAATTGAACAAGAAGAAGAGCCTAAAGATCAACAAAGAAGGCCCAAATCAAAAAGAATTAAAAGGAAGAACCGAGCCCATTAATTCAAGCAAGAAAGGTATAAGCAATTTTTCAAAGAAAGCCCAAATGAAGAAGATTTAAGGGGCATGAGCTAAGCCCAATTTTGCAAGCCAAATGAATCAAAAAGGGGTCACTCTAGGGCCCAAATGATGAAGAAATCTAATGGTGCAACCGGGCCCATTATCTCAAGCAAAGGAGGTCCAAGTAATTTTTCAAAGAAAGCCCAAATGAAGAAGATTTAAGGGGCAGCAGCTAAGCCCAATTTTGCAAGCCAAATGAACTAAAAAGGGGCTACTCTAGGGCCCAAATGATGAATAAATTCAATGGGGCAACCGGGCCCATTATCTCAAGTAAAGGAGGTCCAAGCAATTTTCAAAGGAAGGCCCAAGTGAAGAAAGATAATGGACAGCTGTCATGACCATTCTTGCAAGGCCAAAGAAGTTAAAAAGGAGTTACTTTAAGACCAAACGATGAAGAAATCCAAGGGGGCAGGCCTAGGCCTATTATCTCAAGCAAAAGAAGCCCAATAGGGCCAATTTGGGCCCAAAAAGTAAAGGCCCAAGCCCAATTTCGTGGCAGCCTTCAAAGGGGCCCAAATGGTCCCCCCCATGGCCTATTCTTATCCCTTTGGCCCATGGTCAAATCTACCCAAAGGAGGATAAGAAGAAAAGCAAGTGGTCCCCCCCTCAAGATTCTTTTAGAAGAGGATAGGTGAAAAGCAAAAGGAGAAGCCAATCATGATTCTCCAAGTGTTGTGGCCTCATTAGAGGGCTCTTAAGAGGGGTTTCTTATCCCTAATCCAAGGCTAATGGATGCCTAATCTACCCCCCAAAAGTAACCCAACTTTATATATAAAAGAACCCCTATCTTCTACAAGAAAAAGTAGGAGACAAAAATCCCAAAAAATAGAAAAGAGAAGAAGAAAAGTGTAACGACCCGCCACCCTATAATCGGAGATCCGATTACTAAATGGGTACCGAATCATTAATTTGGAAGCGAACCAGGATCTAAGTAAGTCTGGGAAATAAATAATAAACTAAGCTAAACATTCACATCGCATTGAATTGAAAGGAAAATGCAGGAATTAAAAGTTATTACAATGCAGCTCGAGACAACAAATAATTACATACTCCAACAGAAAAGAAATAATTAAGCATACAGGCCAGATATAAACATAACAACTACGTCGGGGCATACCCCGGAACAACAACTGACGGTGCGCGACACACAGCAGCACACCCCTCGCTAAGTTTGCCTGGAGTCCTCACCTGAAAATCGCAGGGGTGAGTCTCAACGAAAAGACTCAGTAGGGATCCTTCAATCCCCACTGCCCACTCACACACCCACAAGTGCAAAGTATAGCTGAAGGTAAAGTAACAAGTACAGTAGTAATTACTACTCCTAAATCTCGATATGAATCACATGCATTCGAAGTACATAACATGCATATCTCTAAAACCAGTCTACCAGGCCCGCAACCAACGTCTCGGCAAAACACGCCAACCACACGAACAAAGGTGAGAAACACCGACCGCTGAGACCAAACAGTAACCCCTCGGATAGCACTCTAGCTACTCCGGCCCAACTGGCTCAGGTGATTAGTCCTTCCCTCAGTACGAGTGACACTTCAAAGGTACCACACCCACACCGGTACTAGCTAACCCCGGAGTCCACCAGGTGACCCTCTCTCACTAGGCGTCACCCCGCCACACCCACACCGGCGCTGTGCTCCACCCACACCAGCACAAGGTGATAAAGTGCTACAGCTGTCACTCTAGGTCCACAGTAGCTCAAAATACAGCACAGTAAGAAGTCCACGGTCGCATGCAACACCACGCGTACGATCCGGTTACAATGAATGCATCACCATAGAGTATAATTTAAAGCATGCATTTAACTAACTAAACAACTGTCTAACAGTGTAACATGTTTTAATGACATGAATTAGTGTGATTCTGTCTTGAATCGCGTCGCCTAAGGCCGACGCCATTCAAGTCTCCTAAATTGGTTCACAGAAACTCGGCTACAGAACCTGGCGTAAAATGCGTCGCCGAAGCCAGTCGCCTATTAAAAAGGCGTCACGGTCCCTGGACGCTTATCAGTCCGGGAACATGGTCTGTTAGTGGGTTAAATCGCGTCGTGTGTGGGCGCCGCCTTTCTAAAAGGCGTCGCTTCACCTTGATGCCATTTAGCCCCGGCAGACAGGTTCTCTCCTTGCTTCCCCCAATCCTCGAGGTGGGATTTCTCCCCCAAAACGCGTAGAAAAGGCACAAAGCATAGAGGGGAAGGAGGAGAATCCATCTACCCATTAGAACACCCAATTTCTCATACATGCACTTAGCGTTTTCACCCCAAAAAGCACCCCAAAGCATGCTTCAAATGCTGAAAAACATGGTTTTCAAACGAAAATGCACTGGGGATAGTCACCCTACCGGTTACTTGAACTCCTCCAAGATCCAAGCCGCCCACCCGTCTCGCCCCACGCCGCCGCCGGTACCGCCGAGGTCGTCGTTACTCCACCGGGACGTCGGCCGCCGTCCGGAGAGAAAATGCCGCGGAGGAGGTGGTGGTGGTAGTGGTGGGAGCTAGGAGGTCGATGAAATGGAGGGAGAGATGAAATGGTGGGAGGAAAAGAGGGAGGGGAAGGAGGCGTCGCCGGAATCGCCGGAGGAAGGGAGGAGAGAGATAGGGAAGGAAGAAATGAGGGAAAGGAAGAAGGGTTCGCGGGGTAACCAGAAACTGTCTAAAACACGTCGAGCTGTACGGATGCCTATCAGTCGACATGACGGGCCACTCTGACAGAACTCTGAAACGCGTCGTCCATCCAAGACGCCGTTCAGACGACAAGACTGGCGCCGTACACTGACAACCCAGGGTCGCAGTCTGAAAGGCGTCGTCCATCGAGGACACCGTTCAGATGACACGACGGAGCCGTACTCTCGCGGCCCAAAGCCAGCCCACGTGGCACAATCTAAAATGCGTCTGTACTGCTGGACGCCGTTTAAACCGCGTCGAGCCCACGAGACTCGAAACAGAACAGAGTCTCAGTCCCATCAGGGCCTGAACTACAGGGTCCGACCCCGAAAACCGGATCCGAAAACCTCAGTCCTTACAAAAAGTGAGAGAGCTTGGAGGAGCATGTCTCCCTCCTCCTTCCCCTCCATTTCCTGCATCCCAAGAGAGAAGAAAGGGTTAGAGAAGAAGAGAAAAAGAAAGGTAGAGTGCTAGAGAAGAAGAGAGCAAGATTGTAGGCTTCAAGAGCCACTCTCCCTTCTCATCCCCTCTCCAAGGTAGAGTGGGGGTGAATAAGGGATCTATTTCTGTCTCCTTGCTTTCTTATAATATTTTCCTTCATTTTGATGTTCATAGAAACTTCTATCTCCCTCTTGATGTTCATCCATGGTGAGTGGAAGTAATGAAATGCAATGTTCAGATTTTCTGAGTCTGTTTTGTGAATCTGCTGGTTATCTTGCTTTTATGTTGTTTTTTCCTTCATAAGGCATGTGTTTTTCGTATGGGGATGGTAGAGGGGCCTTTATAGTTCATAGAAATGGTCTCCTCAAGCCTTGAAACCCCCTAAACATGGAGATATGACCCGAAATGTGCTTTGTTGTCCAGATTTCCTGAAAACTGATTTTTCTTTTATTTGTCTTTGGTTTTGGGGTTTTTCTAGGTGGATTGCCCTTACATGACCCTTAGGAGCACATCCCCTCCATGTATGATGTTCCCCCAAGGCCAAACATCAAGAGAAATCCCTTAAGTTTCATATATATTAAGATCTAAGTTTATGTTTTAATGTTGGAACCGAATGGGTTTTGTTTGGATTTCTTTCCTTTTATGGCTAAGGGGTTAGGCCCTAGAGGTTCTCAAGGAGGTTCCCTCACTAGTTGAGGATGAGCTTCTTTGGGTAGAAACCCTCTAACATGGAGCCAAGAAGGAGAGATCCATGGAAAAGATAAAAAAGTATGCCTAAGTTTCTCTTATGTTCATATTCAAGTTTCCATAATATTTTCCTAAAGAAATGCATATAAAATATATTTTAAATAAATATTTTAGGCCTTGTACCTTTTATACCTTATTTTCTATCATTTGGGTTAGTTTTAAGCCCATTTTTTACCGAAAATCTAGGTTTCAGCCTGAATCTGGGGTTTGCAGGTGCTACAGTGTTGAGTCTGCGCCTCCCTACGCAGACTCAACGCCAGTTGCAAGTTTTGAGTCTGCGCCTCTTTCAAGTGGGTTTTAGGGTTTGAGGTGATTTTTTGATCCTCTCCCAAGCTGTCCAAATGTTTCTTGGACCTAGGGCTGTCCCTTTGAGGCCCAATGAAGGTCCTAAATGGCTTGGACTTTGGGTTGTTAAGCCCTTAATGTTTCAAATCGAAGTTTTGCCATATGTTTTAAGCTTTTAAATGTTTTCCGATGTTTTTCAAGGATGTCCCGATCTAAGGGTGCCAGCAATCTCATGTTGGGTAACCCATCAAGGGCCCTCATACAAAAAACATCATTCTTGTGTTCCCATTTCTATGGGTTCATTTAGATGATGTATCCTGAAGTCCCAATGAGTTGGTGGAGTTCCTTGCTCCCCAAATGTAGAAATGGAACGGGTGATTCCCTATGGATAACCCTTTCATTTTGAAGGAATTAAGGCACCCTTTGGGTGAGTGGTTGGATGCTCGGCACGCCCCCCTTTATAGCCACCTCCATGGTTCATGGCTACATGTGATCCTCTAGGGAAATTGGTGGAGTTCCTTGCTCCCGAAATGTAGAGATGCTTTGGATTACCCCTTGTGGGTTTTTCTTACATCTTGAAGGCATTAAGGACACCCTTTGGGTGAGTGGTTGGATGCTCGGCACGCCCCCCTTTATAGCCATCCCTATGGTCCATTAGCCATTACATATCTCTTTAAGGGAGTTGGTCCTTCGGGTCCCTTCATGCCATGATCCTTCATGAGGATCTTAAATGTTTTCATTAGGTTTTCCTAATGAAAGGTTGAAATTCAACTTGGAATCACTATATTGAGCACTTTTAATGCTTTATAAAGTGATCCAAGAAGAATGGGATAAACATGAAGAAATCATATCATTTGAAGAAATCCACACACGAACTACTCCTTGAAAAGGCCTTATGTAGTCATACTCAAATTCTGAGATTTCTCAGTGTTATCCTCCCCAAATTTGTGGTGATTCTTAGATCACTTCAAGTTGAAAGAGGTGTAAACCTGAAATTATGCTCAGATTTTGAGTCTGCGCACATATAACCATGCAAATTCAATTGAGAATGGGGTACAATCTGTTTTTCTCCACTCCGGATTTCATGTTCTAACTTTAATGGTTGAAACTAACCCCTTGATGGATTTAATTGCAGCTTGAACTGTGCAAGAACTTCAAAAAACCATTTTCAGATTTGAGTCTGCGTACCCATGTGCAGACTCAACCCAAAAACTGTCAAGTGATGGATTCTTGGACCAAGGACAGTGGTTATGGCTCAAATGATTCAAAATAACAAAATTTAGATTATATTTAAATCAGAAAAGGTTAAAAAATGGACATTCTCCCTTTTAAATAAACACAAAACTTCCAAACTGAAGTTGAGTCTGCACACCTTTCATAAGCTCATTTCAAATGAAAAAATCAACTAAACAATAAATCAAATTGCTCAAATCACTCACAATCATATATCAAACACTCCATATCATTTAAATAAATATCTATTTACAAAAAGGATCCAAATCCCCTCAAAATAAACAAAAATCACAAGTTCAGCTGAGTCTGCGCACCCCTTGCGCAGACTAAAACCCATTTTTCTTCTCTCCTTGATATTTGAAGCTCCCCAGCTCTTTGAAACTCTTGGAATTCCCCTCAACCTCAAGAGGTTCCATCTTTTCAAGAATCTTACTCAAATCCTCTTTGAACTTAAGTCTACGCATCAATCCCAAGGCCAAAACCTCAGCTCTTGGCCCCCAAATCATGTCCGCAGCTCCAAATCTGTAAATAATCACCAAACAAAACATAAAATCAAGTTATCCCACCAAAAATCCAATAAAACAACTCATAATTAAAAAATCCACAGTTCAGACTTGAGTCTGCGCATCCTGGCGCAGACTCAGCCCTAAAATTCACAAAAAATAAAAAAGCAACTTCCCGAGCACCAAAAGATGATCTAAAACCCTCTAAAAATCAAGTGTGTTCTTATCTATTAGAATATAAAATATAAACACCAATTTGTTCTTGAAAACATGCATAAAACAACTCAAAACACTTTGGTGACAAATGAGTCTGCGCTACCCAGCCCAAACTCAACCCTGAAATCCCAAATTTGGTCTTTTTGACCTTAATTTCGCTCCAAATTAAATCCAAAAATTTATATAAAATCTTCATACTTTATATAAGTTAAAAACTAATAAAAGCTTAAAACTCCTTTCAAAAAAAATATAAAAAATACTAAACACTTTGATAAACAATGAGTTTGCGCTCCATAGCGCAGACTCAACCTTAATTCCTAAAATCTGGTATTTTGGCTATTAAAATTCCATAAAATCAAATCAAACTCTTAATAATAAAACATATATTTTCCACAAATCAAAACCTAAACAAAAAATGATAACTTTTCCCTAGAAATTACCTAAAAAACTAAAAAATAGACTTGTGATAGGTAAGTCTGTGCTACCCTGCGCAGGCTCAACCCCTAATTGCTAAAATGCAAATATTTCAATTCTAATTCCTTTAAAATTGAATCAAAAAAACCAAGATAAGAATAAAAATACTTCTTATAAATCAAAAATCAAATAAAAACTCAGATTTGCCCTTTTATAAAACATAAAAAATTCCTAAAAGACGCCTTACTTCAACCTTGCTCATTCTCTAAAAAACTACAAATTCAAAACATAAAAAGTGTAAGTATTTGAAGTATCTGCCACTCAAATTAAATAAGAAAACATAAAAAACACTTTTTCATACCTTCCAAATCAAATCTAAAATCTCTTCACTCTAAAACTGAAAAAACACAATAAGAAATGTTTATTAGACTTCCTTGATAAAAAATATCATCTACTTCAAGTAAAATGCCATAAAAAAGATCTTCAATCCTCTCACAAATCAAAAATCAAAATAAAATATAAGCATTCTCAATGGTAACAAATGAGTCTGCGCATCCTTGCGTAGACTCAACTTCATATTCATTCCCAAACATAAAAATTCAACAAATCTTCAATACATCCCCATAAATCAATCCAAAAATGCTAAAAAATATCTCTCATCATTATCCATCAATAAAAAATCAATAAATCAAGTCTTGTGCAGACTCAACTTTAAACTAAAAAATGAGTTTTCTTCTCAAATAAAAATTAAAATTCATTCATATTTTCAAATGCAATCTTGTATATCTTTCTTATATCATTTTAAAGGGTGTTATTCTATTCTTCCGACGATTAATCAAGGGTTTTCTGACGATAAAGCGCACAAATAACAAATCTAAATCTAAAATCAAAAAATCAAGATCAAGTGCATTTTTTCCCTAAAAAATGTATGACAATGCTATTTTGGGTCGTCCTTATATAAAAACCCTCGAGACGATTCCCTCTACGAATCATCAGTGCCTCAAATTTCCCTACAAATGATGAATCATTAAAGTTACGAGCATGCCGATCCTTGCTGCTGCTCACTCCTTGAATATCAAGCCCACTTCTTCACCTGGCCGACAACCTTTTCTATCGGTATAACAGGTCTACCGTCCGGTGGCTGATCCTTTAAAGGCCGCCACTCTTACTCCTTATCCACTGAATGCCATAAAGCGGGGGAAGTGCATGAGTACCCCTGGATGGAAAATAATGATGAAGGGTGGTTATCAGCTTGGAAAAGGCCTAGGCGCACAATTACAAGGCAGAACCACGCCCCTCCAAGATAACCGAAGGATACCTGGAAATGGCCTGGGCTATAGGCCAAGAAAAGTGAAGCAAGACATTACTCAGCAGGCAGAAAATGAAGACGGCCAGAAGATATGGGAGACAATGTCTACACCATACAAAGAAGGTCGGGACCCCTTAACATGGACCTTATACACACATTTCGTCAAGGGGCCCGTGATCAGTCATGATAACACAGTGGTCATCACTTCCTGTTTTAACCTCCATGATATATATGGAAGATACATGGCCAGACATTATTAAGAGTTGCTCACGCACCAGTCCTTGGAGGCTCTGCAGTCAATGAAAAGGAAGAAGTTTCAAGACCTGAGTGTGAATGGTACAGATGGTTTGACTTAAGGGATCTGTATATTGCATTGAATAGACTGTTTCTTGATCCCTTATAACCTAAGTGGCCGCTACAAATAGATGAACTGATTGAAGGGTCTGGTGCCATTTTTGATAAAATAATACTGCTGTATGAGGAAACAGATGAAGGGGATCCAGATGACCCCTATGAAGCTGGTTATACCACGGATCTTCTCTGGAGGGGGACTTATCCTTCTCACATTTTCACACTTCATACCTTGTTCCGCACTCTGCTTCTGACCCCGACTTGATCGCGGGTCATTACTAAAGATATTCCACGGTCTCCGCCCATCATGATCACCCTGTCACCAAAGGACTTCATTCCTCAACCTCCTCTCGATCTAGAGAGGATTTATGATTTGATCTGGGACATACTACTGTATGATCCCCCCAATCCTTTGGCCTTGGTGCCGCTTCCTCCATCCCATTCTCCTCCTATTCACCTTCATTCATATTTTATGATTAATTCATCTTTTCTCAAAAAAAAAAAAAGCCAATTTGGCAACAAATTTCTCCCAAATCCTCATTGAGGAAATTTCCTACTTGTCCGATTGTACCCCATCGCGTCGGTCTTTCGGTCAAAATTCTCTTCTAGATCTACTCTGCCCCTCCCCTCGGGAGGATTCTCCTATATTTCCACCTATATCCTATAATTTTCATTCTACTTCGTCCTCATTAGGTCAGGATAGGGAGTCTAGCGAAGTTAGGGAGTCTAGTTCTAGGCAGGTTAGTCAGGTTAGGAAGTCCAAAAAATCTAATGGTAAACAAATTCCAGATAGATACCTCCAGGATTTAGCTGATAAATGCCTTTCTTGCTCTTTGATCCCCATTAGAGAACCCTATTCAGATGCCAGAAGATTGTGTAGATGATGAGTCAGTTAATGATGGATATGGGGTGTATGAATTGATACACGAAAAAGACCCCATTGTTGAAGATGACGAGGACGCGGCTGAGGCATATGCTAGTGGAGTAAAAAGATTCGATGAACCCTCAGCTACCATAGAAAAGCCCACCAAAGAAATCAATCTAGGGATTAAAGACGAACCTAAGGTTGTCCTTGTTAGCAAGAATCTTTCTAAAATGGATGAGAAGGCAATGGTACACGTTCTTAAGGATTATAAGGACACTTTCGCTTGGAGTTATGAGGATATGCCAGGGTTAGACTCATCACTAGTGGAACACAGGTTGATATTAAAGGATGGAGCTAGTCCGGTCAAACAGAAGTTAAGGCGATTCCACCCACAAATGGCTTTAAAGATGAAGGAAGAGGTCGATAAGTTACATAAAGTCAAATTCATTAGAGTTGTCCTCTATCCACAATGGGTGGCTAACATAGTCCCAGTTATGAAGAAAGATGGGAAGGTCAAAATCTATATCGACTTCTGAGATTTGAACCGGGCGTGTCCTAAGGATGATTTTTCCGTTGCCTCACATTGATGTACTCATCGATAACACTGCTGGCTATGAAACTTTATCATTTATGGATGGATTTTCAGGATACAATCAGATTAAATTGGCAGAAGAAGATCAAGAAAAGACATCATTCACTACACCTTAGGGGACATATTGCTATGTCATCATGCCTTTTGGATTAAAGAATGCTGGAGACACTTATCAGAGGGCTATGATGGCAATATTTCATGACATGATGCATATAGATCTAGAAGTGTATGTGGATGACTTGTTGGTGAAATCTAAGACTAAGGCTGAGCACGCCAAAGTTTTGGCAAGAGTATTAGAAAGATCAAGAGAATATCAGTTAAAGATGAACCCTAAGAAATGTGTATTCGGGATATCCTCAGAGAAATTACTTGGATTCATTGCCAGTAAACGGGGAATTGAGATCGATTCCAATAAGGTGAAGGCTGTCAGAGAAATGCCACCTCCCAAAAACATGAAAGAGTTGAGAGGATTGATCGGGAGATTGCATTCGCCGTTTTGTCTCCCAGCACTCACAAAGGTGTAAGCCATTCTACGAGCTTACCAAGCCGGGAGTCAAATTTGATTGGGACGATAAGTGTCAGGAGGCATTTGATGGATTAAAGAATTATTTGGCAAGTCCTCTTGTTTTGAGACCACCATCTCCGGGCAAATCGTTGATACTATATATTTATGTCCTGGATGATGCGGTGGGGGTTGTCCTAGCACAAGAGGATGAAGAAGGAAAGGAGAGGGCAGCCTACTATCTCTTTAAACTTCTCAACCCCGCTGAGCAAAGATACACAACGATGGAGAAAACAAGTGCAGCATTGGTCTGGGTTGTTCAGAAATTGAAGAATTACTTTCTAGCCCATGAAGTCCATCTCATCGCTAGGAAGAATCCGATCAAGTTTCTTCTTGAGAAATCTGTCCTTACTGATAGTTTAGCACGATGGCAAAGCTTTCTATCTCAATTCGATATCACTTACATTCAACAGAAAGCGATCAAAGGCTATGCCATAGCAGAACATCTCGCTCATCACCCTCTTGCTCGTTTTGATCCAGGCCAATCGGAGTTTTTGGATGAGGAACTGATGTCCATAGACCAAATCAAAGATGATATGTGGACTCTGCATTTTGACGGAGCTTTGAATTCCCATGGAAAGGATATCGGCATTGTTCTGTTATCACCTGAAGGTGTCACCATTCCACAAGCCTTTCAGCTTGACTTTCCAGTCACTAACAATATAGCTGAATACGAGGCACTCCTTACTGGCCTCGAGGCTGCCCATCTCCATGGTGCCACCAAACTCAGAATCGTAGGTGATAGCCAATTGATTCTTCGCCAGGTGTTAACCAAATATCGAACTCTTGATCCCAAGCTCAAGCCTTATCAAGAACTCACCTCTGCTTATGCTAAGCTTTTCACAAAGTTGATCTTCGTCCATGTTCCTAGGAATTAGAACATCTTAGCTAACGCTCTAGCTTCACTTGCATCTTATCTTAATTTTCCAATCAGCAGACAATCCGAATCAATCATCGTTCATAAACGTCTTTCACTCGCCGTGAAAGACCCCTCATTCCTTAGGACTAAGGAGAAGCTGCTGAAGAAGGTCATAGATGGAGATATTGTGGAAAAGAGAGAGATTATGTTAATGGAGTTGTTAGAAGAGATGGATGATGAACAGAAACCGTGGGACTACGAAATTGCTAAATATTGTGAAGATCAATCATATCCTGAAGAAGCCACAGCTGAAGAGAAAAGAGCTATTAGGATAGTTGTTCAAAGATACACCATAGTTGGGGGAGCATTATACAAAAGAGGTTTTGATAGAGTTCTTCTAAGATGTTTAGACGAAGATGAGCTGTGGAAGGTTATGGAAGGAGCTCATGCTAGAGTTTGTGGTGGCCATATTAATGGACAGATGCTAGCAAAGAAAATCCTTAGACAAGGATTCTATTGGCCAACCATGGAAGAAGATTGTGTAGGATATGTCCATAGGTGTGCCAAGTATCAACTTCACGTCGATAAGATTCATTCTCCTGCATCTTCACTTCATCCTGTTTCCTCCCTATAGCCTTTCTCCATGTGGGCTTTCGATATCATTGGACCCCTTGGCAATCTTGATTCCGGCATTAAGCAGAAGTCCTTCATCCTCACGGCAACGGAATACTTCACCAAGTGGGCGGAAGATGAAGTATACATGGAAGTCAAGGCATCAACCGTCTTCCAGTTCATCATGGAGAACATCATCACCAGATTTGGAATTCCGAGCACCATCGTCACCGACAATGGACCGCAGTTTGTGTCACAAGAGCTGAAAGACCTCTGCAACAGGTACAAAATTGCATTGCATCATTCGTCTTCTTATTATCTACAAGGCAATGGCCAAGCAGAGACAACTAACAAGACTTTGATAAAAATCATCAAAAAGACGTGTAAATCTAACAAATTCACAGACTGGACATAAAAATTGATTGAGGCTCTTTGGGCATATCGAACTTCAATCCGCACACCCACTGGGCAGACTCCTTATTCCTTAACATTTGGAATGGAGGCGGTAGTTCCATACGAGATTCTTATACCGTCATTAAGAGTACAATTGAATAAGGAATTTTCTATTGATGAACACCGTTCAACACTTCTTGCTCAATTGGAACTCTTAGACGAGAAAAGATGGTCAGCTGCTAATCATGCAAGAGTTTATCAGAATAGATTAACACATTTTTATCAAAAGAAAGTCATCGAACGTAAGTTCAAAGTTGGTGAAATGGTCGTCAAAAGAATTTTTGTAAAACCTGGTGGTCCGCGGTCTAAGCTCCAACCCAATTGGGAAGGACCTTATGTTGTATCACATGCTTTTCCTGGTAACGCTTACCGTCTAGTTAATGCAGAAGGGCAAGAGTTAACTCACCCCTGGAATGGTTTGTATCTTAGGAAATACTATCCTTAGGTTAAAGAGTCGATCAGCATGGTACGAAGACCAGTGGAATCAGAAAATTTAGAAACTCAAATTCCCTTATTAGTCTGGATAATTTAATTCAACACATTACTACAGACACTGACACGTTTAATTCGTGAGTAACAAGAGATGCCAAGTCCTAAGGAATACCGAAAGCTTGACTAAAAGTGTAAAGTACAAATCATTCTTTTCAAACAAAATTCTGTTTTTACACTTGGCCCATGATGTCGGAACGAGGCTTAGAATAGATTACCAAGAATACCCGCCATCTTAGTAGGAGGCCGTCATAAAAAAAATGTGGAAGATCCATCCCAAGAAAAGAAAAAGAAAAAGAGAAGCAAAAGCAAAAAGACAATAGTCAAATGTCAAATCAAAAGGCCATTACACTACAAACGCCATGAAATGAAATGAAAGGGAACGCAAGGTCGATAAATACCCCGAAAAAAAAAAAAATTTGACCGAACCCCAACAGATATTAGGGTAAGAAAGGAACATCTTTTTAGGTCCCCGGAACCTTCTCGTGGGTTTTCTAAATAAATTCTTCCTTTCTTTCTGAAGAGGCGTACTCCAAACTTAAGGAACGGCCTAGATTGACTAAGGATCAAATCATCAAATGGGATCACGAATGGAAACACAAGTTCAAGCACGATGGGTCTAAGTTAGATTATTCAAGAACAATCTGGGAATGAAGTTAATAAATGAATATGATATGAGTACCATGCTGGTCTTTTAGTTTGCACAATATTTCAAAATATAAAAAAAAGTACATATTTCAAAATCCAAAAAAAAGTACATATTTCAAAATCCAAAAAAAAATACATATTTCAAAATCTAAAAAAAAAAAAAAGATCAAAAAAAATATATATATATGTTCCAAAACCTAAACAAAAATGAATATTTCAAAACAACAAAAATATTTCAATTAGCATTTGCTTATCGCATCTAGTGTGTTTCATTCCTTTTATTTTCAGTGAGCATCTGTCTGCTTGCATACAGTTTGATTATTCATGTTACCTTTGTTAAATAAAGGCTATGCCCTTTGACCCTTCTACCAAGAAAATGATTGATTGATCAGTTACTTGACTGAGCAAGGGTGTAACGACCCGCCACCCTATAATCGGAGATCCGATTACTAAATGGGTACCGAATCATTAATTTGGAGCCAAACCAGGATCTAGATAAGTCTGGAAAATAAATAATAAACTAAGCTAAACATTCACATCGCATTGAATTGAAAAGGAAGTACAAGAATAAAATTATTACAATGCGACTCGACTCAACAAATAATTACATACTCTAACTAAAAAGAAATAATTAAGCATACAGGCCAGAAAATAAAATGACAACTACATCGGGGCATACCCCGGAACAACGGCTGCTGGTGCGCGACCCAAAGCAACACTCTCCTCGCTACGCCTGCCTGGAACCCTCACATAAAAACCGCAGGGGTGAGTCTAATCGAAAAGACTCAGTAGGGATCATTCGATCCCCACCGCCCACTCACGCACCCACAAATATAACAACACAAACATAGACAATTTAAGCAATTAAAGCAGTAAATACATTTTCTAATTTCGTTATGAAACGCATGCATTCAAACGGTAACATAGCACAATTCTAAAAACCACTCCGTCACAAGTCCACAACCCGTGTCTCGGCGAAACACACAAGTCGCATGGCCGAACACGGAAAACACCGACCCGCTGAGACCAAATAGCAACCCCTCGGATAGCGTGCTGGCTACTCCGGCCCGACAGGCTACAGGTGGTTTCTGCTTCCCCCAGTACGAGTGACACTCCGAATGTACCACTCACACACCGGTACTAGCTATACCCCGGGGTACACCAAGTGACCCTCTCTCTAGGCGTCACCCCGCCACTCCCACACCGGCGCCGTGTCACTCCCACATCGACACAGGGTGCCTAAGCGCTAACAACTGTCACTCTAGGCCCACGATTGCAGAAAACACCACACGGTGCAATCCGATCACATAGAATCCAATGTCATCGAGTACATTTCTACACCTGCAATTAACTAAACTATCTAACAGCGTAAACATGTGTTAATTGCATGGATTAATGAAATTCTGGTTTGAATCGTGTGCCCCAAGGCCGACGTCATTCAAGACCCCTAAACTGATTGAATGTAAAAACTGGCCTAAAAGGCGTCGTTCATGGAGGACGCGATTAAAATGGCGTCGCTGTCCCTGGACGCCATTCAGTTCCAGAGACAGAGTCTGTTATCTAGGTCAAATCGCGTCGTGGGTGGAAGCCGCCTTTCTAATAGGCGTCGCTGTCCCCCGACGCCATTCAACCTTCACAGACAGGTTCTCCCTCCGCCTTCCCCCAATCCACGGGGTGGAATTTCCTTCCCCAAATCGTGTAAAAATACGAACAAAGTGGATAATGAGGAGAGGAACCTAAATGTGAGTGCTTAAAATGAGTGTGTGATTATCATGAAAAATCTATGTTGTTTAAGTGCAAAATAAACCTATTAAAAAGAAACTACGTGAAGTGATCGCCAGAAACTTTTGACTTAAAAGTTCCAAAAGAAAATTTTTGATCGCCTACCTGTTTAAACGTGGGAGATGTTGAGCTCTTGGTTCCCCTCCTTCAGCCGGCTGAAGAAAGAGAGCCCTTCCTTTTCTTTGTTCTTGCTGTTGAGGTTGAAGTTGAGGATCATCCAGAGTCTTTGACTTGCTTGTTTTCCTCCCCTTTTTGATTCTCCTTTGCAGCTTGCACGAAAACAGAAAGAAGAATGAAGAAACAATGAGAATTTAAGCAAAAGTAGTATCCATTCTAATCAGAGTTTTAAACATGCAACTAAACAGAAGACTCACTTGTTGGGATGGTCTTTGAAACCCTTTTATCAAATAGGTTTTGAAAATGATGCTGTGTTGTGTGTGTTGCATGAAGTGATGTGATGAATAATGCAAGATTGATGAAGATGCAAATATGAAAAGGTGTAGAAATGAATTGAAAAAAAACTTATGCCGAATGGATGAAGCCTTGAATTGGATGAAGAATGGACGAAGAACGGACGCCGGCTTCTGGAAACAGCAGTGCTTCGGCGTTTGGACGTCGTTGCTTCGATCTTCAATCACTAACTATGATTCTAACTTCTTTTTTTTTTTTTAACTTTCAAGATGCAAGGTATTTATAGACTTCTTCTGCGTCCGCGAATTTACATGGAAAAATTTGGGATTTATCCATCTTAACCAAGAGATAACTACAGATTAATTCATCTTTATCTGTAATTATCTAAAACGTGTCAACTATTGAAGATGCCTTTCAGATTGATTAAGATAAAGATAAATATCCGGGAAAACTTATCTTTATCTGTATTAGCTAAAATGCGTCGCCATGCGACGACGCCTTTTACACTAATTAAGATAAGGATAAACATCCGGAAGAGAAGTAGAAATACCTTAGGAAACCTAAAATGCGTCATGTCTCACAGACGCCTTTTAGCTAATTAATCAATTGATTAAAATTCAAATTTAAACGTTAAAATAAGAATAAACTCTAAATGGCGTCCACATAGGTAGACGTCTTTTATACTTCTTTATATTTTAACTGAAATTTGAGTTAAAATCAATTTAATTGATTAACTTAAACATGTCTATTAAACCCGACACTCAAAAAGATCAATAAAAATTAATCAATGATTAAATATCAGACCATTCTGAGGCATTATTATATGATATGAAATTTACTCGAAATGACGTCAAAATTAGCGTGTCTACACTAAATACCTATTAAAACACCCAATTTCTCATTACATGCATTTAACATTTTCACCCCAAGAAAACCCCTAAACATGCTCCAAAGTGGGAAAAACATGATTTTTAAACGAAATATAACGGAGTCCGTCACCCTACCGGTTACTCGAACTCCTCCTAGCTCCAAGCCACCAACCCGTTTCGCCACACGCCGCCGCTGGTACTGCCGTGGACGTCGTTACTCCACTGGGACGTCGGCCGCCATCCGGAGAGAAAAACGCTGCGGAGGAGATGGTGGTGGTAGTGGTGGGAGTTAGGAGGTTGATAGAGTGGAGGGAGAGATGGAATTGAGGGAGGAAACCAAGGAGAAGGGGAGGTGGTTTGCCGGAGCTCGGAGGGGGAAGAGGAGAGAGAGAGGAAAGGAGAGAATGAGGGAAAGGAAGGAGGGTTCGCGAGATCAAACAGAAGCTAGGTAAAACGCGTCGTGCAAGCCCGACGTCATTCAGATGATAAGACCGGGTCGTACATTGACAACTCAGGGTCGTACTCTAAATGGCATCGTCCTTCCAAGACGCCATTCAAACGATATGACCGAGGCCGTACTCTCGCGCCCCAAGGCCAGCCCACGTGGCACAGCCTAAAATGCGTCCACATTGCTGGACGCCGTTTGAACTGCGTCGAGCTTGCTCGACGCGAAAAAAGAAACTAAGTCTCAGCCCCACCAGGGCCCAAACTAAGGGATCCAACCCCGAAACTAACCCGATAACCGGATCCGAAACCTCAATCCTTACAAAGGGGATAAGCCTAAATAGATACTTAACATGTTTGTCAAGTTATGTACAGGACACAGTTCACACAAATGCTGAGACACAAAGCTGAAGGCAAAATTTCATATATATATATCAAAAAGGTGTTTGTACATGATACACAAAAAAGGAAAAGTACATATGCAGCCCTTACGGCTGACACTCCCCTGCCCCTTCGTCGAACTGGCTCTGAGCCTCATCGGGAGCATCCGGTGCCGGTCCTCGGCTAGGAGGTGGAGCTGGTCCCATCGCACTCGGCCCTGCCTGGCCAAACGATTTGGCAATGCTGGCGGTGAAAGCACTCGCCTGACCACAATCGATAGCCTGCTGGCGGGCTCGCTGGTATCTCTCCTCCACCACCCGGTGCTCGTGCTCTGCCATGGAGAGGCGACCCTGAAGACTCTCCAGTCGAAAGCGGTCACGATCTCTCTCCTCAATCAGGATCTCCAGGCGAACCTGGAGTCGTGCGAGATCTCCGGTGGAGAGGCGGGCCACCTGCTCCTCGAGCTTGAGGACCCGAGTTGCGTTGATCTCAGCCCTCTAAAGGGCCTCCTGAAGCTCAGCGACCTGCAAAAGAAGTAATTGTTAGTCCAAGGCAATCAAGCAATCAAAGTCAAATTCAGAAAAGAAAGTCAAAGAAGAAGGATGGAACTTACTCGAGCAGCCTGATCCTCCTCCGCGAGAGAGGCTCGGTGGATGGCAAAGGCAAGTTGATTGTGGAGGTCAGCGAGGGTGGCCTCATAGGCAGCAGGCAAGGCAGAAGATGAGGCTCCATGTGTAGGGGGAGCCGCCTGGGTGTAGACGGCTCGCTGCACCAAAAGACAACCATCAGTGGCTAATTGTCAAAACAAATTAATTAATTAAAACACTCATAAGCATGCATACATACCAGGTCAAAGAGTTCCTTCTGAACTTGTTCCAGTTGGGCCTCCGCATCATGTAGGCAGGCCCGGAGGTCGATGATCACAGCATCCTGTGCATCCTGCATACCACATATGCATACATTCATTCGCAAATATAAGTTAAAGATAATAATAAAATGAAAAATGCATAAATTATACTTACATCAAGTGGTCGGAGGAGCCGAAGTTGATCGGCGTAGTGGGCCCGGTATTACTGGAGATAAGCCTCACTACTCTCCGCATGGGACTCCCGTACACCGCGGCGTTGCCAGTCCTCGTACTGCTCGAGGAACTTGGCACGCCAATCCGTGAGGGCCTGCTTGCCCCTCATGCTTCTCCCAACGCCCTCCTGGACCTCCTCGTCCACCCACTCCTGGTGGAGGCCCAAGGTCCTCATGACTAGCCAGAGGCGAAGGAGCTCGATTTCGTTTAGGCAATGCAACCACATTTGCCTGTCGAACCTCCTCCGGCCAGCCGTCACCCACGGTTGGTCCTCCTCACCCATGCCCATGTATAGGCGCCAGATCACCGGCATATAAGTTAGATGCATTCATATGAATAAAATTGCATTTAATAAATGAAAGATTACATTTAATAAACAAAATCAAATAAAAGACTTACCAAAAGCTCTAGATAGTCGAGGAATTGACGGCGAAGGGCCGTCAATTGATGGTGCTGCGGGGCCATGTCCACTATTGGCTGCCAATGGCGAGCCAACGGGACGGTATCTGGTCGAACAATCCTCGCTCGGCCGAGCGGGAAGTAAAGATAGCTCCATACATGCATGCATAAACACATAAGTTAGAAAGCATCATATCATTACATTGCATAAACAAATAATAAAATGAAATTTACCTGGAGAAACGGCGAGAAGCCACTGATGGTGGTCTCGTGGTCCGGCGTGACCGCAGAAAGGTTTGCGAAGAGATGGGCTAAGAGGGCCGCACCCTAGGCATACTCATGAAGGTGGTCGAGGTCATCTAACAAACAAAGAAATCTACAATGGATATGATCGCCCTTCGTACCGAAGAGCAACCGACCAAAGAAGAAAACAAGAAAAACTCTCAACTGCCTATCTACCTCCTCCTCCTGACTCAGATCACTACAGTAGACAGCAGAGGAAGACTTGGCTTATCTATCCCTAAAAGCCTCACAAGTCTCGTCAGATCGCCGCCTAGGCTCTACTAATCCTAGGGCTACCTCTACCTTTACTCTAGGCACTGTCCTAGACTCTCTACCTAGCCCGCCAGAAACCTCTATCCCTAGGAGACTCTCTGCTAATCCTAAGTAGTCGAGGTAGGTCACCCCACTCACTGCCCGACCCTCTACCCTAAGGCCAGTGATCCTGGCCACGTCCTCTAAACTGATGACCATATCTCCCCAGGGCATTAGGAAAGCCCTGCTTTCCGCATGCCATCTCTCCCGCAGCGCCTATAGGAGAACCAAGTCGTGCCAAAATGGCTCGATCTCCAGAATCTTCGCGAACCCCATCTAGCGTAGGTGCGCCTTCTGGAAGTCTGGGAGTCCCCGATATGCCCCTATAACTAAGTCCCATGAGATCCAGGCCCTCATCGTCCCCTGCAAATGTAAAAAAAAAAAGGAAAATTCCATCAGTCAATGAACAGAAAATCAATAAAAAATTCCTTTTAAAACGCGTCTACAGTAATGGACGCCCATTGAAAGGCGTCCACCACCCTTGACGCCATTTGAACTCATTTTCTACCCTATTTGAAAATTGGATTTTAGCTTGAATGGCGTCGGACCATGGCGACGCCCTTTGAAAGGCGTCACCTGGTTTGGGCACCATTCAAACCCGATTTTCGGACTTTTTGGAAAAGTCCCTTTTTTCCCTTTTCCTCATTCCATTTCATCATAAATCAATCCCATAGGAAGCTTACCAGGTGTAGGGCTTCTTCTTCTTCTTCTCCTCCTTCGATCACCGCCGGTGGAGGCATTTCTTCACCAAGGATTGCCTCCACCACTTCTAAAGCCATAGCTTCCTCGGGAGGGACTGCCGCGGGCTCATCCTCTCTCCTTACCCTGCGCACGGCATGATGGCATTTGCCACTCCCTTGGGATCCTTAACCTCGCTCCATGGCCTCGAGAGAGAGAATTTGAGAGAGGAAGGGAGAGCTTGAGAAAGGGAGTTTCGAGAGGAAGAGAGGAAGAGTTTGGAGAGGAGGGAACAAGAGAGAGATGAAGAGGTCGATAAAGCTGGGTTTCCGGGGTTGAAGATCGCCGGAAAAGCACGGAGGTCGCCGGAGATAGTGGAGGAAGAAGAGTTTTGGGAAAATGAGGAAAAAAAGGGGTCCTTCGCGGCTTCTGTTAGAGAACGTTGAAACGCGTCGGGGAACAACGACGCCATTCAAGGCACATAAACTGAGGCGGCAAAGGACAAAGGTTTGAATTAGGTAAAAGGAGTCTACACATCATGACGCGTTTCAGTTTAAACCGCCAATTTCGGTCAGAACAGTACAAGGCATGATGATTAAAAGTATCCACACTTCAGGATACGTTTCAGTGGGTTAATCACAGAATTAATGGCGAAATTCTGGAGAAAAGTAAGAGAGAGAATTGAAAGGCATCTAGACTTCTGGACGCGTTTTAAGGATAATTCAAGATTTTAAGGATTTATCTTTGATTTTTGGAAAAAAAGATTTTTGATTGAAAGGCGTCTAGACATGTGGACGTGTTTTAAAATTAATTCGGGATTTTCAGGATAAATCTCTTATTTTGGAAAAGGATTTTTGGATGAAAGGCGTCTGTACTTATAGATGCGGTTTAAGGATAATTTGGGATTTTAAGGATTAATCTCTGATTTTTGAGAAAATGAATTATGGTTGAAATGCGTCTTTCTGAGTGGACGCGTTTTGCATTAAAGTATCCCCGATTTGTCATATTTTAAGGAAAAATCAAGTTTTACTTAAGAAAAAATCTTGGACAAGTCACAGAATATTGATGATAGATATCAAGACATAAGGGAACAATTCTTTATTGAAATGAATTCTTTATTACATCATAAAAGGAAAAAAAAAAGAGAGCTTTCAAGGACGAATTTCCTGAAGCCCCATTACATACGGATAGGTTAAGCCTCTATGAGCATTCTGAGAGGATTTTACACGATGATTGAAGCTAATATTCCACAAAGTGACTATAAGTTCAGTAGCTTCATAGTCTTCATCGGATTCCAAGGCACGCTTCTTGATTGGAGATGTATGGGAAAACTCAAGGAATTCATGGCGAGGCAGGCTGAGTTGAGTATAGCAGCGATGAGGATTGTACAGCACAAACTCAGTTGGCCCGATCAGTTTAAGCTCTACACTCGTTGCGCGGCGCACTCGAATGGGCTTTCCTACTAGAGCAAGAGGTGAAGAGTCGAACCAATTTGCTAACATTGTTTTCAGATAATCTCTCTAATCAGCTCGAGTCTTGAGTTTTGGCACTCGATTGATCATCTTCTCATTGAATTTCACAATGTTGGAGATATGGAAGATAGGGCTATTCTGATAGATTTGAGACGGTCTTATAGAATTTCTAGTGTGATATTCAAATTTGAAGTGCAACTCAACCCATAGAGTGAAGAGTAGCATGCAACCATATGGAGGCTGACCTGTAGACGCTACAGAAAGTCCATTGTAGATATAGGCTAGAATCGTTGTGCCTATCTGTCTTCCCTTAAAGATCTGGCAGATTGCACTGACTTGATCATTTTCTAGTATGTTGTCTTGAGCAGAAAAGAACAAAGCTCCAACTAGGCACGTGGTGAAAGCTTTCATTATATTCTCAGTATCATCCTCTCTAAGATCTTCAATCTCGTACAAAGTCCACTCAACAAGCTTTGCAAGGTTGATTCCTTTCTTGGTGAGGCATCCTTTAACTTCTTTTGGGTCCTTTATGATCTTCATCAACAATTGTTGACCGGTGATCTTCTCCCTCATCAAAGCCATCTTATTCTGGATCACTTCATTGTTGCCATTCAACTTGATTTTGGGAAGGCCCAATAGGAGTTCAACTTCTTTTAGAAGAATAGTGCATTCAAATTTAGGAAAAAGGAAGGTATGGGTTTGAGGATGCCACAATTCAATCAAAGCACCCATATCCGCTCAGTCCACGTTTGGACTCTTGTAATGCTTTACATGGACTACTAGACCTTGGATGTTCCACTTGAAAACAAAAGATTGCATGGAAATAGTAGTACTTTTAGCAAGCTTTCGAATCCAAGGGAGAGATGTAAATTTCCTTGGGCCGGGAAACAAAGGATATGCCTAGAAAATAGAAGGGAGAATTGCTATGAAGAACTTGAAGAATATGAAGAACATGGAATTGAAGAAAAAAGGATTGAAGGAAAAGAAGATTAAACTTACTTGGAGGTTAGGATCTCTTCCACTTAGATGATCTTTCACGTCGGAGAGCCTCTCTAGCTTCTTCTTCATCCTCTTGCTTGAAGAATCCATCTTGTTCTTGAGCTTTTCCTTCTTGAAGCCTTGAAACCTTGAAAATCCTTAAACTTTAAAGAAAATCTCTAACTTTGATCTCTAGATTGTGTTAGGGATGCCTTGATACAAGTTAATGGAGTTTATATAAAGAGAATTGCGATTCTAGGAAGACTTTTCCGGATTGGAGAAGGGATAAGCATAGAGAGAGTTGGAATCCGGATAGAAGTTAGCCAGAACCTGTTTCTATGACTAAAAAGGCGTCGTTAAACAGCGACGCGTTTTAGTTAGATTAATGGCATCGGCGCGACACGATGTGTTTCATGGTTTCCTGTTATTTGCCCGAAATTCAATGTTTATTTATATTTTGATGCTTAATTAAATGTTTGCTTGAAGTTACTGATAATTTTAAGTGCAGAAAATTCAGGAAAATCCAAATAAGGCTGAGAATCTCAAGAAGATCCCACTGTGGGAGTTTGAGTCCCGACCGTAGCTAAAACGACAGTTATATCTATCCTTTGTACTCTTTCATGTGATTAATTTGCATGATCATCATTACTATATGTTAAATATTTATTAGACTATATCAAGGACCTTGTGGTTTTGATGAAACTAGAATTTGAGTTCCCCTACAACAAAAACAGTGATAATTCCAGAGAATTCTTAATCGCACGGATAGGCCGTTGGATTGTTAATTAATGAGGACAATGGTTCTACTTTTGTGAAACAGTGCGTAGATAAACGAGCTTCGGCTTCGCACTGGATTGTAAGAATTGGTATCTTGACTCATTAATGACAATTTAACAATATTATCCTTGATTAATTTATATTTTATTTGATTTTATATTTTTCTCTTAGCCCAGCATGCATCATGTAGGACTTTGATATAATTGTGATAAGAATTAATTATTGATTAAGTTTCAGGCCATTGATCAAATAATTTCCAACATGATATGAAATATTTCATTCTGAATTGAGTATCTTGATTATCTTTAAGGCTCGCTTGAAGATATCTTTGGAATTCTATTCTTTTTTGGATTCTTTATCCAATATTTCTTGTTTTCTTTTAAGATTCATCATGGTTGCAGCATGTCCACATTGGCTGGCAATCGCTTCCCATGATGAAACCTGCAGTGTCTATGACTTGGGGTACTTCCCAATCCGTGGAGGTTGATCGACCTTATTTCCTTGTCTTCCTCATCCAGACAGGATTGATTCCATCGATATTATTGATTTATCTTCATTGATGATTTTGAGAAAGATTCCAATCATGTGATGTTAAGAGTGTGTCTCATCACACCTTGGCTTCACCTTTTTAATACATTTCATTTCATTTCACTCCCTTGCAAAGACGATGCCAAGGTGAGGCAACTGTAGACACGCTAATTTTGACATCATTTCGAGTAAATTTCATGTCATATAATAATGCCTCAAAATAGTCTGATATTTAATCATTAGTTAATTTTTATTAATCTTTCTGGGATAATTATCTAAATGACATCGTTCAAGTTAATTAATTAAATTAATTTTAACTCAAATTTTTAATCAAATATGAAAAAGTCTAAAAGACGTCGACATGTGTAGACGCCATTTAGAGTTTATTCCTATTTTGATATTTAAATTTGAAATTTTAATTAATTGATTAATTAGTTAAAAGACGTCTTCCAGGAACGACGCCATTTAGGTCTCCTAAG
The DNA here is from genome assembly GCA_030544215.1 of Zantedeschia hybrid cultivar. Lineage (NCBI taxonomy): Eukaryota > Viridiplantae > Streptophyta > Magnoliopsida > Alismatales > Araceae > Zantedeschia > Zantedeschia hybrid cultivar. The sequence goes on from JARZZO010000015.1 coordinate 28,802,756, forward strand.
CTGTTTCTGTCTCTTTTTCTAGATGTTTATCCTTATCTTAATTAGTCTAAAAGATGTCTCCTATGGGCGACGCGTTTTAGATAATTACAGATAATGATGAATTAATCTGTGTTTATCTGTTTGTTAGTTGGATAAATTTTAAATTCTTTTATGTTAATCTTTAAGTAACTGCGGATGTAAGGCCTATAAATACCCAACCCCTTGGTCATTAAAAAGTTAGTGATAATAACGATAATTGAGTGAAATTTAAGTAAAGAATCTTGGCAACAACGACCAAACGCTGAAGGATCGAGGTGTTGCTACTTTCAGGAGTCTTGAAACAAGCTACATTCTTTCTTCATCGTTTTTTCGTCCATTCAAGAGCATTCAAGACCAAGACTTTTCAGGGGCCATCCAATCTAGTTCTTAATTTATTTTATTAATCTCTGCTTGGTTTCATCATCATATTATTTCAAAATCTCATTCATCACATCACTCCATGCAACACACACTCACTAGTATAATTTCAAACCTATTTGTTTAAGGGGTTTAAAAGACCAACAAAACAAGTGAGTTCTTTGTTCAAGTTGCATGATTAAAATTTCTACCGGAATAGAAACTACATCTATTTGAGTTCTTATTTTTCCCTCTCTCTTTCTTTCCACTTTCTTGCAAGGTACAAAAGGAGATAAAGAGGAGAGAATCATCAACAACAAGGAAAAGGAATCTAGATGATCCTCAAAGCCCTATAAGCATTCAAAGTAAGAACAAAGTCAAAAGGACTCTCTTTCTTCAGCCGGCTGAAGAAGGAGAATCAAGGACTTCAACATCTCCCAATTCCAAAACAGGCAGGCGATCAATCTTTTCTTTTGGAACTTTTTAGTGAAAAGTTTCTGGCGATCATATTCACTTAGTTTCTTTTTAAGAGGTTTATTTATAACATAATCAACATAATTTTCATGATAATCACACTCCTAATTTAAGCACTAACAACTGGAAACTACGCGAGGTCGGTGATGAATTTCTTCAACCACACTGCTTCCTTGGTGGCTTCAGCTACAGCGATGTACTCGGCTTCAGTCGTCGAATCTGTGGTGGTTGCTTGCTTGGAACTCTTCCAGCACACTACGCCTCCATTTAAAGTAAACACAAATCCAAATGTAGACTTACTATCATCTGGATCTGACTGGAAACTCGAGTCAGTAAAGCCTCGCAGTTTCAAGTCATCTCATCCATAGACAAGAAACATATCCTTAGTTCTTCTTAAGTACTTAAGGATACATTTCACTGCCTTCTAATACTCTTCGCCTAGATTAGTCTGAAATCTGCTCGTAACACTTAGAGTATATGCAACATCAGGCCGTGTACATAGCATGACATATATGATCGATCCTATGCCAAAGGCATAGGATGCTCTATCCATGAATGCCTTCTCATCAGGAGTCTTAGGAGACTGCTCCTTTGAGAGATTAATTTCATGTGTCATCAGTATGAGACCTCTCTTGGAATTTTCCATGCTAAACCTTTTGACTATGGTATCTATATACAAGGATTAGGTCATTCCAAGCATCCTCTTTGATCTATATTTATAGATCCATATTCTCAATACGTAGGATGCTTCTCTTAAATCCTTAATGGACAAGTTTTTCAACAGCCATATCTTTACCGATGATATCATAGCTACGTCATTCCCAATAGTAATATGTCATCTACGTAAGGAACTAGGAGAGTGTCCCACTGGTCTTCTTGTACACATAAGGCTCATCTTCATTCTTAATGAAGTAATAAGACTTGACAGCCTCGTCGAATCTTATGTTCCAACTCCGGGAAGCTTGTTTTAGTCCATAAATTGGCCTATAAAGCTTGCACACTCTATCTGAAAACTCTTTGGATGTGAAACCTTTTGGTTGTATCATATACACCTCTTCCTCAAGGTTACCATTAAGGAAGGCAGTCTTCACATCCATCTTCCAGATCTCGTAATCGTAGTATGTAGGTATGGCGAGTAGAACTCTGATCAACTTTATCATGGCAACTGGTGAGAAAGTCTCGTCATAGTCAATTCCTTGCCTTTGACGATATCCCTTTGCCACTAATCTTGCCTTAGAAGTGTCGATTTGTCCATCAGGACCGATCTTTCTCTTATGGATCCACTTGCATCCGATGGGTACAATACCCTTGGACAAGTCCTCCAAGTTCCAAACTTGGTTGGTGTACATGGACTGGATTTCTGAGTTCATGGCTTTTCGTCATTTCTCGGCTTCTGGACCTTTTATAGCCTCCTGGTAGGTTTTAGGATCATTATCCTCATTATATTCTACCTTAGACTCTCCTTCAGCGATATGTCCCACATATTGTTCAGGTAGTCTAGGTACTCTACCAGATCTACGAAGCTCATTTGTGTGTACCTAAACAGATTTAGGAACTGATATCACATCCAATAATATTGCAGCTGTTTAGAGATCTGGAACCTCTTCTAATACTATTTTACTCCCACTATCCTTCTGAAGAAGGTATTCTCTTCCAAGAAGACAGCTTTCCTGGCGACAAATACCTTTTGTTCACTAGGATGGTAAAAGTAGTATCCAAAGGTTTTCTTTAGATTTCTCACAAATTTGCATTTATCAATTCGTGATTCCAGCTTATCTGGATCATGCCTCTTTACATGAGCAAGACAACCCCAGACTTTAACATATTTAAATTATGGTTTCCTACCTTTCCATATCTCATATGGAGTAGAGGTCACAGACTTGCTGGGTACTCTGTTCATAAGGTAAGCTGCTGACTCTAGATCATATCCCTAGAGCGCACCATGTCTAACAAGGTGTAATTCCTTCTTTCAGATACACCATTTATCTATGATGTATATGGAGGGGTCAGTTGAGAAAGGATACCATTATCCTTTAAGAATTGTGTGAAATTAGTACTCAAGTACTCTCCTCCTCGATCTGATCGAAGAGTTTTAATACTCTTTCCTAACTGCTTTTCTATCACATTCTTGAACTCTTTTAACTTCTCAAATGCTTCTGACTTGTACTTCATTAAGTATACATAGCCGAATCTTGAGAAGTCATCGGTGAATGTAATAAAATATGAAAAGCCACCTTTGGCTTGGGTTGACATTGGACTATAAACATATGAATGTATTAGTTCAAAAATGTTTTTGGCACATTCTCTATGTCCAGTAAATAGAGATTTTGTCATCTTTCCCATAAGACAAGACTCACATGTCGCAAACGATTCATAATTGAATGTATTTAAATATCCATGTTTGTGCAACCTGCTTTCACCAATGTGTCCAAGTTTACAATGCCACATGTAGGCTTGATTCACATAATTCTTTTTCTTCTTAAGAGCATTATCAATATGAAGATTGTAATAAGAAACATCTAAGAGATATAGATCGTTGACTAAAGATGCCGAAGCTATTGATTTATACCATAATAAATCGAACAACTTCTATTCTGAATAGACAACCTATATCCTATCTTGTCTAAACAAGATACTGATATGATGTTCTTTATTATGCTAAGAACATAATAACAATCTTCCAATGATAAGGCATCTCCCGATGGATGTCTGAAGTTTGATGTCCTGACAGTAACCGCCACAACTTTTGTGCCGTTTCCTAATCTTAGTTCCACCTCGCCTTTTCTCAGCTTGCGCTTACTTGTCAGCATCTGCACATCATGGCAGATATGAGAAGCACATCCGGTATCTAATACTCAAGATGTGGAATCTCTAATTGATAAGTTGATATCTATCATATAGATATTTGAAGTTTCAGACAGCTTCACCTTTCCATGAGCTTTATCGTTAAGGAACTCCTCTTCTGTGACCATTCTGCTTACAGTAGAAGCAGTCACCTTTTACTACTCCTTTGGCATTGTCCTTCTTCCTTTTATCATTAGCTATCATCTCTGCCTCAAGGGCATCTAATGCCTGTCTAGCAGGAGGATTAGCTCCAAGGAAGTAGGCAATGTGCTCAGATCTGAAGACATTCTTTAGGTTTCTGAGCGAATCAGAGTAGTTCAAGCTAGTCAAAATATTGGCATGAAGTATGCCACGGAGTGGGTTATTCGACGACATATTTTCCTACAAGAGATAAAATCTATTTTAGAAGATGTTCAGTTATTAAATATAAAATAAGATATGGTCTTTTATTCAAGTTTTAACTCCTACTAATTTTTGACGGACTGTATAACTCTCAGTTATATAGAACAGGAGACGCCGACAGTCTCCTAGTAGGAATCAGAATCTCAATGACTTGTAGTACAACCTTGTGGATAGCACAAGAAAGCTGTAAAATAATCAAAGAGCACCAATCTCATGGGAGTTGCAACTCCTTGCAATATCCGATTATATCTTCGGTCCCTAGAGATTTAATGGCCTTGTGGATAGCACAATAAGCCACTAATTCTGGTCTAAGCTAACCATCATTATGTGACGAGTATAGATTTTCATGCAGCCCTTGTGGATAACACAACAAAACTACATAGTTCCTCTACGTCGATCAATAGCCATCTAATGCCATAGCCACAGTCTCTCGTTACAATTAAACATGCCTTGTGGATAGTACAACAAACCTACCTAAAGTAATTTGAATTCTATGACTATAATGATGCTGGACCACGCGGTAAGTTCTTAACTACTCACATTACGGCTTAGAATTTAGACGAGGGTATTTAGATAAACTTTTATCTTGGTCTCTCGTAGGTGATAGTATATAAATAGATCGTATATATTTAATAAATATCATATCTGCTTTGATTGATAATCAAAAATAAAAACATTGTATCGCATACATGTCTAGTGTGGTCAAGGATAGCACAGTGGGTTTGATTGGAGCCAACAGTCAAACGCACATACAATCTAACATAACATTTACATTAGACCATACTGCAAACACATAGGCAACGGATCTATATCTTTTCGCCTTCCTGGTTGCAGCTGTGGATCATCATCGCTCCTTCCTCGGTTGCCTCAATCATATTACAATTAATTCTAGAATTACATGTAAATTAAAGAAAGCCTCATGGCGAGTACAAGAGAGAGGGAGGTAGAAATACATCGGAGTATGAGAGAGGGAGAGGTACGCAGACCTCTATTTATTAACAATTAATAAATATCCATCATTCATCTATGATTCACATAAGACATTCATCACATGAATCATTTAAAAGTGTTTATCCATTACCATGGTGTGTTTTAAACATTCTACACATGATAGGCGCATCACATGGCTAAAATAAAAGAGTTTTTCAAAATAAATCATTTTGGCTTTCAAAAAGTATAGGTTCCAATCAAAATTGATATTTGAATTTTGAAAACTCTTTTAATTAACTTAACATGCAATTAAATCATATTTAAAAATATATAAAACACACATCACATGTGCATACACTCCAAATCAATAATTCCAAAATATTCCATGCCATTAGAACATTTCTAATAATTAAAACAACCTAACATTTAGATTAAACCGCATTAATAATCTAACAATTAGACTACTAATCTAATTCTTTAGATTAGTCCATTAAAGTTAATTACTAATTTAACACTTAAATTAATAATAAACACTAATCAATTATTAATTACTAACCTAACACTTAGATTAGACAATAATACTAATTATTAATTTAACTCTTAAACTAATAATTAACACAAATTAATTAATAAATTCTAATTCTAACTCTTAGAATAGTTAAGTTATTAACACTTAAATTAACAATTAACTCTAATTAACTTAAAAGTGTTAATCTAACTCTTAGATTAGATAATTAATGTTAATCATTAATTTAACTCTTAAAGTAATAATTAACACTAATTAATTAATGACTATTAATTTAACACTTAAATTTGTCATTTAAATTAATTATTAATGTAACACTTAAATTAATAACTAACTTTAATTAATTAACAATTAGATAATTTAATAATTAAAAATATAACTCTTAGACTAATAATTATTAAACATTAATTTAACTCTTAAATTAGTTAAATTAAAATTAATGATTAACTTAACACTTAAATTAATAATTAACTCTAATTAAAAATTAATGGTTATATTAATTATAATTAACAATTAATAATGAACATAATCATTAATACCCAATAAAACAAAATTGAATAACAATTTGAATTTTTCAAAACAAATTCTGAATTTCAAATTGAAAAAAACAATTTTATATTTTAATGGGTAGTGGGGTTTCAATATTTTAATTTGGGGAAATGGTTTAAATAGGGTAGGATGTTAAATACTAGGATTGGGTTGAACCACCTTGGGCCCTGGCTCGAGCCAGGGCTCGAACTAGGCACAGACCCGAGCTACCCCGGCCCGGTCTGCCCGACCCCCATCTTCCCCAACCCGCAGCACACCCCCCCAAAACCCTAACACCCTCAGGTGGAGTTTGGCGGCACCGGGGTTGTGGAAAGGGCTCCTGTGCCGGCGCCCCGACGGCTACCAGCGCCGCTAGCGACGGCCCCAGCAGGCTCGCGGTGGCATGCCTCAAAACAGCAAACTGAGCCTCCCATCCTCTTTCTTATTTTCTGGTTTTTGAAACCAAGAAGAAGAAGAAGAATGGCTCCCTTTCAATCTGACCACCTCCAGTAGGTTTTCCAGTGACGGCCTCATAGACCGGCGGTGCCCGGTGACCCCTTGGACGATCTGGGGCCGGCCTCACCTCCCCAACGCTTGGGGATGCCCGAACGAAGCCCAGAAACTCGCCATTCTTCGTCTCACGAAGAACACCAAAATCCCCAAACATAAAATTAAATTTACACAAAAACAACGATCTAATCGCACTAATCATCACATGATTATGAACTTTGCATAAAATTAAAATTGCATGGAATAATATCATGGAAAAATTGATTTAGAGATCGAAGCGGGATGAGAAAAAGTGGAACCTGGCTTCGATACCACTGTTAGGTTCTCAGCGTTTCTCCGGATCGTTTACGCAGCGGAATTAAATAAAAAATTGACGATTCATTTCCCGTTTCGAAAATACTAAACTAGATTATCGAATAATCGGTTCTTACCGTGCGTGGATTCGAATCCGCGATCGATCAGTTCCGTCGGTGTTACACCTCAAGCAGCGCAAGCGCCAGGCCTCTAGCGGAGTCCACGCAATCCTCCTCGCGACGATATCCTCACGGTTCCTCGTTCTTCGCAGCCCACGAAAACTTCATCGTTCGCCGCAACGATCGCCGCAACCCGCGGACGATTTCCCCTCAGACGGGAGTCGGAGAAGCGGCGAAGCAGACTCGGAGATCAGAACCGGCCGGGGGCGCCAAAGAGAGAGAGGAAGAGAGGAGGGGTCGGCTAGGGTTAGCAGTAGCCTGGCCTGCTCAGCCCGTTCGCTACATTTTATATTAATCGAGCAATTTTTTGTAAACATCGTTGGTTTATATAAAACCCACTTTATTTTCTATCGCCCTGAGAATCTTTTGCGTGTGACCCTCTAGGCCCAATAACCAGTCCGGTTAATGGCCCAATAAACCTAGTGACTCCTCACTGGCTTGATTAATCAATTAATAACTCATATTAATTAATCAATCGAATTAATGTCGCACATCAAATTTGGTCGGACCTCCGATCCCGTTGGGTGCCAAACAACACCGTGTGAAGCCGGAAGGTATCGGGGTTAAGTAACCCACTTTTGGAACCTTTATGTTGATAGTTACCGCGTTGATATAATCCTTCATTCGTTCAATGCTCTCGAGTCAACTCAAGGTATGGTTTACCGTCAAACCCTAACCGGTCGACTCACTTGGATCGGATGCTGCCGTATAATATTGGAAAACTCCTTTACCAATATTATCGTCTGCCCTGGCCAGGGACTTCCGCGCATCCTTCCTAGAGCATTCTCTCTTTAAGTATCGAGAGCGAATGATTTCTTATTGACACTCAATTTCCTTCGACGATATTCCGTTGTACCCGATCCTTAGCTGTTTAGAATCCCGTAGTTAGAGATTCATAAACCAAGGTCAAAGCACAGAAGTCCATCGACAAGGTGTCCTTGGTGTCTCAGGTCCGAGGACCATCTATGCAACTGCGACAATAGAATCTAGCTGGTTGACAATAAGGTACTATACCATCCAACGATTCATTCAGATCAGTTCAGTGAACTCATTCTAAAATGAGCACCTACAGATTCACCTTAATGTCTCCACATAAGTGACTATGAGATCCGTCACCCTCATCTTATGAGCAGGAGTAATATATACTATTCTAACTGGATATTCGATGTCCTACTCGGATATCCTCCGACTAGGAACTTTTAAGAATATGTGTGTTTAAGTGATCAGTCTCATTAGTATGATCTCATCATAATTTGATCACTATCACACATATTCTTAAAAGTTTGTAGTCGGAGGATATCCAAGTAGGACATTGAATATCCAGTTAGAATAGTACATATTACTCCTACTCATAAGATGAGGGTGACTGATCTCATAGTGATCACATATTCATGGACTTCATTATGAGACGATAACAATACGAATTGCTCCTAATGAATATTATGTCATTTATATTAATAAACGAATGAGATTACAAAGTCATATTGGCTTGTAAGCCACCTAAGACTAACAAATATGTGAACTCATTCACATGTTCTTCCGGCATATTCTTCCATAAGTACCTATTTGAGTAAAAAAGTTATCAAAAAGTTTTTTAGTTAATATCATGACAAAATAAGAACATCATAAGAAAAATATTATCTCACTCTAGATATGATTGGAAATCATTTGTATTTAGCTCCCTTTTTTCGTTGGAGCCTTTATATATGTCCGCCAACCCTTTTCTCCATTTATTCTGTAAGTCTTGGGTTGCAGTTGGGCCAAATTGCTTCAATACTTTGCTTTCCTCCTCTACTTGGCTTGCATGATCACCATCTTTGTCATATATATCATTCAAAAACTTTTTTTTGCCCCTACAATTGATAACCAAAAAAAGAGACATCAAAAAAATCAAGACATAAAAATATATTAACAATAGTCAAGGGAAGAGGAATCTACATAATATTTACAACTTACATGGTGAATATTTTCATTGTCCTGTAATATGAACAATTTTAAGATATGGTTAGTAAATGTCCAGCGCTATTTAAAAAATAAGTCTAAAAAATACAATAAAAAAAAAACAAGTTTTTGAAAAGTTTATGGAAATGGTACAAAAATTGAACAAGTATAATTACCAACATGCAATCAAATCACATAGATAGCCAAATTGAACAAGATAAGCATAACAATGGTACAAAAAGCAAATGTTCACTAATAAAGTTAAATTGGGATTTCAAGTCCTTCAATATCCTCTCGTTCCCATATGACATTGGTACCATCTAAAAGATTTGCATCAACATCATCAATACCAACAATAGGTGTTGACCCTTTGTCATCATTTTCAATGCTCTCCTCAGAATGCATATCATAATAGTTCCTCGGCTTTGTCTTCCTGACGATATGCCAACCCTCTATCTTGGGATCTTCCACATACCACACTTTTTCCACTTGAGAAGCTAAGACATATGGATCTGAAGTTCGTAACTTGTGGCTGAAACTTACCAATATGAAGCCATCTTCTTCCCTCACCCCCTGTTGAATATCGATCCAATCACACTTGAAAAGTAAAACCTTCATTTCTCCATAATAGTTGAGCTGTACAATTTCATCTAGGACTCCATAATAAGTCACATATCTACAAATTGGGCATTTATCTTTTGAACTTGAAAAACTAGAGGTCCTAGCAGACATAATAACTCCACTATTTTGGGTGACTCTACGTTCCTCCACTCTCCGAGTTTGAAATCGAAAGCCATTGATTAAATAAGCATTAAATTTTTTCACTGTGTTTAGCGGACGATCCTTCAACCAACGTAGCATTGGATCTAATGTTTCTTTGTTCTGTTCTTGCAATTTGTTAACCTATACATAGTAAAAGGTATCATTCAGCATGATTATTTGGTATCCTTTATAAGTGAACAGAAAATAGAAATACATTTACTCACTTGTATTTTGAACCATTGTGGAAACTCTAAGGTATGAGTGCGCTCAATCTCCATTTTAGATGATCGGGGTCTTTCTTTTCAAATCAAGTCAAGGTGCATACTGCATGATAGATACGTATATGAGACTAGTAGAGTAATAGATTAGTAGATTAACTGCAAATTATAGATGTGACTTCCGCTATGTAAGGAGCCACTGCAGCAAAATTATATAAGACATAACGATGTGCTTGACTCAACTCTTCATTGTCAATATTGCAAATGATTTCGACTCCTAAAGGACGTCCACTTTCATAAAATATCTCCCATCCCTTTTCGATTGTAACTTCACCATCATCTTCATTTATTAAAGGCCGATTAAGCCATGTTTCAATATCATCATCCAAATATCTTGAAGCAAATGTGATAGTCTCTTCAGCTAAATAACTTTCTGCCATTGAACCTTCAGGAAGAGCCCTATTGCGAACGTAGGACTTAAGCCTCACTAAATACCTATCAAAACTTTAAATTGTTTAGTTTAAAAATTCAAATATCATCAATATCATTCACATTATTCAATATAAGAAATAACTAAACACACCTTTCAATATGATACATCCATCGATAGTGTACAAGACCTGCAACTCTCGCTTCATCAGGTAAATGGATAAGCAAGTGTACCATGACATCAAAGAAGCTTGGGAGAAAAATCATCTCTAAATTGCACAAAATCATTGCAATATGTTGGCGAAGATGATAAAAGTCACTAGCTGAAGATGTCTTCGAGCACAATTGTGAAAAGAAATTGCATAAGTCAATAATTGATAATCTTACTTCCTTTTGTGCTATTCCCTGAATTGCTACTAGAAGTAATTGTTGTATGAGAATATGACAATCATGGCTCTTCAAACCCCAAATCTTCTTACGGTCCTTAGGATTAACATATTTTGAAATATTAGCTGAATAACCATTAGGAACTTTGACATGTTTTAGAACATTGTAAACTTGTTCACGCTCTTTGTTGCTTAGTGTGAAGATGGTAGGTGGCAACAATTGCCTCTTTGGACCTAATGTTTGGGAATGAAGGGACGACCTTAAACCCAAAATTTCTAGATCCTGACGAGCTTTCAATCCATCATTACTTTTACCATCAATATCAGGAAGAGTACCAAGAATGCTATCACAAACATTCTTCTCAACGTGCATTATATCAAGATTATGCCGAAGAAGTAATCATTTCCAATAAGGCAACTCAAAGAAAATACTTTTTTTTTCCAAGACAGATATTTAGAATCCTCAAATGTTGTCACTCTCCTCCTTAACAATCTTCGATGAATCTTTCTTTTCACGTTTTCTCTTGGACTTCAACTTGTTACCTGATCGTTTCATGGGTTTACCAGAAATTTTTGGAGGCTTTCCAAAGTTAAAAGTGAGTCCATGTAACTGTTCCAACACATCCATCCCAGACAATGGTGTAGGCTTATCTCTCCATTCTTCTTTTCCATCAAATTGTCGTTTCAAGGAACGAAATTTGTGAGATCCCTTTAACCATCGACGATGGCCAATATAACAATGCTTTCAACTTACCTTTAACCAATGTGAACATGTATCCTTGTTACATATAGGACAAGCTAATCGGCCCTTTGTGCTCCAACCATATAGGTAAGCATATGTTGGAAAATCGTTTATGGTTCACAATAATACAACACGCATACGAAACCTTTCACCTTTAGAAGCATCATAGGTATCAACCCCATTCCATAGCATCTGTAATTCCTCCACAAGTGGTTGTAGATAGACATCTATATCAATGCCCGGACCCTTCCAGCAAGGAATAAGTATAGATAAAAAAATATTTGGCACCTTCATACAAAGCCAGGGAGGTAGGTTGTATGGAAACAAGAGTACCGGCCAAGTACTATAGCTAATGGTCACTGCTCTGAAAGGATTAAAACCATCACTTGCTAAACCCAACCATACATTTCGAGCTTCTGAACCAAAGTTATCAATTGAATCCAAACATTTCCAAGAAGGTGAATCTGCCAGATGTCTCAAAATGCCATCTTCTTACTACTCATCTTGGTACCACCTCATATTTGTAGAAAATTTAGAACACATATAATCTCTGCAATCTTGGAATCAAAGGAAAGTGGCGAAGAACTTTCTTTGCTACATTTTTTACATTGTCACCACCTTCTTTACGTGTATTCCATCGAGCTTCTCCACATTTAGGGCACTGTTCATATAACTCATAGTCCTTCCGATATAATATACAATCATTAGGACAAGCATCAATCCGATCATAAGTATATCCCAAGTCACTAATAAGCTTCTTCACTTTATAAAAAGAACTTGATAATACTTCACCTTCTGGAAGGGCCTCTTTTAGCAATTTCAATAGTATGTTGAAAGCCTTGTTACTCATTTGACCCATGCACTTTATGTTGAATAGTCGAATTACAAAGGAAAGTTTGTTAAACTTGCATCCTGGGTACAATGGTTGTTCAATATCTTCAATCAGACTGTTAAGTTTATTATAATTCCTTTCATCCTCACAACTTGATTGAGACTCCGCATCTTTGATGTTCTCCATACCAAAAACATCTTGTAACATGTCATGCATACCAATTAAAAGGAAGTTCACATGAATTATCTAGTGCCGATGGCTTGCTAGAATTTGAGCCACTCCCATGAAAAGACCAGAACTTCTTATCTTTGATGACTCCGTTGAAGTATAAATGCTCTCTAACTATTTCCTTTACCCATTTCAAAGTGCATGCACAACATAAACAAGGACACTTGATACTTCCACAACCCCCCAAAGATTCAAAAGCAAAACTAATGAACTTATCAACACCATCTAAGTACTCCTTTGAGTGCCTTGGCTGATCCATCCAATTCTAATCCCTATTTATTAATATAAAATGATAAATGAAGTTCACCACAAATGATAAAAAAGAAAACATCAGTGCCTTAGTTGATCTATAGATTTCATAATTTATGCGAACTAAAGCGTAACTATTTGACATAAGAACACATATAATCAAGATAAAAGCAAAATAAAGTTAGCATGTGGAAAACTTCAGTAAATAAAAATGCGTAGATGTATGCAGGATATAGTTTAACCACAAGTCCAATCCATGCTGTGCAATAACAACGTTAGTCATACCCTTGAAGTGTATTAGGTTGCCACATTCCAAAGCCAGTTGTGTTGTGTTTAGAGAAACGCATTAAAGTTACCATGTATATTTGGAGTGTACTAAGTTGTCATATTCTAAAAACCAATAACCCCTATAATTACTCTTTAGTTGATTTCACTTTTTAGTGTAAGATCATTGTAAACTGAAACAGGTGGTCTTAAAACAAATGAATTTAAAATCAAATAATTTAATTTCGGGAGTTCCAAATGAGTGTATTAATGGGTCTGAACACATTTTCACAGCCCTACTGCAAGATCATATAAAACTACAGCGAGATGGTAAGGGACCCATCCGGATCCCCCGAACGGGATATTATATTGACGCTCCTTTGAACTATGAACAAACTTTGAATTATGCACAACATCTTAGAGTATTTGTTTTATATTTGGTGGAAACACCTTGCCATGGAGAACAATGATTGAGTTGGGATTTTCCAACAATTGTTATTGGATTGGAAGCTACATAATGTGAGAGAGAACTGAAAGCTCCAAAAAAAGAGCTACCAATTGTTCATGCTCAAACCTATCTTCCAGGATACAAGCCCACACAGAAGAGTGAGGTTCCATTTTATTTAGTAGCTAGCACACATGCACACAAGAATCAAAAGATGTAGAATCGAACTCATCAAATTCTTTATTCACCTGGATTAGATGCAGAATCAAAAGATGAAACAAGAAATAGAGAAATTAGAAATATTTAATTCTAATGATGGATACTTGTTGCATTGACCCAAAAACAATACAGTTACAACCACTATTCGAGACAAGATCATTAGCATCAGAAACATAGAGATGCTGCAGTGAGAAAAAAACATCAGGATCCATTTTTTGCATTAAGAAACACACTTTCTACAACAAAAAACTTCATTGGATCTTCAAGGGATGACATACATCTGCAAGAGGGAAGGAAGGATATGCCATGGGCCATCGTACCTGAATAGAGAGAAAAGAGGAAGAAATGGCAGACTGCTCTCTAGACAGGAGACGCTTCTTCTTGGAGCCCTCCCCGCCGTCCTCCTCATCGCTGATCCCCCACGAGCCCGCCCGCAACAGCTCGTTCTCGTCACAGATATGCTGCCATTGTTGGTCTGGTGGCCCAGGTGGTTGTAGTCTTGCTCCTCAAGGGATGGTGTAGATCTACAAAAGGGAAGGAAGGAATATTCCACGGGCCACCTGAAAAAATCGGGCAAAAGGTAAAAGGATACAGCACCTTAACAAAGAGAAAAGGGGAAGAAACGCTCCTAAATAGAGATACGGAAACTACCGTAGCCCTTGGTCAGCTAGAGAAGACAACGGCAGTTGAAGATCAGGTGCCAGGGAGGACAATGGTGGCCGGGGGTCCCTTCGCGCCGCTAGCTGAAGAAGACAACGGCGATTGGCGTCCCTTGGCGCCGGCCGCAGGGAGTGCTGCTTCAAGCACGGCGGTGCTTGGAGGGTTTGTTTTAGGGGATTTGGGGGTTTTTGGGGATTAGGAGTTTTCGTGTAAGGGTGCATATTATTTGGGGGTTTTCGAGTGCGGGCAAAGCACGGGAGTTCGCGGGAGTATTTCGGCTTGCATGAGAAGTACATTTTTTTAGGTCTACGGATAACACTTAGGTAATTTTATTTCTAAACAAATGACATACTTACAATTTAGTATTATGTACTAAAATTTAATAAACCGTTACCCGAGACAATTAAAGACCTGGGAGCCAAAATAAGATCAGATATTGCAAGAAGCTGCAATTACTATGAGATAGTTGCTCTAAGATAATGGTATAATACTATGTGTTTACCCGAGGTCATGCTATGAGTCTAAGAGATTCTGATCCCTACTAGGAGATTGTCGGAGTATCCCGTTCTGTATACCTAAAGGTTGTAAAGTCCAACAAAAAATAGTGGAAAATAATTTAAGATAAAAGACCATAATTGAATTATAAGAACTGTCTGCTTAAATCACTTTATTTCCTCTATTAACTAAAATGTCGTCTATTAATCCAAGAATTGGCATACTGGATGCCAATACTTCTCATCTTAAGATTGGTCGGAGGACTCTGAAGAATGTCTTCAGAACCAAGTGATAGTCTTTATTCTAATCAGATATCATGAAATCTCTTACTTAGATAGACCAAGGTGAAGAGGTACTCATAGTATGCCTTTATGAAAGGCAGTGGTTGTCATGAAATCTCTTACTTAGATAGACTAAGAAGAAGAGGTATTCATGGTATGCTTTTGAGAAAGGCAAGAGGTAAGATTTTAAATGGTCGAACCCACACCTGAGAAGGATAAAGGCAAGTCAACTGAAAGAGAGAATGAGCAGTTCTCCCACTATAACCAATATAAGAATATTGAAAAGGACAACATGAATATGAAACTTGTAAGATGTTTCAGGTATTCTTATTAATCATTTTTGCATGTCTATTGGAGAATTAGCATCTTCAATATGAGATATTAGAAATGATTCTCAGATCTGCAATAGTATGCAGACTTAGATAAGTAAAAAGTGTAAACACGCTAATTTTGACCTCATATTGAGTAAATTTCATGTCACAATTATAATGCCCCAAAATGGTCTGATGTTTAATCATTAATTAATTTTTATTATTTTTTCTCGAAATTTGTTGATTAGCATCGCCATAGGATGATGCTATTTAGATTTCTAGTAGAAATCAGTTCGGAATTAAATTCCTAAATTCAGATAGATTTAACTGAATAGGGTCGCTTGAGAAAGACGCCATTTAGATCCTAATCCGTCTAGGTTTTCGACTTTTAATTCAAATTAATTTCCTAATTATCTAAAGCACGTCACTCTAGTGAGACGCAATTTAGGTTTCCTAATCTATTTCGGTTTTCTTTCCATATTTTCTTTCTATTTTGACTGCTTTAATTAGCCAAATGTCGTCCTGTCTGGGTGACGCGATCTGAGAGTTTCCTGATAAATATGATTTGGCGGAGATAATCCGGTTTCCAGAGGTTGGAAAGGTTTCAAACTCTTCAATGCTCGTCCAAGGCAAGTTCGACTGCGGAAGAGAGTCCTTTTGATGGCCAAAACACTCCAAAACCTATTCTTATAAATACAATACCCCTTGAACCTTTGAAAAAGGTTGGCAATTGGTAGTTTTGAAGCTCAAGGCAAGGTGTTTGAAGGCACTTTAAGAGGAAAACGTGGGTGGCATCCTGAGACTTCTTCCTCTTCACCATCTTCCTCCATTAAAGCTCAAGAAGACCAATGCTTTAAAGGGGCCATCCAACCAACCATCTTCTTCCATTTTTTATTTGTTTCTTCATTAATTCCATAGTTAGTTCATTGTTTTCATATAGTTTTTTCATCACATCACTTTATATACATATACCCACTTCATCTTCTCCAAATCCATGTCCATGTTAGGGGTTTAAAAGAACTACAAAAAGTGAGTCTTTATAGTTTAGTTGCATACTTAATTTATTAATTGGAATAGATACTACACTACTCTAGTTTTAATCTAGATTTTTCTTTCTTTATTTGAATTCTTTTGCAAGGTTTAAAGAGAAGAGATGAATGGCTTGAAGAAAAGGAACTACAAGGAAAGAACACAAAAACAAGAGTAAACATCAAAAGAGAGGCTCTTCTTTTTCAGTTGGCCGGAAGAGAGGAACAAAGAATCCTATTTTTCCCAATTGCAAGGTTAGTAAACAATCAATTTTTCTTTTGAAACCATTGGTTTTTGGCGATCACGATCTTTAATTAGTTTGTTTTGTTATTCATATGAATATGATACTCCTGATAATCACACACCATATTTGAGCACCTACAACTTTTTGGCGATCACGGTGGGATTCGTATTGCTGTTCTTTTGTTATTTACTCTTGTTATTTCCATTGGGTACCTTCGGTCCACTGCTTATGTCCCTCGGGTACATTTGATAATTGTTGATTGGTTGTTTGATTTTTATCCCCACGTGCACCTCGTGCACACCCCTTGTAGCAAGATTTTGCCCTCCCCTTGATTACATTGAGTTGTTAGTTTGAAAATATCTGTGTTTGAATGATATCCATATTTATTTGCATAATAGTCAACCTGTTAAACTGAGTTTCGCATGTTTAATTGATTGATGTTTGCTTTGTTCTTTGGAGAGGGGATTGCCCCTAATTTACTATTTGATAATTGTTTTCGAGCTCCAAATACTTTCTCGACAGAGTGACGCTATTCAAAGTGCGCCGCTCGAACAAGACGTGATTTAGCCTGTTCTTCCTGTCTGCGCCTCTGCCCGAGCCACTGTGAACAAAAGGGTTACTGGATTGAATGGCATTTGTGAACAGCGATGCGATTCAAACAGCTTTCCTCTTGCTCATTATTCTTCGGATCTTTGATGCTACTTATATTTATCTATTATATTACATTAGAGGCCATCTAGACCACAGGACATTTGCATTAGGGCTTACCTCTCTTTTATAGGAACACCCTTCTTAGCACTCTTACCTCTCTCTGACTGGGTCGGTCCCTCAGTCAGACTAAAGTGGTTAGTGTTAAGACTTCCATAAGTCCCCAAAAGTAGAGAATTCGTCTATGTTCATCGGGCTGGTTGTACCATTTGAAGTCGTGGGTAGATCTTCATACCGTTGTGAGTAAGCCATAGCATATAACAGTGGAAAAACTAAATTCAAACTACGATCCTTCCTGAGTGAATCCTAATTAAAAATCTGTTTTAACTCTACATGGAATCCTAAGACGACGTAATCATCAACTTGTGTATTAATCTCTGAATAACTTGCTTGAATTCTTGATAATTAAACACAATGATGTTACGCTTAGGTAAAACTCTCGGCATGGTTGCTCTCGAGTAAGAAGATATGGTTGAGTACGAGGGAGATGCTCATGCCCTTCGGGTTTATGATCCATCTTATTCTGAAGATGAGAGAGATGCTTATGCCTTTCATAACTACTATCAATTCAAAACCATATACGAGGGAGATGCTCATGCCCCTCAATTTCAATTTCACTCCCCCATGATCAATACAATCCGAATATGGGTAATCACCCCCATGTTCATGTAATCTCCAACCCCACTTATGAGGAAGCCCATGACCAAGCTGGGCCATCTTCCCATCCCTCTGATCTTGCTACCCTCATGAGAGCTCTATCTAATCATGTGGACCCTCGTCAGTTTGAGGCAATCCAATCCATTTTGAAAGGAAAGACTCATTTGTGTTCTTATGAACCAAATCCTCCAGTTCGTCCTTCTGTACCTCAAGTCCCTATTCAGGCCATAAAAGACCTCCGTATTTCTATACCTCGGCCCACGGGCCACCAACAATCCAGTTCGCAACACCCTGTCAGGCCATAGACTCTAGTCTACCAAAATGCCTTCAGGCATGGCAGAAATGTTAAAACTCCTTTCCTGATATTATCGTCGGCCCTAGCCAGGGACTTTCGCACATCCTTCCTAAAGCATTCTCTCTCATCGTATCGAGAGCAAATGATTCATTATTGACATTCAATTCCCTTCGACGGCATTCCTCTATACCCGGTCTTTGGCTGTTTAGAATCCCGTGCTTAGAGATTCATAAACCAAAGTCAAAGCACAGAAGTCCACTGACAATGTGTCCTTGGTGTTTCAGGTTCAAGGACCATCTACGCAACTGTGACAATAGAATCAAGCTGGTTGACAGTGAGGTACAGTACCATCCAGCGATTCAGTCGGATCAGTTTAGTGAACTCATTCTCTAATGAGCACCTACAGATTTGCCTTAGTGTCTCCACACAAGTGACTTATGAGATTAGTCACCCTCATCATATGAGTAGAAGTAATCTGTACTAGTCTAACAGGATATCCGATGTCCTTCTCGGATATCCTCCGACTAGGAACGATTAAGAATATGTGTGTTTAAGTGATCAGTCTCGCTAGTATGATCTCATCATATTCTGATCACTATCGCACATATTCACGGACTTCATTATGAGACGATAATTAATATGATTTACACATAATGAATATTGTGCCATTATATTTCTAAATGAACGAGATTTACATAGTTAAATTGGTTTGTAGGCCACCCAGGACTAACAATCTCCCATTTGGACTAAAGCCAATCACCTTTATGCAGTAAGCCTATAGACTCTAGGTGACGCTCAAACACAATTTGAGCCAACGGCTTTGTCAGTAGATCTGCTACATTGTCGACTGATGGAACTCTTTCCATCACTACATCTCCTTTAGATATGATCTCTTTGATAAGATGAAAGTGCCTCAGAATATCTTTCGATTTCTGATGAGACCATGGCTCTTTCACTTGTGCAATAGTCCCATTGTTGTCGCACAACAGTGGAAAATGATCAAAGATGCAGGGAACTATGTCAAGGTCAGTGATGAACTTCTTCAACCACACTACATCCTTGGAAGCTTCAGCTGCAGCGATGTACTCAGCTTCAGTCGTCGAATCTGCAGTAGTTGCTTGCTTGGAACTCTTCCAGCTCATTATGCCTCCGTTTAAAATAAACATAAATCTAGATGTATACTTGCTATCATCTGGATCTGACTGGAAACTGGAGTCAGTAAAGTCTCGCAGCTTCAAGTCTCCTCCTCCATAGACAAGAAACATATCCTTAGTTCTTCTTAAGTACTTAAGGATACATTTCACTGTCTTCCAGTGCTCTTCGTCTGGATCAGCCTGAAATCTGCTCGTAACACTTAGAGTATATGCAACATCAGGCCGTGTACATAGCATGGCATACATGATAGATCCTATGGTAGAGGCATAGGGTACTCTATCCATAAGTCCCCTCTCATTAGGAGTCTTAAGAGACTGCTCCTTTGAGAGATTAG
The DNA here is from genome assembly GCA_030544215.1 of Zantedeschia hybrid cultivar. Lineage (NCBI taxonomy): Eukaryota > Viridiplantae > Streptophyta > Magnoliopsida > Alismatales > Araceae > Zantedeschia > Zantedeschia hybrid cultivar. Next base: position 28,822,702 of record JARZZO010000015.1, read on the forward strand.
TTCCATGTCTCATCGATATGAGATCTCTCTTGAAATTTTTCATGCCAAACCTTTTGACTATGGTATCTATGTACAAGGATTGGGTCATTCTAAGCATCCTCTTTGATCTATCTCTATAGATCCGTATTCCCAATACGTAGGATGCTTCTCCCAAATCCTTTATGGAGAAGTTTTTCGACAGTCAGATCTTTACCGATGACATCATAGCTACATCATTCTCAATAAGTAGTATGTCATCCACGTAAAGAACTAAGAAGGTGACTGCGCTCCTACTAGTCTTCTTGTATACACAAGGCTCATCTTCACTCTTAATGAAGTCATAAGACTTGACAACTTCGTCAAATCTTATGTTCCAGGTCCGGGAAGCTTGCTTCCGTCCATAAATGGACCTCTGAAGCTTGCACACTTTATCTGGAGATTCTTTGGATGTAAAACCTTCTGGTTGTATCATATACACCTCTTCCTCAAGGTTCCCATTGAGGAAGGCAGTCTTCACATCCATCTGCCAGATCTCGTAATCAAAATGTGCAGCAAAAGCGAGTAGAACTCTGATCGATTTTATCATAGCAACTGGTGAGAATGTCTCGTCATAGTCAATTCCTTGCCTTCGACGAAATCCCTTTGTCACCAACCTTGCCTTATAAGTATCGATCTGTCCATCAGCACCGATCTTCCTCTTAAAGATCTACTTGCATCCGATGGGTACAATACCTTTGGGCAAGTCCTCCAACTTCCAAACTTGGTTGGTGTACATGGACTAGATTTATGAGTTCATGGCTTCTTGCCATTTCCCGGCTTCTGGGCCTTCTATGGCCTCCTGGTAGGTTTTAGGATCATCATCCTCATTATATTCAACCTTAGACTCACCTTCAGCGATATGTCCCACATATCGTTCGGGTAGTCTAGGTAATCTACCAGATCTTCGAGGCTCACCTGTGCGTACCTGAACAGATTCAGGAACTGATATCTCATCTGATGATAATGCAGCTGTTTGGAGATCTGGAACCTCTTCCAGTACTATTTTACTTCCACTGTCCTCCTGGAGAAGGTATTCCTCTTCCAGGAAGATAGCTTCCAGGCGACAAACACCTTTTGTTCACCAAGATGAAAAAAATAGTATCCAAAGGTTTCCTTTGGATATCCCACAAACCTGCATTTATCAGTTCTCGATTCCAGCTTGTCTGGATCATGCCTCTTTACATGAGCATGACAACCCCAGACTTTAACATGTTTAAATTTTAGTTTCCTGCCTTTCCATATCTCATATAGAGTAGAGGCCACAGACTTGCTGGGTACTCTGTTCAGTAGGTATGCTGCTGACTCTAGAACATACCCCCAGAGGGACACTGGTGATCCTGAAAAGCTCATCATGGATCGCACCATGTCCAACAAGGTGCGATTCCTCCTTTCTGATACACCATTCATCTGTGGTGTATATGGAGGGGTCAGCTGAGAAAAGATACTATTATCCTTTAAGAATTGTGTGAAATTAGTACTCAAGTATTCTCCTCCTCGATCTAATCGAAGAGTTTTAATACTCTTTCTTAACTACTTCTCTACTTCATTCTTGAACTTCTCAAATGCTTCCGACTTGTACTTCATTAAGTACACATAGCCGAATCTTGAGAAGTCATCAATGAACGTGATGAAGTATGAAAAGCCACCGGTGGCTTGGGTGGACATGGGACCACATACATCCGAATGTATTAGTTCTAAAATGTCCTTGGCACGTTCTCTATGTCCAGTAAATGGAGATTTTGCCATCTTTCCCATAAGGCAGGATTCACATGTCGCAAACGATTCATAATCGAATGCTATTAAATAACCATGCTTGTGCAACCTTTTAAACCTGCTTTCACCAATATACCCAAGTCTACAATGCCACATGTAGGCTTGGTTCTCACAATTCTTGTTCTTATTAAGAGCATTATCAATGTGAAGATTGTAATAAGAAACATCTAACAGATATAGACCGTTGACTAAGGATGCCGAAGCTATTAATTTATTACCATAATAAATCGAACAACTTCTATTCTCAATAGTCAACCTATATCCTATCTTGTCCAAACAAGATATTGATATGATGTTCTTTATTATACTAGGAATATAATAACAATCTTCTCATAGTAAGGCGTCTCCTGATGGAAGCCTGAGATTTGCTGTCCCAACAGCAATCGCCGCAACCTTTGCGCTGTTTCCTAGCCTCAGTTCTACCTCACCTTTTCTCAGCTTGCGCTTACTTGTCAGCATCTGCACATCATGGCAGATGTAAGAAGCACATCCGGTATCTAATCCCTAAGATGTGGAATCTCTTACTGACAAGTTGATATCTATCATATATATATCTGAAGCTTCAGACAGCTTTACCTTTCCATGATCTTTATCGTTGAGGAACTCCTTGCAGTTCCTCTTCTAGTGACCTTTCTGCTTGCAGTAAAAGCAGTCACCCTTTACTACTCTTTTGTCTTTGTCCTTCGATCTTTTATTGATAGCTATCATCTCTGCGTCAATGGCATCCAATGCCGGTTCAGTAGGAGGATCATCTCCAAGGACATAACCAATATGTTCAGATTTGAAGACATTCTCCAGGTTTCTGAACCAATCTGAGTAGTTCAGGCTAGTCAAATGTTTGGCATCAAGTATGCCATGGAGTGGGTTATTCGACGACATTATTCCCTACAGGATATAAGTTTTATTTTAGCAGATGTTCAAATATTAAATATAAAACAAGACATGGTCTTTTGTTCAAGTTTTAACTCTCACTAATTTTTGATGGACTGTATAACCCTCAGTTATACAGAATGGGAGACGCCGACAGTCTCCAAGTGGGGATCAGAATCTCAGTGAATTGCTCTACAACCTTGTGGATAGCACAAGAAAGCTATAAAACAATCAAAGAGCACCCATCTCATGGGACTTGCAACTCCTTGCAATATCCGATCATAGGTTCGGTCCCCAAAGATTTAATGGCCTTGTGGATAGCACAACAAGCCACTAATTATGGTTTAAGCTAACCATCGTTACGCGACGAGCATAGATTTACTTGCAGCCCTTGTGGATAGCACAACAAAGCTACATGGTTCATCTACCCCAATCATTTAGGCATCTAATGCCATAGCCACAATTTCTCCTTCCAATTTAAATCGGCCTTGTGGATAACACAACAAACTTGCCTAAAGTGATTTGAATCTTATGACTATAACGATGGTGGACCATGCGGTAAGTTCCTAACTACTCGCGTTACGGCTTAGAATTAATATGAGGGTATTTAGATAACTTTTATTTTGGTCTCTCCTAGGTTATAGTATATAAACATATCGTATATATTTATTAAATACTATACCTGCTTTGATTCACAATCAAACATTAAAAACAATGCATCACATACATGTCTAGTGTGGTCATAGATAGCACAGTGGGTTTGACTAGAGCCAACAGTCAAACACACACACAATCTAACATAACATTTATATCAGATAAACCTACAAGCACATAGGGAAAGGATCTTCATCTTTCCGCTTTCCTGGTTGCAGCTGTGGATCGTCCTCGCTCCTTCCTCGGTTGCCTCGATCATATTACATTTAAATTCTAGAATTTACAAGTAAATTGAAGAAGGTCTTATAGCGAGTACAAGAGAGAGGGAGGTAGAAGTACGTCGAAGTTCGAGAGAGGGAGAGGTACACAGACCTCTATTTATTAACAATTAATAAAAAACCATACATCCACGATCCACACAATCCATTCATCACATGAATAATAAAGGTGCATATCCATGACCACGGTATGTTTTATAACAATCCACACATGATTCAGCGCATCACATGGCTAAAATAAAAGAGTTTCAAAATTAAATATTTTTTGGCTTTCAAAAAGCTGGGATACAATCAAAATTGGTATTAGAATTTTGATAACTCTTTTAATTAACTAAATCATGCAATTAAATCATATTCAGAAGCATAAAACACACATCACATGTGCACACACTCCAAATTAATAATTTTGAGATTATTCCATGCCATTAGAAGAATTCTAATAATTAAATAATTTAACACTTAGATTAAACCATATTAATAATCTAACAATTAGACTATTAATAACTAATCTAACTCTTAGCCTAGTCCAACAAAGTTAATTAATAATTTAACACTTAAATTAATAATCAACTATTATTAATTATTAATTACTAACCTAACACTTAGATTAGTCAGTTAATATTAATTATTAATTTAACTCTTAAACCAATAATTAACACTAACTAATTAATTACTAACTAATCTAACTCTTAGATTAATTAATTAAAGTTATTATTAATTTAACTATTAAATTAATAACTAACAATAATTAATTAAGGACTACTAATTTAACATTTAAATTAGTCAGTTAGAATTAATTATTAATTTAACACTTAAATTAATAACTAACTCTAATTAATAATTAACAACTAAATTTATAAATAACTAATAATCTAACGATTAGATTAATAATTATTAATCTCTAATTTTAACTCTTAAAATTAGACAACAGAGGTTAATTATTAAATTAACATTTAAATTAATAATTAACTATGATGTGTTTAGAAATAATTGTTAATTAAGAAAAATGATTCAAAATCATTATAAGACCATTTAAATAAAATAATTGAATAATAACTTTAAATTTCAAAACAATTTTTGAATTTAAAAAGCTTAATTCCAATTCCAATTTTATTTTAAATGGGCATTGGGGTTTAAATGGGGTTAAAATACCAATCAGGCTTAGCCCACTGGAGCAACTGGTTCGAGCCCTGGCTTGGCCAGGGGCTCAGACCTGGGCCTGCCCGGGGCCACCCTGGATGGCCAATGCCAGGCTCGATTCGACCGGGTCGGGACCGGGCGGTCCACCTACGTCTTCTCCACCATAAGCCCCCCAAACCCTAGTTGCAGGAATAAGAGGAGGCCAGCGGCGGGGCTCGTGCAGCGGCGGCGCCGCCTGGTGGTAGGGCCCCCACGCCGGTGACACCCCCTGCACCGACGGGCTCCCCGGCGCCGGCGAGGGTCCGCATAGGCTTCAGTCCGAGCCCCTTTCATGGGGTTTTTTCTGGTTTTCAAAACATAAAACTAAGGAGAAAGAAGATTTCCATTTGGAAACTCCTCTTGGCAATCCTTGTGTCAGGTTTGAAGCTCCCAATGACCGGCCTAAATCCGGGGTCATCAAGGATGATCTAATCATCATACATGGCCATTTAGATCTTCAAAACAACATTGGTATGAAGTTCGTTCTTCATCACATGAAGAACACCGAAACCCCCCCCCCCAAAAAAAAAAATATTTTTTCAAGATCTAAATTAATCTCATTAATTGTGATCATCATATGAATATGGATCCAGCAAATAAACCGAATTCATGCATGGAATAACACATAGAAAAATTAATTTCGGAACCCAAAACGGGACGAGAAATAGTGGAACCTGGCTTTGATACCACTGTTGGGTTCTCGGGTTTCTCCGGATCTCCCGCGCAGCGGAAATAAAATTAAAACGGAGATTCGATTGCCGTTTCAAAAAACTAAAACACCAATAATCGGATTATCAGTTCTTACCGTGTGCGGATTCGAATCCGCAACCGTTTGGTTCCATCGGTGCGACACAGCAAGCCGCGCAAGCGCCCGGCCTCTAGCAGAGTCCACGCGATCCTCCTTGCGACGGATATCCTCACTTTCCCTGTTCTTCGCATCCACGAGACCTCCGCCGATCGCCGCAACGTTCGCCGCAACGCGCAGACGATTTCCCGTCGAACGGGAGTCGAAGAAGCAGCGGAGCAGATCCGGATATCCAGATATGTCTGGGATGCCAAAGAGAGAGAGAAACAAAGGAGGAGGCAACTAGGGTTAGCAGCAGCTTGGCCTGCTGAGTCCGTTCACTATATTTTATACTAACTGCACGGTTTTTCATAAAAACCCCCGGTTTGTATAAAACCCACTTATTTATCCATCGCCTTCAGAATCATTTACGTGTGACCCTCTAGGCCCAATAACCAGTCCGGTTAATAGCCCAATAAGCCCAGTGACTCCTCACTGGCTTTATTAATCAATTAATAACTCTTTATTAATTAATTAATCAATCGAATTGATGTCGCACATCGAATTCGATCGGGCCTCCGATCACGTTAGGTGCCAAGCAATACCGCATGAACCCGGAAGGTAACGGGGTTAAGTAACCTACTCTTGGAACCTTTCCGCCGACAGTTACCACGTGGATATAATCCTTCATTCATACAATGCTCTCGAGTCAACTCAGGGTATGGCGTGCTATCAAATCCTAACAGGTTAACTCACTTGGATTGAATGCCGCTGATGAATATCGAAAAACTCCTTTCTCGATATTATCATCTGCCCTGGCCAGGGACTTTCGCGCATCCTTCCTAGAGCATTCTCTCTCATCGTACCGAGAGCGAATGATTCCTTATTGACACTCAATTCCCTTCGACGGTATTCTGTCGTACCCGATCCTTGGCTGTTTAAAATCCCGTAGTTAGAGATTCATAAACCAAAGTCAAAGCACAGAAGTCCACCGACAAGGTGTCCTTGGTGTCTCAGGTCTAAGGACCATCCACGCAACTGCGACAATAGAATCAAGCTGGTTGACAATGAGGTACATTACCATCCAGCAATTCAGTCGGATCAGTTCAGTGAACTCATTCTCTAATGAACACCTACAGATTCGCCTTAGTGTCTCCACACAAGTGACTTATGAGATCAGTCACCCTCATTATATGAGCAGGATTAATCTATACTAGTCTAACCGGATATCCGATGTCCTTCTCAGATATCTTCCGACTAGGAACGATTAAGAATATGTGTGTTTAAGTGATCAGTCTCACTAGTATGATCTCATCATAATCTGATCACTATGGCACATATTCACGGACTTCATTATGAGACGATAATTAATATGATTTACACATAATGAATATTATGCCATTATATTTCTAAATGAACGATATTTACATAGTTAGATTGGCTTGTAGGCCACCCAAGACTAATAGTGCGCAAACCGCCCCTAAAATAGTTGTTTCAGACTTACCAGTTATCCATCTGTTGCCTTCTAAAATGCCAGTATACCGGAAGTACTAGGGCACGGGCAATCCTTTTATCCACGTTAAAGAATTCTTGTATGAATCTTTCTTTTGGCAAAACGACAAGCGAGCACTGGCTTTCATATTCAAGAGGTCATTGGAAGGGCCAGCCTTAGAGTGGTTCTTCTCCTTGGATCTGAGTGAAGTTGAAAATTTTGATGTAGTATCCAAGAAATTCTTGCAAAGTTGCAAGGATCAGGTTGCACCTACGCTATCTATCACAGACCTGGTTAATGAAAAGATGAAGCCAGATGAAGACTTTATGGTGTTCGCCGATAGATGGCGATCTATGGCTGAGAAAATAAGAGACCACTTGTCTGAGCAAGAGCAAGTAAAGATGATGATTGTTAATGCTATGCCACAGTACAAGTTGGTCTTGACCCTAAACAACCTGACTACCATGGCTGATTTATATGAGAGGGCGCTCTATGCCCAAAATGCATTTAAAGATACAACATTCTCCAGTGTGTTCGATCCTCATCGAACTTACAGGCTACCACCCAGAAAGCCTAATGTCCCAAATGTTACTACAGCTAGACCAACCACTAAGGGAACTATATCCCATGAACAGGTCAACATCATGAACAACAACCATGGTCAGCTAGTCAGAAGTCAGCCGTCACCTTACAATGCACAGAGGCAGCCAAATCAGCCTCAACATCTCTAGTTACCTCAACACCCACCTCAGCAGGCATACAACCAACCTCGGCAACAGCCGAACTACAATCAAGTTCCTCCTCCAAGTGATTATTCCCAGCAGAGGAAGCCTCCTAGTCCCAAGAGAGCGGCATATCCCAATTACCGGACACTCTCTCTGATGTTCTTAATGCTCTCATAGCATCCAATGCATTAGTATTACCCAAGGAAAAGACCATCTGGCCACCGAATGCAGATGCCGCTTAATACTGTGTGTACGTACCACCGACAGCCTGGACACACAGTGGATGCCTGTTTCCAATTCAAGCACTACATCCACGATCTAAATGACCAGGGAGGAATAGATTGGGAAGAGATGAGGAAGTTCATTGTCGCCTTGAAGGCGAGAAGGCCACAACAACAACAACCACAACAGTAGCAGCAATAGCAGAGAGTGCCAGTTCAGTAGGCAGCACCACCGCAAAATATGGCATAGTACAGAACCCGCTACTAGAGCATCAAAACCAGATTGCCCCAATCCTCACGAATAGCCAGTCTGAGGCTAACAGAGGGCAGCAATGGAAGGTCGAAGAGGCCTCGTCATATATTCCACAGGTCACAACCGAAGTACTATCGAACAACCACCCCGCCGCACCATCCACATCGTTAGGCCTTCACCACCCCCACCACAACCACAACCTACCACCATTACACCATCACCTCCCATCCTTAGGACTACACCCATTACTCCCGTTACACCACCCGCCTTCCTCAAACCCATAACCCCCACGCCATTACCAAATAACCTTCCACCACCTATCTACGAACCCATTGTCCCATCCAAACCATTACTGTGCATACCGTTCCCTATGCCGTCAACCATCCACCATGAACCCATACTACCATATAAACCCCTCATTCGCAATAACCAATCGCCTATCCACTACAATACCACCCTACCATCCAAACCCCTCATCCGCATTAACTAATCACCTGTCACATCATTACCATCTGCCCACCAAACCCATCATGCCATCTAAAACCTCATAAACCCGACAATACTTAAGGCATCACTTGCCTCATTCATTGTTGAGCTCCGGAGCAACCGCATCTTCAGCAAAGTATTCCCAAAATCTGTCGTCCAGGAAGGACCGTCACGAGCAGTTGATGAAGTAAAAAATGAAGAGAGTGCACCAAGCACTCAATATGATTTATTGAAGCATCTTGACAGAACACCGGCATGCATTTCGATACTGGAATTAATCAAAAGATCTAAGACCCATCAAGAAGCATTGATGGAGTATTTACAAAAACTGATGGTCAATGAAGACATGCCGATAGAAAAGATCACTGCTTTGTTTGTTCCTCAGGGGGATCAGCCCTCTATATCCTTCCACCCTTCTCAATTGGCACCTCTGGCAGCAAGGGGTATGGCTTTAAGCATAACTGTTAACATCTGCAAAAAAGTCGTGGATGCATTCCTGGTGGACATTGGGGCCTCTATTAATGTTTTACCGCCAAGAATACTAGAGCTTTGTGGGGTACCGAAATAAAATGGTTGCGTTCCCCCATTTATGTCACTGCATACGACAACTCTACTCATTCCCCTCTGGGCATGGTTTATTTGAAGATAGAGTTAGGTCATGTTTGTCATGCTGAGGTCAAATTCCATATCTTGAGATCGACCCTTCAATAAAAGGGATACTCGGCCATCCTTATATCAAAACACTTGAGGCAATCCCATCAACGAACCATCAATGCCTCAAGTTCCCCTACAAAGTACGAGTCATCAAAGTTACTAGTATGCTTATTCTTGCTGCAACCCATTCTTGAACGTGAATCAAGTTCCAACTCTTTTACCCGTTCAAAAACTAGTCATATCCTTGTTACAAACCTACTTTCCTTCGAGAGACCCATTGAAATCCATCTTACCTGTTCCTTATCCGATTGAAGCTATGAAAAGGGGGAAGTCCATGAATACCCCTGGCTGGGATATCATGATGAAGATTGAATATCAACTTGGGAAAGGTTTGGGCACACATCTGGAGGCAGAATTAAACCAATAAAAGATGACATAAGGATACCTGGCAATGGTCTGGGCCATAGGCCAGAGAAGATACGACATAGCATTGTTCAGCAGCAGGAAGATGAAAATGGCCAGAAGGTGTGGAAGACAATAGTTACACCGTATACGGAAAATCGAGATCCCTTGACTTGGACCCTATCCATACATTTTATTAAAGGGCCCGTGATCCGGCAAGATACTGATAACCCTATGATAATAACTTCCCACTTTGATCTGCATGACATTTATGGAAGAGAACTGGTCAGACAGTGCACGCCATTATTGACATATAAATCCTTCAAGGCTCTGCGGCCAATGAAAAGGGGAAAATCCCAAGATCCTGAATGTGAGTGGTACCGGTGGTTTGATACATGAGATCTATATATAGCATTGAACAGACTGATCCTACACCCGTCTGAACCTCAGTGGCCGCCATTGATTGATGAATTCATAGAAGGGCTTGGGACCATATTTGATAAAAGAATTTTGCTGAGTGACGAGACGGATGAAGGGGAGCCAGATGACCCCTATGAAACTGGTTTAACAACTGATCACCTCTGGAGGGCCACTTACCCCTCTCATGTCTTCACCCTCCACACTATGTTTCGCACTCTGCTTCTGACCTCGACTTGGTCGAGGGTCATCACTGAAGATATCCCCCGAGCGCCGCCCATTATCATTACTCTGTCCTGTAAGGACTGAGGTTTCGAATCCGGTTATCGGGTCAGTTTCTGGGTCGGATCCCCTGGTTTGGGCCCTGATGGGTCAGGGGAGTGCCATCTAAATGACGTCTAGGATGCACGACGCCTTTTGAACGGCGTCTTGCTGGGTAGACGCCATTTAGTTTGGTTGCCATCGTGGTACGTGGGCGGGCTTCGGGCCGCGAGAGTACGGCCCCCGTCGTGTCGCCTGAACGGCGTCCTTGATGGACGACGCCATTCAGAGTACGACCCTGGGTTGTCAGTGTATGGTGCCGGTCTTGTCGTCTGAACGGCGTCTTGGATAGGCGACGCGATTCAGAGTCTCTGTCAGTACGGCCCGTCATGTCAACTGATAGGCGTCTGTGCCGCACGACACGTTTTACCTAGCTTCTGGTTGACCCCGCGAACCCTCCTTCCTTTCCCTCATTTTCTCCTCTCTCTTCTCTCTCCTCTCTTCCCCGACGGCTTCGGTGATCCCTCTTCCCCCTCCTCCTTTTCCTCCCACCATTTCGTCTCTCCCTCCACTCCATCGACCTCCTAACTCCCACCACTACCACCACCACCTCCTCCGTGGTTTTTTCTCTCCGGACGGCGGCCGACGTCCCGGTGGAGTAATGACGTCCTCGGCAGTACCGGCGGCGACGTGGAGACGAGACGGGTTGGCGGTTTTGAGCTTGGAGGAGATTGAGTAACCGGTAGGGTGACGATTCCCATTGTATTTCATTCAAAAACCATGTTTTTCCGCTTTGAAGCAAGTATGTTTTCCCGCTTTGAAGCATGTTTAGGGGTGTTTTTAGGGTGAAAACGCTAAATGCATGAATGAGAAATTGGGTGTTCTAATGGGTAGTTAGATTCTCCTCCTTCCCCTCTATGCTTTGTGGCGTTTCTGTGCGTTTTGGGGGAGAAATCCCAACTTATGGATTGGGGGAAGCGGAGGGGAGAACCTGTCTGTTAAGGCTAAATGGTATAGAGGGATAGGGACACTTTTTAGAAAGGCGGCTCCCACGCACGACACGATTTAGCCCCATTAACAGACTCTGTCTCTGGACTGACAAGCGTCCAGGGACAGCGACACCTTTTTAAAAGGGCAACTTGCGTGGACGACGCATTTTAGTAGAAATTACCCCGTAGCACTGTCCCTGCTTCTGTCGCTGTTAGGCGACGAAGGACAGCGACGCATTTTAATAGGCGGCTACCTATGGCAACGCCTTTTAGGCCATGTTCTGAGGCCAGATTTCACATGAACCAGTTTAGGAGCCTTGAATGGCGTCGGTCTTGGGCGACGCGATTCAAGACAGAATCACATTAATATGTGTTTACACTGTTAGATAGTTCAATCAAATGCATGCTTTAAATGTACTCGATAATGATGGATTCTATGTGACCGGATCGCACTGCGTTGTGTTTCGTGCGACCGTGGACTTCTTACATGACCGGATCGCACTGTGCTGTGTTTTGTGCAACTGTAGACCTAGAGTGACAGTTGTAGCGCTAGACACCCTGTGTCGGTGTGGGTGGGACACAGCGCCGGTAGGAGCAGTGGCGGGGTGATGCCTAGTGAGAGAGGGTCACCTAGTGAACCCCGGGGTTAGCTAGTACCGGTGTAGGAGTGGTACCTGTGGAGTGTCACTCGTGCTGAGGGAAGGAGTAACCACTTGAGCCAGTTGGGCCGGAGTAGCTAGCGAGCTATCCGAGGGGTTACTGTTTGGTCTCAGCGGGTCGGTGTTTCCCACGTTTGGTTGTGTGGTTGGCGTGTTTTGCCGAGACCTTGGTTGTAGGCTCCCTGGTAGAATGGTTTCTGAGTTATGCATGTTGCATTTCGAATGCATGTGGTTTATATCGAGAATTAGGAGTAATAATTACTGCTTTACTTGCTTACTTTACCTTTATCCGTGTTACTGCTCTTGTGGGTGCGTGAGTGGGCGGTGGGGATCGAAGGATCCCTACTGAGTCTTTTCGTTGAGACTCACCCCTGCGGTTTTCAGGTGAGGATTCCAGACAGGCTTAGCGAGGAGAGTGCTACTTTGGGTTGCGCGTCAGCAGCTGATGTTCCGAGGTATGCCCCGACGTAGTTGTTATTTTACTTTCTGGCCTATATGTTTAATTATTTCTTTTCTATTGGAGTATGTAATTACTTGCCGTGTCGAGTCACATTGTAATAACTTTTAATTCTTGCACTTCTTTTTCAGTTCAATACGATGTGAATGTTTAGCTTAGTTAATTATTTATTTCCCAGACTTATCTAGATCCTGGTTTGGCTCCAAATTAATGATTCGGTACCCATTTAGTAATCAGATCCCCGATTATAGGGTGGCGGATCGTTACATGTCCCCTCAAGACATTCTTCCTAGGATTCCTCTCAACCTCGAGGGGATCTATGATTTAATCTGGGACTTACTATTGTATGATCCGCCTAATCCTCTGGCCATGGTGTCATTTTTTTCCTCCTCATAATCATCTCTCTTTCCAAATTCATTCATGTTTCATGATAAATATTGAAAATGTTAAAAAAAAAATGCCGATTTGGCAACCTTTTCCTCACAAATCCTCGTTAAGGAAACCTCCTGCTATCTGTCTGAATGTACCCCATTGCACGAGTCGCTCGGGCAGGATTCTCTTCTAGATCTACTCTGCCCCTCCTCTCAGGAAGATTCCCCTTTATTACCTCATGTATCCAATGACTTTATCCTTTTTCGTCCTCCCTAGGTCAGGATAGTGAGTCTAGTGGTAGGCAGTTTAATGAAGTTAGGGAGTCTAATGAAGTTGGTTAGATTAGGAAGTCTAAGGGTAGAAGAATTCCCAACATATACCTCCAGGAATTAGCTTCTAAGTGCTTTCCATTCTATCAAATCCCTCAATTATTAGAGAATCCTATCTAGTTGTTAGAAAAGTATGAGGTAGATGAGTTGGTTAATGATGGGTATGGAGTATATGAATTAGTACATGAGAAAGACCGTCACCGAAGAAGAAGAAGAGGATAAGGACGCAGCTGAGGCCTATGCAAGCAGAGTGAAGAGATTCGATGAACCCTCAGCTGTCGTAATGAACCAACCAAGGAGATCAATCTAGGAACCGAAGAAGAACCTAGGGTTGTCCTTGTTAGTCAAAATTTTTCCAAATCAGATGAAGAGGCATTTGTTCGAGTTCTTAGAGATTACAAAGACACTTTTGCCTGGAGCTATGAAGATATGCCAGGGTTAGATTCTTTTCTAGTGGAGCACCGTCTAACCTTGAAAGTTGGAGCTAGCCCGGTCAAATAGAAATCAAGACGATTCCACCCACAAATGGCTTTGAAGATGAAGGAAGAAGTCGATAAGCTATATTAAGCCAAATTTATTAGAGTTGTCTTCTATCCGTAATGGGTGGCTAACATAGTCTCGGTTATGAAGAAGGATCGAAAGGTCAGGATCTGTATTGACTTCTAAGATCTAAACCGGACATGTCCTAAAGATGATTTTTCACTACCTCATATAGATGTACTCATCGATAATACAGCTGGATTTGAGACTCTTTCATTTATGGATGGTTTTTCAAGGTATAATCAGATTAAATTGGCAGAAGATGATCGGGAGAAAACATCATTCACCACACCTTGGGGTACTTATTATTATGTTGTCATGCCATTTGGATTGAAGAATGTTGGAGCCACATATCAAAGGGCTATGATGGCTATATTTCACGACATGATGCATGTCCACTTAGAGGTGTATGTTGATGATTTATTGATGAAGTCTAAGACTAGAGTAGAGCATGCTGAAGTTCTAGCAAAAGTTTTCGAAAGATCAAGAGAATATAAATTGAAGATGAATCTTAAGAAGTGCGTATTTGGTGTCTCATCGGGGAAATTATTAAGATTCATTGTCAGCAAAAAGGGTATTGAGATCGATCCCAACAAGGCTAAAGCTATTATTGAAATGCCACCTCCTAAGAACTTGAAGGAGTTGAGAGGTTTTAATCGGGAGGTTGCAGTTTATTTGCCGCTTTGTCTCCCAACACTAGCAAAGATGTAAGCCGTTTTACGAGCTTATTAAGCCGAGAGTCAAAGTTGAGTGGGACGATAAGTGTCAGGAGGCATTTGATGGATTGAAGAAATATCTTGCAAGTCCTCCTATTTTGAGACCACTGTCTTTATATAAACATTTAATACTCTATATCTCTGTCCTGGATGATGCCGTGGGGGCTGTTCTAACACAAGAGGATGAAGAAGGGAAAGAAAGGGCAGCCTATTATCTCTTCAAACTTCTCAACCCTGCTGAACAGAGATATACGGCGATGGAGAAGACATGCATAGTACTTGTATGGGTGGTTCAGAAACTGAAGCATTATTTTCTAGCCCATTAAGTCCATCTCGTTGCTAGGATGAATCCAATCAAATTCCTCCTTGAGAAATCTGTCCTTACAGATCGATTAGTACGTTGGCAAAGCTTTCTATCTCAATTCGACATCATGTACATTCAGCAGAAAGCAATCAAAGGCTATGCCATAGCAGAATACCTTGCTCATCACCCTCTTCCCATATCTGATCCAGTCTGATCGGAGTTTCTGGATGAGGAACTGATGTCCATCAACAGAATCAAAGATGATATGTGAACTCTGCATTTTGACGGAGCTCTGAACTCTCATGGTAAGGGTATCGGCATCGTTCTCCTATCACCTGAAGGTGTAACCATTTTACAAGTCTTTCAGCTTGCCTTTCACGTTACAAATAATATAGCTAAATATGAGGCTCTTCTTGCTGGCCTCGAGGTTGCTCATCTCTATGGTGCTACCAAGCTACGGATTGTAAGTGATAGTCAATTGATTCTTCGCCAAGTGTTCACCAAATACTGCACCCTTGATCCTAAACTCAAGCCGTATCAGGAACTCACCTCAGCTTATGCCAAGCTTTTCATCAAACTGATCTTTGTCATGTTCCTCGGAATCAGAACATCTTAGCCGACGCTCTAGCTTATCTCGCATCGTCTCTGAATTTCCCAATCAGCGAACACTCCGAATCAATCATCATCCACAGGCGTCTCTCTCCTGCTATAGAGGACCCTTCCTTGCTTAGGATCAAGGAGAAGTTGCTGAAGAAGGTTAGAGACAGAGATATTGTGGAGAAAAGAGAAATCATATTGTTGGAATTGCAAGAAGAGATGGAAGATGAAGAGAAATCATGGTTCTATGAAATTGCTAAATATGGTTCTATTATCCTCAATTCTTCCTTTATGGGTCCAACTACTAAGGGTACACTGTCTCATGAACAGGTCAGTACAATGAACAATAATCAGAACCAGTTTATGAGGAATCAGCAACAATATCAGTCACCCAGGCCTCAAAACCAACAGGGCTACAGGCCTCCTACTTAGCAACTTCAGTCAGCACCGCAACATTCCCACCAGCAAGTATACAATCCACCTCGGCAGCAGCCGAATTACACTCATGTTCCTCCTCCTAATGACTATGCACAGCAGAGGAAACCTCCTGGCCCCAGAAGGTCAGTATATCCCCAACTACCAGAATCCCTCACAGATATATATAACGCCCTCATGGCAGTCAATGCCTTGGTACTGCCAAAGGAAAGGGCCGTTTGGCCACCGAATGTCGACATGTCCCGTTATTGTGTGTTCCATTGTCAACCGGGAATCACAGTAGATGCGTGCTTTCACTTTCGGAATTACATTCATGATCTCAATGATCAAAGAGGGATTGATTGGGAAGAGATGAAAAAATACATAATCGCCTTGAAGGTGAAAAGACCACAACAGCAACAACCGCAGCTACCAGAATCCCTCACAGATATATATAACGCCCTCATGGCAGCCAATGCCTTGGTACTGCCAAAGGAAAGGGCCGTTTGGCCACCGAATGTCGACATGTCCCGTTATTGTGTGTTCCATCGTCAACCGGGAATCACAGTAGATGCGTGCTTTCACTTTCGGGATTACATTCATGATCTCAATGATCAAAGAGGGATTGATTGGGAAGAGATGAAAAAATACATCATCGCCTTGAAGGTGAAAAGACCACAACAGCAACAACCGCAGCTATAGCCACCACAACAGCAACAACCAGTCCAAAGGGCCCTAGTACAGCAAGCAGGGCCGCAAAATATGGGCATAGTACAGAACCCGTTGCCAGAACATCAAATCCAAATTGCCCCCATTTTGACAGGTAGCCAGTCTGAGGCTAGTAGAGGGCAACAATGGAAAATAGAGGATTCATCCTCTATCTATTCAGCAAGTCACATGTCAAGCACTGTCGAGCAACCGTCTCGCCGCATTCTCCGCATACCCAGACCACAATCCATCACCATTAAACCCATTCCACCCCCCGCCACCACATCCTCACCAAGAAACCTTCCGCAAACCAACTATACACCCCCCATGCCATCCAAACCATTACTCTGTATGCCATTCCCTACATCATCTACAACAATCACTCACCCCGATACCCTACAACCCTCCAAACCACTCATCCACACAATACCCCCACCAAATAACCCATCACCGTCACCTACTCATACGCACCCCCAACCCTCCAAACCACTCATCCAAGTTCCCTTACCTCCACCAACATCCCCTTATCCAGCCATTACGCCTTCCAAACCATTCCTCAACACGGCACTGCTCAAGATAATGCCTAGAGCTTCTACTATTGAAGAACATACGCTCCGAAGCGGCCGAATATTCAACAAAGTGTTCCCTCAGTCCACGGTGCGAGATGGCCCGTCACAACCAGTAGAAGAAGTCCAGAATGAAGAGAGCATCCCTGGTACTCATTATGATTTGTTGAAGCAGCTGGATAGAACACTGGCACGCATCTCCATAATAGAGCTGATCAAAAGATCTAAAGTCCATCAAGAAGCCCTAATGGAATACCTACAACGGGTAATGGTCAGCAAAGATGTGCTAGTAGAAAAGATCACCGCATTGTTGGTACCCTAGGGGGATCAGCCCTCTATACCATTCCATACTTCTAAACTATCACCGCTAGCAACAAGGAGCATGGCATTAAGTATAACTGTCAACATATGTAAAAAGGCTGTGGATACATGTTTAGTAGATACTGGGGCATCTATCAATGTGTTGCCACCAAGAACTCTAGAGCTCTGTGGGGTCCCAAAAGAAAAATGGCTGCCTTCTCCCATTTCTGTTATAGCCTATGATAACTCTACCTGTTCCCCTCTGGGAATGGTCTATTTGAAGGTAGAGTTAGGCCCTGTTTGCCATGCTGAAGTCGAATTTCACATTCTCGATATCGACCCTTCACTGAAAGGCATACTCGGTCCTCCTTACATCAAGTCACTTGAGGCGATTCCATAAACAAACCACCAATGCCTCAAGTTCTCCCACAAAGGATATATCATCAAAGTCACTAGTATGCCCATCCTTTCTGCGACCCACTTGCTGAATATAAGTCCTAACCCAGCCCCTCAGAGGCTAGCTATCTCCTTGTGCCAAACCTATACCCTTTTGGCAGATCCCTTTGAGCATACCGTACCTACATCTTACCCGATCAATGCCATGAAGCGGAAGAAGTTCATGAATACCCCAGGCTGGAATATCATGTTGAAAGTGGGATATCAACCTGGAAAGGGTCTGGGCACCCGGTTGCAAGGAAGAATTAAACCAGTGACAGATGAGAGAAGAATATCTGGCAGCGGACTAGGCTATAGGCCGGAGAAAGTAAGGCATAATATTGTGGAACAACAAGAAGGTGAATAGTCATAAGGTATGGAAAACCATGGTTACCCCTTGCAAAGAAAATTGAGATCCCTTGACTTGGACCTTGTCCACTCATTTTGTTAAAGGACTCGTGATTCAACATGACCACAATAATACAATAATGATTACTTCCCACTTTGACCTGCATGATGTATATGGGAAAGACCTGGCCAGACATTGTTCACAACTGCTGACATACCAGTCTCTACAGGCTTTGCGGCCGATGAAGAGGAGGAAAACTCAAGATCCAGGATGTGAATGGTACTGTTGGTTTGACATATGGGATTTATACATTGCACTAAATAGATTATTCTTAAGTCCGTCAGAACCAGAGTGGCCGCCACTGGTAGATGAATTAATTGAAAGTCCCGGGGCCATTTTTGATAAAAGGATTATGCTGTCTGAGGAAACATATAAAGAGGAGCCATATGACCCCTATGAAGCTGGTTATACTACAGATCTTCTAGAGGGGGACCTATCCCCATCATATTTTCACACTCCATACTCTGTTCCGCACTCTGCTCATGACCCCGACTTGGTCGCGAGTCATTACTGAAGACATTCCATGGGCTCCGCCCATTACTATTACTATATCCCCTCAGGATCTCATCCCTCAAATCCCTCTTAATCTTGAGAGAATCTATGATCTGATTTGGGATATACTATTGTATGATCCCCCTAATCCCTGGGCACTGGTACCGATACCTCCATCATCTCCTTCTCCCCCTATTCGCATCCATTCTTACTATATGTTAAACTCAAATAATTCACAATAAAAACGTCGATTTGGCAACTTCTTCTTCCCAAATCCTCATTGAGGAAACCTCCTACTTGTCCGACAGTACCCCATCGCGTGGGTCATTCGGACAAGATTCCCTTCTAGATCTGCTCTGCCCCTCCCTTCGGGAGGATTCACTTGTATTTCCTCCTGTATTCCTTATTTTTTATCCTTCTTCGTCCTCATTAGGTCAGGATAGGAAGTTGAGTGAAGTTAGGTAGGTTAATCAGATTAGGAAGTTTAGGAAGTCTAAATGTAGACGAGTTCCAAATAGATACCTCCAGGAGTTAGCCTTAAGATGTCTTTCTTCCTCTCAGATCCCTCAGCTATTAGAAAATCCAATCCAGATGCCAGAAGAATGTGGAGTTGATGAGTTAGTCAATGATGGATACGGGGTATATGAGCTGTTACATGAGAACGACCCTATTAATGAAGAAGGAGAAGACGACGAGGACGCGGCTGAGGTGTATGCCACTAGAGTGAAGAGATTTGATGAACCTTCAGCTGCTGTAGAAGAGCCTACCAAAGAGATCAATCTAGGAACTGAAGATGAACCTAAGGTGGTCCTCGTCAGTAAGAATCTGTCTGAAGCAGTCTGAGTTCTCAAGGATTATAAGGACACTTTCGCCTGGAGTTATGAGGATATGTTAGGGTTAGACTCATCATTAGTGGAACACAGATTGACACTGAAAGATGGAGTTAGCCCGGTTAAACAAAAGTTAAGGCGACTCCACCCTCAAATGGCTTTGAAAATGAAGGAAGATGTCGATAAGCTGCATAAAGCCAAATTCGTTAGAGTTGTCCTCTATCCGCAGTGGGTGGCTAATATAGTCCCGGTTATGGAAAAGGATGGGAAGGTTAGAATCTATATTGACTTCCGAGATCTGAACCGGGCATGTCCTAAAGACGATTTCCCACTGCCTCACATAGATGTACTCATTCACAATACGGCTGGCTATGAAACTCTGTCATTTATAGATGGGTTCTCGGAGTATAATCAGATTAAGTTAGCAAAAGAGGATCAAGAGAAAACATCATTCACCACACCTTGGGGAACTTATTGCTATGTTGTTATACCATTTAGATTGAAAAATGCTGGAGCCACTTATCAAAGAGACATGATGGCGATATTCCATGACATGACGCACATAAACTTAGAGGTGTATGTGGACGATCTACTGGTGAAATCTAAGACGAAAGCTGAGCATGCTGAAGTTCTGGCAAAGGTTCTGGAGAGGTCGAGAGAATATCAGTTGAAGATGAACCCCAAGAAGTGCTTATTCAGAGTATCATCAAGGAAGTTACTTGGATTCATTGTCAGTAAGTGGGGCATTAAGATCGATCCCAACAAGGCAAAGGCTATCAGAGAGACGCCACCTCCCAAGAATTTGAAGGAATTAAGAGGATTAATCGGGATATTGCAATTTATTCTCCGATTTGTCTCCCAACACTCGCAAAGGTGTAAGCCGTTCTACGAGCTTACTAAAAAGGGAGTCAAGTTTGATTGGGATGATAAGTGTCAGGAGGCATTTGATGGATTGACGAATTATTTAGCAAGTCCTCTAGTTTTGAAACCACCATCTCCGAACAAGCCTTTGATTTTATCTATTTTTGTCCTGGATGAAGCAGTGGGGGCTGTCCTGGCACAAGAGGATGAATAAGAAAGGAGAGGGTAGCCTACTATCTCTCTAAACTTCTCAACCCCGCTAAACAAATATATACAACGATGGAGAAAACATGTGCAATGCTTGTATGGGTTGTCCAGAAGTTGAAGCACTATTTTCTGGCTCACGAAGTTCATTTCATCGCTAGAATGAATCCCATTAAGTTTCTTCTTGAGAAATCCGTCATCACTGATAGGTTGGCACAATGGCAGAGCTTTCTTTCCCAATTCGATATCACTTATATTCAGCAAAAAGAGATTAAAGGCTATGCCATAGCAGAACATCTTGCTCATCATCCTCTTCCTCAGTTTGATCCAGTCCGATCAGAGTTTCCGGATGAGGAACTGATGTCCATAAACAAAATCAATGATGATATGTGGACTCTGCATTTTGACGGAGCTCTGAACTCTCGCGGCAAGGGTATCGGCATTGTTCTCCTATCACCTGAAGGTGTCACCATTCCACAAGCCTTTCAACTTGACTTCTATGTCACCAATAACATAGCTGAATATGAGTCTCTCCTTACTGGCCTCGAGGCCGCTCATCTCCATGGTGCCACCAAACTGAGAATTGTGGGTGATAGTCAGATAATTCTTCGCCAATTGCTTACCAAGTATCGTACCCTCGATCTTAAACTCAAGCCCTATCAGGAACTCACTTCAGCTTATGCCAAGCTTTTCATCAAACTGATCTTTGTTCATGTTCCTCAGAATCAGAACATTCTAACTGACACTTTAGCTTCTCTCGCATCTTCTCTAAATTTTCCGATTAGCAGGCAATCTGAGTCTATCACTGTCCACACGCGTCTTTGTCCTGCCGTGAAAGTCCCCTCTTTCCTTAAGGTTAAAGAGAAGCTGCTTAAGAAGGTTAGAGATGGGGATATTGTGGAAAAGACAGAGATTATACTGCTAGACTGGCAACAAGAAATGGAAAATGAGGATAAACCATAGTATTATGAGATTGTCAAGTACTGTGAAGATCAGTCATACCCTGAAGAGGCCACTATTGAGGAGAAAAGGGCTATCAGGAGAGTTTCTCAAAGATACACCCTAGTTGGAGGAACTTTATATAAACGTGGATTTAATGGCGTTTTCTTAAGATGTCTGGATGAAGATGAGCTTTGGAAGATCATGGAAGGGGCTCGTGCTGGAGTTTGTGGTGGCCATGTTAACGGACAAATGCTATCAAAGAAAATCCTTAGACAAAGATATTATTGGCCAACCATGGAAGAAGATTGCGTAGGATATGTCCGTTGGTGTGCTAAGTGTCAGCTTCATGCCGATAAGATCCATTCCCCCGCATCTTCACTCCATCCTGTTTCATCTCCATGGCCCTTCTCCATATGGGCATTCAACATCATTGGTCCCCTTGGTAATCCTGATTCTGCCACCAAGCAAAAATCTTTCATCCTCACAGTAACAGAATATTTCACCAAGTGGGTAGAAGTCGAAGCATACACGGAGATCAAAGCATCAACGGTCTGCAAGTTCATCATGAGGAACATCATCACCAGATTTGGGATTCCAAGCACCATCGTCACTAAAAATGGACCGCAGTTCATCTCATAAGAGCTGAAGGACCTCTGCAACAGGTATAAAATTGCGTTGCATCATTCATCTCCTTATTATCCGCAAGCCAATGGCCAAGTAGAGACGACCAATAAGACTCTGATAAAAATTATCAAGAAAACGACCAATAAGTCTAATAAATTTTCGGACTGGCCAGAAAAATTAATTGAGGCTTTATGGGCATACCGAACTTCAATCCACACTCCCACTGGGCAAACTCCTTATTCCTTAACATTTGGAATGGAGGCGGTAGTTCCATACGAAGTCCTCATCCCATCATTAAGAGTACAACTGGGCAAGGAATTTTCCATTGACGAGCATCGCTCTGCACTCCTTGCTCAACTAGAACTCTTAGATGAGAAAAGATGGTCAGCCGCCAATCACGCAAGAGTATATCAGAACAGATTAGCACGTTTTTATCAAAAGAAGGTCATTAAACGAAAGTTTAAAGTTGGTGAGATGGTTGTGAAAAAAATCTTTGTAAAACCTGGTGGTCCGCATTCCAAGCTCCAACCCAATTGGGAAGGACCGTATGTCATATCGCATGCTTTTCCTAATAATGTTTATCGCTTAGTCAATGCAAAAGGGCAAGAGTCAACTCACCCCTGGAATGGTTTGTATCTTAAGAAGTACTACCCTTAGTGTAACGATCAGCATGGTACAAGGATCAGTGGAGTTGAAAAATTCGAAAACTCAAATTCCCATATTAATCTTTGGTAATCTAATCCAAACGTATTATTGCACACAAACACGTTTGATTCATGAATAACAAGAGATGTGAATTCCGAGGAACACTGAAAGCTTGACTAATAGTGGAAGGTACAACTCATTCTTTTCAAAACAAAACTTCTGTTTTACTTCCGGCCCGCGACGACGGAACGAGGTTTAGAATAGACTACTGAAAATACCCGTCATCCTAGTAGGAGGCCATCATAAAAAAAAAGGAGGAGATCCGCACCTCAAAGGCAAAAGAAAAAGCAAAGGCAAAAGCCAAACTAAATCAAAAGGTCGTTCAATATTGCAAATGTTACCACAAAAGGCCACAAAATCAAATGAAAAGGGAGCACAAGATCGTTAAATATCCCGCAAAAATAAAAATGACCGAACCTCAACAAATAATAGGGTAAAGAAAGGACATCTTTCTGGGTCTCCGAAACCTTCTCGCGAGCTTTCTAAACTAATTCTTCCCTCCATTCTAAAGAGGCGTACTCCAAACTTGAGGAATGGCCAAGGTTGACTGAGGGTTGGACCATCGAATGGGATCACGATTACAAACCCAATTCAAGCACAATAAGTCTGGATTAGGTCATTAGAGAATAATGTGGAAATTAAGTTGACGAATGAATACGCTCTTTTGATCCAAGTTCCATGTTGATCCTTAGTTTATTCAGTTAATGTCTTATTTCAAAACCCAAAAAAAAATTGAATATTTCAAAACCCAAAAAAAATTGAATATTTCAAAACCCAAAAAAAATGAATATCTCAAAATCTAAAAAAAAATTGAATATTTCAAAACCCCAAAAAATTGAATATTTCAAAACTCCCCAAAAAAACATTGAATATAGCAAAAAAAAATTGGATATGGCAAAAAAAAAAACTCATAAAACTTGGATATTTCTAAATATGCAATTGTGAAACAAAAATATTTCAATTAGCATTTGTTTGCCGCATCATATGTGTGTTGCATCCTTTTACTTTCAGTGAGCATTTGCATACTTGTATGTCGCATTTTACTTTCTTTTAATTATCTTTATTTACGTTCGTTAAATAAAGGCTTCGCCCCTTGACCCTTCTACCAAGGATAGGATCAAGTAACTAGTTACTTAATTGGGCAAGGGGATAAGCCTGAACAGATATTTAATTTGTTCGTTTAAGCCATGTGCAAGAATGGAAAAGGAAAGACAGTGGAGAATAACACCAAGACAACTCAAGCATGAAGAAAGTACTTTCATATATGAGTGAAAGTCCATCCATAGGACTTCAAAATTGGAAAGAAAGTACATCATGACAGCCCTCACGGTTGGCTCTCCCCTGCACCCTCGTTCAGTTGGCTCTGTGCCTCATCCTGGACGTCCGGTCCTCGAGCTGGCGGAGGTGGTGGCCCCATGACGCTCAGCCCTACCTGGCCAGAAGATACTGCTATGCTAGTGGTGAAAGCACTCGCCTGCCCTGGCTCCAGCGCCCACTGGTAGCGAGCCTCGATACTTTGGCGCTCGTGCTCCGCCACTGATAGCCGCCCATGAAGACTCTCCAATCGAGACCGGTCGTAGTCCCTCTCCTCCGTCAGGGTCTCTAGTCAAACCTGGAGACATGCAAGCTCCTGAGGAAGGTCGCCCGTGGAGAGTCTGGCCAGCTACTCCTCCAGCTCGACAACGCGGGCCGCTGAACTACGAGCCTGTGCCAGCTCCACATCCCTCTCCCTAAGAGCCACGCAGAGCTCTTGGACCTGCAACAGAAGACGTCGTCAATCAAAGGATCAAGGAAGCGAAAGACATCATGCAAGAAGCGAGTTGAAGATTTACCCGAGCAGCGGCATCCTCTTCAGCCTAAGTAGCTCGGCGGATGGCGAAAGCAAGCTGACTCCGCAAGTCAGCCATGGCGGCTACATGGGCAGCCGAGGAAGAGGAAGGACCAGCAGTAGTTAAAGGTGAAGGGGTCGCCGCGTGAGTATAAGCGGCAAGCTGTAACAAAAGTGGGATCACTGTCAGTGTACAAGTGTCAAAACAATTTAATAATAAAAATGAAGCATTCATAACATCCATGTCATTCATGCATATCGCTTACCAGCTCATCTAATTCTTTCTGGACCCACTCTAACTGGGCCTCGGCGTCTTGGAGGTGGCCTTGGAGTGTGATGATGGTGGCATCCCGTGCATCTTGCATTTTCCATAACATGACATGCATTTACAAATAAAAGTAAGATAATTAATAAAATGAAAGAATCATTCACAAGCATACATATCATAATACTCACATCGAGAGGCCGGAGTAGCTGGAGGTGGGCCGCGTAGTGGGCCCGATAGCGCTGCAGGTAAGCATCGCTGCTCACCGCCTGCGACTCTACCGGGATCTCATACCAGTGCCCGTCATCCCGCTGATCTGAGAACTTGGCACCCCAATCCGTGCAGGCCTGCTTGCCCCGCATCGACCTCCCGATCCCCTCGAGAAACTCCTACTCCACCCACTCCTGATGCAGACCCAATGTCCGCATCGCCAGCCTCTGGCACAGGAGGGCTATTTCATTCATACAATGCAGCCACACCTGGCGCCCGAACCTGCCTCGCCTGTGCTCCACCCATGGCTGCCTGGCATCGTCCATACCCAAATATGGACGCCAAATAACCTGCATTCATATAGGTTAATTGCATTGCATTAACGAATCATCTAAATCATCGATCAAATATGAAATTAAACAAATATTAATTTAGCAACACTTTAAAAAATAAATAATTAATTAAACAGTTTAACATTAGATAAATAATCAAATATAAAACAGAAAAGAATTTTTACCAACAACTCTTGGTAGTCAAGAAATTAACAACGGAGGGCCGTCAACTGGTGATGTTGTGGCGCCGTGTCCACCACCGGACGCCAATGCCGGGCAAGCAGAACCACTGTCGGCTGTGTAGATGGTCGCGCTCGGCCTAGAGGGAAATAATAGTATGTCCACACCTGCATCAAAGAGCATGTAGTTAGTATCATACGCATTGCATAATAAGCATTTAATGAATTGAACAAATATGAAATAAAGTAAGTACCTAAAGAAACGGCGCACAGCCGCAGATGGTGGTCTCCCGGTCAGGTGTGACGGTGGAGAGGTCGGTGAAGAGATGGGCCAGAAGGGCTGCACCCCAGGCATACTCACCTAAACGGTCTAAGTTGATCAGAAGACTTAGGAAGCGACAATGGATGTAGTCGCCCTTCATCCCGAAGAGGAGCCTACCAAAGAAAAAGACTAAAAATCTCCTAAGATCTCTATCTACAGCTATCCTATCACTAGGATCCTGGCAATATACTGCGGTAGCTGCCCTCGCCAGCCTGGACCTCAGCTCAGCCCGGGACTCGTCCATCTGCTGCCTGGGCTCCTCTAGCCCCAGAGATCTCTCTACTGTAGTCCGAAGGATCCGAGTGTAAGGATCGTGACCTTCGGATCCGGTTTTCGGGTTCGGACCTTGTAGTTCTAGCCTTGTGAGGGTGGAGGTCCTGAGTTGATTCGCGTCAGGACATAGGGACGCGTTTCGAACGGCGTCCACCGTCGCTGACGCATTTCAAGTTCCGCCACGTGGGGGCCACGTGGGCTGGCTTCGGGCCGCGTAGGTACGGTCCCGTCTTGTCGCCTGAACGGCGTCCACGCGTGTCGACGCCTTTCAGACTGCGACTCTGGGATTGTCAGAGTACGGCACTGACATGTCGTCTGAACGGCGTCTGCCTTGAACGACGCGTTTAAGAGTCTTGTCAGAGTAGCCGTCACATCAACTGAATGGCGTCCGTGGATGTCGACGCGTTTTAGCCAGTCTCTGGTTAACCCCGCGAGCCCTCCTTCTTTCCCTCATTTTCTCCTTCCTTCCTCTCTTTCCCCTCCGACGAACTCGGCGGCGATCCCTTCCTCCTCCCACCGTTTCATCTCTCCCTCCACTCCATCCTCTACCTAACTCCTACCACTACCACCTCCACTTCCACTGCGGCGTTCTACTCTCCGGACGGCGGCCGACGTCACGGAGGAGCAAGGACGACCACGGCGGTACCGGCGGCGGCGTGGGGCGAGTCGGGTGGACGGCGTGAAGCTCGGAGGCGTTCAAGTGTCCGGTAGGGTGACGGTTCCCCTTAGCATCATGTTTTAGGCCATGTTTACCCCGTTTAAGCTTGTTTGGATCTTTGGTTTCGGGGGGTAGAATGAGCATGTTTAGGAGTTCTTTTTGATAACATGGGGGATTTTCCATGAGTGTGTTGCCTATGGTAAGTATTACTCCTCTTTTCCCTCCGTTTTTGGGTGAATTTTGGGGTTGTTTGGGGTTGGAAAGGGAGGCCTCGGGCTCAGGCGACTCTGGTTCCTGGGGCTAAAACACGTCGTGCATGGACGACGCCTTTTTGAAGGGCGTCGAGCCATCACGACGCCTTTTAGACAGGAATCGTCTGACAGAGAGTCTGCCAGTTTGGGGATTATGGGACTAAAAGACGTCATGGGTGAACGACGCGTTTTCGAATGGCGTCGGTTAACCATGACGCCTTTTAAAGGTAGAAATCCCCTGAGTAAGGGCCTTGGAATTTCCGGATTTCTGTGTTGAATGGCGTCTGAGGATGTCGACGCCTTTTAAAAGGCGACTACTGGTGTCGACGCCTTTCAAGGCCTGATTCTGAAGACTGTTTTATATGAACCTATATTTGGAGCTTGAATGGCGTCGGCCTTGGGCGACGCGATTCAAGACAGAACATCACTAATTCATGCCAGTAAAACGTGTTTATACTGTTAAATAGATGGTTAGTACATGCTTTAGTGTACCCGATAGAGATGGATTCTTCATAATCGGATGGCTCTATATGTGTGTCACGCGATCGCGGACTTTTCACGTGACCGGATCGCACTGTGCTGGGTTTTGAGTTACTGTGGACCTGGAGTGACATTGTAGCACTTTATCACCCTGTGCTGGTGGGGGCGTGAGCACAGCGCCGGTGGGGGCGTGGGCGGGGTGACGCCTAGTGAGAGAGGGTCACCTGGTGAACCCCGGGGTCAGCTAGTACCGGTGTCGGAGTGGTACATTCGGAGAGTCACTCATGCTGAGGGAAGGAGTAGCCACCTGAGCCGGTTGGGCCGGAGTAGCTAGCGTGCTATCCGAGGGGTTACTGTTTGGTCTCAGCGGGTCGAGGTTTTTCCACCGTTGTTGTGTGGTTAGCGAGTTTTATCGAGACAATAGTTGTGGGTTTCCTTGTCGGCTGGTTTAATACATGCATGTTGTTATAATACGATTGCATGTGATTTCACGTTAAGAATTAGGAATTGTACCTCTTGTGCTTATCACCTTTCCGTTAGCTGTACCTTGCACTTGTGAGTGTGTGCGTGGGCAGTGGGGATCGAAGGATCCCTACTGAGTCTTGTTTTTGAGACTCACCCCTCCTGCGGTTTTCAGGTGAGGACTCTCAGCAGACCTAGCGAGGAGAGTGCGGCCGTGAGTTGAGCACTGTCAGCAGTTGTTCCGGGGTATGCCCCGACGTAGTTGTGATTTTATTTCTGGCCTGTACGTTTAATTATTTCCTTTCTGTTGGATTATGTAATTATTTGCTGTATCGAGTCGCATTGTAATAATTTTAATTCCTGTACATTTATTTCAGTTCAATGCGATGTGAATGTTTAGCTTAGTTTATTATTTATCTCCCAGACTTGATTAGATCCTGGTTTGGTTCCAAATTAATGATTCGGTACCCATTTAGTAATCGGATCCCCGATTATAGGGTGGCGGGTCGTTACACCGAGACTCTTGGCCCTCCAACCCCGTGCACTCTAGGCCCAGCAACTCCTGAGCCAGCCCATGGTAGTCGAGATACATGATCTCGCTCACCGCCCGACCTTCTACCCAAAGGCCAATAATCCTGCACACATCCTCAAGACTAGGGACCATGTGTCCCCAAGGCATTAGAAATGCCCGGCTCTCAGTGTGCCATCGCTCCCTCAACACCTGGAGCAACACCAAGTAGATCCAAAAAGGCTCGATCTCTAAGATCTCCCTAAACCCCATCTCCGCCAGTCTTACCTTCTGAAAGTCCGGGAGACCCCGGTAGGCGGCCACCACCAGGTCCCAAGAGATCCTGGTCCTCATTGTCCCCTGCAATTGTCAAATTCACCATCAGGGCATTAATAATCATTTTTTGGAATAATTGTCACTATTTTTGAATCGCGTTTGGGCACAGGGACGTGTTTCATTGCACATCCCTGTCCCCAGACGCGTTTCACCACAAGTTTCCAGAACCTGTGGCCGGCTTTTTTCTTCCCTCGTCCAAGTTGAATTTAACATAAAAAGAGTGTTCTTAAAGCTTACCAAACGCGGGCCTACCTCTTCGGCCGGTGCCGCCGCTTCCTCGGCCTCCATGAAGGCTGCCGCCTCCATGAGTGTCAATTCCTCTGCCGACGTCGTTTCTAGAATTGACTCCTCACTCGCGGCCATGACTCGGCACCATTTGCCGATCCCGTTTGGTTCTCCTTGCTCCATAGGAACATGAGAGAGAGAGAGGGCTCAAGGGAGTGGGAGAGGATAAGAGAGACCAGGGATGAGAGGAGATCGCCGGAGGAGGTCACTGGAGTTGAGAGAAAGGCTGGAGTTGAGGGAGGTCGCCGGAGTGAAGAGGATCGCCGGAGGGGAACGCCCGTCGCCGGAGAAGAAAGCCAGGGAGGAGAGAGAAGGTGAGAGGAAGAATGAGGAAGAAAGAGGTTCGGGCTCGCGAGCCCCTGTTTGAATTCGTTTTTAAATCGCGTCTTTGGACAGCGACGCCTTTCAGTGGCGCACAATCTGAGGCGGCAACAGGAATTGTTGAAATAAGTGAAACGCGTCCCCCTAGGGAGACACCTTTTGGATTTGACCACCTCTTCTGCTCAGGGCCATACCATGGAGAATTGCTATTCGCGTCTTTGAAGAACGACGCCATTATGAGGATTCATTGCAGGAAATCTCTGGAAAATAGGAGAGAGAAATTTAAAGGGCGTCTTGCTGACCAGACGCGATTCAGGGTTCTTTGGAGAATGGATTTTAAATTCGGAAATTGATTAAGATTGAAAAGCGTCTCTCTGAGTCGACGCGATTTGAATTAACTGAACCTAAGAATGTATATTTTGAAGAAAAATCACAGTTTCATTCAAGAAAAAAATTGCGAAGCATTAAAGAAGAATTGCTATTGTATTAGAGAATGATTTATTGAAATAAAACCAAAATACATCAAATTGAAAGATAGGTGAAAAGCTTTCAAGGACGGATTTTCTTGAGCTCATTTACATATGATTTCAACAGTTCCTTATTGGCTTCATGAGGAGTTTTCACACAACGGGTGAATCTGATGTTCCAAAGAGTTGCAATAAGTTCAGTGCATCGAAGTCTTCATCAGTACCTAATGCTCGCTTCTTGATTGGAGAAAGAGAGAATATTTCTGAAAAATCATAGCAAGGCATGCCAAGCTGAGGGTGACACCGATATAGATTATAAAGGACGAACTCAGTTGCCCCGATCAGTCAAAGCTCTGTGCCAGCACCACAGCGCACTCAAGCCGCCTTTTCCATGAGAGCGAATGGCATGGATTCAAATCCAATTCTGGGCATAGTCTTGAAGTAAGTGCGCCAATCAGCTCGAGTCTTGAGGTTGGGCACTCAATTGGTCATGTTATCATTGAACTTCACAATGTTAGCAATATGGAAGATAGGACTGCGCTGATATGTTTGAGATATCCTTGGAACCTTCTCCTCATTATGGTTGAACTTGAAGTGGAATTCTACCCATAGAGCCAAGAGTAGCATGCTGCCATAAGGAGGTTGACCCGCAGAAGCTACAGAGAGCCCACTGTAGAGGTAGGCTAGAACCGCTGTGCTAATCTATTTCCCTTCGAAAATCCCATTGATTGCGCTAATTTGATCATCTTCTAGAACATTGTCTTGGGCAGGGAATAGTAGTGCTCCAGCTAAGTACGTGGTGAATGCCTTCATCATGTTCTCTATATCTTCATCTTTGAGATCTTCGATCTTCTTCAGAGTCAATTCAGCTAATTTAGCAAGATTGATTCCCTTCTTTGTAAGACAGCCTTGAATTTCCTTTGGGTTCTTCACAATCTTTTCCAATAATTGTTGACATGTGATTCTTTCTCTCATGAATATCATCACACTCAAATCAGGTTCATCATTATTGACCTTGAGCTTAGGAAGACCCAATAAGAGTTCGGCTTCTTCTAAGAGGATAGTGGCTTCGAACGTGGCAAAGAGGAAAGTATGAGTTTGTGGATGCCATAGTTCGATCAAAGCGCCCATTGCAGCCCAATCCATGCTTGTGCTCTTATAATGTTTGGCATGAATTATCAATCCTTGGATATCCCACTTGGATATATAAAATTGTATGGAGAGATTGATCCTGTTAACTAGTTTTTGGACCCATGGAAGTGAAGAAAATCTTTTTGGACCGGAGAAGAAAGGATATCCCTAGATGAAAATTGGAATAGTCCTATCATATGGAGAACCTGTAGAAAGTTGCATAGAAAGAATTAATTAGAGGAGAGATTAGCTTACTTGTAAGTTAGGATCTCGCCCACTTAGAAGATCCTTCTGTTGGGTTCTCTGTGTCGAGATCCGACCGAAAAACGCAGCGGAATAAAATATTCGGGATCGGATCTATCTCGTTTCGATCGTTGGAATAAAACCGGAGTAAATCGGATTTACCTTGCGCGGATTCGAATCCGCGTTCGTTTTCCGGTTCCGTTGGAGTGATGCCACAAGTCGCGCAGATGCCCGACCTCTAGCGGTATCCACGCAGTTCTCCTCGCGATGGATCGACCTCGCTTCCTCGCTCGATTCGACGTTCGTGGATCCCGTCTAACCTGGCGTAATCCGCCACGACATGTGGATTCAGAATATCCCGTCGGATGGAAGGCAGAGCAGTCGAGAATCAAAGCGGAGCCTCCAGAGGGCCGGCCTCATGTCGTGCATCTGGAAGAGAGGATAGAGATGGAACGACATCTAGGCTAGGGTTGCTGGCCCCCGACGTAGCGTCCGTTCTTTTATAATAAGTGTGTTTGCAGTTTTTCGTAAAAATCCAGACTTGTCCGCAATCTTGTCAGATTATCCATCGACTTGAAAACCGTTTGCGTGTGACCCTCTAGGCCCAAATACCAGTCCAGTTAATAGCCCATTAAACCCAGTAACCCTTTACTCCCATTGAATTAATTAATATCCTTATATTCAATTAATCAACTGAATTTAATGTCTCACAATAAATTCGGACGGACTTCCGATCACGTTGGATGCCAAGCAACATCGCGTGATCCTGGATGGCACTGGGGTTATCGCAACCCTCTATTGGAACATTTCCGTCATTGGTTAGCGCGCGGATATAATCCTTCATCCGTACAATGTTCCCGAATCGACCTAGGGTATAGTTTACTATTAAACCCTATTCGGTCGATTCACTTGAATCAGATGCTGCTAATCTGAATCCGATAACTCCTTATCGAACACAGAGTCCGCCCTGGCCAGGGACTTTAAGCAGATCATTCCCGGAACATTCTCTCTCAAATTACCGAGAGCGGATGATCCCGTATTGAATACACAATTACCTTCGAAGGCATTTCCCTGAACCCGATCACTTGACTCATTGATAACCCATGGTTAGGGATTCATTAGTCAAGGTCAAAGTTCAGAAACCTACCAACAAGATATCTTTGGCGTCTCAGGTCCAAGGATCATCCACGCAACCGTGACAAAAGAATCGAGCTGGTTAACAGTGAGGTGTTTACCATCCAGTGAGTCATAGTCAGATCAGTTCAGTAAACTCATTCGCCAATGAGCACCTATAGGTCCAGTATAGTGTCTCCACACCAGCGACTTATAGGATCAGTCACCCTCATCATATGAGTTGAAGTAACCTATACTAGTCTACCCAATTATTCGATGTCCTATCTCAAACATCCTATGACTAGAAACACTTAAGAGCATGTGTTTATAAGTCTTCGGTCCCGTAATTATGATCTCATCATAATCCGAAGACTCTTGCACATGTTCATGGACTTCATCGTGATACGATAAACATAGATCAAATTAATTACTAACACCTTCACCCCAGAGAGCTTTTCAATCACCTTTCTCATCCTCTTATTTGAAGAATCTTGTGTAGAATCCATCCTCCTTTTTTTGGATTTTCTTGACTTCTTCTTGTTCTTCACCTCCTTCCCTTGAGCCTTGAAGAGAATTCTCTACCTTTTCCTCTTGATTGCTTGTTGTGATGCTTTGATATGAAGAAATGAGGGTTTTATAGAGTGATTTGCGAAATTGGAAATCCCTTTCCGAATTGGAAGAGAGGTGTGCACTAAGGCAAGCATAGTTCGGATTGGAGTCAGAACAGAGAGCAGTTTCTGTAATTTAAATGGCGTCTAGACGGCGCGACGTCATTTAAACGACGTCTATGAACAACGACGCGTTTTAAACAGGTTTCTGAATTTCTGTTACTTTGCTGAAAATCCATAATTGCATGATATTTGATTTACTTGAAGTTACTGATGAAATTCTGAGTGCAGGAAACAGCAAGAAGTGAAAATAAAGTTGAGAATTTCGCTAAGGTCCCACTGTGGGAGTTCATGAGTTCCAACCGTGACTAAAAAGACGGTTATCTCTATCCCTGTATTCCTTTATGTAATTGATTTGCATTATCATTATTATATGATAAATATTTATTAGATATATTAGGGACCTTGTGGTTTTGATGAAACTGGAATTTGCGTTCCCTTCCAACAAAAACAATGATAATTCAAGAGAATTCTTAATCGCACGGATAGGCCGTTAGATTGTTAATTAATGGGGACGATAGTTCTGCTTTTGTGAAACGGTGCGTGGATAAACAAGCTTCGGCTTAGCACTGAATTGCAAAAATCAGTATCTTGACTCATTAATGACAATTTAACAATATTATCCTTGATTAATTTATATTTTATTTCACTTTATATTTTTCTTTTAGCGCAGCATGCATCATGTAGGACTTTGATATAATTGTGATAAAAATTAATTCTTGATTAAATTTCAGACCATTGATCTAATAAATCCCGACGTGATATGAAATATTCCATTCTAAGTTGAGTATCTTGATTATCTTTGAGGTTCGCTTGAAGATATCTTTGGAGTTTATCTTTCCTTGGATTTCTCACCTAACATTTCTTATTTCCTCTTAAGATTCCTCATGGTTGCAACACTTCCACATTGGCTGGTAACCGCTCTTCATGACGAAACCTGCAGGGTTTGTGACCTAGGGTACTTTACAATCGCGGAAGTTGATTGACATTTTGTTTCCTTTGTCTCCTTCATCCAGATAAGATTGATTCCATTGATCTCTTTAAGTTATCTTTACTGATTGTTTTGAGAAAAATTCTCATCATATGATAATTAGAGCGTGTCACATCACACCTTGGCATCACCTTTTCAGTACATTTTACTCCCTTACAAAGTCAATACCAAGGTGGAGCAGTTGTAAACACGCTAATTTTTACATCATATTGAGTAAATTTTATGTCACAATGATAATGTCCCAGAATGGTCTGATGTTTAATCATTAATTAATTTTATTTATTTTCTCTCGAAGTTTGTTGAATCACGTCGCCTATTCCCGACGCCATTTGGATTCTTAGTAGAAATCAATTCGGAATTAAAATTAGTAAATTTAAGAGGATTTAAGTGAATAGGATCGCCCTTACACGATGTCGTTTGAGTCCTAATCCGCTTAGGTTTACTATTTCTAATTCTGGTTAAATTCCTAAATTATCTAAAGCACGTCGCGTGTACACGATGCGTTTCATGTTTCCAAATTGTTTTCGGTTTTCCTTTATAGATTTATTTCTATTTTGGCCGCATTAATTAACTAAAAGGCGTCCCCTTTGAACGACGCGTTTTAAGAGTTTCCTAATAAGCATGATTTGGCCGAGATGATCTGGTTCCAAAGGTTGGAAGGGTTTCCAATTTCATTCATGATCGTCCAAGGCAAGCCCGAATTGCGGGAGAGTCCCTTTGAAGGCCAAATACCCTAAAGTTATTTCTTATAAATACATGTAGACATTGACCTTTGAAAAAGGGTTAGAAGTTGGCAATTAACAATTGGTTGGCAATTGGTGAATTTAGAGCTTTCTACAAGGTGCTTGAAGGTCCTCAAGAAGAAAACGTGGATAGCAAGAAGGATTCTTGTTTCTTCATCATTTTCCTCCATTGAAGCTCAAGAAGATCAAGGCTTTCGAGGGGCCAAACCAACCATCTTCTTTCCTAGTTTCT
This sequence comes from Zantedeschia hybrid cultivar, assembly GCA_030544215.1. Taxonomy (NCBI): domain Eukaryota; kingdom Viridiplantae; phylum Streptophyta; class Magnoliopsida; order Alismatales; family Araceae; genus Zantedeschia; species Zantedeschia hybrid cultivar. The sequence goes on from JARZZO010000015.1 coordinate 28,857,920, forward strand.
TTCTTGTTCATTTTAATATGATTTTTCATTGCATCAACTCATCACACACACTCACTTCATGATTTCCAAACCTACACCTCCTTTAAGGGTTTAAAAGAACACAAAACAAGTGAGTTCTTTTAGTTTAGTTGCATGTTTAGATTATTAATTAGAATAGGTACTATGCTATCTTAGTTTTAATCATAGCTCTTCTTGTTTGTTTGATTTTTCATAAGGTACAAAAGGAGAACAAGAGTAAAGAAAGAGAAGGCCATTTTCTTTCGGCCGTCCGGAAGAGAAGAACAAAAGAATCCCATATTCTCCCGATTTGCAATGTTAGTAAGCGATCACTTTCCCTTTGAAACCCTCAGTTTCTGGCGATCACAATTCTTTTCATATTTTTAATTATAGTAAACACATGATAACATGATGAACACACACTCTTTTTTAGCACTACAAATATCTTCAAGAAAACCTCAAAGATAATTGAGAGATCAATTCGGAATGGAATACTTCATATCACGTTGGGATTTATTTGATCAATAGTCTGAAGTTTAATCAATAATTAATTCTTATCACAATTATTTCAAAGTCCTACATGATGCATGTTGGACTAAAAGAAAAATATAAAATAAAATAAAATATAAATTAATCAAGGATAATATTGTTAAATTGTCATTGATGAGTCCAAATACCAATTCTTGCATTTCAGTACTAAGCCGAAGCTCGTTTGCCCACGCACTGTTTTACAAAAGTGGAACCATCGTCCCCATCAATTAACAATCTAACGGCTTATCCGTGCGATTAAAAATCCTCTGGAATTAACACTGTTTTTGTTGAAGGAGAACTCACATTCTAGTTTCATTAAAATCACAAAGTCCTTGATATAATCTAATAAATATTTAACATATAGTAATGCTAATACAAATCAATTACATAAGAGAATAATACAAGGGTAGAGATAACCGTCTTTTTAGTCATGGCTAAGACTTGTTTAAACTTCCACAGTGGGACCTTGTTGAAATTTCAGCTTATTTCTTTTTCTTTGAATTTCCTGCACTCATATTTCATCAGTAACTTCAAGCAAATAGATAATCAACTTCAAATATCAGCAATTATTGATTTTCGGAAAATAAGAGTAAGGCAGAAAATTGATAAAATGGGGTCGCTGTTCATGGACGTCATTTAAATGACGTCGCCCTGTCCAGACGCCATTAACTTATAAAAAATATTCTCTGTTCTGACTCCAATTTGAACTCCACTTTCCTTCAATGCACATCTCTTTTTCCAATTCGAAAATGGGTTCCTAATCTCGTAAATCACTCTATAAAGCCTCCCTCTCTTCATATCAAAACATTAACACAAGTAATCAAGTAGGGAAGCTAGAGAATTCTCTCCAAAGATCAAGAACGAGAGGGAAAGAACAAGAAGAAGTCAAGAGGAAGATCAATTATATTCAAGAAAAGATAGCAAATTCTTCACAAGATTCTTCTAACAAAAAGATGAGGAAGATGATTGAAAAGCTTTCAGAGGTGAAGGATCATCTAAGCGGACGAGATCCTAACCTACAAGTAAGTTATTCTCTCTAATCAAATTATCTTATTTTCTTCAATTTTCTCTACATATTCTCCATATTCCAAATTGCTTAGGCATAATAAGATTATTCCAATCTTCTTTTTTATCTAGGGATATCCTTTCTTCCCCGGTCCAAGACGATTTTCTTCTCTTCCATAGATCCAAAAGCTAGCCAACAAGATTAATCTCTCCATGCAATCCTATATTTCCAAGTGACATATCCAAGGGTTGATTATTCATGCCAAACATTACAGAAGCACAAGCATGGATTGAGCTATTATAGGTGCTTTGACTGAATTGTGGCATCCACAAACTCATACCTTTCTTTTTGCCACGTTCGAAGCCACTATCCTCTTAGAAGAAGCTGAACTCCTATTGGGCCTTCCTAAGTTCAAAGTCAACAATGATGAACCTGATTTGAGTGATATGATACTGATGAGGTAAAGAATCACGGGTCAACAATTGCTAGAAAAGATCATGAAGAATTCAAAAGAAATCCAAGGCTGTCTTACTAAGAAAGGAATTAATCTTGTCAAATTAGCTGAATGGACCTTAAAAAAGATAAAAAGTCTCAAGGTAGAAGAGGTAGAGAGCGTGATGAAGGCATTCACCACCTACCTAGCTGAAGCTCTACTACTCCCTACCCAAGACAATATTTTAGAAGATGATTAGATAAGCGCAATTGATGGGATTTTTTAAAGGAAGTAGATCAGTACAGCAGTTCTAGCCTATCTCTACAGTGGGCTCACTGCAGCTTCTACGGGTCAATCTCCTTATGGTAACATGCTACTTCTAGCTCTATGGGTGGAATTACATTTTAAATTCAACCATAACGAGGAGAAAGTTCCAAGGATATCTCAGACATATCAGCGCAGTCCTATCTTCCACATCTCAAATATCGTGAAGTTCAATGACAACATGACCAATCGTGTGCCCAACCTCAAGACTTGACTGACTGGCGTGCTTACTTGAAGACCATGCCCATAACTGGATTTGAATCTACGCCACTTGCTTTCAGGGAAAAGGCGGTTCAAGTGCGCCGTGGTGCTGGCATAGAGCTCCGACTGATCAGGGCAACCGAGTTCATTCTTTATAATCCACATCGCTCTCATCCTCAATTTGGTATCCCACGCTATGAATTTCTAGAAATATCTTCTCTTTCTCCGATTAAGAAGCGGACATTAGATACTGACGAAGATTTCAAGGCGACAGAAGTCATTGCAACTCTATAGAATATTGGCTTCACCGATTATGTTAAACTTTCTCATGAAGCCAATAAAGAACTATGGAAATCATATGTAAAAGAGCTTAAAAAGATTCGCCCTTGAAAACTCTCTCTTAACTTTGCCTTCCAATTTGATGTATTTTGATTTTATTTTCAATGAAGAAATCATTCCTTAATGCAATAGAAATTATTCCTTAAATGTCTTACAATTTTTTTGTAATTTTCCTTGAGTGAAACTATGATTTTTCCTCAAAATATCAAGGTTCAGGTTCATTTAATTCAAATCGCGTCGACTCAGAGAGACGCTTTTCAGCATAATTCAATTTCCAAAATAAAAATTTATCCTCAAAAGAACCCAAAATCGCGTCTGGTCAGCGAGACACCTTTTCCTTTCTCTCTCCTATTTTCCAGAGGTTTCCAACCATTAATCCACTGAATCACGTCCTCCTTAAGAGACGCAAATCGCTGATTACTCCGCATTTCCGTAGTACAATCCATGACTAAAAGAGGTGGTAAAGTCTAAAAGGCATCGCCCATGGGGGAAGCGTTTAAAAATTTTCAAATATTTTCTATTGCCGCCTCAGCTTGTGTGCCATTGAATGGCGTCGCTGTCTCCAAACGTGATTTAGCAAATTCCAACAGGGTCTCGCGAGCCCCAGCCCCTTTCTCTCTTCACTCTCTCCTTGACATTCTCTCTCCTCCCTTGCTCTTCTTCTCCGACGACGACGGGTCTTCCCAGTGATTTCTTCCCCTCCGGCGGTGCTCCGACATCCTCTCCATCACCGACAATCACCATCTCGCCGCCAGCCTTCTCTCTCTCATCTTCTACTCTCCTCATCACCCTCTCTCTCTAGCTCTCTCATTCTCCAACTCTCCCACCTACCCGAGCTCTCTCTTTCTCGACTCCATGGAGTCCGACGGGCCTAGCGGCATGAGTGGGAAACAATGGAGGGTTACCGCCATCGAGGTGGTGGAGGTGGGCGAGGAGGAAGCCTCGGAAACGGCACCGACCGTGGAATTGGGGATTATGGAGGTGGCGGCCTTCATGGAAGCTGAGGAGGCCCCTTCCGCGGCTCAAGAGGGTAAGGAAGTGGCGGCACCGGTCGAGGAGGCCGGCCCACATTTGGTAAGCCTAGAAATATTCCCTTTTTATACTTAAATTTCAATTTTTGGGCGAAAGAGGGGCTCGGCCACATGTTCACAAACTTGTGGCTGAAAGGAGTCTAAGGACAGGGACGCGTTTTGAAATTCGTCCCACGTCCCGGACGCTATTCGGAAATGGTGAGGATAATTCAAAATAATCATAAAAATTGATTATTAATATTATGATCAATTTTTTATTCAATGTAAGGCACAATGAGGACCAAGATATCATGGGACTTGGTAGTGGTGGCTTATAGGGGTCTTCCAGATTTTCATAAGGCACGACTAGCGGAAATGGGATCCTGAGAGATCTTAGAGATAGAGCCGTTTTAGATAGACTTAGTATTACTGCAGGTCCTGAGGGAGAGGTGGCACGCTGAGAGCAGGGCATTTCTAATGCCCTGGGGACACATGATCCCCAGCCTCGAGGACGTGTGCAGGATCACCGACCTTCTAGTGGATGGCCGGGCAGTGAGTGGGATCACGCATCCCGATTATCGAGAGTTTGCTCAGGAGTTGCTGGGCTTAGAGCGCACAGGGCCCGAGGGCCGAGAGTCTCGGACTCTCGTGAGAGTAGCTGTAGAGAGATCTCTAGGATTAGTGGAATTGAGGTAGCAGACGGATGAGTCTAGGGAGAAGTTCAGAGAGAGACTAGCCCGAGCATCTAGTGAGGTGTACTGCCAAGATCCGAGCGACAAGGCTAGTGCAGATAGGGTCCTTAGGAGGTTCCTAGTCTTCTTCTTCGGCAGGCTCCTATTCGAGACCAAGGGAGATTACATTTACTGCCATTTTTTGACCCTTCTTACTAATTTAGACCACCTAGGTGAGTATGCCTGGGGTGCGGCCCTTCTGGCCCACCTCTTTACTGACCTTTCTATTGTAACGCCTGACCGGGAGACCACCATCGGCAGCTTTGCGCCGTTCCTTCAGGTATTTAGTTTATTTTATGTTTGTTTCATTAAATGCTTATGATTATTTAATGCAATGCATATGGTTATCATGATTCTAACATATATGTTCTTGTATGTAGGTGTGAAGCTATTATTACTTTCCTATAGGCCAAGCGAGGCCATCTAAGTAGCTAGCAACAGTTCCACTTGCCTGGTGTTGGCGTCCGATTGTAGATACGGTGCCATAACACCACCAGCTGACGGCCCTTTGCCGTCAACTTCTTGACTACCTAGAGCTTTTGGTAAGTTTTAATTCCTCTTTTCCTTTAATTATTAACTGTTTCATAAAATGCTTGAGTGTTTTATGTTAATTAACTTAAAATGTTTGTTTAAATGAAATGTGTCGATTACCGTAGTTAAAATATCCTATGGATTGTTAAATGTTTGATTAAATGTTTAGTTAAATACTTAATTACATAGTTGGTTATATATTATTTATTGAATATTTTCAATGAATTACTTTATGTTAAACATTTTAGTTGTAAGATTGGATCTTTTCTGGAATGTTTTGTTAGATGTTTTATTTAATGCTTATTTAGTTGTTTATTCATTTGTTTAGTTATGCAATGCAACTAACCTATATGAATGCAGGTTATCTGGCGTTCATATCTTGGTATGGATTATGCTGGACAGCCATGGGTAGAGCGCGGGCGAGGCCGGTTTGGGCGTCAAGTTTGGGTTCACTGCCTGAATGAGATTGCCCTTCTACGCCTAAAGCTGGTGGTGAGGACCTTGGGGTTGCATCAAGAGTGGGTAGAGGAGGAGATCCCCGAGGGGATCGGGAGGACGATGCGGGGGAAGTAGGCCCGCACTGACTGGAGGGCAAAATTCCCGGGCCAGCACGAAGACTGGTTCAGGTATGGAGTCTCGGTGGTTTCACAGGCAGTGAGCAACAATGCTTACCTTCAACAGTACCGGAGTCACTATGCGGCCCACCTCCAACTACTCTGCCCTCTCAATGTAAGTATCATGACATGTATGCTATGAATGCGTCTTTCATTTTATTAATTATCTTGCTTATATATATGAATGCATGACATGAGATGGTATGAACATGTAGGATGCACGAGACGCCACCATGATCACTCTCCGAGGCCATCTTCACGACGCCGAGGCTCAATTGGAACAAATTCAGAAAGAGTTGAACGAGCTGGTATGTGCAACATGCATGAATAACATTATGAATGCTTTCTTTATTAAATTGTTTTAGCACTAATCCACTGACAATAGTCTCCCTTTGTTACAGCGAGCCGCTTATACTCACGTGGCTCCTCCCCCTGATTCTGCTATCGAGCCGTCCTCCAGTGCCACCTACGAGGCCACCGTTACTGACCTGCGGAGTTAGTTGCCCTCCACCATCCGCCGAGCTGCCCAAGCTGAGGATGATGCTGCCGCCCGGGTGAGTTTTCAACTTGCTTTCTTTGTTTCAGCATGAGTCTGTCAGCTTGATTAGGTGGCTGACAACGTCTTCTGCTATAGGTTCAGGAGCTCATTCAAGCCCTCGAGAAGGCGAGAGCCAACTTGGAGGAGTCTCAGGCAAGGGCTTCCCGCGTCGCCGAGCTGGAGGAGCAGTTGGCGACGCTCTATGCTAGCGACCTCCCCCGTGAGCTTGCACGACTCCAGATCCGGCTAGAAGTCTCGACGGAGGAGAGGGATCGTGACCGGTCCCGGTTGGAGAGCCTTCAGGGCCACTTGTCGATTGCAGAGTACGAGCGCCAGAGCATCATAGCTCCTTACCAGCATGCACAACAGCGGGCACTAGAGCAAGGACAGGCGAGTGCTTTCACGAAGAGCATAGCAGTATCTTTCGGCCAGGCTGGGCCAAGCACCATGGGACCACCACCGCCACCAACTCATGGGCTAGACAGACCAAATGAGGCCCAGAGTCAGTTTGATGAGGGGGCAAGGGAGAGTCAGCCTTGGGGGCTGCCTTCATATTTTATCTTTTTTTTTTCTTTTTCTTTTTTTATTGAAGTCCTGTGGATGGACTTACACTTGTACATAACCACTTTTGATATATATAAAGGGAGTTTCTGCATACTTGAGTTGCTTCTGTACTCTTCTCTGTTAACTTTCTTTTCATACATGTACATGACTTGAACAAACAAGTTACATATCTATTTAGGCTTAGCCCCTTGCCTAGTTAAGTAACTGGCTACTTGATCCTATCCTTAGTATAATGGTCAAGGGGTGATGTAACGACCCGCCATCCTATAATCGGGAACCCGATTAATAAATGGATGTCGTACCATTAACTGCGGGTTCACACCTGGATATCACACAACGCATCTGGAGGAGTAAGCGTTAAACAAGGCTAAATATAACAATCACACGGACCACAAGGAAAATACGAGTGCGCAAGAAGGAAATTAACAATGTCCGTATATAGTCCAACAATAATTACATGGTCCAACAAATTAAATAAGTATAGGCAGAAGCAAAGTACAACAACATCGGGGCATACCCCGGAACTAAGATAGCTGCTGGTCCGCACACCAAGGAGACACCACACGCCGCCACACGCCAAAAGGTCCACACCTGAAACCGTAGGGAGTGAGCCACACCAGAATTGGGCTCAGTAGGGATCATCCGATCCCCCGCCTCCCACTCACACACCTACAAGTGCAATAATACCGAAAGATAGCAATTAAATAAACCAGTAAACATAGCTCCCAAAACCTGATATGAAACGTACGCACAAGCAATGTAGCAGGAACAGTTCTAAGTAATCCGAATAACCCAACACAATGCCACAACTCATAACCAAGGTCCAACGAAGCAACCAAACCACACTGTCAACAGCAGACAAACGTCGCCTCACAACACCACCAACACTCACGCCTGTCTGCCCCTACAGTGTTCCGGGGCACCGTAGGGTGAGGCAGTGAGACAAGCTAGGACTAACAGGGACCAGTGAACCACCACTGCCCAGCTACGTGTGCACACAAGCAGTCTAGACTACTGTCCTACCGACCGGACTTTCTCCATGCCAGGCCTCGGCGCTTCAAGAGGGCCCTGGGGACCGGCGAAACCCCCGTCAAGCCGAAGCTATAGGGACTACCCACAACCCTAACCTCCCGAGCTGCGTCAGGCCAAAGGGCGAAGGGTACCGCTCGCAACCTTGATCACATGTCACATCAGGCCCAGTGGCTAAGGGGTAAAACAACTCCAACAGTACCACAACCAGCTCTACAGCAAGAAACGCGCTGGAAGCTGCCACGACAAACAGGGAAACCCCGACCCACTAGGACCAAACAGCAACCCCTCGGATAGCGCACCGGCTACTCCGGCCCGACGGGCTCAAGGTGATTCTGTTTCCCTCAGCCAAAGGTGAAAACACCACATGTACCCCTTCTCCACCGGTACGGCAACAATGCCTCACAGACACCAAGGCCCTACCACTTCGGCACAAGGTGACAGACGTAAACCACAGCTGTTCCAATTCCATAACCGCATAAGCATACAAACACATGATGTAATTCCATTCACACAGAAATCCTCAGCCTCGATGTACAACTTAAAGCATGCATTTGTTGAACCATCTAACAGTGAAACATGTATTAATAACAAGAGTTCATGAAGTTCTGCCTTGAATCGCGTCGCCCGAGGCCGACGCCATTCAAGTCCCTCAAACTGGTTCATTTAAACCCGGCCTCGGAATCTGGCCTAAAAGACGTCGTCTTGGGGAGCCGCCTTTTAGAAAGGCATCACTGTCCTCAGACGCCAATCACAACAGAACCTAAAACTTGCAAAACCTCAATCAGAGTGATTTCTGCCTAAATGGCGTCGTGCTGGCCCGTCGCCATTCTAAATGGCATCGTCCAGGCATGACGTCATTTAGCGCCAGAACCCCAAACTTACGGAACCACAAATAGGGAGGTTTCTGCCTAAATGGCGTCGTGCTGGCCCGTCGCCATTCTAAATGGTGTCGTTCAGGCACGACGTCATTTAGCGCCAGATACCTGGTTCCACGGTTCAACCCGAGGGTTTCCTCTTTCCACCCCAAACACCCCAAAACGCCCAAAACAGAAGAGGAAGAAGGGGAAACCGAACCACCATGTGAAACTCGCAAATCCATATTTATAACCACGGCCATTCCACTAAGAAAAACCCTCTTAACATGCTCATTCTACCCCAAACACATCGTACTTCACAATGGAAATTACGGGCAAGATAACCATGATCTATGCAAGGTTCGTCCCCCTACCGATCTCTTGAACTCCTCCGGGCTCCGTGCAGCCAAACCGTCGCACCGCAAACCGCCGCCGGTACCCCGAGGACGTCGCCACTCAGCCGGAACGTCGGCCACCGTCCGGAGAATGGAACGCCGCAAAGGAAGTGGAGGTGGTAGCGGTGAGAGGTAGAGAGGTAGTGGAGTGGTGGAAGAGGAAGAGAGGGAAAGGCAAGGGAAGGAGGGTCGGAGGGGCGGAGAGGGCGAGGAGAGAGAGTGAGAAGGTGAGAATGAGGGAAAGAAGGGAAGGATCGCGGGGTCAATCCGAAACTGGCTAAAACGCGTCGACCGAGACAGACGCCTATCAGATGACAGGACGGGCCGTACTGACAGCACTCTAAAACGCGTCGCTCACCACGGACGCCGTTCAGATGACAAGACCGGCACTGTACACTGACATCGTAGGATCGCAGTATGAATGGCGTTGTCTATCACGGACGCCGTTCAGACGACAAGACAGGGGCCGTACTCTCGCAGCCCGAAACCCGCCCACGTGGCGCCCACATGGCACAACAGCAACAGACTTAAATGGCGTCCACCTAACAAGACGCCGTTTGAAAGGCGTCGTGTAGGACAGACGTCATTCAGCCAAAATTCTCAAGACCCCTCAGGGTCCAAACCAGGGGATCCGGCCCGAACCCGACCCGAATACTGAACCCGAAACCTTAGTCCTTACAGGCGAAGCCTTTATTTAATAAAGGCAAATAAAGACAAATAAAGAGGAAACAAATGCAACATACAAGTACACAAATACTCACTAAAATTAAATCGTACAACACTCATGATCTAACAAGCAGATGCTAATTGAAATATTTTTGTTTTGCAATTACGATTTTTGAAATATCCAATTTTTTGTTTTGAAATATTCAATATTCATTTTTTTTGTGATTTTGAAATATTCAATTTTTTTGTGATTTTCAAATATTCAATTTTTTTGGTTTTGAAATATTCATTTTTTTTTTAAATATTTAATTTTTTTTATCATTTTGAAATATTCAATTTTTTTATGATTTTGAAATATTCAATTTTTTGTGGTTTTGAAACATTCAATTTTTTTGTGATTTTGAAATATTCGATTTTTTTATGATTTTGAAATAAGACATAAACTAAGGACCAGTATGGAACTTGGATCAGAAGAGTATATTCTTTGATTAACTTAATACCCATATCATTCTTTAATGACCTAATCCAGGCTTATCGTGCTTGAATTATGTTTATGATCGTGATCCCATTCGATGGTCTGACCCTTAGCCAACCTAGGCCGTTCCTCAAGTTTGGGGTACACCTCTTTAGAAGGAAAGGAAGAATTGGTTTAGAAAGCCCGCGAGAGGGTTCCAAAGACTTAAAAAGATGTCCTTCCTTTACCCCATTATCTATTGGGGTTCGATCAATTTTACATTTACGGGGTTTTTAATGACCTTGCGCTCCCTTTCCATTTGATTTTGTGGCCTTTTTGATGTAATATTTGTAATGTTGAATGGCCTTTTGATTTGGTTGGCTTTTTGCCTTCGTGCTTTTCTTTTTGTGGGGCAGATCTCCTCCTTATTTTTTTTATGACGGCCTCCAACTAAGATGGGGGATATTTTCAGTAGTCTATTATAAGCCTCGTTTTGACATCGTGGGCCGAGAGTAAAACAGAAGTTTTCCTTTGAAAAGAATGAATTGTACTTTTCAATTTTCGGCAAGCTTTCGGTATCTTTCGGGCTTCGCATCTCTTGTTACTCACGAACCAAACGTGTTTATGTGTACAATAATGAGTTTGAATTAAATTATCAAAGATTAATAAGGGAATTTGAGTTTTCAAATTTTCAAACCCCACTGGTCCTTGCATCATACTGATTGACTCATTAACCTAAGGGTAATAGTTCTTGAGATACAAACCATTCCAGGGATGAGATAACTCTTGCCCTTCTGCATTAACTAAGCGATAGGCGTTACCAGAGAAAGTATGTGAGATAACATAAGGACCTTCCCAATTAGGTTGGAGTTTGGAACGCGGACCACTAGGTTTCACGAAGATTCTTTTAACAACCATTTCACCAACTTTGAATTTTCGCTCAATGACTTTCTTTTGATAAAAATGTGCTAATCTGTTCTGATATACTCGTGCATGATTAGCAGCTGACCATCTTTTCTCGTCTAAAAGTTTCAATTGAACCAGGAGTGCTGAGCGGTGCTCATCAATGAAAAACTCCTTGTTCAATTGTACTCTTAAGGACGGGATGAGGACTTCATATGGAACTACTGCCTCCATTCCAAATGTTAAGGAATATGGAGTCTGCCCAGTAGGTGTACGGATTGAAGTTCGGTATGCCCATAAAGCCTCCATTAATTTCTCTGGGCAGTCAGTGAACTTATGAGATTCACAGGTTTTCTTGATAATTTTTATCAAAGTCTTGTTAGTTGCCTCTACTTGGCCATTGCCTTACGGATAGTATGGAGATGAATGATGCAATGCAATTTTATACCTGTTGTAGCGGTCCTTCAACTCTTGTGATATGAATTGTGGTCCATTGTCGGTGACGATGGTGCTTGGAATTCCAAATCTTGTGATGATGTTCTTCATGATAAACTTGCAAACGGTAGATGCTTTGACTTCCGTGTAAGCTTCAGCTTCTGTCCACTTGGTGAAGTATTCCGTTGCCATGAGAATAAAGGATTTATACTTAATGCCAGAATTAGGATCACCGAGAGGTCCAATGATGTCGAAATCCCACATGGAGAAAGGTCATGGGGAGGAAACATGATGGAGTAAAGATGCATGGGAGTGGATCTTGTCGGCATGAAGTTGACACTTAGCACACTTACGAACATACCCTACACAGTCTTCTTCCATAGTTGGCCAGTAAAATCCTTGTTTAAGGATATTCTTTAATAACATCTGTCCATTAACATGGCTACCACAAACTCCAGCATGAGCTCCTTCCATAACCTTCCAAAGCTCATCTTTGTCCAAGCATCTCAGAAGAACACTATCAAAACCTCATTTATAAAGCGCTCCTCCAACTAGGGTGTATCTCTGAGCAACTCTCCTGATAGCCCTTTTCTCCTCAATTGTGACCTCTTCAGGGTACGACTGATCTTCACAGTATTTGGCAATCTTAAAATACCATGGTTTCTCTTCATCTTCCATCTCTTCTTGCAATTCCAATAGCATGATCTCTCGCTTCTCCACAATATCTCCATCTCTAACCTTCTTCAGCAACTTCTCTTTAGTCCTAAGGAATGAAGGGTCTTTCACGGCGGGTGAAAGATGCCTATAGACGATGATCGATTTAGATTGTTTGCTGATTAGGAAATTTAGAAATGATGCGAGAGAAGCTAGAGCGTCAGCTAGAATGTTCTAATTTCGAGAAACATGGACAAAGATCAATCTAGTGAATAGTTTGACATAGGCAGAAGTGAGTTCTTGATATGACTTGAGTTTAGGATCAAGAGTACAGTACTTGGTGAGCACTTGGCGGAGAATTAACTAACTATCACCTACAATCCTGAGCTTGGTGACACTATAGAGGTGCGCAGCCTCGAGACCGGCAAGAAGAGCCTCATATTCAGCGATATTGTTGGTGCCGAGGAAGTCAAGATAAAAGGCTTGTGGAATGGTGACACCTTCAGGTGATAGTAGAACAATGCCGATACTCTTACCATGAGAGTTCATAATTCAATCAAAATGCAAAGTCCACATATCGTCCTTGATTCTGTCTATGGACATCAGTTCCTCATCCGGAAGCTCCGATCAAACTAGATCAAAACAAGGAAGAAGATTATGAGCAAGATGTTCTGCGATGGCATAGCCTTTGATTGTTTTCTGCTGAATATAATGATATCGAATTGAGAGAGAAGGCTTTGCTAACGTGCTAATCGATCTGTAAGGACAGATTTCTCAAGGAGGAATTTGATGGGATTCATCCTAGCGATGAGATGGACTTCATGGGCCAGGAAATAATGCTTCAGCTTCTGAACCACCCATACTAATGCAGCACATGTTTTCTCCATCGTTGTGTATCTATGTTCTGCGGGGTTGAGGAGTTTAGAGAGATAATAGGATGCCCTCTTTTTTCCTTCTTCATCTTCTTATGCTAAGACAGCCCCCATCGCGTCATCTAGGACAGATTTGTATAAAATCAAAGGTTTGTTCGGAGCTGGTGGTCTCAAAACAAGAGGACTTGCTAGATACTTCTTCAATCCATCGAATGCCTCCTAGCACTTATCGTCCCAATTTAAACTTGACCCCCGGCTTAGTTAGCTCGTAAAATTGCTTACACCTTTGTAAGAGTTGGGAGACAAAGCGGCGAATACATTGCAACCTCCCGATCAATCCTCTTAATTCTTTCAAATTTCGGAGAGGGGGCATTTCTCTAATAGCCTTAGCCTTGTTGGGATCGATCTCAATGTCCCGTTTGCTCACGATGAATCCTAACAACTTCCCTAATGATACACCAAATACGCACTTTTTGGGATTCATCATCAATTGATATTCTCTTGACCTTTCTAAAACTCTCGCCAATACCTTGGCGTGCGCAACCTTAGTCTTGGATTTTACTAACAGATCATCCACATACACTTCTAAATCAATGTGCATCATGTCATGGGATATAGCCATCATAGCCCTCTGATAAGTGGCTCCAGCATTCTTCAGTCCAAATGGCATGACAACATAACAATAAGTGCCCCAAGATGTAGTAAACGACGTCTTCTCTTGCTCCTCTACTGCCAAGCAAATCTGATGATACCTTGAGAATCCATTCATGAATGACAGTGTTTCATAGCCAGCTATGTTGCCGATTAGTACATCTATGTGAGGTAGTGGAAAGTCATCTTTAGGACATGTCCGGTTCAAATCTCGGAAGTCAATGCAAATCCTGACCTTCCCATCCTTTTTCATGACCGAGACTATATTTGCCACCCATTGCAAATAGAGGACAACTCTAATAAATTTGGCTTTATGCAACTTATCGACCTCTTCTTTCATCTTCAAAGCCATCTGAGGGTGGAATCGCCTTAATTTCTGTTTAACCAGGCTAGCTCCATCTTTCAATGTTAATCAATGTTACACTAAGGAAGAATCTAATCCCGGCATTTCTTCGTACCTCTAGGCGAAAGTGTCCTTATAGTCTCTGAGAACTTGAACCACTGCCTCCTCATCCATTTCAGAAAGATTTTTACTGACGAGGACAACCTTAGGTTCGTCTTCAGTTCCTAGATTAATCTTTTTTGTAAGCTCTTCTACGGCAACTAGTATACGCCAAATCTCTTCACTCCACTAGTATACACCTCAGCCGCGTCGTCGTCAACTTCTTCATCTTCACTAATAGGGTCTTTCTCGTGTAACAATTCATATACCCCATACCCATCATCGACTAACTCATTAACTTCACATTCTTCTGGCATCTGAATGGGATTCTCTAACAGCTGGGGAATCTAAGAGCAAGAAAGGTTTCTTAAAGTTAGATCATGGAGGTATCTATCTGGAACTTGTCTACCCTTAGACTTCCTTGACTTCCTAACCTGACTAACTTTACTAAACTCCCTAACTTCATTAAATTCCCTACCGCTAGACTCACTATACTGACCTAATGAGGATGAAGAAGGATAAAAATCAAGGGATACAGGATGTGACACAGGTGAATCCTCCAGAGAGGAGGGGTAGAGTAGATTTAGAAGAGAGTCTTGCCCAAATGACCCGCACGATGGGGTATATTTGTGTTGGGATATCTCGGGTTTCTCCGGATCGCTCACGTAGCGGAAAATAAAATATTAAACAGCGATCCGTTCCCGTTTCGAAAAACTAAAACCTACGATTATCGGATAATCGATTCTCACCGTGTGCGGATTCGAATCCGCAACCGTTCGGTTCTGTCGATGCGACACCGCAAGCCGCGCAAACGCCCGGCCTCTAGCGAAGTCCACGTGATCCTCCCCGCGACGAATATCCTCGCGTTCCTCGTTCTTCGCAGCCCACGAAACCTCCACCGGTCGCCGCAACGATCGCCGCAACGCGCGGACGTTTTTTCAGTCGAACGGGATTCGAAGAAGCGGCGGAGCAGATCTGGATGCCAGAGACAGAGAGAAACTGAGGAGGGGCGGCTAGGGTTAGTAGCAGCTTGGCCTGCTCAACCAGTTCGCTATGTTTTATACTAACCGCGCGGTTTTTCATAAAAACCCCCGGTTTGTATAAAACCCACTTATTTATCCATCGCCTTGAGAATCATTTGCGTGTGACCCTCTAGGCCCAAGTTCCAGTCCAGTTAATGGCCCAACAAGCCCAGTGACTCCTTACTGGCTTTATTAATCAATTAATAACTCTTTATTAATTAATTAATCAATCGAATTGATGTCGCACATCGAATTCGACCGGGCCTCCGATCACGTTGGGTGCCAAGCAACACCGCGTGAACTTGGAAGGTATTGGGGTTAAGTAACCCACTTTTGGAACCTTTCCGCCGACAGTTACCGCGTGGATATAATCATTCATTCGTACAATGCTCTCGAGTCAACTCAGGGCATGGCGAGCTATCAAACCCTAACCGGTTGACTCACTTGGATTGGATGTCGCTGGTGAATATCGGAAAACTCCTTTCCCGATATTATCGTCCACCCTGGCCAGGGACTTTCGCGCATCCTTCCTAGAGCATTCTCTTTGTAAGTACCGAGAGCGAATGATTCCTTATTGACACACAATTCCCTTCGACGGTATTCCGCTGTACCCAATCCTTGGCATATTAGAATCCCGTGGCTAGAGATTCGTAAACCAAGGTCAAAGCACAGAAGTCCACTGACAAGGTGTCCTTGGTGTCTCAGGTCCGAGGACCATCCACGCAACTGCGACAATAGAATCAAGCTGGTTGACAGTGAGGTACAATACCATCCAGCGATTCAGTCGGATCAGTTCAGTAAACTCATTCTCCAATGAGCACCTACAGATTCGCCTTAGTGTCTCCACACAAGTGACTTATGAGATCAGTCACCCTCATCATTTGAGCAGGAGTAATCTGTACTAGTCTAACCGGATATCCGATGTCCTTCTCGGATATCCTCCGACTAGGAACGATTAAGAATATGTGTGTTTAAGTGATCAGTCTCATTAGTATGATCTCATCATAATCTGATCACTATAGCACATATTCACGGACTTCATTATGAGACGATAATTAATGTGATTTACACATAATGAATATTATGCCATTTTATTAATAAATGAATGAGATTTACATAGTCAGATTGGCTTGTAGGCCACCTAAAACTAACAATCTCCCACTGGGACTAAAGCCAATCACCTTTATACAATAAGCCTATAGACTCTAGGTGACGTTCAAACACAATTTGAGCCAACGGCTTTATCAGTGGATCTGCTACATTGTCGACGGATGGAACTCTTTCCACTACTACATCTCCTCTGGATATGATCTCTCTGATAAGATGAAAGCGCCTTAGAATATGCTTCGATTTCTGATGAGACCGCGGCTCTTTCGCTTGCGCAATTGCTCCATTGTTGTCGCACAACAGTGGAACAGGCTCAGAGATGCTGGGAACGACGCCGAGGTCGGTGATGAATTTCTTCAACCACACTGCTTCCTTGGCGGCTTCAGCTGCAGCGATGTACTCTGCTTCAATCGTCGAATCTGCAGTGGTTACTTGCTTGGAACTCTTCCAGCACACTGCGCCTCCGTTCAAAGTAAACACGAATCCAGATGTGGACTTGCTATCATCTTGATCTGACAGGAAACTCGAGTCAGTAAAGCCTCGTAGTTTCAAGCCACCTCCTCCATAAACAAGAAACATATCCTTAGTTCTTCTCAAGCACTTAAGGATACATTTCACTGCCTTCCAGTGCTCTTCGCCTGGATCAGCCTGAAATTTGCTCGTAACACTTAGAGCAAATGCAGGGGCCCGAACCCGGGGCACCCTGGACAGAGCCAGGGTCCATCGGCCCAACCGGCTCGCCACCTAGACCGGCCCGGCCCAGCCTGGGCCGACCCCCTGGCCGGCCCGGCCCCGTGGACCGCCCTCTCCCACCCGACGCCCCCCAAACCTGCAAACCCTAGAAGTTGCAGGCGGCGGCGGAGAGGAGCATCTAGGCTCCGGCGGCGATGCCCCTCCGGCGCCTGACCCTGGCCGGCGGCGTCTGGTCCCGCCGGCGACCCCTCCGGTGCCGGCGGGATCCTCGGAGAAGCCCAAAACAGGCCGGCCAAGCCCCTTTTTACTGGTTTCACCAAACCGAGGAGGAAGAAGAAGGTGGTGCGGCCGGCCGCCACTACCCTGCCCGTTCCCAGCACTGGCAGCATGCTTATGGAGGACCAACGACCCTTCCTCAGAGATCCGGGGTCCCGGTTAACAATCCTAACGCTTGGGAGATCCGAACAAAACGGTCGTTCTTCGTCCAACGAAGAACACGAGAAACCCCCAAAAAAAATTCTAAAATTGCCAAAAAAATAATCTAATTATTAGTGTTCATCTCATGAACACAGATCCAGCAAAAAAACGACTTTTAAGCATGGAATTAAATCATAGAAAAATTAATTTTAGAGACCGAAATGGGACGAGAAACAGTGGAACCTGGCTCTGATACCACTGTTGGGATATCTCGGGTTTCTCCGGATCGCTCACGCAGCGAAAAATAAAATATTAAACAGCGATCCGTTCCCGTTTCGAAAAACTAAAACCTACGATTATCGGATAATCGATTCTCACCGTGTGCGGATTTGAATCCGCAACCGTTCGGTTCCATCGGTGCGACACCGCAAGCCGCGCAAACGCCCGGCCTCTAACAAAGTCCACGCGATCCTCCCCGCGATGGATATCCTCGCGTTCCTCGTTCTTCGCAGCCCACGAAACCTCCGCCGGTCGCCGCAACGCGCGGACGATTTTTCCGTCGAACGGGATTCGGAGAAGCGGCGGAGCAGATCTGGATCTGTCTGGACACCAGAGAGAGAGAGAAATTGAGGAGGGGCGGCTAGGGTTAGCAGCAGTTTGGCTTGCTCAGCCCGTTCGCTATGTTTTATACTAACCGCGCGGTTTTTCATAAAAACCCCCGATTTGTATAAAACCCACTTATTTATCCATCGCCTTGAGAATCATTTGCGTGTGACCTTCTAGGCCCAAGTACCAGTCCAGTTAATGGCCCAACAAGCCCAGTGACTCCTCACTGGCTTTATTAATCAATTAATAACCCTTTATTAATTAATTAATCAATCGAATTGATGTCGTACATCGAATTCGACCGGGCCTCCGATCACGTTGGGTGCCAAGCAACACCGCGTGAACCCGGAAGGTATTGGGGTTAAGTAACCCACTCTTGGAACCTTTCCGCCAACAGTTACCACGTGGATATAATCCTTCATTCGTACAATGCTCTCGAGTCAACTCAGGGCATGGCGAGCTGTCAAACCCTAACCGGCCGACTCACTTGGATTGGATGCCGCTGATGAATATCGGAAAACTCCTTTCCCGATATTATCGTCCGCCCTAGCCAGGGACTTTCGCGCATCCTTCCTAGAGCATTCTCTCTCTAAGTACCGAGAGCGAATGATTCCTTATTGACACACAATTCGCTTCGACGGTATTCCGTTGTACCCAATCCTTGGCATATTAGAGTCCCATGGCTAGAGATTCGTAAACCAAGGTCAAAGCACAGAAGTCCACCGACAAGGTGTCCTTGGTGTCTCAGGTCCGAGGACCATCCACGCAACTACGACAATAGAATCAAGCTGGTTGACAGTGAGGTACAATACCATCCAGCGATTCAGTCGGATCAGTTCAGTGAACTCATTCTCGAATGAGCACCTACAGATTCGCCTTAGTGTCTCCACACAAGTGACTTATGAGATCAGTCACCCTCATCATATGAGCAGGAGTAATCTGTACTAGTCTAACCGGATATCCGATGTCCTTCTCGGATATCCTCCGACTAGGAACGATTAAGAATATGTGTGTTTAAGTGATCAGTCTCATTAGTATGATCTCATCATAATATGATCACTATAGCACATATTCACGGACTTCATTATGAGACGATAATTAATGCGATTTACACATAATGAATATTATGCCATTTTATTAATAAATGAACGAGATTTACATAGTCAGATTGGCTTGTAGGCCACCTAAAACTAACAATTTGGACAAGTAATACGACGTTTCCTTGACGAGCATACGAGAGGAGAGAGTTGGCAAATTGGCATTTTTTTTTTGGAGATTTTAAGTATTAATCATAAAACAAGAGTGAATCTGGAAAGGAGGAGGATGAGAAGATGAAGGTAATGGCACCAAGGCCAAAGGATTGGGGGGATCATACAATAGTATGTCCCAGATCCGATCATAGATCTCTCAAGGTCGAGAGGAATCCGAAGAAGTAGGTCCCAAGGGGACAAAGTAACCATGATGGGCGGAGCCCGAGGAATATCTTCAGTAACGACCCTTGACTAGGTCGGGGTCAGGAGCAGAGTGCGGAACAGGATATAGAGGGTGAAAATATGATGGGGATAGGTTCCCCTCTAGAGAAGATCAGTGGTGAATCCAGGTTGATAAGGGTCATCAAGCTCCCCTTCGTCTATCTCTTCACTTAGAAAAATTCTCTTATCAAAGATGGCCCCAAGCCCTTCAAACAACTCATTAATCAACGGAGGCCACTTTAGTTCTAAGGGATCAAGGAACAACCTGTTCAGTGCAATGTACAGGTCCCATATGTCGAACTAGTGGTACCACTCACACTCTGAATCTTGAGTCTTCCTCCTTTTCATTGGCCGCAGAGCCTCTAAAGATCGGTAGTCAGCAACTTAGAATAGTGCATGGCTAAGTCTTTCCCATATACGTCATGTAGGTCGAAGTGGGAAGTGATTACCACCGTGTTATCGTTGTTATGATTAATCACGGATCCTTTAATGAAATGTGTATATAAGGTCCAAGTTAAGGGATCCCGGTTTTCTTTGCATGGGGTGGTCATTGTCTTCCAGACCTTCTAACCGTCCTCATCTTCTTGCTGCTGAACAATGTGTCGTCTCACCTTTGTTGGCCTATAGCCTAAACCATTACCAAGTACCCTTCTGTTGTCTTTGATAGGCTTGGTTCTGCCATGCAGTTGTGTGCCCAGGCCTTTTCCAGGTTGGTAACCACCCTTCACCATGATATCCCAGCCAGAGGTACTCACGCACTTCCCCCTTTTAACAGCATCAACTGGACAAGGAACATGTATAGTGTCTTTCAAAGGATCAGTTGAAGGAGAACAAACCTGTAATACCAATAGAATGGATTGTCAGCCAGGTAGAGGAGTCGGTTTAATGTTCAAAGAATGAGCAGCAACAAGGATTGGCATGCTCGTTACTTTAATAATCCGTCCCTTATAAGGAAACTTAAGGCATTGATGATTTGTAGAAGGTATGACCTCAAGGGATTTGATGTAGGGACGGCCAAGGATGCCTTTTAAAGAGGGGTCGATTTTGAAGATGAGGAACTCGACCTCGGCATGACAAATGGGACCTAACTCTACCTTCAAGTAAACCATTCCAAGAGGGGAACGGGTAGAGTTGTCGTAGGCGGTAACAGAGATGGGTGAAGGCAACCACTTCTCCTTGGGTACACCACAGAATTCTAGGGTCTTTGGTGATAGTACATTAATAGAAGCCCCTGTGTCAACTAGACATACATCCACAGCCTTCTTGCATATGTTAACTGTAATGCTGAGTGCTATGCTCCTCGCCGCTAGTGGTGCTAATTCAGATGTGTGAAATGTTATAAAGGGCTAATCCCCCCGTGGAACTAGCTATACAGTTATCTTCTCTATTGGCACATCTTCACCGACCATCACTCTCTTCAGATACTCCATTAGAGCTTCTTGATGGATCTTGGATCTTTTGATCAGTTCTAGTATGAAAATACGTGCCAGTGTTCTGTCTAGCTGCTTCAGTAGGTCATACTGAGTGCTATGTTGTAACATTCGATTATTAGCATGTAATTAGCATAATTATGTTACTAATTAATTTTGAGCTAATACATTATGTAAGTTAAGATAAGCACAAAGATTAAACTTGGTTGGTTAAATCCCATAAAATAATTATATACGATCAATTGTGATAGAAAACTTAGTGTAAATCATAATCGGATTTAGATTCGAATGATTAATTGGAGATTAAGGGTAAGTATGCAATTATTAAAAGTAGGATGAATATTTGATGAATAATTATTTTATATAGTATAAAACTAAAACCTATGGTTAGAAATTTGTCTTTTATTAATTAGTGCTTATCCTAGAAATATTAGTATTATATTAGATAGTGGGGTGGTCATAATTAGTATTAACCTTGGTTAAAGTTAGTGGGATAGTAAAGTTAGTTTAACCTTGGTTAAAGTTAGTGGGATGGTCAAAGTTAGTATTAACCATGGTTAGTGTTAGTGGGATGGTTAAGTTAATGTAACTTGGATGGTTAGAATTAATAAATTTTAAAGTCATTTAAGTAACCATGGTAAGACTAACTAAACCCAGCCTAGTTAAAGGACTTTAACTTAGGTTTTGGCCTTGGTTTGACATCTTCTTTGAACCAAAACGTGGAGAGCAGCAAGGGAAGGATTTGGGAGGCCATTCTTGAACTGTTCTTGGTGTTCTTGAAGAAGGTAGGTTGCATGGGTGCTAGTTTCATAAGAGTTTAGCTTAGTTAATCATAGGAAATAAGTAAATCTTTAATATATATTTTTTATATCTTCAAATTATATGTTCTTATGAAGTTATTAAGTGTGAAATAGTTTAATGATGTAGGGATTTAAATTTCTAAAAGCCTAGAATAGATTAAGCATAGTAAAAGTTAAATTTCTGCAACCCAGATTTTTCTGTAACTCTTATGACAGTAGGGTAACCTTCAAATTTTTATGACCTTATTTTGTACATAAAGCTTATGAAATTTTCATGACATAACTATGACATGATTGGAAATCTCTATAAAAATCGGTATAAATTTTCATGTTTATATGTTTATACTTCTAGGTCAT